>JAQISU010000167.1:155000-1500000 GCA_029339505.1 Unio delphinus
AAAGAGGAATGATCACGCAAGCCTTTATTACACTTTCTGAAAATCTTGTATTCGGAGATTAAACTCCACGCATTATCCAGATAGTCTTTCGGTTGTTGTTGTGGGTTTTTTTCCTTGACTCACCGTCATCATTGTATTACTCATCTGACTACGAATATTGTTTAGATAGACAAAATAATGGTCATGGGTCAGACTTTGAATTTTTTCAACCAAGTCAGTAGGGAAACAAAGGAGGCAGAATGTTTTTCTTATTCTGGTCATCTAGACATCATGGCTATCAATTAGGTTTTCTTTCCGTAGATCCCTTTGTTACTTCTTGTCCTGGCTCAAACATCACCTCGTTACCCTTCTCCCAAGTTTTTGGGTAATCCATCCTTGTTCTAATAGTCTAGAATCACTTCACTGAAACATGATTATCTTAGTATATTCATATTTTGCATATAAAATGACGTTCAATGTGTTGATTAGAGCTACTGAGAATTCAAGTTCCCTGCAAAGTTTGCCCGATTTAATGGGTGGAATGTCCCTTGTCACTGCCTTAGTCTTAGATGAAATATGAAATCAAAGCCACACAAAGCATATCCTCTTGCATACTCATAGTGGATGTTATTCGAGCCTAACTGTCTCTTTGAATCATACACGGTAAAATGAGATCTTAAGTAATTTTCTGGTCACAGTTAGGGTTGAAGGGTCTGGTACACAAAGTCTAACCATCTCGAGAGACTTCTAACTTGGATGCTTTGAAGTATTGTTTTGAAACTAAATGATTTTAATTGACGGCTTCTTTGCGGGCCGCTTTGCTGACGATTCTAATGAGTAAACATTTGGGTAGCCACCTATGGAAAGATCAGTTTCGATTTTGATTCGGAGTCCAGAGGCAAAGATAAACGTTTTCACTTAAAATCTTCGTAACGCGGACTTAGTTATCGTTCTCCTCAACGTCTGACTGATGTCGTTTCCAACTTTTGATAAACCTCCATAAGGCGCATGTAAAGTCTGGCTTCTTCGATGAATGTTTTGTACTCGTTATCATTTGTTATCAAATGGAAGATGGTACTATTTCGATTCAGTCTCAGGCGGACATCCACTCGGTTCAAGCGATACTTTCTTGCAACCCCCATATCCAAGTGCATTCGATCCATCTATTTCAAACTGCACATTTACTTGATTTTGTCTGGAACCGGATGTTAATAGTGTGTCCCATTTGTTGGCTGAGACTCAGTTGTCGTTTTAAGCGACACAGTCTGGAACCGAATGTCAATAGTATGTTGCGTTTGTTGGCTGAGACAAACTTTGTCGTTTTGAGCGAGACATTCTTGTGGAACCGGATGTCAATAGTGTGTCGCTTGAATTGAATGCGACAATGTGTGTCGTTTTGAAGCAACAAAGTTTTCGTTGTGTCGGGTATATAATTTTGCCCTCTAAATGACATAACCACTACAAAATGGATGGAAAGTTTTTATTTCAAAATGATAATTGAAAATGAGTAGGAAATTTGATAATGCAAATAGGAATACTAAATTTCTCATGGATAGCATAGCAGACGGCTGTGTAGTCAGGTAAATCCTTTATGGGAAAATGTATTTGACATAACGAGGACATAAACGTTGAAACAATATCAGAGAAACATTATAGTAGTCATTATGAGTACTAAATGTAATGTGTCGGTAGTAACTAGTCTACCTTGCTATTAATGCATGAAATTATCAGTTGAGATGACTAGAAACTTTTGTTCTGTTTGTTTGATCTTGAGACCTTCACTGGAGTCCAGTAGAACCACAATTGCCAAAACGACGGATCTCGTCGATATTTATGTTTTGGGATCACACTCGGAAACTTCATGACAAAGTTTTCAAAAACACGAGCAAAATATGGAAGAATTTGGAAAGATTGACCTGAGCGCCTCCTAGTGGAAAGTCGAGCGCCCAATACACCGCAGTACGCATGGCGCCCTATTTCAAACGACAAAAATAAAAATTATTTCACAATAAATTATATGAAGATTCACATTGATGATGAACAGTTTCATCACGCTGGTGACAAAGAATTGTGAACTTACATGAGCATTACCTTAATCCTGGAGAAAAACGGATACAATTTCCTATTTCTCTCTCAAAATAGAAGGTAAGCGATAACAATTTACAATCCTATCATGTACACTCTAGGCTTTAAAAATCTTTACCCAGATGATTATTTTTGCACAAATCACTTTTATATGATTTACATATTGTATCAGTTTACTTTTCTTCTGTACAATGGTCATATATCAAAAACTGTTATTACAGTTACTATTATTTGTGTTAAGATAGACTTTTTGGCAAAATTAATAAGATTGCAATTTCCTTTAAATTGTATTAAAGTAATGTTGTATTCATTTATATTAAAGTAAGTTCTAAAATATATTAGGATTAATTTAATTTATTTCCAAAGCACAACTATATATTAAAGAAATGAAAATAGTTGCTGTGTAAGCATAAAATTGGCAACGTACATCACTAGCTATACGAATGTACATGGTTGTGTGGAATAAGTGTATAATGTTACTAAAGGCATTGTATGCTGTTTTCGCAGATTCAGAAAGAACTCCCTAGCTGCTCTGTAAGAAATATATAGTTCTAGAAACCAGACAAATTTCAAGATTACGCATTGGCGAATTTTCAATCCCGTTGACTAAGATTGAGTCTGGCCATCTGTTAGTGACGTAAAACAAAATGGTTCTTATCTAATGATGAACAGACGTCGCTTCTGGCTTAGTATATTAAGGGATTACCATATTTGGTCCTGACTTGCGCCAAACGAGTATAAGTAAGAGGCGTATATTGTCTAGGTCAGTCCCTTATACTTAGAAGCTAGCGGGATGTTCGTTTTTTCATTACAGGTAAGAACTGTATATATCGTAACTTCGTTTAGAAATAGGTATTTTTAATGTTTGAGATTTTAATGGTAACATTGTTATGTTAGCAACATTGTTCACTTAATACTTTTATTTACAATATATTGTAATAGAATTTTTTAATGTTTTAAAGAATTCATATTTAATTATATTTATGTAATTTTTATGGTAAAAGTTGAATTCGCTACCAATTTTTTGTTTAGATTTAATGTTGAAATAAAGTATTCTTTAAGCAGGAAAGAGTAATATCTAGCAACATATTTTAAATCAATATTCTATTTTAAAATGAGTAAAATGCATTTCATTAAATTAATTGTTGCATTAATTACAGTTATTACATTTTATACTTTGGCTATATTGGAATCGATCGAGAATTAACTATTTGTATGATATTCTAAAATGAATCAATGAAGTTGGAAAGCTTAATAAGGAAAATATAATATGTACTTTATGAATTTTTATTATAAAGTTTTTAGAAGTGTTTCTAGAATGTAATAATATATATGTGTGTTGATTATTTAAATAAAGTCCCTGATACTTAGACGCTAGCGGGATGTTCGGTTTTTCATTACAGATATAGTTGTATCTTATCATCGTGGCGACACTTCTTCCTTTCTCTCTCTCTCTCTCTCTCTCTCTCTCTCTCTCTCTCTCTCTCTCTCTCTCTCTCTCTCTCTCTCTCTCTCTTGTTATAACAACATATTCATAACAAGAGGATGGAGAATATTACAGATCTCTAGACCTGTCGCAATGCCAATGTCCCCAAGATCTAGCCGTGTCTACACCGTTATGAGTGACTCTTTCTTTTGAGAGAGTTATTTCATAAAAGTTATGGCGAAGATTATTTGAGAAAAAAACGACATTAGTGACTAACATCATAAATAAAGTTTTCCGTTTCAGCAAGAAAATAGATGTCTGTCTTCTTATTCCAGCTACGATTCCGTACCTGAACTTTCCCCAAGACATTTAAATCATCTGGTGACATCCTTTATCTGGGGACTCATTCCTTTCTTCTTCCTACCTTCCTGAGTTACCAGTATGTGTTTATGAGAACAAACCATAATCCTTCCAACAAAACTTCTCAAAAATGTTTCATAAAAGTTTTCATAAAATTTGCATTGGAAACAGCTATACAACTTTACAACATGAAGGGAGTGTAAACAATAAAAGAAGATTATAAATTCCATCAAACATTAATGAAATGTGCAATTTCACTTCATAAGAATATAAATTGACAGGTAGTCAGGATTGTTTCAAAAACCCATAACCCCCCTCCCCCCCCCCCCCCCCCGATCAATCTGAAGAAATATTATCCTTGACTTTCTCAAGGGAATCAGACAAAATTGTTTGAGCCGATCAAATGCAAAACAGGATTATGTATAACTGATAATCTGATTTAAATCACACGTAATCGTAATAATGTTCTCACTGCAGTTCATATATCTGTTTCTCCGTTAACAAAAATGTTTCATTGCCATATTCATCATTAATTATATTAGCAGCAAATTGCACAGGCTTGACTGGGGGTAGTGTCAATATTGTTCTAACAGCATTTTCAAGTATCTCTTTGTAGTGAATAAAATCTTTCGCGTGTTGGTACATTATATAAATGCTTTTGATTAAATAGTTTATTCGTTAAACGCCAAATATCTTTATGATTAAAAGTTATTAATATTTTGCGTAGAGATTCAGATTCAAAATTGCATTTCTTAAATCAGGCATGTGTCCAGTCTGGTCATTAAGTTTGAAATGTATCGTTATTAAAAAGATTATGACATTGTTGATGATCCGGATTAATGGGTTCTTGTGCAATCAAATATCCAGGAGGAACTTGAGGTGTAAATGTATGTAGAATATATACGTTTTTAGGCTGAGTGGATTTTTTTTACATCTATTTGATAGCTGTCATCAGTTACATCAAATACAAGATTGAGCGCACTAGCTGATGTTATATTTACAATTCCTGGTGAAATATGCCTGCTGCTGCTGTACAAATCAATGTTTGATAATAGCTGGTGTTGGGCTTGACTTAAAATGTTTAGGAAAATATTAATTAATAAGATTGTTGACTGATTTGTTTGGATTGTTTTAGGGTAAATCATACTAATTTAAAATTTGGTAATTATGTTTAAGTACTTTTATAATGATCGAGAAACATTGTTGAGTTACTATAGGCGAGAAAGTCGGTGATTTTCTGATTCATAAATTCGAGATCTGATAAACCTTGATCTAATTATTTCATTGTTTCAGTGATCTGTTGGATTAATATTCAGAATACAATTTTGTAATACTAGAAAATAAATTTCGTCGATCACTGAGTACAAATACATGTTCAGATCTCATATCGTCAGAAAATAATTTACTACATTTTTCATTAATAAATGGGATAGTTTTTTGATTAAGTTCAATATAATAAGCATTATTTTCTACAGCAAAAAAAATCCGTTTAGTTACATAAACTTCACACTCCCGTAAAATGATTATATATATATATATATATATATATATATATATATATATATATATATATATATATATATATATATGTGTGTGTGTGTGTGTGTGTGTGTGTGTGTGCGTGTGCGTGTTACAGCGAACCCGTCATTACGGCGACAGTTCATTGTCACTGGATAGTCATTATGGCGACAGTAGCATTAGGGTGACAAAATTGGTGTCGCCTTAATGTTTGCTCTCGTGCTATACATTACTTTTCTGATTTATTCACATAGAGAAGTTAATGTAAGTATCATAATATCTCCTTTAACTAGTATTTGATGTTATTTACTCAAGATATACATCTAGTTATTAAATATTGTTATGCAAAAATTTATAGGTGTGTTAAGGTTGTGTTTAACCCAACCGTCACTACATAACCATTATGGCGACATTTTTAAAAATGCTTCTAATTTTATCAAAGTCAAGTAATATTTTTCCGATATTTCATGAAATGATTTAAAATAGTAATTAGCACTTTGTAATGTATTTTCTTTAAGATCAAATTCAATGACAACTCATAACACACTCGACTTTTTGAAATGCGGTTGAAGAAAGTGCAATAGTTTGTGTTCTATAGACCATTCTTAGAAATTATTCATGTCTTCATGTGACCCTGGGTCAACGCATCCAAAACGAGGCAACCATGGCTGCAATTGCTACAGTTGATACCGGCAACGGAAAAAAAATCGTGGCATTTATTGTTGTGTTCCGTTGTACAATGGGAATGTTTGAATTCACATAGATTTAAGCTTCCACCATATTCCATTAGTGAAAAAAGATGTAGTTTTTATAGAAAATGGCTTGTTGCAATACGTGGTGATGCGGGGCCGAATTTTAAGGTAAGTTACTAAGTAACTGGATCGGTGTTAGTTTGTTTGTATTCGCTTGCAACTAAATGATGTAAGAATGAGAAATCAAACGTGTGTGTGTGTGTGACGACCCGCCACCCGTTGTATTGTCTCGACATAAATGGCTCAAAAAAGATTGTATATTATCATGAAGAAAAAATAACTGTTGATCATAGAGCACTTGATCCAGAATTAAGAGTGTTTAGGAAATTAATCAAACTACGACCAAATAAAATTCAGTGTGAAATAATGCGTGAAATAATTTCAAAAACGCATAGAAACAATTTCCGGAGTTTATGGAGACCATATGATTTGATAATTCCAAGTAGAAAGATAGTTCATGATATACTTAACAACAGTTACTTTTGTTACGTAAAGAAAAATATCCAAATCTACCTGTACCGTTATCGCCAAGCAGGTACTCGACACCAAAATATCAACATTGATATAACCGGATCGTCTGAGAAACAAAATATTGTATTAAATCATATTGCTTTAGTTTCTGTCAGTGTTGTTAATAGCGCGTTAATGTCTGATGAAGTCAGGGGCAAAGGTCAGCAAATATTAAGACGAACAATGACAATGTATTCAACACAAGGAGTAGCTATTTCTTATAAATTTAGAAAAATTGGATTGATGATCGTTTTGATTGGTCAGACTTAGTTTCTCTCGCAGTGTCTCGAGTCAGAAGGATATCTCAGTCGCGGGGAATTATAACACATTTCATTTAAAACAATAATCAAACTTCTGACACTAACAATAAAATTGCTAGCGATGATATAGTAAGAAAACAAATAAGTTATAAACAATATGACGAAAAAAATTAAGTGCAACTTTGATCCCGATGCTGATTTTATCATGACATTAAAACAAGATAATCATTGTACGAGCTGTAACAAAGTAATGTTGTAACAATATTAAACAAATAGTCCAAGACAATTTACCTTAGATAGAAAAAATAGTAGTCTTGGTCATACACGTGTTAATGCGATGCTGACCTGTCTTGGATGTGCTAATTCATAAACATGAAGACGGTAATAATTGTGTGTCTTCAGGAATTACTTGTAAATGTTCACGTGCAAATCGACGTTTAGGAGGAATCTAATCTGTAGAATGCATGTCAACCCTTAGATCTAACCACGCTGAAACTGTATACGCCGCCACACTTCAAATAGGATTAGTTGCTCTTTTTACCGCATTCATGTTCACCAGGTTTATATAAATATCTTACAGTCTCATTACCCAGTATTTCTTGTTTCGAAAAATCATGTTGTTATAGTGGTATATGTAATGTGATTGCAATAATAGGTTTGATGGAAATTACACGAGTAATTTCATTATTTTACGCAGCTATCATAATTGGTAGTCTTACAACATATTCATGACATCTCATCTTTCTGAACTTTGTTCATGGATATTTCCTTTGCATATTAATATCCAAATAACTGCTCTGCAAGTGTTCCAATAACTCGTTTAAAGATTGCCGGATCGACATGAATTGCAATAATATTCCCACCTCTGACTTTGACGTTATGTTTTTTCATCAGAGATGATACTGCACTAATAAATACTTTGTCAGAATCAACCTGTAGCAACTAAGGCCATCGTAGACTACCACACTGTTAAATTCGTTTAAATTTGTTCAAAAGCAAGTGCGATTTCGGCTGCTGTTGGAGTTGATAGTGTTTCTGTTTCTTTATATTTGCTTGCAATATCAACGATAGTCAACTCGTATTTGTATGTGCGTGATTAACGTCAACCAGATTTAATAGAATGTGGTGGAAAAAAATATCCGTCAGATGAACTTCATACGGAGCGCTGTGATCAAAGTGTGCGTACTGTATTTGTTTAAGGGGTGGTAGATAAATTTTGACATATTACATGCCGTGTTAACCATACTGCAGCAGCAGAACGTGTAACATTTGTTGTATCATCAAGTTTACTGATTGCTGCTCTACCCCTCCAATATAATATTGGGCAATAATAAATCGATTGTATTTTCTTTAATAATAATCGGTTGATATATTACTAGCTCTTAATACTAATTTATCTTTCATTGCAGATCTTAACTAAACATTAGCAAGCGATGCTCTGAGATATTTAACGAATTAATCAACATCACATATGCAATATGTCATCGTTGTAAATCATTATTTTTATACACTATATTATAATGTGACATGCGTGCTTCATCGCATTTATTGGATACTCTCCAGGTCTTGGTTGGTCTGTTTCGTCATGTCTGATATCAAGTCAGGTTCCAGGACGACAATAATTATATCCAGGAAGATGTTTATCTCCTGAGTATTTAGCCATTTGGACTCCTTGTCATTCTTTTAATAAAGCATTGATATCACTACCTATTTTTGGAATTGTCAAGTTGGACAAATTTATATTTTTGTACCACATTTTACACTTTGCTTGTACGTGCACGCTTTTTTGTTTGTATTATTGTTAATTGCATTGTAAGAGTGGATGCTATGTATCATACACAATATAAATTAAATTATTTATTATATTTGTACAATATAGATGTATCTGATTTCTCAGCAACCTGAAAACAAGAACCATCAAGCGCTACCAAATTATATCACAACAATTATCATAAGACCATATGGGTCTAGTATGATGCAATTATTAAATATATTCATAATGATATGACTTAAATGCGGTAAAATATATTTAGTAGTGCCATCTGTAGATGATTAACGCTGCTATGGTGTACTTACAGATTTGAATTAATATGCAAAATTGTTAAAACAAGACAGTAATGATATTATTGATTTTATCATCGATATTGATGAAGCCTTATATGTAAATGATCTCGATGGATTTGTTAATAATCTCTTTGTCTACGATTATGTAATGCTGGACAAAGAATCCAATTCAGCTTGGATAAATTTGCATGATCCTCGGTCGCAATATTGTGTACAACACTTGAAAAAAACACTAACGACAAAAGATAAAGTAACAAAACTGAGCTAATCCAATTAGAGAATCTCTCAGTCAGTTAGAAGCTTCAGTTTGACATTGTTGGCCTTGTGTTTTTCATTTTCGTAGAAAATGTTATTTTTGCCAAAAACGAAACATCAGAAACATCAGTTATCCAGCCATATTTCGAACAGAAATGGGAAAAGATGTGGACACCCTCTGGAAGAATAATGCAGAGTCTACTAATAACAAAAGGAAGATTGGAACAACTGAAAGCAAAATGATATATCTGATCTTATAGAAGTACTATAATCATTTGCCAGTTCCTAGTATAAAGACTCCAAAAGATCATTGATTGGAAGAGGTAATTTCAAGCTGGCATCTGATTGTATGTATCACAGAGTTTCTATTGACGTGTGGTGTCACACACAAGAATAGAAAATGAAATGGAGGAAGAAATGTCTCGGCTGTCTCAATATGGATATGTTACACACACACGGGTTATAACAATGTCATAATGAGAAAAATGGCATAAAACTACAGGAAAAGAAAAACAATAAGAAGTAAAATTAAGGGTATTGCGTATTTGATGGTGGGTGGGGGAGTGTGCGGTATGTCTGTAACATAGACCAGCAAGTTTGTCTCTAAGCCTTTTTTTTTTTTGACTTTACGGCCGTCAGACGTAGATACATTGATACAGCCATACATACATTGATACAGACATACATACATTGATACAGCCATAGATACATTGATACAGACATACATACATTGATACAGATATAGATACATTGATACAGACATACAAACATTGATACAAACATAGATACATTGATACAGACATACATACATTAATACAGACATACATACATTGATACAGATATAGATACACTGATTCAGACATAGATACATTGATACAGACATACATACATTGATACAGACATACATACACTTGATACAGACATACATACATTGATACATACATACATACATTGATACAGACATATATACATTGATACAGACATAAATACAATAATACAGACATACATACATTGATACAGACATACATACATTTATACAGACATACATACATTAATACAGACATAGATACATTGATACAGACATAGATACATTGATACAGACATAGATACATTGATACAGACATACGTGCATTGATACAGACATAGATACATTGATATAGACATAGAAACATTGATACAGACATAGATACAATGATACAGACATAGATACATTGATACAGACATAGATACATTGAAACTTACACAGATACATTGATACAGACATAGATATATTGATACAGACATAGATACATTGATACAGATATACATACATTGATACAGACATAGATTCACTGATACAGACATAGATACATTGATACAGACATACATACATTGATACAGACATACATACCTTGATACAGACATACGTACATTGATGCAAACATACATATATTGATACAGACATAGATACATTGATACAGACAAAGATACACTGATACAGACATAGATGCATAGATACAGACATAGATGCATTGATACAGACATAGATACATTGATACAGACATAGATACATTGATACAGACATAGATACATTGATACAGACATACCTACATTGATACAGTCATACATACATTGATTCAGACATAGATACATTGATACAGACATAGATACATTAATACAGATATAGATACATTGATACAGACATACGTACATTGATACAGACATACATACATTGATACAGACATACATACATACATTGATGCAGACATACATATATTGATACAGACATACATACATTGATACAGACATACATACATTGAAACAAACATACATACGTTGATACAGACATACATACTTTGATACAGACATATATACATTGAAACCAACATACATACATTGATACAGACATACATACATTGATACAGACATATATACATTCATACAGACATACATACATTGATACAGACATACATACATTGAAACAGACATACATACATTGATACAGACATACATACATTGATACAGACGTACATACATTGATACAGACATAGATACATTGATACATACATGCATACATTGATACAGGCATACATACATTGATACAGACATAGATACATTTATACAGACATACCTACATTTATACAGACATAGATACATTGATAAAGACATACATACATTAATCCAGACATAGATACATTGATACAGACATAGATACATTGATACAGACATAGATACATTGATACAGACATACAGACATTGATACAGACATACCTACATTGATACAGACATAGATACTTTGATACAGACATAGATACATTGATACAGACATACGTACATTAATACAGACATAGATACTTTGATAGAGACATAGATACATTAATACAAACATACGTACATTGATTCAAACATACATACATTGATACAGACATAGCTACATTGATACAGACATAAATCAGTGATAAAGACATAGATACATAGATACAGACATAGATACATAGATACAAACATAGATACATTTATACAGACATAGATACATTGATACAGACATAGATACATTGATACAGACATACATACATTATACAGACATTGATAGATTGATACAGACATACATACATTGATACAGACATAGATACATTGATACAGACATATATACATTGATACAGACATAGATACATTGATACAGACATACGTACATTGATACAGACATAGATATATTGATACAGACATACATACATTATACAGACATTGATATATTGATACAGACATACATACATTGATACAGACATAGATACATTGATACAGACATATATACATTGATACAGACATAGATACATTGATACAGACATAGATACTTTGATACAGACATGCATACATTGATACAGACATACATACATTGATACAGACATAGATACATTGATACAGACATACATACATTGATACAGACATACATAAATTGATACAGACATAGATACATTGATACAGACATCGATACCTTGATACAGACATACATACATTGATACAGACACACAATTTCTTCTTGATATGTTTATCTTCCATGAAACATAAATGTACAACAAAAATCTAGAATGTACCAAAAAAGTTTTTTCCAATGCATGTCAGAAATGGATTTCTACCATAAAATGAAATTCAGATACTCTGTCCATTTGAGACTACTCTGCTCCCTTCATTATGACACTAAAATATCTGCCAAATTAGAAACCAGGGGTCAATGTCAAAAGCAGCAAGAACTCATTTGTTTGCATCAAAGGAATAACTAGCAATTACATTTTAAGAATCTTAGATTATGATGGATTAATATAAAAATGTAATTTGTATCAAATTCAAATAAAAGGAATCAAATTAAAATAAGTTCAAAGGCATGCAAAATCTTATCTACATAGAAGCAAGAGGTCATGGTTGTGTGTCATATTAAGTAATTTAAACTCGCTATTGTTATAAATAATACGAACTAGGTAACAATTAAACTAAAACTGCCTTAGTCATTCCCAAATGTGATCAAAGATAGTAAAGCAACAAAGCAAACGGAATGCACAGTGAATCAAAGTTTTGTTTCATAAATACTTTTCATTATGATACAGCAAATTCCTGAGTTTGAACTGGCACTCAGAGATTTCCTCAATAATGAGCAGAAGTTTCACTAAGACTTGCAAAAAATTCATAACATCAGCATTTAACTAACAAAACAATTCTAAAAAATCAAGTCTCAACATTGACAGCGTGATCATGAAACAAATGTTTCTACCTTTTAAACAAAAGAAATCTTGTTTTTTTTGTACAAAAAGTAATGATGATATACACATTTGTTGTTGGTACACAACAAAATACAAATGTAAGTAAATCTGTTGAAATCTCATGAAGTTGTTTCTCACAATCTTTCATACTTTGATTGTCTTGAAAATTAATGTAATTTAAACATAAAAGCAAACAATTTCATTAGAAAAAGTTGTTTATTTACAATGATTTTAATAACAGGTATTCAGTCATTAAGATGCACCACTACCCACCCCCTTTCAATGTCTTCTCTAAGTCTAGCTGGGATGTTGCTCCCTTTTTCATTTTTCAGAGGTCCCTTGATAACTTGAGCCCTTGCGTTCAATGCAGTCTTTGGTTTTTTGTATGTGAGTTATCAAGGGAGTTGTATGTGAGTTATTATGAGAGTTGTATGTGAGTTATCAAAGGAGTTGTATGTGAGTTATCAAAGGATAGAGAGCTGTAATGAGTCAAATACCTCTTTTTTACTTTGCATTTTCTTCCTCCTTGAACTCATTCCGATCATTGCCCTTGATGGACATAAACTCTTTCAGCGTGGATAATTTGCTGCAGTTGTTTCATCTCTGTGTCATACAGTGCCTTGTCTTTGTCATTGCGATCCTTCAAAGCCAGCATCTTAATTTGAGCTTCATCCCTGAATATTACAAACATATCATCAAGGCTACATACATAGTGTACAAATATGCTATCAAAGATTTATTCATAGTGTACAAACATACCATCAAGGCTTAATACAAAGTGTACCAATATACTGTCAAAGATTTATAGTGTACAAATTTACCATCAAGGCTTAATACACAGTGTACAAATATACTATCATGGCTTAATACATTGTGTACAAATATACTGTCAAGACTTAATTAAGGCTTAATACATAGTGTACAAATATACTGTCAAGACTTAATAAGGGCTTAATACACAGTGTACAAACATACTGTCAAGGGTTAATAAATTGTGTACAAATATACTGTCAAGGCTTAATTCATATACTAAGCGTACAAACATACCATCAAGGCTTAATACATAGTATACAAACATACTGTCAAGGCTTAATAAATAGTGTACAAACCTACTTTAAAGGCTTACTACATCATGTACAAATATCCTGTCAAGACTTAATACACTGTGTACAAACATGCTGTCATGGCTTGCACAAACCTACTGTCAAGGTTTAAAAAATAGTGTACAAATATACTGTCAAGATTTAGTACATAGTGAAGAAACCTAATGTCAAGGCCTTATACATAGTGTACAAACATAATGTCAAGGTTTAATAAATAGAGTAGAAACCGTAACTAAACCTACTGTCAAGGCTTAATATATTGTGTACAAGTATACAATCAAGGTTTAACTCATAGCTCATAGTCTGTAAACATACCATAGTGTATAGTGGCAGATGCTCTATCTGCTCAGGAAAGGGATGAACCCGCTCATACACGAGTTTCCTGCTGCCTTGCAGGTTGGCTTTGGTTAGACAAAGGCTAACGGAGTAAGCACTAAAAGAAAATCTAGGGTTGGACAATTTACTACATCCCCTTTCTGGCAACTCCTTGGTCTGGAGAGGGATGGGCTCCGCCAGACGACTTTTGCCTAAGACACACTGATAATGCTGGACACAACTGAAGTTATCATATCAGATCGGTCGTTGCCAAGGGGTCAACAAGGAAAGCGCCTGCCATTGTTCACCAGAACGGAGGTGACAAGTGTGATACTGGTACTTTGCAAAACATCAGAGCGAGAAACAACATTCCCATTGCCACCTGGAACATTAAAACTCTGGCGCAAACTGGAAAACTCCAAGAGTTGACACATGAGATGGAAAACTACACATGGAACATACTGGGACTCTGTGAATTAAGCTGGAAAGCCCTAGGAGAACACCAAGCTGAAGATGGGAATATATTATACTATAGTGGAGAGTTGGACAAGGCCATAAATGGAGTAGGCTTCCTTGTAAACAAAGCCATCAAGGGATCTGTGCTTGAATGTCACCTCATATCAAACAGAATCATCTCCATTCGTCTGAAAGCATCTCCCTTAACTGATCATGATGATGAAGAAGTTGATGAGTTTTACAACAAACTCCAGGGTATAATAATAATAATAATAATAATAATAATAATAATAATAATAATGCTTTATTTATAGAGGGTGACTCATTAGTCAAGGACTATTATCCCTTGAGGCCCTCTTAATGAAAGTATAACAAATGCATATTGTGTGAAGAAGCAATAATTAGTGCTTATATTAGCATGTTTCGTATTAAAATACTAAATTTCATTATCTGTTAGAAACACATGCATGCTCCTGATATCTCTTCTTAAATATTCTAATATTTTCAGCCGATTTTACATGTAGTGGAAGCTTATTCCACAGAACTGTACCAGAGTATTGAAAACTCTTTTTGAATTGCTCTGTTCTTGGTTTTGGTACTAGAAGGCTTCCATGCTGAAAAAGGCCTGAATAAGTCTTGATGATACTCTGGTGCAGTTCCATGTAGACATTTATATAAAAGAACTGCCTTGTGAAAATCTATCCTGTCAGATATTGTGAACCATTTGAGTTCTGTAAATAATGCTTTTGAGGGATGGTCAACAGATGTATCTAAAATTACACTTGCTGCTCGTTTCTGGAGTTTATAAATCCTGTCAAGCTCATATTTAGCACAGTTTACCCATACATTAGAACAGTAATCCATTGTTGGAAGAATATACATCTTGTAGTATAGATTGCGAGTTTCCATAGGTAAATATTTTTTGATTCTGCTGAGAAGGGCAATTTTGGATGACAGTGTTTTACAAAGCTTATCAATATGGTCATTCCATAATAAATTATGATCTATGGACACACCTACAAGCATTTCATGATTGACATTTTCTAATGGATGATTATTTATTTCAAGAGATAGTTTTGGGTTCCTTGACTTGTGTAGCTTTTGTGTCGTCGTTGTTTTACCTTCAATAATTACCATCCTATTTTGTTGTGCCCAGTTTTGGACTCTAATAAGATAGGAGTTTAATCTTGTTTGGATAACTTCAGTATCAGAACTAGATGTATACAAGGTTGCATCATCTGCAAACAATTCTGTATTGGTGGATTCATTATTTAATGGTTGATCATTGATATAGATAAGGAAGAGGAGAGGGCCTAAAACTGAGCCTTGAGGAACTCCTCAATTAATAGTGCGAGTTTGAGAGCTAATATTGCCAATGCTTACTTGTTGAGACCTTTGGTTTAGGTATGATCTAAACCAGTTTAAAGAAGGATTGTCAAACCTGTAACAGTTCAACTTTTGCAGCAGAATTTCATTATCAACAAGATCAAAAGCTTTCTTGAAGTCAAGGAAAACAATCCCAGTCATATGCCCATTACCCATTTCCTTCAGCCAAAGATCAATTAATTTGGTAAGTTCTGTTTGGCATGAGTGAGTTATGAAATAGAGAGTTTGTTTCAAAAAATGTATAGACCTGAATGGCTACATGCTTTTCAAACAGTTTTGACAATACAGGTATAATTGATATTGGTCTGTAATTTCCTGGATCCTCATTTTCTCCTTTCTTAAAGATAGGTGTAACCTTTGCACATTTCAATTTTTCTGGAAACTTACCACTCATTATACTTAAATTATGATATGCGTTAATGACTTTGTTATTACTGGTGCAGCAATTTTAAGGATTCGTGGACTAATACCATCCAATCCTGAGGATTTATTAATATTCAACTTAATTAGCATATCAAAAACGTCCGCTTCACTGACATTCGCTATTGAAAAATAATTATCTTCAGGAATTTTAGCTCTTATAAAGAACTGTAGAGCATCAAGTTCAATTGGGATGTTAGTCTGGTTCTGAATACTGTTACTGGAGATGGTTATGAAGAAATTGTTGAACATATCCACAATGTCTTGTACAGATGTTGCTATATCATCATTTTGCTTAAGTCTAGGGGGAAGACAACTGTTCTTGGGTGGGTTCAACTCTTTTAGATGCTTCCACCATGTTTTGGTACTCTTACTTTCATTAATAGCCTGTTTATAGTAGTTCTCTTTTGCTTTAGTTATCAGATGCTTAGTTTTATTCCTCCACTTTCTATAGCTTTTCATGTCTTTTTTCTTGTGGAAATTATCTCTTATGTGCCTAGCCTCATTGATCTCAGGGGTAATTCACTTGGGTGTAATTTGGTGTTTAACCTTTTTTGTTTTAATTGGGGCATGCTTGTCTAAGGCTGCATTGAACATCTGATACCATTTACAACCGCGGAAGTGTTACTGGCGTGTAGAGATTGTCTGTGTTTAGTAGTGTAAACTTCGATATATTTACCACGTATCCATGGCGTCACTCAAAAGACATGTTTTCTGGAACAGTATATGTTATATCAAGCCGTGGAGACAAAGAAACATTTATCCTGGTTGCATCCGACAAAAAATTAACTGCAGCAACGATCTGGTGGTGTCTGGAATTTGCTGCCGAAACACCTCAATTGATTACAGCGTAAATAATATGGACTACAGATACAATCAAGCGCGTGAGTGGCAAGATAAATTAAAATCTATCGTTGATAATTACACGATAAAAGTAAAAAAATATCACAGACGTGTAATTGTCATTGACATAATTGTATACTCAGTCTCCTCGGTTGTTGCTGGAGCCGGATTTTATTGTCCGCGGTAATAATGAAATCACCTGCGGTCATAACGATCTGTGCTTCAGCGTCAAATGCGATCGCTGGATTTTTTCAATATAATCGCAAAAAAATATCAACATGCACAAATGAAAAATTTTCCGATTATGCGGTGAAGTTACTCCCGTCAACGGCGGCGTGTTCTAAACTATCTCAATTAATATCTGAAAGCCTCAACGATGCTTCAATATCGGATTCTGAGTTCGCATTATTGACTAAAATATTCTCCGAAGCAATGACTGTGATAGAATCTACACCCATTAAAGATACAAATAAATAGATAAATGTCAGCACAAGAACTATTGCAACAGATTGCCACGAACACAACATCGGTGAAAACAACTATAACATCAGTGAGCAAAACCAATCCTGAATTCAGTATTAATTTTCCAACTGCAATTTCAGCAAAGATATTGCACTTGCTCAACTACGAGTATATCATAGTTGGCCAAATGTCATATCTGAACCATTTGGTAGATTACCTAAAAATAATTTGCTTGTACTTGCAAACAAAAATGAACCAGATGGAACCCCAGATTTCTTTGTTGTTTTTATCCCCACAGGTATTTATCAGATTGAACAAATAAACGATGAATTCCAGCGCAGAATAAAATCAACAACAAAAAATAATCAAAAATAACTATTATTGTTCACGAACCAACATTATCATATGTGATTAAGTAAAAATCTCCTGATTACGTCGGAGATATTTATCGATCATCGATTAAAACTGTTCTAGGATGGCCTGAATCTCCCCACATCCTGATGATGTTCTCAGATTTAACAATAATTCAGATGCTGAAGGCAGACATATTTCATCAAAGATTGTAAATATAACCTCAGTGATTGCATTCAATCTTGTATGTTATGTAATCGATGGTAGTTATCAAACAGATCTTGGGATATCAAATCAAGCTCAACAAGGATACTTTCTTTACACATTTACTCCAATGGTTCCTCCTGGATCCTTGATCGTGCAAGAACCAATCAATGCGTATTATCTACGCACGCATAATCAATACTCGTCAAGAATTAATTTTAAACTCACCGACCAGAGTGGACACTTTATTGATTTACGTGACGAGGTTTTACTGATAAATCTCAATGTAAAATCTTAAACGATTTTTTGATCTTGACTTACGAATTAATCAGATGAATATTAGACATGTACCAGCACGTAAAGGTTTTTATACACGACCAGGAAGCACTTGGATATGCAATCCAATTAATATTTACAGTCTTCATTCAACACCGTTGATATAGTCATTGATGAGTTCGGTGACGAAGATTTTTTTACTGACGCAAGAATAGTAGGATAGATTGCGGCGAAAAAATATTTCTATAATCGCGTGTGAGAGAGATCAGATTATAAACTACGTTGATTCCTGCATTAAACTTGATGAACTTAAAAAAATATTATATAGTTCTGAATAAAAATCTGATATCAGTAAAGAAGAATATTTCTTTACAGATTTGATGAAATTTCATCCTTTTATTAATCCGTTGTAGTCAATTTTATCGTAGAAAATCTGTCAGACTTCTGATTTTTGAAGGTGAAAAACCCAAGCAATTATCTAAATGATTTATCAATAAATCGTTAATTTCATCTGTTTTTGTCTACTTTTAGTATATTTTTTCGTCGAAATATATCCGATTTTAGTTGATTTGTGAGCAAAACATTGCAAATGTAATGATTTATCGATAAATCATTTAGATAATCACTCGTGGTTTTACCCTACAAATATTACAATTTTGATAAATTTTTCTATGATTTCGACTAAAATAGGTATAAAAAAGAATAAAATATCATCAAAATTTACAACTATGAATTTAAAAAATATTATAACAGAATTTTAAAAAATATTATAACAGAATAAACAACAGAATTTTATCAAAATGTACAAATCTGAATATAAAAAAATATTATAACAGAATAAAACAACAGAAGGTTGAAATTTCATTAAAATTTATAAATCTTAATTTTAAAAAATATTATAACAGAATAAAATAACAGAAATTAATCCAAGCTGCCATCGTCGCTAACAGCGTTTTCATTTATAATCATTTTTAGTTGTATCAAGCGTGTGTTGATAATTTTGTTCGTTTCATATTCGTGAGACAGTTTTGATTTAATATTTTCTACTACTATAGAAAGTGGTACGAACTTATCTGCGTCTGTATCTTTTACCTTTGATAAGGACAGGAATATTATAGACTGTATGCTCTTTATCAGCTTATACTCCATTGAAATTGTATAACCACCATCAAGTTTTCGTTTTTGGATTGACTCATAATCACAAAATATTTTTCTGGATCGTGTTGAATATTTATATTTTCATTTTTTTTACTGCAGATATTATAACATTAATATTTTCAAAGTTCATAAATATAACATATATATTTAAATTGTAAGAAAGCATTTGGGACAATACAACCTTTAACCTCTAGTTTCGAGTATTCTAGCAGGTTCAAGGCACATTAAGGGCAGCAGAGGTGAATTGCGGAAAATAATCGCGTGTACTTGAAATTAATCACCGTGATTTTATGTGCAAATGATCATTTATATCGTAAATTTTATTGGTGGCGGAAAGTGCATATGTTTTCAATAAAAATATAATAGTATCCGTACTTTCGCCAGTCGTGATTTGACATCTTCGGATTCATCGAACAGATATGAAATTTCAACATACCCAATGTAAGGGAGATTTTTACTAGCCCTTTGATTTTCATCGTGCAAAGGACGGCTCTTCTTAATATATATAATATTATATGTACTTTTTGCAAGTATTCATGAAGATCTTTTTTCATCGTGATGGTGTCTGAATGTGGAAAGTGTGCATTTTCTTAATATAATATAATATTATGCACACTTTCCACATTGATTTGATATATTCGATTAGGAGATCTTTTTCAATAATCCCTGAACGTTGAAACTGCACATTTTCCTAATAAATATATATTTATGCGCACTTTCCACATTGATTTGATATATTCGATTAGGAGATCTTTTTCAATATTCCCTGAACGTTGAAACTGCACATTTTCCTAATAAATATATATTTATGCGCATTTTCAACATCAATCATATAATTTCAGATTGATTCAGTAATTTATTTTTCCAACATACCTAGGCGGATGCGGAAACGCGTCCATTTCTATATATTATTTTATTTTATACTTGCATTTACGCATTTTCAAATACCCTAGTGAAATATTTTATCTTAAATACATACCTGCGGATGTTGAAACGCGTCCATATCTACATATTAAATTATTTTATAGTTGCATTTCCCCAGCAAATACGAGAGTGAAATATTTTATCGTAAATACATACCCAGGCGGATGCGGAAACCCGTCCATTTATATATTATATTATTTTATAGTTGCATTTCCGCATTTTCAAATAACCAATCATCCAAGTAATTTTTTAATCTGAATTGATATGGTCAATGACAAGACCGTCTTCGATAATTCCATTGAAACATTCAAATACGAATCTGTGACAGAGATATGTCCTTTTTTATTTATTTCATTAATACTGAGCTTGAGATAACTAGTATTAATGATATAACCAACTGGTTTCTTTAGTCGACAATTCCTGATAACACCATCACGATTTGCTTCGTAGATCGATATGATCGGGTGTAACATAAATTACTTTTGCTCCATTATACATAAATATCTTTTGTTCAATTAATTATTTGCCTTGATCTTTACTTTGAAATCTAATCAGATAATATTCGTTTTTTTTTTATAATTTTGTCGCTATCATTATTTTTTTTATCATAATATCGTTTCAGTTCTCTGTATATTTTACCACCACATTGCACGCACAAGCATGTTTTTCCTCATACTCCAACATCACATTGTAAACATAGTTTTGGTCCTAGACTTCCATCTCGGACACGATGCGAGTGGATTCCGCAGAACTCGTTTACGTAAGATCTGTTACAAGGTGTAACAGAACCGATAACCAACCACTTGCAGAGATTCCTTGTTTTAATCGTTATATATATGTAATTTTTTTTAATTTAAATACTTGTTTTAATTATAATAATGGGTGAATTTGATAGATTATCCAAGATAGAGCTTACTAAAATTAAAAATTTTAATCTTGACAGAATATTCCTTGTGCCGATGCGAGATCTGGTTGATGCGACAGATCAAACATTGATCAATAAAATACATGACGCCAAAAAAGAATTTCAGAAAAATGAAGCATCTCATGTGTGGTCGGCGTTTAAGATTATAAGTGACACTAAAAAGATAGATGCTACGATGAATGACAAACGAGCAGTGATGATCATTAACTACCTTGACGATAGAAAATATATTTTAAAAATCAAATTTATCGTACTATCAGATGCAGACAGTTAGATTATTCGTGATAAAAGTGATCCTGTCCTTCATAACGAAAAACTGCCATACTGAGTAAAGGTTTCAAACCAGGGATGTTGACCGGTATTAATAAACTATATTACGAAAGATCTTCTCCTGTAATAGCAGTTATTTATGGGATATATCCGCTTGAGAATCCCAACATTGATAATCTGAAGCCAATGAAATTCTCGAAGATAAATTGTGTGGCCGAACAAATAACAGAACATTTCACCGTCTCGACTTGTGGGAAGAGGTTAACGGACAACCGACGTAATATGATAAATTCGTGGGCAGAAATAGTCAAAGATACCGGAGCATCTATCGAAGATGTTGATGAACTAGGAACGAAATTAAAATTCCTATAACAGTATAAACTGTAACAGGATAGATCTTATACGAATCGAAATATAAATCAAAGGGAGCTTCAATCGAAATAGTTGATCATAATGCGCATGCGTGGACTAATGAAGTAACAGTATATCCACGCACGAGGACGGTTAAATTCTATAACGGTGATATGTTTTGACTTTATTAACCAGATAAGTGAAAACGATCCTGTATCTGTGTGGTTGTTTAGTTCTGAAAATGAATCTGATTAGTTTGTAACACCAAATGGTGATATGTATCGAAAAGAATCTCTCCACGAGAAAAAGAGAAAATATACCCCTGACGAAAAATTACTCTGTGAATATTTTACTGTTCCATCAGTTGCAGCTCATTTTGCTAGTGTGTGAAATTCCTGGAAACCAACTCGGTTTAATATTAAGTTGTGTTGCATATGGTCACGGTGGACTGTGGAACCGTGAATACACGCGTAAAGATGTTATCTCGGTTGATATGGTTGCATGTTATCCGTGAAGTTTTCTGGAATAAGGAGAGTGTTCTGGGCATTTTAAAAGATTCGGTCACCCGACACACAAGATGACGCTAATATCAATAAATGGACCATTACCTGATTTTGATACCGGATTTGCATGTATCGAATCATTCGAGTTTATAGATAATCTTCATCCGATTTCTTATGTTTGGTTCGGCAGACATTTTTCAGAAAAAAGTGGGCTCCAATAATACTGTTACGATATATGATTGATTGTTTAATGTTGTCGTCATTATTGTCAGTGAAATGATTAAATCATACCGAATGCAGACCAAAGTTTGGTTACCACAACAACAACAAATATTATGATGAAGAAAATCCTGATAAAACCGACTTTTAAAATAAAATTGCAAGGAATCTTGGCAGGAAAATAATAGGTAAATGTACCCAAGGAGAATGATACGATCATAAACGACATTGTACAAGACTGATCCTGGACGATGCTGAATTAATCTGTTATCAATGATAAATAAAATTCCAGAGTTTGCTGTCAGAGTAGCTACCGATTCGTTTTATATCAGTAAAAAATATTCCAGATTGCTAGACAAACTAAATATCATCAATCATGCACCATGGGGTTCCTGGAGAATAAAAAAAGAAAATATACTTGTTTATTCTGAATTCGCCAATGTTCCAATCAAAGATATTTACCGTAGAAATAATCAGATATTAAAACCATCATCTGCACCATCAATATTTGATCCCGTAGCTAGACACAAAACAATTTATCTTAATTGACCTGGAATATCAGGAAAGACGACACGTGCGATTGAACTATTTCAGAATTCCGATATGATCTTTTTAACCCCTACACACACACTTGCACGAGAAATAACCCAACGAGGAAGACAGTCGTGTATTTATCACAGCTTTTCCGATGCAGCGGAGACGCATGGACTCCTGATCGAATGGGAGTTAAATTTATTCCGAAGATCATGGTTTGGGATGAAATATGTACAGTATCATTAGATAATCTAAAAATATTTGTTGATTGGTTGTTGACGAAAAACACTGCTGTAATAATGTGTGGCGACCATGGTCAACCACCACTCTTTGTTGGACCGTCTCCACACGAATGGCAAAAGAGATATGTTGACTTATACGAAGAAATAACTGACGATCATAGAGCACTTAATTTAACATTAAGAGATTTAACAAAATTAATCAGATTACAATCGAATAGAATTCAATGTGAAGTAATGCGTAATATAATTTCAGAAACCTCTTTGAACGACGTTTGCGATACGTGAAGACAAAATGATCTGATAGTTGTAAGTAGAAAGATAGTTCGTGACACACTTCAACAAAAATTATTTCTGCTACATAGAGAAAAAAGGCGCAAAGTTTCATCCGTGGTCTACAAGGTGCGGGGAATGTTCTGTCCTGATTAGTAGCGGATAAATGCGGAAGTAGAAAAGCCCCATGCGCCTTGATATATATATATATATATATATATATATATATATATATATATATATATATATATATATAGTGTAATGAACTGTAAACAAAACAAAATAATAAACTCAAGGTTAAAGATCTTACAATTTATTTGATGGCGCAGAAATCTTGCGACAGCAGCAGATCAATTTACCATGTCGTCCACTACGACTTTTGCGCCTTTCAACAAAAAAATGTAATCCATTCTCTTAGACATGTCTTATTTAATGAATACATGTTTCGTCCGGTAATAAATAGTTCATATGGGATTTTTCTCCCTGAATTTAACTACGACTCGTTTATGTATTAAGAAATCTTATGATCATTTTCATAAGAACATTATCGGTCAGAAAGAACATGTATGTAGCTTGGATGGAGTAAATTAAAACGTGATAACTCGTAATCTCAAATACATTGCATTCAATGATGCGTTTTAATTGCGTCTATACGACTAACTCAATTCAGCCCATTTGATTCAACACTTATCTATATATAACCAGTTGTCAGTGTAGCACGCATAGCAAAAAAGTAGACTGATAAATTATGGTCTTATAAAATATAAACATTGTGTTCAGCTCAATTAAAATCTATCCTCACAAGTCTCTGCTATAATTATTAAGTATTTTTTTAATGTTTCTCGTGTTCGTATTAATGGCAAACAACATGTAATATATTTTAAAAACACATGAAAATATACAGGACATGTAGGGTCGCTAGTCCAAATAATAACTGTACAAATATATCATAATATCACGTTTACTCACTTTACATGATTAATATACTTGTGATTGTGATTGGCATATGTTTTGTATGGGTTTTTGCTCCCGTTGTAAATGTTAATTTGCATATTTGGTTCTTGTGGTTTTTCTCCTCTTTAAAGTCCTCTTACACGATTTAGCGCAGCATATTCACATCACGTCTCCCAATATAGAGTAATTTCACTGCCAAATTACATGTGTAAGTGCGAATATCAACTGGCCTACCATTAGACTTGTGAGTGTTACTAAAATGTGTTGTTAACTTAGTCTGGTTCCCTGACTTCTCTCCAGACTAACGGCGTGGACAAAGCTCAGGGAACCACACTAACTATCATTCGAACTACTTTTGTGTCTCCCTCGCGCGCTTACGACCAAAGTTTTTCCCATCAATTTCTATAAGGCCAATGGGTCTCCAGGGCATAAAATACCATTCGTGTGCCGTGTTCTGTCAGACGCATTCTGACCGGCAACGTTTGCAGGCGTATTCTGACCGGAAACGACTGTTGATGCGAAGCAGAAGTAGGAATACGGCCGCGGTATGCTTACAACATAGCTCGCAATATAGTATAACAAATTAAGCATTCGATACTATATAATATTTCAATTGATATGAAACAAACCTACAATGTATTCTTCAGTGCTGGAGATTAATGCTCCTGTATAATCAACATTGATAAACTATAGTAGCGTTATATAACTGGTTGCATGTATCTATATTGACTCGACTGACAAAACTCTTATATATTACAGCATACGGAAATTCCGGCAGAGAAATATTTTGAAGTCTCAATACTGTTACGACGGTTCATGACTAAACGTCTATGGAAGGAAGCATCCATTTTTGGCATTCCTACAGGGAATATTCGTTTCTGCATATTGCATTTACATAACCTTGACTATAAAGAAGAAAACAATGTATATTTAAAAGTATTAACGCATTATGGACTATAAGAATACTATATTCATTGAGAAACACATCCGTATCGCTTGTTTCATAATTAGATTTGTTTCTGATTGTACTCTTTCTTAAAAATACATTTATCGTTTTAAATTGATTATTATATTATCTACTTTCTGAACTTTACACGGGGCTACACACCAGTCATCAGCACTTATGTAAAGAAAGAATATTAGGTGTGATCAATTCGTTTGAATTTATATCATAACAATAGAGTTTGGACTGGAATGTTACACTTTTATTCTTAATTCGTTCGTGCACATAGTGCAATTAATATTTATCGCCAGTAGGATTTATTAAATTGCTGGACAAACAAGCTCTCTTGTTTTGAAATTAAATTCGGACGTTGACGTCAAGTTAAAACTGACCTTGGGCTGAAGTAAACCTCGGGATGTTAGAGAGACATTCATCGAGACGTCATCCGTAAAAATAACTGTAAACTGAAATGTAAGTAGCTATCTTGTCTTGTGATTAAATTTCGACGTTGACATCAAATCAAAGCTGACCTTGAACTGAAGTAAAGCTCGGGGTGATAGAGAGACGGTCATCGATATGTCATCCGAAACAAATAACTTTAAGTATTTATAATTGCCTTGGACGTCAACGGCTTTCATCTAGTATGAATTACCTCCATTGAAATTATTGTTCATATTTTCTTGGGTAATGAAGCAAAACCAAACAATACAAATTAATTAGGTCAATATTTTAATTATAGTCTCTTTGAAACACCGTGAGTTTCCATAAAATCAAATAGAATGAAAATGTGAAAAACTGAAGGCACTTCGTGGCAGGTTGAACTCGAAATAATGTTAATCGTTGTTTATCCTTGAGATTTCAAATCTATAGAGCAACACATATGCGATAATCTTTCCAAGGTGCTTCTTTATGAACTATGAAGGTAACTGTTAACACTTTAAGTACAACTGGAACAAGTCTGGGAAAATAAATATGGATTTTTGTAGGGAACAAATTATATTTGAGTAGACTCATACAAATCAAAAACTACAACAGTTATTTTATTTGTGTCACTAATAATATTACTAATATATTTTATTTCTGATGCCATATTATTATTTTTACGTGGAGCATTTTATATTATCAGATAGTAGACTTCGAGTCGTTTAGATGATTTTTTTAACTGTATGCTTGAACATAACTTTGTTCCATATGATTTCACAAACGTTTCATTTATTCCTCTACTGGAAAATTAATAATCAGGCAGACATAAATAAGTATAGACATGTAGCTTTTATGGCACTTTTTTTTAGAAACATTTGGTTTGTCTTCGACTACAAAGATGTGAAGTCACGGTCTCAGATAATCGGTTTGGCTTAAAATACAACATTCAACAGAATTTAGGAAACTGTCAACGATTATATAGAACATAGTAGCTTTGTGTCGTCATTCCTTGACCGCTAGTAAGTCATTTTATAGGGTCAATCGTTAGCCACTCTTTATAAAGTTTCTTGATATTCAAATATCCATCTATAAAGTTCACACTCTTGTGAATTGATATGGCCAATAGTTGTACTATATGAGTTGTGGAAGTGCAGTATCCAACCCATTCCAAGTTACCTGTTGGTTGAGGCAGGTAGATATGATTGTGCCATATTTTCAAACAAATACGATTGGGATAAATGTAATACCAAATGTGTTTTTTCTTAATCAGTTTTGTTTTGTTGATGACATGTCAGTAATAAATAAAGTTTTGAAGATAATTGTTTTCATCTATAATACCAAACGAAATTCGGTATCCATTGTCTTTCAATCCATTTATTTTAAATTACTATATCCTACCCTCTGTATATCTTAATGTCCATGTTTTTTATCCATGTAAACAGTTACAAGTGTAATGGTTATATTTTAAAACTTTATTAAAAATCTGCCTCTCCATCTTGGACTAAACTTTATTTAACATCTGCCTCTCCATCTTGGACTAAACTTTATTTAACATTTGCCTCTCCATCTTGGACTAAACGTTTTTAAACATATGCCTCTCCATCTTGGACTAAACTTTATTTAACAGCTGCCTCTCCATCTTGGACTAAACGTTTTTAAACATCTGCCTCTCCATCTTGGACTAAACTTTATTTAACATCTGCATCTCCATCTTGGACTAAACGTTTTTAAACATCTGCCTCTCCATCTTGGACTAAACTTTATTAAACGTCTACCTCTCCATCGTCAATAAAACTTTATTAAACATCTGCCTCTCAATCTTTAATGAAACTTTTGCTCCGTCGGCGTTCGATAGTTTACTTTGGGCGCAGCTGTTGTGCTCTGATATAATTTTCGAATGCGCCCCATGAGTTAGGGAACGAAACGTTTGGAAATTCCGTTTTCCCATCCTTGTCGACTAATCAGAGTGTGCAAGATATCATGATGTCATTTGTTACAACTGTTTAGTAGTCTGCAGTTTGGTGTTGAAATTAGATTTTTCAAATAAAAATCTACCATTAAGGCTGATTAGTATTTACGTGGCTAAAGTAGAATCAAACAATGCTAATAAGTGAAAATGTCAGGACGTTGCTTGTCATGAATTCAACGCAGATTGGACGGAGAAATGTATGTTTCTGCCTAGTCGTAGTGGTAAACCGGTTTGCTTAATCTGCGGATTTTGTGTTTCTGTTACGAAAAAATATAATAGGGAACGACACTACATGACCACTCATTCAGACACAAATACTCAATATCCGGTCGGTTCGGACATATGAAAAGATTTTATAGTTAAGAAAAAAAGTTTTCTGGCCAGTCAGCAGTCATTTTTCACCAAGGCTAAAAACAGAACAAGAACGCTGTTGTTGCGTCGTACGAAGTCGCTCTTCTGTTGGCTCGCAAAAAGGAAGCCGATCACCGATGCTAAAACGATAATTTTGAAGTCATTGAAGAACTTCAAGGACTTGAATGGATGCAAAGGAATTGATCTGTTTAAAATTTGAAGTTATGTCTAGAGAAAAACAACACAGACAGCTTTGTGCCCAGACATTGACAAAATGGCATCTGAACTTCACTAAATGGTTGTGATGAATAGTTAACAATTATAAATTAATTATGTTAATATCGGTTTTCGATTTTAAACTGTTAAATGAACATTTAACAAAAATGACTGTAATGACTGTAGTGTAGGACTGACACTGACTCCTTTTAAAGTTTTAGAATTTGGTTGCTGAAAGTTAATAAATTTAAGAATGATATTACACGACTTTTATAATTTTACAAACATCGAAATAAATTTATAATTTTATAACATTGTGGCCCGCTTAATTACAAAACACAGTAGATATGGACCTCTACTTGAAAAGAATGGGAACCAATGAGCATGTAACCTATTTGGAATTACAAGTTGAAGTATTATTATTTGTTAACATTTATATGTATTAAATGCAGCTTTCATTCAATACGAAGATGTTCATATTGATGTTTGATGCATAAAATGATGAAATAACTTGTCTTTATATATTGCATTTAAAATATTTAACTATCTTATTGAACCTAAACAGGCAATTTGCTTGAAGGGTGCGGACAAGGTTTTCGTAATAAATAGAGACGTTGTGGCTAACATCGATATGTCTAATTGCAGAACGTATCTTCTGAAATAAATATCAAATTTATTGTAACTCTATTATAATATAAAGGTGTTAACACTTTTGTGAATGTGTGTGTATTTAACGTTTCTCTGCCTAATTTCTGCCTGATGGTGCTACTCACGTCTTCATTATTGATGTGGTCTATATAAGAGATGCCAAGGATGGTTCTGTAGCATCTCATTTCATGTGCCTTCGTTTAGGCAATCTGTGAATCACTCCATAGATCACGTATAGATATGTATCTCTTTCGATTTAATTCATATATTTATGTAATAATGTTTTGCATATGTATATCTTCAGTTTTGTAACTTCTGGTACATAATTTCTTTTTCTTTATTTAAACTAGTTTATGAATGGAAATTGTAGTGATAGTGTAGTGATTATCTATAGTTGAATTTTGTGTGTGCATAGGGTATATTTTAAGATAATACAGAACGTAAAATTACATAGGATCTATAAATAGATGCCTTTAATATGAGTTTATAACAGGATATTACCCCACTGCTCATTACTCCCTGTTTAATTACCCCCTCCCGTCTATTACTAAATGACATAATTTATATACCCCCAGAATAAATGTTTTAAAAATTTAAATCAAAATAATTTATTGTAAATTTTAACTTTAGTTAATAATTATCAGTCTTGAAAACATATACTTGTCCTGGAATATTCAATATTAAGTTCATCACATTATAATGTTTATGTACAATACAATATTTTATATTGATGTGATTACGGCTGAATTTTAATGATGATCCCTCAAAATTATTCGAAGTGCGCTCTATTGTTCATAACAAAATGTTTATAATCCGAGCATTGCAGTCACATTTCTTTCGAATTAATTCTGCTGGATATCCTTCAAGTCGCTGAAAAATTATTACGTTCAGGAATGATTGATCTCTTTAAAAGATTGTCAAAAAGCGACAAATGTTTGGATATTCAACAGCAACGGCACATTGTATTTTTTATGACAAAGGAGAAAACACAGCAATCAGATTTTAATTCCTATTTTGGAGCCATCCTTTTTTCTATATTTCCTGTTGTAACATCCTTATATCTTAATTGATAGGAAAAGCATGTGTTTGGACTGTTAAGTGGAAATAGTGTGTGTGTGTGTGTGTGTGTGTGTGTGTGTATCTGTGTGTGCGTGTGTGTGTGTGTGTGTGTGTGATTAGGATTTTCACGTAGTTTTAAAAAAAATTCAGTCATATCATTACCATATCTGCATTGAGGCAGTTTATAGTGATGTCTAGCACTAGCGCATCATGCCGCAGACATGTAGCATGATGCCCCACCCAGTCACATTATCATGACACCATACCTACTAGTCCTAACAGTAACCTTTTAATGCTGTGCGCCAAGTAAGGCAGCTGTTAGTATCATTTTTGTAAGTCTTTGGTATGACTCTGCCGTGGATCGAACACACGACCTCCTGCTCCCACGGCGGTCGCTCAAACCACTAGGCAATCTGAGTGGTATAAAAATATAAATTTTGATTGGACTATAATAGTATTGACAACGTCAAGATTCTTGGCTGACCAGTACATTTCGGTTCTAAAGTCTATACGGGACTATATCTATACTATCCATTCTAGTGACACGAAACATTAGGTCATAGCCTATTTGAACTCTTTGAAATAATCGAAAATAATTTTATACTTCGTACAATAATCTTACTGGAAAAACCTATTCCAACAATCATTTATTCTGCTGGAGATATGGATGAAATATTTTGAATAGTAAAGCTAATTAAATCTCTTGTGAAATGGTTCAATGACAAAACCTCAATAATCGTAAATATAATTGTTATCCAGTATGAAGTCAAGAACGTTCAGCAAACCAAAGGAATATTCGACTTTATGACTGATACTTAGAAAATTCATTGCGAACACACTTATATTAATACGCCATGTATTGGATATCCAAGAACTAAAGTGGATATCCAAATGCATTATATGACCTCTAATGAGCTCAGAGCGATCCTACGCAATAAAATGTAGCTCTTATTGTTACATTATGGACATGTGTACATATGTTATCAGCATATGTACACATCCCCGCCTGAATTCTGCGAATAAAAATTTTGTAGTTCTTTTCATCTTCATGTATTGGTAACTCTAGTTTCAAAAGACGCATGAAAGTGGCCTTTTAATAGTATACATATATCGCTAAACCGTACTAAATAGATCCAAGCATCTCCTAATATCCTCTCCAGAATCATCAAAAAAGTCCAAAAGATCGTTTAAAATTCATTTTGTATGGCATACAAATCTATTCGAGTCATATATATGTGCAACCAAAGTCATTCGCAAAGGTTTCTGTGTTAATTAGGTCTCACTAGACCTTCAACACCAAAACAGCAAAACTGTCCAAGTATTGTCAAAATCGAAAAAGATCATTTATGTATTCATCAATAAATATATTTACTGAATATCGTTAATCGACATCAAGCGGTTTTGTGTAATAACAAGCTAGCTGGTATTGTCATACTAGAATACATACGTACCAACAGACAACATCAGAATGTTCCCACTGCTTTGTTTTCAAAATAAATTTTTGTATATCATCTTTAGTTGTAGATCCGAGACAAGAAATACAAACTAAAAACACATTATATATATATATATATATATATATATATATATATATATATATATATATATATATAGAGAGAGAGAGAGAGAGAGAGAGAGAGAGAGAGAGAGAGAGAGAGAGAGAGGTAGGTAGGTAGGTAGGTAGGTAGGTAGGTAGATTGATAGATAGATAGATAGATAGATAGATAGATAGATAGATAGATAGATAGATAGATGTTGTTTTGTTCTATCTTTTTCCCTAATTATGTTAGTTAAATTGCATTCTTGTTGTTGCGGGCTTAGCGTCAATTGTCAGCACATAATGGGCGGCCACATTTTGATGCCATTTTAGCTAGTGAAGGGAAAAAACTGAAAAATCCCAGAAAAAAAATTATCGTCTCAAGGGCAAACATAATGACAAACATTCTTCATTCTCACATTGGCCGAGGTCTATTTTGAGAGAGAAATAGGTAATTATATCCATTTTTCTCTCCAGAATTAAGGTAGTACTCGTGTAAGTTCATAAGTGTCGCCAGCATGATGAAACTGTTCATCATCAGTGTGAATCTTTGTATTATTTATTGTGAAATAATTGTTATCTTTGTCGTTTGAAATCGGGCGCCATGTTTACTACTGTGTATATTGGACGCTGGGTTTTCCACTAGGAGGCGCTCAAGTAAAGCTTTCCGAATTCTTCCATATATAGTCATTTCCGTGAAAACATTGTCGTGAATTTCCCGAGTGTGTTCCCAAAACCTATAAATAGGGGTGAGATCCACCATTTTGGCAGTTGTGGTTCTGCTGGACTCCAGTAAATCCAAAGGTCTCAAGATCAAACAAAGAGAACAAAAGTTTCTAGTCATCCCATCTGATAATTTCAAGCATTAATAGCAAGGTAAACTACTTACTACCGACACATTAAATTTAGTACTCATAATGACTACTATAATGTTTCTCTGATATTGTTTCACGTTTATTTCCTTGTTATATTAAATAAAAGTCCCCATAAAGTGATTAGGCTGACGACACACTGTCACTGTGTCGTCATCCACACAGCCGTCTGCTATCCATAGGAAATTTAGTATTCGGATTGGCACTATCGAAGTTCCTACTCAGTTACATGTATCATTCTGAGATATAAAATTTCCATCCAATTTCTAGTGGTTGTGTCGTTTCGATGGCGAAATAATATACCCAACACAACGACACACTTCGTTGTTACAAAACGACACACATTGCCGCATTCAATTCAAACGCGCACTATTAACATCCCGTTGCACAAGACTGAATCGCTCAAAACGACAAACTGTGTCTCAGTCGAGAATGCGACACGCTTAACATCCGGTTCCAGGCTGTGCCTCTAACATATTTACCATTGTACTATAAACACAAACCCGGTTCTGGTACCGAACATTGATTGGATGCACAAATATCCTTACCACTTCGGTACGTCATACAAACACATTTTGAGACATTCTAACTTATTTTTGTTGTTGTTGTTGTTGTGTGTACAAGACTAATTTGGGACAAAGGGAACATTGATGCTGATTTTTACATGCAATATACCACTGAAACTAGTGTTTAAATAACCTTTATCAAAACAAATCTTCTGAAAATAAGTAAATATTATATTTCAGCATTTTGAGCCCTTAAGTTTGTGAGCAAACACATACAATCCTGGAAGTCATATAATAAACTGTGTTTATATTTGTTTTCTTTTGTGTGTTTTTTTTTATCTAAATAGGACCAATGTGATGAACACACCAGTTATTGACACTACAATTCTCTGGAGAGATCTAGTAACTAAAAAAGACGTGAGTTGTCCATTTATTCCATTTTATTTGACCTTGACCCATTGGCACGTTACATTACTACCCATTGGTATTCCCATCTGGTGTTGCAAAGGCAAGTTTTGGACGGTCTTCTTTACGAACTGGAATTTGCCATATCCATGAACAAGTCAATATTTAGATAAATACTTGGCGTTGGTTACTCAGTCAAATATGGACTTAGGATCCGGTATCCTTCTGAACTGAAATTCTGTGACCCTGATTAATCTTTTTATAGTAGACACAAAAGCGGTTATCACCATCTTCATTCTGGATCTAAATAAATGGTGAACTATGTGCATATTCGGCTGGTTTAATGACCCATAAGTACTTCATAGTTCTTATTTCGTCCCGTAGAGTTTCTAACTTCACAAGAGGTAGTGGATAGGGTTTCCGTTTCACACACTTAAATCCTCCAAGTTATTCATGCCTGGTGTTTCTGTTAAGATGCTTGAGTAGTTGTGGAGCATCTCCTCCACCTCTTCCGTTGTTCTGACTTTAACTTTACGTCAAGGACGACATCGACGTAAGTCTCATCCCTCGCCAAAGGACAACTAAGAAGTACTTCCGCAACATCTCTGTTGTTGTCAGGTTCTTCAGTCATCACTGTAACAACCACGAACTTAGTGGGTTGTCTCCCTTTTACGATAGCATTTAAGAAGGTTAAAGTGGTGCAACGTTCGTTTATCTCCTACTTGGATACGGTAGTTTTGTCCACCCTTCTTTTCCGTTACAACGAACGGTCTCCTCCAGGATGCATGGCGTCTGTTGTGCTCCAACGGTAACAACAATAACTCCTTGTCAACCGCTTCAAACTTCCATTCTTTCACTCTCTTGTCGTAGTACTTGGCTTGAGGTACTCTTGTGTCACGAATATTCTTCTGGGTCAAGTTGCAAACGTTCCTCCAGCTTTTTACAGAGATCAGCAACATACTGATACGTTGTTCGTACGTCCTCAGATGTTTTTTTTTCATCCATCCATAACTAGATTGGGGTATTTCGCGGTACGCCAAAATTATTGCGAGAAAGTATCGATCCCAGTCCTTGGGTCGACCTTCGCACAACTTGCGCTGCGCGTGATACATGATAGTAGTCAGGTGCCTGAGGGAAAGTAACCAGTTCACTTCTTCCATCACCCTGCTAACAAACTGCTTCCCTTGGTCAGTTAGTATCCCTTCAGAAACATCAACTCTTTACCAAACTCCTAAAAACGCCTCAGCCACCGTAAAGGAATCAATGTTTTTCAACGCAACGGCCTCCATGTATCGGATAGCGCAATCAACAATCGTAAACACATAATGATATAACATTCGGACGCGGGCATTATCGGACCTAAATTTATCGCCACATTGCAGAAAGGTTCAACAATCAGAGGCGTGGTTCCCAGTGGCACTGGGCTATGTGAGGTTTTAAGTGGCACCCGCTGATATTTGTCACATGACAGACAAAACCTCCTAACATGCCCATACACATCTGACAAGTAGAATTTCCTCACTAACACTCACACACCCCCACCCCGCCTCTCTCTCTCTCTCTCTCTCTCTCTCTCTCTCTCTCTCTCTCTCTCTCTCTCTCTCTCTCTCTCTCTCTCTCTCGTCTTTGTCACGCCCATGTTACTACCGCAAGCACTTTTCTCTTAGATCGAGAGACGATCACATGCTTATACCTCTCAGATCCTTTCCGGGCGAATCAATACAAGATAACTCTACCTCAGAGACTTGCAAGTTCTCCTTTGCATACCCGCGTATCTTGTTAAAGGTAGAATCTTCCACTTGAAGTCTCCTTAATTCGCCATGTATCAAATGGTCTATATTCAAAGTCTAGGGGTTCAGCGGTTTCCACCCTGACCTTTCGCTCTACGGACCCCACGTGCAGCCATGTCTCATTGGCAGTATCTGTAGCTGTATTTGAACATTGTACAGTTTTACACCTTCTACCAGTGCCCATGGTCAATTCATTTATAGTAGGACGATGTTTCCAGCAGCCTTTGACAATATGGCCAGGATTGTTGCATCAATAGCATACAAATTCAAATTTCTTACCAGGACCAGCTTTTAAAGCAGTTCATGTACATTATTTTCATTTCTTACAATGTCAAAAATAAATTTAAAAATATCATGGCATGTACCAACTACAGAACACACACACACACACACACGAAAACGCACACACACAGATATATATATATATATATATATATATATATATATATATATATATATATATATATATATATATATATATATATATATATATATATATATATATATATATATATATCTTTCATTTCAGCAATCACTTAAACACTGGTATAAATTCAAATTTAAATTATTAAATGCAGTGCAAAACATCTGTAAAATGATTAAAGATTCGTACTACTAAACATTTTATACCATATTTTGTGAATAAACATATCATTTAAAGTTTGTGCAACATTCAGTAAATGCGGCTTTTCAAATTTTAAAAGAATTTGCTATTCTTTCCTCACTTTGAATAAAAATAAAGATTGCGAAAGCAAAATCTGTTTGCAATGAAAGTAAAAAAAATATTTTCTTAAACATTTTATCATGGAATAAACTGATTGTACATTATAGGACATCAACATTGCAGTTAACTTAGATTAATTGATATATAAAAAATAAGTAGCACCGATCGAATGAATAATTGTATCAGGAACATTGATACTTTCCGGTTTAAATCATTTATTTGTGTTTTTTCCACATCCATCAAGGCCAGATGACACAAAAACTGAATAAGCTCTTTTAAATTTATTTAAAAGGTCCGTAAGTACATTAACATGTAAAGTGAACTAGAATTGTGATATAATTGGTTGCTTACAAAAGATAGAATTGTATATTTAATTCATATCGCTACAATGTATGTAGTGGCAGTTTATAGCGATTTTTAGCAATGGGTCATCACCCTTCAGACATGCAGTATGATGTCCCACCCACTCACATTATCCTGACATCAGGCCGAAATGTCCTAACACTAACCTCTTAATGCCGAGCGCCTAGCGAGACAGCTGTTGGTAGCATTTTTGTAAGTCTTTGATGTGACTCGGTCGGAGTTCAAACCACGACCTCCCGCTTCCGAGGCCGACGTTCTAACCACTAGGTCATTGATGCGGTCTATAAGTCGAGTCAAACTGCAAACATCAAAGATCCTGATCTGCTATAATCTTATGCGCATGCAGATTAGAATCTACGGTGTTTGTTATGTATACTGATCCTATTAAACTGCACCGAACCAGATTTGTCAGCACATTATGCGCTGCAGATTTATGTGCCGTCTGCAGTTGGTCTAGTCTTATAAACGAGAACATACGATATGTACATACATCTCGATAGATTATATACATCTTAGCTTGGTCTACACGTTAATAAACAGAGATAACTACTTTTGAACATGTAATGTTCTGTTAAAATACGATATAAAATATCGAGTCTTTGGACAAAAGCAAGATAATTTTTAAAAACCTATATTTCATCGTATTTTCATATCCCTAATTAGGCCAATATCCTATGAATGACTGTCAATTGAATATTAGCTCATTTTTGTTTCCTCTTACCATGCCCAAGGGTGTATTTTGAGTCCTTTCAAACTACCAGATCATAGAGCAGTCTGCTGAAAGAAAAAGAAAAAAAAAATTAAATTTTATGGAAGGTGTATACCTTTTCGGCAAATATGTTTGGACTAAAGTAATAAATAAGAGTGAAATTTTTTGGTGGTGTTGTTAATGGGAGGTGGGGTATATATTTGTCATTTTTGCGATATGAGACTAATTAACCAAGTAAATGGAATGAGAGCGTGGGTACGTCTTTCAGACTTAAAATCGTCACGTGACTGGCTGGACCCATGAATCATGTTTCTCGTTAGTGATTAATCAAACACATGAATGTTCAACATAGAGCCGCGGGCCAGATCCGTCCCGCTCCTTGCTATTATCGGCGTTATTACTTCATAGAGTCTGACTTTAAAAGCAGCTTATTCTGCGCTTAGAGTCCTGTAAAATAATATACAGTGCAAGCGTTCAATGAAGCGCTAAATATTCCTACTTCCGAATACAACATTTAGTACAACATCTAAAACAAACATTTTGGATTCACTTAAAATCTAACTGATCTGCAGTACGAAAGTACTTAATTAGTACATCAGCTATACTACATGTAATCATGTGAGTCTTAATTCAGATAAAGGTAACGAAAATAATAACAAAACCGCAAAGTTTTAGACTCGAAAACGTGACAATGCCTCAATATTTGCATTCTTTGCTCCCGGAAGGTGTTTGATTTTGTGCTCGCATGATTGCAAACACATGGACCATCTAAGAAGCCATTAGTTGTCTGTTTTTCTTTTCTTTTGGCTTGGCCAGGTTAGCGGGTTATGGTCAGTTTCGATACTGAATGGAGCACCACACAAGTAGTAGTGAAGAGACTTTATCGCGCTTACTATCGCAAGGCATTCTTTATCAATTGTAGAATAATTAAATTCCATGGGCAATAGTTTGCGGCTAGTATACGCTATAGGATGTTCATCCTTATTGTAATTGTACTGACTCAAAACAGCTACAATCCTCACATCACTTGCATCCGTCTGCAGTCCAAATGTGCCTTTAAAAACAGGATTGATCAAGATAGGTGGCTTTACCAGTGCATTCTTCAAGTCACTGAATGACTCAGCAGCTCTCTCATCCCATGTAACATAATTTGGCTGTCCCGTTCCTTGTTAAAATATAAAGCGGAGCCGAGAGCTAAGCGAACTTTTTAATGAATTGTCAATAATAGCCCACCATTCCTAGAAAGGATCAAATTTCTTTCGTTGCTGAAGGGGGTGGCAAGCTAACCATAGCTTTGACCCTGGCCTCGTCTAGTTTAATTTTGTGTCTGCCAGCAAGGCAAACAATGGTATCCTTTCCAATGTCACACTTGCACGATTTAACTTTGAGGTAGTTTTCTCGCAATCTCTCCAAAACTGCTTGTAGATCCTGAAGGTGATCATCCCCGGCCTCACTATAAATAATGATGTAATCAAAGTAAGAAGCAACATCACGTAATCTGGACAGCAACAAGTCTATCATGCGCGAACATGTAGCAGGTAAAGTTTTCATCCCAAAAGGCGCAATTGTAAAATCATAAAGTCTAAAGGGTGTCACAAAAGCAAATTTATTTTGCGCCTCTTTAGACAAAGGTACCTGCCAGTAACATTTAGTCATGTCTGGTTTGTTTATATATGTTGCAGTTCCCATCATCTTAAAGTTCGTCAATCCTTGGTGTAGGATAGGCATCAAAGAATGTGATGTTGTTCAATTTTATGTAATCAACACAGAGTCGCAGACTTCTATGTCTCTTTTGAACAAGTACAATTGGTGAACTCCATGGGCATGTAGATGGTCTTATCAATTCTTGCTGTAACATTTCGTCTACTATAGATCTGAGTTCCGCCCTATTTGTATGGGAAATGCACTAGGGCTCTTGCGTGTTCGGAATAACTGCTCTTGTTCGAATGTTGTGAGGGATAAAGTTGATTTTGACGTTAGCACGTCGTCAAATTTTAGCACCTGTTCTCGCTGATTTTTCGTCAGTCTGCCATTCAGACTGATTTTATCAAAACTTTCCATATCGGAAAATTGGAAGTCAATCCGTCCTCCTCCATCAAATTCATAACACACAGTTGCTGATAACAGTATAGAACATCAACCAATCTCTGGCGAATCGATGCACGTATTTTACAACTGACTTGTATGTCTCACCATCACCGGTTAAAAGAACCTTAAGAATCTCCCTCAGCGCTCTTCCTGGCCAATCATATAGCAGCTCAAACTGCAAAAACCCAGTTGCTTCATGTAATATCTTGCAATAGCAAAACGGTGCGTAAGGCACCATCACATCTAACTCTTCACCTTTCGCGGAACAGTTTCTTCAAGACTGCTTTGAGTGTGCCATTAAAGTTTTCGACTTTTCCATTGGATTGTGGCCTGCAAGGAGAGATTGGTGTCCTCTTGATGTTCAACATGTTGTAGAGTTCTTTTAGAACAGTACTTGTGAAGTTGGTCCCCTTTTGTCTGTAAAGATAATCTTAGGTATACCAACCCGACTAAATAGGCCAATGGACACTGTTTTGACATCGATGTCCTTCAAAGGAATTGCTTCCGGATACCGGGTGGCTTCATCTACGATGGTTAGTATATAATTGTTCCCAGCCTTTATGTGCTGTAGTGTGCTAACGATAACTATCGCAATCTTAACAAAAGGGTCAAATACAGCTGTTGGACATACCATTGGAGCTTTCTCTTTCCATATTCTCCTTGCCTTTTTTGACAGATGTCACAAATCCTGACGTGCCTCTGAATATCCCCAAACATTCCTAGCAAAAGAAACGCAGATGTTATTCTTGCTTTTGTTTTGTCCTTTCCTAAATGACCAGCAAGAGGTTTATCATGCACCAGCTCCATTACTACTTGACGTAACTGCTTTGGCACTGGTACTGAAAAATCAATTCTACTTTAATATTGTCCAGCTGATCAAGCGACAGGTTCTTGTCATCAGCCTCATCTTCACGATAGATGTCATCCTCGTCCTAATCGGAACCACGATCACTATCTATGTCTGAAACAAAGCCTATCTGGATCCAGATTATCCAGTTTTAGTGTTTGGACCCTACTTTTTGTTTCTTTCACTTTCTTCCGTTTCCTTTTGCGCGACCTTGACTGCATCCTTCTTATTACCATAGTCCCTTTTTGAATGTCCATCCCAGCAGCGCTTGTGCTTCCAAGTCAGATACCGACCCAGCCTGGACATGACCCTTGTAGTATGGCATATCTGATTCTCCCATGGCTAACTTCGCCTCAACCGGTTGTCCATATGCGGTTTAGAGTGTCACGTTTTGCCCTTAAATGATCCATGGTCGTTTCTGCATCTGTATCTTACCTGTATACATACATACATACATACATAAATGCATGCATACATACATACATACATACATACATACATACATACATACATACATACATACATACATACATACATACATACATACTCTAACAGAGCATAACAAAACATGAAGCACTAAAAAAAAACGGTACATTCTTTTCTATTATATCAAGGTAGAAGTAGAACAATACGTTCCTAAAATATATTCCTTTATTCTCTTACTTTTATAATGAAATCGTTCTTATTTTATTCTGCTCAATAAGGTTGTATCACTTTGTACACCTGGAAATCAGAGTTTTGTGTGAAAATGTTGATTGGAGTAATCTCGAAGTGACAGCAATACTAATGCATGCAAAAATCCTATTAAACCTAAACCAGTACACTGTCAAACATTAATCCAATTTAATGTATATTGCACAAATACAGAAGTATCTGATAATCACGTTTAATCATTTAAACATGAACAATTTAAAGACACAATTTATCTAATGTCAGTGATGCATTAAATATAGATGAGAAAGACCAACGATTGTAATAGGGATGTAGTACCGGTGGTTATCAAATTGCATTTTATCACTAAGTTTCATTGTTTGATGTATGTATATAGAGCGCAATATGTCGTCATCGTGTGCTAATAACAAAAGGTTAATATAAACCAGAATCGTGTAATATATAGGTCAAAGCGACATTCACATATTGTAAGAGTGTAGTCCTAATGACGTTACATAAAGTGAATAAGTTTTATGATACAATTCAATTAAAAGATTTGGCAGAAAAATAATGTTTAGTTTTAAGAACACATTCTCCACACCACAGAGGTTAATTTGTAGTTCTTGAAGAAACGAACTCTGTAAATAAGATGTAGCTGGTGTATTTAACGGAATGATGATCACATCATTATAGTCGATGCCTGCAAAAGCGGCAACCAAAACTTCTTCCCATCCCACTGTCACTTTTTGCAGTCGACGTTGCCGAATCAACGTTTTCTTAGCTCAGGAAAGTGTCTGTATGGCCACTCACTGTAATTCTGTTAAATATAAATTTCCTTTAAACATATTTCCGTCCCTTGTCTCCCAATTTATAGACATTCACGCAGTCATGAAGTGACAGGAGACGTTCGGTTGCCTAGTTAGGTAAAAAAAAAAAAGAATGTCAAATGTGCGATGTTGTTTTATTATCCAATGAGAACCAAATATAACATCACTTATCTGTTTGGACAGTATGTGATGTTCCAAACAAGTGATCATAAACCGTCAATTGGTTACACTGAACTGGCTTTAGTAATTGAAAAAGCGGGTGCTGGATAGTAATTAAAATACGGTGCTAGATAGTGGGTCATTTGATTGTCGAGTAATGTGTTGGATTCTATATGAATATTTTAGCATTGTATTTTCTTTAGTTCCTTTAGTGAACCATCTGAGCCCAGTTCGAATCCATGACCTCATCAATAGTTACCGAAGAATAAAAATGACTATAATGGTGTATTTCATTTAAACTTTCAGTTGTATTTGAAATAATTACATCGTTATCATCAATCAATTCGTTGATTACAATTTTGTTGTGTCGATATTTGTCAAGACTTAGAACGTATTTAGTATTTATATCGCTTTCAATAGCCCTTTTTGCTTTGATCTCAATATAGATCTCATAATTCAGGTTTCTTAGTGCCTTGACTGTTATTTTAGTTCTTAATATTTGTAAATGTTATATGATTCTTTATTAGCAACTATTTCTGAAAATGATTTTAATTTATTTTGCATTCTAAAATAGTCTTGTAATTTTACCTTATTTATTCTTGTACAGAATACTTAGGGACTTTTTTTTTAATTTACGTATTTTACATTATCCGACTAAATGAGTTGTTCACATAAATACATTTTTCAGATTTTTCCTTGGCATGAATTGAGTTCACTCTGTGTGCATACTCTTTCTTACAAAGAACATTGTTTTTAGTGCCCACAATATGAACCCTGTTTCCACTTTGCATATATTTAGTTTAAGATATACGAAAGAATGATCGCTAAAGAATATGTATCTGCATAGTAAATATTTTGCACACAATAATGAAAGTTTGAAGAAAATCAAAATTAATATATTCTACTATGCTTCATTTCGCAGTTCTGGAAAAAAGATGAGTGCCAGGATTTCGTGGTCTCGATAAATCGGAAATATTCCTATCATAAATAATTTTATAAAGCTCACGAACAGCTACATTATGAACATGTAGCGTTTATTTCGATCAATTCCTGCTATAGCTGTATTAAAATCACCAGCCAAGATAGTGCCATCACTCGTATTATTGTGAAAATGTTTTTAGTTTCATGAAAAGTTATACCTTCCCCACACAACATTTGGAGCACAAATATTGATTAAATCGATCAAGCTATCATCAATAAATATTTTAAGATGCAAAATTCTACCCTTTTTAATCATTTCTTGTGTCACCTGAATTTTCAATTTTCTCACTACTAAAACAGCAACACCCACCCTCCTATTGTCGGTATTACTATAAATATATTTCCGTTTCAAAACTCATACTTTTATCAAACTCATCAACCCAAAAGTTTTCTTGCAATAATAGAAGATAACTTCTTTTCTCTTTAAATATTTCTAAATCAGTCTTTAGTCAAATCTCGCAAGTGATTTACATTTAGAGATATACTATTTAAAGCCATGATAATGATGTGTCTATTGCAAACATTAAACAGTGTTGAATATTTTATCATTTCTTAATAGTTTTCGTCGCATTCTATTTATTTTCAGGTTAGCTAATGGGTTCAACCTTCTTCTCTTCTGTATTATTTTGAAACTGCCTATATTAGTACCGTTGTATTAACATCTCTTAGCATTGTTTGATCTTTCAACAACGTCTTCAACCACCATCCTGTCATCACCTGAATCTGACACTGATCCATCACTAATAGAATGTTTGTTGTTTACCTCTTCTTCAGATTCTATTTCTGCATTGGTCATTTCTGATTCTTTCATTTCTTCCCCTACTTATTGCATTCTCAATGCCTTCTTTATCATATTCCCCACTCCTCTGTAACTCCTATATTTGTTCCCTCGTAACATCATCAACTTGCATGTGACATAATAAATGTTCTCTCTGTAACACGTACATGTTTGTGTCTCTATATATGCTACTTTCTTGTTTGGTATAGTGACTTCATACAAATTTGCACCTTTGGATACGACTGCATAGACCAACATATCTCCGGTTTATTCTTCAACACTTCTAATAGAATAACTTTTCTTGATCTCCTTCACATCTATAACATTAATCACCACTGCACATTCCTTTCACAAACTACGAGAGGCCCATGCCCTTCTATCAATGTTACATGCTCTGCTAATTGTTTGCTTGAGTCATTGGAATTTAGAATCAGCTCCCAGTATATATATGCAATCACAAAAATCTCAAAAACGTACATGTGACAAATTTAATCAGAAAGACAGTCTTATCAAGGAAACAAAATGAAAATTCACAGAGCGTTCATTGACAGTAATTTCCTTTTGATGTCACAACAGGAAGTCCTCTTTGGTATGATTCTGCTGGGGTTCAAACCCACGACTTCCCACTTCTGAAGTGAACGCTCAAACCATTAGGCTACCAAAGACAAGAACCAGTAAACCTAACTACAACATTACATACATACAGTAGGGATGAAATAATACTGAAAATAGAAGAAAAAAGACCTCGCCTAATATTTTCGAAAAGTTAACCATCCTTTTATGTAAAAACATGCTATTAGTATCTGAAGGTGTAACATTATACATGTGTGACTGACCAATCAGAACCCTCTTCGCATGAGTCATAGTTCCACTTGTACCTGTCTCTTTGATAGCACTCTGTGTTAAGACCTTACTGTAGTCATTTGTATGTATTAAAGTTAGAACACGGGGACTCATCTCATGTATTAATGGCATACCACAACCAAGTGTTTAAGAATTTGTCTATAAATATTTGAAGTATTTCAATCTTCAATCAGAACCCATTGACAATGCATGTTTTGTTAGAATAGTTATCAGTTGTTTCATTAATATTTCACCAATAATTAGCATGTTTCCTAAGAAAGAGTGACATTTATTAAAATCATAGCATACGCTACCCAAGGCCATTATAAGCTGAAAGGCCCCACGTGTTTCCAAATTTAGCCCAAGACACCGACAATTTTATGCTCTCAGTAACGACATTTATATAAATCTACACACATTACCAATAAACTACATGAAAGCGTTTCCTGTCCTACATACGTGTAAATTAAAATACACTTACACTTACCCAGTCTCCCCACTTCCCCACTCAAAAAAATAGAAAAGATAAAGGTGGTTGATACGTACATGGGGTAGCGATTGGCTTTTGGTATCGATTAAGGGCGTTAAACTCTACAGGTTGCATGTTTATGTTTGCTAGATACGATGCTACTCGCCATTTTCTTTACCATAGAACTTCGCTAGAAATAATTTAAAGAATGATGTGTTTAACACAATGTTACAGCTGTATCTGAGATCAAAGCTACTGGAGAAATTGTAAACCGAAATTACTTGGAGTTACATATCTCTGAAGGTTACATTGAAGATTTAATTATATTACCATTTGTTAAAAACATTTATGTAGCATACTGATCGTGTCTAAAACGAAGGGAAACAAAATTATAACAATCATCATCTATACTTAATCGATCTGAGCTGTTCAATAAAAAAGTAGTTTTGAAAGGAAAAGGTGACGAAACGTATGGAAGTTGATTTAAAGCATCACACACATTCCCGAGAAGAAAAAAAAACATTTTCTTTGAAACTCTATATTTTAGAATAATATGACAACCTAGAAAAATCAAGACTATGAAATGAAAGCTTCACAAGATATCAAATATTTTATAATATACATTTATATCTGTTTGCTTTTCTTGTTTTGAATTTCGTCTCCATTGCTTGCCGAACATGATTTGAAAAAAGGAAAACAGTTTTAGGATTATTTCTTAGGAAACGAAACTAAGTGAAATGTGATGAATATTTTTGTTTTTAAATTAATGACATGCCATTTAGTGATTAAAAATGTATTACACAATCAGTCATTGAGTTTTTCATGAGACACATATACACAATATATATATATGTGTGTGTGTGTATGTGTGTGTGTGTGTGTGTGTGATTTTTAATGAAGTTTTTAAACAAATTCATTCATATCGCAATAATGTATACAGTGAGGCAGTTTATGGCAATTTCTAGCTAGTGGTAAAATCCCTCAGACATGTAGTATGATGTCCCACCTAGTCACATTATCCTGACACCAGGCCGACCAGTCCTAAACACAAACCTCTAAATGCCGAGCGCCTAGCGAGACAGCTGTTGGTAGCATTTTTGTAAGTCTGGCAGATTTATGTGTAGTTCGCAGTTGGTCTAGTTTCATAAACCAGTACATATGGTATGTACATACAACTCGATAGATTATAAACAACTCAGCTTGGTCTAGACGTTAATAATCAGAGATAATTGAACATTTAGTGTTCTGACAAAATACGATATAAAATATTGAGTCTTTGGAGAAAAGCAAGATAATATTGAAAAACCTATATTTCTTTCATATTTTCCCATCCCTAATTGCTCCAAAATCCTTTGAAGGGCTGGGAATTGAATATTAGCTCATTTTTGTTTCCTCTTACCATGCCCAAGGGTGTATTTAGAATTCGTTTGAACTACCAGATCATAGAGAAGTCTGCTGAAAGGAATACATAAATACATAAATGAATAAATTAAATTTTATGGAAGGTGTATACCTTTTCGGCAAATATATTTGGACTAAAGTAATAAATAAGAGTGAAATTTGTTGGTGGTGTTGTTACTGGGAGGTGGGGCGTATATTTGTAATTTTTGCGAAATAAGGCTAACTAACCAAGTGAATTGAATGAGAGCGTAGGTATGTCTTTTCAGCCTTAAAATCGTCAGGTGACTGGACCCATGATTCTTGTTTCTCGTTAGTGATTAATCTACCACAAGAATGTTTAACATACAGCCCGCGGGCCAGATCCGTCCCGCTACCTGCATTTATCGATGTTATTGCATCTAACTTTAAAAGTAGCTTATTCCGCTTAGAGTCCTATCAAATAATATACAGTGCAAGCGTTCAATGAAGCGCTAAATATTTCCACATTCCGAATACAACATTTAGCAAAGATCTAAAACAAACCTTTTGGATTCACTTCAAATCTAACTGAACTGCAGTACGAAAGTACTTAATTAGTACACAAGATACACTACTTGTAATCACGTGAGTCTTAATTCAGATAAGTCAAACGAAAATGATAACAAAACCGCAAAGTTTTAGGCTCGAAAACGTGACAATCTATCAACATTTGCATTCTCTGCTCCCGGAAGGTGTTTGATCGTGAGCTCGTATGATTGCAGGCACATGGACCATCTAAGAAGCCATTAGTTGTGTTTTTCTTTTCTTTTGGCTATGCCAGGTTAGCGGGTACTGGTCATTTTCTACACTGAATGGAGCACGACACAAGAAGTAGTGAAGAGATTATATTGCCCTTACTATCGCAAGGCATTCTTTATCAATTGTAGAATAATTAAGTTCCATGGGCAATAGTTTACGGCTAGGATAGGCTATAGAATGTTTGTCCTTATTGTAGTTGTACTGACTCAAAACAGCTACAATGCTCACATCACTTGCATCCGTCTGCAGTCCAAATGGGCCTTTAAAAACAGGGTTGATCAAGATAGGTGGCTTTACCAGTGCATTCTTCAAGTCACTGAATGACTCAGCAGCTCTCTCACCCCATGTAATATAATTTGGCTGTCCCGTTTGATGTCAAAATACAAAGCGGAGCCGAGAGCTAAGCAAACTTCTTAATGAATTGTCTATAATAGCCCACCATTCCTAGAAAGGATCGCAACTCTTTCTTTCTTAAACGGTGTGGCAAGTTAACCATAGCTTTGACCTTGGCGTCGTCTAGTTTAAATTTTCCTCCACCAACAATGTGACTAAGGCAAACAATGGTATCCTTTCCAATGTCACACTTGCACGATTTAACGGTGAGATAGTTTGTTCGCAATCTCCCCAAGACTGCTCGTGGGTACTGAGGATGATCATCAAAGGTTTCCACTATAAATAATGATGTCATCAAAGTAAGAAGCAACATCACGTAATTTGAACAACAACAATTCCATCATGCGCGAACATGTATCAGGTGAAGTTTTCATCCCGAAAGGCGCAACTGTAAAATCATACAGTACAAAGGGCAAAAATGAACATTTATCAATCGCTTTTTTAGACAAAGGCGTCTGCCAGTAACATTTAGTCATGTCTGGTTTGCTTATATACGATGCAGTTCCCATCATTTCAAAGTTCGTCTATCCTTGGTGTAGGATAGGCATCAAAGAATGTGATATTGTTTATGTTTCTGTAATCAACACAGAGTCGCAGACTTCTATGTTTCTTTTGAACAAGTTCAATTGGTGAACACCATGGGCATGTAGTTTGCTGTAATATTTTGTCTACTATAGCTCTGAGTTCAACCCATTTTGCATTAGGAATTTACAAGGGCTTCTGCGTGTGCGGGATATCTGTTCTTGTTCGAATGTTGTGAGGGATAAAAGATAAAGCTGGTTTTGAATGGTTTTGACGTTAGCACGTCTTAAAACTCAGGTCATAATTTTACCACCTGTTCTCGCATTTATTTCCATCAGTATGCCTTTCAGACGGATTTTATCTAACCTCTCCATATCGGAAAATGGGTCAGTCAATCCGTCCTCCTCCATCAAATTCATTACATACAGTTGCAGATAACAGTACAGCTCTCATGTAATGACATAAGAAGTTACTGTGATAGTTTACTTGTCCTAGCCAATGTTAATCTTTTAATTGACGTCATGTACCTTAGACGATAAGGTCCCTTCAAGTGAGCTTTCATCTTCGATGCATCGGATGGCAACAAAACTAGAACCTCATCTCCTGGCCTATATTCCCTTTTGGAAGCATTGATGTCATGCCATGATTTAACTTTTTGGTGACAGTCTTTTAGATTTTCCTCCAATAATTCACATTTTTTAAAAATCTGGAGAATCGAAAGCACGTGTTTTACAACTGACTTCTGTGTCTCGCCTTCACCGGTAAATAGAACCTTAAGAATCTCCATCGGCCCTCTTCCTGGCCAATCATACAGCAGCTCAAACTGCATAAACCCAGTTGTTTCATGCAATAGCTCGCAATAGCAAAACAGTGTCCAATAAAACTATACCTATGCGAGTTGAAGAGTTGGCCAGCGCTGTTATCGTCAAGTAGCAACACATGTCAAAAATTGTATTAAAAAAGAATTCATTTGCAATTTACGAATAACTGATATTTCTGACACAGTTCAGGTAGCAGCTTTTGCTCGAGCTATAAGCGATAATTTTGAAGTCATTGAAGAACTTCAAGGACTTGAATGGATGCATGCGACTACCAAAGGAATTGATCTGTTTGAAACTTTGAAGTTATGTCTAGAGAAAAACAACACAGACAGCTTTGTGCCCAGACATTGATAAACTGGCATCTGAACTTCAGTGAATGGTTGTGATGTACAGTTACAATTATAAATTAATTATATTAATATCGGTTTTCGAAACTGATTTAAAACAGTTAAATGAATATCTAACAAAAATGACTGTAATGACTGTAGTGTAGGACTGACACTGACTGCTTTTAAAGTTTTAGAATTTGGTTGCTGAAAGTTAATAAATTTAAGAATATTACACGACTTTTATAATTTTACAAACATCGCAATACATTTATAATTTTGTGGCTCGCTTAATTACCAAACATAGTAGATATGGACATCTACTTGAAAAGCTTGGGAACCACTGAGCATGTAACCTATTTGGAATTACAAGTTGAAGTATTATTATTTGTTATCATTTATATGCATTAAATGCAGTTTTCATTCAATACGAAGATGTTCATATTGATGTTTGATGCATAAAATGATGAAATAACTTGCCTTTATATATTGCATTTAAAATATTTAACTATCTTACTGAACCTAAACAGACAATTTGCTTGAAGGGTGCGGACAAGGTTTTCGTAATATATAGAGACGTTGTGGATAACATCGATATTTCTAATTGCAAAACGTATCTTCTGAAAATAAATATCGAATTTATTGTAACTCTATTCCAATATAAAGGTGTTAAAAATTGTGTGTGAATGTGGGTATATTTAATGTTTCCCTGCCTACTTTATGCCTGATGGTGCTACGCTTGTCTTCATTATTGATGTGGTCTATATAAGAGATGCCAAGGATGGTTCTGTAGCATCTCATTTCATGTGCCTAGATTCTTGGTTGTAATTTTTCAGGCTTCACATAAATACAAACAGATTGAGATGATTAGTGCTCTCGATAGTCTGATTTTAGCTTTCAGACAGATATTCTTGTCTCTCTATATGGGTCTTAGTTTTGACATGGCTGCTCTTGTTTCTGCCGCGAGTGACAAAATATCTGCTCTTGATCCCTTTTCAGTGATTATGGAACCAAGATATTTGAACTGACCCAATATTTCCAGTGACTGTCCACTGACTTTAATCTTGGCTGAGATTTGTTTGGCAGTATTTGTCATCAAATTTGTCTTCACCGCGCTAATCTCCATGTCAAATTGCAATGATGTTTCATCCAGTGTTTTCACTAAGGTGGCAAACTCGTCTTCACTGCCTGCCAGCCCATCAATGTCGTCTGCAAAACGGAGGTTATTGATGTTACGCCCTCCAATGATCACTGTCCTACAGTGGTTTTCCAGGGATTCGCTCATGATACGCTCTAAGTATGTGTTGAAAAGCTTGGGGGACAGGAGACAGATTTGACCTAATCCTACTTTTGCCTTGAACCAGTCCACCACAGAACCTTGAGCAATTACTGCACTGGTAGCCTTGGCGTACAGCTGCTTAATGGTATTGGTCTACTTTTGACCCATGTTGTACTTCTTGGCCCACAATGCCTCATGCCTTTATGGAAATCTATGAACATATGATAGATGTCTAGTTGATGATGCGAGTACGTTTCGCACAGAACCCTGTGATTGAATATTTCTTCTATTCTTCCACTCCAGAACCTTGCCTGTTCCTCAGCGATTAATTATTCAGTTTGTGGCTTGAGTCTGTTCAAGATGATCTTCAGCATCACCTTACTAGCATGGCTGATCAAACTAATAGTTCTGTAATTTTGGCACAGCTTAATATTGCCTTTGGGGGGCGTATTATAATCAGTGACTGTGTCTACTGTGATGGCCATTCACCTGTCTGCCATATCTTATTGCAGATATTGTTAGTAGCTCTATAACTGATTCCCCACCCCACGCCCATTCTTGACAAGTTCAACTGGGATGGTGTCTAATTCAGCTGCCTTCCGATTCTTCAGTGCTCTTATTGCTGACTTCACCTATTCTTTAAGATCCTGGCAATCGTCATCATCATTTTTCAAGTTTGGAACTTAAAATAGGTCTCCTGTGGATGTATGGTTGTTGAGTTCTTTACCACAATCAGTCCATTTTCTGCAATGTCACTTGCTTCTGTGAGGCATTTTCCATTTTCGTATTGAATGGTACTGACTCTTGGCTGCTTCTGTCTGGTGAGATCTTTCACAATTTGGAATGCCTTTTTGCCGTTATTCATTGTCAGACTGATATCTATTACTGTGCATTTTTGTTTATAATACCATGGAGGCTTTTGTAAAACTGCAATATTTCTTCATCATCATGATCAGTGCTGGAGCCTAGACTTGGATAATTGTAATGTTAAATGGAGATGCTTTCGAACAAATGGAGATGATTCTGCTAGATATGGGGCGACATTCAAGCACAGATCCCTTGATGGTTTTGTTTACAAGGAAGCATACTCTAATGTTCCAGGTGGCGATGGCGATGCTGTCTCTCGCTCTGATTTTATGCAAAGTTCCAGTAGCACACTTGTCACCTCCGTCCTGTTGGACAACGGTCCTTGTTGACCCGGGCGACGACCTATTCGGTATTATAACTGCAGATTTTTCCAGCATTATCAGTATGTTTTAGGCAAATGTCGTCTGGCGGAGCCCATCGCTCTCCAGACCAAGGAGTTACTAGAAGGGGCTGTAGTACATCCTCCAACTGCCTTAGGGTCTTCACTCAAGATTTTCTTTTAGGATTTACTCCCTTGGACTTTGGCTAACCAAAGCCGACATGCTAGGCAGCAGGATACACGTGTATTGGCGTGTTCGTCAATTTCCCGACAAGATAAAACGTCTGACACTGCCCACAATGAATATCAATTGTAGAATAATTCTCAATACATCGACAGCGGAAGGGATGCAAAATAGGACAAATTTATAATGGATTTGAGGAGGTAAAGTGAACCATATATTAAGTTTGCAAGCAAAAGCTAACAAATTGTTTCACCTGTTGATGGCAACGGATGGATACAGGCAAACTTTATTTACCTTTGTTTATTTAATATAAACCACAAAAAAAAAACAATTTTCATCTTTGTGACGAGAGGATTCGGATTTAGAATATCATATAATCCAAACATTAATGTGATCAGGGACCATATTCAAACAAATACCAAGAGAATGTATGCAAGGACTGGTAAATAAAATAGCAATTGCAGCACAGAAATGCACATGATAACAACAAAAAACAGATATACCAAAAGACTATTCAGATAAAGAAATACCCAGAAAACGTGAGAACAGAAGACCAGGGAAAACAAAGACAATATCCCAAAACTAACAGAAGTTCGCTTACATATCTGACTAAGATTGTGACTTTTAATTTATAACTCCAGTTACTAACTGGATATGAAAATAATATTAGCCTTGAACTGTGGACTAGCCTCAGAAAAATATATAATTATGCACTAATAGCAGGTAATGTGTTTACCGATAGTGAAATATCGCAACTACAATAGAATTAAATGCAATGATAGCAAAATCTTCACAAGGTACACTATACTTAAGAAATGGCCTAAACTAATTGAATTGTTCAGGTTGACAATTTTGTACTCCAAACTGCTGATAGAGGTATCAAAAAACGGATTATAAAAAAAGTTAAGCATACGAATGGTTCTTAAAAACAGCAGTAAATAATTAGGTTTTCATCAGATATCTGTGAGAGAGAGAAAACACTTATTTTTTTATTTCAATTACATTCACTGACAAGAACATTTTTTAGTACTTATGTGTTCCATATATAGATGAATTCCTATTATGTCACTCAATTCAAAGGATTCAAAATTCTTTCAGGGCAAGTTACTTCATGTTTATTATCGATTCACAAACAATATAGAGATATGGCTGGTACATCTGTATCTGGTTTCAACTTATTTCACATGGTAATTCTCCGCCGCAGGCGTCTTGTTCAGACGTTTCACCTTGACAAGTGGGAGGATTCGTTGGGCAAGTATGTGTCCTAATACGCACTCCAGGTATACCGAAACACGTCGAGGAACAAGCGCTCCAAAGGCCCCATTCCGACCATTGTGCAGTTACAAAGCTCCATTCTGACCACTGTACAACTCTAAATGACCTTTTTCCACCTGAGGAAATAAAATATAATCATAGTCCATTATCTATCAATTTGACTGTCGTTCTGTTTATTTCTAAATCGTCCACTGTATCAATCGTTGAGGCAATCTGTGAATCACTCCATAGATCACGTATAGATAGATATGTATCTCTTTCGATTTAATTCATATCTTTATGTAATAATGTTTTGCATATGTATATCTTCATTTTTGAAACTTCTTGTACATAATTTCTTTTTCTTTTTTTTAAACTGGTTTATGAATGAAAATTGTAGTGATAGTGTAGTGATTATCTAAAATTGAATTTTGTATGTGCATAGGGTATATTTTAAGATAATACAGAACGTAAAATTGCATAGGATCTATAAATATATGCCTTTAGTATGAGTTTATAACAGGATATTATCTCACTGCTCATTAGTCTATTACAAAATGACATAATTTCTATACCCCCAGAATAAATGTTTTAAAAATTTAATTCAAAATAATTTATTGTAAATTTTAACTTTAGTTAAAAATTATCAGCCTTGAAAACATATTCTTGTCCTGGAATATTCAATATTAAGTTCATCACATTATAATGTTTATGTACCATACAATATTTTATATTGATGTGATTACGGCTGAATTTTATATATGATACCTCACAATTATTCGAAGTGGACTCTTTTGTTCATAACAAAATGTTCATAATCCGAGCATTGCAGTCATGAAATTTCTTTCGAGTTAATTCTGCTTGATGTCCTTCAAGTCGCTGAAAAATTATTACATTCAACAATGATTGATCTCTTTAAAAGATTGTCAAAAAGCGCCAAATGTTTGAATAATCAACAGCAACGGCACATTGTATTTTTTATGCCAACTGAGAAAACACAGCAATCAGATTTTAATTCCTATTTTGGAGTCATCCTCTTTACTATATTTCCTGTTCTAACATCCTTATATCTTAATTGATAGGAAAAGCATGTGCTTGGACTGTCCAGTGGAAATGGTGTGTGTGTGTGTGTGTGTGTGTGTGTGTGTGTGTGAATAGTATTTTTAACGTAGCTTTAACAATTTTTCAGTCATATCGCTACCATGTCTGCAGTGAGGCAGTTTATAGTGATGTCTAGCACTGAGACATCATGCCGCAGACATGTAGCATGATGTCTCACCCAGTCACATTATCATGATACCAAACCTACTAGTCCTAACAGTAACCTTTTAATGCTGCGCGCCAAGTAAGGCAGCTGTTAGTATCATTTTTGTAAGTCTTTGGTATGACTCTGCCGTGGATCGAACACACGACCTCCTGCTCCCACGGCGGTCGCTCAAACCACTAGGCAATCTGTGCGGTGTGAAAATATAAAGTTTTCAGTTGACTATAATAGTATTGACAACGTCAAGATTCTTGTCTGACCAGTACATTTCGGATCCTAAAGTCTATACGGGATTATATCTATACTATCCATTCTAGTGACACGAAACATTATATCATAGCCTATTTGAACTCTGAAAAAATCGAAAATAATTTTATAATTCGTACAATAATCTTACTGGAAAGAGCTATTCCAACAATCGTTTATTCTGCTGGAGATATGGATGAAATATTTTGAATAGTAAAGCTAATTAAATCTCTTGTGAAATGGTTCAATGAACAAACCTCAATAATCGTAAATATAATTGTTATCCAGTATGAAGTCAAGAACGTTCAGCAAACCAAAGGAATATTCGACTTTATGACTGATATTGAGAAAATTCATTGCGAACACACTTATATTAATACGCCATGTATTGGATATCCAAGAACTAAAGTGGATATCCAAATGCATTATATGACCTCTAATAACCTCAGAGTGATGGACATGTTTACATGTGTTATCAGCATATGTGCACATGACCGCCTGAATTCTGCGAATGAAAATTTTGTAGTTCTTTTCATCTTCATGTATTGGTAACTCTAGTTTCGAAAGACGTATGAAAGCGGCCTTTTAATAGTATACATATATCGCTAAACAGTACTAAACAGATCCAAGCATCTCCTAATATCCTCTCCAGAATCATCAAAAAAGTCCAAAAGATCGTTTAAAAATCATTTTGTATGGCATACAAATCTATTCGAGTCATATATATGTACCAACCAAAGTTATTCGCAAAGGTTTTTGTGTTCATTAGGTCTCAATCGACCTTCAGCACCAAAACAGAAAAAATGTCCAAGTATTGTCAAAATCGAAAAAGATCATTTATGTATTCATCAGTCAATATATTTACTGAATATCGTTAATCGACATCAAGCGGTATTGTGTAATAACAAGCTAGCTGGTATTGTCATACTAGAATACATACGTACCAACAGACAACATCAGAATGTTCCCACTGCCTTGTTTTCAAAATAAACTGTATATCATCTTTAGTTGTTGATCCGAGACAAGAAATACAAACTAAATACACATTATATATATATATATATATATATATATATATATATATATATATATATATATATATATATATATATATATATATATATATATATATATATATATGTGTGTGTGTGTGTGTGTGTGTGGTTTTGTTCTATCTTTTTCCCTAATTGTGTTAGTTAAATTGCATTCATGTTGTTGCGGGTTTAGCGTCATTTGTCAGCACATAATGGGCAGCCACATTTTGAGGCCATTTTAGCTAGTGAAGGGAAAAACTTAAAAATCCCAGAAAAAAATCATCGACTCAGGGGCAGTTACTGTCAAATATTTTTCATACTCACATTGGCCGAGGTCATATAATGATCAAACCCCGCAGACGTAAAACGTTTTGATTCCGGGTTGCATTACGTCATGAAAATCCTGACCAAGCGACATTTTGCTTTTAACCATAAATGTAATAATGATATTTCCAATCATTATATTACCTCTGAACATGAAGAATGCCAGAATCAAAGGAAGATAATACAACGCCGCACTTGGATGAACAGGAAGATCTGGAGCTGGAAGAAACACAATAAACCCAGGAGAAGGTGGTGGTGGAAGAGGAAGTGGAAGAGTAAGTTCTGGTCGTTGGGGTGGCAGAAGAAGCGGCAATAGGGATGTACCAGGTGACCTAATCATGATATCCTTCTCAAAAACAGGACTGAGAAAAAGGAAAGTTAAAAACAATATATATATATATATATATATATATATATATATATATATATATATATATATATATATATATGTTTGTGTGTGTGTGTGTGTGTGTGTACTTACGATAATAACCTGTAGGTCATAAAAGAGATCGCACTTCTTTTTGTAGTTGAACGTGCGGCTTTCCGAAGTTTTTCAACCTTAGTACTGGCTGAGGTTAATGTATCTTAATTGAGTATGTGTCCTAAATAAGTCAGTCTTCGAGATCCTACGTGACATTTTGAGGGTCGGGAGGTGAACTCTAAGTCATTCCATAACTTTTCTCAGTAAGATCACGTGTTCTTCCCAAGTAGGTGATGCCAATGATAAATCGTCCATGAAATTGGAAACTCTGGTCCCTCTTAAAGGTTATAACAGTTTCCTCGTCATTCAGACGAAAATGCTGGGTGCATTCTGAACCCCGAACGGAATTACTACCCATTGGTATTCCCATCTTATGTTGCAAAGGCAAGTTTTGGACGGTCTTCTTTACGAACTGGAATTTGCCATATCCCTTAACAAGTCAATATTTAGAAAAATACTTGGCGTTGGTTACTCAGTCAAATATGGACTTAGATCTGGTATCCTTTTGAACTGAAATTATGTGACCCTGTTTAATTTTTTATAGTAGACACAAAAGCGGTTATCACCATCTTTATTCTGGAACTAAATAAATGGTGAACTATGTTCAGATTTGGCTGGTTTAATGACCTATAAGTAATTCATAGTTCTTATTTCGTCCCGTAGAGTTTTTAACTTCACAAGAGGTAGTGGATAGGGTTTCCGTTTCACACATTTCATCCAGCAACCTCAAACTGAACTCATCCAAGTCATTCATGCCTGGTGTTTCTGTCAAGACGCTTGAGTAGTCGTGGATCATCTCCTCGACCTTTTCCGTTGTTCTGACTTTAACCTTACGTCAAGGACGACATCTACGTAGGTCTCATCCCTCGCCAAAGGACAACTAAGAAGTACTTCCGCAACATCTCTGTTGTCGTCAGGGTATTCAGTCATCACTGCAACAACCACGAACTTAGTGGGTTGTCTCCCTTTTACGATAACATTTAAGAAGGTTAACGTGGTACAACGTTCGTTCATCTACTACGTGGATACGGTAGTTTTGTCCACCCTTTATTTTCCGTTACAACGAACGGTCTCCTCCAGGATACTTGGAGTCTGTTGTGCTCCAACGGTAACAACAATAACTCCTTGTCAACCGCTTCAAACTTCCATTCTTTCACCCTCTTATCACAGTACTTGGTTTGAGGTCCTCTTATGTCACGAATATTCTTCTGGGCCCAGTTGCAAACCTTCCTACAGCTTTTTACAGAGATCAGCAACATACTGATACGTTGTTCGTACGTCCTCAGATGTTTTTTTCATCCATCCATAACTAGATTGGGGTACTTCGCCGTACGCGAAAACTATCGCGGGAAGGTATCAATCCCAGTCTTTGGGTCGACCTTCGCACAACTTGCGTTGCGCGTGATACATGATAGTAGTCGGGTGCCTAAGGGAAAGTAACCAGTTCACTTCTTCCATCACCCTGCTAACAAACTGTTTCCCTTGGTCAGTTAGTATCCCTTCAGAAACATCAACTCTGGACCAAATTCCTAGAAACGCCTCAACGACCGTAATGGAATCAATGTTTTTCAACGCAACAGCCTCCATGTATCGGGTAGCGTAATCAACAAACGTGAACACATAACGATATAACATTCGGACGCGGGCATTATCGGACCTAATTTATCGCCAAATTGGAGAAAGGTTAAACAATCAGAGGCGTGGTTCCCAGTGGCACTAGGCTATGTGAGGTGTTAAGTGGCACCCGATGATATTTGTCACATGACAGACAAAACCTCCTTACACTCCCATACACATCTGACAAGTAGAATTTCCTCAATAACACTAACCTTCCCCCCCCCCCGTCTCTCTCTCTCTCTCTCTCTCTCTCTCTCTCTCTCTCTCTCTCTCTCTCTCTCTCTCTCTCTCTCTCTCTCTCTCTCTCTCTTCTTTGTCATGCCCATGTTACTACCGAGTCGGCTCTCGTGTGCTAGCCTAAGCACTTTTCTCTTAGATCGAGAGACGTTCACTTGCTTATAACTCTCAGATCCTTTCCGAGCGAATCAATCCAAGATAACTCTACCTCACAGACTTGCAAGTTCTCCTTTGCATACCCGCGTATCTTGTTAAAGGTAGAATCTTCCACTTGAAGTCTCCTTAATTCACCATGCATGAAATGGTCTATATTCAATGTCTAGGGGTTCAGCGGTTTCCACCATGACCTTTCGCTCTACGACCCCACGTGTAGATGTGTGCACGTCATAAGATTAGACAATGACAACACATACCTACATCCTAAACTTTCATCGTTCGACAATGCTCACAAGTACGCTGTTTTGAATCGCCTTTTCACATACGGCGAATCGAGGTTGATGTAGAGAACCGAGAATCTCTACTCCTATTAGTAAATTGGACTTCCACTGTTTCACCTGTATAATCAGCAGATTTGACAAATATTCTATCCACCATGGCCGGGTAACTACAACAGGTGTCATACAGTAATGTAGCTTTGTCTCCATTGACAGTATCTGTAGCTGTATTTGAATATTGTACTGTTTTACACCTTCTACCAGTGCCCCAGGTCACTTCATTTATAGTAGGACGATGTTTCCAGCAGCCTTTGGGAATATGGCCAAAATTGTTGCATCAATAGCATACAAATTCAAATTTCTTACCAGGGGTGCCTTTATCTACCATTTTGATATTTCCTAGGCAACGGAACTGAGTACGGCTGGGATTATCAGCCTATAGCTTCCAACAATTTTGACCATTCCGACTATTAGGTGCCAATCCGTTATCCTTTCAATATTTCAGTGCCGATGGGTTGATCCTTGGCACCCCAGGTGGTTGGACGAGAGTATGCACTCTCATATCGCTCAGCCATCACACTAAAATACGATCAAGTGTCTCAGATGCCTAATTAGGACATGTTCTCACAAGATCTCCTCCCGTATGCCTTCGTATGTGTCATTTTAATCCATTTATCAAAAATCACGCGCACGCGAGTATGATATTGTGCGTGTGTCTTCGTTGTTCGCTAAGATGACTCTGACATGTTTACGAGAACGTTCGAGAGACAGCTTCTATCATCTGACCTATTGTGTTTTGAATGTTCATTCCGTTTTTTGCCCCTCCTTGATTCTGCGTCGATCCGTAGTCTCTCCGTGGCTATTACATGTACTTTCTCCCTGGCTCCCTGGCTCTTTCTTCGACCTACAATCTGGCTACCTCGATTTATCTTTCTCTTTCTTTTTTCTCATGTTGTCTGATTCTTGTCTGATTCTTTCTATTTCATTTTCCTCGGCTTTTCTAATTGTATCTTTTATTTTCCTCAGCTTGTCTAAATCTTTTTTTTTAATTTTCCTCAGCTTGTCTGATTCTTTCTTTTTTCTTTACCTCAGCTTATATCATTCTTTCTTTTTTCTCGGCATATATAATGGGTTGGGTCGGGAATCCGGGCACTTTCTCACATCCGGGTATTTTCAGTGCATGGTTACGACCGCCGAGGTAAAAACAACCGCCATTGTTCTAGTTACTTGAGTGACGTGTGCCGTATGGGGAACATTTACACATTTTAAGATATGCCTAAGATTTGCAGTATTGGTGTTTACACAAACCATCATATGCAAAAGAAAAATTTAAACAATTAAAATCTCTTACTAAATTACCAAATACGTCTTTACTCTCTCGCCAATAACTACATAAATATACAAATGTGTATTATAGGTTTAAAATAAACAAATAAGCTACAAATTCTACCTTTAACCGCTCAGCTTTTCCGTCGTTAATATATTCCGCAGATTATAAATCGTACCGAACCACGCTTATTTTCTTGACACTCCATCTTTCATATTTGCCATTATAATGCAAACTCCAAACTAAATATATGGCATACGAGCAAACTATATGTGCTCACCATGAATTGTTCTTTTAAATGATTGAATACTCTGATTGTGTGCCATTTCTTTAATCTCTTTAATCATGAGAACGGCCAGGATACTGCAGTAATTAGCAGGTTTTAATTAAATTCACATACACATAAAAACGGAAATTTAAAAACCCAAAACTGTCTTTCTTTAAACAGTCATATGTTGACTACTTTTAGATGTGGATGGGGTATTGGAATGATAAATTAAGCAATGATAGCGTATTAAATGACAATCAGTTCATTTTACAAACCTACTTTATATTCAAAAATAATCTACATAATAAAGATTTCTTGCCGCACACATGATCAAGTGAGCTCTTATCTATCTATCTATCTATCTATCTATCTATCTATCTATCTATCTATCTATCTATCTATCTATCTATGGTTGTCTGTATGTCCGTCCGTCCATCCATCTATCCGACGAACAAAACACACCAACTACTTTAAAAATAAACAGCACGCAAAACTTGAAAGTTTTTTTTTTAGTGCTAAGACATTTTGTAAAATATAGCATTGGACCTGCAATTTTCGCTGAAGCAAGAAATGGGGATTCTCTAATTATCGCCATGAAAGTTTAACAACATAATAAGCTAATTCAAAATTGTATACAGAAGTATTTTGGCGCATGTTAAATTCCAGTCTACAGGCAAGCAGAAAAATGAACTGATATAGCAAGTTTGTCAGGGTCGAAAAGCAGATTCTTGAGAGTTTGGAGAGTCTAAGGTGATGGAGTCGAGTTTAAAAATATAATCTACATTCATTTGTATTGAAATGTCTTTTTTGCCGCCTGCAGTTCTATGTATTCCCTGAGACTCCGCTCTATAAATTCCGCTAATTGGGTCCCTTCATAACTTAATTCGTCTTTACCAATAAACTTCAACTATCTGACAAACTATAAATTGCCATTCTAGTCTACTAAACTGTACCACCAGTAAATTTACTTAGCTTACGTATTTACTAACTATTACTTCCTTCCATGAAACAGCTTCCTTAAGAATACATACCCGTATATTATTCCAATAAAGTCCTGTCCTAACCTACCGACTTACTTCAAGTCATCGAAAACAACCTAACAGTGTTTGGAAGTACACAAATTCTGAATCGCTCCAAGTCATCTTTCAAAAATATGCAATTACTCCCATGTGACTTCCTTAAGTATCTCTTCCCGCAGGTAACCAAAGGTAATATATCTTTCTGAATTACTTAAATTCAGACAAGGACCAGCATTAAAGCAATTCATATACATTTTTTTAATTTCTTACAATGTCAAAAAACATGGAAACATGCTAATCTCTACTGAAAAGAAAGTCTATACAAATCGTCAGTTGTCCATGTGTAGCCTGACCAAGCTTACAAATGTGTTTTCGCAAGGTCCAGAAAAGCGATTTGCACAAAAGTAAAATCATTTTGAAAATAGACTTTGATACAGAATTTTGGATGATTTTATAAATGTATAGTCTAAGTTCTTGCTGACAAAATCAAAATCATCATGGTGTGGATGTGCTCATAAATAATGAACTGGAACTCGCCGACAATAAAGACTAATACTGGAGTAAATGAGTGAGCGTATTATTACAAAATAATGCTAGTGATGATTGATTCAAAATAAAAAGATACATTTTTGGAATGGAGCTGAGCTCTATCCATGGCATAATATGACCGTTGTCCTACACAGGGCAGATGAAGCATTGTTTACTGGTGAGTCAAAGATTTCGTCAGCAACATGTAAACGAAACTAATATGGTTGCATAGTGGTTTATTCTAGGTATACTTGTGGTTGAATGCTTCTGAGCGCTGTGCATACGTATTACATTATATCGTGTATCTTGCATTTCAACAATCACTTAAACACTGATATAAATTCAAATTTTAATTATTAAATGCAGTGCAAAACATATGTAAAATGGTTAAAGATTCGTACAACTAAACATTTAATACCACATTTTGTGAATAAACATATCATTAAAAGCGTTTGTGCAACATTCAGTAAATGCGGCTTTTCAAATTTTAAAAGAATATGCTATTCTTTCCTCACTTTAAATAAAATAAAGAGTGCGAAAGCAAAAACTGTTTTCAATGAAAGTAAAAAATATTTTCTTAAACATTTTATCATTGAATAAACTGACTGTACATTATTAGGCATCAACTTTGCAATTAACTTAGATTAATTGATATATAAAAAATGAGTAGCACCAATCGAAGGAATAATTGTATCAGGAACCTTGATACTTTCCAGTTTAAATCATTTATTTGTGGGTTTTTTTTTTCCACATCCATCAAGGCCAGATGACACAAAAACTGAATAAGCTCTTTCAGCCTTAAAATCGTCAGGTGACTGGCTGGACCCATGAATCCTGTTTCTAGCTAGTGATTCATCAAATACACGAATGTTTAGTAGAAACTAGTAGAATGGGCTACTTTCGTCAGATATTATTGGCCAGCGAGGAATTTGTCTTAGGACATATTGTGGGACATGGACAAGTAAGATAATTTAATAGCAGACGCTCTTTCCCGTGTATAACAATATATTATATACATGAGTTATTTTAACTTCAGGTGTAAATTGGTTTGTGATAAAAGGTTTTATTATATAAACCTTTCTTTTTATTTTATGGGGGAAGGTGTTACGTATATCTGATTTAAATAATTTATTTAGTTTTGTCAGATTCAAATTTGACATTTTGGATTAAAAATTCATTCATTGGGAAATTTTTTGTAGAAATTTTCACTCTACAAGTAAACAACATATGTTAACCTCATTTTCTGACCTTGCTTCAGAATGTAAACAAGCTTTTAAAATGATTGGTTGAATCCAAGGACATTAGAGCTTTATTTTAAAACTGATTGGTTGATTCCAAGGACATCTTTCTAGATCATACTGTATACGTGACTTTGCGAGCATGGGTTCGTTAAGTGACCTTCTAGAAAATCACGTGACCCCTTCCTGAATCAGAATATAGCTGTGTTTTAGAAGCTAACGGTTCAGTAGTTAGTCTGTGCTTTAGAATACAAAGATGTATGTGTTATTGTTTGAGTGTAAATTATTTCAATTCGTTTAGGATCAAGAGGAATTTATTGTGTTATTCATCTAGAAATTACTTGTACTCATTTGAATTATTATAAAACTGAAACTGGCTTCATCACGTGACATCGTCGTCCATATTGGATTACATCGTCAAGATTCGAACCGGGAACTTTTATTATCAGGACTATTGCAATTCCACTAGTGGATTATATTTTGAATTCTTTTTGGATTAAATCTTGGACTTGATTCTCTAAAACTGTAAGTTTATTTATTTTCTTTTATGAAAATATTTGTTCTCAATAAATTGTTGGTTAAATTTTTACAAGCTTGTTATTTTCACTTCTTTCTATGTTGCTGCTTAATCGAGCCTAAGCACGTAACACATGTTCTAATTTGTGTTAGTTGATACACTGGTGTCATTGGAATTTTGAATCAGCTCCCAGGTTACTTTTATTGAAAAGAAATGCTTGTTTCGTTTTACCATTGTTTCAAGGTTCCATAGCTTTCATTTGTATATATTACAGTTATTGATAGTTAGACCACGGAGTCTCATCTCATGACTTAATGGAATAACACAAAAGAAGGTTTAAGAAATTTTCTATAAATATTTGAAGTATTTACATTTCATCTTCAATCAAAGCCTATTGGCAAAGCATGTTTTGTTTGAATAGCTTTCAGTTGTTTCAGTTGTTTCATTAGTATTTCACCAATAACTAACATGTTTCCTAAGAAAGAGTGACATTTATTAAAATCATAGCAAACGCTACCCAAGGCCATTATAAGCTGAAAGGCCCCACGTGTTTCCAAATTTAGCCCAAGACACCGACAATTTTATGCTCTCAGTAACGACATTTATATAAATCTACACACATTACCAATAAACTACATGAAAGCGTTTCCTGTCCTACATACGTGCAAATTAAAATACACTTACACTTACCCAGTCTCCCCACTGCCCCACTCAAAAAATAAAAAAGATGAAGGTGGTTGATACGTACATGGGGTTGCGATTGGCTTTTGGTATCGATTAAGTTAAATCTACAGGTTGCATGTTTATGTTTGCTAGATACGATGCTACTCGCCATTTTCTTTACCACAGAACTTCGCTGGAAATAATTTTAAGAATGATGTGTTTAACACAATGTTACAGCTGTATCTGAGATCAAAGCTACTGGAGAAATTGTAAACCGAAATTACTTGGAGTTAGCAGCAGAGACGGTGAACAGACCAACCTTTTTAGACAAATATTTCGTAAGCGATTGGGTTTAAAACAAAATCTTACGATGATAGTGGTCACAAACACAGGGGGGTGCGAGACTACAACGTTCCAAGGCGACGTTTTATAAGCGGTCAATCTTATAACGATGTTGTCATTGTCGTTGGCATCACCCTCTCTGCTGCTATGGGTTAATAATGAAAATCACTACGATTTCACAAACAGACTAATTTGTAAAACCTCATCTTGTAGATCAATCAGATTATTGGACTGGTCTGTGAGTTTGAAATTAATTCTCGTTAGCGAATTATTATGGCATCGCATATAGACTGGATTAACCGGAGACTCAATTATTAAATATCCTGGAGGGGCTATTGGTGCAAATGAGTATAGAATATATCCTTGCTGAGCTTGATTTGATCGTTCGAGATTAATTTGATAGCTTCCTTCGATAACATCGCATACTAGATTGAGCGCAATCACTGAGGATATATTCACGTTGAACGGAGCGATATGTCTACCGCCACCGTCTGGGTCATTATTAAGTTTGAGGATTTTTATTTCCTATGATGCTGTTTTCTTCCATGTATCATGAATTATTTTAAAACCAACATCGATGGCATCACTGAGAAATTTTTTTAGTTCTGGTACGCTATATCCTGGTAGTTTAAATGTTGGAATATCCTTAACGGGGATATTAAATTTATCTGCAAATATTGTTCTCGATAGGGGATTATCGTCATCTAATATATCCTGAATAATTTTCAAATTAAATGTTTCCATATCGTCGATAATTTTATTGCATGTTTCTACGACGCTGATAAATTCATCTCGGGTGAGAGAGCCGGATTTAAGAGATATTAAAAACAGTGAAATATCATTAGTCATTGCTATGAAATTTTCACTAATTCTACTGTCGCTAACAACATGATGTCCCTCTATTCTATCCCCAACCTTCTCTTTCCTAGTTGGTTGGTATGCGAGATCAAAAAATTCTATAGTGAATTTGTAATCTATATAACTTTTTATTGGATTATCGGGTTTTATCACGTCGGTGATATAATCAGTTTTTTGTGCTTCTGGTAAATTAACGGTTTCCCCCCGGGGTGGTAATTCAGGCCATCCTAGTACGGTTCTAATAGAACTCTGGTAGATATCTACGACGTATCCTTCTGTGCTTATTTCAATTGCGAATGATAGCGTCGGCTCATGAACCGTTATAGCGATTTTTGATTCTTTTCCAGTAATCGATTTTATTCTACGCGCGAATTCATCATTGATTTGTTCAATTTGGTAGGACCCTGCTGGTATTGAAACGACGTTCCAGTCTGGAGTCCCATCTGGTCTATTCTTTTTTGCAAATACCAGTGAATTATTCGGTTGTTGACCACCAAATGATTTTGATCTGATATTAGGCCAACTGTGATACACTCGTAGTTTTGCTAGCGCTATCTCCTTCACCGGGACTGGGCTAGGGAAATTCACACTGAATTCAGGATTCGTCGATGTTATTGATATCATGCTTGTTTGTACTGGGTTCGTGTTCTCCACTATTTGTTGAAGTAATTCCATCGGTGTTGTCATCGCTGCTATACTGTTGTCGTATTTCTAATTTTGATATCGCGGAATCAAAAATACTGACCATCACTGAGAACTCAGTATCTGATATCGTTGATGTTATTGATATCATTCTGGTTTTCGGGTTCGTGTTTTCTAATTCCATCGGTGTTATACTGTTGTTGTCGCTCTAATTTTGATATCGCGGAATCAAAAATACTGAGCATCGCTGAGAACTCACTATCTGATATAATTGTATTATCGAGTGACGACGATATCATCGAGGATAATTGCGAGTATGCGGTTGATACAACATTAAATTGAATTAAGTAATCTTGCAGTTTACTCTGGCTGCATGATGATATCTTTTTTATTATCCCGGTCGATATACCCGCGATTGTAGCCACCGCAGAAATGCAAATTGGAACTAAGACCGGGGCAATCATTGTAACAGATGCTAGTATTATTCCGGCACCAGCGAGAACGCTTGACACAGAGTACATAGTAATATCAATTGCGATGATTCTTCGTCGGTATTTTTTTATTTGTATTTGATACTCCTCGGCGAGGGTTTTGAGTCTAGTTTGAAATTCTCTGACCTGATAATAGCGACATTGCGTTGATGAAATCATTTTTATTTTAAAAACGCAGGTGTTTTCAATTGTGAAATTCGAAGGATTTTCCTTTCAATTGAAACCACTAGTGGTTTTATTATTTACTTAAATCCGCTACGAATTCTACATACCACGTTATTGAAACCCTAACCAATTTTTATCAGTAGATGTTATCGTGAACTTTTCAGTTGTATCCTTGTCAATGATCGTTGAAATCGTATTGTTGACCCCGGATGAACTCGATGATGATATATTAAATTGAGTCGTTGTTACTAGTGTTAATCGATAAATACCCTTAACGGTTGCAGTGATATCTAATTTGTTGTTTGTAGATGTCTACGCAAATGATCCGTGTTGGATCGTGTATACTACGTTATTGGTTTTCTCATGAGGAATTTTTGCCTTTTCAATGATTGTTATCATCCTCGGAAAATCAGTTTTGATATCTTCGATGAAGTTTTTCGTCTCATCAATAAATGTTTTAATTTCAGCAATAGATGGTGTAACTACTATTTCTCCAATAGTAGTTACACCATCTATCGCTGAAATTAAAACATTTATGCAACCCCAAAGAACTTATGAATGACATTTCTACGAAGAGTATTATAACCTCGTATATGATCATCCAGATTACGGTCGTGGGCGGCAATTGCGTCGGTGATCGTAGACACAAGTGCGCCTGGTTTAAGTCGTCCGCCGCTGGAATATAGCGCAATAGAGTTTTCAGCGACGTCGTGTTGTCGTATCAAAATATCATCCAACGACACATTAGTAGTTTTCAATTTACCCTGATCGGAAAATAACGCGATAGCATCCTCGATTGCGTTTTGTTGTTTAACCAAAATATCATCCAACGACACATTAGTAGTTTTCAATTTACCCTGATCGGAAAATAACGCGATAGTATCCTCGATTGCGTTTTGTTGCTTAACCAAAATATCATCCAACGACACATTACTGTTTTCAATTTACCCTGACTATCTTGAAATACAACTATTTCGTTCGGGTCAACACTTGTTAAATTTAACATTTCAGCTATTTCATCTTTAATTTTTTTTTATATCACCCGTTGCAGTGTCATCGGGTTTAGGTTTCAGAGGTCTCCCCCAAATATCAATCATATTATTGTAAAACTCTCTCTCTAAAATCGTTTCGTTGAAAAATCTATGATTTTCGCCAGCGATTGCTGGTGTATTCATTTACGACATGTTGTGGTTTCCCCCTTTGGTTACCCAAGGAGTTAGAAATAGCATCAAGAACATTTAATACTTCGCTGGCGCATATTGGTGGATCATTCATTTGTTGTGTTGGTAGCGTCTAATACCAAGTCTTCATTGGAAACGTTTTTATATAACGCATAAATTCTTTTGGCGGGGCTAATCCATATGAATCAAAATAGACAATCCCACGTGGATCAATAGCGTATGCAACCCAGTGAGTTCCAGGTCCGGTGCTGTTATCGAGATTAATGATACCGGTTTCAACACTGTTGGGTTGCGCTGGTAACTGATCTTTCATAAAGACACCTCTGAAGTTTTTAATCGCGAGTTTTTTACCAGTATCGAGTAAATCAAAATTGGACATAGGCACTAGTAAACCGGTCCTAGTCTTAGACCTTTTCCGCTGTACCACGAATACGGGGTTCCTGGTAGTCTTAGACCCTTTCCCTTTTTTATATCCTTGTCCTTTCTTCTTCGGTTCATATGATTCAGCAATGCTTTGTGCCGCTTTTGTTCCCAAGGCTTCAGCTGCCCCCAATGCGACTGTTTTTGCAACTGCTGGGGCTGCTGCCGCAATTAATCCTGGAATCGCAGCTAACAACGGGAATATACCGCCTGTTTTAATCATGTTTTTGACAGCAGCCGCAGAAAGATTAATCTGGACACCCTTTTTTGCTACATGTGCATCATTGAAATGTATTACTTGACGAGTTGTCAGCGATAATTTATTCGCCCCGCCAGTCATTTGATTGGGTTTCAGCGTAATTGTGGTTCCACATTGCTTAGCTGATTTGGATTGTAATTTTTTTAATTGACCAGGTTTCAAAGACACATTGATATTACTATACGACATTATACAAGCACAGATTGATCTAATTGCTATAAAGTTTCGATTACAGATTTTCTTCTGGCGCATCAACCACTCTCATTCTTCCTCCACCACCTTCAAGTAGCATTGATTTGTCGCTGAGAATGACAGCAACCGCTCTATAATTAGTAATACCACCAGGACGGGTTACATTAGCTCTAAAGTGTATATCAACGACAGACTGTCTTGTTAAATCAAGATGTTCCAGAGAAAAGTAATAGATCGGATACAGATTCTTAAAATCCAACTGTGATATTTGTAGACCAGTATCAACATTTTGATCGCGTGCCATAAACGACAGCAATCTATGATACACGCGAGCAATATGATTTTCTGTGTAATCAAGTTGTACATCCTCAGATGGTTCCTACTGGCCGTTTATTCTCAGTGAGACGTCTTTAACACCTAATGGATCAAATATCATATGACTGAAACGTTGATCGCCAACTCGTGTGTTATCCTGTAACGCTACAAATATATGACGTGGAGCTGAAACACCTTGTTTTGATGCTAGATTCCACGTGAATAACCCGTTGAGACTTGATTGTTTAACATCTGTACTCACGGTTAACCAGCCTAGTAATGATTTTCCTCCTTGGTCCATAAATGATAGTAATCGTCCTTCTGCGGTGATTGATGGAGTCAACATTGGCATCCACAATGATATTTTTGTTAAAATAACTTTACCGGCATCAGCATTGGGATTTGCATTGTCTCCTGGAATCCTCCAAATTGCGTCATTATCATCACCTTTTCGTACAAGCGCTACTGTATGCTTCGCCCCGTAGATAACTTTTCGGACGTTTCTACAGAATCCAAATATGTGATGCAGTGGAATCGCGCATGAAAATGATTTACGCGCTCCTTGCAACATTGAAATACGTGTTGCAGCTCCTAGATTGAAATTAGGATCGTTGTTTATAATCATATTCTCGACATCAACATTAGCAGCACCAGCATTATTCTGTGGTCGTCTTATAATAAATTAAATTCCTCCAGCGGTATTTTTAACATCCTTTGCAAACATCATAGAAGGTCCCGCCGATCTTGTATAATCATCAGAATATCTCGCTAACCCGATTATTGTTGTAGCCACATCAACATCGCGATCTATCGACTCGATTTCTTTTCCATCAATGAGGTATCTTGCACTCTCAAATAACGCCATAATACCATTATTGACAAAAGCGACTTGAGTACCTGCTGGATACGGTGCTGGTACAGCAGTAGTATCAGCAGCTGTTACAAGTTCTCCTTTTACTTCAATAAACGCTTTAGCGGGTAAAAAGTACTTACTGGTATCATGGACTTGAAGTTCAATTCGCGATCGACTATTTGAGTCTATTGCATGATAGGCATAATATTGATAATCGAGTACAGAATCATCCTTGCCAACTGGGGCGTCTATATCAAACGCTGGATCAGGTGACTTTTTGAACATTTTATTCTATTTATCAGAGTCTAAATTATGAAATCGTAAACGATTTTCATCGACGTAGATTTTTAAAGCCGTTTCCTGCTATCATATTTGCGTCGGGGGTTATCAACGATGCTAGTTTTTCATCTACTGCGTTATTTATAATTTTACTAACACTCGCAGGCATTTCCGCTGTAGACGGTAACGGTTTCTTTCTCCGTGATTTCACTAATGATGTTAATTTATTCTTCGCAGCTGAAAACGCTTTCCCGGCAAAATCTCCAACAGCACTAATACCCTTATCACGAATAACATAAATTGCTTTCATTGATAATAGTTTAGCTAACGGCATCACTTTTGGAGCCATTCTTGCAAATAACCCAGCAATGGTATTACCTAAACCATCACCATAGTACGCTCTATAAACTGGAAACCGTGAATTAACTACATAGACACTGGCTGGTTTATCATGGTTGTAGTGTATGATCATTATTTGAAATCAGAAACAATTTTTCAATTGTAAAACAATTTGTCAATTGTGAATTCAGTCACTGTGATAATCCTCCACTAACTCGCCAATGAAATCTCGATATGTGCTGATATCCATGATATCACCTTGAAATAATCGTCTACAGATATCAGCTGCTTCATTAATTATTTCCGGTGAGTTATTTCCAGCTCGGAATCCTCCTACAAGAACTTCTAATCGTGATATATCACTGAGAACACTACCAGGACAGAAACCCGAAGAGTTTCCAACGCTAGCGTTTTGCAATCCACTTCCGCTATAACCAGTTGCTTCATCCAGTTCTTCTAAATTGGTTTTTTGTAAATAATCAGAAACATCATCATCTCGATCAGGTGGTAGTTGTTGTTTTTTAGGTGAAAAAGATATTTTCTTTGCAGGTTGCTGTCGCTTTCTTTGCAATTTTTGCGGTTTTTGTTGTTGTTCAAACTCTTCGTATTGTTTATACACTATATCCACCGCATTGATATATTCAATATATGATGCACTATCCTTCTTAATTCTACCTGTTTTTTCAGTTTTGATTTTGTAGAATATATCGGCCCAGTGAGTTATATTTCTAACAAACTTATTATGTTCTGGTTTCAACATATTTTTCCTGTTTTCATAAGTCGTAACAACAAGCGCAGGAATTTCTGTTGAATAAGTCTTATTAATTTCTGCTAACCCCGCCTCGTTAAATATCACGCGTAAATCATCTACTGTTTCTTTTAATTCCATTTTTGTACAGCCTGTTTTGTTTGTTCAGTTTTCGCTGCTATTTTTTCAAGTTCACCGATAACAAATTTCCCCGTCTCGGGAACATCTCCCAGTATAGCACGCTCTACCCCTTCCTTTGCTGTGGTTACTGGTTTAAACAATTCTTCAGATCCCACAGTAAAATCAGTTTGTAAACTCTGTCGTTGTTGCAGTTTATTCCTTACAGAGTCTCGAATTTGTATAAATCTCTTGATTGCATCTAGTCGTTCACGAGCCAATCGGGTCGTTAATGCTTCATTGACCATTATTTGAAATCGTAAACAAATTTTCAATTGTAAAACAATTTTCCGAACCTGACCTAACAGACGAAAACACTTCGACACGTCGGATGATTTTTAACACGATCACGTAAGTCTTTAACAGCATTATCATTGATGTGGAAAGTGTCATAATTGTATGTAAAATAATTAATATCACACTTTCCACACTTTTTGTTACATGTCAGACATGTCAGATGATTTTTAACACGATCATGGAAGTCTTTAACAGCATTATCATTGATGTGGAAAGTGTCATAATTGTATATAAAATAATTAATATCACACTTTCCACACTTTTTGTTACATGTCAGACATGTCAGATGATTTTTAACACGATCATGGAAGCGTTATTTTGTTGTTTTAACAGCTCTAGCATTGATGAGGAAAGTCACATAATTGTATATAAAATAATTAATAATGTGACTTTCCTCACTTTTCCATGATCAATCTGACATATCATATCGAGAAAACCATCCATTAACGGCCTATCGATTTTGTCATTTTCAATCAAAAAATGCTAAAAAAATGAAAATCTCTCTGAGGTCGGTCAAAATAAAAAATGACAAAATCTCTCTGAGGTCGGTCACGGACAAAATCTCTCTGAGGTCGGTCACGGTCAAAGTCGTTCATTTTCTTGAATTAACGCTCTTATGTTTCTAACTTTAGAATTGACATCCTTTTTCAATTCGTATTCGTTACCTAATTCTTTTCGTATTCGTTCAACGATAGTATATAACGGGCCAAACACAATTACGTCACTGGAAAATGAAAAAGAGTCTCGAATAGAATTCTGAATTTTTTTTATTAGCGCATATTTCTTGGGTAGCATATACTTGTTAGTGTTAACTCCGTGTTCTATACCCTGAAAATCTGACATGATTTGATCAGGATTTAAACCATCTGATAGTTTGATATCCTGACTTTTCAAATTTAAGATTTCATCAATAATGCTATTCATTTTTTCAGAATTCATATTATATGGTGATTACATATTTCTAAATGAAAAATATGACGCATCAGACATAAATGAAATGAATTTTTCGTGCGGTCTCTTTTGAAATGGCAGATCGATAAATCCCCTCTGCAACATATCGTACTGAGGCTCTACAAATATCGAAATGCCTACCGGTGCTAGTTATTGATGAAAATACTTTTTCCTCATTAGTTATTGTATTAAACGATTTTACGGGTCTCTTCTCAACCGTTTTGCAAGTGCCAGTCTTTCCTCGTTTGGTATTCTCACTTTGTGTGATAGCTTGCAGATTTGATAAAGAATTATTCTTTGGATTGGAATCTTTATGATCGATAACAAAATCACCCTCGATCAATCCATAAAAGCATTCAAATACGAAACGATGATTGAGATAAGTTTTCTTTTCTTCCCCCCCCCCCCAACAGAAAACACCAAATAACCTTGATTATTCACAGCACCAACTGGTTTCTTCAGTCTACGGTTTCTTACAACACCATCACTGGATGCTTTATAGTTTGTGATCAAGGGATGTAGTCTGAATTCTTGGTTCATTTATATACTATACTATTGTTTGTCTAATTCAGTGTTTGGTCTAATGATTACATCTTTGGAGAATCTTTCGATGTAGTCTTGGGGAGTTCGTATGACTTTGTCGCTGACAGAGTCGAGGTCAGAATTTTTTTTTTGAAAATTCATATGATTTTCCATTTTTGATTCTTTTGTCATAATAACGCTTCAATTCCCTGTATCGTTTACCACCACAACTCAGACACAACTGCAATTTTCCCCTGACCCCAACCCCACATCGTATGCAGGGTAACGGACCAAGGCTTCCACGACGAAAGCTTTGCATATGATACCCACAAAATTCATTTCTGCATGATTTGTTACACGGAGTCACTGATCCAATCATAAGCCATTTGCAGTGATTCATTATATATAAATCTTTCATTTAAATGCTTGTTTTAATAATAATATGAAGAAGTTTGAGAGATTATCGAAAATTAAGCCTTGGAAAAATGCTCAATTCAATCCTGATAAGGAGTTTAAGAGATTATTAAAAATAAGTCCTATATTTAATCTCGATAAACCAAAAAAACGTCTAGTGGACGGCAACATGAAGGAGTTTAAGAGATTATTAAAAATTAGTCCTAGATTTAATCTCGATAAACCAAAAAAGTCTAGTAAACGATAATCCAAAAAAACGTCTAGTGGACGGCAACATGAAGGAGTTTAAGAGATTATTAAAAATTAATCCTAGATTTAATCTCGATAAACCAAAAAAACGTCTAGTGGACGGCAACATGAAGGAGTTTAAGAGATTATTAAAAGTTAGTCCTAGATTTAATCTCGATAAACCAAAAAAACGTCTAGTGGACGGCAACATGAAGGAGTTTAAGAGATTATTAAAAATTAATCCTAGATTTAATCTCGATAAACCAAAAAAACGTCTAGTGGACGGCAACATGAAGGAGTTTAAGAGATTATTAAAAATTAGTCCTAGATTTAATCTCGATAAACCAAAAAAACGTCTAGTAAACGATAAACCAAAAAAACGTCTAGTGGACGGCAACATGAAGGAGTTTAAGAGATTATTAAAATTTAAGCCCTGGAAAAATGTTAATTTCAATCTCGATAGAGTCTCTGATACATCAAAACGTCTAATCGGTGATAGAACTATACTGGGTAAAATCAGGGAGTGTTTTAATGAATTCTACCGAGACGGTGCAGCACATTGTTGGTCGACATTTCGAATAATTATCAATGATGATGTCAATGTACCCATCATCGATGCTACTATGAACGATGAAAGAGCAGCCGAGATAATTTCACACCTTAGTGGGCCAAGCAATTCTCAACAGAAGTATTTTTTCAGAATAAAATTCATTATCGAAGTCGAAGGCAAATTGATTATTAGGGATAAATTTGAACCAATCCTTAGGAATAAAAAAGCTGTCATTGTGAGTAGAGATTCCAAACCAGGAATTCTAACTGGAATCGACAAACCATACTACGAGAGATCTTATCCTGTAACAGCAATCGTTTATGGAATATACCCGCTAAATGATAAACCCAATATTGCAAAACTAGCTCCTATGAAATATTCTAGTTCACTGAATTGTGTAGCAACACGGGTAATGGAACACTTCATAAATGCATCCCGAGGAAATAAACTAACTGATCTGCGACGTAGGAAAATAACCGAATGGGAACTGACAATGAAACAGCACGGTGCAAAGATTTCTGATATAGCCAAATTAGAAGCATCATTAAAATTCCCAATATCAGTAACGACAATAACCGGAGAAGTATTATACGAACCGAAATATCAATCGCGAGGAGCTCCAATTGAAATTATTGATCATAACGAACACGCGTGGACACCTGCAGTAACAATATTTCCACGAGAACGAACCGTGAGATATATCCCCAAGGAGTTCGTCGGGGATGTTTTCTATGAAGAAAAATTATTCGATGCTATTAACGCGTTGTGTAAAGATGATCCTGTGTCAGTGTGGTTACTTAGTAATGCTGGTTCCGAATTAGGATTCGATCAATTTGTAAGACCAAATGGTGAATTATATCGCATTGAAGAGTTAGATAACAGAATGAGAAAAATCGCTAATGATTTTTCACCGGAGAGTTTCCATGAAAAACTACTCACGGATAGTTTTACTATTTCATCAGTGGTAGTTCACTTTGCAAGAGAAAAAAACTCCTGGTGTCCAACACGAAGTGATTTTCTCGAGGACGTTAAATTGAGTTGCGTCGGATTCGGTCATGGAGGACTATGGAACACAAAATACTCACGCGATGGTATGATTTCAATTGATATATCCGCGTGTTATCCTGGAAGTTTTCTCGGGTATGGGGAATGTAGTAACTATTTTAAACGATTTGGACACCCCACGCATGAAATGACTCGTGTTGCGATTAATGGTCCATTGCCTGATTTTGATTTAACTGGATTCACTCGTGTGATATCATTCCAATTAGCTACAGGGTTACATCCGAGTAGTTATGTTTGGCTTGGTAGACACCTATCTGAAAAGGCATGGATGCCAATAGTGTTACTACGATATATGATCGATTGTGAGATGTTACAATCGTTAATTGTCGGTGAAGCGATTATATCCTATCGAGCTCAGAAAGAAGTTTGGCTACCACAACCCCATCTAGATCAAGTAATTAATGAAATACGAAAACAATTTCCTGATCTCAGCGAGGAAGAAATCATGAATTTGTCTAAGGAGGTATTTAAAATTAAAAAAGAACAAGCAAAAGATTTTGGACGAAGAAAAATCGGTAAATTTACCCAAGGTGGAGGATACGACAATGCAAAATACTCTTCGAGGTTGATCATAGACGTCGCTGAATACGATTTTATTGTAACGGATTTAATAAAACAGGGAAAACTTGTATCCCGTAAGGATGCTTTTCTATCCAATGGTGAGAAATTAGGTACGGTTGTTACCTACTGTGATGGATATAATTCCCAGTACACACATTTGAGAAGTTCTATGCTAGCCTATGCTTCTATTAATCTATTTTCGATGATAAATAGATTTCCTAATACCGCGGTTAGAGTAGCCACTGATTCGATGTATATACACAATAAATACAAATCAGCTGTAGCGGCATTCACAGATCCCGAGGAAACTTGGGGACGTTGGCGATTTAAAAAGGAAACACTACATGAGTATTGTGAATCCGCAGACGTTACCATGGATGATAAATATCTTTGTTGTAACCGTATTGAAATTCAATCAGAATTTTCTAATGCATCATCTGTCTCTGATCCGATATGTAGATACAAGACAGTTTATTTAAACCGTTGTGGTGGATCAGGAAAGACAACTCGTGCAATTGAATTATTTCGTCGGTCAAACATGATTGTGCTAACACCAACTCACAGACTCGCCAGAGAGATGAAACAACGAGGGGTAAATGCCTGTACTTATCACAGTTTCTTTCGATGGAAGGGTGACAAATGGACTCCTGAGCGTATGGGTGATAAATTCATTCCTGAAATTATAATTTGGGATGAAATATGCACAGTGTCATTAGATGTATTACAAACATTTCTTGAGTGGTTGTTAAACAAAAACACAAACGTCGTCATGTGCGGTGATCACGGCCAACCCCCACCATTTGTCGGTGTATCCTCACATGAATGGCTAAAGGGTTTTGTAGACTATTATGAAGAAATTAACACTGATTATAGATCACTTGATGAACGATTACGAGAATTCAAAGCGCTAATTAGATTACAACCGGATAGAATCCAGTGTGAAATAGCGCGTGAAGTGATTTCAGAGACTCCAATGAATGATTTTTGGGAAACGTGGAGACCAAACGATTTGATAATTGCAAGTAGAGAAATTGTCAGAGACACACTTCAGATGAAGTTATTTGAATTGCATAAAGAAAAATTTGCCGTACTTCCAGTACCGTTGTGTTATAGGCCTTCGGATACACGAAATCAGAATATAGAAGTTGATATTCCAGGACAGAGTGAAAAACAAATTATCGTATTAAATTATATTGTGCTAGTTGATATCAGCGTCGTTGAAGATGCATTGCGTGCTAATAAATCCCCGTGGACGCTAGGATACGCAGCGACGATACATTCTTCACAGGGATTGACTATCACAGACACAATTGTTTGGATGGTAGATAATCACATCGAATGGTCGAATTCAGTCTATCTCGCAGTATCCAGAGTACGAAAAATAAATCAGCTTCGAAGAATTGTCCTGACAGAGTCAGGCGATGATGATACCACAATAGATGATGCTAGCATCGTTGATGTTAAAACTATTGGTAAAAAACTATCCGGTTACAAACAACAAGACAAAATAAAACAACGACAATTTGATATTTATGCTGAATTAATAATTACGCTGAAACAACAACAGAATAATGACCGCGCAAGTTGCAATTGTATAATGCGTTGGCGTTACTCGGATAAAGATCCTCGCCAATTTACCGTAGATAGAAAGAATAGCAGTCTCGGTCATATCAGAAACAATGTGATGTTGACTTGTTTTGAGTGTAATAGACGCAACGGCGCTAGTTAAGACCCCGCGGTGGTAATTGAGTATCGTCAGGAATCACTTGTAATCGTTCGCGTGTAAAACCCCGTTGAGGGGCAGTTGAATCCAATTTATAGATTGGGGGTCTACCAGTTGATCGTATTATGGTAGATATCTTGTGTGCAGTAACACTCCAAATAGGATCAGTAGCCCTTTTTGTGCCACCTTCCAACTCTCCTGGTTCGTATAAATACCTGACAGTGACATTACTACCAAGAATTGGTTCTTTGAAATCTTTTTGTGAAATCCCTTGAATTCCCATTTTAGGTATAAACTTCTTTTTAATCGCGTTGATAGGTTTCATTTTGATTGTTCTAGTAATCTCATTATTCAGTGCGGTAATCACAGCTGGTAACCTTTTGACCCATTCACGGGATCTTTTATCCTGAATAAACTCCTTCGCGTATTGATATCCAAATAACCGCTCAGCAAGAGTCCGATTAAATCGTTCTACAATTGCCTGATCGCGATGTAACGCAGTATGCCCCCGTCTGATGGTGACTTTGTGATGTTTCATCGCTGATAAAATAGCGCCTTGAAATTCCTTGCCAGGATCAACTTGTAACAGATTTGGCCAACTCAGAGGACCCTTTCGATAAATCCTTTCAAATGCAGAAGCGACTTCAGTTGATGATTTTGTTTTCAGCGGGTCTGCTTCTTTGTATCGACTCGCAACATCAACTACGGTTAACGCGTATTTGTAACCACGATCATGTGGCAAAAATAATATATCAGCCTGATGAACTTCATTAGGGACAGTCACATCAAAATGCGAGTAATTGATTTGTTTAGGCGCTGGTAGATAAATTTGCCATATAGCCTGTTTGGATAACCAATTAGCCGCAGTGGCCTTTTTCACTTTTGCGGCGCTAGCGAATTTATTGTTTGCAGCGTTACCCCTCCAGTATCCCCTCGGAGAATAATAAATAGATTCCATGTTGTTATTAATTACCAGTACCTAACATCAATTTGCTTTTCATAACCGGTTTTATTAACCATGAAGCTAATTTTTCTTTGAAGGATTTATCAGGAATAGCATTTAATGCATGAATTAATTTCACATCTGCTAGATGTCTTTGGTGCAAATCGCTGCTCTTATATGCAACATCATGAGCATGACACGCCTTATCAATAGCGTTTATCGGTTCTTCACCGGGTTTGGGTTGATTTTGATCATCAAGTCTGATATCTAATCGTGTTCCGGGGCCACAGTAGCTATATCCTGGAAGGTGTTTTTCTCCGGGGTACTTTACCCATGGGGTTCCAGGGAGCTTTGCCAATTTGGCTGCGATATCACCTCCTCGTTTTTTTTTTAATCATCTCCGGATTTCATAGACACAAATCTAAACTTCTTTGTACCACATTGTACGCATTTACCAGAAAGCGCTGATCGGTTATTTTTAGTTGTAATCGTCGTCAAGTCATGTGTGCCAGTACGCATTTTACACTTCATACAATATAGATCCATAATTTATGTATAGAAATATGGATATAATTGATTTTCAGCGACTAAAGCAAGAGAACCGGTTAAGCATCATGCAGCGCTACCAAACTCTATCCGGATGATTATAATCGGGCCATCTGGTTCCGGCAAGACGCAATTGTTGCTCAATTTAATAATGAGATGGATGAAGTGGGATAAGTTGTATTTAGTTGCTCCTAGCGTAGATGATCAACGATGCTATGAAGTGCTAAAAGATTTTAATGAAAACGCTTCAGAGATTGCCGGCGAGAACGTCGTTGATTTTATAACTGATATTGACGAGGCACCATCCGTGGATGACCTTGATGGAAGCATCAACAATTTAGTCGTATACGACGATGTGATGTTAGATAAACAAAAAAATCCTGCTAGAATATTTTCCGGAGGCAGGCATAAAAGCACGGACGTGATATATGTCACTCAACGCTACACACAGATTCCAAAAGTGATCAGAGATAACTGCAATTTATTGTGTGTATTCAACGGAGTTGATACTCATACTCTTAGAAATATTTGGCAAACTTGGTGCTGCGGTGATATGGATCATAATCAATTTAAAAATTTCTTTAGTAACGCTCAGTCAACCCCGTACGGATTTGTAACAATAAATTTGCATGACCCTCGGACACGATATCGTATCGGACTCGATCAAATATTCGGTTGAAATCGTAGTGATTTTCATTATTAACCCATAGCAGCAGAGAGGGTGATGCCATCAACAATGACAACATCGTTGTAAGATTGACCGCTTATAAAACGTCGCCTTGGAACGTTGTAGTCTCGCACCCCCCTGTGTTTGTGACCACTATCATCGTAAGATTTTGTTTTAAACCCAATCGCTTACGAAATATTTGTCTAAAAAGGTTGGTCTGTTCACCCTCTCTGCTGCTGAGTTACATATATCTGAAGGTTACATTGAAGATTTAATTATATTACCATTTGTTAAAAACATTTATGTAGCATACAGATCGTGTCTAAAACAAAGGGAAACAAAATTATAACAATCATCATCTATACTTACTCGATCTGAACTGTTCAATAAAAAAGTAGTTTTGAAAGGAAAAGATGACGAAACGAATGGAAGTTGATTTAAAGCATCACACACATTCACACATTCCCGAGAAGAAAAAAAAACATTTTCTTTGAAAATATATATTTAAGAATAATATGACAACCTAGAAAAATCAAGACTATGAAATGAAAGCTTCACAAGATATCAAATATTTCATAATATACATTTATATCTGTTTGCTTTTCTTGTTTTGAATTTCGCCTTCATTGCTTGCCGAACATAATTTGAAAAAAGGAAAACAGTTTTAGGATTATTTCTTTGGAAACGAAACTAAGTGAAATGTGATGAATATTTTGTTTTTAAATTAATGACATGCCTATTTAGGGATTAAAAATATATTACGCAATCAGTCATTGAGTAAATATTGGGTGAGGAATCTGATTTACATTCATTTTCATGAGATACATATACACAATATATCTAAACAACATGTCAAAAATTGTATTAAAAAAGAATTCATTTGCAATTTACGAATAACTGATATTTCTGACACAGCTCAGGTAGCAGCTTTTGCTCGAGCTATAAACGATAATTTTGAAGTCATTGAAGAACTTCAAGGACTTGAATGGATGCATGCGACTACCAAAGGAATTGATCTGTTTGAAACTTTGAAGTTATGTCTAGAGAAAAACAACACAGACAGCTTTGTGCCCAGACATTGATAAACTGGCATCTGAACTTCAGTGAATGGTTGTGATGTACAGTTACAATTATGAATTAATTATATTAATATCGGTTTTCGAAACTGATTTAAAACAGTTAAATGAACATTTAACAAAAATGACTGTAATAACTGTAGTGTAGGACTGACACTGACTGCTTTTAAAGTTTTAGAATTTGGTTGCTGAAAGTTAATAAATTTAAGAATATTACACGACTTTTATAATTTTACAAACATCGCAATACATTTATAATTTTGTGGCTCGCTTAATTACCAAACATAGTAGATATGGACATCTACTTGAAAAGCTTGGGAACCACTGAGCATGTAACCTATTTGGAATTACAAGTTGAAGTATTATTATTTGTTATCATTTATATGCATTAAATGCAGCTTTCATTCAATACGAAGATGTTCATATTGATGTTTGATGCATAAAATGATGAAATAACTTGCCTTTATATATTGCATTTAAAATATTTAACTATCTTACTGAACCTAAACAGACAATTTGCTTGAAGGGTGCGGACAAGGTTTTCGTAAAATATAGAGACGTTGTGGATAACATCGATATTTCTAATTGCAAAAATTATCTTCTTAAATAAATATCAAATTTATTGTAACTCTATTCCAATATAAAGGTGTTAAAAATTGTGTGTGAATGTGGGTATATTTAATGTTTCCCTGCCTACTTTATGCCTGATGGTGCTACGCTTGTCTTCATTATTGATGTGGTCTATATAAGAGATGCCAAGGATGGTTCTGTAGCATCTCATTTCATGTGCCTAGATTCTTGGTTGTAATTTTTCAGGCTTCACATAAATACAAACAGATTGAGATGATTAGTGCTCTCGATAGTCTGATTTTAGCTTTCAGACAGATATTCTTGTCTCTCTATACGGGTCTTAGTTTTGACATGGCTGCTCTTGTTTCTGCCGCGAGTGACAAAATATCTGCTCTTGATCCCTTTTCAGTGATTATGGAACCAAGATTTTTTAACTGACCCAATATTTCCACTGACTGTCCACTGACTTTAATCTTGGCTGAGATTTGTTTGGCAGTATTTGTCATCAAATTTGTCTTCACCGCGCTAATCTCCATGTCAAATTGCAATGATGTTTTATCCAGTGTTTTCACTAAGGTGGCAAACTCGTCTTCACTGCCTGCCAGCCCATCAATGTCGTCTGCAAAACGGAGGTTATTGATGTTACGCCCTCCAATGATCACTGTCCTACAGTGGTTTTCCAGGGATTCGCTCATGATACGCTCTAAGTATGTGTTGAAAAGCTTGGGGGACAGGAGACAGATTTGACCTAATCCTACTTTTGCCTTGAACCAGTCCACCACAGAACCTTGAGCAATTACTGCACTGGTAGCCTTGGCGTACAGCTGCTTAATGGTATTGGTCTACTTTTGACCCATGTTGTACTTCTTGGCCCACAATGCCTCATGCCTTTATGGAAATCTATGAACATATGATAGATGTCTAGTTGATGATGCGAGTACGTTTCGCACAGAACCCTGTGATTGAATATTTCTTCTATTCTTCAACTCCAGAACCTTGCCTGTTCCTCAGCGATTAATTATTCAGTTTGTGGCTTGAGTCTGTTCAAGATGATCTTCAGCATCACCTTACTAGCATGGCTGATCAAACTAATAGTTCTGTAATTTTGGCACAGCTTAATATTGCCTTTGGGGGGCGTATTATAATCAGTGACTGTGTCTACTGTGATGGCCATTCACCTGTCTGCCATATCTTATTGCAGATATTGTTAGTAGCTCTATAACTGATTCCCCACCCCACGCCCATTCTTGACAAGTTCAACTGGGATGGTGTCTAATTCAGCTGCCTTCCGATTCTTCAGTGCTCTTATTGCTGACTTCACCTATTCTTTAAGATCCTGGCAATCGTCATCATCATTTTTCAAGTTTGGAACTTAAAGTAGGTCTTCTGTGGATGTATGGTTGTTGAGTTCTTTACCACAATCAGTCCATTTTCTGCAATGTCACTTGCTTCTGTGAGGCATTTTCCGTTTTCGTATTGAATGGTACTGACTCTTGGCTGCTTCTGTCTGGTGAGATCTTTCACAATTTGGAATGTCTTTTTGCCGTTATTCATTGTCAGACTGATATCTATTACTGTGCACTTTTGTTTATAATACCATGGAGGTTTTTGTAAAACTGCAATATTTCTTCATCATCATGATCAGTGCTGGAGCCTAGACTTGGATAATTGTAATGTTAAATGGAGATGCTTTCGAACAAATGGAGATGATTCTGCTAGATATGGGGCGACATTCAAGCATAGATCCCTTGATGGTTTTGTTTACAAGGAAGCATACTCTAATGTTCCAGGTGGCGATGGCGATGCTGTCTCTCGCTCTGATTTTATGCAAAGTTCCAGTAGCACACTTGTCACCTCCGTCCTGTTGGACAACGGTCCTTGTTGACCCGGGCGACGACCTATTCGGTATTATAACTGCAGATTTTTCCAGCATTATCAGTATGTTTTAGGCAAATGTCGTCTGGCGGAGCCCATCGCTCTCCAGACCAAGGAGTTACTAGAAGGGGCTGTAGTACATCCTCCAACTGCCTTAGGGTCTTCACTCAAGATTTTCTTTTAGGATTTACTCCCTTGGACTTTGGCTAACCAAAGCCGACATGCTAGGCAGCAGGATACACGTGTATTGGCGTGTTCGTCAATTTCCCGACAAGATAAAACGTCTGACACTGCCCACAATGAATATCAATTGTAGAATAATTCTCAATACATCGACAGCGGAAGGGATGCAAAATAGGACAAATTTATAATGGATTTGAGGAGGTAAAGTGAACCATATATTAAGTTTGCAAGCAAAAGCTAACAAATTGTTTCACCTGTTGATGGCAACGGATGGATACAGGCAAACTTTATTTACCTTTGTTTATTTAATATAAACCACAAAAAAAACAATTTTCATCTTTGTGACGAGAGGATTCGGATTTAGAATATCATATAATCCAAACATTAATGTGATCAGGGACCATATTCAAACAAATACCAAGAGAATGTATGCAAGGACTGGTAAATAAAATAGCAATTGCAGCACAGAAATGCACATGATAACAACAAAAAAACGATATACCAAAAGACTATTCAGATAAAGAAATACCCAGAAAACGTGAGAACAGAAGACCAAGGAAAACAAAGACAATATCCCAAAACTAACAGAAGTTCGCTTACATATCTGACTAAGATTGTGACTTTTAATTTATAACTCCAGTTACTAACTGGATATGAAAATAATATTAGCCTTGAACTGTGGACTAGCCTCAGAAAAATATATAATTATGCACTAATAGCAGGTAATGTGTTTACCGATAGTGAAATATCGCAACTACAATAGAATTAAATGCAATGATAGCAAAATCTTCACAAGGTACACTATACTTAAGAAATGGCCTAAACTAATTGAATTGTTCAGGTTGACAATTTTGTACTCCAAACTGCTGATAGAGGTATCAAAAAACGGATTATAAAAAAAGTTAAGCATACGAATGGTTCTTAAAAACAGCAGTAAATAATTAGGTTTTCATCAGATATCTGTGAGAGAGAGAAAACACTTATTTTTTATTTCAATTACATTCACTGACAAGAAGATTTTTTAGTACTTATGTGTTCCATATATAGATGAATTCCTATTATGTCACTCAATTCAAAGGATTCAAAATTCTTTCAGGGCAAGTTACTTCATGTTTATTATCGATTCACAAACAATATAGAGATATGGCTGGTACATCTGTATCTGGTTTCAACTTATTTCACATGGTAATTCTCCGCCGCAGGCGTCTTGTTCAGACGTTTCACCTTGACAAGTGGGAGGATTCGTTGGGCAAGTATGTGTCCTAATACGCACTCCAGGTATACCGAAACACGTCGAGGAACAAGCGCTCCAAAGGCCCCATTCCGACCATTGTGCAGTTACAAAGCTCCATTCTGACCACTGTACAACTCTAAATGACCTTTTTCCACCTGAGGAAATAAAATATAATCATAGTCCATTATCTATCTATTTGACTGTCGTTCTGTTTATTTCTAAATCGTCCACTGTATCAATCGTTGAGGCAATCTGTGAATCACTCCATAGATCACGTATAGATAGATATGTATCTCTTTCGATTTAATTCATATATTTATGTAATAATGTTTTGCATATGTATATCTTCATTTTTGAAACTTCTTGTACATAATTTCTTTTTCTTTTTTTTAAACTGGTTTATGAATGAAAATTGTAGTGATAGTGTAGTGATTATCTAAAATTGAATTTTGTATGTGCATAGGGTATATTTTAAGATAATACAGAACGTAAATTTGCATAGGATCTATAAATAGATGCCTTTAGTATGAGTTTATAACAGGATATTATCTCACTGCTCATTAGTCTATTACAAAATAACATAATTTCTATACCCCCAGAATAAATGTTTTAAAAATTTAATTCAAAATAATTTATTGTAAATTTTAACTTTAGTTAAAAATTATCAGCCTTGAAAACATATTCTTGTCCTGGAATATTCAATATTAAGTTCATCACATTATAATGTTTATGTACCATACAATATTTTATATTGATGTGATTACGGCTGAATTTTATGTATGATACCTCACAATTATTCGAAGTGGACTCTTTTGTTCATAACAAAATGTTCATAATCCGAGCATTGCAGTCATGAAATTTCTTTCGAGTTAATTCTGCTTGATGTCCTTCAAGTCGCTGAAAAATTATTACATTCAACAATGATTGATCTCTTTAAAAGATTGTCAAAAAGCGCCAAATGTTTGAATAATCAACAGCAACGGCACATTGTATTTTTTATGCCAACTGAGAAAACACAGCAATCAGATTTTAATTCCTATTTTGGAGTCATCCTTTTTACTATATTTTCTGTTCTAACATCCTTATATCTTAATTGATAGGAAAAGCATGTGCTTGGACTGTCCAGTGGAAATGGTGTGTGTGTGTGTGTGTGTGTGTGTGTGTGTGTGTGTGTGTGAATAGTATTTTTAACGTAGCTTTAACAATTTTTCAGTCATATCGCTACCATGTCTGCAGTGAGGCAGTTTATAGTGATGTCTAGCACTGAGACATCATGCCGCAGACATGTAGCATGATGTCTCACCCAGTCACATTATCATGATACCAAACCTACTAGTCCTAACAGTAACCTTTTAATGCTGCGCGCCAAGTAAGGCAGCTGTTAGTATCATTTTTGTAAGTCTTTGGTATGACTCTGCCGTGGATCGAACACACGACCTCCTGCTCCCACGGCGGTCGCTCAAACCACTAGGCAATCTGTGCGGTGTGAAAATATAAAGTTTTCAGTTGACTATAATAGTATTGACAACGTCAAGATTCTTGGCTGACCAGTACATTTCGGATCCTAAAGTCTATACGGGACTATATCTATACTATCCATTCTAGTGACACGAAACATTAGATCATAGCCTATTTGAACTCTGAAAAAATCGAAAATAATTTTATAATTCGTATAATAATCTTACTGGAAAGAGCTATTCCAACAATCGTTTATTCTGCTGGAGATATGGATGAAATATTTTGAATAGTAAAGCTAATTAAATCTCTTGTGAAATGGTTCAATGAACAAACCTCAATAATCGTAAATATAATTGTTATCCAGTATGAAGTCAAGAACGTTCAGCAAACCAAAGGAATATTCGACTTTATGACTGATATTGAGAAAATTCATTGCGAACACACTTATATTAATACGCCATGTATTGGATATCCAAGAACTAAAGTGGATATCCAAATGCATTATATGACCTCTAATAACCTCAGAGTGATGGACATGTTTACATGTGTTATCAGCATATGTGGACATGACCGCCTGAATTCTGCGAATGAAAATTTTGTAGTTCTTTTCATCTTCATGTATTGGTAACTCTAGTTTCGAAAGACGTATGAAAGCGGCCTTTTAATAGTATACATATATCGCTAAACAGTACTAAACAGATCCAAGCATCTCCTAATATCCTCTCCAGAATCATCAAAAAAGTCCAAAAGATCGTTTAAAAATCATTTTGTATGGCATACAAATCTATTCGAGTCATATATATGTACCAACCAAAGTTATTCGCAAAGGTTTTTGTGTTCATTAGGTCTCAATCGACCTTCAGCACCAAAACAGAAAAAATGTCCAAGTATTGTCAAAATCGAAAAAGATCATTTATGTATTCATCAGTCAATATATTTACTGAATATCGTTAATCGGCATCAAGCGGTATTGTGTAATAACAAGCTAGCTGGTATTGTCATACTAGAATACATACGTACCAACAGACAACATCAGAATGTTCCCACTGCCTTGTTTTCAAAATAAACTGTATATCATCTTTAGTTGTTGATCCGAGACAAGAAATACAAACTAAATACACATTATATATATATATATATATATATATATATATATATATATATATATATATATATATATATATATATATATATATATATATATATATATATATATATGTGTGTGTGTGTGGTTTTGTTCTATCTTTTTCCCTAATTGTGTTAGTTAAATTGCATTCATGTTGTTGCGGGTTTAGCGTCATTTGTCAGCACATAATGGGCGGCCACAGTTTGAGGCCATTTTAGCTAGTGAAGGGAAAAACTTAAAAATCCCAGAAAAAAATCATCGACTCAAGGGCAGTTACTGTCAAATATTTTTCATACTCACATTGGCCGAGGTCATATAATGATCAAACCCCGCAGACGTAAAACGTTTTGATTCCGGGTTGCATTACGTCATGAAAATTCTGACCAAGCGACATTTTGCTTTTAAACATAAATGTAATAATGATATTTCCAATCATTATATTACCTCTGAACATGAAGAATGCCAGAATCAAAGGAAGATAATACAACGCCGCACTTGGATGAACAGGAAGATCTGGAGCTGGAAGAAACACAATAAACCCAGGAGAAGGTGGTGGTGGAAGAGGAAGTGGAAGAGTAAGTTCTGGTCGTTGGGGTGGCAGAAGAAGCGGCAATAGGGATGTACCAGGTGACCTAATCATGATATCCTTCTCAAAAACAGGACTGAGAAAAAGGAAAGTTAAAAACAATATATATATATATATATATATATATATATATATATATATATATATATATATATATATATATATATATATATGTTTGTGTGTGTGTGTGTGTGTGTGTGTACTTACGATAATAACCTGTAGGTCATAAAAGAGATCGCACTTCTTTTTGTAGTTGAACGTGCGGCTTTCCGAAGTTTTTCAACCTTAGTACTGGCTGAGGTTAATGTATCTTAATTGAGTATGTGTCCTAAATAAGTCAGTCTTCGAGATCCTACGTGACATTTTGAGGGTCGGGAGGTGAACTCTAAGTCATTCCATAACTTTTCTCAGTAAGATCACGTGTTCTTCCCAAGTAGGTGATGCCAATGATAAATCGTCCATGAAATTGGAAACTCTGGTCCCTCTTAAAGGTTATAACAGTTTCCTCGTCATTCAGACGAAAATGCTGGGTGCATTCTGAACCCCGAACGGAATTACTACCCATTGGTATTCCCATCTTATGTTGCAAAGGCAAGTTTTGGACGGTCTTCTTTACGAACTGGAATTTGCCATATCCCTTAACAAGTCAATATTTAGAAAAATACTTGGCGTTGGTTACTCAGTCAAATATGGACTTAGATCTGGTATCCTTTTGAACTGAAATTATGTGACCCTGTTTAATTTTTTATAGTAGACACAAAAGCGGTTATCACCATCTTTATTCTGGAACTAAATAAATGGTGAACTATGTTCAGATTCGGCTGGTTTAATGACCTATAAGTACTTCATAGTTCTTATTTCGTCCCGTAGAGTTTTTAACTTCACAAGAGGTAGTGGATAGGGTTTCCGTTTCACACATTTCATCCAGCAACCTCAAACTGAACTCATCCAAGTCATTCATGCCTGGTGTTTCTGTCAAGACGCTTGAGTAGTCGTGGATCATCTCCTCGACCTTTTCCGTTGTTCTGACTTTAACCTTACGTCAAGGACGACATCTACGTAGGTCTCATCCCTCGCCAAAGGACAACTAAGAAGTACTTCCGCAACATCTCTGTTGTCGTCAGGGTATTCAGTCATCACTGTAACAACCACGAACTTAGTGGGTTGTCTCCCTTTTACGATAACATTTAAGAAGGTTAACGTGGTACAACGTTCGTTCATCTACTACGTGGATACGGTAGTTTTGTCCACCCTTTTTTTTCCGTTACAACGAACGGTCTCCTCCAGGATACTTGGAGTCTGTTGTGCTCCAACGGTAACAACAATAACTCCTTGTCAACCGCTTCAAACTTCCATTCTTTCACCCTCTTATCACAGTACTTGGTTTGAGGTCCTCTTATGTCACGAATATTCTTCTGGGCCCAGTTGCAAACCTTCCTACAGCTTTTTACAGAGATCAGCAACATACTGATACGTTGTTCGTACGTCCTCAGATGTTTTTTACATCCATCCATAACTAGATTGGGGTACTTCGCCGTACGCGAAAACTATCGCGGGAAGGTATCAATCCCAGTCTTTGGGTCGACCTTCGCACAACTTGCGTTGCGCGTGATACATGATAGTAGTCGGGTGCCTAAGGGAAAGTAACCAGTTCACTTCTTCCATCACCCTGCTAACAAACTGTTTCCCTTGGTCAGTTAGTATCCCTTCAGAAACATCAACTCTGGACCAAATTCCTAGAAACGCCTCAACGACCGTAATGGAATCAATGTTTTTCAACGCAACAGCCTCCATGTATCGGGTAGCGTAATCAACAAACGTGAACACATAACGATATAACATTCGGACGCGGGCATTATCGGACCTAATTTATCGCCAAATTGGAGAAAGGTTAAACAATCAGAGGCGTGGTTCCCAGTGGCACTAGGCTATGTGAGGTGTTAAGTGGCACCCGATGATATTTGTCACATGACAGACAAAACCTCCTTACACTCCCATACACATCTGACAAGTAGAATTTCCTCAATAACACTAACCCTCCCCCCCCCCGTCTCTCTCTCTCTCTCTCTCTCTCTCTCTCTCTCTCTCTCTCTCTCTCTCTCTCTCTCTCTCTCTCTCTCTCTCTCTCTGTCATGCCCATGTTACTACCGAGTCGGCTCTCGTGTGCTAGCCTAAGCACTTTTCTCTTAGATCGAGAGACGGTCACTTGCTTATAACTCTCAGATCCTTTCCGAGCGAATCAATCCAAGATAACTCTACCTCACAGACTTGCAAGTTCTCCTTTGCATACCCGCGTATCTTGTTAAAGGTAGAATCTTCCACTTGAAGTCTCCTTAATTCACCATGCATGAAATGGTCTATATTCAATGTCTAGGGGTTCAGCGGTTTCCACCATGACCTTTCGCTCTACGACCCCACGTGTAGATGTGTGCACGTCATAAGATTAGACAATGACAACACATACCTACATCCTAAACTTTCATCGTTCGACAATGCTCACAAGTACGCTGTTTTGAATCGCCTTTTCACATACGGCGAATCGAGGTTGATGTAGAGAACCGAGAATCTCTACTCCTATTAGTAAATTGGACTTCCACTGTTTCACCTGTATAATCAGCAGATTTGACAAATATTCTATCCACCATGGCCGGGTAACTACAACAGGTGTCATACAGTAATGTAGCTTTGTCTCCATTGACAGTATCTGTAGCTGTATTTGAATATTGTACTGTTTTACACCTTCTACCAGTGCCCCAGGTCACTTCATTTATAGTAGGACGATGTTTCCAGCAGCCTTTGGGAATATGGCCAAAATTGTTGCATCAATAGCATACAAATTCAAATTTCTTACCAGGGGTGCCTTTATCTACCATTTTGATATTTCCTAGGCAACGGAACTGAGTACGGCTGGGATTATCAGCCTATAGCTTCCAACAATTTTGACCATTCCGACTATTAGGTGCCAATCCGTTATCCTTTCAATATTTCAGTGCCGATGGGTTGATCCTTGGCACCCCAGGTGGTTGGACGAGAGTATGCACTCTCATATCGCTCAGCCATCACACTAAAATACGATCAAGTGTCTCAGATGCCTAATTAGGACATGTTCTCACAAGATCTCCTCCCGTATGCCTTCGTATGTGTCATTTTAATCCATTTATCAAAAATCACGCGCACGCGAGTATGATATTGTGCGTGTGTCTTCGTTGTTCGCTAAGATGACTCTGACATGTTTACGAGAACGTTCGAGAGACAGCTTCTATCATCTGACCTATTGTGTTTTGAATGTTCATTCCGTTTTTTGCCCCTCCTTGATTCCGCGTCGATCCGTAGTCTCTCCGTGGCTATTACATGTACTTTCTCCCTGGCTCCCTGGCTCTTTCTTCGACCTACAATCTGGCTACCTCGATTTATCTTTCTCTTTCTTTTTTCTCATGTTGTCTGATTCTTGTCTGATTCTTTCTATTTCATTTTCCTCGGCTTTTCTAATTGTATCTTTTATTTTCCTCAGCTTGTCTAAATCTTTTTTTTTTAATTTTCCTCAGCTTGTCTGATTCTTTCTTTTTTCTTTACCTCAGCTTATATCATTCTTTCTTTTTTCTCGGCATATATAATGGGTTGGGTCGGGAATCCGGGCACTTTCTCACATCCGAGTATTTTCAGTGCATGGTTACGACCGCCGAGGTAAAAACAACCGCCATTGTTCTAGTTACTTGAGTGACGTGTGCCGTATGGGGAACATTTACACATTTTAAGATATGCCTAAGATTTGCAGTATTGGTGTTTACACAAACCATCATATGCAAAAGAAAAATTTAAACAATTAAAATCTCTTACTAAATTACCAAATACGTCTTTACTCTCTCGCCAATAACTACATAAATATACAAATGTGTATTATAGGTTTAAAATAAACAAATAAGCTACAAATTCTACCTTTAACCGCTCAGCTTTTCCGTCGTTAATATATTCCGCAGATTATAAATCGTACCGAACCACGCTTATTTTCTTGACACTCCATCGTTCATATTTGCCATTATAATGCAAACTCCAAACTAAATATATGGCATACGAGCAAACTATATGTGCTCACCATGAATTGTTCTTTTAAATGATTGAATACTCTGATTGTGTGCCATTTCTTTAATCTCTTTAATCATGAGAACGGCCAGGATACTGCAGTAATTAGCAGGTTTTAATTAAATTCACATACACATAAAAACGGAAATTTAAAAACCCAAAACTGTCTTTCTTTAAACAGTCATATGTTGACTACTTTTAGATGTGGATGGGGTATTGGAATGATAAATTAAGCAATGATAGCGTATTAAATGACAATCAGTTCATTTTACAAACCTACTTTATATTCAAAAATAATCTACATAATAAAGATTTCTTGCCGCACACATGATCAAGTGAGCTCTTATCTATCTATCTATCTATCTATCTATCTATCTATCTATCTATCTATCTATCTATCTATCTATCTATCTATCTATCTATCTATGGTTGTCTGTATGTCCGTCCGTCCATCCATCTATCCGACGAACAAAACACACCAACTACTTTAAAAATAAACAGCACGCAAAACTTGAAAGTTTTTTTTTTAGTGCTAAGACATTTTGTAAAATATAGCATTGGACCTGCAATTTTCGCTGAAGCAAGAAATGGGGATTCTCTAATTATCGCCATGAAAGTTTAACAACATAATAAGCTAATTCAAAATTGTATACAGAAGTATTTTGGCGCATGTTAAATTCCAGTCTACAGGCAAGCAGAAAAATGAACTGATATAGCAAGTTTGTCAGGGTCGAAAAGCAGATTCTTGAGAGTTTGGAGAGTCTAAGGTGATGGAGTCGAGTTTAAAAATATAATCTACATTCATTTGTATTGAAATGTCTTTTTTGCCGCCTGCAGTTCTATGTATTCCCTGAGACTCCGCTCTATAAATTCCGCTAATTGGGTCCCTTCATAACTTAATTCGTCTTTACCAATAAACTTCAACTATCTGACAAACTATAAATTGCCATTCTAGTCTACTAAACTGTACCACCAGTAAATTTACTTAGCTTACGTATTTACTAACTATTACTTCCTTCCATGAAACAGCTTCCTTAAGAATACATACCCGTATATTATTCCAATAAAGTCCTGTCCTAACCTACCGACTTACTTCAAGTCATCGAAAACAACCTAACAGTGTTTGGAAGTACACAAATTCTGAATCGCTCCAAGTCATCTTTCAAAAATATGCAATTACTCCCATGTGACTTCCTTAAGTATCTCTTCCCGCAGGTAACCAAAGGTAATATATCTTTCTGAATTACTTAAATTCAGACAAGGACCAGCATTAAAGCAATTCATATACATTTTTTTAATTTCTTACAATGTCAAAAAACATGGAAACATGCTAATCTCTACTGAAAAGAAAGTCTATACAAATCGTCAGTTGTCCATGTGTAGCCTGACCAAGCTTACAAATGTGTTTTCGCAAGGTCCAGAAAAGCGATTTGCACAAAAGTAAAATCATTTTGAAAATAGACTTTGATACAGAATTTTGGATGATTTTATAAATGTATAGTCTAAGTTCTTGCTGACAAAATCAAAATCATCATGGTGTGGATGAATGAACTGGAACTCGCCGACAATAAAGACTAATACTGGAGTAAATGATTGAGCGTATTATTACAAAATAATGCTAGTGATGATTGATTCAAAATAAAAAGATACATTTTTGGAATGGAGCTGAGCTCTATCCATGGCATAATATGACCGTTGTCCTACACAGGGCAGATGAAGCATTGTTTACTGGTGAGTCAAAGATTTCGTCAGCAACATGTAAACGAAACTAATATGGTTGCATAGTGGTTTATTCTAGGTATACTTGTGGTTGAATGCTTCTGAGCGCTGTGCATACGTATTACATTATATCGTGTATCTTGCATTTCAACAATCACTTAAACACTGATATAAATTCAAATTTTAATTATTAAATGCAGTGCAAAACATATGTAAAATGGTTAAAGATTCGTACAACTAAACATTTAATACCACATTTTGTGAATAAACATATCATTAAAAGCGTTTGTGCAACATTCAGTAAATGCGGCTTTTCAAATTTTAAAAGAATATGCTATTCTTTCCTCACTTTAAATAAAATAAAGAGTGCGAAAGCAAAAACTGTTTTCAATGAAAGTAAAAAATATTTTCTTAAACATTTTATCATTGAATAAACTGACTGTACATTATTAGGCATCAACTTTGCAATTAACTTAGATTAATTGATATATAAAAAATGAGTAGCACCAATCGAAGGAATAATTGTATCAGGAACCTTGATACTTTCCGGTTTAAATCATTTATTTGTGGTTTTTTTTTTTCCACATCCATCAAGGCCAGATGACACAAAAACTGAATAAGCTCTTTCAGCCTTAAAATCGTCAGGTGACTGGCTGGACCCATGAATCCTGTTTCTAGCTAGTGATTCATCAAATACACGAATGTTTAGTAGAAACTAGTAGAATGGGCTACTTTCGTCAGATATTATTGGCCAGCGAGGAATTTGTCTTAGGACATATTGTGGGACATGGACAAGTAAGATAATTTAATAGCAGACGCTCTTTCCCGTGTATAACAATATATTATATACATGAGTTATTTTAACTTCAGGTGTAAATTGGTTTGTGATAAAAGGTTTTATTATATAAACCTTTCTTTTTATTTTATGGGGGAAGGTGTCACGTATATCTGATTTAAATAATTTATTTAGTTTTGTCAGATTCAAATTTGACATTTTGGATTAAAAATTCATTCATTGGGAAATTTTTTGTAGAAATTTTCACTCTACAAGTAAACAACATATGTTAACCTCATTTTCTGACCTTGCTTCAGAATGTAAACAAGCTTTTAAAATGATTGGTTGAATCCAAGGACATTAGAGCTTTATTTTAAAACTGATTGGTTGATTCCAAGGACATCTTTCTAGATCATACTGTATACGTGACTTTGCGAGCATGGGTTCGTTAAGTGACCTTCTAGAAAATCACGTGACCCCTTCCTGAATCAGAATATAGCTGTGTTTTAGAAGCTAACGGTTCAGTAGTTAGTCTGTGCTTTAGAATACAAAGATGTATGTGTTATTGTTTGAGTGTAAATTATTTCAATTCGTTTAGGATCAAGAGGAATTTATTGTGTTATTCATCTAGAAATTACTTGTACTCATTTGAATTATTATAAAACTGAAACTGGCTTCATCACGTGACATCGTCGTCCATATTGGATTACATCGTCAAGATTCGAACCGGGAACTTTTATTATCAGGACTATTGCAATTCCACTAGTGGATTATATTTTGAATTCTTTTTGGATTAAATCTTGGACTTGATTCTCTAAAACTGTAAGTTTATTTATTTTCTTTTATGAAAATATTTGTTCTCAATAAATTGTTGGTTAAATTTTTACAAGCTTGTTATTTTCACTTCTTTCTATGTTGCTGCTTAATCGAGCCTAAGCACGTAACACATGTTCTAATTTGTGTTAGTTGATACACTGGTGTCATTGGAATTTTGAATCAGCTCCCAGGTTACTTTTATTGAAAAGAAATGCTTGTTTCGTTTTACCATTGTTTCAAGGTTCCATAGCTTTCATTTGTATATATTACAGTTATTGATAGTTAGACCACGGAGTCTCATCTCATGACTTAATGGAATAACACAAAAGAAGGTTTAAGAAATTTTCTATAAATATTTGAAGTATTTACATTTCATCTTCAATCAAAGCCTATTGGCAAAGCATGTTTTGTTTGAATAGCTTTCAGTTGTTTCAGTTGTTTCATATGTATTTCACCAATAACTAACATGTTTCCTAAGAAAGAGTGACATTTATTAAAATCATAGCAAACGCTACCCAAGGCCATTATAAGCTGAAAGGCCCCACGTGTTTCCAAATTTAGCCCAAGACACCGACAATTTTATGCTCTCAGTAACGACATTTATATAAATCTACACACATTACCAATAAACTACATGAAAGCGTTTCCTGTCCTACATACGTGCAAATTAAAATACACTTACACTTACCCAGTCTCCCCACTGCCCCACTCAAAAAATAAAAAAGATGAAGGTGGTTGATACGTACATGGGGTAGCGATTGGCTTTTGGTATCGATTAAGTTAAATCTACAGGTTGCATGTTTATGTTTGCTAGATACGATGCTACTCGCCATTTTCTTTACCACAGAACTTCGCTGGAAATAATTTTAAGAATGATGTGTTTAACACAATGTTACAGCTGTATCTGAGATCAAAGCTACTGGAGAAATTGTAAACCGAAATTACTTGGAGTTAGCAGCAGAGACGGTGAACAGACCAACCTTTTAAGACAAATATTTCGTAAGCGATTGGGTTTAAAACAAAATCTTACGATGATAGTGGTCACAAACACAGGGGGGTGCGAGACTACAACGTTCCAAGGCGACGTTTTATAAGCGGTCAATCTTATAACGATGTTGTCATTGTCGTTGGCATCACCCTCTCTGCTGCTATGGGTTAATAATGAAAATCACTACGATTTCACAAACAGACTAATTTGTAAAACCTCATCTTGTAGATCAATCAGATTATTGGACTGGTCTGTGAGTTTGAAATTATTTCTCGTTAGCGAATTATTATGGCATCGCATATAGACTGGATTAACCGGAGACTCAATTATTAAATATCCTGGAGGGGCTATTGGTGCAAATGAGTATAGAATATATCCTTGCTGAGCTTGATTTGATCGTTCGAGATTAATTTGATAGCTTCCTTCGATAACATCGCATACTAGATTGAGCGCAATCACTGAGGATATATTCACGTTGAACGGAGCGATATGTCTACCGCCACCGTCTGGGTCATTATTATGTTTGAGGATTTTTATTTCCTATGATGCTGTTTTCTTCCATGTATCATGAATTATTTTAAAACCAACATCGATGGCATCACTGAGAAATTTTTTTAGTTCTGGTACGCTATATCCTGGTAGTTTAAATGTTGGAATATCCTTAACGGGGATATTAAATTTATCTGCAAATCTTGTTCTCGATAGGGGATTATCGTCATCTAATATATCCTGAATAATTTTCAAATTAAATGTTTCCATATCGTCGATAATTTTATTGCATGTTTCTACGACGCTGATAAATTCATCTCGGGTGAGAGAGCCGGATTTAAGAGATATTAACAACAGTGAAATATCATTAGTCATTGCTATGAAATTTTCACTAATTCTACTGTCGCTAACAACATGATGTCCCTCTATTCTATCCCCAACCTTCTCTTTCCCAGTTGGTTGGTATGCGAGATCAAAAAATTCTATAGTGAATTTGTAATCTATATAACTTTTTATTGGATTATCGGGTTTTATCACGTCGGTGATATAATCAGTTTTTTGTGCTTCTGGTAAATTAACGGTTTCCCCCCGGGGTGGTAATTCAGGCCATCCTAGTACGGTTCTAATAGAACTCTGGTAGATATCTACGACGTATCCTTCTGTGCTTATTTCAATTGCGAATGATAGCGTCGGCTCATGAACCGTTATAGCGATTTTTGATTCTTTTCCAGTAATCGATTTTATTCTACGCGCGAATTCATCATTGATTTGTTCAATTTGGTAGGACCCTGTTGGTATTGAAACGACGTTCCAGTCTGGAGTCCCATCTGGTCTATTCTTTTTTGCAAATACCAGTGAATTATTCGGTTGTTGACCACCAAATGATTTTGATCTGATATTAGGCCAACTGTGATACACTCGTAGTTTTGCTAGCGCTATCTCCTTCACCGGGACTGGGCTAGGGAAATTCACACTGAATTCAGGATTCGTCGATGTTATTGATATCATGCTTGTTTGTACTGGGTTCGTGTTCTCCACTATTTGTTGAAGTAATTCCATCGGTGTTGTCATCGCTGCTATACTGTTGTCGTATTTCTAATTTTGATATCGCGGAATCAAAAATACTGACCATCACTGAGAACTCAGTATCTGATATCGTTGATGTTATTGATATCATTCTGGTTTTCGGGTTCGTGTTTTCTAATTCCATCGGTGTTATACTGTTGTTGTCGCTCTAATTTTGATATCGCGGAATCAAAAATACTGAGCATCGCTGAGAACTCACTATCTGATATAATTGTATTATCGAGTGACGACGATATCATCGAGGATAATTGCGAGTATGCGGTTGATACAACATTAAATTGAATTAAGTAATCTTGCAGTTTACTATGGCTGCATGATGATATCTTTTTTATTATCCCGGTCGATATACCCGCGATTGTAGCCACCGCAGAAATGCAAATTGGAACTACGACCGGGGCAATCATTGTAACAGATGCTAGTATTATTCCGGCACCAGCGAGAACGCTTGACACAGAGTACATAGTAATATCAATTGCGATGATTCTTCGTCGGTATTTTTGTATTTGTATTTGATACTCCTCGGCGAGGGTTTTGAGTCTAGTTTGAAATTCTCTGACCTGATCATAGCGACATTGCGTTGATGAAATCATTTTTATTTTAAAAACGCAGGTGTTTTCAATTGTGAAATTCAAAGGATTTTCCTTTCAATTGAAACCACTAGTGGTTTTATTATTTACTTAAATCCGCTACGAATTCTACATACCACGTTATTGAAACCCTAACCAATTTTTATCAGTAGATGTTATCGTGAACTTTTCAGTTGTATCCTTGTCAATGATCGTTGAAATCGTATTGTTGACCCCGGATGAACTCGATGATGATATATTAAATTGAGTCGTTGTTACTAGTGTTAATCGATAAATACCTTTAACGGTTGCAGTGATATCTAATTTGTTGTTTGTAGATGTCTACGCAAATGATCCGTGTTGGATCGTGTATACTACGTTATTGGTTTTCTCATGAGGAATTTTTGCCTTTTCAATGATTGTTATCATCCTCGGAAAATCAGTTTTGATATCTTCGATGAAGTTTTTCGTCTCATCAATAAATGTTTTAATTTCAGCAATAGATGGTGTAACTACTATTTCTCCAATAGTAGTTACACCATCTATCGCTGAAATTAAAACATTTATGCAACCCCAAAGAACTTATGAATGACATTTCTACGAAGAGTATTATAACCTCGTATATGATCATCCAGATTACGGTCGTGGGCGGCAATTGCGTCGGTGATCGTAGACACAAGTGCGCCTGGTTTAAGTCGTCCGCCGCTGGAATATAGCGCAATAGAGTTTTCAGCGACGTCGTGTTGTCGTATCAAAATATCATCCAACGACACATTAGTAGTTTTCAATTTACCCTGATCGGAAAATAACGCGATAGTATCCTCGATTGCGTTTTGTTGTTTAACCAAAATATCATCCAACGACACATTAGTAGTTTTCAATTTACCCTAATCGGAAAATAACGCGATAGTATCCTCGATTGCGTTTTGTTGTTTAACCAAAATATCATCCAACGATACATTACTGTTTTCAATTTACCCTGACTATCTTGAAATACAACTATTTCGTTCGGGTCAACACTTGTTAAATTTAACATTTCAGCTATTTCATCTTTAATTTTTTTTTATATCACCCGTTGCAGTGTCATCGGGTTTAGGTTTCAGAGGTCTTCCCCAAATATCAATCATATTATTGTAAAACTCTCTCTCTAAAATCGTTTCGTTGAAAAATCTATGATTTTCGCCAGCGATTGCTGGTGTATTCATTTACGACATGTTGTGGTTTCCCCCTTTGGTTACCCAAGGAGTTAGAAATAGCATCAAGAACATTTAATACTTCGCTGGCGCATATTGGTGGATCATTCATTTGTTGTGTTGGTAGCGTCTAATACCAAGTCTTCATTGGAAACGTTTTTATATAACGCATAAATTCTTTTGGCGGGGCTAATCCATATGAATCAAAATAGACAATCCCACGTGGATCAATAGCGTATGCAACCCAGTGAGTTCCAGGTCCGGTGCTGTTATCGAGATTAATGATACCGGTTTCAACACTGTTGGGTTGCGCTGGTAACTGATCTTTCATAAAGACACCTCTGAAGTTTTTAATCGCGAGTTTTTTAGCAGTATCGAGTAAATCAAAATTGGACATAGGCACTAGTAAACCGGTCCTAGTCTTAGACCTTTTCCGCTGTACCACGAATACGGGGTTCCTGGTAGTCTTAGACCCTTTCCCTTTTTTATATCATTGTCCTTTCTTCTTCGGTTCATATGATTCAGCAATGCTTTGTGCCGCTTTTGTTCCCAAGGCTCCAGCTGCCCCCAATGCGACTGTTTTTGCAACTGCTGGGGCTGCTGCCGCAATTAATCCTGGAATCGCAGCTAACAACGGGAATATACCGCCTGTTTTAATCATGTTTTTGACAGCAGCCGCAGAAAGATTAATCTGGACACCCTTTTTTGCTACATGTGCATCATTGAAATGTTTTACTTGACGAGTTGTCAGCGATAATTTATTCGCCCCGCCAGTCATTTGATTGGGTTTCAGCGTAATTGTGGTTCCACATTGCTTAGCTGATTTGGATTGTAATTTTTTTAATTGACCAGGTTTCTAAGACACATTGATATTACTATACGACATTATACAAGCACAGATTGATCTAATTGCTATAAAGTTTCGATTACAGATTTTCTTCTGGCGCATCAACCACTCTCATTCTTCCTCCAACACCTTCAAGTAGCATTGATTTGTCGCTGAGAATGACAGCAACCGCTCTATAATTAGTAATACCACCAGGACGGGTTACATTAGCTCTAAAGTGTATATCAACGACAGACTGTCTTGTTAAATCAAGATGTTCCAGCGAAAAGTAATAGATCGGATACAGATTCTTAAAATCCAACTGTGATATTTGTAGACCAGTATCAACATTTTGATCGCGTGCCATAAACGACAGCAATCTATGATACACGCGAGCAATATGATTTTCTGTGTAATCAAGTTGTACATCCTCAGATGGTTCCTACTGGCCGTTTATTCTCAGTGAGACGTCTTTAACACCTAATGGATCAAATATCATATGACTGAAACGTTGATCGCCAACTCGTGTGTTATCCTGTAACGCTACAAATATATGACGTGGAGCTGAAACACCTTGTTTTGATGCTAGATTTCACGTGAATAACCCGTTGAGACTTGATTGTTTAACATCTGTACTCACGGTTAACCAACCTAGTAATGATTTTCCTCCTTGGTCCATAAATGATAGTAATCGTCCTTCTGCGGTGATTGATGGAGTCAACATTGGCATCCACAATGATATTTTTGTTACCGGCATCAGCATTGGGATTTGCATTGTCTGCTGGAATCCTCCAAATTGCGTCATTATCATCACCTTTTCGTACAAGCGCTACTGTATGCTTCGCCCCGTAGATAACTTTTCGGACGTTTCTACAGAATCCAAATATGTGATGCAGTGGAATCGCGCATGAAAATGATTTACGCGCTCCTTGCAACATTGAAATACGTGTTGCAGCTCCTAGATTGAAATTAGGATCGTTGTTTATAATCATATTCTCGACATCAACATTAGCAGCACCAGCATTATTCTGTGGTCGTCTTATAATAAATTAAATTCCTCCAGCGGTATTTTTAACATCCTTTGCAAACATCATAGAAGGTCCCGCCGATCTTGTATAATCATCAGAATATCTCGCTAACCCGATTATTGTTGTAGCCACATCAACATCGCGATCTATCGACTCGATTTCTTTTCCATCAATGAGGTATCTTGCACTCTCAAATAACGCCATAATACCATTATTGACAAAAGCGACTTGAGTACCTGCTGGATACGGTGCTGGTACAGCAGTAGTATCAACAGCTGTTACAAGTTCTCCTTTTACTTCAATAAACGCTTTAGCGGGTAAAAAGTACTTACTGGTATCATGGACTTGAAGTTCAATTCGCGATCGACTATTTGAGTCTATGGCATGATAGGCATAATATTGATAATCGCGTACAGAATCATCCTTGCCAACTGGGGCGTCTATATCAAACGCTGGATCAGGTGACTTTTTGAACATTTTATTCTATTTATCAGAGTCTAAATTATGAAATCGTAAACGATTTTCATCGACGTAGATTTTTAAAGCCGTTTCCTGCTATCATATTTGCGTCGGGGGTTATCAACGATGCTAGTTTTTCATCTACTGCGTTATTTATAATTTTACTAACACTCGCAGGCATTTCCGCTGTAGACGGTAACGGTTTCTTTCTCCGTGATTTCACTAATGATGTTAATTTATTCTTCGCAGCTGAAAACGCTTTCCCGGCAAAATCTCCAACAGCACTAATACCCTTATCACGAATAACATAAATTGCTTTCATTGATAATTGTTTAGCTAACGGCATCACTTTTGGAGCCATTCTTGCAAATAACCCAGCAATGGTATTACCTAAACCATCACCATAGTACGCTCTATAAACTGGAAACCGTGAATTAACTACATAGACACTGGCTGGTTTATCATGGTTGTAGTGTATGATCATTATTTGAAATCAGAAACAATTTTTCAATTGTAAAACAATTTGTCAATTGTGAATTCAGTCACTGTGATAATCCTCCACTAACTCGCCAATGAAATCTCGATATGTGCTGATATCCATGATATCACCTTGAAATAATCGTCTACAGATATCAGCTGCTTCATTAATTATTTCCGGTGAGTTATTTCCAGCTCGGAATCCTCCTACAAGAACTTCTAATCGTGATATATCACTGAGAACACTACCAGGACAGAAACCCGAAGAGTTTCCAACGCTAGCGTTTTGCAATCCACTTCCGCTATAACCAGTTGCTTCATCCAGTTCTTCTAAATTGGTTTTTTGTAAATAATCAGAAACATCATCATCTCGATCAGGTGGTAGTTGTTGTTTTTTAGGTGAAAAAGATATTTTCTTTGCAGGTTGCTGTCGCTTTCTTTGCAATTTTTGCGGTTTTTGTTGTTGTTTAAACTCTTCGTATTGTTTATACACTATATCCACCGCATTGATATATTCAATATATGATGCACTATCCTTCTTAATTCTACCTGTTTTTTCAGTTTTGATTTTGATTTTGTAGAATATATCGGCCCAGTGAGTTATATTTCTAACAAACTTATTATGTTCTGGTTTCAACATATTTTTCCTGTTTTCATAAGTCGTAACAACAAGCGCAGGAATTTCTGTTGAATAAGTCTTATTAATTTCTGCTAACCCCGCCTCGTTAAATATCACGCGTAAATCATCTACTGTTTCTTTTAATTCCATTTTTGTACAGCCTGTTTTGTTTGTTCAGTTTTCGCTGCTATTTTTTCAAGTTCACCGATAACAAATTTCCCCGTCTCGGGAACATCTCCCAGTATAGCACGCTCTACCCCTTCCTTTGCTGTGGTTACTGGTTTAAACAATTCTTCAGATCCCACAGTAAAATCAGTTTGTAAACTCTGTCGTTGTTGCAGTTTATTCCTTACAGAGTCTCGAATTTGTATAAATCTCTTGATTGCATCTAGTCGTTCACGAGCCAATCGGGTCGTTAATGCTTCATTGACCATTATTTGAAATCGTAAACAAATTTTCAATTGTAAAACAATTTTCCGAACCTGACCTAACAGACGAAAACACTTCGACACGTCGGATGATTTTTAACACGATCACGGAAGTCTTTAACAGCATTATCATTGATGTGGAAAGTGTCATAATTGTATATAAAATAATTAATATCACACTTTCCACACTTTTTGTTACATGTCAGACATGTCAGATGATTTTTAACACGATCATGGAAGTCTTTAACAGCATTATCATTGATGTGGAAAGTGTCATAATTGTATATAAAATAATTAATATCACACTTTCCACACTTTTTGTTACATGTCAGACATGTCAGATGATTTTTAACACGATCATGGAAGCGTTATTTTGTTGTTTTAACAGCTCTAGCATTGATGAGGAAAGTCACATAATTGTATATAAAATAATTAATAATGTGACTTTCCTCACTTTTCCATGATCAATCTGACATATCATATCGAGAAAACCATCCATTAACGGCCTATCGATTTTGTCATTTTCAATCAAAAAATGCTAAAAAAAATGAAAATCTCTCTGAGGTCGGTCAAAATAAAAAATGACAAAATCTCTCTGAGGTTGGTCACGGACAAAATCTCTCTGAGGTCGGTCACGGTCAAAGTCGTTCATTTTCTTGAATTAACGCTCTTATGTTTCTAACTTTAGAATTGACATCCTTTTTCAATTCGTATTCGTTACCTAATTCTTTTCGTATTCGTTCAACGATAGTATATAACGGGACAAACACAATTACGTCACTGGAAAATGAAAGAGAGTCTCGAATAGAACTCTGAATTTTTTTTATTAGCGCATATTTCTTGGGTAGCATATACTTGTTAGTGTTAACTCCGTGTTCTATACCCTGAAAATCTGACATGATTTGATCAGGATTTAAACCATCTGATAGTTTGATATCCTGACTTTTCAATTTTAAGATTTCATCAATAATGCTATTCATTTTTTCAGAATTCATATTATATGGTGATTACATATTTCTAAATGAAAAATATGACGCATCAGACATAAATGAAATGAATTTTTCGTGCGGTCTCTTTTGAAATGGCAGATCGATAAATCCCCTCTGCAACATATCGTACTGAGGCTCTACAAATATCGAAATGCCTACCGGTGCTAGTTATTGATGAAAATACTTTTTCCTCATTAGTTATTGTATTAAACGATTTTACGGGTCTCTTCTCAACCGTTTTGCAAGTGCCAGTCTTTCCTCGTTTGGTATTCTCACTTTGTGTGATAGCTTGCAGATTTGATAAAGAATTATTCTTTGGATTGGAATCTTTATGATCGATAACAAAATCACCCTCGATCAATCCATAAAAGCATTCAAATACGAAACGATGATTGAGATAAGTTTTCTTTTTCCCCCCCCCCCCAACAGAAAACACCAAATAACCTTGATTATTCACAGCACCAACTGGTTTCTTCAGTCTACGGCTTCTTACAACACCATCACTGGATGCTTTATAGTTTGTGATCAAGGGATGTAGTCTGAATTCTTGGTTCATTTATATACTATACTATTGTTTCTCTAATTCAGTGTTTGGTCTAATGATTACATCTTTGGAGAATCTTTCGATGTAGTCTTGGGGAGTTCGTATGACTTTGTCGCTGACAGAGTCGAGGTCAGAATTTTTTTTTGAAAATTCATATGATTTTCCATTCTTGATTCTTTTGTCATAATAACGCTTCAATTCCCTGTATCGTTTACCACCACAACTCAGACACAACTGCGATTTTCCCCTGACCCCAACCCCACATCGTATGCAGGGTAACGGACCAAGGCTTCCACGACGAAAGCTTTGCATATGATACCCACAAAATTCATTTCTGCATGATTTGTTACACGGAGTCACTGATCCAATCATAAGCCATTTGCAGTGATTCATTATATATAAATCTTTCATTTAAATGCTTGTTTTAATAATAATATGAAGAAGTTTGAGAGATTATCGAAAATTAAGCCTTGGAAAAATGCTCAATTCAATCCTGATAAGGAGTTTAAGAGATTATTAAAAATAAGTCCTATATTTAATCTCGATAAACCAAAAAAACGTCTAGTGGATGGCAACATGAAGGAGTTTAAGAGATTATTAAAAATTAGTCCTAGATTTAATCTCGATAAACCAAAAAAGTCTAGTAAACGATAAACCAAAAAAACGTCTAGTGGACGGCAACATGAAGGAGTTTAAGAGATTATTAAAAATTAATCCTAGATTTAATCTCGATAAACCAAAAAAACGTCTAGTGGACGGCAACATGAAGGAGTTTAAGAGATTATTAAAAATTAGTCCTAGATTTAATCTCGATAAACCAAAAAAACGTCTAGTGGACGGCAACATGAAGGAGTTTAAGAGATTATTAAAAATTAATCCTAGATTTAATCTCGATAAACCAAAAAAAACGTCTAGTGGACGGCAACATGAAGGAGTTTAAGAGATTATTAAAAATTAGTCCTAGATTTAATCTCGATAAACCAAAAAAACGTCTAGTAAACGATAAACCAAAAAAACGTCTAGTGGACGGCAACATGAAGGAGTTTAAGAGATTATTAAAATTTAAGCCCTGGAAAAATGTTAATTTCAATCTCGATAGAGTCTCTGATACATCAAAACGTCTAATCGGTGATAGAACTATACTGGGTAAAATCAGGGAGTGTTTTAATGAATTCTACCGAGACGGTGCAGCACATTGTTGGTCGACATTTCGAATAATTATCAATGATGATGTCAATGTACCCATCATCGATGCTACTATGAACGATGAAAGAGCAGCCGAGATAATTTCACACCTTAGTGGGCCAAGCAATTCTCAACAGAAGTATTTTTTCAGAATAAAATTCATTATCGAAGTCGAAGGCAAATTGATTATTAGGGATAAATTTGAACCAATCCTTAGGAATAAAAAAGCTGTCATTGTGAGTAGAGATTCCAAACCAGGAATTCTAACTGGAATCGACAAACCATACTACGAGAGATCTTATCCTGTAACAGCAATCGTTTATGGAATATACCCGCTAAATGATAAACCCAATATTGCAAAACTAGCTCCTATGAAATATTCTAGTTCACTGAATTGTGTAGCAACACGGGTAATGGAACACTTCATAAATGCATCCCGAGGAAATAAACTAACTGATCTGCGACGTAGGAAAATAACCGAATGGGAACTGACAATGAAACAGCACGGTGCAAAGATTTCTGATATAGCCAAATTAGAAGCATCATTAAAATTCCCAATATCAGTAACGACAATAACCGGAGAAGTATTATACGAACCGAAATATCAATCGCGAGGAGCTCCAATTGAAATTATTGATCATAACGAACACGCGTGGACACCTGCAGTAACAATATTTCCACGAGAACGAACCGTGAGATATATCCCCAAGGAGTTCGTCGGGGATGTTTTCTATGAAGAAAAATTATTCGATGCTATTAACGCGTTGTGTAAAGATGATCCTGTGTCAGTGTGGTTACTTAGTAATGCTGGTTCCGAATTAGGATTCGATCAATTTGTAAGACCAAATGGTGAATTATATCGCATTGAAGAGTTAGATAACAGAATGAGAAAAATCGCTAATGATTTTTCACCGGAGAGTTTCCATGAAAAACTACTCACGGATAGTTTTACTATTTCATCAGTGGTAGTTCACTTTGCAAGAGAAAAAAACTCCTGGTGTCCAACACGAAGTGATTTTCTCGAGGACGTTAAATTGAGTTGCGTCGGATTCGGTCATGGAGGACTATGGAACACAAAATACTCACGCGATGGTATGATTTCAATTGATATATCCGCGTGTTATCCTGGAAGTTTTCTCGGGTATGGGGAATGTAGTAGCTATTTTAAACGATTTGGACACCCCACGCATGAAATGACTCGTGTTGCGATTAATGGTCCATTGCCTGATTTTGATTTAACTGGATTCACTCGTGTGATATCATTCCAATTAGCTACAGGGTTACATCCGAGTAGTTATGTTTGGCTTGGTAGACACCTATCTGAAAAGGCATGGATGCCAATAGTGTTACTACGATATATGATCGATTGTGAGATGTTACAATCGTTAATTGTCGGTGAAGCGATTATATCCTATCGAGCTCAGAAAGAAGTTTGGCTACCACAACCCCATCTAGATCAAGTAATTAATGAAATACGAAAACAATTTCCTGATCTCAGCGAGGAAGAAATCATGAATTTGTCTAAGGAGGTATTTAAAATTAAAAAGAACAAGCAAAAGATTTTGGACGAAGAAAAATCGGTAAATTTACCCAAGGTGGAGGATACGACAATGCAAAATACTCTTCGAGGTTGATCATAGACGTCGCTGAATACGATTTTATTGTAACGGATTTAATAAAACAGGGAAAACTTGTATCCCGTAAGGATGCTTTTCTATCCAATGGTGAGAAATTAGGTACGGTTGTTACCTACTGTGATGGATATGATTCCCAGTACACACATTTGAGAAGTTCTATGCTAGCCTATGCTTCTATTAATCTATTTTCGATGATAAATAGATTTCCTAATACCGCGGTTAGAGTAGCCACTGATTCGATGTATATACACAATAAATACAAATCAGCTGTAGCGGCATTCACAGATCCCGAGGAAACTTGGGGACGTTGGCGATTTAAAAAGGAAACACTACATGAGTATTGTGAATCCGCAGACGTTACCATGGATGATAAATATCTTTGTTGTAACCGTATTGAAATTCAATCAGAATTTTCTAATGCATCATCTGTCTCTGATCCGATATGTAGATACAAGACAGTTTATTTAAACGGTTGTGGTGGATCAGGAAAGACAACTCGTGCAATTGAATTATTTCGTCGGTCAAACATGATTGTGCTAACACCAACTCACAGACTCGCCAGAGAGATGAAACAACGAGGGGTAAATGCCTGTACTTATCACAGTTTCTTTCGATGGAAGGGTGACAAATGGACTCCTGAGCGTATGGGTGATAAATTCATTCCTGAAATTATAATTTGGGATGAAATATGCACAGTGTCATTAGATGTATTACAAACATTTCTTGAGTGGTTGTTAAACAAAAACACAAACGTCGTCATGTGCGGTGATCACGGCCAACCCCCACCATTTGTCGGTGTATCCTCACATGAATGGCTAAAGGGTTTTGTAGACTATTATGAAGAAATTAACACTGATTATAGATCACTTGATGAACGATTACGAGAATTCAAAGCGCTAATTAGATTACAACCGGATAGAATCCAGTGTGAAATAGCGCGTGAAGTGATTTCAGAGACTCCAATGAATGATTTTTGGGAAACGTGGAGACCAAACGATTTGATAATTGCAAGTAGAGAAATTGTCAGAGACACACTTCAGATGAAGTTATTTGAATTGCATAAAGAAAAATTTGCCGTACTTCCAGTACCGTTGTGTTATAGGCCTTCGGATACACGAAATCAGAATATAGAAGTTGATATTCCAGGACAGAGTGAAAAACAAATTATCATATTAAATTATATTGTGCTAGTTGATATCAGCGTCGTTGAAGATGCATTGCGTGCTAATAAATCCCCGTGGACGCTAGGATACGCAGCGACGATACATTCTTCACAGGGATTGACTATCACAGACACAATTGTTTGGATGGTAGATAATCACATCGAATGGTCGAATTCAGTCTATCTCGCAGTATCCAGAGTACGAAAAATAAATCAGCTTCGAAGAATTGTCCTGACAGAGTCAGGCGATGATGATACCACAATAGATGATGCTAGCATCGTTGATGTTAAAACTATTGGTAAAAAACTATCCGGTTACAAACAACAAGACAAAATAAAACAACGACAATTTGATATTTATGCTGAATTAATAATTACGCTGAAACAACAACAGAATAATGACCGCGCAAGTTGCAATTGTATAATGCGTTGGCGTTACTCGGATAAAGATCCTCGCCAATTTACCGTAGATAGAAAGAATAGCAGTCTCGGTCATATCAGAAACAATGTGATGTTGACTTGTTTTGAGTGTAATAGACGCAACGGCGCTAGTTAAGACCCCGCGGTGGTAATTGAGTATCGTCAGGAATCACTTGTAATCGTTCGCGTGTAAAACCCCGTTGAGGGGCAGTTGAATCCAATTTATAGATTGGGGGTCTACCAGTTGATCGTATTATGGTAGATATCTTGTGTGCAGTAACACTCCAAATAGGATCAGTAGCCCTTTTTGTGCCACCTTCCAACTCTCCTGGTTCGTATAAATACCTGACAGTGACATTACTACCAAGAATTGGTTCTTTGAAATCTTTTTGTGAAATCCCTTGAATTCCCATTTTAGGTATAAACTTCTTTTTAATCGCGTTGATAGGTTTCATTTTGATTGTTCTAGTAATCTCATTATTCAGTGCGGTAATCACAGCTGGTAACCTTTTGACCCATTCACGGGATCTTTTATCCTGAATAAACTCCTTCGCGTATTGATATCCAAATAACCGCTCAGCAAGAGTCCGATTAAATCGTTCTACAATTGCCTGATCGCGATGTAACGCAGTATGCCCCCGTCTGATGGTGACTTTGTGATGTTTCATCGCTGATAAAATAGCGCCTTGAAATTCCTTGCCAGGATCAACTTGTAACAGATTTGGCCAACTCAGAGGACCCTTTCGATAAATCCTTTCAAATGCAGAAGCGACTTCAGTTGATGATTTTGTTTTCAGCGGGTCTGCTTCTTTGTATCGACTCGCAACATCAACTACGGTTAACGCGTATTTGTAACCACGATCATGTGGCAAAAATAATATATCAGCCTGATGAACTTCATTAGGGACAGTCACATCAAAATGCGAGTAATTGATTTGTTTAGGCGCTGGTAGATAAATTTGCCATATAGCCTGTTTGGATAACCAATTAGCCGCAGTGGCCTTTTTCACTTTTGCGGCGCTAGCGAATTTATTGTTTGCAGCGTTACCCCTCCAGTATCCCCTCGGAGAATAATAAATAGATTCCATGTTGTTATTAATTACCAGTACCTAACATCAATTTGCTTTTCATAACCGGTTTTATTAACCATGAAGCTAATTTTTCTTTGAAGGATTTATCAGGAATAGCATTTAATGCATGAATTAATTTCACATCTGCTAGATGTCTTTGGTGCAAATCGCTGCTCTTATATGCAACATCATGAGCATGACACGCCTTATCAATAGCGTTTATCGGTTCTTCACCGGGTTTGGGTTGATTTTGATCATCAAGTCTGATATCTAATCGTGTTTCGGGGCCACAGTAGCTATATCCTGGAAGGTGTTTTTCTCCGGGGTACTTTACCCATGGGGTTCCAGGGAGCTTTGCCAATTTGGCTGCGATATCACCTCCTCGTTTTTTTTTTAATCATCTCCGGATTTCATAGACACAAATCTAAATTTCTTTGTACCACATTGTATGCATTTACCAGAAAGCGCTGATCGGTTATTTTTAGTTGTAATCGTCGTCAAGTCATGTGTGCCAGTACGCATTTTACACTTCATACAATATAGATCCATAATTTATGTATAGAAATATGGATATAATTGATTTTCAGCGACTAAAGCAAGAGAACCGGTTAAGCATCATGCAGCGCTACCAAACTCTATCCGGATGATTATAATCGGGCCATCTGGTTCCGGCAAGACGCAATTGTTGCTCAATTTAATAATGAGATGGATGAAGTGGGATAAGTTGTATTTAGTTGCTCCTAGCGTAGATGATCAACGATGCTATGAAGTGCTAAAAGATTTTAATGAAAACGCTTCAGAGATTGCCGGCGAGAACGTCGTTGATTTTATAACTGATATTGACGAGGCACCATCCGTGGATGACCTTGATGGAAGCATCAACAATTTAGTCGTATACGACGATGTGATGTTAGATAAACAAAAAAATCCTGCTAGAATATTTTCCGGAGGCAGGCATAAAAGCACGGACGTGATATATGTCACTCAACGCTACACACAGATTCCAAAAGTGATCAGAGATAACTGCAATTTATTGTGTGTATTCAACGGAGTTGATACTCATACTCTTAGAAATATTTGGCAAACTTGGTGCTGCGGTGATATGGATCATAATCAATTTAAAAATTTCTTTAGTAACGCTCAGTCAACCCCGTACGGATTTGTAACAATAAATTTGCATGACCCTCGGACACGATATCGTATCGGACTCGATCAAATATTCGGTTGAAATCGTAGTGATTTTCATTATTAACCCATAGCAGCAGAGAGGGTGATGCCATCGACAATGACAACATCGTTGTAAGATTGACCGCTTATAAAACGTCGCCTTGGAACGTTGTAGTCTCGCACCCCCCTGTGTTTGTGACCACTATCATCGTAAGATTTTGTTTTAAACCCAATCGCTTACGAAATATTTGTCTTAAAAGGTTGGTCTGTTCACCCTCTCTGCTGCTGAGTTACATATATCTGAAGGTTACATTGAAGATTTAATTATATTACCATTTGTTAAAAACATTTATGTAGCATACAGATCGTGTCTAAAACAAAGGGAAACAAAATTATAACAATCATCATCTATACTTACTCGATCTGAACTGTTCAATAAAAAAGTAGTTTTGAAAGGAAAAGATGACGAAACGAATGGAAGTTGATTTAAAGCATCACACACATTCACACATTCCCGAGAAGAAAAAAAAACATTTTCTTTGAAAATATATATTTAAGAATAATATGACAACCTAGAAAAATCAAGACTATGAAATGAAAGCTTCACAAGATATCAAATATTTCATAATATACATTTATATCTGTTTGCTTTTCTTGTTTTGAATTTCGCCTTCATTGCTTGCCGAACATAATTTGAAAAAAGGAAAACAGTTTTAGGATTATTTCTTTGGAAACGAAACTAAGTGAAATGTGATGAATATTTTGTTTTTAAATTAATGACATGCCTATTTAGGGATTAAAAATATATTACGCAATCAGTCATTGAGTAAATATTGGGTGAGAAATCTGATTTACATTCATTTTCATGAGATACATATACACAATATATCTAAACAACATGTCAAAAATTGTATTAAAAAAGAATTCATTTGCAATTTACGAATAACTGATATTTCTGACACAGCTCAGGTAGCAGCTTTTGCTCGAGCTATAAACGATAATTTTGAAGTCATTGAAGAACTTCAAGGACTTGAATGGATGCATGCGACTACCAAAGGAATTGATCTGTTTGAAACTTTGAAGTTATGTCTAGAGAAAAACAACACAGACAGCTTTGTGCCCAGACATTGATAAACTGGCATCTGAACTTCAGTGAATGGTTGTGATGTACAGTTACAATTATGAATTAATTATATTAATATCGGTTTTCGAAACTGATTTAAAACAGTTAAATGAACATTTAACAAAAATGACTGTAATAACTGTAGTGTAGGACTGACACTGACTGCTTTTAAAGTTTTAGAATTTGGTTGCTGAAAGTTAATAAATTTAAGAATATTACACGACTTTTATAATTTTACAAACATCGCAATACATTTATAATTTTGTGGCTCGCTTAATTACCAAACATAGTAGATATGGACATCTACTTGAAAAGCTTGGGAACCACTGAGCATGTAAGCTATTTGGAATTACAAGTTGAAGTATTATTATTTGTTATCATTTATATGCATTAAATGCAGCTTTCATTCAATACGAAGATGTTCATATTGATGTTTGATGCATAAAATGATGAAATAACTTGCCTTTATATATTGCATTTAAAATATTTAACTATCTTACTGAACCTAAACAGACAATTTGCTTGAAGGGTGCGGACAAGGTTTTCGTAATATATAGAGACGTTGTGGATAACATCGATATTTCTAATTGCAAAACGTATCTTCTGAAAATAAATATCGAATTTATTGTAACTCTATTCCAATATAAAGGTGTTAAAAATTGTGTGTGAATGTGGGTATATTTAATGTTTCCCTGCCTACTTTATGCCTGATGGTGCTACGCTTGTCTTCATTATTGATGTGGTCTATATAAGAGATGCCAAGGATGGTTCTGTAGCATCTCATTTCATGTGCCTAGATTCTTGGTTGTAATTTTTCAGGCTTCACATAAATACAAACAGATTGAGATGATTAGTGCTCTCGATAGTCTGATTTTAGCTTTCAGACAGATATTCTTGTCTCTCTATATGGGTCTTAGTTTTGACATGGCTGCTCTTGTTTCTGCCGCGAGTGACAAAATATCTGCTCTTGATCCCTTTTCAGTGATTATGGAACCAAGATTTTTGAACTGACCCAATATTTCCACTGACTGTCCACTGACTTTAATCTTGGCTGAGATTTGTTTGGCAGTATTTGTCATCAAATTTGTCTTCACCGCGCTAATCTCCATGTCAAATTGCAATGATGTTTCATCCAGTGTTTTCACTAAGGTGGCAAACTCGTCTTCACTGCCTGCCAGCCCATCAATGTCGTCTGCAAACGGAGGTTATTGATGTTACGCCCTCCAATGATCACTGTCCTACAGTGGTTTTCCAGGGATTCGCTCATGATACGCTCTAAGTATGTGTTGAAAAGCTTGGGGGACAGGAGACAGATTTGACCTAATCCTACTTTTGCCTTGAACCAGTCCACCACAGAACCTTGAGCAATTACTGCACTGGTAGCCTTGGCGTACAGCTGCTTAATGGTATTGGTCTACTTTTGACCCATGTTGTACTTCTTGGCCCACAATGCCTCATGCCTTTATAGAAATCTATGAACATATGATAGATGTCTAGTTGATGATGCGAGTACGTTTCGCACAGAACCCTGTGATTGAATATTTCTTCTATTCTTCAACTCCAGAACCTTGCCTGTTCCTCAGCGATTAATTATTCAGTTTGTGGCTTGAGTCTGTTCAAGATGATCTTCAGCATCACCTTACTAGCATGGCTGATCAAACTAATAGTTCTGTAATTTTGGCACAGCTTAATATTGCCTTTGGGGGGCGTATTATAATCAGTGACTGTGTCTACTGTGATGGCCATTCACCTGTCTGCCATATCTTATTGCAGATATTGTTAGTAGCTCTATAACTGATTCCCCACCCCACGCCCATTCTTGACAAGTTCAACTGGGATGGTGTCTAATTCAGCTGCCTTCCGATTCTTCAGTGCTCTTATTGCTGACTTCACCTATTCTTTAAGATCCTGGCAATCGTCATCATCATTTTTCAAGTTTGGAACTTAAAATAGGTCTTCTGTGGATGTATGGTTGTTGAGTTCTTTACCACAATCAGTCCATTTTCTGCAATGTCACTTGCTTCTGTGAGGCATTTTCCATTTTCGTATTGAATGGTACTGACTCTTGGCTGCTTCTGTCTGGTGAGATCTTTCACAATTTGGAATGTCTTTTTGCCGTTATTCATTGTCAGACTGATATCTATTACTGTGCACTTTTGTTTATAATACCATGGAGGTTTTTGTAAAACTGCAATATTTCTTCATCATCATGATCAGTGCTGGAGCCTAGACTTGGATAATTGTAATGTTAAATGGAGATGCTTTCGAACAAATGGAGATGATTCTGCTAGATATGGGGCGACATTCAAGCATAGATCCCTTGATGGTTTTGTTTACAAGGAAGCATACTCTAATGTTCCAGGTGGCGATGGCGATGCTGTCTCTCGCTCTGATTTTATGCAAAGTTCCAGTAGCACACTTGTCACCTCCGTCCTGTTGGACAACGGTCCTTGTTGACCCGGGCGACGACCTATTCGGTATTATAACTGCAGATTTTTCCAGCATTATCAGTATGTTTTAGGCAAATGTCGTCTGGCGGAGCCCATCGCTCTCCAGACCAAGGAGTTACTAGAAGGGGCTGTAGTACATCCTCCAACTGCCTTAGGGTCTTCACTCAAGATTTTCTTTTAGGATTTACTCCCTTGGACTTTGGCTAAATAAAACCGACATGCTAGGCAGCAGGATACACGTGTATTGGCATGTTCGTCAATTTCCCGACAAGATAAAACGTCTGACACTGCCCACAATGAATATCAATTGTAGAATAATTCTCAATACATCGACAGCGGAAGGGATGCAAAATAGGACAAATTTATAATGGATTTGAGGAGGTAAAGTGAACCATATATTAAGTTTGCAAGCAAAAGCTAACAAATTGTTTCACCTGTTGATGGCAACGGATGGATACAGGCAAACTTTATTTACCTTTGTTTATTTAATATAAACCACAAAAAAAAACAATTTTCATCTTTGTGACGAGAGGATTCGGATTTAGAATATCATATAATCCAAACATTAATGTGATCAGGGACCATATTCAAACAAATACCAAGAGAATGTATGCAAGGACTGGTAAATAAAATAGCAATTGCAGCACAGAAATGCACATGATAACAACAAAAAAACGATATACCAAAAGACTATTCAGATAAAGAAATACCCAGAAAACGTGAGAACAGAAGACCAAGGAAAACAAAGACAATATCCCAAAACTAACAGAAGTTCGCTTACATATCTGACTAAGATTGTGACTTTTAATTTATAACTCCAGTTACTAACTGGATATGAAAATAATATTAGCCTTGAACTGTGGACTAGCCTCAGAAAAATATATAATTATGCACTAATAGCAGGTAATGTGTTTACCGATAGTGAAATATCGCAACTACAATATAATTAAATGCAATGATAGCAAAATCTTCACAAGGTACACTATACTTAAGAAATGGCCTAAACTAATTGAATTGTTCAGGTTGACAATTTTGTACTCCAAACTGCTGATAGAGGTATCAAAAAACGGATTATAAAAAAAGTAAAGCATACGAATGGTTCTTAAAAACAGCAGTAAATAATTAGGTTTTCATCAGATATCTGTGAGAGAGAGAAAACACTTATTTTTTATTTCAATTACATTCACTGACAAGAACATTTTTTAGTACTTATGTGTTCCATATATAGATGAATTCCTATTATGTCACTCAATTCAAAGGATTCAAAATTCTTTCAGGGCAAGTTACTTCATGTTTATTATCGATTCACAAACAATATAGAGATATGGCTGGTACATCTGTATCTGGTTTCAACTTATTTCACATGGTAATTCTCCGCCGCAGGCGTCTTGTTCAGACGTTTCACCTTGACAAGTGGGAGGATTCGTTGGGCAAGTATGTGTCCTAATACGCACTCCAGGTATACCGAAACACGTCGAGGAACAAGCGCTCCAAAGGCCCCATTCCGACCATTGTGCAGTTACAAAGCTCCATTCTGACCACTGTACAACTCTAAATGACCTTTTTCCACCTGAGGAAATAAAATATAATCATAGTCCATTATCTATCTATTTGACTGTCGTTCTGTTTATTTCTAAATCGTCCACTGTATCAATCGTTGAGGCAATCTGTGAATCACTCCATAGATCACGTATAGATAGATATGTATCTCTTTCGATTTAATTCATATATTTATGTAATAATGTTTTGCATATGTATATCTTCATTTTTGAAACTTCTTGTACATAATTTCTTTTTCTTTTTTTTAAACTGGTTTATGAATGAAAATTGTAGTGATAGTGTAGTGATTATCTAAAATTGAATTTTGTATGTGCATAGGGTATATTTTAAGATAATACAGAACGTAAAATTGCATAGGATCTATAAATAGATGCCTTTAGTATGAGTTTATAACAGGATATTATCTCACTGCTCATTAGTCTATTACAAAATAACATAATTTCTATACCCCCAGAATAAATGTTTTAAAAATTTAATTCAAAATAATTTATTGTAAATTTTAACTTTAGTTAAAAATTATCAGCCTTGAAAACATATTCTTGTCCTGGAATATTCAATATTAAGTTCATCACATTATAATGTTTATGTACCATACAATATTTTATATTGATGTGATTACGGCTGAATTTTATGTATGATACCTCACAATTATTCGAAGTGGACTCTTTTGTTCATAACAAAATGTTCATAATCCGAGCATTGCAGTCATGAAATTTCTTTCGAGTTAATTCTGCTTGATGTCCTTCAAGTCGCTGAAAAATTATTACATTCAACAATGATTGATCTCTTTAAAAGATTGTCAAAAAGCGCCAAATGTTTGAATAATCAACAGCAACGGCACATTGTATTTTTTATGCCAACTGAGAAAACACAGCAATCAGATTTTAATTCCTATTTTGGAGTCATCCTTTTTACTATATTTTCTGTTCTAACATCCTTATATCTTAATTGATAGGAAAAGCATGTGCTTGGACTGTCCAGTGGAAATGGTGTGTGTGTGTGTGTGTGTGTGTGTGTGTGTGTGTGTGTGAATAGTATTTTTAACGTAGCTTTAACAATTTTTCAGTCATATCGCTACCATGTCTGCAGTGAGGCAGTTTATAGTGATGTCTAGCACTGAGACATCATGCCGCAGACATGTAGCATGATGTCTCACCCAGTCAGATTATCATGATACCAAACCTACTAGTCCTAACAGTAACCTTTTAATGCTGCGCGCCAAGTAAGGCAGCTGTTAGTATCATTTTTGTAAGTCTTTGGTATGACTCTGCCGTGGATCGAACACACGACCTCCTGCTCCCACGGCGGTCGCTCAAACCACTAGGCAATCTGTGCGGTGTGAAAATATAAAGTTTTCAGTTGACTATAATAGTATTGACAACGTCAAGATTCTTGGCTGACCAGTACATTTCGGATCCTAAAGTCTATACGGGACTATATCTATACTATCCATTCTAGTGACACGAAACATTAGATCATAGCCTATTTGAACTCTGAAAAAATCGAAAATAATTTTATAATTCGTATAATAATCTTACTGGAAAGAGCTATTCCAACAATCGTTTATTCTGCTGGAGATATGGATGAAATATTTTGAATAGTAAAGCTAATTAAATCTCTTGTGAAATGGTTCAATGAACAAACCTCAATAATCGTAAATATAATTGTTATCCAGTATGAAGTCAAGAACGTTCAGCAAACCAAAGGAATATTCGACTTTATGACTGATATTGAGAAAATTCATTGCGAACACACTTATATTAATACGCCATGTATTGGATATCCAAGAACTAAAGTGGATATCCAAATGCATTATATGACCTCTAATAACCTCAGAGTGATGGACATGTTTACATGTGTTATCAGCATATGTGCACATGACCGCCTGAATTCTGCGAATGAAAATTTTGTAGTTCTTTTCATCTTCATGTATTGGTAACTCTAGTTTCGAAAGACGTATGAAAGCGGCCTTTTAATAGTATACATATATCGCTAAACAGTACTAAACAGATCCAAGCATCTCCTAATATCCTCTCCAGAATCATCAAAAAAGTCCAAAAGATCGTTTAAAAATCATTTTGTATGGCATACAAATCTATTCGAGTCATATATATGTACCAACCAAAGTTATTCGCAAAGGTTTTTGTGTTCATTAGGTCTCAATCGACCTTCAGCACCAAAACAGAAAAAATGTCCAAGTATTGTCAAAATCGAAAAAGATCATTTATGTATTCATCAGTCAATATATTTACTGAATATCGTTAATCGACATCAAGCGGTATTGTGTAATAACAAGCTAGCTGGTATTGTCATACTAGAATACATACGTACCAACAGACAACATCAGAATGTTCCCACTGCCTTGTTTTCAAAATAAACTGTATATCATCTTTAGTTGTTGATCCGAGACAAGAAATACAAACTAAATACACATTATATATATATATATATATATATATATATATATATATATATATATATATATATATATATATATATATATATGTGTGTGTGTGTGTGTGTGTGGTTTTGTTCTATCTTTTTCCCTAATTGTGTTAGTTAAATTGCATTCATGTTGTTGCGGGTTTAGCGTCATTTGTCAGCACATAATGGGCGGCCACAGTTTGAGGCCATTTTAGCTAGTGAAGGGAAAAACTTAAAAATCCCAGAAAAAAATCATCGACTCAAGGGCAGTTACTGTCAAATATTTTTCATACTCACATTGGCCGAGGTCATATAATGATCAAACCCCGCAGACGTAAAACGTTTTGATTCCGGGTTGCATTACGTCATGAAAATTCTGACCAAGCGACATTTTGCTTTTAAACATAAATGTAATAATGATATTTCCAATCATTATATTACCTCTGAACATGAAGAATGCCAGAATCAAAGGAAGATAATACAACGCCGCACTTGGATGAACAGGAAGATCTGGAGCTGGAAGAAACACAATAAACCCAGGAGAAGGTGGTGGTGGAAGAGGAAGTGGAAGAGTAAGTTCTGGTCGTTGGGGTGGCAGAAGAAGCGGCAATAGGGATGTACCAGGTGACCTAATCATGATATCCTTCTCAAAAACAGGACTGAGAAAAAGGAAAGTTAAAAACAATATATATATATATATATATATATATATATATATATATATATATATATATATATATATATATATATATATATATATGTTTGTGTGTGTGTGTGTGTGTGTGTACTTACGATAATAACCTGTAGGTCATAAAAGAGATCGCACTTCTTTTTGTAGTTGAACGTGCGGCTTTCCGAAGTTTTTCAACCTTAGTACTGGCTGAGGTTAATGTATCTTAATTGAGTATGTGTCCTAAATAAGTCAGTCTTCGAGATCCTACGTGACATTTTGAGGGTCGGGAGGTGAACTCTAAGTCATTCCATAACTTTTCTCAGTAAGATCACGTGTTCTTCCCAAGTAGGTGATGCCAATGATAAATCGTCCATGAAATTGGAAACTCTGGTCCCTCTTAAAGGTTATAACAGTTTCCTCGTCATTCAGACGAAAATGCTGGGTGCATTCTGAACCCCGAACGGAATTACTACCCATTGGTATTCCCATCTTATGTTGCAAAGGCAAGTTTTGGACGGTCTTCTTTACGAACTGGAATTTGCCATATCCCTTAACAAGTCAATATTTAGAAAAATACTTGGCGTTGGTTACTCAGTCAAATATGGACTTAGATCTGGTATCCTTTTGAACTGAAATTATGTGACCCTGTTTAATTTTTTATAGTAGACACAAAAGCGGTTATCACCATCTTTATTCTGGAACTAAATAAATGGTGAACTATGTTCAGATTCGGCTGGTTTAATGACCTATAAGTACTTCATAGTTCTTATTTCGTCCCGTAGAGTTTTTAACTTCACAAGAGGTAGTGGATAGGGTTTCCGTTTCACACATTTCATCCAGCAACCTCAAACTGAACTCATCCAAGTCATTCATGCCTGGTGTTTCTGTCAAGACGCTTGAGTAGTCGTGGATCATCTCCTCGACCTTTTCCGTTGTTCTGACTTTAACCTTACGTCAAGGACGACATCTACGTAGGTCTCATCCCTCGCCAAAGGACAACTAAGAAGTACTTCCGCAACATCTCTGTTGTCGTCAGGGTATTCAGTCATCACTGTAACAACCACGAACTTAGTGGGTTGTCTCCCTTTTACGATAACATTTAAGAAGGTTAACGTGGTACAACGTTCGTTCATCTACTACGTGGATACGGTAGTTTTGTCCACCCTTTTTTTTCCGTTACAACGAACGGTCTCCTCCAGGATACTTGGAGTCTGTTGTGCTCCAACGGTAACAACAATAACTCCTTGTCAACCGCTTCAAACTTCCATTCTTTCACCCTCTTATCACAGTACTTGGTTTGAGGTCCTCTTATGTCACGAATATTCTTCTGGGCCCAGTTGCAAACCTTCCTACAGCTTTTTACAGAGATCAGCAACATACTGATACGTTGTTCGTACGTCCTCAGATGTTTTTTTCATCCATCCATAACTAGATTGGGGTACTTCGCCGTACGCGAAAACTATCGCAGGAAGGTATCAATCCCAGTCTTTGGGTCGACCTTCGCACAACTTGCGTTGCGCGTGATACATGATAGTAGTCGGGTGCCTAAGGGAAAGTAACCAGTTCACTTCTTCCATCACCCTGCTAACAAACTGTTTCCCTTGGTCAGTTAGTATCCCTTCAGAAACATCAACTCTGGACCAAATTCCTAGAAACGCCTCAACGACCGTAATGGAATCAATGTTTTTCAACGCAAGAGCCTCCATGTATCGGGTAGCGTAATCAACAAATGTGAACACATAACGATATAACATTCGGACGCGGGCATTATCGGACCTAATTTATCGCCAAATTGGAGAAAGGTTAAACAATCAGAGGCGTGGTTCCCAGTGGCACTAGGCTATGTGAGGTGTTAAGTGGCACCCGATGATATTTGTCACATGACAGACAAAACCTCCTTACACTCCCATACACATCTGACAAGTAGAATTTCCTCAATAACACTAACCGACCCTCCCCCCCCCCCGTCTCTCTCTCTCTCTCTCTCTCTCTCTCTCTCTCTCTCTCTCTCTCTCTCTCTCTCTCTCTCTCTCTCTCTCTCTCTCTTCTTCTTGTCATGCCCATGTTACTACCGAGTCGGCTCTCGTGTGCTAGCCTAAGCACTTTTCTCTTAGATCGAGAGACGGTCACTTGCTTATAACTCTCAGATCCTTTCCGAGCGAATCAATCCAAGATAACTCTACCTCACAGACTTGCAAGTTCTCCTTTGCATACCCGCGTATCTTGTTAAAGGTAGAATCTTCCACTTGAAGTCTCCTTAATTCACCATGCATGAAATGGTCTATATTCAATGTCTAGGGGTTCAGCGGTTTCCACCATGACCTTTCGCTCTACGACCCCACGTGTAGATGTGTGCACGTCATAAGATTAGACAATGACAACACATACCTACATCCTAAACTTTCATCGTTCGACAATGCTCACAAGTACGCTGTTTTGAATCGCCTTTTCACATACGGCGAATCGAGGTTGATGTAGAGAACCGAGAATCTCTACTCCTATTAGTAAATTGGACTTCCACTGTTTCACCTGTATAATCAGCAGATTTGACAAATATTCTATCCACCATGGCCGGGTAACTACAACAGGTGTCATACAGTAATGTAGCTTTGTCTCCATTGACAGTATCTGTAGCTGTATTTGAATATTGTACTGTTTTACACCTTCTACCAGTGCCCCAGGTCACTTCATTTATAGTAGGACGATGTTTCCAGCAGCCTTTGGGAATATGGCCAAAATTGTTGCATCAATAGCATACAAATTCAAATTTCTTACCAGGGGTGCCTTTATCTACCATTTTGATATTTCCTAGGCAACGGAACTGAGTACGGCTGGGATTATCAGCCTATAGCTTCCAACAATTTTGACCATTCCGACTATTAGGTGCCAATCCGTTATCCTTTCAATATTTCAGTGCCGATGGGTTGATCCTTGGCACCCCAGGTGGTTGGACGAGAGTATGCACTCTCATATCGCTCAGCCATCACACTAAAATACGATCAAGTGTCTCAGATGCCTAATTAGGACATGTTCTCACAAGATCTCCTCCCGTATGCCTTCGTATGTGTCATTTTAATCCATTTATCAAAAATCACGCGCACGCGAGTATGATATTGTGCGTGTGTCTTCGTTGTTCGCTAAGATGACTCTGACATGTTTACGAGAACGTTCGAGAGACAGCTTCTATCATCTGACCTATTGTGTTTTGAATGTTCATTCCGTTTTTTGCCCCTCCTTGATTCCGCGTCGATCCGTAGTCTCTCCGTGGCTATTACATGTACTTTCTCCCTGGCTCCCTGGCTCTTTCTTCGACCTACAATCTGGCTACCTCGATTTATCTTTCTCTTTCTTTTTTCTCATGTTGTCTGATTCTTGTCTGATTCTTTCTATTTCATTTTCCTCGGCTTTTCTAATTGTATCTTTTATTTTCCTCAGCTTGTCTAAATCTTTTTTTTTAATTTTCCTCAGCTTGTCTGATTCTTTCTTTTTTCTTTACCTCAGCTTATATCATTCTTTCTTTTTTATCGGCATATATAATGGGTTGGGTCGGGAATCCGGGCACTTTCTCACATCCGAGTATTTTCAGTGCATGGTTACGATTGCCGAGGTAAAAACAACCGCCATTGTTCTAGTTACTTGAGTGACGTGTGCCGTATGGGGAACATTTACACATTTTAAGATATGCCTAAGATTTGCAGTATTGGTGTTTACACAAACCATCATATGCAAAAGAAAAATTTAAACAATTAAAATCTCTTACTAAATTACCAAATACGTCTTTACTCTCTCGCCAATAACTACATAAATATACAAATGTGTATTATAGGTTTAAAATAAACAAATAAGCTACAAATTCTACCTTTAACCGCTCAGCTTTTCCGTCGTTAATATATTCCGCAGATTATAAATCGTACCGAACCACGCTTATTTTCTTGACACTCCATCGTTCATATTTGCCATTATAATGCAAACTCCAAACTAAATATATGGCATACGAGCAAACTATATGTGCTCACCATGAATTGTTCTTTTAAATGATTGAATACTCTGATTGTGTGCCATTTCTTTAATCTCTTTAATCATGAGAACGGCCAGGATACTGCAGTAATTAGCAGGTTTTAATTAAATTCACATACACATAAAACGGAAATTTAAAAACCCAAAACTGTCTTTCTTTAAACAGTCATATGTTGACTACTTTTAGATGTGGATGGGGTATTGGAATGATAAATTAAGCAATGATAGCGTATTAAATGACAATCAGTTCATTTTACAAACCTACTTTATATTCAAAAATAATCTACATAATAAAGATTTCTTGCCGCACACATGATCAAGTGAGCTCTTATCTATCTATCTATCTATCTATCTATCTATCTATCTATCTATCTATCTATATATCTATCTATCTATCTATCTATCTATCTATCTATCTATCTATCTATCTATCTATCTATGGTTGTCTGTATGTCCGTCCGTCCATCCATCTATCCGACGAACAAAACACACCAACTACTTTAAAAATAAACAGCACGCAAAACTTGAAAGTTTTTTTTTTAGTGCTAAGACATTTTGTAAAATATAGCATTGGACCTGCAATTTTCGCTGAAGCAAGAAATGGGGATTCTCTAATTATCGCCATGAAAGTTTAACAACATAATAAGCTAATTCAAAATTGTATACAGAAGTATTTTGGCGCATGTTAAATTCCAGTCTACAGGCAAGCAGAAAAATGAACTGATATAGCAAGTTTGTCAGGGTCGAAAAGCAGATTCTTGAGAGTTTGGAGAGTCTAAGGTGATGGAGTCGAGTTTAAAAATATAATCTACATTCATTTGTATTGAAATGTCTTTTTTGCCGCCTGCAGTTCTATGTATTCCCTGAGACTCCGCTCTATAAATTCCGCTAATTGGGTCCCTTCATAACTTAATTCGTCTTTACCAATAAACTTCAACTATCTGACAAACTATAAATTGCCATTCTAGTCTACTAAACTGTACCACCAGTAAATTTACTTAGCTTACGTATTTACTAACTATTACTTCCTTCCATGAAACAGCTTCCTTAAGAATACATACCCGTATATTATTCCAATAAAGTCCTGTCCTAACCTACCGACTTACCTAACAGTGTTTGGAAGTACACAAATTCTGAATCGCTCCAAGTCATCTTTCAAAAATAGGCAATTACTCCCATGTGACTTCCTTAAGTATCTCTTCCCGCAGGTAACCAAAGGTAATATATCTTTCTGAATTACTTAAATTCAGACAAGGACCAGCATTAAAGCAGTTCATATACATTTTTTTAATTTCTTACAATGTCAAAAAACATGGAAACATGCTAATCTCTACTGAAAAGAAAGTCTATACAAATCGTCAGTTGTCCATGTGTAGCCTGACCAAGCTTACAAATGTGTTTTCGCAAGGTCCAGAAAAGCGATTTGCACAAAAGTAAAATCATTTTGAAAATAGACTTTGATACAGAATTTTGGATGATTTTATAAATGTATAGTCTAAGTTCTTGCTGACAAAATCAAAATCATCATGGTGTGGATGTGCTCATAAATAATGAACTGGAACTCGCCGACAATAAAGACTAATACTGGAGTAAATGAGTGAGCGTATTATTACAAAATAATGCTAGTGATGATTGATTCAAAATAAAAAGATACATTTTTGGAAAGGAGCTGAGCTTTATCCATGGCATAATATGACCGTTGTCCTACACAGGGCAGATGAAGCATTGTTTACTGGTGAGTCAAAGATTTCGTCAGCAACATGTAAACGAAACTAATATGGTTGCATAGTGGTTTATTCTAGGTATACTTGTGGTTGAATGCTTCTGAGCGCTGTGCATACGTATTACATAATATCGTGTATCTTGCATTTCAACAATCACTTAAACACTGATATAAATTCAAATTTTAATTATTAAATGCAGTGCAAAACATATGTAAAATGGTTAAAGATTCGTACAACTAAACATTTAATACCACATTTTGTGAATAAACATATCATTAAAAGCGTTTGTGCAACATTCAGTAAATGCGGCTTTTCAAATTTTAAAAGAATATGCTATTTTTTCCTCACTTTAAATAAAATAAAGAGTGCGAAAGCAAAAACTGTTTTCAATGAAAGTAAAAAATATTTTCTTAAACATTTTATCATTGAATAAACTGACTGTACATTATTAGGCATCAACTTTGCAATTAACTTAGATTAATTGATATATAAAAAATGAGTAGCACCAATCGAAGGAATAATTGTATCAGGAACCTTGATACTTTCCGGTTTAAATCATTTATTTGTGGGGTTTTTTTTCCACATCCATCAAGGCCAGATGACACAAAAACTGAATAAGCTCTTTCAGCCTTAAAATCGTCAGGTGACTGGCTGGACCCATGAATCCTGTTTCTAGCTAGTGATTCATCAAATACACGAATGTTTAGTAGAAACTAGTAGAATGGGCTACTTCCGTCAGATATTATTGGCCAGCGAGGAATTTGTCTTAGGACATATTGTGGGACATGGACAAGTAAGATAATTTAATAGCAGACGCTCTTTCCCGTGTATAACAATATATTATATACATGAGTTATTTTAACTTCAGGTGTAAATTGGTTTGTGATAAAAGGTTTTATTATATAAACCTTTCTTTTTATTTTATGGGGGAAGGTGTTACGTATATCTGATTTAAATAATTTATTTAGTTTTGTCAGATTCAAATTTGACATTTTGGATTAAAAATTCATTCATTGGGAAATTTTTTGTAGAATATAGCTGTGTTTTAGAAGCTAACGGTTCAGTAGTTAGTCTGTGCTTTTGAATACAAAGATGTATGTGTTATTGTTTGAGTGTAAATTATTTCAATTCGTTTAGGATCAAGAGGAATTTATTGTTATTCATCTAGAAATTACTTGTACTCATTTGAATTATTATAAAACTGAAACTGGCTTCATCACGTGACATCGTCGTCCATATTGGATTACATCGTCAAGATTCGAACCGGGAACTTTTATTATCAGGACTATTGCAATTCCACTAGTGGATTATATTTTGAATTCTTTTTGGATTAAATCTTGGACTTGATTCTCTAAAACTGTAAGTTTATTTATTTTCTTTTATGAAAATATTTTTTCTCAATAAATTGTTGGTTAAATTTTTACAAGCTTGTTATTTTCACTTCTTTCTATGTTGCTGCTTAATCGAGCCTAAGCACGTAACACATGTTCTAATTTGTGTTAGTTGATACACTGGTGTCATTGGAATTTTGAATCAGCTCCCAGGTTACTTTTATTGAAAAGAAATGCTTATTTCGTTTTACCATTGTTTCAAGGTTCTATAGCTTTCATTTGTATATATTACAGTTATTGATAGTTAAACCACGGAGTCTCATCTCATGACTTAATGGAATAACACAAAAGAAGGTTTAAGAAATTTTCTATAAATATTTGAAGTATTTACATTTCATCTTCAATCAAAGCCTATTGGCAAAGCATGTTTTGTTTGAATAGCTTTCAGTTGTTTCAGTTGTTTCATTAGTATTTCACCAATAACTAACATGTTTCCTAAGAAAGAGTGACATTTATTAAAATCATAGCAAACGCTACCCAAGGCCATTATAAGCTGAAAGGCCCCACGTGTTTCCAAATTTAGCCAAAGACACCGACAATTTTATGCTCTCAGTAACGACATTTATAAAAATCTACACACATTACCAATAAACTACATGAAAGCGTTTCCTGTCCTACATACGTGTAAATTAAAATACACTTACACTTACCCAGTCTCCCCACTGCCCCACTCAAAAAATAAAAAAGATGAAGGTGGTTGATACGTACATGGGGTAGCGATTGGCTTTTGGTATCGATTAAGTTAAATCTACAGGTTGCATGTTTATGTTTGCTAGATACGATGCTACTCGCCATTTTCTTTACCACAGAACTTCGCTGGAAATAATTTTAAGAATGATGTGCTTAACACAATGTTACAGCTGTATCTGAGATCAAAGCTACTGGAGAAATTGTAAACCGAAATTACTTGGAGTTAGCAGCAGAGAGGGTGAACAGACCAACCTTTTTAGACAAATATTTCGTAAGCGATTGGGTTTAAAACAAAATCTTACGATGATAGTGGTCACAAACACAGGGGGGTGCGAGACTACAACGTTCCAAGGCGACGTTTTATAAGCGGTCAATCTTATAACGATGTTGTCATTGTCGTTGGCATCACCCTCTCTGCTGCTATGGGTTAATAATGAAAATCACTACGATTTCACAAACAGACTAATTTGTAAAACCTCATCTTGTAGATCAATCAGATTATTGGACTGGTCTGTGAGTTTGAAATTAATTCTCGTTAGCGAATTATTATGGCATCGCATATAGACTGGATTAACCGGAGACTCAATTATTAAATATCCTGGAGGGGCTATTGGTGCAAATGAGTATAGAATATATCCTTGCTGAGCTTGATTTGATCGTTCGAGATTAATTTGATAGCTTCCTTCGATAACATCGCATACTAGATTGAGCGCAATCATTGAGGATATATTCACGTTGAACGGAGCGATATGTCTACCGCCACCGTCTGGGTCATTATTATGTTTGAGGATTTTTATTTCCTATGATGCTGTTTTCTTCCATGTATCATGAATTATTTTAAAACCAACATCGATGGCATCACTGAGAAATTTTTTTAGTTCTGGTACGCTATATCCTGGTAGTTTAAATGTTGGAATATCCTTAACGGGGATATTAAATTTATCTGCAAATCTTGTTCTCGATAGGGGATTATCGTCATCTAATATATCCTGAATAATTTTCAAATTAAATGTTTCCATATCGTCGATAATTTTATTGCATGTTTCTACGACGCTGATAAATTCATCTCGGGTGAGAGAGCCGGATTTAAGAGATATTAACAACAGTGAAATATCATTAGTCATTGCTATGAAATTTTCACTAATTCTACTGTCGCTAACAACATGATGTCCCTCTATTCTATCCCCAACCTTCTCTTTCCCAGTTGGTTGGTATGCGAGATCAAAAAATTCTATAGTGAATTTGTAATCTATATAACTTTTTATTGGATTATCGGGTTTTATCACGTCGGTGATATAATCAGTTTTTTGTGCTTCTGGTAAATTAACGGTTTCCCCCCGGGGTGGTAATTCAGGCCATCCTAGTACGGTTCTAATAGAACTCTGGTAGATATCTACGACGTATCCTTCTGTGCTTATTTCAATTGCGAATGATAGCGTCGGCTCATGAACCGTTATAGCGATTTTTGATTCTTTTCCAGTAATCGATTTTATTCTACGCGCGAATTCATCATTGATTTGTTCAATTTGGTAGGACCCTGTTGGTATTGAAACGACGTTCCAGTCTGGAGTCCCGTCTGGTCTATTCTTTTTTGCAAATACCAGTGAATTATTCGGTTGTTGACCACCAAATGATTTTGATCTGATATTAGGCCAACGGTGATACACTCGTAGTTTTGCTAGCGCTATCTCCTTCACCGGGACTGGGCTAGGGAAATTCACACTGAATTCAGGATTCGTCGATGTTATTGATATCATGCTTGTTTGTACTGGGTTCGTGTTCTCCACTATTTGTTGAAGTAATTCCATCGGTGTTGTCATCGTTGCTATACTGTTGTTGTATTTCTAATTTTGATATCGCGGAATCAAAAATACTGACCATCACTGAGAACTCAGTATCTGATATCGTTGATGTTATTGATATCATTCTGGTTTTCGGGTTCGTGTTTTCTAATTCCATCGGTGTTATACTGTTGTTGTCGCTCTAATTTTGATATCGCGGAATCAAAAATACTGAGCATCGCTGAGAACTCACTATCTGATATAATTGTATTATCGAGTGACGACGATATCATCGAGGATAATTGCGAGTATGCGGTTGATACAACATTAAATTGAATTAAGTAATCTTGCAGTTTACTCTGGCTGCATGATGATATCTTTTTTATTATCCCGGTCGATATACCCGCGATTGTAGCCACCGCAGAAATGCAAATTGGAACTACGACCGGGGCAATCATTGTAACAGATGCTAGTATTATTCCGGCACCAGCGAGAACGCTTGACACAGAGTACATAGTAATATCAATTGCGATGATTCTTCGTCGGCATTTTTTTATTTGTATTTGATACTCCTCGGCGAGGGTTTTGAGTCTAGTTTGAAATTCTCTGACCTGATAATAGCGACATTGCGTTGATGAAATCATTTTTATTTTAAAAACGCAGGTGTTTTCAATTGTGAGATTCGAAGGATTTTCCTTTCAATTGAAACCACTAGTGGTTTTATTATTTACTTAAATCCGCTACGAATTCTACATACCACGTTATTGAAACCCTAACCAAATTTTATCAGTAGATGTTATCGTGAACTTTTCAGTTGTATCCTTGTCAATGATCGTTGAAATCGTATTGTTGACCCCGGATGAACTCGATGATGATATATTAAATTGAGTCGTTGTTACTAGTGTTAATCGATAAATACCCTTAACGGTTGCAGTGATATCTAATTTGTTGTTTGTAGGTGTCTACGCAAATGATCCGTGTTGGATCGTGTATACTACGTTATTGGTTTTCTCATGAGGAATTTTTGCCTTTTCAATGATTGTTATCATCCTCGGAAAATCAGTTTTGATATCTTCGATGAAATTTTTCGTCTCATCAATAATTGTTTTAATTTCAGCAATAGATGGTGTAACTACTATTTCTCCAATAGTAGTTACACCATCTATCGCTGAAATTAAAACATTTATGCAACCCCAAAGAACTTATGAACGACATTTCTACGAAGAGTATTATAACCTCGTATATGATCATCCAGATTACTGTCGTGGGCGGCAATTGCGTCGGTGATCGTAGACACAAGTGCGCCTGGTTTAAGTCGTCCGCCGCTGGAATATAGCGCAATAGAGTTTTCAGCGGCGTCGTGTTGTCGTATCAAATTATCATCCAACGACACATTAGTAGTTTTCAATTTACCCTGATCGGAAAATAACGCGATAGTATCCTCGATTGCGTTTTGTTGTTTAACCAAAATATCATCCAACGACACATTAGTAGTTTTCAATTTACCCTGATCGGAAAATAACGCGATAGTATCCTCGATTGCGTTTTGTTGTTTAACCAAAATATCATCCAACGACACATTACTGTTTTCAATTTACCCTGACTATCTTGAAATACAACTATTTCGTTCGGGTCAACACTTGTTAAATTTAACATTTCAGCTATTTCATCTTTAATTTTTTTTTATATCACCCGTTGCAGTGTCATCGGGTTTAGGTTTCAGAGGTCTTCCCCAAATATCAATCATATTATTGTAAAACTCTCTCTCTAAAATCGTTTCGTTGAAAAATCTATGATTTTCGCCAGCGATTGCTGGTGTATTCATTTACGACATGTTGTGGTTTCCCCCTTTGGTTACCCAAGGAGTTAGAAATAGCATCAAGAACATTTAATACTTCGCTGGCGCATATTGGTGGATCATTCATTTGTTGTGTTGGTAGCGTCGAATACCAAGTCTTCATTGGAAACGTTTTTATATAACGCATAAACTCTTTTGGCGGGGCTAATACATATGAATCAAAATAGACAATCCCACGTGGATCAATAGCGTATGCAACCCAGTGAGTTCCAGGTCCGGTGCTGTTATCGAGATTAATGATACCGGTTTCAACACTGTTGGGTTGTGCTGGTAACTGATCTTTCATAAAGAGCTCTCTGAAGTTTTTAATCGCGAGTTTTTTAGCAGTATCGAGTAAATCAAAATTGGACATAGGCACTAGTAAACCGGTCCTAGTCTTAGACCTTTTCCGCTGTACCACGAATACGGGGTTCCTGGTAGTCTTAGACCCTTTCCCTTTTTTTTATATCCTTGTCCTTTCTTCTTCGGTTCATATGATTCAGCAATGCTTTGTGCCGCTTTTGTTCCCAAGGCTCCAGCTGCCCCCAATGCGACTGTTTTTGAAACTGCTGGAGCTGCTGCCGCAATTAATCCTGGAATCGCAGCTAACAACGGGAATATACCGCCTGTTTTAATCATGTTTTTGACAGCAGCCGCAGAAAGAGTAATCTGGACACCCTTTTTTGCTACAAGTGCATCATTGAAATGTTTTACTTGACGAGTTGTCAGCGATAATTTATTCGCCCCGCCAGTCATTTGATTGGGTTTCAGCGTAATTGTGGTTCCACATTGCTTAGCTGATTTGGATTGTAATTTTTTTAATTGACCAGGTTTCAAAGACACATTGATATTACTATACGACATTATACAAACACAGATTGATCTAATTGCTATAAAGTTTCGATTACATATTTTTTTCTGGCGCATCAACCACTCTCATTCTTACTCCATCACCTTCAAGTAGCATTGATTTGTCGCTGAGAATGACAGCAACCGCTCTATAATTAGTAATACCACCAGGACGGGTTACATTAGCTCTAAAGTGTATATCAACGACAGACTGTCTTGTTAAATCAAGATGTTCCAGCGAAAAGTAATAGATCGGATACAGATTCTTAAAATCCAACTGTGATATTTGTAGACCAGTATCAACATTTTGATCGCGTGCCATAAACGACAGCAATCTATGATACACGCGAGCAATATGATTTTCTGTGTAATCAAGTTGTACATCCTCAGATGTTTCCTACTGGCCGTTTATTCTCAGTGAGACGTCTTTAACACCTAATGGATCAAATATCATATGACTGAAACGTTGATCGCCAACTCGTGTGTTATCCTGTAACGCTACAAATATATGACGTGGAGCTGAAACACCTTGTTTTGATGCTAGATTCCACGTGAATAACCCGTTGAGACTTGATTGTTTAACATCTGTACTCACGGTTAACCAACCTAGTAATGATTTTCCTCCTTGGTCCATAAATGATAGTAATCGTCCTTCTGCGGTGATTGATGGAGTCAACATTGGCATCCACAATGATATTTTTGTTAAAATAACTTTACCGGCATCAGTATTGGGATTTGCATTGTCTGCTGGAATCCTCCAAATTGCGTCATTATCATCACCTTTTCGTACAAGCGCTACTGTATGCTTCGCCCCGTAGATAACTTTTCGGACGTTTCTACAGAATCCAAATATGTGATGCAGTGGAATCGCGCATGAAAATGATTTACGCGCTCCTTGCAACATTGAAATACGTGTTGCAGTTCCTAGATTGAAATTAGGATCGTTGTTTATAATCATATTCTCGACATCAACATTAGCAGCACCAGCATTATTCTGTGGTCGTCTTATAATAAATTAAATTCCTCCAGCGGTATTTTTAACATCCTTTGCAAACATCATAGAAGGTCCCGCCGATCTTGTATAATCATCAGAATATCTCGCTAACCCGATTATTGTTGTAGCCACATCAACATCGCGATCTATCGACTCGATTTCTTTTCCATCAATGAGGTATCTTGTACTCTCAAATAACGCCATAATACCATTATTGACAAAAGCGACTTGAGTACCTGCTGGATACGGTGCTGGTACAGCAGTAGTATCAGCAGCTGTTACAAGTTCTCCTTTTACTTCAATAAACGCTTTAGCGGGTAAAAAGTACTTACTGGTATCATGGACTTGAAGTTCAATTCGCGATCGACTATTTGAGTCTATTGCATGATAGGCATAATATTGATAATCGCGTACAGAATCATCCTTGCCAACTGGGGCGTCTATATCAAACGCTGGATCAGGTGACTTTTTGAACATTTTATTCTATTTATCAGAGTCTAAATTATGAAATCGTAAACTATTTTCATCGACGTAGATTTTTAAAGCCGTTTCCTGCTATCATATTTGCGTCGGGGGTTATCAACGATGCTAGTTTTTCATCTACTGCGTTATTTATAATTTTACTAACACTCGCAGGCATTTCCGCTGTAGACGGTAACGGTTTCTTTTTCCGTGATTTCACTAATGATGTTAATTTATTCTTCGCAGCTGAAAACGCTTTCCCGGCAAAATCTCCAACAGCACTAATACCCTTATCACGAAAAACATAAATTGCTTTCATTGATAATTGTTTAGCTAACGGCATCACTTTTGGAGCCATTCTTGCAAATAACCCAGCAATGGTATTACCTAAACCATCACCATAGTACGCTCTATAAACTGGAAACCGTGAATTAACTACATAGACACTGGCTGGTTTATCATGGTTGTAGTGTATGATCATTATTTGAAATCAGAAACAATTTTTCAATTGTAAAACAATTTGTCAATTGTGAATTCAGTCACTGTGATAATCCTCCACTAACTCGCCAATGAAATCTCGATATGTGCTGATATCCATGATACCACCTTGAAATAATCGTCTACAGATATCAGCTGCTTCATTAATTATTTCCGGTGAGTTATTTCCAGCTCGGAATCCTCCTACAAGAACTTCTAATCGTGATATATCACTGAGAACACTACCAGGACAGAAACCCGAAGAGTTTCCAACGCTAGCGTTTTGCAATCCACTTCCGCTATAACCAGCTGCTTCATCCAGTTCTTCTAAATTGTTTTTTTGTAAATAATCAGAAACATCATCATCTCGATCAGGTTGTAGTTGTTGTTTTTTAGGTGAAAAAGATATTTTCTTTGCAGGTTGCTGTCGCTTTCTTTGCAATTTTTGCGGTTTTTGTTGTTGTTTAAACTCTTCGTATTGTTTATACACTATATCCACCGCATTGATATATTCAATATATGATGCACTATCCTTCTTAATTCTACCTGTTTTTTCAGTTTTGATTTTGTAGAATATATCGGCCCAGTGAGTTATATTTCTAACAAACTTATGATGTTCTGGTTTCAACATATTTTTCCTGTTTTCATAAGTCGTAACAACAAGCGCAGGAATTTCTGTTGAATAAGTCTTATTAATTTCTGCTAACCCCGCCTCGTTAAATATCACGCGTAAATCATCTACTGTTTCTTTTAATTCCATTTTTTGTACAGCCTGTTTTGTTTGTTCAGTTTTCGCTGCTATTTTTTCAAGTTCACCGATAACAAATTTCCCCGTCTCGGGAACATCTCCCAGTATAGCACGCTCTACCCCTTCCGTTGCTGTGGTTACTAGTTTAAACAATTCTTCAGATCCCACAGTAAAATCAGTTTGTAAACTCTGTCGTTGTTGCAGTTTATTCCTTACAGAGTCTCGAATTTGTATAAATCTCTTGATTGCATCTAGTCGTTCACGAGCCAATCGGGTCGTTAATGCTTCATTGACCATTATTTGAAATCGTAAACAAATTTTCAATTGTAAAACAATTTTCCGAACCTGACCTAACAGACGAAAACACTTCGACACGTCGGATGATTTTTAACACGATCACGGAAGTCTTTAACAGCATTATCATTGATGTGGAAAGTGTCATAATTGTATATAAAATAATTAATATCACACTTTCCACACTTTTTGTTACATGTCAGACATGTCAGATGATTTTTAACACGATCATGGAAGTCTTTAACAGCATTATCATTGATGTGGAAAGTGTCATAATTGTATATAAAATAATTAATATCACACTTTCCACACTTTTTGTTACATGTCAGACATGTCAGATGATTTTTAACACGATCATGGAAGCGTTATTTTGTTGTTTTAACAGCTCTAGCATTGATGAGGAAAGTCACATAATTGTATATAAAATAATTAATAATGTGACTTTCCTCACTTTTCCATGATCAATCTGACATATCATATCGAGAAAACCATCCATTAACGGCCTATCGATTTTGTCATTTTCAATCAAAAAATGCTAAAAAAATGAAAATCTCTCTGAGGTCGGTCAAAATAAAAAATGACAAAATCTCTCTGAGGTCGGTCACGGACAAAATCTCTCTGAGGTCGGTCACGGTCAAAGTCGTTCATTTTCTTGAATTAACGCTCTTATGTTTCTAACTTTAGAATTGACATCCTTTTTCAATTCGTATTCGTTACCTAATTCTTTTCGTATTCGTTCAACGATAGTATATAACGGGACAAACACAATTACGTCACTGGAAAATGAAAGAGAGTCTCGAATAGAATTCTGAATTTTTTTGATTAGCGCATATTTCTTGGGTAGCATATACTTGTTAGTGTTAACTCCGTGTTCTATACCCTGAAAATCTGACATGATTTGATCAGGATTTAAACCATCTGATAGTTTGATATCCTGACTTTTCAATTTTAAGATTTCATCAATAATGCTATTCATTTTTTCAGAATTCATATTATATGGTGATTACATATTTCTAAATGAAAAATATGACGCATCAGACATAAATGAAATGAATTTTTCGTGCGGTCTCTTTTGAAATGGCAGATCGATAAATCCCCTCTGCAACATATCGTACTGAGGCTCTACAAATATCGAAATGCCTACCGGTGCTAGTTATTGATGAAAATACTTTTTCCTCATTAGTTATTGTATTAAACGATTTTACGGGTCTCTTCTCAACCGTTTTGCAAGTGCCAGTCTTTCCTCGTTTGGTATTCTCACTTTGTGTGATAGCTTGCAGATTTGAAAAAGAATTATTCTTTGGATTGGAATCTTTATGATCGATAACAAAATCACCCTCGATCAATCCATAAAAGCATTCAAATACGAAACGATGATTGAGATAAGTTTTCTTTTCTTCCCCCCCCCCCCAACAGAAAACACCAAATAACCTTGATTATTCACAGCACCAGCTGGTTTCTTCAGTCTACGGTTTCTTACAACACCATCACTGGATGCTTTATAGTTTGTGATCAAGGGATGTAGTCTGAATTCTTGGTTCATTTATATACTATACTATTGTTTGTCTAATTCAGTGTTTGGTCTAATGATTACATCTTTGGAGAATCTTTCGATGTAGTCTTGGGGAGTTCGTATGACTTTGTCGCTGACAGAGTCGAGGTCAGAATTTTTTTTTTGAAAATTCATATGATTTTCCATTCTTGATTCTTTTGTCATAATAACGCTTCAATTCCCTGTATCGTTTACCACCACAACTCAGACACAACTGCGATTTTCCCCTGACCCCAACCCCACATCGTATGCAGGGTAACGGACCAAGGCTTCCACGACGAAAGCTTTGCATATGATACCCACAAAATTCATTTCTGCATGATTTGTTACACGGAGTCACTGATCCAATCATAAGCCATTTGCAGTGATTCATTATATATAAATCTTTCATTTAAATGCTTGTTTTAATAATAATATGAAGAAGTTTGAGAGATTATCGAAAATTAAGCCTTGGAAAAATGTTCAATTCAATCCTGATAAGGAGTTTAAGAGATTATTAAAAATAAGTCCTATATTTAATCTCGATAAACCAAAAAAACGTCTAGTGGACGGCAACATGAAGGAGTTTAAGAGATTATTAAAAATTAGTCCTAGATTTAATCTCGATAAACCAAAATAGTCTAGTAAACGATAAACCAAAAAAACGTCTAGTGGACGGCAACATGAAGGAGTTTAAGAGATTATTAAAAATTAATCCTAGATTTAATCTCGATAAACCAAAAAAACGTCTAGTGGACGGCAACATGAAAGAGTTTAAGAGATTATTAAAAATTAGTCCTAGATTTAATCTCGATAAACCAAAAAAAACGTCTAGTGGACGGCAACATGAAGGAGTTTAAGAGATTATTAAAAATTAATCCTAGATTTAATCTCGATAAACCAAAAAAACGTCTAGTGGACGGCAACATAAAGGTGTTTAAGAGATTATTAAAAATTAGTCCTAGATTTAATCTCGATAAACCAAAAAAACGTCTAGTAAACGATAAACCAAAAAAACGTCTAGTGGACGGCAACATGAAGGAGTTTAAGAGATTATTAAAATTTAAGCCCTGGAAAAATGTTAATTTCAATCTCGATAGAGTCTCTGATACATCAAAACGTCTAATCGGTGATAGAACTATACTGGGTAAAATCAGGGAGTGTTTTAATGAATTCTACCGAGACGGTGCAGCACATTGTTGGTCGACATTTCGAATAATTATCAATGATGATGTCAATGTACCCATCATCGATGCTACTATGAACGATGAAAGAGCAGCCGAGATAATTTCACACCTTAGTGGGCCAAGCAATTCTCAACAGAAGTATTTTTTCAGAATAAAATTCATTATCGAAGTCGAAGGCAAATTGATTATTAGGGATAAATTTGAACCAATCCTTAGGAATAAAAAAGCTGTCATTGTGAGTAGAGATTCCAAACCAAGAATTCTAACTGGAATCGACAAACCATACTACGAGAGATCTTATCCTGTAACAGCAATCGTTTATGGAATATACCCGCTAAATGATAAACCCAATTTTGCAAAACTAGCTCCTATGAAATATTCTAGTTCACTGAATTGTGTAGCAACACGGGTAATGGAACACTTCATAAATGCATCCCGAGGAAATAAACTAACTGATCTGCGACGTAGGAAAATAACCGAATGGGAACTGACAATGAAACAGCACGGTGCAAAGATTTCTGATATAGCCAAATTAGAAGCATCATTAAAATTCCCAATATCAGTAACGACAATAACCGGAGAAGTATTATACGAACCGAAATATCAATCGCGAGGAGCTCCAATTGAAATTATTGATCATAACGAACACGCGTGGACACCTGCAGTAACAATATTTCCACGAGAACGAACCGTGAGATATATCCCCAAGGAGTTCGTCGGGGATGTTTTCTATGAAGAAAAATTATTCGATGCTATTAACGCGTTGTGTAAAGATGATCCTGTGTCAGTGTGGTTACTTAGTAATGCTGGTTCCGAATTAGGATTCGATCAATTTGTAAGACCAAATGGTGAATTATATCGCATTGAAGAGTTAGATAACAGAATGAGAAAAATCGCTAATGATTTTTCACCGGAGAGTTTCCATGAAAAACTACTCACGGATAGTTTTACTATTTCATCAGTGGTAGTTCACTTTGCAAGAGAAAAAAACTCCTGGTGTCCAACACGAAGTGATTTTCTCGAGGACGTTAAATTGAGTTGCGTCGGATTCGGTCATGGAGGACTATGGAACACAAAATACTCACGCGATGGTATGATTTCAGTTGATATATCCGCGTGTTATCCTGGAAGTTTTCTCGGGTATGGGGAATGTAGTAACTATTTTAAACGATTTGGACACCCCACGCATGAAATGACTCGTGTTGCGATTAATGGTCCATTGCCTGATTTTGATTTAACTGGATTCACTCGTGTGATATCATTCCAATTAGCTACAGGGTTACATCCGAGTAGTTATGTTTGGCTTGGTAGACACCTATCTGAAAAGGCATGGATGCCAATAGTGTTACTACGATATATGATCGATTGTGAGATGTTACAATCGTTAATTGTCGGTGAAGCGATTATATCCTATCGAGCTCAGAAAGAAGTTTGGCTACCACAACCCCATCTAGATCAAGTAATTAATGAAATACGAAAACAATTTCCTGATCTCAGCGAGGAAGAAATCATGAATTTGTCTAAGGAGGTATTTAAAATTAAAAAAGAACAAGCAAAAGATTTTGGACGAAGAAAAATCGGTAAATTTACCCAAGGTGGAGGATACGACAATGCAAAATACTCTTCGAGGTTGATCATAGACGTCGCTGAATACGATTTTATTGTAACGGATTTAACAAAACAGGGAAAACTTGTATCCCGTAAGGATGCTTTTCTATCCAATGGTGAGAAATTAGGTACGGTTGTTACCTACTGTGATGGATATAATTCCCAGTACACACATTTGAGAAGTTCTATGCTAGCCTATGCTTCTATTAATCTATTTTCGATGATAAATAGATTTCCTAATACCGCGGTTAGAGTAGCCACTGATCCGATGTATATACACAATTAATACAAATCAGCTGTAGCGGCATTCACAGATCCCGAGGAAACTTGGGGACTTTGGCGATTTAAAAAGGAAACACTACATGAGTATTGTGAATCCGCAGACGTTACCATGGATGATAAATATCTTTGTTGTAACCGTATTGAAATTCAATCAGAATTTTCTAATGCATCATCTGTCTCTGATCCGATATGTAGATACAAGACAGTTTATTTAAACGGTTGTGGTGGATCAGGAAAGACAACTCGTGCAATTGAATTATTTCGTCGGTCAAACATGATTCTGCTAACACCAACTCACAGACTCGCCAGAGAGATGAAACAACGAGGGGTAAATGCCTGTACTTATCACAGTTTCTTTCGATGGAAGGGTGACAAATGGACTCCTGAGCGTATGGGTGATAAATTCATTCCTGAAATTATAATTTGGGATGAAATATGCACAGTGTCATTAGATGTATTACAAACATTTCTTGAGTGGTTGTTAAACAAAAACACAAACGTCGTCATGTGCGGTGATCACGGCCAACCCCCACCATTTGTCGGTGTATCCTCACATGAATGGCTAAAGGGTTTTGTAGACTATTATGAAGAAATTAACACTGATTATAGATCACTTGATGAACGATTACGAGAATTCAAAGCGCTAATTAGATTACAACCGGATAGAATCCAGTGTGAAATAGCGCGTGAAGTGATTTCAGAGACTCCAATGAATGATTTTTGGGAAACGTGGAGACGAAACGATTTGATAATTGCAAGTAGAAAAATTGTCAGAGACACACTTCAGATGAAGTTATTTGAATTGCATAAAGAAAAATTTGCCGTACTTCCAGTACCGTTGTGTTATAGGCCTTCGGATACACGAAAACAGAATATAGAAGTTGATATTCCAGGACAGAGTGAAAAACAAATTCTCGTATTAAATTATATTGTGCTAGTTGATATCAGCGTCGTTGAAGATGCATTGCGTGCTAATAAATCCCCGTGGACGCTAGGATACGCAGCGACGATACATTCTTCACAGGGATTGACTATCACAGACACAATTGTTTGGATGGTAGATAATCACATCGAATGGTCGAATTCAGTCTATCTCGCAGTATCCAGAGTACGAAAAATAAATCAGCTTCGAAGAATTGTCCTGACAGAGTCAGGCGATGATGATACCACAATAGATGATGCTAGCATCGTTGATGTTAAAACTATTGGTAAAAAACTATCCGGTTACAAACAACAAGACAAAATAAAACAACGACAATTTGATATTTATGCTGAATTAATAATTACGCTGAAACAACAACAGAATAATGACCGCGCAAGTTGCAATTGTATAATGCGTTGGCGTTATTCGGATAAAGATCCTCGCCAATTTACCGTAGATAGAAAGAATAGCAGTCTCGGTCATATCAGAAACAATGTGATGTTGACTTGTCTTGAGTGTAATAGACGCAACGGCGCTAGTTAAGACCCCGCGGTGGTAATTGAGTATCGTCAGGAATCACTTGTAATCGTTCGCGTGTAAAACCCCGTTGAGGGGCAGTTGAATCCAATTTATAGATTGGAGGTCTACCAGTTGATCGTATTATGGTAGATATCTTGTGTGCAGTAACACTCCAAATAGGATCAGTAGCCCTTTTTGTGCCACCTTCCAACTCTCCTGGTTCGTATAAATACCTGACAGTGACATTACTACCAAGAATTGGTTCTTTGAAATCTTTTTGTGAAATCCCTTGAATTTCCATTTTAGGCATAAACTTCTTTTTAATCGCGTTGATAAGTTTCATTTTGATTGTTCTAGTAATCTCATTATTCAGTGCGGTAATCACAGCTGGTAACCTTTTGACCCATTCACGGGATCTTTTATCCTGAATAAACTCCTTCGCGTATTGATATCCAAATAACCGCTCAGCAAGAGTCCGATTAAATCGTTCTACAATTGCCTGATCGCGATGTAACGCAGTATGCCCCGTCTGATGGTGACTTTGTGATGTTTCATCGCTGATAAAATAGCGCCTTGAAATTCCTTGCCAGGATCAACTTGTAACAGATTTGGCCAACTCAGAGGACCCTTTCGATAAATCCTTTCAAATGCAGAAGCGACTTCAGTTGATGATTTTGTTTTCAGCGGCTCTGCTTCTTTGTATCGACTCGCAACATCAACTACGGTTAACGCGTATTTGTAACCACGATCATGTGGCAAAAATAATATATCAGCCTGATGAACTTCATTAGGGACAGTCACATCAAAATGCGAGTAATTGATTTGTTTAGGCGCTGGTAGATAAATTTGCCATATAGCCTGTTTGGATAACCAATTAGCCGCAGTGGCCTTTTTCACTTTTGCGGCGCTAGCGAATTTATTGTTTGCAGCGTTACCCCTCCAGTATCCCCTCGGAGAATAATAAATAGATTCCATGTTGTTATTAATTACCAGTACCTAACATCAATTTGCTTTTCATAACCGGTTTTATTAACCATGAAGCTAATTTTTCTTTGAAGGATTTATCAGGAATAGCATTTAATGCATGAATTAATTTCACATCTGCTAGATGTCTTTGGTGCAAATCCCTGCTCTTATATGCAACATCATGAGCATGACACGCCTTATCAATAGCGTTTATCGGTTCTTCACCGGGTTTGGGTTGATTTTGATCATCAAGTCTGATATCTAATCATGTTCCGGGGCCACAGTAGCTATATCCTGGAAGGTGTTTTTATCCGGGGTACTTTACCCATGGGGTTCCAGGGAGCTTTGCCAATTTGGCTGCGATATCACCTCCTCGTTTTTTTTTTTAATCATCTCCGGATTTCATAGACACAAATCTAAACTTCTTTGTACCACATTGTACGCATTTACCAGAAAGCGCTGATCGGTTATTTTTAGTTGTAATTGTCGTCAAGTCATCTGTGCCAGTACGCGCCTTACACTTCATACAATATAGATCCATAATTTATGTATAGAAATATGGATATAATTGATTTTCAGCGACTAAAGCAAGAGAACCGGTTAAGCATCATGCAGCGCTACCAAACTCTATCCGGATGATTATAATCGGGCCATCTGGTTCTGGCAAGACGCAATTGTTGCTCAATTTAATAATGAGATGGATGAAGTGGGATAAGTTGTATTTAGTTGCTCCTAGCGTAGATGATCAACGATGCTATGAAGTGCTAAAAGATTTTAATGAAAACGCTTCAGAGATTGCCGGCGAGAACGTCGTTGATTTTATAACTGATATTGACGAGGCACCATCCGTGGATGACCTTGATGGAAGCATCAACAATTTAGTCGTATACGACGATGTGATGTTAGATAAACAAAAAAATCCTGCTAGAATATTTTCCCGAGGCAGGCATAAAAGCACGGACGTGATATATGTCACTCAACGCTACACACAGATTCCAAAAGTGATCAGAGATAACTGCAATTTATTGTGTGTATTCAACGGAGTTGATACTCATACTCTTAGAAATATTTGGCAAACTTGGTGCTGCGGTGATATGGATCATAATCAATTTAAAAATTTCTTTAGTAACGCTCAGTCAACCCCGTACGGATTTGTAACAATAAATTTGCATGACCCTCGGACACGATATCGTATCGGACTCGATCAAATATTCGGTTGAAATCGTAGTGATTTTCATTATTAACCCATAGCAGCAGAGAGGGTGATGCCAACGACAATGACAACATCGTTGTAAGATTGACCGCTTATAAAACGTCGCCTTGGAACGTTGTAGTCTCGCACCCCCCCCCCCTGTGTTTGTGACCACTATCATCGTAAGATTTTGTTTTAAACCCAATCGCTTACGAAATATTTGTCTAAAAAGGTTGGTCTGTTCACCCTCTCTGCTGCTGAGTTAAATACATCTGAAGGTTACATTGAAGATTTAATTATATTACCATTTGTTAAAAACATTTATGTAGCATACAGATCGTGTCTAAAACAAAGGGAAACAAAATTATAACAATCATCATCTATACTTACTCGATCTGAACTGTTCAATAAAAAAGTAGTTTTGAAAGGAAAAGATGACGAAACGAATGGAAGTTGATTTAAAGCATCACACACATTCACACATTCCCGAGAAGAAAAAAAAAACATTTTCTTTGAAAATATATATTTAAGAATAATATGACAACCTAGAAAAATCAAGACTATGAAATGAAAGCTTCACAAGATATCAAATATTTCATAATATACATTTATATCTGTTTGCTTTTCTTGTTTTGAATTTCGCCTCCATTGCTTGCCGAACATAATTTGAAAAAAGGAAAACAGTTTTAGGATTATTTCTTTGGAAACGAAACTAAGTGAAATGTGATGAATATTTTGTTTTTAAATTAATGACATGCCTATTTAGGGATTAAAAATATATTACGCAATCAGTCATTGAGTAAATATTGGGTGAGAAATCTGATTTACAATCATTTTCATGAGATACATATACACAATATATCTAAACAACATGTCAAAAATTGTATTAAAAAAGAATTCATTTGCAATTTACGAATAACTGATATTTCTGACACAGCTCAGGTAGCAGCTTTTGCTCGAGCTATAAACGATAATTTTGAAGTCATTGAAGAACTTCAAGGACTTGAATGGATGCATGCGACTACCAAAGGAATTGATCTGTTTGAAACTTTGAAGTTATGTCAAGAGAAAAACAACACAGACAGCTTTGTGCCCAGACATTGATAAACTGGCATCTGAACTTCAGTGAATGGTTGTGATGTACAGTTACAATTATGAATTAATTATATTAATATCTGTTTTCGAAACTGATTTAAAACAGTTAAATGAACATTTAACAAAAATGACTGTAATAACTGTAGTGTAGGACTGACACTGACTGCTTTTAAAGTTTTAGAATTTGGTTGCTGAAAGTTAATAAATTTAAGAATATTACACGACTTTTATAATTTTACAAACATCGCAATACATTTATAATTTTGTGGCTCGCTTAATTACCAAACATAGTAGATATAGACATCTACTTGAAAAGCTTGGGAACCACTGAGCATGTAACCTATTTGGAATTACAAGTTGAAGTATTATTATTTGTTATCATTTATATGCATTAAATGCAGTTTTCATTCAATACGAAGATGTTCATATTGATGTTTGATGCATACAATGATGAAATAACTTGCCTTTATATATTGCATTTAAAATATTTAACTATCTTACTGAACCTAAACAGACAATTTGCTTGAAGGGTGCGGACAAGGTTTTCGTAATATATAGAGACGTTGTGGATAACATCGATATTTCTAATTGCAAAATGTATCTTCTGAAAATAAATATCGAATTTATTGTAACTCTATTCCAATATAAAGGTGTTAAAAATTGTGTGTGAATGTGGGTATATTTAATGTTTCCCTGCCTACTTTATGCCTGATGGTGCTACGCTTGTCTTCATTATTGATGTGGTCAATATAAGAGATGCCAAGGATGGTTCTGTAGCATCTCATTTCATGTGCCTAGATTCTTGGTTGTAATTTTTCAGGCTTCACATAAATACAAACAGATTGAGATGATTAGTGCTCTCGATAGTCTGATTTTAGCTTTGAGAAAGATATTCTTGTCTCTCTATATGGGTCTTAGTTTTGACATGGCTGCTCTTGTTTCTGCCGCGAGTGACAAAATATCTGCTCTTGATCCCTTTTCAGTGATTATGGAACCAAGATATTTGAACTGACCCAATATTTCCAGTGACTGTCCACTGACTTTAATCTTGGCTGCCTTCCGATTCTTCAGTGCTCTTATTGCTGACTTCACCTATTCTTTAAGATCCTGGCAATCGTCATCATCATTTTTCAAGTTTGGAACTTAAAATAGGTCTCCTGTGGATGTATGGTTGTTGAGTTCTTTACCACAAACAGTCCATTTTCTGCAATGTCACTTGCTTCTGTGAGGCATTTTCCATTTTCGTATTGAATGGTACTGACTCTTGGCTGCTTCTGTCTGGTGAGATCTTTCACAATTTGGAATGCCTTTTTGCCGTTATTTATTGTCAGACTGATATCTATTACTGTGCACTTTTGTTTATAATACCATGGAGGTTTTTGTAAAACTGCAATATTTCTTCATCATCATGATCAGTGCTGGAGCCTAGACTTGGATAATTGTAATGTTAAATGGAGATGCTTTCAAACAAATGGAGATGATTCTGCTAGATATGGGGCGACATTCAAGCACAGATCCCTTGATGGTTTTGTTTACAAGGAAGCATACTCTAATGTTCCAGGTGGCGATGGCGATGCTGTCTCTCGCTCTGATTTTATGCAAAGTTCCAGTAGCACACTTGTCACCTCCGTCCTGTTGGACAACGGTCCTTGTTGACCCGGGCGACGACCTATTCGGTATTATAACTGCAGATTTTTCCAGCATTATCAGTATGTTTTAGGCAAATGTCGTCTGGCGGAGCCCATCGCTCTCCAGACCAAGTAGTTACTAGAAGGGGCTGTAGTACATCCTCCAACTGCCTTAGGGTCTTCACTCAAGATTTTCTTTTAGGATTTACTCCCTTGGACTTTGGCTAACCAAAGCCGACATGCTAGGCAGCAGGATACACGTGTACTGGCGTGTTCGTCAATTTCCCGACAAGATAAAACGTCTGACACTGCCCACAATGAATATCAATTGTAGAATAATTCTCAATACATCGACAGCGGAAGGGATGCAAAATAGGACAAATTTATAATGGATTTGAGGAGGTAAAGTGAACCATATATTAAGTTTGCAAGCAAAAGCTAACAAATTGTTTCACCTGTTGATGGCATCGGATGGATACAGGCAAACTTTATTTACCTTTGTTTATTTAATATAAACCACAAAAAAAAACAATTTTCATCTTTGTGACGAGAGGATTCGGATTTAGAATATCATATAATCCAAACATTAATGTGATCAGGGACCATATTCAAACAAATACCAAGAGAATGTATGCAAGGACTGGTAAATAAAATAGCAATTGCAGCACAGAAACGCACATGATAACAACAAAAAACAGATATACCAAAAGACTATTCAGATAAAGAAATACCCAGAAAACGTGAGAACAGAAGACCAAGGAAAACAAAGACAATATCCCAAAACTAACAGAAGTTCGCTTACATATCTGACTAAGATTGTGACTTTTAATTTATAACTCCAGTTACTAACTGGATATGAAAATAATATTAGCCTTGAACTGTGGACTAGCCTCAGAAAAATATATAATTATGCACTAATAGCAGGTAATGTGTTTACCGATAGTGAAATATCGCAACTACAATAGAATTAAATGCAATGATAGCAAAATCTTCAAAAGGTACACTATACTTATGAAATGGCCTAAACTAATTGAATTGTTCAGTTTGACAATTTTGTACTCCAAACTGCTGATAGAGGTATCAAAAAACGGATTATAAAAAAAAGTTAAGCATACGAATGGTTCTTAAAAACAGCAGTAAATAATTAGGTTTTCATCAGATATCTGTGAGAGAGAAAAAACACTTATTTTTTATTTCAATTACATTCACTGACAAGAACATTTTTTAGTACTTATGTGTTCCATATATAGATGAATTCCTATTATGTCACTCAATTCAAAGGATTCAAAATTCTTTCAGGGCAAGTTACTTCATGTTTATTATCGATTCACAAACAATATAGAGATATGGCTGGTACATCTGTATCTGGTTTCAACTTATTTCACATGGTAATTCTCCGCCGCAGGCGTCTTGTTCAGACGTTTCACCTTGACAAGTGGGAGGATTCGTTGGGCAAGTATGTGTCCTAATACGCACTCCAGGTATACCGAAACACGTCGAGGAACAAGCGCTCCAAAGGCCCCATTCCGACCATTGTGCAGTTACAAAGCTCCATTCTGACCACTGTACAACTCTAAATGACCTTTTTCCACCTGAGGAAATAAAATATAATCATAGTCCATTATCTATCAATTTGACTGTCGTTCTGTTTATTTCTAAATCGTCCACTGTATCAATCGTTGAGGCAATCTGTGAATCACTCCATAGATCACGTATAGATAGATATGTATCTCTTTCGATTTAATTCATATATTTATGTAATAATGTTTTTCATATGTATATCTTCATTTTTGAAACTTCTTGTACATAATTTCTTTTTCTTTTTTTTTAAACTGGTTTATGAATGAAAATTGTAGTGATAGTGTAGTGATTATCTAAAATTGAATTTTGTATGTGCATAGGGTATATTTTAAGATAATACAGAACGTAAAATTGCATAGGATCTATAAATAGATGCCTTTAATATGAGTTTATAACAGAATATTACCCCACTGCTCATTACTCCCTGTTTAATTACCCCCTCCCGTCTATTACTAAATGACATAATTTCTATACCCCCCAGTATAAATGTTTTAAAAATTTAAATCAAAATAATTTACTGTAAATTTTAACTTTAGTTAAAAATTATCAGCCTTGAAAACATATATTTGTCCTGGAATATTCAATATTAAGTTCATCACATTATAATGTTTATGTACCATACAATATTTTATATTCATGTGATTACGGCTGAATTTTATGTATGATCCCTCACAATTATTCGAAGTGCGCTATATTGTTCATAACAAAATGTTCATAATCCGAGTATTGCAGTCATGACATTTCTTTCGATTTAATTCTGCTTGATGTCCTTCAAGTCGCTAAAAAAATTATTACATTCAGCAATGATTGATCTCTTTAAAAGATTGTCAAAAAGCGCCAAATGTTTGAATAATCAACAGCAACGGCACATTGTATTTTTTATACCAATTGAGAAAACACAGCAATCAGATTTTAATTCCTATTTTGCAGTCATCCTTTTTACTATATTTCCTGTTCTAACATCCTTATATCTTAATTGATAGGAAAAGCATGTGCTTGGACTGTCCAGTGGAAATGGAGTGTGTGTGTGTGTGTGTGTGTGTGTGTGTGTGTGTGTGTGTGTGTGTGTGTGTGAATAGTATTTTTAACGTAGCTTTAACAATTTTTCAGTCATATCACTACCATGTCTGCAATGAGTCAGTTTATAGTGATGTCTAGTACTAGCGCATCATGCCGCAGATATGTAGCATGATGTCCCACCCAGTCACATTATCATGACACCAGACCTACTAGTCCTAACAGTAACCTTTTAATGCTGCGCGCCAAGTAAGGCAGCTGTTAGTATCTTTTTTGTAAGTCTTTGGTATGACTCTGCCGTGGATCGAACACACGACCTCCTGCTCCCACGGCGGTCGCTCAAACCACTAGGCAATCTGAGCGGTATGAAAATATAAAGTTTTCAGTTGACTATAATAGTATTGACAACGTCAAGATTCTTGGCTGACCAGTACATTTCGGATTCTAAAGTCTATACGGGACTATATCTATACTATCCATTCTAGTGACACGAAACATTAGGTCATAGCCAATTTGAACTCTTTGAAATAATCGAAAATAATTTTATAATTCGTACAATAATCTTACTGGAAAGAGATATTCCAACAATCATTTATTCTGCTGGAGATATGGATGAAATATTTTGAATAGTAAAGCTAATTAAATCTCTTGTGAAATGGTTCAATGAACAAACCTCAATAATCGTAAATATAATTGTAATCCAGTATGAAGTCAAGAACATTCAGCAAACCAAAGGAATATTCGACTTTATGACTGATATTGAGAAAATTCATTGCGAACACACTTATATTAATACGCCATGTATTAGATATCCAAGAACTAAAGTGGATATCCAAATGCATTATATGACCTCTAATGACCTCAGAGTGATCCTACGCAATAAAATGTAGATCTTATTGTTACATTACGGACATGTGTACATGTGTTATCAGCATATGTACACATCACCGCCTGAATTCTGCGAATGAAAATTTTGTAGTTCTTTTCATCTTCATGTATTGTTAACTCTAGTTTCAAAAGACGTTTGAAAGTGGCCTTTTAATAGTATACATATATCGCTAAACAGTACTAAATAGATCCAAGCATCTCCTAATATCCTCTCCAGAATCATCAAAAAAGTCCAAAAGATCGTTTAAAAATCATTTTGTATGGCATACAAATCTATTCGAGTCATATATATGTGCCAACCAAAGTCATTCGCAAAGGTTTCTGTGTTCATTAGGTCTCACTCGACCTTCAGCACCAAAACAGAAAAACTGTCCAAGTAGTGTCAAAATCGAAAAAGATCATTTATGTATTCATCAGTCAATATATTTACTGAATATCGTTAATCGACATCAAGCGGTATTGTGTAGTAACAAGCTAGCTGGTATTGTCATACTAGAATACATACGTACCAACAGACAACATCACAATGTTCCCACTGCCTTCTTTTCAAAATAAATTGTATATCATCTTTAGTTGTAGATCCGAGACAAGAAATACAAACTAAATACACATTATATATATATATATATATATATATATATATATATATATATATATATATATATATATATATATATATATATGTTGTTTTGTTCTATCTTTTTCCCTAATTATGTTAGTTAAATTGCATTCTTGTTGTTGCGGGTTTAGCGTCATTTGTCAGCACATAATGGGCGACCACATGTTGAGGCCCTTTTAGCTAGTGAAGGGAAAAACTGAAAAATCCCAGAAAAAAATCATCGACTCAAGGGCAGTTACTGTCAAACATTTTTCATACTAACATTGGCCGAGGTCATATAATGATCAAACCCCGCAGACGTAAAACGTTTTGATTCTGGGTTGCATTACGTCATGAAAAATCTGACCAAGCGACATTTTGCTTTTAAACATAAATGTTATAATGATATTTCCAATCATTATATTACCTCTGAACATGAAGAATGCCAGAATCAAAGGAAAATAATACAACGCCGCACTTGGATGAACAGGAAGATCTGGAGCTGGAAGAAACACAATAAACCCAGGAGAAGGTGGTGGTGGAAGAGGAAGTGGAAGAGTAAGTTCTGGTCGTTGGGGTGGCAGAAGAAGCGGCAATAGGGATGTACCAGGTGACCTAATCATGATATCCTTCTCAAAAACAGGACTGAGAAAAAGGAAAGTTAAAAACATTATATATATATATATATATATATATATATATATATATATATATATATATATATATATATATATATATATATATATATTATATATATATGTGTGTGTATGTGTGTGTGTGTGTGTGTGTACTTACGATAATAACCTGTAGGTCATAAAAGAGATCGCACTTCTTATTGTAGTTGAACGTGCGGCTTTCCGAAGTTTTTCAACCTTAGCACTGGCTGAGGTTAATGTATCTTAATTGAGTAGGTGTCCTAAATAAGTCAGTCTTCGATATCCTACGTGACATTTTGAGGGTCGGGAGGTGAACTCTAAGTCATTCCATAACTTTTCTCAGTAAGATCACGTGTTCTTCCCAAGTAGGTGATGCCAATGATAAATCGTCCATGAAATTGGAAACTCCGGTCCCTCTTTTAGGTTATAACGGTTTCCTCGTCATTCAGATGAAAATGATGGGTGCATTCTGGACCCCGAACGGCATTACTACCCATTGGTATTCCCATCTGATGTTGCAAAGGCAAGTTTAGGACGGTCTTCTTTACGAACTGGAATTTGCCATATCCCTTAACAAGTCAATATTTAGAAAAATACTTGGCGTTGGTTACTCAGTCAAATATGGACTTAGGATCCGGTATCCTTTTGAACTGAAATTCTGTGACCCTGTTTAATTTTTTATAGTAAACACAAACGCGGTTATCACCATCTTTATTCTGGATCTAAATAAATGGTGAACTATGTGCAGATTCGGCTGGTTTAATGACCCCTAAGTACAGCATAGTTCTTATTTCGTCCCGTTGAGTTTCTAACTTCGCAAGAGGTAGTGGATAGGGTTTCCGTTTCACACATTTCATCCAGCAACCTCAAACTGAACTCCTCCAAGTTATTCATGCCTGGTGTTTCTGTCAAGACGCTTGAGTAGTCGTGGAGCATCTCCTCCACCTCTTCCGTTGTTCTGACTTTAACTTTACGTCAAGGACGACATACACATATATATATATATATATATATATATATATATATATATATATATATATATATATATATATATATATATATATATATATATATACACACACAGTGGAACCTCGTTAATCCGGCACATTCGTTCCCAGTGAATATGTCCGGAATAAAGAGTTTTCCGGATAATTCAATCGTGCACATTTTTTATTTTACGATATCACACCGTACATGAATATGTTAGCTTTAAATGTAATAAACTGTATATTCAATAATGGTTGAAATACATTAATGAAAAAATCTATTAATTTGTCTTTATTTCACATTATTATAAAATGCGTTTGTACATACATATACAGTAAATATAACTTTAGATAATTAACACATCGAAAACAGAACAACCTGGACCTCACAAATGAAGCCCTATACTGCCCACAGCTTAAATCTGTCAACTGTATTTGTACAGCCATAAGTAAACTTTGATTGTTACATACAATTGGTAATCAACATAGAGGCTTAACGACACGTTTATTGTATTTACCATATGTTATGTCAAAAAGCATGGACGATTTGATCCCAGTGTGTTCGTTTAATTATTAACACCCCGTCGGCGACAATCGCTGGTTACAATGTGATCATGATACTTAGTTATTGATAGTGACCATAGATTCTCAAGGACTTCACTATTGAGTTTAATGTATTATTCTACTTAACTGTATTTTCATATACGATTTTTTCGAATTTTCTTATCCTTGGACAGATTATTTCCGGATTATCGAGACAAGTTTTAATGTAATTTTATACTTTGGTTACCGATTTTGATTTCCGGATCCGGAGCTCGAACTTCTTGATTACCTGAGCAAGTTAATGTTTAGTTATTCCGTTCCCGTTGAATTATGTCCGGATAGCGAGGTTTCCGGATAAACAGAGTCCGGATTAACATACATATATATATATATATATATATATATATATATATATATATATATATATATATATATATATATATATATATATATATATATATATATATATATATATATGTGTGTGTGTGTGTGTGTGTGTGTGTGTGTGTGTGTGTGACCAGATTCAGTCAAGGAATTAAGTTCTTCGATACTAATCGGATTGCTGTATACCTTGCAAATATAATGTTCATCATCGTAAAACACCTTGTCTAAAAACAAAGTATCGTACTGATACAATATTTATTAGGCGAAGAATGTCGCTTGCAAAGTTAACGTTTAATGTTTCAAAGTTAAATCAGTAGATATGCTGATCTTTTCTTGAGATAAAAACTTTTTTATGAAAGGAATTACTATTTCTCTTCTACGCGTAAAAGTGATACAAGTTTCAAGACCCTGATTATTGACGGAGATCCTTTCGCTGAAAGGATGATCTATATAGTCTGTTTTAAGCAATAATTTTAACCGGTTGTCATTCTTCAGAAAAGAATTACATGAATTTTGTTTTGTTGTTTAATTACTAAAATGATCAAAATGCAGTGTAGTTCAGTAATATTATTTCTGAAACATCCAATGTGCAGATATGCAGCAAAAGTGCTTTAAAGTATTATATATCATTGGTCTGTTATCGGTATGTCTTCAAACAAAACTACAACACTTGTGAGGCGTTGGACCGACTGTCAGTCGTCTGCCAGTAATATTACAAGATGATTATGTCAGGCATTGCTTTTTGGCAGTAAACTGATATACGTTTCAGTTATGATTCTTCCATTTGTTTCTAATCATTAGTTGATCATCTAATGCAACGAATAATTATTATTCATAATAAGCGAATATACCAAAAATTATAAATATTCATCACAAGAGAATAAAGCAACAATCATAATTATTCATAGTAAGATAATATAATAAAAACAATATGTATTTATAACAAGAGAAAATAACAGCAACAATAACTATTCATAATAACAGAACAAAGCAACAATAAGTATTATTCATATTAAGAAAACGTAACAACGCTAATTATTCATAATAAGGGAAAGCGAAACCAACCATAAGTATTCGAATGAAGAGAACAGAACAAACAACCATAATTGATCATGATAAGATAACATAACAACAACCATAATTATTCATGATAAGAGAACAGGGCATCAACCGTAATCACTCTTGATAAGATAACATAAGAACATCTATAATTATGTATAATAAGATAAAATAATAACAATCATTATAATTTATAATAAGATAAGATGACAACAGCCATAATTATTTAAAATACGATAACAGATCAACAACCATAATTATTTATAATAAGAGAACATAACACAACCAATTCATGATAAGATACATAACAACAACCATAACACAACAACCATAACTATTCATGATTAGAGAACAGAGCAACCATCATCATCATTCATAACAAGATATCATACAAGCAATAATAATAATATTTATAATAAGATAACGAGGCATCAACCATTATTATTCATCTTAAGAAAAGAAAATACCAAAACATAATTATTCATAACAAGAGAAAATAACAATAACCATAATTATTATTTATAATAATAGAACAATGCAGCAACCATAATCGTAATAAGAAAACATAACAATAGCCATGAATATTCATACTAAGCAAACAAAGCAAAAATTATTCATTATTAGAGAAAATTACAACAACCATTAATAAGTGAACATACTACGGCGACGACGACGGAAACAGCTTTGCCTATAATTTGATGTTAAAGAATGAGAGAGAGAGAGAGAGAGAGAGAGAGAGAGAGAGAGAGAGAGAGAGAGAGTATTGAAGATTGATCTTTTTTTTTTATCTTCATACCTTTTTTCCTAATGTAACAAGAAATATGTGCGTGATGTTTTATCGCTCCACCAAGCAAAGTGACTCGTGGATATGACCTTCCCAGACCAGATTTTAACTTATTTAAAAATGCTTCCTCATCCATAAAAATGAAAGAAAATTGCCCAGAGTCAATTGTAAATGTGCTCTAATTTCACTGGACAACAAATTTTTACAAAAGTCATGTTACTGAAATAAAATTAGTCAATTCTTATCAATTTTTATGTGATGAACACGAATATGACAGTCAAATTGCAAAATTGGCTCTAGTTTTTTTGTAATCTGCAAAAAATTAATGTTTACATAACGAAATGCATTCCAATAAAAAAAGGTCAACTGTAATAGCCTACCTATAAAAAATCAAGTCATTGACTACATCTTAGGTTTCTTCGCCTGTCCCTTGTACAGCTGTTCGGGAGCATCTCTGAGGAGTGTCCAGCAGTAGTCAGCCAGCATTGTAGTGGACCATTTTCCTTGGTATCTTTGTTCCATTGTTGCGATATCTTGATGAAAACGTTCGCCGTGTTCATCACTAACAATACCACAGTTGCTAGGAAAGAAATCCAAATGGGAATGAAGGAAGTGAATCTTTAGAGACATATTGCAGCCAAGTTTCATATACTTCATCAACATGTCTTCTACTAGTTCCTTATAGTTTTCTGCCCTAACATTTCCGAGGAAGTTTGTAGAAACTAGGCGAAAAGCATTCCATGCTTGTTTCACGTCACCTTCCACCAAGTTGTTGAACCGGTCATCTTTGAAAAGCTCTCGAATCTGAGGACCCACAAAAACTCCTTCTTTAATCTTTGCTTCGCTGAGTTGAGGGAATTTTTCATGCAGGTATCGGAATGCTGGCAAAGTCCGGTCAATGGCTTTCACGAAGTTCTTCATCAAACATAGTTTGATGTGAAGGGGTGGTAGCAAGATTTTCTGAGCATCAACCAGAGCTGGGTGTTGGATATTCTTCTCTCCAATGGCTACATTCTGCCTGTGAGTCCATTCCTTCCTCATGTAGTGCATTTCCCTTGCTCGGCTATCCCACTCGCATAAGAAACACATGTATTTTGTATATCCTTGCTGCAGTCCCATTAAAAGGGCAACTACCTTCAAATCACCACAGAGGTGCCAGCTGTACTTGTTATACTCAATGGAATTCAGTAGCTGCCTTAAGTTATCGTCTGTCTCTTTCATGTGGACAGCATACGCTACTGGAATAGATGGAAGAATGTTTCCATTGTGCAAAAGCACAGCCTTGAGACTCAGTTTCGAAGAGTCCCCAAATAGTCTCCATTCTTGTGGGTCATGAGTGATTTTTAAAGCATTCATGAGGCCCTCAATATCGGAACAGAATATCAGATTACTTTCCTTTCTGAAGAAAGGCTCCAATTGCTGGTGGCGCTTTCGATATGCAGTAATTGTGACATCTTCTTCTAGAAGATTCCATTGTTGGAGTCTTGATCCTAGCAATTCTGCCTTGTTCTTTGATAAGTCCAAATCACGAATCAGGTCATTTAGTTCTTCCTGTGTTATTCTGTGTGGGGTTGATGATGCACCACAGTGAAAATCTGGATCACTGCATGCTGATGGACCAGGAGAAGAACAGGTCGACTCACCTTTGTCTTCGTCAGATGAATCAAGAGAATATTCTGCTGGAGCTTCTGGAATAGGAAGTCCCTCACCATGTTGAACTGGTCTCAATGCAGACGGAATGTTTGGGTAGACTATTCTCTTCTTCTTTCGCTTCGTTATTCCGCCGGAAAGAGGAGGAACCAAGCAGAAGTAACAGTCATTTAGGTGGTTGCTTGGCTCTCTTCACACCATTGGGACTGCAAACGGCATTGATGACCTTTTGCAATTCAACCACTGTGAAAGCTGTGTTGTACATGTAGCACAGCATATATGCGGAGCCCAAGGCTTGTCTTGGTCACCAACCTTGCATCCGAAGTAAAGATGATATGCCTTCTTTACTTGAGAATTGATACTTTTCTTCTGGTTGGCAAATGTCACTTCCCCACAAATATAGCAAAAAATGTCCGCGGTATTAACACAACTTCGAGGCATTACTGTTCTTTATTGTACGTAAATGGATAAAATAATAAGTTTTATGTAACAGTAGCTTGAACTGTCTCGCACAACGTCTAAAATATTTTAAATGCTGAACCTATCTGATTGGGCTTTATATAGTACACTGCTTACGTCAGCTTCAGCAGCCGCCTGGCATTAGTATAATAGGCCTACACATGTATAGTACACAGCTGACGTCAACTTACTTCAGCAGCCGCATGGCATTAGTATTGCATTGCATCAGAAAATGATGCAATCAACTGTGGATGATGTGAGCATGATGGTATTATGCAATGTTACATCATTATTCCAGATGTTGCTGCAGTCCTACTGGAGAAATTTACACAGTGAAACATAGAAAATGAGGTATATGAATATCTTCAAAACGAGAGCCAATAAAAAAAATTCACGGTTATATTCGTGTTCGGCACACCAAAATACTACAGATTAGGGCCTTTTCAAGTCAGTAATGATTTCACTGTTGACCAGTGTTTTCGGACCAGAGTATTTACAACAGTTGCTCCTCAGTTATCATTTCCTAAAACTGACAGAACTAGATATGTTGGTGTTGTTTTTTTCTTCTTCACGGTTGCGAGTTTATATCGTGTATATAATACTAATAATAATGAGGACTTTGTATAGCGCCTAATCTTCAAACGTCTAAGCGCTTTACACCATCAATAATGATATGACTACACTACAGAACAACAAATGACAAAAACAATGGAATTGGAAAACATAAAAACATGCTGAAAATATATAAGATACAAATATGATTAGGTCGCTAAGTTTGTCCCTGAAGTCGAAACAGGTGAGTCTTGAGAGTACCCTTAAAAGGGACCACAGTGTCTTTGTGTCTAATTTCAATTGGCAATTCGTTCCACGTCGCCGGGCCCTGGTATGCAAACGAACGTTGTCCATATGACTTTGTTTTCACCTTGGGAACAATGAGTATACGATTATCAGAAGAGGAGCGTAAGGATCTAGCTGGTGTATAAACATGGGTGAGGCTGGATAGGTATGTTGGACTGGAGTCTGTCATTGAAATATAGCACAGAGAACAAATTTTGTGTTTGATTCTGTATCGAATTGATAGCCAGTGTAGGGTATAGAGCAGTGGTGAGGTGTGCTTTGATCGAGGTACTCTAAAGATAATCCGTGCAGCTGTGTTTTGAACATTTTGAAGTTTCTGGAGTAAATATTGTGACGAACCAGACAGAATTGAGTTACAATTGTCCAGTCTTGAAAGTACTAATGAACATACAAGTGTATAGTATTGCCATTTGAAAAGACATGTTTGCTTTAACAACCAGGACACAATAAGGCAGTCTAACGTGGTTCATGATCTCCGGAAACGGAAAATAATAGACCAAAGTCTTAGATTTCTTACATTTTACCTTAAACTTATTAATAAGATACCAATTAAGTCGTTAAAAATTTAATCTCAATATTTCATTAATTAACGAAAATAAGAAAACTGAATTATCTATTAAATCACAACCCTTCCCTACCACGTTTTGCACATGATTCCATGAAATGGTGTACGAGATGTGCGTTAGAACGAAATGAAGTTCCCAGCTATCCATTCTTTTTAATTCACATATAATGACGAATCAATCATTCACATCTGACATTTGTCATTGTACATGTCTGCCAAGTAAGTCACTCTACGATTAGTCTCCACGCTATGTTGCAAGAGAGTTTACCGAGAAGTAACTGGGGCTGAGAAAGAGGAATGATCACGCAAGCCTTTATTACACTTTCTGAAAATCTTGTATTCGGAGATTAAACTCCACGCATTATCCAGATAATCTTTCGGTTGTTGTTGTGGGGGGGTTTTTTTTACTCACCGTCATCATTGTATTATTCATCTGACTACGAATATCGTTTAGGTAGCCAAAGTAATGGTCACGGGTCAGACTTTGAATCCTTTCAACCAAGTCAGTAGGGAAACAAAGGAGACAGAATGTTTTTCCTATTCTGATCATCTAGACATCATGGCTATCAATTATGTATTCTTTCCATAGATTCCTTTTTTACTTCTTGTCCTGGCTCAAACGCCACCTCGTCACCCATCTCCCAAGTTTTTTGGTAATCCATCCTTGTTCTAATAGTCTAGAATCACTTCACTGAAATATGATTATCTTAGTATATTCACATTCTGCATATAAAATGACGTTCAATGTGTTGATCAGAGCTACTGAGAATTGAAGTTCCCTGCAAAGTTTGCCCGATTTATTGGGTGGAATGTCCCTTGTCACTGCCTTAGTCTTAGATGAAATCAAAGCCACACAAAGCATATCCTCTTTCATACTCATAGTGGATGCTATTTGAGACTAACTGTCTTTTCGAATCATACACGCTAAAATGAGTTGTTAAGTAATTTTCTGGTCACAGTTAGGGTTGAATTGTTTGGTACACGAAGTCTAACCATCTCGAGAGACTTCTAGCTTGGATGCTTTTAAGTATTTTTTTTTAAACTAAAGGATTTTAATTGACGGCTTCTTTGCGGGCCGCTTTGCTGACGATTCTGATGAGTAAACATTTGGGTAGCTATCTATGGAAAGATAAGTTTCGATTTTGATTCGGAGTCCTGAGGCAAAGGTAAACGTTTTCACTTAAAATCTTCGTAATGCGGACTTAGTTATCGTTCTCCTCAACGTCTGACTGATGTCGTTTCCAACTTTTGATAAACCTCCATAAGGTGCATGTAAAGTCTGGCTTCTTCGATGATGGTTTTGTACTCGTTATCATTTGTCATCAAATGGAAGATGGTACTATTTCGATTCAGTCTCAGACGAACATCCACTCGGTTCAGGCGATACTTTCTTGCAACCCCCATATCCAAGTGTATTCGATACATCAGTTTCAAACTGCACCTTTACTTTTTGTCTGGAATCGGATGTTAATAGTGTGTCGCATTTGTTGGCTGAAACCCAGTTGTCGTTTTAAACGACACAGTCTGGAACCGAATGTCAAAAGTATGTCGCGTTTGTTGGCTGAGACAACCTTTGTCGTTTTGAGCGAGACATTCTTGTGGAACCGGATGTCAATAGTGTGTCGCTTGAATTGAATACGACAATGTGTGTCGTTTTGAAGCATCAAAGTGTTTCGTTGTGTCGGGTATATTATTTTGACCTCTAAATGATATAACCACTATAAAATGGATGGAAAGTTTTTATTTCAAAATGATTATTGAAAATGAGTAGGAAATTTGGTAATGCAAATAGGAATACTAAATTTCTCATGGATAGCAGACGGCTGTGTAATCAGGTAAATCCTTTATGGGAAAATGTATTTGACATAACGAGGACATAAACGTTGAAACAATATCAGAGAAACATTATAGTAGTCATTATGAGTACTAAATGTAATGTGTCAGTAGTAACTAGTCTACCTTGCTATTAATGCATGAAATTATCAGTTGAGATGACTATAAACTTTTGTTCTGTTTGTTTGATCTTGAGACCTTCACTGGAGTCCAGTAGAACCACAATTGCCAAAACGACGGATCTCGTCGATATTTATGTTTTGGGATCATACTCGGAAACTTCATGACAAGTTTTCAAAAACACGACAAAATATGGAAGAATTTGGAAAGATTGACCTGAGCGCCTCCTAGTGGAAAGCCGAGCGCCCAATACACAGTAGTACGCATGGCGCTTTATTTCAAACGACAAAAATAACAATTATTTCACAATAAATTATATGAAGATTCATATTGAAGATGAACAGTTTCATCACGCTGGTGACAAAGAAATGTGAACTTACATGAGCATTGCTTTAATCCTGAAGAAAAACTGATACAATTTCCTATTTTTCTCTCAAAATGTAAGTAAGTGATAACAATTTACAATCCTATCATGTACACTCTAGGCTTTAAAAATATTTACCCAGATGATTATTTTTTTACACAAATCATTTTTATATGATTTACATATTGTATCAGTTTACTTTTTTTCAGTACAATGGTCATATATCAAAAACTGTTATTACAGTTACTATTATCTGCATTGGAAACAGCTGTACAACTTTACATGAAAAGAGCGTAAACAATAAAGGAGATTATAAATTCCCTCAAACATTAATGAAATGTACAATTTCACTTCATAAGAATATAAGTTGACAGGTAGTCAGGATTGTTTCAAAAACCCATACCCCCCCCCCACCCCCGATCAATCTGAAGAAATATTATCCTTGACTTTCTCAAGGGAATCAGACAAAATTGTTTAAGCCGATCAAATGCAAAACAGGACATAGCATAATTCATAATCTGATTTCTATCACACGTAATCGTAATAATGTTCTCACTGCAGTTCATCTATCTGTTTCTCCGTTAACAAAAATGTTTCATTGCCATATTCATCGATAATTATATTAGCAACATATTGCACAGGCTTGACTGGGGGTAGTGTCAGTATTATTCTAACGGCATTTTCTAGTATCTCTTTGTAGTGAATAAAATCTTTTGCTTAAATAGTTTATTCGTAAAACGCCAAATATCTTTATGATTAAAAGTTATTAATATTTTGCGTAGAGATTCAGATACAAAATTGCATTTCTTAAATCAGGCATGTGTCCAGTCTGGTCAATAAGTTTGAAATGTATCGTTATTAAAAAGAGATTATGACATTGTTGATGAACCGAATTAGTGGGTTCTTGTGCAATCAAATATCCAGGAGGAACTTGAGCTGTATTTGTATATAGAATATATACGTTTTTAGGCTGAGTGGATTTTTTTCTAGATCTATTTTATAGCTGCCATCAATTAAATTACATACAAGATTGACCGCACTAGTTGATGTTATATTTACAATTCCTGGTGAAATATGCCTGCTGCCGCTGTACGAATCATTGTTATGTTTGATAATAACTGGTGTTGGGCTTGACTCAAAAATTTTTGGAAAATATTCATTAATAAGATTGTTGACTGATTTGTTTGGATTTTTTTAGGGTAAATCATACTAATTTAAAATTTGGTAATTATGTTTAAGTAATTTTATAATGATCGAGAAACATTGTTGAGTTACTATAGGCGAGAAAGTCGGTGATTTTCTGATTCATAAATTCGAGATCTGATAAACCTTGATCTAATTATTTCATCGTTTCATTTATCTGTTGGATTAATATTCAGAATACAATTTTGTAATACTAGAAAATAAATTTCGTAGATCACTGAGTACAAATACATGTTCAGATCTCATATCGTCAGAAAATAATTTAATACATTTTTCATTAATAAATGGGATAGTTATTTGATTAAGTTCAATATAATAAGTATTATTTTCTACAGCAAAATAAATCCGTTTAGTTACATCATCTTCATGCTCCCTTATAATGATTCAATATTCTGGAAAAAAAAAAAATATATATATATATATATATATATATATATATATATATATATATATATATTTATATATTTATATATATATATATATATATATATATATATATATATATATATATATATATATATATAGCAGCAGAGAGGGTGAACAGACCACGTTTTCAAGCAAAAATAAGGCTTCCAGATCATGTTTTCGAACAAAATATGGCCTATAGATAACGTTTTCGAACAAAATATCAGGTTTCCAACAAATCTCATTTAACCAAAAAAAAGTCTCCATTTTTGCAAAAACGGAGATTTTACGATTTTTTAATCAATTTTGCTCGCAACGATGTGGTCATCCACCCTCTCTGCTGCTAAAGTTTTCAGTTCTGGGTTAACAAAAAATAAGAAATGATTTGATCAAGTCCTTAGGACTTTACAAACAGACTAATCGCTAACACCTCTTCTTGTAAATCAATCAGATTATTTGACTGGTCGGTGAGTTTGAAATTAATTCTCGTTAACGAATTATTATGGCATCGCATGTAGACAGGATTAATTGGGTTTTCAATTATTAAAAATCCTGGAGGAGCTGTTGGTGCAAACGAATAAAGAATATATCCTTGCTGAGCTTGATTTGATCGTTCGAGATTAATCTGATAGCTTCCTTCGATAACATCACATACTAAATTGAGCGCAATCACTGAGGATATATTCACGTTGAACGGAGCGATATGACTGCCGCCACCGTCTAGGTCATTATTGTGTTTGAGGATTTTTATTTCCGATGATGTTGTTTTTCTCCATGCATCATGAATTATTTTAAAACCAACATCGATGGCATCACTGAGAAGTTTTTTTAGTTCTGGTACGTTATATCCTGGTAGTTTAAATGTTGGAATATCCTTGACGGGGATTTTATATTCATCTGCAAATAAATCCTTTGTTTCAGGGCTATTGTCACTTAATATCTCTTGAATAATTTGTGAATTAAATGTTTCCATATCATTGATGATTTTGTTGCATGTTTCTACGACGCTGATAAATTTATCTCGGGTGAGAGAGCCGGATTTAAGAGATATTAACAACAACGAAATATCGTTATTGAACGCTGTGAAATTTTCAGTGATTTTATCCTGTCGAATTAAGTATAAATCTTTCTTAACGATGGGATTTTTCAATACATTAAAAACATTAAATTTATTGTAATAGCTATAGCTTTTTATTGGATTATCGGGTTTTATTCTGTCGGTGATATAATCAGTTTTTTGTGGTTCGGGTAAATTAACGGTTTCCTCCAGAGTTTTACTCTGGGGTGGTAATTCAGGCCATCCTAGTACGGTTCTAATAGAACTTTGATAGATATCTACGACGTATCCTTCTGTGCTTATCTCAATTGCGGATGATAGCGTCGGCTCATGAACTGTTATAGCGATTTTTGATTCTTTTCCAGTAATCGATTTTATTCTACGCGCGAATTCATTATTGATTTGTTCGATTTGGTATGATCCGGTTGGTATGGAAACAGCGTTCCAGTCTGGGGTTCCGTCGGGTTTATTCTTATTTGCAAACACTAAAGAATTATTGGGTTGTTGACCACCAAATGATTTTGATCTGATATTAGGCCAACTGTGATACACTCGTAGTTTTGCTAGCGCTATCTCCTTCACTGGGACCGGAGAGGTGAAATTCACACTGAATTCTGGATTCGTTGATGTTATTGATATCATGCTTGTTTGTACTGGGTTCGTGTTCTCCACTATTCGTTGAAGTAATTCCTGCGGTGTTGTCATTGTTATTATACTCATGATTTATTTCTAATTTTGGTATCGAGGAATCATAAATACTGACCATCACTGAGAACTCACAATCTGGTAATGTTGATATTATTGAGATCATTTTGTTTTTTGGGTTCGTGTTTTCTGATTCCATCGGTGTTGTCATTGTTATTATACTCATGTTGTCGCTCTAATTTCGATATCGTGGAATCAAAAATACTGACCATCGCTGAGAATTCACTATCTGATATAATCGTATTATCGAGTGACGATGATATCATCAGGGATAATTGCGAGTATGCGGTTGATGCAATATGAAATTGAAGTAAGTAATTCTGCAGTTTACTCTGGCTGCATGATGATATCTTTTTTGCTATCCCGGTTGATATACCCCCGATTGTAGCCACCGCAGAAATGCAAATTGGAACTACGACCGGGGCAATCATTGTTAGCGATGCAAGTATTATTCCGGCGCCAGCGAGAACGCTTGACAAAGAGTATATAATAACATCAATTGCGGTGATTCTTCGTCGGTATTTTTTTATTTTTATTTGATACTCCTCAGTGAGGGTTTTGAGTCTATTTTGAAATTCTCTGACCTGATCATAGCGACATTGAGTTGATGAAATCATTGTTATTTTAAAAACACTAGCGTTTTCAAATACGATTTCAATTTAGTTATTTGCTCAGATCTACTACGAATTCCAGATACCATGTTACTAATGCCCTATCCAAACTTTTATCATCGGCTTTTATCGTTAACCGTTCAGTTTTATCCTTGTCGATGATCGTTGAAATCGTATTGTTGACCCCGGATGAACTCGACGATGATATATTAAATTGAATTGGTGCTACCAGCGTTAATCGATAAATACCCTTGATAGTAGCTGTGATGGGTAAAATAGCATGTGGCGATATCCACTCAAATGTTCCAGATTGAAGTGTGTATAAGTTATTGCTGAAGCTATGATGAGGAATTTTTATTTTTTCAAGTCGCGGGAGATTGTTGTTGATCGTAGCGATATATTCAGTGATGTTATCTATAGTTATTTTAACATGTTCAGGTCTAGTATTTCGTTTACCAAAAAGTTTATCAACGATGTCAGTGTTTCTGAGGGTGATCAATCGTACTGTGTTAAAAAAAACTTGTATCAACATCATAATCAGATCGTAGCTTTGCTAAATCATCGATTGCGGTTTTTATCGTTCCAATATTCGGTGCGGACACTGGTGGATCACCAAGAAATTCTTGTAGCGGTTGATTGAATTTAGCAATGGCTTCACCGGTTCTGCTTATTCCTCTTCGTAGTGCGTTAAAAGCAGTTATATGAGCATCATAATCAGCTCGTAGCTTTGCTAAATTGTTGATTGCGGTTTTTATCGTTTCAATATTCGGTGCGGACACTGGTGGATCACCAAGAAATTCTTGTAGCGGTTGATTGAATTTAACGAATTCATCGTTGAGTGATTTTAATGAGTTTGCTGTGTTATCTACTGTTGTTAGTTTCTCTGTGACCGTCGAAACAAGTATGCCTGGTTTGAGTTTACCATCTTGAAACAGTGCAATAGCGTCATCGGCGGCGTCATGTCTTCGTGTTAAAATGTCATTCAATGACACATCACTGGATTTCAATTTACCCTGTTTGTCTTGAAATACAACTATTTCATTAGGATCAACATTTGTTAAGTTCAACGTCTCAGCTATTTCATCCTTGATTAGTTTTTTTACATCCTTGACAGAATCAGGTGGTGCAGTGCCATCGGGTTTGGGTTTCAAAGATCTCCCCCAAATATCAATCATGTTATTGTAAAACTCTTTCTCTCTCTAAAATCGTTTCGATTTCCAGCGATTACTAGTGTATTCATTAACGACAACATGTGGTGGTTTTCCGCTTGGGTTACTCAAGGAGTTAGAAATATCGTCAAGGACATTTAATACTTCGCTGCCGCATATTGGTGGGTCAATCATCGTTTGTGTTGGTAGCGTAGAATACCAAGTCTTCATTGGAAGAGTTTTTATATACCGCATAAACTCTTTTGGTGGGGCTAATCCATATGAATCAAAATAGACAGCAGCAGAGAGGAAAAACAGACTTTCTCTAATTGGGGTATATTTTAAGCAAAATATTCTAAGGCTCCATTTGCCAAACTGAGACTTAACAATTTTAGAGTTCTGTTTGTCAAACGGAGCCTTCCTCAAGGGTAAAAAAAAAAGACGCCATTTAGTTGACGTTCACCTCCTCGGCTGCTAATGCGCTAACTAAATATTTGATCAAGTCCGATACGATATCTTGTCCGAGAGTCTGCTAAATTTATCGTTATAAATCCGTATGGGGCGGTTCTAGCCATACTAAAGAAATTTTTAAATTTATTAAAATCCATATCACCGTCACACCAGTAATTAAAAATATTTTGTAATGTGTATTTTCCAGTACCGTTAAATACGCATACTAAATTGCAATTTTCTCTTATTATACTTGGAATCTGTGCGTATTTTTGAGTAACATATATCACATCTATGTTTTTATGTCTGCCTCTGGAAAATATCATTGCTGGATTTGTTTGTCTTTCCAACATAACATCATCATATACGACTAAATTGTTAATACTTCCATCAATATCATCAATACTAGGTGCCTCTTCGATATCGGTTATAAACTCAATGATATCATCACCGTTAATTTCTCGCGCGGCATCATTAAAATCCTTTAGCACTTCATAACATCGTTGATCGTCTACACTCGGAGCAATCATGTACAATTTATCCCACTTCATCCATCTCGTTATCAAATTAAGTAGCAATTGTGTTTTACCACTTCCAGATGGTCCGATGATAATCGCGCGAATAGAATCTGGTAACATTGCATGATGTTTAATAGGTTTTCGTTGTCGAGTAGCTGAATAATCAATTACATTCATAACTGTTATATATAAATTATGGATCTATATTGTGTGAAGTGTAGGACGCGTACTGGCACAAATGACTTGACGACGATTACAACGAAAAATAATCGATCAGCGCTTTCTGGTAAATGCGTACAATGTAGTACGAAAAAATTTAGATTTACTTCCACGAAACCTTTAAAAAAAAACGAGGAGGTGATATTGCAGCCAAATTGACAAAACTCCCAGGAACACCGTGGGCAAAGTATCCAGGAGAAAAGCACCTTCCAGGATATAGCTACTGTGGACCGGGAACACGATTAGATATTAGACTTGATGATCAAAATCAGCCCCGACCCGGCGAGTATCCAATAAACGCTATTGATAAGGCGTGTCATGCTCATGATGTCGCTTATAAAAGCAGCAATCTTCAACACAGACATCTCGCAGATGTAAAATTAATTCATGCGTTAAATGCTATTCCTGATAAATCCTTCAAAGAAAAGTTGGCTTCTTGGTTGGTAAAATCTGCTATGAAGGGTAAATTGATGTTAGGTGCTGGTAATTGAAAATGCTAGCATTTTAATATGGAATCTATTTATTATTCTCCGAGGGGATACTGGAGAGGTTACGCAGCAATCAATAAACTAGCTAGTGCATCAAAGGTGAAAAAAACTACAGCGGCAAACTGGTTATCTAAACATGCAATATGGCAAATTTATCTACCAGCGCCTAAACAAATTAACTATTCGCATTTTGATGTTACAACACCTAATGAAGTTCATCAAGCTGATATACTATTTCTGCCGCATGACAACGGTTACAAATACGCGTTAACGTTAGTTGATATTGCAAGTCGATACAAACAAGCAGAACCGTTAAAAACAAAATCATCTACTGAAGTAGCTTCTGCATTTGAAAAAATTTATCGACGAGGTCCTCTGCGCTGGCCAAATCTGTTACAAGTTGATCCTGGCAAGGAATTTCAAGGTGTTGTTACATCTACGATGAAACATCATAATGTCGCCATCAGACGAGGACACACTGCGCTACATCGCGATCAGGCAATTGTTGAACGGTTTAATAAAACCCTTGCTGAGCGGTTATTCGGATATCAATACGCAAAAGAATTCATCCAGGATAAACGATCCCGTGAATGGGTCAAGAGATTACCAGCTGTGATTACCGCAATCAATAATGAGATTACTAGAACAATTAATATGAAACCTGTCAACGCTATTAAGAAGGCGTCTATCAAAATGGAAATCCAAGGAATTTCACAAAAAGAACCAATTCTTGGTAGTAATGTCATTGTAAGGTACTTATACGAACCAGGAGAGCTTGAGGGTGGTAAAAAAAGAGCTACTGATCCTATTTGGAGCGTCACTACGCATAAAATATCCGGCATAACACGATCAACTGGTAGACCTCCAGTCTATAGACTGGATTCAACTGCTCCTCAGCGGGGTTTTACACGCGAACAATTACAAGTGATTCCTGAGGATACTCAATTACCACCGCGTGGTCTTAATTAGCACCCAGGGTGCTGTCACCCCGGCGTCTATTACACTCAAGACAGGTCAACATCACATTGTTTCTGACATGACCGAGATTGTTATCTTTTCTATCTACGGTGAATTGGCGAGGATCTTTATCCGACCAATTCCAACTCATTATACAATTACAACTCGCGCAGTGATTGTTCTGTTGTTGCTTTAGTGTCTTAATTAATTCAGCATCAATGTCAAATTCTCTTTTATTTTTTGTATCCTGTTGTTTATAACCAGAGAGTTTTTTTCTGATTATATTATCATCGGTGTGTATATTACTTAATGTATTGTCATTATCATTAACCACAATTCTTCGAAGTTGGTTTATTCGCCGTACTCTGGATACTGCGAGATAAACTAAATTTGACCACTCAATATGATTATCTACTATCCAAAGAGTTGTATCGGATATAGTCAATCCCTGTGAAGAGTGTATTGTTGCTGCATAACCTAACGTCCATGGGGATTTATCAGCACCTAATGCATCTTTAACGACGCTGATATCAACCAACACAATATCATTTAATACTAAATTCTGCTTTTGTTGTTGTCCAGGAATGTCAACGTCGATATTCTGCTTTCGTGTATCCTTAGGTCTATAACAGAGTGGTACTGGAAGTGTTGCAAATTTTTCTTTATGTAGCGCAAACAACTTCATCTGAAGTGCGTCTCTGACTATTTTTCTACTCGCGATTATTAAATCATTTGGCTTCCACATTTCCCAAAAATCATTCATGGGAGTTTCAGAGATTATTTCACGCGCTATTTCACATTGGATTTTATCCGGTTGTAATCTAATTAGCGCTTTGAACTCGCGTAATTGTTCATCAAGTGATCTATGGTCGGTATTAATCTCTTCATAATAATCTACAAATCCTTTTAACCATTCATGTGGAGATCCACCAACAAATGGCTGCGGTTGGCCGTGATCCCCGCACATGACGACTTTTGTGTTTTTTGTCAACAACCATGATAGAAATGTCTGTAATACTGTCAATGATACCGTGCATATTTCATCCCAGATTATTACATCAGGAATGAATTTATCGCCCATTCGATCAGGAGTCCAATTATCGCCTTTCCATCGAAAGAAGCTGTGATAAGTACAAGCTTTTACTCCACGCGCTATCATCTCTCTGGCGAGTCTGTGAGTTGGTGTTAACACAATCATGTTAGAAACATTTGTGTTTCTATTACGAAATAATTCGATTGCACGAGTTGTCTTTCCTGATCCACCACAGCCGTTTAAATAAACTGTCTTGTATCTACAAATCGGATCGGATACAGGCGGTGCAGTAGAAAATTCTGATTGAATCTCTGAGATATTATGGTTACTTTTCAAGTATTTATCATCCATAGCAACGTCTGCGGATTTACAATATTCATGTAGTGTTTCTTTTTTAAACCTCCAATTTCCCCACGCTTCCTTAGGATCTGTGAATTTAGCTACATCTGATTTGTATTTTTCATGGATATACATCGAATCAGTAGCTACTCTAACCGCGGTATTAGGAAATCTATTTATCATCGAGAATAGATTAATACAAGAATAGGCTAGCATAGAACTTCTCAAATGTGTGTATTGACAACTTTTTCCATCACAGTAGGTAACAACCGTACCTAGTTTCTTATCATTTCGAAGGACATCATCTACCCAAACATTATTAGTTCCGCTCGCAGATTTGTAAGCTTCCTCATCTAATTCCCCTGATAGAAAAGCGTTCTTACGGGTTACAAATTTCCCTTTTTTTATTAAATCAGATATTATGAAATTGTATTCTTCATCGTCTATGATTAATCTCGAAGAGTATTTTGCATTATCAAATCTTCCACCTTGAGTGAATTTACCGATTATTTTTCGTCCGAGATCTTTAGCCTCTCTATTATTACCTTCGAATAATTTCTTAGACCAATCTATGATTTGTTCCTCGCTGAAATTCTTCGAATTTCCATCTCCTAATTGTTTTCGTTGTTCGTTAATTATTTTTTCTAGATCGGGTTTTGGTAACCAAACATTTTTCTGAGCGTTATAACAAATAATCGCTTCACTGACAATTAACGATATTAGCATACCACAATCGATCATATACCGCAATAGCACAATTGGCATCCACGCTTTTTCATACATATGTCTACCAAGCCAAAGATAACTACACGGATGTAACCCTGTAGCTAATTCGAATGATATCACACGAGCGAACCCGGTTAAATCAAAATTAGAACTAGAAACGCTAGCGTTTCCACTAGCAGTTCCAGGCAATGGACCATTAATCGCAACACGAGTCATTTCATGTGTGGGGTGTCCAAATCGTTTGAAGTACTTAGAGCATTCTCCATATCCGAGAAAACTTCCAGGATAACACGCGGATATATCAATTGAAATCATACCATCACGTGAGTATTTCGTATTCCACAATCCTCCATGACCAAATTCGACGCAACTCAACTTCACATCCTCCAGAAAATCACTTCGTGTTGGACGCCATGAGTTTTTTTCTCTTGCGAAGTGAGCTACCACTGATGGAATAGTAAAACTATCCGTAAGTAGTTTTTCTACAGAAAATTCTTTAGAATTTTCTAAGTACTCATTAGCGATTTTTCTCATTCTAGTATCTAATTCTTCAGTTCGATATAATTCACCATTTGGTTTTACAAACTGATCAAATCCTATTTCCGGATCCTCATTACTCCTGAGTAACCATACTGACACAGGGTCGTCTTTGGTTAACGCGTGAATAGCATCAAATAATTTTTCTTCATAGAAATCATCTGAAAATTCTTTAGGGATATATCGAACAGTTCTTTCTCGTGGAAATATATTTACCGCTGGTGTCCACGCGTGTTTGTTATGATCAATAATTTCAATTGGAGCTCCTCGCGATTGATATTTCGGTTCGTATAATACTTCTCCGGTTATTGTCGCTACCGATATTGGAAATTTTAATAATGCTTCTAATTTAGCTATATCGGAAATCGTTGCTCCATGTTGATTCACTGTTAGTTCCCATTCGGTTATTTTTTTTCTTCGTAGATCAGTTAATTTGTTTCTCCGGGATGCATTTGTAAAGTGTTCTATTAACCGTGTTGCTACACAATTAAGTGGCAAAGCCACTGATGATGAAAACATTGGAGCTAGTTTTGTAATATTAGGATTATTATTTATTGGATATAACCCATACACAACTGCTGTTACAGGGTAAGATTTCTCATAGTATGGTTTGTCAATTCCAGTTAGAATTCCTGGTTTGGAATCTCTACTCACAATAACAGTTTTTTTATCCTTAAGGATTGGGTCAAATTTATCTCTGATAATCCATTCACCTTCCTCTTCGATAATGAATTTTATTCTAAAAAAATACCTCCGTAGAGATTTCTGGCCAAGGTGTGAAAGTATCTCAGCTGCTCTTATATCATTCATAGTAGCATCAATTACAGGTATATTGACATCTTCATCAATAATTCGAAATGTCGACCACGTATGAGATGCTCCATCACGCTTAAACTCATTAAAACAGTCGCTGATTTTACTCAATATGGTTTTATCATCTACTAGACTTTTAGGTATATCAGAGATTCTATCGAGATTAAATCTAACATTTTTCCAAGGCTTAATTTTCGATAATCTCTTGAACTCCTTCATATTATAATTAAAACAAGTATTTAAATAAGAAAATTTTATATAATGAATCATTGCAAATGGCTTATGATTGGATCAAAGACTCCATGTAACAAATCATGTAGAAATGAATTCTGTGGGTATCATATGCAGAGTGTGAGAAACGGTTCGGAGGGACCTCTACCATGCTTGCATTGTGGGGTAGGTGTAAGAGGCAAGTCGCAGTTATGCATTAATTGCGGGGGTAAGCGTTATAGAGAGTTAAAACGTTATTATGACAAGCGAAGAATCAAAAATCCTGACGACGTCAATAGCAAAATCATAAAAACTACGGCTGATTATATAAAAAGATTTTCCAATGTTATAATTCAGCCAATTAACGAATTAGACAAATAGATATATTATATATACAAATGAGCCAAGAATTTCAAAGACATCCTGTTATTAAAAATTACGAAGCTTCTAGTGATGGTGTTGTTAGACACAATAAAAATAAGAAATCTGTTGGGTGTGATAATGGTATGGGATATTTGAGGTTTGGGGGAAATAAGAAATATCTCAATCATCGTTTCGTCTATGAAGTATTTAACGGATTGATCAATGATGACCTTGTTATTGATCATATTGATTCCGATACTAAGAATAACAAATTGAACAACCTTCAAGCTATTTCTCAATGTGAAAACACAAAACGAGGAAGAACTGGGAAATACTCGAAAAATGCTAGACCAGTAAAAGCGATCACTGACAACAAGGAAAAAATATTTCCGTCTATTACTTCAGCTGGTAAGTATTTCGATATTTGCCCACCCTCGGTACAAAAAGTGGCAGAGAATAAAACTAAAACCGCTTTTTCAAAACGCTTTAATAATAAAATTCAATTTACTTACGTAACTGTATAATCTGAAATCTTACATATAATACGGGAGATAACTCCGTTAGGTATAACGCGTGTGAAATCCATAGGATTTCCACCAATGACAGAGTTACGGATCTTAAACACGGAAACGCTAGTGTTGGAAAATCTTCGATTTTTCATTGGCTGTTATAATTACATAAATCTGAACAAAACACAATCAATTTTGTCTTTTTTCAAGTCTAAAATTCTTCGAATTTCAAGAACTGTTTTATAAACACGTCGTATTTAAACATTTTTTTTAATGTCTGTTTTAAGTATTATATGTGTTTTCAACGTTGTCAGTGATCGCTAATAAACAAACAAATAATTACAATCACTACACCTATTTTATATCACCTCGTCGTAATGAATGTATATATACAAATTCGTCTTTATTATAATTGGGCATTAGCCGAAATTCAAGTGTAAACAAAACCACACCGTCACACGTGGTATGAACGTTATTATTGACATTCAAAACCAAAGTTTCGATTTTGCGGTTTTGTTTACACTTGAATGTAGAATAGCCCGCGTCATCCATTGTCATTGAAATCAATTCATTCATTGTTCACCTATAATCTATTGTTGTACCGTCGCATTGTCATTGAAATCAATTCATTCATTGTTCACCTATAATCTATTGTTATGTGTTTGTCGGTTGTAACCGTAGAAATCCCTTGGATTTCGGGCGCTGCTTGATGTATAAAACACCAAGGGGGTTTAAAACGGTAAATGTGCCGTCGTCATTCATTATATATAATCATAATCACCTATAATCGCATTAAGCTTCTGGGTATACTAAGATGATCAACACCTTAGTGTATCCAGAATTCATTTTAAAATACTTTGTATTTGAAATACTTTGTATTTTTAATACTTTTAAAGAATTTTCATATTTTGTATTTAAAATACTTTGCATTTAAACAAATATATTTTTATATATATATGAATATTGAAAATCTCAAATTGATTATTATTGAAATCAATAAGTTGAAGGATCAAAATGTAAAATTATGTTCAGGTTTGGATTGTGATCAAATTATGACCAATTTCGAGGATATACAATTTGCAGAACAGACAGGAAAATATGTTCTATCTAAGAAATATTTTTTAATCAAAAATATCCAAAAGCTTATACGTGAGAGTTTAGTAAATACTGAAGATGTTAATGTCTTCGTACCATTATGTAGCATCGTTGAACGTGTACGTAAGCAATTAGGATTAGAATATGAACAAAAGAGACTTATTAATTGTAAAGTGAGACAGTTAAAAATGTTAATGGAAAACTCTGAAGGTGATGAGCCCACGCGTAGAGAGCCTCCTTTGTTTGTATAACCGATACGGTATGAGGAAGTAAAATTATGTGTGTAAGGGGGAAGTATTAAAATAATTTGCATTTTTAGGTTAGTGATTTCTTTCGAAATGATTTGCATTTCTAAAATAATTTGCATTTCTAAAATGCTTTGCAAAGAAATGCTTTGCATTTCTAATTTAACAATTAGTGATACTCTTTCAATAATGGTAGGAGAATCATTAACAACGAGATTAGCTAGAGAAAGACTTGAAGCTCTTAAGAAAATATTACCCCTTCGTGATAGAATCCGCGAAAAACTTCAACAACGGCAATTATTTCAGACTGACTTCACAGAGGATACAGAACAACTCTTCAAACCTATTGTTAGTGCAACTGAGGGTGTGAAAACAGCAATCTCTAAACAAGAAAGCACGCAAAAAGAGTCCTTTCTCCCTGTGTTAGAGAAAATAGCAAAACGAACTAAGCAATCAAAAAAATCATTAAAAACACTTCCTGGTGGTTTTGTAGATGCTATAGAACAACGAGAACAAGAACGAAAACAACAACGAGAACTTCAGGAAGAAATTGAACGATTAGGTGATGTTGATATTTCCTCACTAGAAATGCAAGCATTTCCACCTGAAGAATTTCAAGAACAACAACAACAAGAAGAAGAAGAAGAAGAGGGAGCTGTTTCAAAGGGGGATTATTCTCCTGAAAATATATTTACAGTTGATGCGTTAAATACAATCAGAAATATCTCAACACTTGCTGAATTAGCTAAATTTACCAAAGACAACGTTAAAAAAGTGAAGAGAGTTAATTATTTAAAAGACGACACGGCTAAGGATTTTGTAAAGGGTTCAGAAGTTTGGGCAAATAAGGTGTTTTTAGCAAAGAAGAGGAAAAACAAAATCACAAAAGAAATAAAATCTGATTATGACCAATTTCTAGCTATGGTAAAGGGGGTCACAGTAGCACCACCAGCATACACAGCAGACCCAATCCCTGATGAAATACAAATAATGGCAGAGGCTGATTCTAAGAAGGGTGCAACTGGTACAACTAAAAAAAAGGGTAGTGGTTTAGTTGGTAAAAATCCTATAGATTTTCACGCTAGTGTAACATGTCCCGGCAATATTCTCGGTGATATAGCACGATTAGAAGTACTCGTAGGAGGAAAACGAGCCGGGAATAACTCACCAGAAATAGTTAATGAAGCCGCTGATATCTGTAGGAGGTTATTTCAAGGTGGTATCATGAATATTGCAACATATAGAGATTTTATTGAGGAGTTAGCCGAAAATTCTTCGAATTTCTACGGTTATCATAGTGACTAATGTCACTGGAAATGCTTTAGCATTTGGAAACACTAGTGTTAGAAGTATAATACTTCTATATAGAGAATGATCATACACTACAACCATGATAAACCAACTAACGTCTACGTGGTAAACTCACGATTACCAAAATACCGAGTATACTATGGAGATGGTCTCGGTAATACTATAATGGGATTATTTTCAAGAATGGCTCCAAAAGTGGCTCCATTTGCAAAACAGGCAGCAATGAAAGCAATTGATGTTATCCGAGATAAGGGTATTAACACTGTTGGTGATCTTGCTAGTAAGGCATTTTCAGCCGCTCGGGATAAACTAACAGCGCTAGTGAAATCACGAAGAAATTTTTCAAAACCTGGAAATGCTAGCATTAGAAACATTAGTGTTTCTGGAATGACTTCACTACCATCTACTGCAGTAATGCCTACACAGGTTAGTAAAATAATAAATAACGCCGTGGATAAAAAACTACAATCATTAATGACTAACGCCCAGGATAATATAACAGCAAATATGATAGCCGGAAGTGGGCTTTCGGGAAGTGGTTTTAAGAAGATTCGCCGGAAACGTTAGAAATACAAGTATTTCCAGAAATATTTATTTGAACAGGATTTCCAATTATGATAGTTATTGTAGAAACACTAGTGTCAGAATCACTTGTGATTCTATTTATTTGAATAGGATGCTCAGTTGTTATGGTTATTGTAGAAATATTTGTGTCAGAATCACTTGTATCAGAAACATTAATGTCAGAATCACTTGTGATTCTACTTACGTTATCTTCATTATCAGATATTTTCATCATCATTATTAAAATACACCCAACTAAATAATTATTTTCAAAATTCTTTTCAAAATTCTTTAGAATTTTTAATTTTTATATTATAAAATATTTATAATTTGCTAATTTTGTTAGATTTTTTACTTTTTTTACCATTTTTCTAGTGTTTTTACTCATTTTTCTAGTGTTTTTATGCAATTCATCGACAAAATTTCATGAAAATCGAGGATGAAAACCCCAGGAATTCATTTAGAGAAAATCGATTTTGATCAGATTTTTTATCCTGTGAGGCTAAAAATATGTTGTTTCATCGAATTTTCGATGTTTTTTTTATTGATTTTGTATTGTTTTTTGGCTAATCCGTCGACATAATTTCATGAAAATCGATTTTCTCTAAATGAATTCCTGGGGTTTTCATATGAAACTATTTTAAAATAATTTCAAAATTCTTCAGAATTTTTGATTTAGACCATCGGATATATAATAAAAATGTTCAAACAAAACCCTGATGTTGCATTTGACATGGAAGCCCCAGTACTTAAAGATACTTCTGTACGTGATTATCAATTTTTTGCTTATCACGCAGTACAACCTAATCTTCGAGGAAGAATTGAACTTCAGGTTCATGATACCAGTAAATACTTTTTACCCGCTGAAGCCTTTATTGAGGTTGAAGGTGAACTCGTACAAAATAATGATCTTAATACAGTATATGGGCCTAATTTACGAGTTGGTTTTGTTAATAATGGTATTATGGCATTATTTGAAAGCGCAAGATATCTCATTGATGGAAAAGAAATCGAATCTATTGAACGTGAGGTTGATGTTGCAACAACAATACTAGGGCTAGCAAGATACTCTGATGACTATACTAGATCAGCGGGTCCATCTATGATGTTCTCTAAGGATATTACTGATAACGCTGAGCACGTCCAGTATTCTAGAGTAAAGGCAACACAAGCTACAGCAGTTGCTCCAGTACCACCCGGATATGTAGGACCAGGTGGTGATTTTGATGTCATAAATACTGTTCCTAATTACAACCTAGGATTTGCAACACGAGTAACAATGTTACAAGGAGATCGTCGACATTTTTCATGTGCTATTCCGCTCCATCATATATTTGGATTTTGTAGAAACGTCAGAAAAGTTATTTATGGAGTAAAGCATACTGTAGCACTAGTGAGAAAGGGTAATGATAATAATGCAATCTGGAGCGCTGCTGGCGTTGCCGATGGTAAAGTAATTTTATCAAAACTAACATTATGGATGCCAGTGTTGACTCCATCATTGTCAGTAGAACCGCGGTTGCTATCATTTATGGATCAAGGGGGAAAGAGATTATTAAGCTGGTTGACAACGTCCACAGATACCATGGATTCTAATATTGATGGTACATTTACATGGCATTTGGCAGCACGACAGGGTGTTTCAGCTCCACGGCATATATTTGTTGCTCTACAGGATATTACGAGATTAAACAATCAAGAAAGAAGTCATATGATATTTGATAAACTTGGGTGTAGTGAAGTCTCGCTGAAAATAAACGGACAACAAGAACCAGCAGAGGATATACAACTTAACTATGAAAATAACCACATTGCACGAGTTTATCATCGATTGCTATCATTTATGGGACGTGATCAAAATGTAGATACTGGTCTACAAATATCACAATTGGATTTTAAAGGTCTGTATCCGATTTATTACTTTTCCCTAGAACATCTTGACTTGATGAAACAGTCCGTAGTTGATATACACTTCCGAGCTCGTGTAACCCGTCCGACTGGTCCAGCAGTTGGTGGGGGTGCTCCCCCCCTCCTTATCACGAATTATAGAGCAGTTGCTGTTATTCTTAGTGATAAATCAATGATACTCGAAGGTGTTGGTGGACGAATGAGACTAGTAGATGCACCAGTTGAAAATCTATAATTGAATTTAGAATCACTTGCGATTTAGAATCAATCTATTTTGTATAATGTCGTATAGTAATATCAATGTCACATTGACACCTGGTCAAATAAAAAAATTACAATCCAAATCAGCTAAGCAATGTGGAACCACAATAACGCTGAAACCTAATCAAATGAATGGCGGAGGGAATAAACTATCGCTGACGAAAACTCAAACTAATCATTTTAATAAAGCGCTGAAAGAAAAAAAAGGAGTTCAGGTTACTCTTTCTACGAGCGCGATTAAAAATATGGAAAAGACTGGTGGTATATTCCCGTTGTTAGGGTTGATTCCAGGGTTGATTGCCGCAGCAGCCCCAGCGGTAGCGAAGGCAGCAGCGTTAGGAGCTATTGGTACCGCAGCAGGAATGGCGTTGAAAAAGGCAACTGGAAAAGGGTATAAAAAAAAAGGAAAGGGTCTAAGACTACCAGGAACCCCGAGTTCATGGTACAGCGGAAAGGGTCTTCGAATTCCAGGAACGATATAGTTCGGGAATCTGCGATTTCCAAACCGATGGTTCCCATGTCCAATTTTGATTTAATTGATACCGCTAAAAAATTAAAAATAAAAAATTTCAGAGGGGTTTTTATGAGAGATCAGTTACCGGCACAACCAAATGATGTTGAAACCGGTATATCATTGATAACACTACCAGGACAGAAACCCGAAGAGTTTCCAACTAAACCACTGCCTGAAAATCCTTTGGTTTTATCAGTGATACCGGTTGCACCTTTTTCATGATCAGCTTCTCTCGTTATTTTCATCGGTTGGGGGGATTATGTTATATCAATAAATTTTGATTGTTCTGGTAGTCTAAGAAATCCGGTATCCGATTGCTCCCCTATAGATGATTCAGCTTTTTTTATTGCTGCCATATATTCCTGAAATGTTTTATCATCTCCTTTTGCTTGAGAGGAACCTGATAGTATACGATATAACCCCCTATACCAATCGTTTTTAGGGGGAAGATTATAATCATCGTAAATATATTTTCTTCTCTGATGAAAACTCCTAGTGACAAATTGGGCTAATTCTTCCATAGAATCAAATTTTTTATTTCTCAATTCATCTAATTTACCGGGAAGAAGTTTTTCATTGAATGCAACTCGTCCACTAGTAGTAGTATCCTCCTTTTCTTCTTGAAATTCGGGTGGGGGGATATCTTCTTGAAGTTCTCGTTGTTGTTCTGAAGCGGTTGATATATCCTGAGGAAGTGTTTTCAATGATTTTTTTGTTTGTTTAGTTCTTTTTGCTATTTTTTCTAACACAGGAAGAAAAGACTCTTCTTGTTTTTTTCCTTCTTCAGAGATTGTTGACACTATCTGTTTCGTTGCTGTGGTTACTGGTTTAAACAATTCTTCAGACCCCACAGCAAAATCAGTTTGTAAACTCTGTCGTTGTTGCAGTTTATTCCTGACAGAGTCTCGAATTGGTATAAATTTCTTGATTGCATCAAGTCGTTCACGAGCCAATCGGGTCGTTAATGCTTCATTGACCATTATTTGAAATCGCAAACAATTTTTCAATTGCAAAACAATTAATACCACACTTTTCCCATCAATGACATGTCGGATGATTTTTAACACGATCATGGAAGCGTTTTAAGGGTGTTATCAGGTATGAAGAAAGTGTCCAAATTGTATATAAAATAATAATACTGTCACTTTCCTCACTTTTGTTACATGTCAGACATGTAGGATGATTTTTAACACGATCATGGAAGTCTTATTTGATATTCTGAGGGTGTTATCAGGTATGAGGAAAGTGTCCAAATTGTATATAAAATAATAATACTGTCACTTTCCTCATTGTCATTTGATCATCCATTAACGGTCTATCGATTTTTTATTCAGTGTGTGTGAAATATTTTTCATTCACTGATTTTGACATTTTTAATCAAAAAATGCTAAAAAAAATTAAAATCTCTCTGAGGGACGGTCACAATCAAATAATGATAAATGGTTGGTCAATCAAATAATGATAAATGGTCAATCAAAATTGTTCATTTTCTTGAATTAACGCCCGTAGGTTTCTAACTTTAGAATTAACCTCCTTTTTCAATTCGGATTCGTACCCCAATTCTTTTCGTATTCGTTCTACGATGGTATACAACGGAGCGAACACACTTACGTCACTGGAAAATGCGAGAGAGTCCTTAATAGAATTCTGAATTCTTTTGATGAGCGCATACTTCTTTGGTAGCATATATTTATTGTTGTTAACTCCGTATTCTATATCCTGAAAATCAGACATGATTTGATCAGGATTTAACCCATCTGATAGTTCAATATCCCAACTTTTCAATTTTGAAATCTCGGATAAAATGCTATTCATGTTTTCAGAATTCATTATTCTATAATAATGATATATTTCTAAATGAAAAATATGACGCATTAGACGTAACTAAATCGAATTTTCTGTCCTGTCTTTTTTGAAATCGCCGTTTTGGTTATCCCCTCTGCAACTCTTCGTACTGAGGATCCACAAATATCGAAGTGCCTACCGGCTTCATTCATTGATTGAAATATTTTTTCTTCGTTAGTTATCGTATTCAAAGATTTTACTGGTCTCGCTTTTTTCGAGTATTTCCCAGTCCCCCCTCGTTCGGAATTTTCACTTTGTGTGATAGCCTGCAGATTTGATAAAGAATTGTTCTTTGGATTAGAATCGATATGATCAATAACAAAATCATCCTGGATCAATCCATAAAAACACTCAAATGCGAAACGATGATTGAGATATCTCTTCTTCCCAACAGTGAACACCAAATACCCCATACCATTGTCAGCACCAACTGGTTTCTTCAGTCTACGATTTCTTACAACACCATCACTGGATGCTTCATAATTTGTGATCACAGGGTGTTGTCTGAATTCTTGGTTCATTCGTATACATAATACTATTGTTTGTCTAATTCATTGTTTGGTTTAATGATAAATCTTTCGATGTAGTCTTGAGGAGTTCTTATGATTTTATCCTTGATACTGACTTTGTCAGCGTCAAGAATACTGACTTTGTCAGCGTCAAGAATACTGACTTTGTCAGCGTCAGGGTCATAATTTCTGATTGATTGTCCATTTTTTATTCTTTTATCATAATAACGCTTCAATTCCCTGTATCGCTTACCACCGCAATTTAGACACAACTGAGATTTTCCCCTGACCCCAACTCCACATAGAATACAAGGTAACGGACCAAGGCTTCCACGACGATAGCTTTGCATATGATACCCACAAAACTCATTTCTGCATGATTTGTTACACGGGGTTACTGATCCAATCATAAGCCACTTGCAGTGATTCATTATATAACAATCTTTCATTTAAATGCTTGTTTTAATTATAGCCTGAGGGAATTAAGGAGAACGCCTTCGAAAACTGCTGATAAGGAGTTTAAGAGATTATTAAAAATCAATCCTAGATTTAATCTCGATAGACCCAAAAAACGTCCAATAGACGGAAACATGAAAGAGTTTAAGAGATTATTAAAAATTAGTCCTAGATTTAATCTCGATAGACCCAAAAAACGTAACAAACGTCCAATAGACGGAAACATGAAAGAGTTTAAGAGATTATCAAAAATCAATCCTAGATTTAATCTCGATAGACCCAAAAAACGTAACAAAATCAATCCTAGATTTAATCTCGATAAACCCAAAAAAATGTCCAATAGACGGAAACATGAAAGAGTTTAAGAGATTATTAAAAATTAGTCCTAGATTTAATCTCGATAAACCAAAAAAACGTCCAAGAGATTACCTTGGAAAGATGCTCAATTCAATCTCGATATAGTTTCTAATACACCAAAGAATACAATTCTTGATAAAGCCATGATTAGTAAAATCAGAGACTGTTTTAATGAATTCAAGCGTGATGGAGCATCTTATTGTTGGTCAACATTTCGAATTGATGGTGTTGTTGACGCTACCATGAATGATTAAAAAGCAGCAGTGATAATTTCACGTGTTGGGGAAAAAAGACATTTTTTCCGAATCAAATTCATTATCGAAGTCGATGGCAAATGGATTATTAAGGATAAATTTGAACCAATCCTCAAGAATAAAAAAGCTGTCATTGTGAGTAGAGATTCCAAACCAGGGATTCTAACCGGCATTGACAAACCATACTACGAAAGATCTTATCCTGTAACAGCAATGGTTTATGGGATATATCCGTTAAATGATAAACCCGATATCGCAAAACTAGCTCCTATGAAATATTCGTCAGGGCTTAATTGTGTAGCAGAACGAATAATAGAACACTTCACAAATGCATCCCGAGGAAATAAACTAACTGATCTGCGACGTAGGAAAATAACCGAGTGGGAACTGACAGTAAAACAGCATGGTGCAAAGATTTCTGATATAGCTAAATTAGAAACATCATTAAAATTCCCAATATCAGTAACAACAATAACCGGAGAAGTATTATACGAACCGAAATATCAATCACGAGGAGCCCCAATACAGATTATTGATCATAACAAACACGCGTGGACACCTGCGGTAACAATATTTCCACGAGATAGAACCGTGAAATATATCCCTAAGGAGTTCGTCGGGGATGTTTTCTATGAAGAGAGATTATTCGATGCTATTCATGCGTTGTGTAAGGATGATCCTGTGTCAGTGTGGTTACTTAGAAGTGATGAAGAATTCGATCAATTTCTAAAACCAAATGGTGAATTATATCGCATTGAAGAATTAGATAACAGAATGAGAAAAATCGCTAGTGATTTTTCACCGGAGAATTCCCATGAAAAACTACTCACGGATAGTTTTACTATTCCATCAGTGGTAGCTCACTTCGCAAGTGAAAAAAACTCATGGCGTCCAACACGAAATGATTTTCTCGAGGATGTTAAATTGAGTTGCGTCCAATTTGGTCATGGAGGACTGTGGAATACGAAATACTCACGTGATGGTATGATTTCAATTGATATATCCGCGTGTTATCCCGGAAGTTTTCTCGGGTATGGGGAATGCGCTGAGTACTTCAAACGATTTGGACACCCCACGCATGAAATGACTCGTGTTGCGATTAATGGACCATTGCCTGATTTTGATTTAACCGGATTCGCTCGTGTGATATCATTCGAATTAGCTACAGGGTTACATCCGTGTAGTTATGTTTGGCTCGGTAGACACCTATCTGAAAAACACTGGATGCCAATAGTGCTATTGAGATATATGATTGATTGTGGTATGCTAATATCGTTGATTGTTTCCGAGGCTATTATATGCTATCGAGCTCAGAAAGAAGTTTGGCTACCACAACCAGATCTAGATAGAATAATCAACGAACTACGAAAACAGTTTCCAGATTTCAGTGAAGAAGAAATCATAAATTGGTCTAAGAAGTTATTTGAAATTAAAAAAGAACAAGCAAAAGATCTCGGAAGAAGAATAATCGGTAAATTTACCCAGGGTGGACGATACGATAACGCAAAATATTCTTCGCGGTTGATCATAGATGTCGCTGAATACGATTTTATTGTAACGGATTTAATGAAACAGGGAAATTTTGTATCCCGTAAGGATGCTTTTCTATCCAATGGTGAGAAATTAGGTACGGTTGTTACCTACTGTGATGGATATAATTCCCAGTACACACATTTGAGAAGTTCAATGCTAGCCTATGCTTGCATTAATCTATTTTCGATGATAAATAGATTTCCTAATACCGCGGTTAGAGTAGCCACTGATTCGATATATATACATAATAAGTACAAATCAGCTGTAGCAGCATTCACAGATCCCGAAGAAAATTGGGGGCGTTGGCGATTTAAAAAGGAGATGCTACATGAGTATTGTGAATCCGCAGACGTTGCCATGGATGATAAATATCTTTGTTGTAACCGTATTGAAATTCAATCAGAATTTTCTAATGCACCACCGGTATCTGATCCAGTATGTAGATATAAGACGGTTGTGGTGGGTCAGGAAAGACAACTCGTGCAATTGAATTATTTCGTCGTGGAAACGCTAGCGTTTCTAACATGATTGTGCTAACACCGACTCACAGACTCGCCAGAGAGATGATACAACGAGGGGTAAATGCTTGCACTTATCACAGCTTCTTTCGATGGAAAGGTGACAAATGGACTCCTGAGCGTATGGGTGATAAATTCATTCCTGAAATCATAATTTGGGATGAAATATGCACAGTGTCATTAGATGTATTAAAAACATTTCTTGAGTGGTTGTTAAACAAAAACACAAAAGTCGTCATGTGCGGGGATCACGGCCAACCACCACCATTTGTCGGTGCATCTCCACATGAATGGCTAAAGGGTTTTGTAGACTACTATGAAGAAATCACCACTGATTATAGATCACTTGATGAACGATTACGCGAGTTCAAAGCGCTAATTAGATTACAACCGGATAGAATCCAATGCGAAATAGCGCGTGAAGTGATTTCAGAAACCCCAATGAATGATTTCTGGGAAGCGTGGAGACCAAACGATTTGATCATTGCAAGTAGAAAAATAGTCAGGGATACACTTCAGATGAAGTTATTTGAATTGCATAAAGAAAAATTTGCAACGCTTCCAGTACCCCTTTGTTATAGGCCATCGGATACACGAAAACAGAATATTGAAGTTGATATTCCAGGACAGAGTGAAAAACAAATTCTCGTATTAAATGATATTGTGCTGGTTGATATCAATGTCGTTGAAGATGCATTGCGTGCTAATAAATCCCCGTGGACGCTAGGATACGCAGCAACAATACACTCTTCACAGGGATTGACTATATCGAATACAATTGTTTGGATGGTGGATAATCACATCGAATGGTCGAATTTAGTCTATCTCGCAGTATCCAGAGTACGAAAAATAAATCAACTTCGAAGAGTTGTTTTCGATGATAATGACACAACAATAAGTGATATTGATGTTAGCATCATTAATAAAAAAACTCTCCGGTTACAAACAACAGGACAAAAAAAAACAACGAGAATTTGATATTGATGCTGAACTAATAATCACTTTGATGAAACAACAGAATAATCACTGCGCGAGTTGCAATTGTATAATGCGTTGGCAGTATTCGGATAAGGATCCTCGCCAATTCACCGTAGACAGAAAAAATAACAGTCTCGGTCATGTCAGAAATAATGTGATGTTGACTTGTCTTGAGTGCAATAGACGCAACGGTGCTAGTTAAGACCATGCGGTGGCAATTGAGTATCCTCGGGAATCAGAGAGGGTGAATCCTACAACATTTTTTTTTTTTATTTTTGATTATACCCCTCCAAATAACACTAGACCCTTCTCGCGAAATAACTAGAAAAAAAAATGACAGTGATTGTTGTCTGAAAACATTCGCGTTTTCGTTGATGTCGCAACGTCGTTGTCACTCACCCTCTCTGCTGCTAGAACTTTCAGTTCTAGGTTTACGGTGATTTTAACCGAATATTTTATCAAGTCCTTACTACGACGAAAATCCTTTCAGGATGAAAGTCCTTAGGACAAAAATCATTTATGATTTCACAAATAGACTAATTTGTAAAACCTCCTCTTGTAAATCAATCAGATTATTAGACTGGTCAGTGAGTTTGAAATTAATTCTGGTTAATGAATTATTATGACATCGCATATAGACTGGATTCACCGAGGACTCAATTATTAAAAACCCTGGAGGAGCTGTTGGTGCAAATGAATACAAAATATCTCCCTGCTGAGCTTGATTTGATCGTTCTAAATTTATTTGATAGCTTCCTTCGATCACATCACATACTAAATTGAGCGCAATCACCGTTGAAATATTCACATTGAACGGAGCAATATGCCTGCCACCACCATCTGGGTCATTATTATGTTTGAGGATTTTTATTTCCTGTGATGTTGTTTTTTTTCCACGTATCATGGATTTTTTTGAAACCTTCATCGATGGCATCACTGAGAGATTTTTGTAGTTCTAAGAGATTATATCCTGGTAGATTGAATTCGGAAATATTTTCTACGCTTATATGATATTTTGTCGTAAATTCTATTTTCGTGTTAGGGTGTCTGGCAAGGGCTACCTCTCGTATAATTAGTGAATGAAATATATAAATGTCACTGAGGATTCTGTTACATGTTTCTATGACGCTGATAAATTCATCTCGGGTGAGAGAGCCGGATTTAAGGGATATTAACAACAACGAAATAACGTTATTGAACGCTGTGAAGTTTTCAGTGATTTTATCCTGTCGAGTTATGTAGTATTTCTCCCCTCCCTTATCTATCTTTTCAGTGAAAAAATTCAATTTGTCATAATCTCTATAACTCTTTACTGGATTATCAGATTTTGTCCTGTCGGTGATATAATCAGTTTTTTGTGGTTCTGGTAAATCAACGGTTTTTTTACCGGGGTGGTATTTCAGGCCATCCTAGTACGGTTCTAATAGAACTCTGATAGATATCTACGACGTATCCTTCTGTGCTTATTTCAATGGCAGATGATAGTGTCGGCACATGAACTGTTATAGCTATTTTTGACTCTACTCCAGTAATCGATTTTATTCTACGCGCGAATTCATCATTGATTTGTTCAATTTGATATGATCCGGTTGGTATGGAAACAACATTCCAGTCTGGGGTACCGTCGGGTTTATTCTTATTTGCAAATACCAGTGAATTATTGGGTTGTTGACCACCAAATGATTTTGACCTAATATTTGGCCAACTGTGGTATACTCGTAATTTTGCTAGCGCTATCTCCTTCACTGGGACCGGAGAGGGGAAATTCACACTGAATTCTGGATTCGTTGAGGTTATTGAGATCATGCTTGTTTGTACTGGGTTTGTGTTCTCCACTATTTGTTGAAGTAATTCCATCTGTGTTGTCATTGTTATTATACTCATGTTTTTGTACTTCTAATTTTGACATCGCAGAATCATATATATCTACCATCGCTGAAAACTCACTCTCTGATATAATTGTATCATCGAGCGATGACGATATCAATGAGGATAATTGCGAGTATGCAGTAGACACAACATGAAATTGAATTATGTAGTCTTGTAGTTTCCGTTGGCTGCATGAGGATATTTTTTTGTGATTATTGAAATTATTCCAGCGATTGTTGTTGCCGCAGAAATGCAAATTGGAACAGCTATCGGGGCCATCATTGTCACTGAAGACAGTATAATACCGGCTCCGGTGATTACACCACTCACTGAATACACAGTAACATCAATTGCGGTAATTCTCCTGCGATATTTTTTAATTTTCATTGCGTACTCCTCAGACAGGGTTTTGAGTCTAGTTTGATATTCTCTGACCTGATCATAGCGATATTGCGATGATGAAATCATTTTTTATTTTAACAACGCTAGCGTTTTCAATTACGATTTACTTAAATCCGCTACGAATTCCACATACCAGGTTACTGAAGCCTTAGTCAAACTTTTATCAGTATATGTTATAGTGAACTTTTCAGTTGTATCCTTGTCGATGATCGTTGAAATCGTATTATTGACCCCGGATGAACTCGACGATGATATATTAAATTTAGTTAATGGTGTTACTAGTGTTAATCGATAAATACCCTTAACGGTTGCAGTGATATCTAATTTGTTGTTTGTAGGTGTCCACTCAATTGATCCGTGTTGGATTGTGTATACCACGTTGTTGGGTTTCTCATGAGGAATTTTTGTTTTTTCAATGACTGTTATCATCCTCGAAAAATCACCTTTGACGGCTTCGATGAAAGTTTTCGTCTCATCGATGGATTTTTTAATATCAGGGAGTTTTAGTTCAATTTTATCGAATGTAGTTCCAATAAATTTATCAATGATATTTCTACGAAATGCGGTAAACTGTTTTATGTGTTCTTCGGTTTTAGATTGAAGTGTTGCTAGTTCTAACGCAGAATCGTTGAGAGTTTTAAATCGATCTGTAATCGTCGAAAAAAGTACACCTGGTTTGAGTTTACCCTGATCGGAAAATAACGCGATAGTATCCTCGATTGCGTTTCGTTGTTTAACTAAAATATCATCCAGAGAAATATTACTAGATTTCAATTTACCCTGGCGATCTTGAAATACAACTATTTCATTGAGTTCAACACTTTCTAAATTCAACGTCTCAGCTATTTCATCTTTGATAAGTTTTTTTACATCCTTGACAGAATCAGGGGGTGCAGTGCCATCAGGTTTGGGTTTCAAAGATCTCCCCCAAATATCAATCATGTTATTGTAAAACTCTTTCTCTCTCTAAAAAGCGATTGCTGGTGTAGTCATTTACGACAATATGAGGTGGTTTTCTAGATGCTGAAATAGCGTCAAGGACATTTAATACTTCACTGCCGCATATTGGTGGGTCATTGATTTGTTGTGTTGGTAGCGTAGAATACCAAGTCTTCATTGGAAATTGTTTTATGTAACGCATAAATTCTTTTGGTGGGGCTAATCCATATGAATCAAAATAGAAAATCCCACGTGGATCAATAGCGTATGCAACCCAGTGAGTTCCAGGTCCGGTGCTGTTATCGAGATTAATAATACCTGTTTCAGTTTTGTTTGGTTGATGTGGTAATTGATCTTTCATAAAAACACCTCTGAAATTTTTAATCACTAGTTTTTTAGCCGCATCCATTAAATCAAAATTGGACATGGGAACCATAGGTTCGGAAATCGAAGATTTCTGAATTAATAAACCGTTCCTGGTAGTCTCAGGCCTGATCCGTGAACGGATCTCCCGCTGTACCATGAATACGGGGTTCCTGGTAGTCTTAGACCTTTTCCGCTGTACCATGAATACGGGGTTCCTGGTAGTCTTAGACCCAATCCGTGAACGGATCGTCTTTTTTTTATATCCTTGTCCAGCTGCCTTTTTCAACGCCATTCCTGCTGCAGTACCAACCGCTCCTAACGCCGCTGCTTTAGCCACCGCTGGGGCTGTTGCTGCAATCAATGCTGGTATTGCAGCTAACAATGGAAATATACCGCCTGTTTTAATCATATTTTTGATAGCAGCCGCAGAAAGAGTAATCTGAACACCCTTTTTATCCTTGAAAGCATCATTGAAATGTTTCACCTGACGAGTTGTCAGCGATAATTTATTTGCACCACCAGTCATTTGATTAGTTTTCAACGTGATTGTGGTTCCACATTTTTTAGCCGATTCTGATTGCAATTTTTTGATTTGACCAGGAGTTAACGTAACACTAATAACACTATATGACATTATACATAATAGATTGATTCTAAATCGTAAAACGATTCAATGGAAATATCCTTCGGATTTTCAATTACATGTTTTCTACTGGGGCATCTACCACTCTCATTCTTCCACCAACGCCTTCAAGTAACATTGATTTATCACTGAGAATGACAGCAACCGCTCTATAATTCGGGATAAGGATAGGATGTACCCCAGCAACTGGTGCACCTGTCGGACGGGTTACACGGGCTCTAAAGTGTATATCAACGACAGATTGTCTCATCAAATCAAGATGTTTCAATGAAAAGTAATAAATCGGATAGAGGCTTTTAAAATCCAATTGTGATATTTGCAAACCGGTATCCACATTTAGATCACGTGCCATAAATGACAACAGGTTATGATACACGCGTGCAATATGATTCTGACCGTAATCAAGTTGTATATCCTCGGATGGTTCCTGCTGTCCGTTTATTCTCAGCGAGACTTCATTAACACCTAACTGATCAAATATCATATGACTTCGTTCTTGATTACCAACTCGCGCAGCATTCTGTAACGCAATAAATATATGACGTGGAGCTGAAACCCCTTGTTTTGATGCCAGGTGCCATGTGAATGTACCATCAACATTACCCAGTTTAATATCCGTGGTCACTGATAACCAACTTAACAACGACTTTCCTCCTTGGTCCATAAATGATAGTAGTCGTTGTTCTTCGGTGATTGATGGAGTTAACACTGGCATCCACAATGATAGTTTTGTTAAAATGACTTTACCGGGAGCGACCCCAGCATTACGCCAGATTGCATCATCATCAGTACCCTTTCTCACGAGTGCTATTGTGTGTTTGGCTCCATAAATAACTTTTCGGACGTTTCTACAGAATCCAAATATGTGATGTAGTGGAATCGCACATGAAAATCGTCGACGCTGCCCATGCAACGTTGCTACACGTGTTGCAAATCCTAAATTGAGATTACCATTAACGCCTCCGAGAATATCAAACGCAGCTCCGGGTCTAGTTCGACGTTCTGGATTAGCTGCTTCCTGTTGATCGGCTTCTGCATTATCTCTTGCTGTTAACACTTTAATGAATTGAAGGTGATCAGCGTTATCAGAGGTATCCTTTGCAAACATCATAGATGGACCCGCTGGTCTTGTATAATCATCAGAATATCTTGCTAACCCTATGATTGTTGTGGCCATATCAACTTCACGGTCAATGGATTCAATTTCTTTTCCATCAATGAGATATCTAGCGCTTTCAAATAACGCCATGATGCCGTTATTAACAAAACCAACTCGGACATTTGAGTTAATGTCATATGGTGGATCATTATGTGCAGCATCATTTGTTACAAGTTCTCCTTCTACTTCAATAAATGCCTCACACGGTAGAAAATATTTACTGGTATCATGAACTTGAAGTTCAATTCGCGATCGGAGATCTGGTTGTACTGCATGATAAGAATAAAATTGAAAATCGCGTACAGAATCATTCTTGCCAACTGGGGCATCCATATCAAATGCTGGATCAGGTGACCTTTTGAACATTTTATTCTATTAATCAGAGTCTAAATAGTAAAATCGTAACGATTTTCCATTTTCATCGTGAAAAACGCTAGCGTGAAAATCCATAGGATTTCATCGACGTAGTTTTTTAAAGCCACTTCCCGCTATCATGTTTGCAATATTGCTTTGGTCCCCTTGATTTACCATCGACGCTAATTTTTCATCTACTGCGTTATTTATTATTTTACTAACACTTGCAGGCATTTCTTCTGTAGACGGTAACGGTTTCTTTTTTCGCCTCACTAATGATGTTATTTTATCCTTCGCAGTTGAAAATGCTTTCCCGGCAAGATCTCCAACAGTACTAATACCCTTATCACGAATAACATCAATGGCTTTCATTGATAATTGTTTAGCTAACGGCATCACTTTTGGGGCCATTCTTGAAAAGAATCCTAAAATGGTATTGCCGAGGCCATCTCCATAGTATGCTCTATAAACTGGAAACCGTGAATTAACTACATAGACGAGGGTTGGTTTATCATGATTGTAATGGATGATCATTATTATAAAAACAATAGTGTTTTCAATTGTTATTTAATCACTATGATACCCATTTGCTAACTCGTCAATGAAATCTCGATATGTTTTGATATCCATGATACCGCCGGCAAATAACCGTCTACAGATATCAGCTGCTTCATTAATTATTTCTGGAGAGTTATTTCCAGCTCGGAATCCTCCTACAAGAACATCTAATCGTGATATATCATTGATAACACTATCAGGACAAGTGTTTCCAATTCTTGGATTTTGCAGTCCACTTCCGCTATAACCAGCTGCTTCATCTAGTTTTTTCTAAATTCGTTTCTTGTAAATAATCATCATTAGGGTCTTCTTGTTTTCTTTGTCTCCGTGTTGGTGTTTGACGTCGTTCTTCTAAATCATCATCATCATCAGGTGGTAGTTGTTGTTTTTTTTGTCTTCTTGTTTGTCTACGTGTTGGTGTTTGACGTTTTAGTTCTTGCCGTTCTTCTATTTCTCGTTGTCGTTCTTCTATTTGTTCTCTTTTATAATTACTAATTCCCTTTTTAAATTCCTTGTATCCTATCTCATCCTTATTCAAACGACCAATCCCTTTATTTAGTTTATACAAATAATCGAACCAATCATTACTTGATATTCTATCATTTTTATACTCGTCCTTTAAAAAATCTTTTTTTGAATTATAACTTTGAGCAGCAAAATTACCAAAGGCTTGATAATCCTTTGATTTCAATAAACTAGGTTTTTTTTATTAATATTTTAGCATGATCAGTAAATTTATTCAACAGAGAAACAGTCGTTTTTTTCGGATCAGTTTTTTCAGTTTGTTCAGTTTTCGCTGCTAGTTTTTTCAAGCTCACCAATAACAGATTTTCCCGTCTCGGGACCATCTCCCAGTAAAGCACGCTCTACCCCTTTCGTTGCTGTGGTTACTGGTTTAAACAACTCTTCAGACCCCAGAGCAAAATCAGTTTGTAAACTCTGTCGTTGTTGCAGTTTATTTCTTACAGAGTCACGAATTGGTATAAATTTCTTAATTGCATCTAGTCGCTCACGAGCCAATCGGGTTGTTAATGCTTCATTGACCATTATTTGAAATCAGAAACCATTTTTCAATTGTAAAACAATTTTTCCCATCGATGATTCCATCCTTAACGGTCCAATTTTTTATTGCTGTGAAATATTTTTATTTTTTATCCATTGATTTTGCCTGTTTTGGTGCCATTTTGGTGGTAATCTCAAAGAGATTTTACAGTCAAGTAGTCGATTTTACATGGAATTTTCCATAAGGAAAAGCTGTTAAAACTCATTTTTGATGATTTTTAGCCATTTTTCATCAATTTTTGCCTGTTTTCAGTGATGTTTGGTCATTTTTCATCGATTTTCATCAAAAAACCTCGTAGGGTCAAGTAGTCTATTTCCATAGGGAAAAGTTCTTAAAAGTTAGGATTCTATTTTATTTTCGCAGTGTGAAATATTTTCACTGATTCAATCAAAAAATGACAAAAAAATGAAAATCTCAAGGAGATTTTACTGTCTGACAAAATCTTTTGAGGGTCGGTCAATCAAAATAGTTCATTTTCTTGAATTAACGCTCGTAAGTTTCTAATTTTAGAATTAACTTCCTTTTTCAATTCATATTCGTTACCCAATTCTTTTCGTATTCCTTCCACGATAGTATATAACGGAACAAACACACCTACTTCACTGGAAAATGCAAGAGAGTCTCGAATAGAATTTTGAATTTTTTTGATGAGTGCATATTTCTTTGGTAACATATACTTGTTAGTGCTAACTCCGTATTCTATATCCTGAAAATCCGACTTGATTTGATCAGGATTTAACCCATCTGACAATTTAATATTCTGATTTTTCAATTTTGCAATTTCAACTATGATGCTATTCATAATTTCAGAATTCATATATGATAATACATATTTCTAATTCATTTTTCAAAAATAAATGAGCCGTTAATATTTTTAAAATTCAGTCTGTATATATAAATATCTTTTTTAAAATTCAGCCTGTATATATAAATATCTTTTTTAAAATTCAGTCTGTATATATAAATATCTTTTTTAAAATTCAGTCTGTATATATAAATATATTTTTTAAAATTAATTCTGTATATATAAATATAAATGCAGACAAAAATAAATAACAACCATGATGAGCGGTAATCAGTCATTTGGCCCCCTTGATATAGGCCACTGTGTCTCTCATAGAGTTCTTTCTATGAGTATTTCCATTTTTTTTCTGAGATTTCTTCGATCTCGATTTGACACTATTTGGCCGGTAATTCATTTTTGAACACCATACGGGGCTACCCAAATGTGACGGAGAGCTAATTACATCCATGGATGTTATTTGTTTTAGGTCATTTATATTTACATTCACCGGAAACATATTCCCCTAAGAGTGAATCTAACTCGTCAAATAACGGGTTAGAATCACAAGAGGGTATGTTTACGTGAAATGACCTAGAGGTTACATATATACGACAACACATCTTTGGAACTCCTTGGTTGCCTTCACATCCAAGTAAGCCCAAAGGAAACCCGAAACATACATCTCCGGAAGGGAGGCCTAACGTGGCAAACGCCATCTTAGACCGCCCAGAAGATATGCTTGGGGTGACGTCACAACATATGCTTAATTAAGGACAGCACAAATACCGTATATATCTCCACTCGAGTGTTGTGGCAAATTGTAGGTATACATATACTTAATTAACTTAATTAAGGACAGCACAAATACCGTATATATCTCCATTCAGATTGTAGGTATACATATACTTAATTAACTTAATTAAGGATGGATTATAATTCAATGAGGATGTAATGATGATGGGACGGCACAGACATCACAAACATGAAACGACGGGGCTGATTTTCAAAGGCCAATTCGACCAATCAAAGCAACCCATGAAATTAAACCCGGTTGCATGATTGAGTAAAAGTCAACCACGCACACGTGTCAATGGCGTGGGTTATTTTTTGACTGGTCGGATTGGCCTTTGAAAGCCCCAGCTTTAAACCTTTCATTTAGTATATAAGGTGACTAATACAGCAGCGTCAATCCACAGAGTGTGTTATTTTATTTTCTTGAATTACTTGTTAATGGTGCTTCACAGTATTTAAATGAGACAGAATATTTGCATAAAGCACTAAAAAAAAGAATATAATCGTTTGAAAACATTTTATATTTGATTTCTTTTCTAATTAATTATAGCCCAAGCCGCTGAATCACAACTTAGGGGGAAATAACCCGACATCATACTGTAATGTAATTTTTAAGGTGGGAGGGTTTGTTATTCCCTCCCTTATCAACCCGACACCATCTAAGGGAGAGAGTATATAAAGGGAATTAATACAGCAATCCGCAAGGTATGCTATTTTATTTTCTTGAATTACTTATTAATGGTGTTTCACGGTATTTAAATGAGACAGCATATTTGACTTAAACACTAAAACAAAGAATATAATTGTTTGAAAACATTTCTTTTCTTACAAAACAATGCCCAGCCGCTGAATCGCAATAACCCATAAAACAAGTTAATACAATCTAAGGGAGAAAGTATACACGTGTGTTATCCTGTAACGCCTGCATCTCCGGATCACATCCTATGTTTATGAAATACGCATTAATCGCACGTGAGACAGAATATTTGACTTAAACACTAAAAAAAAAGAAAATATTTCTTTTCCTATAAAACAATACCCAGCCGCTAAATCACAATGATAACTCCCTTGGTTATATCCATTGGTTATATTTAAGAGCTGTCTCCCTTGGTGTTATAGACATACGAAAATCGAATTTTTTGTCCTGTCTCTTTTGAAATGCTTCATAATTAACAAGCACGGGTGAGGTCTGAATTCTTGGTTCATTTGTATAATAACACTATTTTTCTAATTCATTGTTTGGTTTAATTATAAGTCTCTGTATATAATCTTGAGGAGTCTTTATGATTTTGTCATCGTTGGGGTCAATGACAGTATTTTTTATTCTTTTATCATAATAGCGTTTTAGTTCACTGTATCGTTTGCCGCCACACATAAGACATAATTGCGACTTCCCCCTGACCCCAACCCCACATCGAATACAGGGTAACGGACCAAGGCTTCCACGACGAAAGCTTTGCATATGATACCAACAGAATTCATTTTTGCATGATTTGTTACACGGTGTCACTGATCCAATCATAAGCCATTTGCAATGATTCATTATACTTAAATCTTTCATTTAAATACTTGTTTTAATTATAGTATGGAGGAGTTCGAGAGATTATCGAAAATTAAGCCCTGGAAAAGTGTTCAATTCAATCTTGATAGAGTTTCTGATACACCAAAGAATAAAATTCTTGATAGAACCTTGATTAGTAAAATCAGAGACTGTTTTAATGAATTCAAGCGTGATGGGGCAGCTCATTGTTGGTCAACATTTCGAATTGATGGTGTTGTTGACGCTACCATGAATGATGAAAAAGCAGCAGTGATAATCTCACGTCTTGGGTTAGAAAGAAATTTTTTTCGAATAAAATTCCTTTTTCGTGATAATGGAAAATGGATCATTAGGGACAAATACGAGCCTATTCTTAAAGACAAAAAAACTGTCACTGTGACTCAGGATTCAAAACCAGGAATTTTGACTGGAATTGATAAACCCTACTACGAAAGATCTTATCCTGTCACAGCAGTTGTTTACGGGATCTATCCGCTCAATGAAAAACCTGACATTTCAAAACTAGCACCCATGAAATATTCGACAGGGCTCAATTGTGTAGCAGCACGAATAATGGAACACTTCACAAATGCGTCCCGGGGAAATAAACTAACTGATCTAAGACGAAAAAAAAATAACCGAATGGGAACTGACAGTGAAACAGCATGGGGCAACAATTCAAGATATAGCCAAATTAGAAACATCATTGAGATTTCCAATATCGGTAAGGACAATCACCGGTGAAGTATTATACGAATCGAAATATAATAAAAATGGAACCCCAATACAGATTATTGATCATAACGAACACGCGTGGTCATCTGCAGTAACAATATTCCCACGAGATAGAACCGTAAAATATCTATCCCAAACTCTGTTTGGAACCGAAGAGTTTTTTTCAGAGCAGAAATTATTTGATGCTATTTACCATTTGAGTAAAAAAGATCCTGTGTCAGTGTGGCTATTTCATAGTACTTCAGACGAAGAATGTAGATTTGATCAGTTTGTAAGGCCCAACGGAGAATTGTACCGTACTGAAGAGCTGCATAATCAAATGAAACAACTAGCTAGTGAGTTTTCTCCCCAGAGTTCTCTGGGGGAAGACAACGATCAATTATTAGCAAACTGTTTTACACTTCCATCAGTTGTAGCACATTTTGCTAGGAAGAAAAACGCGTGGAAACCAACACGAAGTGAGTTCTTATCAGAGGTCAAATTGTCTTGTCTTGAATACGGCCATGGAGGATTATGGAACACAAAATACACCGCTGATACCGTTATTTCAGTTGATATGATTGCGTGTTATCCAGGAAGTTTTCTTGGGTATGGAGAATGCGAGAAATATTTCAAACGATTTGGACACCCTACACACGAAATGACCCGTGTTGCTATTAATGGACCACTGCCTGATTTTGATTTAACCGGATTCGCTTGTGTAGTATCATTTGAAATGGCTACAGGACTTCATCCGTGTAGTTATCTTTGGATTGGTAAACACATGTCTGAAAAACACTGGATGCCAATAGTGTTATTACGGTATATGCTTGATTGTAAGATGTTAAAATCATTAATTGTCAGTGAAGCAATTATATCCTATCAAGCACAGAAATCAGTCTGGTTACCACAACCTGATCTAGAAAAAATAATTAGCGAAGAGCGAAAACTGTTTCCGAATTTCAGTGAACAACAAATCATGGATTGGTCCCAACAGTTATTTGAAATCAGAAACAATGAAGCAAAAGACCTTGGACGAAGAATAATCGGTAAATTTACCCAAGGTGGCAAAGATGATAATACGAGATATTCTTCACGATTGATTATAAACAATGCTGAATACGATTTTGTAATCACGGATTTAACGAATAGGGGCCTATATGTCAATCGTAAGGACGCATTTATGTCCGATGGAACCAAATTGGGTACAATTGTTACTTACACTGATGGATATAATCCGCAGTACACACATTTGAGAGCTTCTATGCTTGGTTATGCTTCTATTAATTTATTTTCAATGATCAATAGATTTCCTACCACCGCAGTTAGAGTTGCTACTGACTCATTTTACATAAATAGCGAAATACCTGATTTTAACGCTACTGGCAACGAGAATTGGGGGTCATGGAGAATTAAGAAGGAAATGCTTCATGATTATATTCCATCAGCAGATGTTACCATTGAAAATAATTACTTAGAAAGCAATCAGTGTTCAGAATTTTCTAGTGCACCACCGATTTCTGATCCAATATGCCTGTATAAAACAGTTTATTTAAACGGTTGTGGCGGGTCAGGAAAAACAACCCGGGCAATTGAGTTATTTCGTGTTTCCAATCCAAACATGATTGTACTAACACCGACTCACAGACTTGCAAGAGAAATGATACAGAGAGGGGTAAATGCCTGCACTTATCATAGTTTCTTTAGATGGAAGGGAGATAAATGGACTCCTGAACGCATGGGAGAGAAATTTATTCCTGAAATTATCATTTGGGATGAAATAGACACAGTGTCAGAAGATGTCTTAAAAATATTTCTTGAGTGGTTGTTATTGAAGAATACAAAAGTCGTCATGTGCGGTGATCACGGCCAACCACCACCATTTGTCGGTGCATCCCCCCATTAATGGCTAAAGGGTTTTGTAGACTATTATGAAGAAATTGATACCGATCATAGATCACTTGATAATGAATTAAAAGAATTTAAGAAACTAATTAGATTACAACCGGATAAAATCCAGTGTGAAATAGCGCGTGAAATAATTTCGGAAACTCCCATGAATGAGTTTTGGGAAGCGTGGAGACCAAATGATTTAATCATTGCAAGTAGAAAAATAGTCAGGGACACACTTCAGATGAAGTTATTTGAATTGCATAAACAAAAATTTGCAACGCTTCCAGTGCCCCTCTGTTATAGGCCATCGGATACACGAAAACAGAACATCGAAGTTGATATTCCAGGCTTGACAGAGTCAGGGCGTGAAAAGAAGATTCTCGTATTAAATGATATTGTGCTGGTTGATATCAATGTTGTTGAAGATGCATTGCGTGCTAATAAATCCCCATGGACGCTAGGATACGCAGCGACGATACATTCTTCACAGGGATTGACTATATCGGATACAATTGTTTGGATGGTAGATAATCGCATAGAATGGTCGAATTTAGTCTATCTCGCAGTGTCTAGAGTACGAAAAATAAATCAACTTCGAAGAATTGTCCTGACAGAGTCAGGCGATGATGAAATCATTGGTGGCGATCATGAAATCATTGGCGATGATAATGATATTATTGATAAAAAACTCTCCGGTTACAAACAACAAGACAAAAAAAAACAACGAGAATTTGATATTGATGCTGAATTAATAATTACTCTGAAGCAACAACAGAATAATCACTGCGCGAGTTGCAATTGTATAATGCGTTGGCAGTATTCGGATAAGGATCCTCGCCAATTCACCGTTGACAGAAAAAATAACAATCTCGGTCATGTCAGAAATAATGTGATGTTGACTTGTCTTGAGTGCAATAGACGCAAGGGTGCTAGTTAAGCCCATGCGGTGGTAATTGAGTATCCTCAGGTATCACTTGTAATTGTTGTCTAGTAAAACCCCGTTGAGGGGCAGTTGAATCCAGTTTATAGGTTGGAAGTCTACCCGTTGATCGTGTTATACTAGATATCTTGTGTGCAGTAACACTCCAAATAGGATCAGTAGCCCTTTTTGTGCCACCCTCAAGCTCTCCTGGTTCGTATAAGTACCTCACAATGACATTACTACCAAGAATTGGTTGGGAAACGCTAAAATCTTTTTGAATTTCCATTTCAGGTATTGACTTCTTTTTAATCGCATTGATAGGTTTCATGTTGATGGTTCTAGTAATCTCGTTATTCAGTGCAGTAATCACAGCTGGTAACCTTTTAACCCATTCACGGGATCTTTTTTCTTGGATGAATTCTTTTGCGTATTGATATCCAAATAACCGCTCAGCAAGGGTTTTATTAAACCGTTCTACAATGGCCTGATCACGATGTAGCGCAGTATGTCCTCGTCTGATAGTGACTTTATGATTTTTCATTATTGATAACACTGCACCCTGAAATTCCTTGCCAGGATCAATTTGTAATAGATTTGGCCAGTGCAGAGGGCCCCTTCGATAAATCCTTTCAAATGCAGAAGCCACTTCAGTGGCCGATTTTGTTTTTAACGGTTCTGCTTCTTTGTATCGACTTGCAATATCAACTACAGTTAACGCATATTTGTAACCACGATCATGTGGCAGAAATAATAGATCAGCCTGATGAACTTCATTAGGAACTGTCACATCAAAATGCGAGAATTGAATTTGTTTAGGCGGTGGTAGATAAATTTGCCATAGTGCCTGTTTGGATAACCAATGAGCCGCAGTTGTTTTTTTTCACTTTTGCAGCGCTAGCGAGTTTATGGATTGCTGATTTACCCCTCCAGTATCCTCTTGGGGAATAATAAATAGATTCCATGTTGTTATTAATTACCAGCACCTAACATCAATTTACTTTTCATAGCCGATTTTATCAAAAAGGAAGCCAATTTTTCTTTGAAAGATTTATCAGAAATAGCATTTAACGCATGAATTAATTTCACATCTGCTAGATGCCTGTGCTGCAGATTACTGCTTTTATAAGATACATCATGAAGGTGACAGGCCTTATCAATAGCGTTTATTGGTTCCTCACCGGGTCGGGGGTGATTTTTATCATTGAGTCTGATATCAAGTCTTGTTCCCGGTCCACAGTAGCTATATCCTGGAAGGTGCTTTTCTCCAGGGTATTTTGCCCATGGAGTTCCAGGGAGTTTAGTTAGCTTGGCTGCGATATCACCTCCTCGTTTTTTTTTAAAGGTTCCTTGAGTCCCTTGGGTTTAGAAACAAATCTAAATTTCTTTGTACTACATTGTACGCATTTACCAGAAAGCGCTGATCGGTTATTTTTAGTTGTAATCGTCGTCAAGTCATCTGTGCCAGTACGTTTTTTACACTTCACACAATATAGATCCATAATTTATATATAACGCCATGAATATAATTGATTATTCAGCTACCCGACGACGGGAACCTATTAAACATCATGAAATGTTGCCGAATTCAATTAGAATGATTATATTCGGACCATCTGGAAGCGGAAAGACACAACTGCTACTTAATTTGATAACGAGATGGATGAAATGGAACAAATTGTATTTAATAGCCCCGAGTGTAGACGATCAGCGATGCTATGAAGTGCTAAAGGATTTTAACGAGAAAGCAAAAGAATTTCAAATCGATGAAGATTTTATTGAGTTTATTACTGATATAGAGGAAGCCCCGAGCATTGATGCTATTGATGGAAGTATTAACAATTTAGTGGTATACGATGATATCATGTTAGATAATCAAAAAAATCCTGCTAGAATATTTTCCCGAGGCAGGCATAAAAACACTGATGTGATCTATGTCACTCAACGATACACTCAGATACCAAAAGTGATCAGAGATAACTGCAATGTGTTGTGTGTATTTAACGGCGTTGATACTCATACGCTACGAAATATTCATCAGACCTGGTGCAGCGGTGATATGAATCATAATCAATTTAGAAATTTCTTTAGTCACGCTCAGTCAAAACCACACGGATTTGTGACAATAAATTTAGCAGACCCTAGGACACGATATCGTATCGGACTTGATCAAATATTCGGTTAAAATCACCGTAAACCTAGAACTGAAAGTTCTAGCAGCAGAGAGGGTGAGTGACAACGACGTTGCGACATCAACGAAAACGCGAATGCGAATCCCATGTTCACTGTCATTTTTTTTTCTAGTTATTTCGCGAGAAGGGTCTAGTGTTATTTGGAGGGTATAATCAAAAATAAAAAGAAAAAATGTTGTAGGATTCACCCTCTCTGCTGCTCTTGTAGTTGTTGTCGAGTAAAACCCCGCTGAGGGGCAGTTGAATCCAGTTTATAGACTGGAGGTCTACCAGTTGATCGTGTTATACTAGATATCTTATGCGTAGTGACGCTCCAAATAGGATCAGTAGCCCTTTTTCTACCCCCTTCAAGCTCTCCTGGTTCGTATAAGTACCTCACAATGACATTACTACCAAGAATCGGTTCTTTGAAATCTTTTTGTGGTTGTACGGGTATAGACTTCTTTTTAATAGCGTTGATAGGTTTCATGTTGATTGTTCTAGTAATCTCGTTATTCAGTGCAGTAATCACAGATGGTAATCTTTTAACCCATTCACGGGATCGCTTTTCTTGAATGAATTCTTTTGCGTATTGATATCCAAATAACCGCTCAGCAATCGTCCGATTAAATCGTTCTACAATGGCCTGATCGCGATGTAGCGCAGTATGCCCTCGTCGTATGGTGACATTATGATGTTTCATTGTAGATAACACTGCACCCTGAAATTCCTTGCCAGGATCAACTTGTAACAGATTTGGCCAGTGCAGAGGACCTCGTCGATAAATCCTTTCAAATGCAGAAGCGACTTCAGTGGCTGATTTTGCTTTTAACGGTTCTGCTTCTTTGTATCGACTTGCAATATCAACTACGGTTAACGCATATTTGTAACCACGATCATGTGGCAGAAATAATAGATCAGCCTGATGAACTTCATTAGGAGCGGTCACATCAAAATGCGAGAATTGAATTTGTTTAGGCGGTGGTAGATAAATTTGCCATAGTGCCTGTTTGGATAACCAATTAGCCGCAGTGGTTTTTTTCACTTTTGCAGCACTAGCGAGTTTATGGACTGCTGAATTACCCCTCCAGTATCCTCTTGGGGAATAATAAATTGATTCCATATTATTAATTACCGGTACCTAACATCAATTTACTTTTCATAGCCGATTTTACCAACCACGAAGCCAATTTTTCTTTGAAGGATTTATCAGGAATAGCATTTAACGCATGAATTAATTTCACATCTGCTAGATGCCTGTTTTGCAGATTGCTGCTTTTATAAGCAACATCATGAAGGTGACAGGCCTTATCAATGGCGTTTATTGGTTCTTCACCGGGTTTGGGTTGATTTTGATTATTGAGTCTGATATCAAGTCTGGTTCCTGGTCCACAGTAGCTATATCCTGGGAGGTGCTTTTCTCCGGGGTACTTTGCCCATGGGGTTCCAGGGAGCTTTGCCAATTTGGCTGCGATATCACCTCCTCGTTTTTTTTAAATCAGATCTCATAGACACAAATCTAAATTTCTTTGTACCACATTGCACGCATTTACCAGAAAGCGCTGATCGGTTATTTTTAGTTGTAACCGTCGTCACATCATCTGTGCCAGTACGCGTTTTACACTTCACACAATATAGATCCATAATTTATGTATAGAAATATGGATATAATTGATTTTTCAGCGACTAAAACAAGAGAACCAATTAAGCATCATGCAGCGCTACCAAACTCTATCCGGATGATTATAATCGGGCCATCTGGATCCGGTAAAACGCAATTGTTGCTCAATTTAATAATGAGATGGATGAAGTGGGATAAGTTGTATTTAATTGCCCCTAGCGTAGATGATCAACGATGTTATGAAGTGTTAAAGGATTTTAACGAGAATGCATCAGAAATTAAGGGTGAGAACGCCATTGATTTTATAACCGATATCGATGAAGCACCGAGTATTGATGATATTGATGGAGATATTAACAATTTAGTCGTATACGACGATATAATGTTGGATAAACAAAAAAATCCTGCTAGAATATTTTCCCGTGGGCGTCACAAAAACACTGACGTGATATATGTCACTCAACGCTACACTCAGGTTCCAAAAGTCATCAGAGATAACTGCAATATTCTTTCTGTATTCAACGGAGTTGATACTCATACTCTTAGAAATATTTGGCAGACATGGTGTTCTGATATGGACTTCAATCAATTTCGAGATTTCTTTAGTCATGCTCAGTCGACTCCGCACGGATTCGCAACAATAAATCTACATGATCCTCGGACACGATATCGTATCGGACTTGATCAAATATTCGGTTAAAATCGTAAAAGAATTATTAACCCAGAACTGAAAACTTTAGCAGCAGAGAGGGTGGATGACCACATCGTTGCGAGCAAAATTGATTAAAAAATCGTAAAATCTCCGTTTTTGCAAAAATGGAGACTTTTTTTTGGTTAAATAAGATTTGTTGGAAACCTGATATTTTGTTCGAAAACGTTATCTATAGGCCATATTTTGTTCGAAAACATGATCTGGAAGCCTTATTTTTGCTTGAAAACGTGGTCTGTTCACCCTCTCTGCTGCTTATATATATAATGTGTGACGACCCGCCACATCATGAAGAATTAACTGTTGATCATAGAGCACTTGATCCAGAATTAATCAGACTACGACCAAATAAATTCTGTGTGAAATGATGTCTGAAATAATTTCAAAAACGCACAGAAACAATTTACGGAGTTTATGGAGACCATATGATTTGATAATTCCAAGTAGAAAGATATTTCATGATACACTTAACAACAGTTATTTTTGTTACATAAAGAAAAATTTCCAAATCTACCTGTACCATTATCGCCAAGCAGGTACTCGACACCAAAATATCAACGTTGATATAACCGGATCGTCTGAAAAACAAAATATTGTATTAAATGATATTGCTTTAGTGTCTGTCAGTGTTGTTAATAGCGCGTTAATGTCTGACGAAGTCAGGGGCAAAGGTCAACGGATATTAAGACAAGCAATGACAATGTATTCATCACAAGGAGTAGCTATTTCTGATATATTTAGAAAAATTAGATTGATGATCGTTTTGATTACAAATCGACGTTGAGGAGGAATCTAATCTGTAGAATGCATGTCGACCCTTAGATCTTACCACGCTGAAACTGTATACGTCGCCACACTTCAAATAGGATTAGTTGCTTCAAATAGGATTAGTTGCTCTTTTTACCGCAGTCATGTTCACCAGGTTTACATAAATATCTTAGTCTCATTACCCAGTATTGGTTGTTTTGAAAAATCATGTTGTATTGGTATATGTAATGTGATCCCAATAATAGATTTATTGGAAATTACACGAGTAATTTCATTATTTTACGCAGCTATCATAATTGGTAGTCTTACTATCAATTCATGAGATCTCATCTTTCTGAACTTTGTTCACGAATATTTTCTTTGCATATTAAGATCCAAATAACTGCTCTGCTATCCAATAACTTGTTCAAAGATTGCCGGATCGACATGAATTGCAATAATATGCACACCTCTGACTTTGACGTTATGTTTTTTCATCAGAGATGATACTGCACTAATAAATACTTTGTCAGGATCAACCTGTAGCAACCAAGGCCATCGTAGACTACCACGCTGTTAAATTCGTTTAAAAGCAAGTGCAATTTCAGCTGCTGTTGGAGTTGATTGTGTTTCTGCTTCTTTATATCTGCTTGCAATATCAATGACAGTCAACTCGTATTTGTATGAGTGATTGACGTCTACCAGATTTAATAGAATGTGGTGGAAAAAATATCTGGCAGATGAACTTCATGCGGAGCGCTGTGATCTAAGTGTGCGTACTGTATTTGTTTAAGGGGTGGTAGATAAATTTGACATATTACATGTCGTGTTAACCATACTGCAGCAGCAGAACGTGTAACATTTGTTGTATCATCAAGTTTACTGATTGCTGCTCTACCCCTCCAATAGAATCTTGGGCAATAATAAATCGATTGCATTTTCTTTAATAATAATCGGTTGATATATTACCGGCTCTTAATACTAATTTATCTTTCATCACAGATCTTAACTAAATATTAGCAAGCGATGCTCTGAGATATTTAACGAATGAATCAACATAACATCTGCAATATGTAATTGTTGTAAATCATTATTTTTATACACTACATTATAACGTGACATCCATCAGACATGACAAAACAGGCCAACCAAGACCTGGAGAGTAAATAAATGCGATGGAGCATGCATGTCAATGCAGACTCTACCAATAACACCATGAAGATTGGAACAACTGAAAGCAAAATGATATATCTGATCTTATAGAAGTACTATAATCAATTGCCAGTTCCCAGTATAAAGACTCCAAAAGATCATTCATTGGAAGCGGTAATTTCAAGCTGGCATTCGATTGTATGTATCACAGAGTTTCTATTGACATGTGATGTTACATACAAGAATAGAAAATGAAATTGAGGAAGAAATGTCTCGGCTGTCTGAATATGGATATGTTACACACACACGGGTTTGTTGTGTCATGTATAACAATGTCATAATGAGAAAAATGGCATAAAACTACAGGAAAAGAACAATAAGAAAATTTAGGGTATTGCGTATTTGATGTTGGGTGGGGGAGTGTGCGGTATATCTGTAACATAGGTATAAAATCCACTGTATATTTAAGCGTGGTTTTAAATGTTAACTTACAGAAGTAAATAAACTCACATCTGTTTGCAGAAGAATTTGGACATATTAGGTCTCTTAGCTGACATTACTTTATCTAACCACAGCATGTGTGGTATCACGGTACCAATAGACCTCAATGCTAATGTTTGTGAAATAAATATACTTTTTATTCTACTTCATGCATGCATGTCACACACTGTCACAGAGAACAATTTAAGCTTGTAAATTTGGCAAGGACAAAACCAAGTACTTCATCGCATTTAAAAGAGATAACTCTGCTGGAACTAGAGTTATCTAGTCACAACCGATCCAGTGTCACCCATGTGTCCAAAACTTTACATTTTTTTGTAAAAAAAAATGCAAAATATTTTTTAGATATGAATTACGTTAATCTCACATGTTGTCAAGAGGCTTAACTTTTTGTTAAGCCTGACAGAAACAACAACTCTTACATAATCCACCAATCATAGCTTGTGTTGTTTGTTTGAGATTGCAATGTTCCTACACTCCAACCTTAATTTTTTCAATAATCTGTGATATAACTCGAGACTGTACAAGTAACATGTGTACTTAGTCTCGCTTGTCAAAAACAATTTTAGATGGTATCAAGCTATGTCTTATAGTGCATGTAATGAACTAATTTAGCTGTTTTCATATTTGTGCTTTACAACCAAGCTATATTTTGGGAATAAAATGAATTGCTTTGACTATCGGTTGTGTTTTATTCATATCAGCACTTATTAAACTTCACATGGTTGATATGGGATAAATTACATTGTATTATATTATGTAATAACTAGGTCAAATGTCAATGTACCAAATAGCTTGTACCGCTCCTTCTTCAAAAATACAATTCACCTAAAATAAAGGACTTTATATTTATTTGATAGATGCTGAACTTAACATCAGAGACAGATGGACATGACCCAATCTTATTATAATGTATAAGCTTTGAATACTTTACACCGTCTGCAGATACATGAGGTCACAAACCCCCAGTCCTCACACAAAGGTCAACCTACCCATACTCTATGTTTACCTACTTTGTGTAGTGAATAAAACTGATGCAATAAGTCAATCAGACACCAAATATAGTAGATCACAGCTTCTAGATGGTCATGTTGGATTTGGGGTGAAAATTGTGGAACAAAATACAGAAAAAAGCCAATGATAAATAATGACTATTGTGAATCCAGTTGATTAAAGACAGGAGGAAAGTGTTATCTAAATTGGAAATCTAGTTTATGATAAAAGAATTAAAGGAGACAAAAGCATCAATGAGAAAAATGAAAAGTGAGAGCTTGATGACATTATCTAGGACAATATATGGAGGCAGTGCACCATAGGTGCAAGGACAGTTCACAGGCACCTGTGCTTTAACTGTCCGTTACAGGCAGCAAATTTCAGGTGAAATGGTGTTCATTCCCAGCTAATATAAAAGGGTTAATAATGTTGATAATACAGATGCATATAATTTATATTTTTTTTACATAAGAAATTAACAAAGGGCTTCAGTTAGGCAGAAAAATACCTAAACTAAACGAAACATACATTATCAGTTTCTAAACTTGTAAACTTTACTGGGAGAAATTATTAAAGTATTTCTAGTTACATTTGCATCAAGACCGAGGGCTAATATAATACTTCACAAAACTTCTCTTTATTTTCATAAACAATCACTGAAAATGTGAGTTTTATGTCTTGAAATATTATCTGCATGATATTCATAAGGTGTGATTTTACAATTGGACATACACCACAATTAATTTTACTATATGTTCTCTACATATATTTCTCAGTACTGACCTTTCAACTGCGTGACAATCAATACAAATCATATGTTAATCTAAAATACATCCAAAGATGACTTCACTGTGAAGTTCTTGTCAGGGGTTCACCGGCATTTTTTTGAGCGGCTGCACTGTAAACAGAACAGCATGTACACAGATTTCACTTCCGGATCATCACCAAGGCCTTATTACTCCATGTGCACCGTCACCAAAATTCACACAGACAACCACTCTCTCAGCTCATATTCTCAAGAATAAACAATTACCTTTAAATCCCTACCAAAAATGCATCAATATAACTCTTCTATTACCACCAAAATGAGAGAGGATTTTTCTTTTTATAAAAATAGACTAGAACTACATTCGTATTGAACTGGAAATAATAATTGTGATGTGATTCCAATTGGTACCATTATGTCATATAGGACACATGGTACTAATTATATGGAAGAACTGTGAACCAGTCTAGAAATGGATGAAGAAATAATAGAGTATATATAGGTATGGTGGTCATTAATTACTTAATAATGAAAAGTCAAATTTTAATAAAAATATTTTTTGAGAGCTTATCCTATTTTTTAAATATAGACAATATTCTATTGATGCAATTTTAGTATTTTTTATACACTTGACTCAAATTTGACTCAAATTTTATACACTTGACTCAAATTTTTTATACACTTGACTCAAATTTGACTCAAATTTTTTTATACACTTGACTTAGGAGAACTCAAAAAAGAAAGTAGCACCTGATTCATTTGGTTCAGAATCAATAACATGTGTTTCATGCACATGTAGATAACAAAAGTTCTGAAGCTCATAAGGTGTTCTCCACACAGAAGCTTGCACCAAGGATAGTTGTGCATGGAGAAATATAGGTCTGATCATTAACTCCCAGAAATTTAAAGTCATTGAATTTTGAATTACATGTAGTATCGTGACTCATTTACACAGTATATATGGAATGAAAATCTGACTAAAAAAAGCAATTTGTTTATATCCTCTGTACAGTGTATTGTTTCAGTCAAATACTGCAAATATCCAGTATATGCAGTAAATATGGGAATGTCTTCATCCAGTAATACTATTCACTTAAAAAATGACATTTTAGGGTAGAGATGTACTCTAGTCCTACTGTTTATCGTTTCAAACAATGTGGCATCGCATCACATTGATCATTCTATTCTGAAAAATGATTTTGTCAATATAAAATGTTCTGGGTATTCAAATGGAAGTTTTTTCTTTTCTTTATTGTTTGTAAAAAAAAAAGTACAATCTACTTTTGCTGGTTCAACTTTTTTTGGGACTATATTTTATGCACAACAAATGAAAGGTGCACCGTCTGTCAGAATGAACAAAAATATTAATTTTTTTTATCTAAATAATTTGAAGAAAAAAAACAAGGCTTGCAAAAAGGTTGATGTTATTCACCTAGTTTTATAACTTCCATATTAAATTGTTACCCATTTGAGATCATCTATTTATCTCTCTATCTTATATCTCTCTCTCTGCATATATATATATATATATATATATATATATATATATATAGAGAGAGAGAGAGAGAGAGAGAGAGAGAGAGAGAGAGAGAGAGAGAGAGAGATAGGACAGTAATGTGATAAAAACCACACAAAATACAATAAATGTTAGCCAATGTATTATTCAGTTAAGATCTAGAAGAGAGAAATAAAAATTGTTCCGCTTTATAATATATTCATTAAAAACCCATAACAGCAAATTGAACTTGGTTAAGTTTTAATCACAGAGAGAGAGAGAGAGAGAGAGAGAGAGAGAGAGAGAGAGAGAGAGAGATTATTTTAGTTCAAATGTATTCTGAACACTACTACAACAATATAACAAGCACATGCTATTTACGATAAGGAAATTTAAGTCCATACAATAAAACTTATAACATTTAATGTACATTGTAGTAATTTCTTTCGCAATATTACAGTTTTGTCCATATTACTGTCCGCCACTTATCATTGCTGCACAATAGTACCTTACTTTACGGGAAAGGCTGAGAACATTCCGATTGATTGAATAAACAGAGAGCGCCATCTCGAAAAATGGGTTGGAGAATTTTGGACGTCTTGTTTTTTGTATATTTTGGAAGTCATATTCCGATAAGTTTATTTTTTGACTCACAAATTCTCCTCCCAAAATACCTATATCCGAAATCGGTATGAATTATAATATTTTCTCAGTAACTTTCTCATGGATGTACACAGATTATACTTCTGAGTTAACGACCCTTTCAAATGCTACTCTTCGCAAAGAAGTTCCATACAAAGTTCACACACACCAGCCCGAAAAATGGTTTTGAGGCTGTTAGACATTGTATTTTTTATTTATTTCGTAACTCACATACCAATTTGTATTTTTATTGATGCACAAGCTGTCCTTCCAAAGTGCATATATCCTGAACAGGTATTCACTTATAAGACCCGATGGATATCTATTTTGCAGTGTTATGAGTGAAAGCGTTGATAGCATTGTTTTACAACAGACGAATAGCCCGGGGGTGTTACGAAACATTCAGATCCACCGAAATTCACACCAGATCGCCTTGTGCGTGTCTCATCTATAACCTAAAAACGCTATCCACCCTACCCGTGGCCGAATGGTCTATAGAGCTCTCCGTTACGGATCACTGTGACTGCATTCTCACCTCTGTCAGCCTTAGACTAGACCAGCGAAGTTGGTCGATAAGCCTTTTTTTTATTTTGACTTGACGGCTTAGCCTTAGACCAGCTAGACGGCTTAAACCAAAGACACTTTTATAATAATAATAATAATAATAATGATGATGACTTTGTATAACGCCTAATCTTTCGAAGCTCTAAGCGCTTTAAACCATCAATAATGATTTGACTACACTAATGAACAACAAATGACAAAAAACAATGAAATTGGAAAACATAACAAACATGCTGAAAACATATAAGATATAAAACATGATTAGGTCACTAAGTTTGTCCCTGCAGTCAAAACAGGTGAGTCTTGAGAGCAATTTTAAAAAGGGACCATAGTGTCTTTGTGTCTAATTTCAATGGGCAAGTAATAACCAAATATAAAAATGAAACTGTTTGTCATATACACAATTTATTGTTACCCAAGTCTTTATATTGTGACTACCAGTACATAAGAGCCAGCCATGCACAAATGGTTTACCAAATGATGATGGTAGATATACATAACATAAAAGAATCAATTCAAATTTTGATTAGAATCATTTAAAAACTTGTTCTACAAAGAATCAATGTAAAGTATTAGGTAAACTCACTCATGTAATTTTTTTTAAAGCCATCATTTTCTGCACAGCTTGAAATAACATGGTCTTTACCAGAGCTCATCCATATAATTTCACTTATTACCAGAGTGGACTGTAGTGCTGTGAATTCTCAGATTGGACCTCAAAACGGTTATGACATCTGCCATATTTGAAATAATAATAATAAAGAAAAACATGCTTCCAGTGTTTGTGAAGAAAAAAAACAATGAAATCTTTAAAGACTGCATGTCTACTGTCAGGTTGACGAGTTATCATAACAGTGGCTGATGAACTTGCAAGTTGTCGCAAAAGAAGTCTAAATCGTTCACATACAATAACCCGTTGATTATAAACTCCCAATTTATAACTAGTATCAGTAATATTACTCTAACAAAAATTCTTTAAAAATATTTAAATATACATGTGTACAACTTGGGCCCAATTGGAAACTGCGTAGACCCACATTAGTCACTTCATCCTTACGCTGGCAGATTTGGTTCTATTTAGCTTATAATGAGTAATAAGCAAAAGGCTGATATTACTGTTTACTTGATTTCATTCAAGATGGACATGTTTATATCTCGAAATATGGATTATACTTTTAAAATTTGGGTGACATGACATCCAGTGTTATGATGTGCATCCTTAATCATGACAGGCTCAAGAACACTTGCGTGAAAATTGTTCAGTTATATGTCATGTCAATTGTATGAGAATTTATTTACACACTTATAAAATGAGTCCAACTGCAAACTGCACAGACAGAGATTTGCATTCACATAATGCACTGGCAGTTCTGGGTCTGTGCAGTTGGGAGTAATCAGTTGGAGAAAAAAAAAGCATAGGCCCTGATCTGCAGGTGCACTATGCTATGGCAGATAATGATCTTTGAGGTTTGATTCAACTTGTAAGCGAGTATAGATGGTAATGACTTGGATAGATATTTAAGCATGAGTTGAATAAAAAGACACACAACCAATACATTTTGAGTCATTTTGGATTGCATGGACACTTAGATATAAATACCAATATTTCCAAAATATTAAATGCTGTAATATTTTAAAAGCATCTTATCTCATTTCTATACATAGTTACGAAAATGATATTTGACGTTGGCTTTGTCCTAACAAGAGAAAAATGGTGTTAGTTTGTGGAATTTGTTTTGGTATTTCTCCTGTTTCTTTTTTTTTAGGAATTTTAATGACAATCGACTTAGAAAAAGAAAAAGAGAAGCATAACGCTTGCATTCATTTTTAAATGCTTTACAAAAGACCATGTAAATATTCCCATATTTCCTGTCTTTACACATTAAAAAAAAAATATTTCTACCTGTTTTTTGTTTCCTTTACATAAACATGTAAAACGTACATAGGAAAATGCAAAGAAGGACGGCAATATTTTTTCTTCTCATTTCAATATAAAATGAATGTAGATTATTTTTTAATCTTGACTCCATCACCTTAGATTCTCCAAACTCTCAAGAATCTGCTTTTCGACCCTGACAAACTTGCCAAATCAATTCGTTTTTCTGCTTGCCTGTAGACTGGAATTTAACATGCGCCAAAATACTTGTGTATGAAATTTTTAATTAGCATATTATGTTGTTAAACTTTCATGGCGATAATTAGAGAATCTCCATTTCTTGCTTCAGCAAAAATTGTGGGTCCAATGCTATCTTTTACAAAATGTCTTGGCACCTAAAAAAAAACCTTTCAAGTTTTGCGTGCTGTTTATTTTTAAAGTAGTTGGTTTGTTGGTTCGTCGGATAGATGGATAGACGAACGGACTTAAATATAGACAACCATACACAGACATACAGATAGATAGGCAGATAGAAAGATAAGAGCTCACTTGATCATGTGTGCGGCAAGAAATCTTTAATTCTAATCAATAAATAAATGCTGATACTACTATATCTTGCCAGTATTTCGACCTTCAGTGAGAATAAAATAATGTAGATTATCTTTTAACATACAGTAGGTTTGGGAAATAAACTGATTGTCATTTAATATGCTATTATTGCTTAATTTTTCATTCAAATACCCCACCCACTTCTAAAAGTAGTCAACATATGACAGTTTAAAAAAAGACAGTTTTCTGTTTTTAAATTTCCGTTTTTATCTGTATGTGAATTTAATTAAAACTTGCTCATTACTGCAGTATCCTGGTCGTTCTCATGATTAAATAGATTAATGAAATGGCACACAATCAGAGTAGCCAATCATTTAAAAGAACAATTCATGGTGGGCACATATAGTTAGCTTGTATGCCATATATTTAGTTTGGAGTTTGCATTATAATGGCAAATATGAACGATGGAGTGTCAAGTAAATAAGCGTGGTTCGGTACGATTTATAATCTGGGCAAGATGTAAACGACGGAAAAGCTGAGTGGTTAATGGTAGAATTTGTAGCTTATTTGTTTATTTTAAACCTTTAATAGAGACTTGTACATTTATGTAGTTATTGGCACGAGAGAAAAGATGTATTTGGTAATTTAGGAAGAGTTTATAATTATTTAAATTTTTCTTTTGCATAAGATTGTTTTGCAAACACCAACACTGCAATCTTTGGCATATCTTAAAATGTGTAAATGTTCCCCACACGGCACACGTTACTCAAGTAACTAGAACAATGGCGGTTGTTTCACCTCGGCGGTCGTAACCATGCACTGAAATGACCGGATGTGAAAAAGTGCCCGGATTCCCGACCCAGCCTATTAAAACTACAACAACTATCCCTCTTCCCAGATTTTTTTTCTTTAAAACTTTGCGTTCTTGTGTCAGATTGATCAATAATAAATACATATGCAATTTACTAGTATTATATCTATCGACTGTAATCTCCACTCAATAAATAAATGACAAATATCTCCATTTCATCGCTGCATCGCCCAGCCATGTACTACATGATGGAGTGATTGGTCCTAATAGGATTCGACATAAATTACCTATAAAATATATAAATGACCAAAAACAAATGTTGCAATAATTTTAATGTCATACAGAAGTTTCTACCTCTCTTTCTCTCACTCTCTCTCTCTCTCACACATACTCCTACATAATTAACTTGTTATTATCTTGATTCGGTATTGAAAAGAATATTCTTGCCAATTAGAACCGTTATCCCAAATAGCATATCTGAGAAACATAATTTTTATATATATATATATATATATATATATATATATATATATATATATATATATATATATATATATATATATATATGTTTCTGTGTACTTTTGCAGATTAAAAAAATACTCTTACACACATCAAATATATACATGTACTTTTGAAGAGAAAAAGTGATTCTGACAAACTTGATATCAATGTATAGGTTTCTCATCAGTCTAAATCAATTTAAAAATGCAACAAAAAAACGGCCATATTTGCTCATTATCGCTTGCAACTTTACCAATCTTCGCATCCTTCTTATGTGCTTCTAACCTTGTCTTTTTGTGATGGTGCCACATATTTCGAAGCTAACACTATAGATTTGAAGTATAAAATCAAAACTTGACAACAGTATATGATGTGTGAATAAAATCTTGTTATGTACATCTTCATTTATCTCTGTCCATACACCTAATGCCTTTTTACAAGAACGTATTCATAAAGTCAAAATAACTCGCATTATTCTTAAACCTTTACCAAATTTGGTAAGTAAGAAATAGGTTGTTTTTTATTATGAAAAAAAGAAGGGAGAGGAACATTGTAATTTATAGATGAGATGGCAGACACAATGCAATTTTGTGTGGATTTGAGTTGATTTTGGTGGATTTTGGTGTTTTGTAACACCGATAGCCCAGAATGTTCTTATCGGTATATATTAAAACTGTTCTGCTATTGCTGCGTACTTATAATTTGTAAAGTTTCAATGGCTTTCCCAGTTTCTATTCTTTTGAAATATCGTTGTCAATCATTGTCAGTCCATGGACATCACCTCACATCCAGCAGTCCACTTGACTACGAGACGACATATTAGGTTAAGTTCATAACCGGAGGATATAACAGCTATTTTCGGCACGGCGTGTCAAATGATCATCAACAGATGTAAACCACTCCCTTGTACCTGAGCCATCTGTCCACCTGCCATCCAAGCTTCAAACTTCCACTTCATCTGTGGACCACATTGAACCACTTTTGGACTGGATAGGACAGGGTCATTGTGCAGCCAACCATATCATATGGGACCAGGCCACTAACTCTTCCTGTTGATGTGGAGCTCTTCAGACCACATCACACATTTTGAGAAACTGTCCACTGACAGTTCCTTGGTGGACTGCAGGCTCTGCACCTTGCTGATGATGATGTAATATGGCTGAGCATGCACTGCATATGATAAGAAGTCAAAGTATGTAAATGTAAATAAAACGGCATACAGTGGCTGACCCAGATTAACTAACCATGGGGGAACAACTCTTTATTATCAAGGTTTTGCCTAGCTTATATATGGTAGCATGCATATATTGTAATAAACATAAATTGCAACTTACCCATGAGAAGAAATGTCCACTCTTGTACATGCAGAATTTTTCCACAATAATTGCTTAAAGTGGATATCCATGAATAACAACATTACAAATTTTAAACATTTGTCATGTAACTTATATGAATTTTAAATGTAATATGTGAAAAAAATATATATACAAAAAGCAAATATTAATAGCATTATTATTGAAATATTAATAATTTAAATCAAGCTTAGATGTTATTAGTACTCTTGTTTATGTTATTGAAATATGATCATAAGCAACATTTTGTCAATTTTGGTCCATTTGGCTACCATGGAATGAAATTTCAAGCTTAACCTTGTAAGAAAACGTATTTCACCATTAATATGTGAGCTATAAATTATAATCATCAAACATCAGATGTTACACTGACTATATATTGTAATCAAAGCCAATGTTGGTGTAGAAAGTTTGACTTGGAGTTTTATTATATGATGATCAATGTACTTTATTTTTAAAAAAAGTGATATTCATTCCTTTTCATTCTAATCTAACTAACCTATAATTTTTTTTTATATTTTAGAGGAAATTGTACAATGAGATATTTGCATCCTTACGGCTACAGCCTTACATATGTAAACATCTGCTAGACAGCATGTTTCCCAAATTAATACAATGAGATATTTGCATCCTTACGGCTACAGCCTTACATATGTAAACATCTGCTAGACAGCATGTTTCCCAAATTAATCAGAAAATTCCATTTGCTGTGATAATATATGGCTTGCAAAAATACAGCATTGGACTATATAGATAACAGTGAGAAATTTTATTTAAAAGAGAATTGGGCAGTACTGTTTTTGGTTTGTACCACCATAAACAGTGTTAAACAATGCTTGAAAAGCCAGTGTTGCCTTAAAACTCCTTGAATATTGTTTTTGTTTTGTTTTTGGTTTTTTTAAGGTTTAACGCCTTTTTTCAGCACAATATATGCTATACATGGTGGCCAGTATTAATGGTGGGGGAAGAAACCGTAATACCCCGGAAGGAACCACAGACGCACAAGAAATCTTTCTCCAGTCCTATATTCGGCAAATATTGCAAATGATGCCAACTTTGCAGTCAACAGCACTTCATGAAACATGCTGCATTTATTGCTGTCTATGCTAAAATATGCTAATTGTTTGGCAAACTATATAAATACACTGCAAGCCCAAACAGGTTATGAAACAATCATGTCCCCAATAACATGCCAAACTATTGTCCAGAGCAGAAAGCTTACTATTATACATTTTAGAAGTGTTGATATATATATAAAAAATTATGAGCCTTTTTATGTAGTGTATTTCTTGAAAGAGTTAATGTAGGTATCTGAAAACATGATCTCTTTGCAAAACTCATTTTTGAGCACTTAAGTGATGTCAGCCATCACATTGCCCCTACATCTGGCAGTTCCACTGGATCAAACAATTTTACTCTTGCAGACTTCAGGACTTGTACACATTGCTGCTGTGTCTGTCGAAAAATGCCTTCTCTCAAAACAAACATAAAAGGAAATGGGGCAATTTATGGAAACTTTTACAGAATATATGCTCTCCATTTCTCTACATGGTTGATATAGTAGATGGTACATTCCCATCTTGTTTTGGATATGCTATTAAAGATACAGATTCAACTGTATCAAATGCAGCTATGATTGCTTGCAACATTTTCTTTACTCCTTTATTTCTTGCTTTGTCCAGTGTATTATTTTATTATCTGCTGTATATTCATTACAGCTTTCTATGTTGTTGTAGGGCTTAAGCCATTTATTAGTACAAGATAGGCTATATATGGCGGCCAGTATAAATGGTGGAGGAAGAACACAGGAAAACCCTGGAAAGAACAAACCGTCCCAAAAGAAGCTGCTGGCAAGCTTTCTCACACACCCACATTGGCTGAATCCAAGACTAGAACCCACACAGAGATGAGATGGCAGTGGTCTGTAACAGTGAGCGCTTTACACCACTTTGCAACTTTGGGGCCCCTACAGCTTTCTATTAGAATTCATATGATTCTTATGACTGTATAATGAGGGCTCTCGAGGACCTGAGGTTCTGGGTCAAATGCATGGGAAATTCTCAGAGAACAGCTATATATCTGTGACATGTCTCATTTTCCATCACTTTAGTTTGGCATATCATTAATTATATGATGTAAAAGTTATTTGTCACTTAAGCATTCTAGGACAATGTGGGAATTTCACATTATTGACCCTTATTGTCTACCTATGCTTTTGCATCAAGTGATAAAATAAGGTCATATTTACATAAAGAGTGTTTCAGGACATTAGTAAATTCCTAAGATTAGAGTCGGGATATTAGGTACCATGAACATATGCCACTTTGCAGTAATTTCACATTGCTAAATTGATTTTATTTTGCAGCTGTTATCCATTATGGAATGGTACACTAAGGAATTGCGAGACCCAATGATGGCAGATCCTCCATCGTGGTTCAGGTCTTTCTGTCTCTGTGAGCTTTTTCTGCAGCTTCCATTCTTCTTTCCAGCAGCCTATGTGTACTGGAAAGGTTAGTATGTTGATGTTTTTTATGTGTTAACTCCAGAAATATTAGTCATTAACAGAAAGGATCAACAAAAGATGATCTGGAAGCAAATTATTGAAGTCTGTTATGAATTACAAAAAAGTAAAAACTATTTTTGTTTGGTGGATGTGCACAGCTATGTCTCAGTGATTAAGCTACTGGACTTGCATTCCAGTTCCAATCCTACCCAGACTAGTCTGGCATTGATGGTCATGATTTTTCTCAGTACTGCACATTTTGTGTTGCATCAACTGAAAACACTTTAATATTCTGAAGTGCTGTTAAACACCAATAAGCTTGTGACTAAGAAAATCAAACACATGCACATTGCATGCACTAATTGTAATTCAATTCCTCATTTCAGGTGCTGCAGGAAACAAATGGTTCAGAATTCCAGCCATTGTTTATTCCACCCATGTTGGTACCACAGTTATTGCTATTGAATACTATATCATGATGACTGATTTTACCCAGTCATTGCACCCAGGTCCAAGAGATTTGAGGGAACGTATGTGGCTTGGCCTGATTTATTTCCCTTATCTACTTGTCCCAGTCCTAATTCTTCTTGATGCCTTGTTTAGCAGTGTGTGGCATGAACCAAGCAAAAAGAAGATGAAGTGATGTTCTGCACAAAACAAGAGAAAAGAGATTATATAAACACAAGCAAAATTACAGATTTTTATCATGCACTGGTAAAAATTAATTAACAGAAACTTTGCACATTAATATTTGATTCATTGCATGTCTCAGATATATGGCTTTCTCTTTTCTTTATATCGGGGGTGGGGTGTGTGTGTGCATATAGTGATAATGTCCATATCAAGTTTATGTTTATTATGTAACATTTGTAAGAATTGATTGATTGAAACCAAATTTGATGTGAGTGAGAATTGGCATTAAGAAATTCATGTATGTTTAATTATCTGCAATGAAAATGTGTAGTTTTAACTTGGTGACTTTAAGTCCAACTCGCTTCATGCTTATTTGCTGATGTTCTTTGTACTGGCTCAGTGAAATACTTTATTGTTATTTTTATAGTAGAAGTATTGATTTTGTCCCTTTTCAGGCTTCAAATTTTCAAGCGATATTTTAATTTAATAATTATATTTCTTGACAAATTTCTATCTATTAGAGCATTATACTTTTGTGACCATATTTTTCTGTGAAATTGTTTGCCAATGATTCGTTAATTAATGCATGCTAGTTTTAAATGTGTGCAGAATAACAGCTCCCTGCCAATAGGCTTTTAAGATACTTCCATATACTATTGCGGTAGGTCAATGATTTTGTGCACAATGATCTCAAACATTGTATCCATCTCAAACATTGTATCCATCTCAAACATTGTATCCATCTCAAAGGATGGTATTAGGAGTGTTGATAGGATTGCTTGATAATTGATTATCAAGAAGGCATGAAGAGAGACTGATGCAGCGTTACATATTTATTGGTTAAATATTTAAAGGACATTTACTTACAAAGGAAATCTTGTGGCCCTAACTGTCTTCTACAGACAGATTTCACTGTATATTCAGAACAAACAGTAATGTATGACAAATTTTAAGGTCAGTTTGGTTTTAATGGCACAATGATAATAATGAGGACTTTGTATAGTACATAATCTTTAGAAGCTCCAAGCACTGTACAACATAAATAATGTTGTGACTAAAAAAAAAAAAAATAACCATGAAATTAGAAAACATAAAAACATGCAGAAACTATTTAAGGTAGGAAACATTATTAGGTCTTAATGTCTGTTCTTGCAGTCGAGAAAGGTGAGTTTTAAGAGCACTCTTGAATGGGATCACTGTGTCTAAGTTCAATGGGCAATTCTTTCCATGGGAATAATGAGAATATGGTTGTCAGAAGAGAAGTGTAATTAATGGTGTGTACATATAGGTGAGTTCAAATAGGTATGTTGGACTGGAGTACGTCAGTTAAACGTAGGACAGAGAACAAATTTTGTATTTGATTCTGGATCGAATGGATAGCGAGTGTAGGGTACAGAGCACCAGGGAGGTGTGCTCTGGTCATGGTATTTTAAGAATGATCTGAGCAGCTGTGTTTTGAAGTTTGTGGAGTAGATATAAAGACGAACCAGACAGAATTGAATTACAATAGCACAGTCTTGAAATTACTAGTGAACACACAAATGATTTAATGGCATCAGCTGAAAGATTTTTGTGAATAGAGCTGATGTGTCTCAGCTCAAGATATGCATCCTGGCCTGTGTTCATGATATGTTAGTGCAATGTGAGAGTACTGTACAGAGTAACACATAGGTTTTGTACTGACTCAGTTTAATGTTGGTGTTGCTGGTATTTATTGGTTGAGGTTAAGGATGTGAATGAGAAAGTTTGTGTTGAGATCAGAATGGCTTCAGTTTTATCAGCATTCATCTGCAGCTTGTTACATGTCATCCCTGATTTCACATAAAACGACATCTTTACACCTTGGATGGTAGCATCAACTTAAGTTGTTTGACTAGATTTGTATATTTTGGTGTCATCAGCATACAGTTGGTGAGACACTGGATGATGATATATGATACTTGAGAGTGGCTGAGTGTGTAGATTGAAGAGACCATGTTCAAGACCAGACACCTGTGGAACACCACAACATAGATCAACAGGGTTGGAGTTTATTCCATTTGTGGACACAATTTGTGTTCTGTTGACCAATTAGGACTTTCACCATTGTAAGGCTGTATTGGGAATGCCAGATACATGCTGGAGATGGTAAAGTAATATATTATGGTCTATTGTGTCAAATGCTGAAGACAAATCAAGGAGGGTCAGGACTAATTTTTTCGCTATCTAAATCAGAGAGAATGCCATTAAATACGTTCAAAAGAGTAGTTTCAGTACTGTGGCAAGGGCGATTTGCAGACTGTACATTGCTAAAAAGACTTTGAATTCAAATCAGATACATGTTGGGTTAGAACAACTTTTTCTAAGATTTTTATTATATGAATGAGATGTTAGAAACTGTGCTGTAGTTCTTTAAATCATTATGGTCGAGTGTTGGTTTCTTCAGCAGAGGCTTTACAGTGGCAGTTTTGAAATGATTAGAATTCACCAGATGAGAGAGGTATTAATAACATCACTTAGTGAAGGCAACATTGGATTTAAGCACTCAAGCAGCAGTGATCTTGGAATTTGATCAAATTCACATGATTTTGGTGTACTCTTCATCTTGATTGTTCAAATGCTGCTAACGGTTACCATTGAAATTGTGTTGTCAAGCTTATCTCAAATGATTTGTACTTTGTCATGGAAAATTTTGCAAACAGGTCCAGAAGGTCGACTGGGGAGAAGGTAATTGAAAGTGGTGTACATTTGTTCCTTGACATTAGCTTGTTAGTAATCTGGAAGAGCTCTTTGAAGCTGGAACTTTCCTTAGTCTTAGTACTCTAATGGGCTTCTTTTGACAAAGTCATGTAACACAGATCATATAACACAGATAGTATATGACAAAAGCAATCTCAATGGGACAAAGCCAGATTTAATAATTTCATATAATAATTATCTTAAAATACATAAGTTTAATTTAAGTATTAAATCGAATATAGTATGTCAATGTGATGTAATGAACTGAAGATATTGTATGCCAAAGACAGATTCATTGTGACAAAGTAAGATATTTATTTAAGAATCGATTATGCTACAAACAGTAATACATTACTCTGTCACTGTCGGCATATCAAAAGATGGTAATTAGTGATATTCCACATTTGTAGCTATTTTGCATTGTCTTGAGCAGTTACACAAATCTGTTCATTCAGCATTGTTCAAGCAGTAATCATTGAATCAACGTTTAACAATATACTAGAGTCGACTTAAGTATTTCATTTACTTTTGCAAAATGTATTATTTATATTATTTGACAATTAAATATTTTATTAACATTCATAATCATCATCATATATTCATGATGTAACTTTTGTCTAAACACGCGATTTTTGAAATTTACGATTATTACATGTCATGTTATATCACTGTTCACTTGTTTCGTGTCTTTGTAGACCTGCATCATGTCCTTTGATTTAGCTACCTTTGGGTCCTTATGAACATGATATTTCCCATCCAAACATGTCAGTCCTGAAACACTTGTAGTGCTTGCACTTAGAAATTTGCTGAAGAGTTGTTGTTTCTCTTCTTTTGTCTTCGATGTCCGTGAAAGTTAGGTAATCTTAAATTTTGAAAATCACGTGTTAAGAAAAAAGTTTCCCGCCCCCTTTTAATGCCTTCTTAGGTCCACCATTTCCACTTTAACTAATTCGAATATCTTTTAAACCAGTTCTTCTGTTTTTCTGGGCTCCCAGACTAGTTTCACTTTTAATCTGTGGTTTATGCTTTCATTGTTGTTTATCCAAAATTGGTCTTCATCACTGGAAATAACGTAGTTCGCCAACATGCAGAATATAATACTGCAGGAAGTCACCATGACGTTCTTCAAGATTGTTTTTCAGTTTTATGTTTTGCTCCTCAAAGTTCGCATAGTCATTTGCCTTTGCAATGTCGTTTGCTCCGAAAATCATGTCAACGATTTCCTTTTTATCAATGGTACTCTTTGGGATCTTGTCAGTCATTTGTCGAAGTATATTGTCTTTTAGGTGTTTTGAACACAGTTTTCTTGAGCATTTCCGGAAATGCCATTCTATCGTCCATTCATCTTCAGTTCCCAGGTTCATTTCAGTGTTTTTAATTTCCATCCCAAGCATTCCTCTCAAAATGCGAAAAATATCTGAAGTAATTATGTTGGCAGCCATCCCAATGAAACATGAGTGGCACCAGAAGTATTTGCGCATCTCCAGTTTCCTTGCTTAGTACCTTGTTCAATTTGTATACTGTGGCTGTGACAAAACGCTTTCCCAGTGAAAATGTTCTATCGTTGCCGACAACACCTTTTTTCAGTTATAAAAACGACTTAAGTCCATTATTTGTTCATTAGTATAGCATATTACTGAGGGTAAGGGATTGTCTCTAAAATGAATAATCTCAGCTACATACGGATGCTTATCGCTAAACATACATATAACATTCAAAAGTTCCTCGGCAATATTCTTCAAACCGACTCCACCTCTTTTTCAGCCTTTACGCGAGCTTTAGCATTATGACACTGTCTGATATAGCATGGATAATTGAGTGATTCATTCTTTACGGGGTCCGTCAGTTTTTCATACACCTCGCTGGGTATTTTATGCTGAACCTATTTCCGAATCCTTTGAATAGTATGTGGATTGGTTTGTTAGGATGTTTCCATGAATATTTTTATATTTCTGTGTGGCACTTCCGATGTAGCATACTGTCTAGTATACTCGACAATGGCAACATCTCTGTTGAATGAACCGTCAAAGTGTGTTTCCCGCTTTCTATAAGATGGTTGGCGTTTTAATGCTGTGTAGTACTTGGTAAATATGACTATATCAGTCTTATCTGGTTGTAGAACAACCTGTTTCAAATCTTTTAAACCTATTTTGTGAGTCTCGGTGTATACTACATCAATATGTTTGTCTGTAGAAGATGATGTGTTGTCACAATCAGTGTAAGTATCATCACTTAAATCACTGATGTTGCTACTGGCTGTGGTGGGAGAAACATTGACAACATTTTCTTCATTGTAAAATATTGAATGATTAATTATGTGCGATATATCGCACATCATGCTTGCATCATTTATTGATTTGGTTGGCGTACTGACCTTGTCTGGTCTGCGTGACATCATTGGTACAAAAGGATTTGGAAGCCATATCCTGCCACTGCAACCTAGTCTAGACCACATTACACAAAGTGTTTCAGACGAATTTTCTTTATGCCGTGGCTCTTGTGTACTTGTCAGCAATTTAGCTTGGAAGTTTGCCATTCACAAACGGATACACAGCATTTATTATACACTGCAAAACATCGGTTTTGGATTGAATAGTCCATGCACAAGAGTACCCACTAAGTTTCACACAATTCGCATTTGCTTCAGAAACTATGGCGAGCATAATGAAAAGGCTTAAAGGTTGTGTTGTATAATAGTCACAATACACAGACATTTCAATGCACATGCATGCTCTAATTTTTGCACTTAACGTTTCACTGCCACAAAGTATAATAGGCAATGCATTAAACAAACAGTTACCAGTGGTCATAAACAGTGCAAAGTATCGGTTTAGTTGTGTGAATTACATTTCAAGAATCATAGAGCAGCAAAATATATATTAAGACTTGATATGTCCTTAACATGGCTGTTTTTTAGAGGTGGAAATAGACGTTTTTCTCGACGGGCTAACATGGAGATGATCGACACATATTTAAGCAGCCTACAATCATACGTAAATAAATATATATAACTGGTATGAGAAATAATAATTTTCGTTATACAAGCGGTAGTGTATAAGACTTAAATATAAAAATAACAAATAGCAGGGTTGCAATATGATTATTAATATTTTCATTCTTGTTTATTTTTTTGAGATTTTTTTAGGCTAAAATCTGTGCTTTTCAGAATTACTATAATGGGACACACATTTTACGGAAATAATAAATCAATTATAAGTTTTTGTTGTGGTCAATTTTGAAAATTTGTCATTGAACGCTTGTTCGACATTTATCATACAAAATTAAGACCAAAAAAAATCTGTCGGAAAATATATTACTTATGGAGAAATAACTACTCTAACAACGATACAACTTAAAGTCTCATCTTAAAAAAAAATTAAACTTCTTCCATTCACTTAATCTCATCTGCAAAACGTGCTTTTTCTTCATGTACATCTACATAAAGCAGATATATTACAAACTATTAAATTATCACTGATCTCATTCATTTGGAAGATAGCATTCATGTAGCTATATTCTTCACCATCATTGCTCTTAATGCAAACTATGCACAAAAATGTATAATTCCCAGAAAGAACATTTAATTCACTAACTGGGATGCCTTCACCCAATGCATGTAGCTAACTTTTGCAATAACCTCAATGGATCTAATCATTGGCACAATTCACTTTGCAAACAGTGCACGTGTGCTGATGGAGTTTAATACGTTAATGAGCACGGACAAAATGCAATCTGACAAATATACACTATGTTATCCAATAAAGAATATAATATGTAGAGAATGTTTACCACAGTTGAAACACTATTGCACTACAACACCTATGATTAAACAATACAACACAATATTTTAAATATACCTCTAAGCAACTTATTGTATCCTACACTGAGCATTAATCATTTGAAGCTTAATAAAGTAACTGAATCATGACAAAATGCTTTTAATGACAATTTTTATTCTTGGTCATTTTAGGATCACAAACTTAATATGTCTGGTGTTTAATCAGTCTGCTAATTAATGCAAATATAACATACCTTTGATATAGCCCGAAACCGCGGATGGCGCAACATTTCAGTTACAATACAGTACCTACATTTTATATTGCCGACACTGTTATGTAATTAAACGCTGATTAAATAGCTACTGTTTGAACAATACTGCATGAACAGATTTGTATAGTAAAATAAACAGTAACCGCGTTTGATTTTGCAGACAGTGACGAGTAATTTGTTATTGTTATTGTTAGTAGCATGATTGCTTCTTCTCAATGTATACTGCAAACATTAATAGCAACAGAAAAGATCTGTATTGCCGCTTAAGACAATGTAATGATTATGCTGAAACAAAAGTATGATATTAACATGTTAAATGATGTACTGTATGTGTACTATCAATCTAGTCATGGTCGATTTTTTTCTATGAAAGTACATAATAATAATAATAATAATAATAATAATAATAATAATAATGACTTCATTTAAAGAGGGTGACACAATTAGTTGCATGGAACTAATCCTCCTTGTGGCCCTCTGTTATATGCATATTTACATACAGAGTACATGTGCATAGTTGCATAATAATAATAATAATAATAATAATAAAGCATTGATAATAAGGTACATGTATATATGAACATAATAAACAGAAAGTTTTGTAAAACATGATCAAGCTAGGTACATTGTGTATATACAGTATAAAAATTGTGAGACGACAAAATGGAAGGTTTGAGAATATTATGCTTTAAGTTGTAATGTATTTGTCAAATCAAACAGATTCCACTTTTCATCCATTGAATTAGATGATAATTAAATGTATTTATATTTGTACTTTCTCTAATTTCCTTTGGGATTCGATTCCAAATTAGTGACCCCGAATATTTAAAACTTTTCTTAAAAAGAGTTCTTTATTTGATTTTGGAATGCAGAGGTGGATGGCTGAAATTGATCTTAAATTGGGAGTGTTGCCTTGTTTTCTAGCATGAAATAATTTTTTGAGATATGATGGGGCCATATTGTTTGAAACTTTATGCATAAGTCTAGCCTTTCTCAAAAATATTCGTTCACTTACCGTTAACATTTTCATATTATTCATTGCATTTGGGATGTTTTCAGCATTATCTAGGATGAGTTTGCAAGCTCGTTTTTGCAAGCAGAATAATTTGCAAATATTCTTGTCGGAAGTGTTCCCCAGATAACATTACAGTAGTCTAGGTGTGGTTGTATATAGCTTTTGTAATATATTAACCTGTGTTTAGTTGATAGATATGGCCTAATCTTGCTTAATAACCAAAGACATGAATTTACTTTATGACATATGACTTGAATATGTTCATTCCATTGCAAATTGTTGTCAACCATTACCCCAAGGATTTTGTCATGGGTTACGATTTATAGACCAATTTCATTCAACTTGAGATTCAAATTGTTATTTTCCAATTTTGCTCTTTTTTGTTGGATAGTAATCATTAATATTTTAGTCTTGTCCGTGTTTACTTTCATGCCATTTTCCTTACACCAGGAATCTATTCTAAGTAAGGTTGTCTGAAGGGAGACCTCTAGGTCTGATTTTAGTTGTTTGAAATCTGATAGAGTGGTGTCATCTGCATATAAATCGGTAGATGAAATACAGTTGCCTATTTTCAGTGGTAGATCATTTATGAAAATGAGAAAGAGGAGTTGGCCAAGGATTGATCCTTGTGGCACATGTAATTGGTTCTTCTTTTGAAAAACTGCTATTTATTTTGACACATTGTTTTCTCATTGTTAGATATGATAAGAATATCATGATCAGCAAGGTCAAAAGCCTTTCTAAGATCAACCAGTACGGATCCAGCTAATTTCCCCTGATCCAAGGCAGTAATCCATCTATCTATCATGGAGACCAAAGCTGTCTCACAGGAGTGGTTTTCTCGGAACCCTGATTGGTTTTGATGAATTAAATTATAGTTTGATAGATACATCGAAAGACTGTCATGGACATGCTTTTCAAGTAGTTTGGATAGAGTTGGCAATATAGATATTGGTCTGTAGTTATTGACATCTTTACTGGCAGACTTGTGAACGGGGGTAACTTTTGCCAGTTTCCATGTCGGGGGAAACACTGAGGTGGATATGCTTAGATTACATATGTAAGTTATGCTCGCAAATATTATTTTGCAGCAGCCCTCAGGAGACGTGGTCCAATATTATCTAGGCCTTTTGATTTCGTTGTTTCAGTAGTTTGCAAAAATTTTAAAACTTTTTCATTTGGTATTGCAGAGATAAAAAAGCTTGTGTCAGGTGGAATTTTTTCCGAATAGAAATTTCTTAATTCATCATGATTAGAGTTTACAATGGGTTCCTTAATTCTGGAAGCTATGCTGACAAAAAATTAATTGAATGTATTTGCTATTTCAACATCCTCATCAATAATCCTGCTTTCCTGGCTAAGTTGTTGGGTTTTGGATGACCTTGTGGACCTTTTACCTGCACCTAGTTTGTTAAAAACTTTCCACATAGAATTCGTATTAGAATTATTTTCTAAAGCTTACTGATAGTAATACTTCTTTGCCCCATTGATCATTTTGGTTACTTTATTTCTCCATGTCCTGTAATGTGCTTGTTGACCTACAGATTTGAAATAATCTCGAGTGTTCATGGCATCTAGAATGTCAGGAGTTAAACCAATCAGGTTGGAAGTCCAGTTTTACTCTATGTGTTTTCATCGGTACATGTTTATCTACTACTTGTGTAAAAAGTTGAGTCCATACATCAAGAGCATTATCCACATCCTCAAACATAGATACAATACTCCAAGGAACATTACTGAGATCATCCAGAAATTTGTCTTCATCATAATGCTTAAATGATCTGTATGTTATGGTTTTATGAGTTTTGGATTTTACACCTGTTTTTAAGCCAGATTTTCTGGTTAGAAAAATAGGGAAGTGATCACTAAGACCTATCCTAGGAATATGTATTTTTGTCACATTTTCTTCCATGTTTGTATAGATATGATCTATTAGAGATTTTGAGTGATCAGTTTCTCGTGTTGGTTGGTCCACAAATTGGGTTGGACCAAAAGTTTCTGTGAAATTTAACCAATTTCTTTCAATCTGATTATTCATAAGATCCCTGTTAAAGTCACCTAATATGTATATTTCATTTTGGTCATCAATCACTTTATCTAGTTGCTTTTCAAAATGCTCATTCCATCTGACCTTCGCAGAAGGGGACCTATAGACAAAGCCCACTAGGAATGGCTTTGTATTTGATTGATTTACCTGGATCCATATTGCTTCAATTTCGTCTGATTCTAGATCATTTCTCCTTTCAACTGATAAATCATTTCTTACATAAACAACAACACCTCACCATCTGAACCTCTATCCCGTCTGATTGGTGTGCCATAACCATCAACAAGTCATTTGCATGATTGTCATTTAACTTTGTTTCTGTTAAACCCAGAATATGGACATTATTGACCTTAGATGATAATAATATATTCAGTTGGTCTAACTTGTTATTCAGACCTTATATATTTATATGCCCAATGTGTATACCTTTTCCATTAATTCCTAGATCTAATATGTCCTGAAAGTAAATATTTCTAGGAGGGTCAGACAAGGAGTTTAGTTCCACACCAACATTTCTGGCATTTCTTGAAGCATGCATGTAGTCTTTGTTAGAACATTCACAAACACATAATGTACTTCCACATTCAAAACATCCATCACAGTTGTCAGTTTGAGAGTTAAAATGTTCAACTAAGGTCCCAAACGAAACGTGTGCATCATCATCCAGTTGAGTTCCAAAGGTTTGTCTTGAATCAGTAGAGAGATATGTCTCATAAACAGGGCACTATCTTCATAGCCATAAACCTAGCTCCTGTTGCTAGGGTGAAACATTTCACAGTGTTTGGCCTTATGTCCATATTCCAAACAGTCATGGCATTGAATTTTCACCGCATGTCTGCATGCATTAAAGCTATGCCCTGGTTCATAGTAATTATAGCACCTCCCTAGCTTGTCTGGTTTGTTGAAAGTATTATCTTGGTCCCTGTCATATCTTTGATTAATGTATTTGCCTTTGAGTATTGGAACATGTTCATTTATTGCATTAAGAAAGTGTTTGATACCCTTTTTTTTAAATGGGTTCTGTCCTTAGCCAAAAGATGCTCCAGCACCAAGCCAGACTTTGTAACAAATGCATTTTCAATGTCAATCATTTTGTGGTTTATTCAGTACATATGTCCTATTAAGGCATTCAAGTTTCGAACATCATTGTCAGTTCTTGGAGAAACTGTGCAAATGAATACCTTACAAGCTGGGTTATCCAAGTAGATGTTTTTCAGAATGTGGTAAAAATTGTCTTCAATTTGTTCAATCTCAATGGTGTTGTTAACATCATTTCCTCCAACACTGATGATAATGATATCAAATTGAGAAAGGTCTGTTTTTCTGATAACATCAAGCATATAACCCGTTCCCGCCCCAGGTAATGACTTGACTCTGACCCAAGGTTTAAGACCTCTTTCACTGACATATTTAATGATTGAGTCCCCAGTTAGCAATGTTTGTTTTATGGGAATTTCCTGATGCTTTGGGTGGCTTGATTTTCTTTATGAGAAGAATCCCTGGTATCAGAAAAGCAAAGAGTTTCACTGCTAATATTGGAATAGTGATGCTCATCATTCACAACATTTTTTTTACCTGAACTTGTCTCTGCAGAATCAGTAGTAAGATTTCCCTTGACAGAATGCTTTGAGAATGAAGACGAGTTTTTATTTGCTGTGGTAGAGTTAACAGCTTTCAATGCAGTTTCGTTTTTGACACATTTGTCCATATTATTGTTAATCTTTTGAGTCTCTGATATGATTGACTTAAGTATGTCATCAACAGCTATGAATTTTTGTTAATTGGTTTTTATTTCCTTGGTGATGATATTCCCCCACTTTTCAGATTCTTCTTTTACTACTCTTACAATTCCAGTTTTCAAGATTCTAATGTCTACCATTATTGACAAAAGAATTTCAGGATCAATGGCAGCAGAACCATATTTTATTTCAGTTATTTCGGACAGCAGATTATCTTTATCTTTATTCAGATGCTTCAGCTTACTGTTTTCCTCCTCAAGGATTAGACAGCGACTTGATGATTGGCTAAGGTCACATTTGATGGTTTTTTTTGTATTTTCCAGTAATCCAGATTTCACCTTAATATTTGAAAGCTGTTCAGCAAGCTTGTCATGTCTGTCTTTTGCTGACAGGTATTTTGTTTGTAAACATTCATGTTCTTTTAATAATTTTGTTTGTTGGGCCTAAAATTTGGCAATTTCCTGGTGCAGTGATTTATTTTTCCTCATTAGGGCTTTTATGTGCTTGTCACTGCCCTCAGCAACCACTGTTAACAGAGAAGACTTTTCTGATGTAGCTTCCAGCTGGGTGTTTTTCTCCTGGAGCAATTTGTTATCATTATCCCTTGTTAGGGCTGTCATCTTCTGTTCACTGACCCCTCAGATTCCAGCTGGTGAAGGTGTTCTGGACTCAATGGACTGCCTGGCTGGGATTTCTGAATAGGTTCAGCAGATTGATGGGTACTACTAATTGGGCTGTCATTGATTGACAGGTATAACCTTTCCTTAGTGTTATGGATAGGGGTGGAGGATATGGGCTGAATGGTAATCTGTTTTACATATGTTTCATCCTTCAGGTCATGGCAGGCAGTGAAAAAATTTTGAAGCCAAATCAAATGGCCTATTCCCTGAATATGGAGTCTACTAGTGGTACTATAATATGTTATAGTTACATGCAGATTTTTCTCCTATGTAATTGGAAAATTTGACCATTTTGCTTGATGTTACTATGTTTGTGCTCTAGATTTTTAAGCAGAAAGGTATGGACAGCACTTATCATGTGAGGGGAAACTGTAATTGTAACACTTTGAAGATTATATACAACCTGCAGAAATTCTGGCTGTTGTTGGCCTGGTACATGTACGTTGCTGTGGGTCATATTGAATTCTGGGTCATCATTTTCATGGTCCTGTGGATGATTTGTAGATTCCAGATTTTCTGTGGCATTTTTACTCATCTGAGAAGGTAAGTTGAGGTCATGAGAGCTGAATCCATAGAAGGAGTTAGATGAATCTGAGCTCAGGAGAAAGTTGGAAATCCAGTTTAAGGTTTTGTTTAGTGCAGCCATTTTGAACAAAGTCCTTTGTTTGATCCTCTTGATTTGTCTTTGTTCCATTAAAGTTCACACAGTTTAGTTGAATAAAAGAGACACAGAATGTTGCTAATACACTCTTGCATATGTTATATCACATATAATTTTGCTTGTACAAAATTTAAAGGCAGCATTATAGATAATCAGTTTCACATTTTCCATTTTGGAAGCCATGTTGGATAACCTTAAAATCCTTTGTTTTGACCAGGTTTCCAAATTCACTTGAATAAATGAAAATGTGCACATTGAATCTCACTTACTTTAACATAAAATTGTCATAAATCCAAAGTATGAAGTCTGGCAATAGATATTAGCATATTTAACACCAGTTTTTTCATGAATTTGTGATTATGAATGTTAATAGAATATTTATTATTACTTTCATAATAGTATTACTTGTCTCGCAATAAGATAATTATTATATAACATTATTAAATCTGGTTTTGTCACATTGAGATTGCCTTTGTCATACACTGTGTTGTATGACTTTGTCATACTCTATCTCCCATTGTTCAATTAAATGTATGTATGTACCAATTTTACTTTCAAACAAAAATTTAAATATCAAAGCAAAGTTAATATAGTATAATGTTTACAAATGAAATAAAAATGAACAGACTTTGCCTGACTTTGCGGTGCTTAGTAGTACCTTAGAGTGAAAAAACCAGGTTGCCACCTATTAAATTCCCATACTCCAGGAGATTCAGAAACAGATCCCAAAAGAGATTCAGTCAGCTTGGTATTTCTACTAATAGGAGGGTGGTAGAGGTAGAAAAAATGGACTGACCTTTGTTCCAGTGTAAATGTTGCTTGGACTAATTCAAACCATGGAGTTCTTGGTAATGACAGCAATTCCACCTCCATGAGAGTTGCAGGGGAACAACTCTATGGAGTAACTGGTGGGTGTCAGTTACACACATTTGAGCTCATCGTGTGATGTTTATAGCCATGTTTCTGCCAGTAAAAAGACGTTAATATTCTGGTCGTTGATACAATTAATTATTTCTGTGCATTTTTCCGTTGGTCATACATATTTGGCATTGAATAATGCATTACTCATTGGTATCTTGACACAAAGGTTGACGACTTAATAGGGATTTGAACCAGGTTATCTAAATTAATGGCTGTATTTTAATTTGTTGTTCTGGAAAGGGCGAAAGGGAATTAACTGAAAATTGTCCTGTTCTACACCTGTCAACTTTAAAACATTTCTTTTTTCGCTTCCGTTTACATTTAAGTAATGATGAATGTAGTCCCAATTCGTTTAGTCTAGAGCACAATGTAGGTTGGAGAGCTAAGGAGAGGTCATTTAAAGCAATTAATGAGGATCCATCATAGTATAAATGGATTGACTGACGATCACATGATGACAGTTTGTTCAAGAACAAAGGATGTTGCAGCAGTGGAGCAAGACAGCCTAGAAAAAGTCTTGAGTGTTCAAGTTTCCAAAATATGGAAATGAAGAAACACATGAACTGAACAGACATGCCATGATGAACACAATAATGGAGACAAAGACAGACAACAGGCTCCATACATGTATATCATGAAAAATGGCACACACAAAATGAAACAGCTGCTTCAAACCAGTTAAGCGATAGTGGCCATCTTCAATCCATCTTTAATCACAATATTCTCAATATAATGCCAAGTAAATTGGAACTTACGGTACAAAGGTAAATGATTTTCTGTTGGAAAGGACCACTGTATATAATTTCAAATTAAAACAGATTTTTGCTCAGCCTGTATAGAGTGGTATGTATGTTCATCTCCCATGGTAGTATGCAATGGTTGAGGTGATTACTTTCAGGAATTGAACATGTAGTATTTATTGGATATTATATTGAAAACTAATGTAAATATTTCAAATATTTAACAGTATTAAATTATAGTGGTTTATATATTTTTTAACTATTTTGTTTAAAAGAACTTGTACCTCTTTTGTCTAATCAAAGTTTGTGAAATTAAAAAAAATTATACTTGCATTGTTTTTTATGAATGAATTCATGCCTGTAAAAATTGCATTATATATATATATATATATATATATATATATATATATATATATATATATATATACACACACACACACGATAACTCATGTGAGGCCATGAGTGGACGAGTGGTCTAAAGTGCTCACCGTTACGGATCAGTCAATGCCATCTCACCTCTGCATGAGTTCGCGTCTCAGATTCAGCCCATGTGGTAATGTGAGAAAGCTTGCCAGTAGCTTCTCTAGGGTCGGTGGTTCTTTCTGGGGGTTTCCCGGGTTCTTCCTATACCACATTTATACTGGCCACTGTTTATCGCTTATCTTGTGCTGAAAAATGACACTAAACCCTACTACAACAGTGACAACTCACGCCCTGATAATTTGGGAACCTGCTTAGAACGTGGGGTAAGGCTTGAATCCCATTTTATAAACCAGAAAATACCCCAAAACTTGATCCCTATTTGTTGAACTTAAGAATCGCGATCAAAACTGGTAACAGAAATTTGTATATATTGCTCAATTTATCGTTAAAAACAGAAGATAGGACCTGTAAATTTTAATCAGTAATATGAGATATCAAATTTAAATATACGTAAAAATTATATTTACATTTTTCTTTCAAATGACATTATGTAACATAAACTACCTTCAATTGACTCTTTTATAACAGTGATCAAAGATTGCAAGGCAGTCAAGCAAAATGAATACTTTGTAAAATAAAGAGCTTGATTTCACAGATACGAAAAATTGTGGGCAAGAGAGTTTCAGAGAATTCTTGAACTGGCACTTAGAGATATCCTCAAGGATGATAAGCAGTTTCATTACTTCCAATGAAGTCACGACACCTGTATTATACTAATTGACCAATACACAGAGGCGTAGCTAGAGTGTTTGGAGCCCGGAGACAAGATTCAGTTTTACACTGCCCCCCCCCCCCAATTCCACATACATGTACAACCAATTTCAAAGCCCATTTTAGCATCCCACTAGTCTGGCACCCAGGGACATCTGCCACACACCCCACACATGCCTCTGCCAATACAACAACTGAGTTTTGACGTAGACGATCGTCTCAAGAAATAATAAAATGTCTGTGGACTACTACTATTATGCACAAGTGCGGGAACCAGACTCCTCAAGAAAACAGAAGCTGTAACGTAATACTTAGATTTTCGCACACATGTGATGGTTGTTGAAACCAGATGGAACAATCTTTCACCTGTTGGACATATTGAAAATAAATATCATTAAAACAGAATAACGTAAAACTTCATTAGAAAAAGTGCTATTAAAAATATCATCAACTTGATTATTAAATGAGGAGACAGTCAATAAATAGCGAATTTTTTCAATTTTGGAGGACCCTCAGTAACTTGCACCCTCATTAATAATGAAGTCTATGTTTGTAGACCCCGTTGTCTGCAAGTTATTGAGGGACAGATGGTGTATATAGTTACGTCTATATGCTCTTAAGTAACCGAAAATTAATAATTGAATTCTCTAGAATAAAAAGTAAAATAAAATACCCTTTCTGCAGTAGGTATATGTAAGATGAGATAAGAACTTCTGATCCATCTTGTCAAATCTTGTCTAAAAGTCGTGCCAGTTTGAAATTTTGAAGTGCTCGTCTTAGGCTGAAAAAGTTTTTTGACCCAAGATTGCTGAAGAGAAGACTGACTGACAAAATAAAATTTATGAACACAGGAATACTTGTCAGTTGAATGAGCAGCAAAATTTTCAACCTTAAGCTCTTCAAGGTTAAGTCTTAACGTCACTATCAGCACAAGTCTTCAACTTTTCAACCAATATGAGTTGTCTGTGATTGTCATATTTTTGACCAACTTTCTAGGCTGAGGACCAATTATCATAATAATTGCTCTTTTTCTCTTGCAAATTTGACACGAGTTTGTCCAGTTTATATTTTGACGTTACCTAAACTGTTGTCAATAAGCTTCATGAACTAACTCATAACTCTTCAAAATGCATTCCTTAACCAGATCATAATCAGCACCATTGTACTGACTCAGAAGATGTCATATATGTCATGAGCTTTGATAGAATGTGCACTTTGTAATAACAGAGTCCAATACTCTCATGGCCATTTAAAATTTTCTAAAAAAAAATAAATTGAAAATGAGGGAAAATATTGAACTGCTTTTTCTTTAAAAGAGATTAGTGACATCAACACATCAAAACTTGAACTTGTATGTAAAGTGTAGGATTAATTTTCACTTGCCATCTCTAATACCTTTGATCTAAATTGAAATCTTTCTTCCTTTTTTTCCTTTCTGCAATTGCATCTGCATTTCTTTCTCTCCTTCCTCTATCTGCAACTGCAATTTCCTTTCTCTTTACTTTTTATCTAATTACTTTTTTGTCTCGCTGTAGCTGCAGCTTTCTTAATTCTATTCAAACCTGTAAGTTAGATCCAAATGGAGACTGACCAATCAAAACCAAAGTATTTTTTATCCAAAATCTTCTTTTCTACCAAATAATGGACTAAAATGTTTTTGTTTTGCTTTAAAGAAGCCTTTGCCCCAGAAAGATATTTTCTGGCAATGTGAAGCAATGCATCCATTTTCAAGGAGCTAACTATTCCTGGTTAGGATTTGAAATAAAAAGATACCAACTTTAGATGACATTGTAAAAGCTTGTTGATTTTGCTGAAGATCTCTAAAATGGGAAGTAATGACTATGGTAACTCCAAAACAAGGTGAATTTAAATTTCAAAAGAGATATTTTTTTGTCCATAAAACAAGTAACAAAACGAGTGAAAATAAAAATATTTGCAAAATGAAATAAATTATTAATTCCCTAGAATACAAATGAAAACCAAAAGGAGAACTTGCGGTATTGTGAAATAAACATTGTCCCCTTCATTATTTCTCTTCTAAAAACTGTAACCACTTCATTAAAAATCCGATTTCTCCCCTTGTTCATGAGAAGCCAATACATACAAGTAAGAGGTGATGTCATAATAATGTGTTACAAATTTAGGCTCTTGCAAAAGGTAACAGAAAAATGTAAAGACATCAAGCTTTGAAAAATGAGAAAAAAGAAATTACCGGTACGGGTTTACAAATCAAATCCAAAATATAAGATTTTAAAAAATAGAAGTCCTAGTAATATAGAGTCCGGAATTAAACTGAGTTCGAATCCCCATGAAATCCAAATTGGAAGATGATGATGTCAAAAATATAAATAGTGAAGTGCTGCAGTGTTAACAATCTCCAGTTTTTAATTTTCTATAAATTTTGTTAAATGTCCTTGTCCAAGAAAAAGTTTAGAGCACTTGAAATTCAAAAGTTTGAATAAAATAAATTAATTAGCCCAAAATAACTGAGAATATTCTTTCTATATACATAAGTAATAAGTCTAAGACGCAAAACACATTCATATATGTCAGTCAGCCTTCTAGAAAATTTAGACATTTGTAAGAATAAAAAACCTTTTATATCACTTCTTCTATATATGTTCCTTCCTTAATTAACATAATAATTCTTACTCTGAGAAAGAATTTTGAACAAATTAAAAAGTTTTTACTCAAGCCAACTAGTGGTTCTGAACTGAAGTCAGAAAATATATACAGTGTTTCTATTATTAATTAACATATTTTTTAAAAACCCAGGTCAAACAGAACTGAACTGAATTTCTGGAAAATGTCAATTCCAGTTAACAAAGTTTCATTACAACAGCATGTAATGGAATTAAAATAATTTAAAAATAAAAAGCGAACAATTAAATCAAATATATCACAAATGTCATAATAATTATGTCAGATTAAACCTCACAAACAGCAGACTACCTTTTAAAAGTATGTCTCATCACCAGATTAGATGAACTGGATCAAAAATTTTAATTTCAGACTAAATTGCATTTATAGCAAATGTTCCTTTGAAACTTGACAAAACTTTATTTTAACCATGGATTCATTGGTATCATCTTATCTTTCGAAGCTTGAAGCTGTAGAATAGTATTAGGAAAATAAACAAGTACAAATCAATGGCATCACTGCAGATGAATGACTAGTAGATTATCCATATGAAAATTAAATGCACTCTAATAACCTCACTGTCACTTGTAATGCTGATTATGGTGCATGAAAATTGAAATACACACAAATAACCTCACTATCACTTGTTGTTGATTATGGTGCGTGAAAACTTAAATACACACCAATAACCTCACTATCACTTTTGTTGTTGATTATGGTGCATGAAAACTTAATACACACCACTGACCTTGCTATTACTTGTGTTCCTGTTTACGCTGCATGAAAAGTTAAATACACACTACTGACCAAACTGCTGTGATTAGCTTTTGCAAAATCATAAATATCCTACTTTGAATGTTTGGTTACATTTATAAGTATAATTACAACATTTATAAAGTATAATTATAAAACTTTTAAAGTATCTATACAACATACAGATGGAAATTTCTTTCATAAATACTATCAAATGCTGCACACCAAAATAAGGTCACTGCCACATAAATTTCACACTTTCAAGCTAATTAGTATGAATTCGGTAATTTTGGGGGATATATCAATTTATGAACAATTACATTTTTATCTGAACACCTACCTCATGTACTCGCACGCAACAGGGTTAAAAAAATATACTTTACTAAAGGTGAGGACACGTGTTATCGAGGGATCAGGAATAAAGAGAAAGTTTTTCTCAGCTTCTAGCTGAGAAGATCATGAAAGGAGAGTGTGTACCAATGTTATTTAGTGTCTGAAAACTTGTTTTATGATCTTCTTGGGATAATTGTCAATACAAGATATTTTCTGTTGAAACTGTTCATGCCAGCCAGCTAGCCCCTTACCTTTTAGTAAATTAGAATTTTACACATCAAGAAGTTATCTACAAACCAAGCAACATGACTTTGTGACCAAGAATCTGACCACAAAAGCACTAAAGCTAATTTTAGGTGTTGATGGAGGAATGACAAACTGATCACAATAACAGCTTTAACACTGAAGTTAATTTTAGGTGTGGATGGAGGAATGACAAACTGAGCACATTAACAGCTTTAACATGGAAGCTAATTTCAGGTGTGGATGGAGGAATGACAAACTGAGCACATTAACAGCTTTAACATGGAAGCTAATTTCAGGTGTGGATGGAGGAATGACAAACTGACCACATTAACAGCTTTAACACTGAAGTTAATTTAAGGTGTGGATGGAGAAATGACAAACTGACCACATTAACAGCTTTAACCCTGAAATTAATTTTAGGTGTGAATGGAGGAATGACATACTGACCACATTAACAACTTTAACACTGAAATTAATTTAAGGTGTGAATGGATTGATGCTATGCAAAGTATTACAAGAAATAAGCCAGATTGTAATCAATGTGGAGGAAACTCCATCCCAGTTTATGATAGGTGCAACAAATTCCTCTGAGTTCCATGGAACCCATAACCAGACTTGCGCCTCCATTCAGTGCTTATATGATAGGTAATCTCCAGACCCAAGTAGAAAAGCTAGAACAGGAACTCTCTGCACTAAAATCAAAGAGTCTACACAGCAATCAAATGGATAAACCAGGTGAAAAAAGTATGTGTGCCAGGAAATCCAGACAAGATAATACACCATCATGTCAAAGGACCAAAACATAAGAACATGTCAGGGTGCTCAGATCATATAAAATACAGCTACATGTATTACAGATGTAACCAAACCAATTAAACAACATGAGTCTTCTACAGTTATTAGATGGACAGAGCCAAACATTAGTTAAAGCATAAACTCTAAACACTGACCATCATGTGTCTCAACATCAAATCCACGTACAGAAGGAACTGCTCTTAAGCAACCTCCAATTTCCAACAGCAAGAAGTTATATTAAATATAAATACTAAATACAACAGTCTCCAAACTCTCAGCCAGTCTAATATAAAAGTCCAAGCAATATGTCTGAATCCCCTACTTGTAAAAATCAGTAAGGTAATTAAAGCAATATGTCTGAATCCCCCACTTGTAAAAATCAGTAAGGTAATTAAAGCAATATGTCTGAATCCCCTACTTGTAAAAATCAGTAAGGTAATTAAAGCAATATGTCTGAATCCCCCACTTGTAAAAATCAGTAAGGTAATTAAAGACAGATCTCTTCTCATAGGATCATCAATAATCAAAGGAGTAAGAACATGAGGATTATATAAAACTGACGTAAAAACCCACAGAGGTGCAACTCTTAATAATACTGCAGGAAAAAAATATTGGAAATGGATATGTCACCATATCATACTGTAATTCTTCTCACCGGTGGCAAAAATTACAGTAATGGCCAATCTTTAAAGGGCATTGAGGATGATTATGAAAGCTTGTTGTATGCTATCAGATCCAAAAACACAAAGTGTAAAATAATCATCTCAGGTCTATCGCCAAGAAGGGATATAATTACGACTCCACTAAATGAGACCTGAAATAGATTGTGTGAAATTTTCCGAATACACTTTGTTCCACAATTCAGGACCTTCTTCAAGGACAATAGATTGAAACAACAATTATACCAGTGAGACCAAATTCACTTGTCCAACAGAGGCGACTACCATACTCCTTAGGAACTGAGACCAGTACATAAGACTTATAAAAGGGTTAGGCATGAATCAGATCCGAAAACAGCTTGTATTATTGAAAACACAGCGTTGTCTGCATGGAAAGCAGATTTGTTGCCATCTTTGTCACAAACCAGGACATGAGCAAATTTGAAAATATAAATAGCTTTAACACTGAAGTTAATTAAAGGTGTGGATGGAGGGATGCCAAATTGACCACATTAATTTAGGGTGTGTCTGAAGGGATGACAAATTGACCATATAACCACTTTAACAATGAGGTTAAGTTATGGTGTGGATGGGAGATGCCAATGTGAATGCTAAGTCGAACTTGTGCCAAGTTGGCATCAACAGATATTCCTGATGTATGTAATGATGCATATTACTAAATACTCCAACTAAATACAGAGTACACATTCAACAGTGCCATGAAACCTATTTTCCCAAATTGAAGGAAAGTTAACTTGAGTGACACCTAATTTGATCTGTCAATCACAGAATGCTCTGACAGGTATCATTTGCTTGACATAATAAGTATAATTACAAAGTAGAACTTTACCTGGCACATTAAAACACCATAGTAGACTTTTATCTTGCACATTAAAGACCAAAGTAGACCTTTACCTGGCACATTAAAGACCAAAGTAGACCTTTACTTGGCACATTAAAGACCAAAGTAGACCTTTACCTGGCACATTAAAAGACCAAAGTAGACCTTTACCTGGCACATTAAAGACCAAAGTAGACCTTTACCTGGCACATTAAAAGACCAAAGTAGACCTTTATCTGGCACATTAAAGACCAAAGTAGACTTTTATCCAGTACATTAAAAGGCCAAAGTAGACCTTTATCTGGCACATCAAATGACCAAAGTAGACCTTTATCTGGCACATCAAATGACCAAAGTAGACCTTTATCCAGTACATTAAAAGAAAGCAAGTCTGGACCTATGCTTTACATCTGGATAACTTTGTTAGACAATAACAATGTCATTGTACTTTGTTAGACAATAACAATGTCATTGTACTTTGTTAGATAATAACAATGTCATTGTACTTTGTTAGACAATAACAATGCCATTGTACTTTGTTAGACAATAACAATATCATTGTACTTTGTTAGACAATAACAATGTCATTGTACTTGTTCGAAAGGATATGTTTGGTGTTTTATCTCATTATACCATATGTATGATTCGTTTTGTTTTGGTAATGTTTATATTTGCATACTAACCCCATACTGTACACTGATTATCAATTATTCTGCTTGTATAAATGTCCCCCATACCACCTTCAATATAATGACTGTTCCATATTAACATGGTTGGTACCCAGGGAAGGCAGGTTATTATAAAAATATGCCAGATTACTCTGATAACTATAACAGGTCATATGAAGATGATAAAAAAACATGGGTGGCTACACCATGTGCCTTCCCTGGGTCCCAGGTATATTGTAATTGAAGAACTTAAAGCAAGTGCTTATATCATATCCAATAATAACATTTGATCAATAATGTACTTTTTACACCATTTACCTGCCCAGTCTTACACACAAGATATCCAAAGATGGATGAATTCAAAACAAAACATGATCTGAATGGTACCATGCCATTTGCAATTCTACTCAATGTACATCTACATTCTGAAGGAGTATGGGAGCAGCATAAACTGTATCCCTAAGATCATGTCCTGTTTCAATGTGTCTCAAGTGGGCCACATTAAAAGTACTTTTACAAAAAGGTAAGCTCCATCTCAAAAAAAAATTCTTTACCTACTGAATCTTAAAAAAGAAATCCTCCTCATTGTCATATGCCAGGTACTTGCATTAAGTAGAATATGATTTAAAAAAAAAAAACGTTTTAAAATCATTTAAGTGCACTGAATCAACGTTTAGTGAACATTTAACAAAACAAAAAAAGGAGGTTTAGGACAAATTTAGCTAATCATACAATGGATTTACATAATGATGTTTGTTTCTAATGCAATGGATTATAATGCTGTAATGATCTTTGTTTCATATCATAGACTTGTATATTTTTCATGCAGTACTATCAAGATACAGCTGTCATGGACACTTATTATGATAAATCTATCAAAGACAGCTAATGTTGTGTATATATATATATATATATATATATATATATATATATATATATATATATATATATATATATATATATATATATATATATCAAAGGCAAGTTTCATGGTATGAAAGAAATGTCATGATACATATATCAAAGATAAAAATCATGGTATATATCTTATGAAAGACAATATAATAACACATCTATCAAAAACAATGTGGTATATATATCAAAGAAATGTCATGATACATATATCAGAGATAAAAATCATGGTATATATCTTATGAAAGACAATTATAATCATACATCTATCAAAAACAATGCGCTACATAAAATGTCATGAGACATCTATCAAAGCTACCTTTTGTGGCACATATATCAAATAATGGTCATAATATTTACATCAAAGAAAATTATGATAGTTCTCTTATCAAAGGCCATTAGCATGGTACACTATCAAAGAATTGTTCTGTAACATCAAAGACAATTATCACAACACAGACATCAAAGACAATTATCACAACACAGACATCAAAGACAATTATCACAACACAGACATCAAAGACAATTATCACAACACAGACCTCAAAGACAATTATCATAACGCAGACATCAAAGACAATTATCACAACAGAGACATAAAAGACAATTATCATAACGCAGACATCAAAGACAATTATCACAACACAGACATCAAAGAATTATTACAAGACAGACATCAAAGATAATTATCACAACACAGACGTCAAAGACAATTATCACAAGACAGACATCAAAGACAATTATCACAAGACAGACATCAAAGACAATTATCACAACACAGACATCAAAGACAATTATCACAACACAGACATCAAAGACAATTATCATAAACAGCCATCAAAGACAATTATTACAAGACAGACATAAAAAAAAACAATTATCACAAGACAGACATCAAAGACAATTATCACAAGACAGACATCATAGACAATTATCATAACACAGACATCAAAGACAATTATCACAAGACAGACATCAAAGACAATTATCATAACACAGACATCAAAGACAATTATCACAACACAGACATCAAAGACAATTATTATAGCACAGACATCAAAGACAATTATTACAACACAGACATCAAAGACAGTTATCACAACACAGACATCAAAGGCAGTTATCATAACACAGACATCAAAGACAATTATCACTACACAGCCATCAAACACAATTATCACAAGACAGACATCAAAGACGATTATTATAACATAGACATCAAAGACAATTATTACAACACAGACATCAAAGACAGTTATCACAACACAGACATCAAAGACAGTTATCATAACGCAGCCATCAAAGACAATTATCACTACACAGCCATCAAATACAATTATCACAACACAGACATCAAAGACAATTATCACAACACAGACATCAAATACAATTATCACAACACAGACATCAAAGACAATTATCACAACACAGATAAGAAAGACAATTATCACAAGACAGATATCAAAGACAATTATCACAATACAGACATCAAAGACACTTATTATAGCACAGACATCAAAGACAATTATCACAAGACAGACATCAAAGACAATTATCACAAGACAGACATCAAAGACAATTATCACAACACAGACATCAAAGACAATTATCACAAGACAGACATCAAAGGCAATTATCATAAACAGCCATCAAAGACAGTTATTACAAGACAGACATAAAAAACAATTATCACAAGACAGACATCAAAGACAATTATCACAAAACAGACATCATAGACAATTATAACACAGACATCAAAGACAATTATCACAAGACAGACATCAAAGACATATATCATAACACAGACATCAAAGACAATTATCACAAGACAGACATCAAAGACAAGTATTATAACACAGACATCAAAGACAATTATTACAACACAGACATCAAAGACAGTTATCACAACAAAGACATCAAAGACAGTTATCATAATGCAGCCATCAAAGACAATTATCACTACACAGCCATCAAATACAATTATCACAACACAGACATCAAAGACAATTATCACAACACAGACATCAAATACAATTATCACAACACAGACATCAAAGACAATTATCACAACACAGATAAGAAAGACAATTATCACAAGACAGATATCAAAGACAATTATCACAATACAGACATCAAAGACACTTATTATAACACAGACATCAAAGACAATTATCACAAGACAGACATCAAAGACAATTATCACAAGACAGACATCAAAGACAATTATCACAAGACAGACATCAAAGACAATTATCACAACACAGACATCAAAGACAATTACCACAAGACAGACATCAAAGGCAATTATCATAAACAGCCATCAAAGACAGTTATTACAAGACAGACATAAAAAACAATTATCACAAGACAGACATCAAAGACAATTATCACAAAACAGACATCATAGACAATTATAACAAAGACATCAAAGACAATTATCACAAGACAGACATCAAAGACATATATCATAACACAGACATCAAAGACAATTATCACAAGACAGACATCAAAGACAGTTATCATAACAAAGACATCAAAGACAGTTATCATAATGCAGCCATCAAAGACAATTATCACTACACAGCCATCAAATACAATTATCACAACACAGACATCAAAGACAATTATCACAAGACAGACATCAAAGGCAATTATCATAAACAGCCATCAAAGACAGTTATTACAAGACAGACATAAAAAACAATTATCACAAGACAGATATCAAAGACAATTATCACAAAACAGACATCATAGACAATTATAACACAGACATCAAAGACAATTATCACAAGACAGACATCAAAGACATATATCATAACACAGACATCAAAGACAATTATTACAACACAGACATCAAAGACAGTTATCACAACAAAGACATCAAAGACAGTTATCATAATGCAGCCATCAAAGACAATTATCACTACACAGCCATCAAATACAATTATCACAACACAGACATCAAAGACAATTATCAGTATATATATATATATATATATATATATATATATATATATATATATATATATATATATAAAATGATGGTAATACCCAGCTTTTCAATATAGCTGTGTGGTTTAATGCACTCTCCTTTACAGGTCACTCTCACCACTGTCTTTGTGAGTTTGTGCCTTAACAACTCAAAAAAAATGTGTATCTAGGAAAACTTTACATTAGCTTCCCACTGGTTGGTGGTTCTTCCCGCATTCTTATTCCATCAAATATATTGGCTTCCATGTATGTACTGAAAAGTGGCACTTGAACCCAACCAAAATAAAACTTGTTGAATCTACATCAAAGATGTTAATCCTGGGTAGCCCAATGATGAGAATCAACCCACAACTTTCTGGTTATGATTCCAAGGTCTTAACCACTGGGTCACTGTGGCTATTTTACAAAGCAAAAATCCAAAAAATCATTGTCTTAGTAATTAATGTTTTATTGCTTCAATACTGTTATATGCATGCACACATTTTACACTTTGCTTTAAGAAGTACCTCCAAAATGAGAAAGTATATATATACCTTATGTAAGTATTATTATAAAAACTTCTTTTAAAAAAAAATATTTATAAAATATTTATTTATTTAATTTCTTAACTCTAATGCTCTTAAGAAGTTTATTAATTTAAATATATAGTACAATAAAGACAACGATAATATATGTGACGCACGTAGTGAATTCATTGATAAAATAGTCTTTCCAGATTCAATTTTTTAAAAAAAAAAAAATTATTCTTGTTCATTAATGTGTGGGAGACTTGCTTCGCTGCTTCTCAACTTGATGTTTCTTTGATTTTTGCTGCTGATATGCCATATATCGGGGTATATTCCTCATAATCAAGGTTCTGAGTTCACTTGCAGTAACTGGACGTGTATCAAGATCCTGATGAACCGTTTCCATGATCTGTTCTTCATCTTCTCTACAAAAACAAAACAAGCAAACCAGTTAGACATTTTTTTTGTCTTGTCATGTAGATATATAATTTTAGATTTTGAATAGTTTCCATGATCTTTTTTTCATATTTTCTACAAAACCAAAACAAGCAAAGCATTTAGACACTTTTTTGTCTTGTCATGTAGAAAAATAATCATAGATTTGGATAGTTTCCATGATCTGTTCTTCATCTTCTCTGCAAAACCGAAACAAGCAAAGCATATAGACATTTATTTTGTTTTGTCATGAAGATATATAATTATAGATTTGGACAGTTTCCATGATCTGTTCTTCATCTTCTCTGCAAACCCGAAACAAGCAAAGCATGTAGACATTTTTTTGTCTTGTCATGTAGATATATAATTATAGATTTGGACAGTTTCCATGGTTTCCATGATCTGTTCATGCAATAGTGTCACTTCCTCCACATACCCACCTGCTAATACAGATCAAGATGGGGTTTGTTGCCATTAAACCTACTAGTCCTCTAGCCCTGACATAAGGGCCTGATCAGAGAATTATTCTATAAATTGCAATGTTCTACTAATCACAAGTTTTTATCTGGTACATTATGGTTGACCTTATTTGAATAAAGTTAATTTCCGAATCTCATGATGTCCATTTTTTCAATCCCATTCCTGTGGCACACCCAGTAGTGCAATTCAAAATCTGTCTGAAAAGTTGTGTCACACAAATCGGTCAAATTGATAGCTGTATGTGCCAAGAGAAACAGAATGTACTCACTGAGTAATTCTGTTGTTGGGAGTCTAAAGAAAGCATATGTTCCTACAAAATAACTAGGCACTGAGGACAAGCATGCTTCGTGCATATATTTATATGTTTGGGGGGAAAAAAGCAGAGATTGAGGGCCAGTTTGAGATAGAAAGCCAGTGAAATCAACAGGACAGACTCTGCTGTGTATTCTGACCAATGAAATCAACAGGATAGACTTTGCTGTGTATTCTGGCCAGTGTAATCAACAGGACAAGTTTTGCTATGTATTCTGGTCAGTGAAATCAACAGGACAGACTTTGCTGTGTATTCTGGACAGTGTAATCAACAGGACAGACTTTGATGTGTATTCTGGTCAGTGAAATCAACAGGACAGATAAATCAACAGGACAGACTTTGCTGTGTATTCTGACCAGTGAAATCTACAGGACAGGCTCTGCTGTGTATTCTGGCCAGTGAAATCAACAGGACAGACTTTGCTGTGTATTCTGGCCAGTGAAATCTCTGAAATGTGAGCATGGAAAGTAAAGGTACTGTGTTTAATTACTGAGCAAGAAAATAATAATTAATTGTAGCCATGTATAGATGATAATTTTTGTTAAATACATTCATATATTCCAGTGACTTATGGATGATAAAATGTGAAAAATTATTGGTGCAAATATGTATTGTGTGTGATATACAAAATATATGATTTCAAACTGGATATTGGCAAGTTCCAGTTACAATGAAATAACAGAACTGAAAAGAGAAGCTTAATAATAGGATTTTTTAAAAATATTATTAGTTATTACAGTGGTCCCCTCTCTAATATGGCCAGAGGGGTACCATTTTTTTTGTTGAGAATTATATGTAATGTACATAGTAAGAAAGCTACATACTTCAAAGCATTTAATAACTTCATTTAATATCTTCGCTGAAAGTAGCAGAAATTATTAAAGGGTTCTTCTTATAACAGTTACATATTTCAACTGAATATACATTAATAGTTCCTATTCTTGGCATAAGAATGATATGCGAGTGGGTATTGTTGACTTGGACATTGCAAAAACCATTCAAAAACATCATTTAAATCTTGGTACATATATAATTATCTTTCCTCTTGCTCCATTTTCCCACTGCTGCTGAATTGCTGCTTTATCAGTTACAACGTTGTTTATTCAAGTCAATTCAACATAAAATTGTTTTATTCGAGTCTTTTTGCATAAAAATTGTTCGGCATGTCCCCTCTCGATATCTCACCCGATATCATTGAGTAGAATAACCGATTTTCTTCTAAAATAATATGTTTCCATTTATGTGATTAAATGTTTGATAATGATTTATTCAGTTGTTGCTACCTGTATATAATTTAATTATGCAGACAAAACTTTTATTGAGTGCACGAAATGCTGTCTTCGTAAAGGAAGCAATGTGTTGTCAAGTGATTTTTCGGTCTTTCTCTCGTACCCTGTTTTGTTCTAGGTCCTCTGCGTGTTAAGACACAAAATCTATTTTTAGCCTATGTTGACCCTGTTATTCTCTTTAAATTATGCCCAGTTATAATCATCAAAGAGAAGAACTTGAGATGTGTGAAGCACAAAACTTTATCATAACAATGTTGACAATTTACAATACTGTAAATGTCGACTTTTATAGACAATGATATAATATTAATCTTAGTGTTACATGTACTTTAGTCAACACTTCTTTCAGTAATGGAAACCGAACACTGGGAAACATGTATCAACGATAAAGATAATCTGATTACTTACCTTACATCACCATACGAATTAATTATTGGTTCTGGATACATCTGGGGAAAAAGTGGCCGTCTATGAGGGGAACATTTTATATTTTTGCACTAAAATGTTGGCCGCAGGTTGCTTTAAATGGTTGGCCATTCTTGAGGGGTACTTTTTAATACAAATTCGTTGGTGCCAAGAGATTATGGTCATAAGACGCAGGTGGCCACTGTCGGGGGGAGGGGGGCTGTTCAAGAGCGGGACTACTGTACTCATTTCATTATCATGAGAATAATGCCAATGGCAGTGTGTGCAATATTAGTGTTATTTGTTAATAAATGTTTTATTGTGCAGCTTGCAATGTTTGTCTTCATTCTGAGTGATTTCACCCATGTTAAACATTCACACACCCACCAGTCTTAAGTATCTGAGAGACAGTGTAACAAAATTTTATTCAGAAATATTCAAAATTGAGGTAATAATCATGCATTTGGTTTATTTTAACTTCAAACTTCTCAACCAAAAAAAACAAAGGGAGTAAGGTGGAGTGGTGAGGGTGAGCTAAAAACAAATACATGTTGCATCAGTTCATATCATGTTTGAAGTACTGCATTATATTTACAATATATTTACAAAATTATTTTTTTAGCTCTTCTCTTTGTTATTTATTATTTAATTGTTTGTTAGTTAGCTTTACAAAAATACATTATTTCATTTCATGCTATTGTAATATAACATTGTATGCTGGACTTGACCTTGTCCAAAACTGAGTTCATTTCTGCTTGACCTCATGTGACAGGTAACAATGGGATATTTCACTTCAAGTCAAAAGAATTTTCATCAACCCAATATAAGTTTGTGTATTTCATGTCAAATCAAAAGGATTTTCATCAGCCCAATATAAATTTGTGTATTTAATGTAAAATCAAAAGGATTTTCATTAACCCAATATAACTTTGTGTATTTCATGTCAAATCAAGAGGATTTTCATCAACTCAATATAATTTCGTGTAAAATGGATAAAAGTAGCAGAAGTAAAGAAATTTTCTACATTGATATTGATAACTGTATATAGTTGCTTATAAGGTCAAGTAAACAACAAAGATCCTGATCTGTTGTAGCAAAATGTGCCTGCGGATCACGGAATCTATATTTTTTGTTCTCCCGACTACTCCCTAACATCCCACACAGACCAAGATCTGATTGAGTCCAAACCTGACAAGATAGGGAGGACTGTTACAATCACTTTGAACCTGGGCATGACTTTGATGCCTGCAGAAATTTTGTGAAAATCTAGTGCCATGACTGTTTGTAAAAATTTCAAATATTGTATCCATTTCTTTCATTTTTCATCAGTCAATATGCAATTATTATGTAATGAACTATTTCATTCAAAATATAGATCATATATCAAGGTTTACTCATATTGCATCACATGACCTAAGGACATGAAATAACTAAAGTATACTGGTGGATTTGTCAAATAGGTGGGTCACTACAACCGGAACGCTAATCTGAAAAGAGTTTATTTCCCGTTCTGATGTCAAGATTTTATATCAAATCACAGTGTCTGTCTGTCTGTACTGACTGAAAAAAAGATTTACTTTAACAGAGATTTCACTAGGATTTTAAACCAGGAATTCAGGAATCCTATTTTGGGGAAGGAAGTAGTCCCACTAGCAAAAGTTGCAGTCCTTTACCAGAAGCAAACTGGGTATACCTGAAATGGCTAATTTCCAGACGAGTAGAAACAGTAGTTGCCATCGAGTTTAATTTTCTAGCTTCTTTACAGCAATTGCATGTAGCCTTTGTTTGTCCATTAGAGTGAGAGCGAATTACACCAATGACATGTAGCCCTTGTTTGTCCATTAGAGTGAGAGTGAATTACACCAATGACATGTAGCCTTTGTTTGACCATTAGAGTGAGAGTGAATTATACCAATGACATGTAGCCCTTGTTTGTCCATTAGAGTGAGAGTGAATTACACCAATGACATGTAGCCCTTGTTTGTCCATTAGAGTGAGAGTGAATTACACCAATGACATGTAGCCCTTGTTTGTCCATTAGAGTGAGAGCGAATTACACCAATGACATGTAGCCCTTGTTTGTCCATGAGAGTGAGAGCGAATTACACCAATGACATGTAGCCCTTGTTTGTCCATTAGAGTGAGAGTGAATTACACCAATGACATGTAGCCCTTGTTTGTCCATTAGAGTGAGAGCGAATTACACCAATGACATGTAGCCTTTGTTTGTCCATTAGAGTGAGAGCGAATTACACCAATGACATGTAGCCCTTGTTTGTCCATTAGAGTGAGAGTGAATTACACCAATGACATGTAGCCCTTGTTTGTCCATTAGAGTGAGAGTGAACTGTGTCAGGCCAAGGAAAGGTTTTATTTCAAGCACTAAGTTTAGCAGCACACATAGTGCTCCATGTGAAAAGTCAGTTCTAGCAACTTCTAGCACTCGCCAATGATTTTCATTACAATCTTTGTCAATTTGCTATTTGACCCCAAAATTCTTATCCAAATTTGCAAACAGCATTTTGTCCAACTCTCAACATGTCTTGATTTTGAGGTCACATGCACTAGTTATTTGGCTACACTTGGAAACAAACACAATAATGAAAGCTTTAAGTTGTTCATTTGATGAACTCTTATACACAAGTACATATATAGGTCATTCTGCTTCTAAAATCAGTCATAGTAAATATCAGCATATTCTCTCTCCACTCTGCTGCTAGTCAAGTATTTCAACTTTCCACCAAGCTTTTTGGGTCATGTTTTTCAGATGTACTCTTAAAACGACAACATGTACGTTTGAGTGTTTTACAGCCACTAAATTTTCTAAATATCAGCACAGCTAAAATGATCAACGGTTCAACAATACATTGTCCCACTCAACAGGAGTTTGAAGCAGGACTAGCAAGTCATCCAGCGAATCGGTACGTATGGAGGATTTCTATATAAGTGATTCTCTGCATCTAAATACGTGTGATTAAAGGCATACAACCTAAGTTAAAACGAATGAAATTGTTTTGTTCTTTTTTCAGTTCGTGATTACTTATTTAGTTGAAAAATTACGATTCAGGCTGTTACTGAGGCCGAAATCAGGCTAGTATCGGTAAATTTTGTGATAAAATACGCGATTTTCAATTATTGTCTGCAGACAAAAATTCGCTATTTGCCACGCCTATATTCATGTAACCTCTGTGTTGACCTCTCCCGAAGATTAAGAATTTTAGCCATGCGCAAACACGTGTTTACAAAAATAATGGCGTGTCCGCAACTAGATCGAAGCCAACACTTAGATTCTGAAAGGAGGAGGGAAAAAAAGCTGTTTGGGCAAATTATGTCAGCACACGCATATGTATTGGTGACCAGCATGAACGATGGAATAAAAAGAAGTCCACTTTGAGCCTAGAAAATAATCCAGAGGTCGCCGAATTCTTGCTGGATACTGGTGAGTCTCAATTTTGCAATGGACAGTCTAGTTTTTATACCGCTGTTTTATTTTTGTATTGTTAACTCTTTATCAAACCTCTTAAAATAACATATTTTATATAAACTGGCATTATTCCATTTAGCTTGAAATAAAATGCCACAGCCCTGCAACAATATCGCTGAAATCAGCATGTAAATGACATACAACAGCTGTTGATTGAGGCCACCGAAGGGGTATTAATGATCATCTTCATTTTCGCATGCAACCATAAGACTATTTAGGGGCAAGCAGACACTACTGTTTTTTTTTCTTTTTAATACAAATTATTTATAATGTAAATAGTGATGGCTGTAAATAAAAGTAATGCAATACAGTTAAGTATATTTTGTGCATGACCAAATTAAATAGCACACTATGTGTGCATAAATGCCCGTGGGGATGTGGCATCATTCCTTACCCCACAGGAAAAATTAAATAACTTTCTTTTGAAAGATAAAACACCGGGGCCGGTTCACTTTAATTTAACATTCATTCATTTACTATTATTTGTAAAATATATATAAATTTTTGTGTCTAATGAAATATTTATTTTCCCTTGCTATATTAGTTATGAATTTAACGCCAGTGCAAGGAAAACATCAGAAACAGAGGATTGTCAAAGAAGACATGGCCACAACTTCCACACCTGGGCCAACAATTCATCGGATACAAATTCCTGCTGTCTCTGATATAACCACATCAGAATCAGATATGGCATCTATGTAAGTATTACTACATTTTATTAAATTTTATGTATTTTTACTAGTTTACAAATATTTTGGTAGATGCACCTGGAAATGTATCATTCTATACTAGTTTAATATTTTGTAGTTGGAAAAGATTGTACATTTTGTTAAAATATGATTTGTTTTATTTAGAATAATATTTTTGTTGTAAATTGTTGGCACATGTCACTTTTGTTATTGATAAGTTCCTCATCATGCTGTTTGTATTTTAGTTAGTCTCAAGTGAGAATAGTCTTTGACTAAATGAGTCACCCCTTTAAATAAATTATTATTATTATTATTATTATTATTATTATTATTATTATTATTATTATTTCTTGAGGCATTATCATTCCCATTATAATAACCAAGATAAATGATAATGCTTTCTTTTGATACAAAACTAAAGATTTCCAAGTTCAACATTAGTATTTACACATTTCAAAATTTTTATTTTAAGGGATTCAGTCTTGTCTGAAGTTGAAAAACTTAAGAAGGAAAGTGTAATGATGGAAAAGTCTAAAAGTTTTATCAACCCATTTGAGAAAGTATACTAACAAAAATAATTGTGATACATACAAAAAAGGAGAATATTCGTGTTAAGTATACTAAAAAGCAACCATATATATACATGTATAGTATTGTATTGGTATTTGTGGATGGTATTTGTGTATAAACCAGAAAATTGCCCCCACAAAAGCTTTCTTTGCAGTGTATGAACATACAAGTTAAAAATGTGTAATTACAATATATCTTAAATATAGTATTGATGCGTAATTGAAAAAATGAAGATATACTGGTTATCATTGTAAGAATATGAATACATTGTATTATAAATACAAACCACACTAAGGCCATAGTTATGGTTTGTCCGTTTAGTACACTTGGAGAGGGCAAGGGGGGGTTTACCCAAATGCATATGCTTGTGTGCTTGTGTATGGGGGTGGGAGGTCTGCTGATTATGTATTTACACATATACCTCGATAGTAATTTGTCTAATATGTAACCTGCTTGACTGGGTTCAGTTAGTGGACAATCAACAAACTTTTTAAAGTTACACAGCTTATTTATTTGATGCAGCCAGACATTCAACATTGGTGGACTATCTGTTATATTAAATACATAATATTATTAATCCTTGATCTTTTCTGTGTGGATTAAATATAGGCTGTTCTACAGAATGGGGAGGGCAATTGCATGTACGCAGATGTGGTGTGTGTAAAAAAATAAAGTATGCATGTGTACAGGGAGGGAGGGGTCAAGCTCTACCCGATTTTTGTGCACATGCCCATTGTTGGAATCAGATTTTGTTTCCGGAATTTTTACTTTTTTGCTTGCAGTCTAATTCATATCAGTCTGAGCTATACACAGACAGATAAACATTTTCAGAAGTAGGATAAATTGGGGATTGGAAGTTTCTTGTTTGTTAACATAATAATTCATTTACGTTAAAATATTAATGCTTTACCTGAAAGTTGATAAACCATCTGTTTGTAGTACAATTTAATCTTTTACAGAAGAAATTTTTTAAAATAAATTTCATAAACCAATTTTGGTTAGAATTAGTCTAATGTAATTAGAAAATTCTGTAAATAATCTAAACATTTTTATGATATATGGGTTAGATACAGGTTTGCTATATTTACATTTTCATCTGTAGCAAAATGATTTGTTACATGTAATTGAATGCAGTTTTTATTTGGACTTTTGAGAATTAAAAAAAATATAAAATGACACTGTCAGTGAAATGTTTGCATTTTCTTGTCAGATATCAAAGGTCATTCAACAAAAAAGTGAGAGATGGTCTGCAAACCCAAAGAAAGCTGATATTGAAAATGAGGTTAGATGATCGAGTTGGAATGAACAAGCCAGTTGTTTTGGTCATAAATGATCATAGGTGAATATCTGATGTACTTACTCCAATACCACCACCACCTACAGAACAGATTGTTACAAAACAGAAATCTCATTTTAAGTTAAAATGATTTAGGCCTTTTAGTCAGGTAAAACCTATTGATATCAAATTGTTATGGAGAGACTATACTAGTGATTGTATGATAACAAATGATCCCTACCATGGACCCATATAGACTTTGACTTTCTTGAAGTGTCTACTATGAGCCAAAGTCCAGCATCTGTTTGATTTCCAAGATTCAGTTTATCTTCAGACCACTGTTGATTATGTTCTTAATGCTTTTAAAAAAACATGCATTTGAACCACAAGATGTAGGACCTTTTCAAACTTTTCATACCCATTGCATTTATACTTGTCTTATATGTATGTTTAGATTGAAGTAAATGCAGTGTATTTTGGCCATATGATGTATTAAAAAAAAGAACAGCAGAAATTATTCACTGTAATTCATTTAATCTTATAGGAGTAACAAGATTAAAATCGTGTAATTGCAAGTCGGTATTATTGCATAATAAAGTACCTTTTAATAATTTTAATTTCTACATGTTTTGTGTAAAATTGCAGTCAGAAAGATTTCTAGGATACTTTGAAGAAGAAAAAATGTACATTGGAGCAAATGACTTCAATCCATGTATGTATGTATGTATGTATGTATGTATGTATGTATGTATGTATGTATGTATGTATGTATGTATGTATGTATGTATGTATGTACATGAAAATGAATTAAATCAGAAAACAGCATTGAGCTTAACAACATTGTTTTGAATTCCACAGCATAGTATTGTCCCATATTTCTTATTTCATTATTAAATATTTAGGCTAAATTTTCTAACACAAAATAATTAGACTTTGTTTTAATTAAATTATATATTTTCCTGAATTTATTTGCCCAATTTTTTAAGAATACAATGTAATGAAGTGGTTTATCACAGGTGCAGCGATGTCTGCTATTACCGGTTCACATACAGTTTCAAACTAATTTATAAAGAAAAAAATGCTGTTAACTTCTGGGGTTTTTTTGTTATAAAAAAAGAAATCAATTAAAAATGATACTGATTATATTTGTTAACAACAAATTACTATTTACATACTGGTGTTGACCGTTCCAGTGGCCTAGTGGTAGGAGCATCCACCTCAGATGCAATAGGTTGTGGAGGCCTTGATCCCTGGCAAGGTCATACCAAAGACATAAAAATGGTATTAACAGCTGCCTCATTTGGTGCTCAGCATTAAGAGGTTAGTGTATGGACTGGTCGTCCTACTGTCAGGATAATGTAACTGGGTGGGATGTCATGCTACATGTCTGTGGCATGATGCCTCAGTGCTAAATATCACTATAAACTGCCACACTGCGAACATCGTAGCAATATGACTGAAATTGGTATATTTTCATCACTGTACAGTAGGCCCAATTTCATGAACTCAGCAGTGATATATTGCTGCAAACAGGGTTAAAGGTCAGTTAGCAATTAAAACACCCCTGTGAATGTGTAAGAGTTTGTTTGTCTGCATAGGCTAATTGGTATCAACATTGCATAAATACATGTAGCCTTGGATTACAACACTGCCAGAACTTAATGGGTACATCGAGGAAGGTATAAAGTACAACCAGTCATTTTACGTCTAAAAAATCAAGAGGTCAAAGTCTCCTCGCCTGGTAACATGACCCCTGCATTCCTGAATTTGATATGTATATCTGAGCCAGTTTTGCATTGTACTTAGTACATTATATATACTATTCAGTATATATATATATATATATATGTGTGTGTGTGTGTGTGTGTGTGTGAATGAGTACCTAGCTACCCTAATTTTAAAAGAAATGCAATAGGAAACATACATGGGGGTGGGCTTACTTTCAATATTTGTTTCTCTGCAGTAGTTTGTTTAGGTGATGTACTAAAGTTTGGCACTGAGTAATTGGTAATCACTTGAGTCAAAAGCATAGAAACCATGCACAGGATACTAAAACATCAATGTAATTTCTATAGAACTGTCTAGTATTTTGGAATAGGATGTCTGTAATCATTTATAGTAATGGTACACTAGTTTCTCATATAAAAGTCTCTGGGAGACAAAGAAAAAGGAAGAATGGAGGCAGAAGTGTGATGGACTGAATGGAATTGGACTACCAGTCCAGAGAAAGATCATACAGACGAGTAGGAACACAGGACAAGAGGAAAATCTATTATACTAAGTCAGATGATAAAATAGGTCATAACTTGGTCGAGTTAAAGACGAGTAATAGGGTTTTAATTTGAATTTCATTAGAGAGATGACTGTTATTTAATGAGATTAAATTGTTGTTGATTTGACTTTCACATGTTGTGTATTCATTAATTTAACTGTTGGCACCACTGACTGGGGGCTCTGAGCATTGCATCTGTCTATCATTACTTCAATTCCTCACAAAAACATGCCAAGGGAGTCTTTTGTAATAATTTAAATAATATTGGGAGCACCCCACCCAACCTAAATAACATGGAAAACCTCTATATATGCCATAATTATTCTTAGATGATATCCTTCAGTTTTTTATGCCTGACTGTACATGTACTCTTGAATTAAAGTTATACCTGTACGTGCACATTTGTACTTATATAAGTTTTGTACATTTCATAATATATAATAGTTAGTTTTACAGTGTATGCAGTTGTGTACATTCATCTGTGTATTCATATAAAGGGTATAATTATTTCTATGGTAAATGAACACATTTTAAAAAACTGAAAATCTGATGCTTTTAAATGGTGTCAAGTATATTTGATTTAGTTGTAATAAGATGGTTGATGATCCACATATGTGATATAAGCATTCAAGGTTGCTTTAGATGAACTAGTATTTTAGTCTTAAAAACCTTATTCTGTTTCCAGAGCCATTTTGTATTACATGATATTGCAATTAATGAGCAGTGTCTGGATAGAATAGTATCCTAGTGTTTGTAGTTCTGTTGATATTTGCAAACCAATCTTTATTCATGAAACACTGCAACAAGTTTTACTTTCTCAACTCAATATGAATATGCATTATTTATCATTTAACTTAATGTGTTACTGTATATGCACGATTAAAATCATGTTCACCAGTGTACTTTTGTTTTTTCTATTCTTTGCATCCCAAGACAATGCAAGTCAACTTCAATTCATCCTATGTTTTTAATAAATAGTCTCCTCACAGTTGCTTTCAAAACATAGCCATACATATAATCATTCTTTAGTGGGTAGGTAGCTAAAAAAATGTTTAACAAAACTTGTTCATGCAAAATAAAAATTGCATACTACAAAAGAAATGTTTTATACAACAGAAAATCAACATAAATTATAGTATTCACACATCATATATTTGGATAGATCATCCAAGTCTTCCTTTTGTAAAGCCATGGTACTGGCCAAAATTATTTATCCATTATACCCCATACACAACAGCTTGGAATGACATGTCTGTTGCCAGTACTTAGGTATCCGTTAAGTCCATAAAATAAACTGCCTATTAGCAGTATGCCTTTTCCCCTGGTTGGAATCATTATCTTCTTCTGCTGCCAGGACATCTTGAATATACCTCTGTGCAACAAGGAGCACGACTTCATCTAAAACAACCAGGTCGAAGTCCTGCAGAAATTTTTAAAAAATTGTCAGTAAAAAAAATTCCAAATAAAATAAATCCATTAAATATTATGTGGGGAAAATATTAATTTTTGTGTTATGCAATGAAGCAAACATGTAAATATACAAACAAATGCGCAAATCACATCGACTATCAGATACGTGAACGTAATGTGGTAATGCAACTGCCCAAAAAGATCAACTTTATTCTGAGCCAAAGAAACGACTTTAGCGAGACCTTTTAATAGCGGTTCTGATTACAATGATACAAATTATCATATTTTTAGTTGGTTTATCTTACAACGTAACAGAATCACACAAACACGAGAAGTAAACACTTTCAAGAATGGCCCCTTAGGAACCCCTTATTGTCAGGATTTTCCATCATATTGACTTTTTTGCCTACTTCTTGTAATTTATCATATATAATGAGAAATCTATAAGCAATACATATATTGTGGGTGACTATAAAGAACTAAGGAGAAGGAAAGACGAAGGATAAGGCAATAATTACATCAAAAGAGAATCACAGGCTTACCTCGACTTCCATTATTTGTTGACGCGCGTCACTTGACACTGCGACTTCGGAGAATATCGGTAAATTCCGTTTCTGCATAATTAATTAGCAATCCGTACAGAAAATCGTTATAATTTCATTGATTAAACTTACAGATGTACATTTTTTGAAACTGAATTACCTGTAATTACTCATTATTTCTACTATACTTTTCATAATATCATGCATTTGCAAGAACAAAAAAGTCGAAAAACTTAGGTTGTATGCCTTTAAGCATTTCTGAGACCTCTGTTTTAATGACACCTATAGTTTCAAAAAGTAACTCAGCACATACTAAGGTATGTGAGTTAAACTATATTTGTAGTTTATTTCAGGTACCGTAAATTCTGAAACAGTACATACTGTGTGCTTGGAAGCATGATTGAAATCGCAGGATGCTGAACTCCATATTTGTTTTGCTCCTGTCGTAAAGCAGTGGACATCTGCTGCTGCTTGTTGTCCTTCTTCTCCTGTACTGTAGGAGGTTGTTTCTGTAAAAAGTGATGAAAATGTGTACCATATTAAATTCATTTAGAAAACTGGGATTATTAATACTTTTTATTGTTATTTTCATACTTCACTAATAATTACCATGTGGAAATTAATCATAGATCTAGAATCAACTGTTGATGCTCATGAGAATGTGCATTATTGTGCCAGATCACAATTTGATATACTAATAGTAAGTGTATATCAAATTGCTTTATACCAACACTTTAAATGCCATGTTATTTTTAATGTGTGTGTGTGCATATATATATATATATATATATATATATATATATATATATATATATATATATATATATATATATATATATATATATAAAATGATGTCAGGCATTTCTGCTCACATAAGGCAAAACACATGTGGAATTCGACCAAATGACAAAACTAAAATACTTCAGTGCTTACCATATGAAAAGAGGCAATTGTCACCAGAATATTCTGTTCAGAATAATATTAATTGTGGACACAGAGGATACCACCCCCATGTTTTCATGACTCATTATATGTTGGCCTATTCTGCACACATCTTTGAAAAGATTTAATATTTATCCATCAGGATATATAAATAAAATACATTACTTTGGACTGTTTCTGTCAGCAGTTCAGTTCAGTCTAGGTCAGGTTTAGAGCTAATTTACAAAATTCAATCTAACAATGCCAAAAAATGGCAAGAGACATTATGGTAAGCAAACTAAACTGATCTTGTATAAACAAAATATAAAGTTCAATATTTTATGAGAAAAAAAGCTATTTTGTTTTGTGAAAGAGAATCAACAATGAATAGGATGTAATGTGTTTACAAAGTCTTGTTTATGAGGTAAAAAAAATTAATTTAGAAATAGACTATACATTGGTGAATTTCTTGAGACTCATTCTAGCGGCAAGTTTACTTGTCCATTTACTATGTGTAGAACAACTTCTTATAAACTTAGAAATTGGGATTAAGATGCTGAATTTTTTTTCTAAAAGATACATAGTAAATAAGATTTTCTGGGTTACAAGTTCAAGAAGGTCATGGAGTGGGTCTTAATGTTGACATTTAGAAATCACATTTTCATGTTCATTTAGAGTCAAAATGTGGGATATTTTTGTACAATTTCTGAATATCACTTTTTTTAAAGTATGTTCATACTTTCTTGATAAATAAGGCTTTTTGACCAAAATAATTTATGCTCCAAAGTTTACAAAAATATCCCACATTTAAACCCTTATTGCATATGAAAATGTGATTTCTAAATGTCAACATAAAGACACCACTCCATGACCTTCTTGAACTTGTAACCCAGAACATCCTATATACTATGTATCTTTTTGAATCATAAAATAAATACATTATATAAAAGATGGAAATGTATGCCTTTAAACAATACTGCATGTTAATTCAAGTTCCCAAATTAACGAGAAGTTGTCCCACATGTTTTGTTTTATCTCCTGCCATACAACATGTCAACTAGCCACTACTACTGAACAGGATTCTCAAGAAATTCCCCAGGATATAGCCGGTTTCTATATTCTCTAGTAATTTTTCCCCCATAAATGTGAAGTTGTAAAATTTGTTGGTTCTCTTCAACATAATACTAGTAGCTTATTATTTTTATATAATACTTTGGGTTCCAAGGGTTGTTATCGTCAGAGAAAGCATGACAGGTGAGTTTCTGGCACCTCAACCAGATGCTTCAGGCAGATGGGGCTCATTAGACTTGGGTGGTCACACATCTAAAAGGTAAACTCTGACTTCAAACCTTCACTGCCCTGCAACTGTACACTCTCATGGGAAAGGCTAAGGGAGTAAACCCTAACAGAAAATCTGTCAGATGCGACTGCTTGGTAATGACTGTATACAATATCCCAGCCCAACAATGTTAACTGTTTCAAACCTGCACAATACAAATCTCTTAATTTTCAATCAAAAGCATCAATTTCCAAAATTACACAATTCAAAACATTCTATATACAAGCTCTATTTGTAAAAGGTTATTTTCCTAAAACTATTATCATGAAATAGTACTGCAGTTATTAATTGCACTGGCAGAAAATGGAGACAAATAACCAATCATGCTAGTCAACATTTATTGCCTTAAATTATGTAATAGGAACACCTACCATACCAGTATATTGTTTTAGCAGATATGAGGAAATATTTCACTTGTGAAGTGAAAATAATTTGTATTGCCACTCGTGGCTTCACCAATCATGACTGTTACAATACTTTGCTTCCCACATTACTTGTGAAATATTTCCTTATATTTACTTCCTTTTCTAGAAATATATCTTCTGTGTAATAGAACAGTTTTAAATAAATCATTGCAGACTCATTGTTGTAACATTATCTTAAAAACAGAATTGAAAAAAAAAATTCTTTAGTTTGAGTTCCTGAACTTATAAGCAAGAATCTGTTGGGATAAGTATAGTACTGTGACTGATTTTTAATCTTTTTTTATCTGCTGAAGATCATATTTGGCCACCAAAATCAGTTAGTGAGATAAAATTAAAGATAATGTTTTTAGTGAAACCAGAGCCTGGGTCTGAGAACTCGTATTCCGCATCAATCTAGCATGGAAGATGACAATGGGATCTTTCAATTTCATCAGTAAAGATTGATATTGGTAGGACATAGTTTTGTCATTTTTAATGACAGTAAAAAACAAATGAAAAAATCCCTATAGAGATTGAAAGCATCACCCCCAATAGTATAAAACAACCCAGCAAAATGCAGCCAAACATTTAGCAAGACAATATACTACTGGACAGTATACTGCTGTCATAATGTGAATTAATGTATAGCTGTCATATTGTGAAGCTAATGTAAAGCTGTCATAATGTGAAGCTAGTGTAAAGCTGTCATAAGATGAAGCTAATGTAAAGCTGTCATAATGTGAAGCTAGTGTAAAGCTGTCATAAGATGAAGCTAATATAAAGTCATCATAATGTGCAGCTAATGTATAGCTGTCATAATGTGAAGCTAATAAATAGCTGTCAGAAAGTGAAGCTAATGTATACAGATAGATCACATAATGTGAATCTAATATATAGCTGTCATAATGCTAAGCTAATGTATAGCTGTCATAATGTGAAGCAAATGTATAGCTGTCATAATGTGAAATTAATGTATAGCTGTCATTGTCATACTGTAAAGCTAACAAAAAGCTGTCATAAAGTGAAGCTAATGTATACAGGTAGATCACAATGTGAAACTAATGTATAGCTGTCATAATGTTAAGCTAATGTATAGCTGTCATAATGTGAAGCAAATGTATAGCTGTCATAATGTTAAGCTAATGTATAGCTGTCATAATGTTAAGCTAATGTATAGCTGTCATAATGTGGAGCTAATGTATAGCTGTCATAATATGTTGCTAATGTAAAGCTGAAATAATGTGAACTTAATATATAGCTGTCATAATGTGAAGCTAATGTATAGCTGTCATAATGTGAAGCTAAAATATAGCTGTCATAATGTGAAGCTAATGTATAGCTGTCATAAAGTGAAGCTAATGTAAAGCTATCAAAATGTGAAGCAAATTTATAGCTGTCATAATGTGAAATTAATGTATAGCTGTCATAATTTGAAGCTAATAATTAGCTGTCATAAAGTTAAACTAATGTATCCAGGTAGATCACATAATGTGAAGCTAACGTATAGTTGTCATAATGTGAAGTTAATGTATAGCTGTCATAATGGAAAATTAATGTAAAGCTGTCATCATGTGAAGCTAAACAAATAGCTGTCATAATTTAAACTTATTGTATAGCTGTCAAAATGTGAAGCTAATGTATAGCTGTCATAATGTGAAGTTAATGTATAGCTGTCATAATGTAAAGCTAATAAATAGCTGTCATAAAGTAAAGCTAATGTATGTCTGTCATAATGTGAAATGAATGTATAGCTGTCATAATGTGAAACTATGTATAGCAGTGTGCATGCCTTCCAATTCAATGTTTATATTAGTTACTGTGTACATGATTATATGGAAGCAGAAAGTAGTTCTCCATAAAGTTTATAAAGAAATGAATGCAACTGGGTCTGATCACATGGTTATGTTCTGACCAATGGAAATCTTCCCTACATTTATCAATTGATGCTATTGTACATTACTGAGAAATAATAGAGACGACCAGTCTAATACATTTGAAATACCTGATAGATGTGTAGGGTATATGTAGACATTCATATTATGACTGGTAGATTGTAAGGCAATTTTACATGCATAACTTACAATGGGAAAAGTGTAATGGATTATATTATTTTATATTCTATTTGATTTTGGAGTTGTGGAGCAGGATTACTCCTCACATTTTCCATTGCACTGCACATTGAAAGTACCAATGATGGAGGTAAATTTCCATTGCACTGGACATTAACCACCCAGTTATCTTGTGTCACACTTACCATAAAAGTATAAAATGTAAAGGGATAAATAAAGTAAGAAAACTGTATGCATCCATAAAGAGTTTTGTTAGAACTATTAATCATTTGACAGGTTATTTTAACTGTATCCTTGGGACAATACAGGGTTGTATGATAAGCCCAATTTTATTATGTTTGTATCTAAATGATCTAATCTCTGAGTAAAAAAAGCAAATGCAGTAAAGGCATACTTATCACTCCAGAACTAGATGATTAGACTGTGCAACAACAAATATAAATTATTATATGAATATTATGATACAATTTGCATGGAAGTGAACCTCAACAAGACAGATACAGTAATTTTTAGGAAGGGGGATATTTAAAGAGAAAGGACACAAGACATTATAATGAAGAATGAATAGAGACAGAACCTTATTAATTACACCAAAGTTTAAAAGGTATATGGCTAAACAAATGTTAACTGCTCAAACCCAAAAAATCTGTCACATAAATATATTTTTTTTCAAAGCAGTTTGGACAATTTCATGTCAAATATATGGTCAAAATATTGGACTCGATGAATAAAATAAATATTATGTTATGGAGCTGAAATTTGGTGACTTGAATACTCAAAAGATATTGAGGCAGTACAGTTACAATTTTGCTCAAGACATCTCTCTGCTTCAAATACTGCAAATAATGGGTGTCTATAGGGGAATGCAGTTTGTTTGAATAAGCAGTGAACCTTAAAGTTGAATGCACTGAGCATTAAGATTTCAGGGAGTATTAGAGAAGGGTCATATTGACCTTTATCCTTAATTTCTATGCCATTGTTAAGACTTCAAAGGGACCAGTGTTCAAATTCAATGAAATTGACTATATACATTCAAATGAGTTTGAAAAAAAAAGGAGCTGAACTTCCAATCGATGTTAAATAGTCATTCTTCAAAGGAAAAGTTATATAACGTAGTTCAGAGACTGATGAAACAAATGATTTTCTAAGGAATTTGTTTAAGAAACCACTTCCTATGATTGGCCAAGTAAAATTAAGGCATACACCTTGGAAGTAAAGTGACAAATTTTCTGAGAGAGAAGATTGGCTCTTTGGAAGCCTTTGAAAAAAATAGTGCTTTGCTCATTAGACAAGGGAGGGACCAGGTGTCTGTCTTGTGAGAAAAACAGGGTTTAGTGCTGGATACACAAGTTTTAAAGTTAACAGCAATAAGGAAACAATTTCCTAGGGAAAGAGGACATGACAGTCCGAAGATGGAGTAAAAGAAATCTAAAGAGAAGTGAGGAGTGAAATTCAGAAAGGGAGAAGTGATGAGTATAGTCCTAAAAAAAGGAAGTGACAAGTATAGAGTAAATGTAGGAAGTCCAAGAAGGATGAGGCAGTCAGAAAGTGAAGACTTGAGGAAATAGGAAATGATGGAACACGATCAAGAGGAAAGTGATACAATCAGTCATGGAAATTGCACTCTTTTTACCACTCATTATGATGATGAAATAAATTCAAATTAGAAACTGAGCAGCTGTGTTTTTAACTTTTTGAAGTTTCTAGAATAGATATTGAGATGAACTAGACAAAACAGTTACAGTAGTCCAGTCTTGAAAGTACTAATGAACAGAACACACAAGTGTTTTAGTGGTGTCAACTGAAAGATATTTGAAAATGGAGCTGATGCATATCTGCTCTAGATATAACTGTGTATAATTGAGCAGGATATTATTGAAAAAAAGTGGTTTTGATTTTTATTTATGTATCTTCCATATTGTATCATGCCTATATGTACTTTCCCTGTGTATCATACCATAATGTATTTTCCATATTCTATCATACTTTTATGTATCATATTTTTATGTATCTTCCATATTGTATCATGTATATTTGTAACTTCCCTGCGTAACATACTTTCATGTATATCCCATACTGTATCATATCTTCATGTATCTTCGATATTAAATCATACCATCATGTATCTTCCATATTGCATCATAGTTTCATGTCATGTATCCTCCATACTATATCATATTTTCATGTATATACCATACTGTATCATAATTTCATGTATCTTCCATATTGTATCATACTTTCATGTATCTTCCATATTGTATTATGTATATTTGTAACTTCCCTGTGTATCATACTTTCATGTATATACCATACTGTATCATATCTTCATGTATCTTTGATATTAAATCATACCATCATGTATCTTCCATATTGCATCATAGTTTCATGTCATGTATCCTCCATACTATATCATATTTTCATGTATATACCATACTGTATCATAATTTCATGTATCTTCCATATTGTATCATACTTTCATGTATCTTCCATATTGTATTATGTATATTTGTAACTTCCCTGTGTATCATACTTTCATGTATATACCATACTGTATCATACCTTCATGTATCTTCGATATTAAATCATATCATCATATATCTTCTATGTCGCATCATGGTTTCATGTCATGTATCTTCCATACTATATCATATTTTCATGTATATACCATACTGTATCATACTTTCATGTATCTTCCATACTGCATCATACTTTCATGTAGCTTTCATAATGTATCATACCTTCATGTATATTCCATATTGTATCATACTTTCATGTAGCTTTCATAATGTATCATACCTTCCTGTATCTTCCATACTGTATCATACTTTCATGTCTAGTATCTTCCTTACTGTATTATATCTTCATGTATCTTCCATATTGTATCACACTTTCATGTAGCTTTCATACTATATCATACCTTCCCGTATCTTCCATATTGCATCATACTTAAATGCATGTATCTTTCATACTGTATCATACCTTCATGTATCTTTTATACTGTTGCATACCTTCATGTATCTTCCATATTGCATCATAGTTTCATGTCATGTATCTTCCATACTATATCATAGTTTCATGTATATACCATACTGTATCATACTTTCATGTATCTTCCATATTGTATCATGCTTTCATGTGTCTTCCATATTGTATCATACTTTCATTTAGCTTTCATACTGTATCATACCTTCATGTATCTTCCATATTGCATCATACTTTCATGTCATGTATCTTTCTTACTGTATCATACCTTCATGTATCTTCCATATTGTATCACACTTTCATGTAGCTTGCATACTGCATCATACCTTCCTGTATCTTCCATATTGCATCATAATTAAATGTCATGTATCTTCCATACTGAATTATACCTTCATGTATCTTTTATACTGTTGCATACCTTCATGTATCTTCCATATTGCATCATAGTTTCATGTCATGTATCTGCCATAATATATCATATTTTCATGTATATACCATACTCTATCATAATTTCATGTATCTTCCATATTGTATCATACTTTCATGTAGCTTTCATAATGTATCATACCTTCATGTATATTCCATATTGTATCATACTTTCATGTAGCTTTCATAATGTATCATACCTTCATGTATCTTCCATATTGTATCATACTTTCATGTAGCTTTCATAATGTATCATACCTTCATGTATCTTCCATTTTGTATCATACCTTCATGTATCTTCCATATTGTATCATACTTTCATGTAGCTTTCATAATGTATCATACCTTCATGTATCTTCCATACTGAATCATACCTTCATGTATCTTCCATACTGTATCATACTTTCATGTCATGTATATTTCATACTGTATCATACCTTCATGTATCTTTCATACTGTAGCATACCTTCATGTATATTCCATACACTATCATACCTTCATTAATAAATACTGCCTCATTTGCATCAGTTCTAATGTTCTCTGCTCAATCAGACCCATGTACTGCAAGATGTTTTTCTTGGTCACACCGTCCTCTGCACCCAACATGTCTCTAATAGTGACTGCATCACAATTGATTTCTCTGAACAAACAGGACACTCCTTCAAGGATCTGGTCCAATACTTTGCAAATTTCAACATTCTTCTTTTCAGCAGCATCTGCTTCTTGTGATAGTTTTTCAACTCTGATCTTAAAAGATAAACACACTTTTTAACACATTTGTTAAAATATAACATTTTCATTGCCTGAAAATAATCTTTCTTTCTTTGAAAATCAGTAGAAACACCTGTATTGTGCAACAGCTTAATGACTATTTTAACTTAGCTTGAAATCTTGCAGAAAAGTCATCCTGGACTCACTTGCATAAAAAGTACACCCAACTAAGATCTGATTGGCCAAGTAGTCCTAAAACTAAACTCAACACTTAAACTCATGTGAAAGCATTTTATCTTTTATAACAATATAAGTGCAATCTTAGCATTTTGTATATATTGCATTTCTTGTCTTGCTCCCACTTCTCCTTTGTTCAGCTCACTTCTCTCTATTCTGTCCAAAAGAAAGAGTAACTTTTTCCTAAATATTCATGACAAGCCTGATCCCTGATTCTCTATGCCTTTTGTTTCCAAAAATTACAAGTACAACCTGGCAGGGGTAGTTGAATGTTGTATATGTCTATGTAAGCCAGATAAGGGGTATTAGTGTACATATCTATGTAAGCCATACAAGGTGTGTATTTATAAACGTCTATGTAAGCCAGATAAGGGGTATTAGTGTACATGTCTATGTAAGCCATACAAGGTGTGTATTTATATATGTCTATGTAAGCCATACAAGGTGTGTATTTATATGTCTATGTAAGCCATACAAGGTGTGTATTTATATATGTCTATGTAAGCCATACAAGGTGTGTATTTATAAATGTCTATGTAAGCCAGATAAGAGGTATTAGTGAGCTACATTTCTTCTAATGCAGGATAACTATTGTAAGAACTACAGGAACAAAAGCATAATAGAATATGTTTTTTGGTAGTCATAGAATGTTATTTTTTTTTATTTGTTTAAATGTTAAGGATTTTTTTTTTGCTCTTTGAAATTTTTTTTAAAAGGGAGAAATATTAACAAAGAACACACATATTGGTTAAATTGGGAACGATATGTCATCAGTCAGGAAATCAATACTAGAGTTGTTTTACCTATGAAATATGTCTGTTATTAATGGTAAACAATATGTATAACAAAGTGGAGAAGCAGAATTCTTATGGTATCCTTCACATTAGCGTCAGCTCTTTATCATTTATGTTCTCAGTTTTGTTTACAGTTGCACAAAAAATTATTAGTAACAATTTTCTTTCCTAATTCAAGGTTTAGAAAAAGCGCATGCATAAATTACGGTATATTAAGAAAAAGAAACAAAATGAACACATGATGTGACTTTAACTTGCTTTGCCTGCATGACCAGTGTTCATGCTTATCACTTCACTACACATGTGACAAATTGTAAATAAAATTGCTTTGTCATTGTTACAACTCAATTGTCTTAAATTATGTAATATAAAATAAATAAATCCATCAAATTTAGTATAAGCACAAATAATACATATTTCCTGTAGTTAAAAACGACAAGCAGTATTGTTAATTGAATCCTAAATGTTTTATCAAAAGTCCAGAAGTTTAGACTGTTCGGAAAAACTTCCAAATGTTTTGAATATGCTTATATACCAATAGTCTTGATGTATCACAATGATATAATCTAGAATGTCTTTGAATGAATTCCCAATAATCCTAAAGTAATGTTTAAGACTGAAAAGTAAAAGCATACTTTATTATTATTATTATTATTATTATTACTCAAATGAATAATTTAAATAAGTGATTCCTCTCACATTTTATCATAAATCAACAGTAAAAACACTACGAACTTAAAGGGTTGAATTTATACTAATTTATATTCCAGACTGAACTGAAAACAAACATGAAGTATACTTGACCTAAGACTTCATACAAATTCTCAGGGACAAACCCAGGGTCTGAATTACACAAAATTGACAAAAGTCCAAAAGTCAGGTAAGCCAAAAATCTACGCTTAATCATGGACAAAGGTCAACCACACAATATCAATTAAATATACATAGCATCATAATGTTAGTGGTATCTACTGACTGCAGTGTTGTTCATAATAAGTGTCTTCATGACAATACTCCAAGTGCCACCATATTTGTTGCAATGTCAGCAATCAAAACTTAGAGGGACCTAAATAGTAACATCCATCAAAATGAGGTTCTGCCAACTAAAAATGTAACAATTATATATTAATTCCAATTGTTAGTAAGGTGTATGTGTTTATTTTAAGTTTGTTATCATTAACATTGTATCAACTAACAGGTGCGGCATACAACATTAAGTGAAAAGATGTCTTTTTTATGTGATACATACGTGGAAAGTAGACAGCTTGAAGGTACATGTATCATCAGATTATAATGACAATTCACTGTCTGTCAGTAGATACTCATAACATTATGGCCAAGAAATTATAAGTTATTCTTTGACAACTGCATAGTCAAATGGTAAGTATGACTACTTCCTGTTGAAGATGAACCAAATTCAAATCCAACATTGTACTAAGAATTGGGAAAGAGAAGTATGTTAATGTTTATATTGTCAATATTCACAAAACACAGCTAAACATAACTGGTAAACTTCAGCTATCGAGCAGGGTCACATAAAAAATTGGCCACAATTTCATTTTGTTATACTGATTGCTAGCCAATATGTTTGCAATCAGTGAATAATGTATATATATATTTCAATTTGTTATACTGATTGCTATGAGTGCATATGTTTGCTATGAGTGAATAATGTATATATTTCAATTTGTTATACTGATTGCTATGAGTGAATATGTTTGCTTTGAGTGAATAATGGATATATTTCAATTTGTTATACTGATTGCTATGAGTGAATATGTTTGCTATGAGTGAATAATGGATATATTTCAATTTGTTATACTGATTGCTATGAGTGAATATGTTTGATTTGAGTGAATAATGGATATATTTCAATTTGTTATACTCATTGCTATGAGTGAATATGTTTGCTTTGAGTGAATAATGTATATATATTTCAATTTGTTATACTGATTGCTATGAGTGAATGTTTGCTATGAGTGAATAATGGATATATTTCAATTTGTTATACTCATTGCTATCCAATATGTTTGCTATGAGTGAATAATGGATATATTTCATCTTGTTGGTGATAAGCTTAAGAATTTTCACATGTGGCTTTGCAAGTTATAACACTCAGTTTCTCACCCACTCAATGACAGTCGTAAGCCTCCATATACAGTTTCCATGACAAGATGTGTTGTTAAAGCCAGTAAACCTCCATATACAATTTCCATGACAAGATGTGTTGTTAAAGCCAGGAAACCTCCATATACAATTTCCATGACAAGATGTGTTGTTAAAGCCAGGAAACCTCCATATACAGTTTCCATGACAAGATGTGTTGTTAAAGCCAGGAAACCTCCATATACAATTTCCATGACAAGATGGGTTGTTAAAGGCAGGAAACCTCCAAATACAGTTTCCATGACAAGATGTGTTGTTAAAGCCAGGAAACCTCCAGATACAGTTTCCATGGCAAGATGTGTTGTTAAAGCCAGGAAACCACCAGATACAGTTTCCATGACAATATGTGTTGTTAAGGCCAGTAAGCCTCCAGATATAGTTTCCACGGCAAGATGTGTTAACAATTTTGGGTATAATGACCATCATACATTTCTTAAACACATGGGAGACCTCATCTATCAAGGCAACATCTCAATTTTTTATTCAAATTGCAGATGTTAACTAACATTTGTATTGGTTCACTTGGAACGAGTTTATCAGATTCTGACAATATGACAGTCAACAATGATTCAGTAAAATAAAAAATATACCCTGCCTTTACCCAAAATAAGATTTATCTCTGATCCAAATTCTGACACCCCAACAAAAGAGCTACGACATAAGGGTGCCAACAAAACAGTGCCTTTTAACTGACGACAAATGAATATATTTGGATTAAATATACATGCATATATTCATAATTTAATTGCTCATTCAAGTCATTCATTATTAAACGTTGTAATTATATTATCATCAATAGTGTTCTGTTGTGAATCCAAATTTCCCATCAAGTATCTTGTTACATATATGTACTTTGATTTATAGTTAAATTTCTAAATTTTGGGATATGCCTTGTAGATAATCCATCAAGTTAATGCTAGTATATGTTAGAAGAAGCGCTTGACCTGAACATATTTGTTCTTAGAAGCTTGTGGCTGAATCACTCCAGATAGATGATGTTCAATTTCTATTTCAACATAATCTTGCTCCAAACTGAAAATTGAGTCAACAGTTTGTTGGAATGCCCAATGCCAGGCTTCGAGAGTTATTTGTACATGGAAGATTTTCATAAATTTGATCATGTACATTCCACATGTCCACAACGAAGCAAGGATTAGCCCTATAGTTTCCTCTTCCCCTTCCTATGTAAATATCCTCCCAATAATCTGCAAATGGCATAATTTCTTCCAGACTAGCCTCCACCAAATCATCAAAAAAAGCAACATCATTTGCAGGCACAAAAATCAAGGTCAGTATAATCTTCACTGCCTCATGGAATTCCTTGTCGTGATAAAGTTGGGAGAGACCTAATTCTTTCATTTTTCTCCAGATACATTGCCCTAAGTGAAAAAGATAACCAACGAGGTGTGTGATGGCAAAAATTTGCAGAATAGCATTATGTGTTGTGTTGCTTCATTAAAATCACACATGATGCTTGCTGAATTCAAAGCAGGTTGAAGTTCCTTAATTCTTTCCAAAATTCATCTATATATTGCTTCTGCTTTATCCTGGATGAGGCAATAAATCAATGGAACTGCCTTACAATCAACTTGAGCAAATAAAAACCTGATAAAAAGTGCTGGTGTGACTTTGAAAGTTCCATCCACAAACCAATGTTCATTTGATTCGAGATGATTTATATTTTCCATTGTTCCAAACATCAGGATTCTGCCCTCATCATTCATTCCGGAATCCCACAAGATAAAATTAGATCCTTGTGTTGACATTTGAAGAATTTAAGGAATCATTATTTCTTCAATGTTCTGTGGTTTGCGTTTCTTTTATCTTTCTATTGTATGTTGTGATGTAGCATATGTTGGCAACTGAGGTGCAACATCCATCGATGTTCCTAATCTTGTTTGTTGTATAATCTGCCTCGGTTTTTCCACCTTTTACACTGTTTGTCTATGTATAGCAAACACAACCTTTGCTGCTTAATTTCAAGCTTCGTTTCAAGCTGGATCTGTCGCGTGATTGTGTCCCATTGATAACAGAACATTGTCGTTTAACACTTTCATCCTTCCACGGCAACCATCTTTCCTGCAGCATCTCCATGACATACTTCCATCAGCATTTTCTGTGTCTTTGCAAGATCTGTAGCCATTGACCAATACATAATCTTTCCTGTCTGTGATTCGATCTTATCCAGGTTTCTTTATTAAATAACTTTTTACAAATAAAGTTTGTACTACACTTTTCACTATATATGCAAAATGACATCATTGCTGAATAATTAAGTTCTGCTCAAAACCTTGAAAAGAAACTACACTTTACTGCACCTAATTGTTGGTGCTCTTTCGTTTGTGCCCTTTTATCAGTGCCCTTATGTCGGTACTCATTTGTCGAGTCACCCCAAATTATGTTCTATAGACCTAAGTTGTTAGAGCGTCCACCTCAGATGCAGGAGGTCATGAGTTAGGGCTGGTTGGCCTTGTGTCAGGTTGATGTAACTTGGTGGGACATGATGCTGTGTGTGCATGTGATTAGGATTTTAATGTAGCTTGAACAAATTTTCAGTCATATTGATACGATATCTGCAGTGAGAAATTTTTAATAGTGATGTCTAGCACTGGGGCATCATGCTGCAGACATGTAGCATGATTTCCACCTAGTCACATTATCCTGACACCAGACCGACCAGTCCTAACACTAACCTCTTAATGCTGAGCGTCAAGCGAGGAAGCTGTTAGTACCATTTTTGTAAGTCTTTGGTATGACTCGACTGGGAATTAAACCCACAACCTCCTGCTTCCACAGTGGATGCTCTAACCACTAGGCCATCAGAACAATTGGGACATGATGCTCTATGTATGCTGCATGATGCCCCAGTGCTACACATCACTAGCAATATGAATGAAAAATTATTAAAACTACATTAAAAATACATTAAAAAACACACACCTCTAACTCTGCATGTTTAAATATGTTCTGAATTCATTTTTTGTTGATTACATTTTATCTTCTTAAGAAACTTGTCAAAAATATTATACGACAATCCTAAAATATATTTTGAGAAATTAAGTTAACTTGGAACAGAGTAGCTTCTTTTGCACATTCATTAACATATCAAAACATGTAGAATATCAGCAGCAATGTATTAACTTTAATTTTTGGCTAAAAAATTAAGCTGGAACTTCAGAAGTACAATGCATGCACACTGAATAATGAACCAATAAATCCCCTCTCTTGATTGTAAATGCCCCCCTAAGAAATCTGCCTTGATTATGACAATGGTTACCTCCAATTCTTTCAGGAGTTTTAGCCGTGCTTTCTTATGCTTGACATCATCATCCTCCATGAGCTTTATTTCTTTGTTCTGGTTGTTAATTTCCTCCTGCAGAGCATCAACCTCATCTGTAATCTCATTAATATAATTATACAAGGCAAAATTTTCATCCTCTTTCATGAGAAAGTCCTGCACAATCGTAGATAAATCATTTTTCCCAGTGATTTCTTTTATCCTTTCAAATGCTTGCTCAAGAGTTTTGATTGTCAGCTTATCAGCATCAGAATCCCTGTCCCCTGAAACTAAAACAGAAACACAAACACTATTAATACAAATGATGTCCGACAAAACGTTTTCTTTTTCTAGATTTTATTTAGCTCAAACAGTTACCAGTTTAAAGTCAATACCCAGCTCATATTTGAAGTTGGCAAAACAATGTAAATGATTTACCAAATTAATTTCTAATTAGAAACTTATCTCTTGACTATCACCATTATGCTGAATGCATAGCACTATTTCATAGATGTAAATCTATTGACTATCACCATTATGCTGAATGCATAGCACTATTTCATAGATGTAAATCTATTGACTATCACCATTATGCTGAATGCATAGCACTATTTCATAGATGTAAATCTATTGACTATCACCATTATGCTGAATGCATAGCACTATTTCATAGATGTAAATCTATTGACTATCACCATTATGCTGAATGCATAGCACTATTTCATAGATGTAAATCTATTGACTATCACCATTATGCTGAATGTATAGCACTATTTCATAGATGTAAATCTATTGACTATCACCATTATGCTAAATGCATAGCACTATTTCATAGATGTAAATCTATTGACTATCACCATTATGCTGAATGCATAGCACTATTTCATAGATGTAAATCTATTGTCACTAATCTTTTCAGCACTAACAAGATTGTTTTTAAAAGTCTCAATAGATTTAAGTCAAGTTGAAATCTGTCACACTGGGTCAAGTCGTATTAAAATGCAGTGTGCTCAATAAAATACAATATTTTCACAGACAGAAGATAATTATATATGGCAAGTTATAAATTAGACAAAAATTTATATATAAAACATGGTTTTACTTTCTTTCATTAATGCCTGGTTTACTTCATTATGAAGTTCAAAAATATGATATTTTAACAAGTGGTAAATCCTTGAGTTAAAATATATTGTATTTTATCCTTGAGTTAAAATATATTTTATTTTGTATCTTTTATTTTAACAACATGAAATATATTTATGCTGGAAAAGAAAAATTTGTTTTTAATATACTGTATACCAGAATCAAAACTAAGATAACAAAACTCTCTTCCATAAAACCCTCAAACCCCACCCCCTTTTCATAAATTCACCTCATACACTGATCATATAAATATCAATGATTTCAGAAAGTAGTCGGACGTTTGACATATTATATAACTATTTGTGTCTATCTTAAAATAAAGCATATCTGATTCAGTGTTTTCCTTTACGCACAGTTGTGTGTCAGGGGTGCACATTGGAGAAAATTGATGCATACATTTTGTTACCATGCTTTTTATTTAACACAAAGAAATTACATAATGCAATCAGGATTTATTTAATATCCAATGTTTTGGATCAGGGATGGCATTGTGTATACTTTGAGTATAGGCATAGACTGGTTTCTTACTTTGTTTGCTCCCTGCATTACACTCCTCTATAGCAGAGTGCATTGCAAGAAGTACGTGAAACAGGGAACCAGATGACTAGCATAGGCAATGTTATGATGGAGTATCTTCCCTTAATCTCACTAACTCTCACATGATTTCCATCAAGCTCAGCAAGATGTTGTTTGAATATTTAACCTCAATGCTTGTTTCACTACAAAGTGATCTCCAGATTAAAACAGCATGCACTAAGAATCATTAGTGAAGAAAGTGAAAGATGCAGAACACAAAAGAATAACTGCAAAATGGAGAAAATAATTATTTTGACTGGAATACAGCACATCCATTAGAAATACCAGTGTGATTTCTGATCGCATGTTTGCGAAGACTTCAAAAGTGAATAATCCTTTGATGACAGAGTTTAAGAATTTTAAAAGATCTGCCCTCATCTGTCACAGGATATCTGGAGAACTCATTATCACCCAAGACATTCATTCACACTACAGCAATCAATAAACTTGCCAAGACAAATGTGTTATATGGATTACAAAGTCAGGGGGTCAATGCAGATTTTGTTGGTTTTTAACTTTGCTGCAATAAAAAAATTGTCTAAAAGTTCAAATGTAACTTAATAAAGAGAAGATGAAACATTAGCTTCCTTGATTTTTGGATAAATTGTGTTCTAAGATGAAGTACAATGAAACTGATGATAGTACACATTTTATGACAAGCAGTAAATTAATTGCCATTTGGTTAAAAAGATTTATTTGGCTTTTTGTAATGGCTTATATGTGATGTGTTGGTCTATTTTATTGCTTCAGAAAAAATATAAGGAGACTGTTCAAAGTATGACTTTAAAAGAAAGAAAAAATCATAAAATTATTCTTTGAACACAAAATACATTTGTGTGCTAATTGTTTGACTTGGTTTATTTCTATGTTTAGAAAGAGAGAGAGAGAGAGTTTATGTTGTGCAAGCTGCATTATCCTATTTCAAGCTGAAAAAGTACAGGTCAGATGAAAATATACATTTTTACACCCACTATTTTTATTTGACCCCAAGTTCTGACACCAATGGTTTATTATTTGGCCTTCCATTTTACACCCCTGGGGGATACACTGCTGATTCAACATTGCATCACAGCAGGCTTATTATGGTTTCAAGAAAGTAAGGGGACTAACTTTAGACAATTAAAATTTATTTCCATGTCTTAAATATAATGCAGTTTCTATTTATTTGTTCTAGCTTACAAAGTGCTTAATATTTTCTTTCTTGTTGCAGCTATGACTTTTGTCGGTACACACAATCAAGCAATATAATATGGCATCATAGGAAATTTCATATTTTCACATAAAGAAACAAAATAGGATGGTAATTAATGAAGGTAAAACAAAATGTATGATTCTGGGGGTGACATAAAAGTCAGGGAACCCAAAACTATCTCTCGCAATAAATAATCATCCATTAGAAAATGTCAGAGATGAAAGGCTTGCAGGTGTGTCCATAGATAATAATTTATTATGGAATGACCATATTGATAAGCTTTGTAAACCACTGTCATCCAAAATTGCCCTTCTCAGCAGAATCAAGAAATACTTACTTATGGAAACTCGCAATCTATACTACAAGTCATATATTCTTCCAGCAATGGATTACTGTTCTAATGTATGTGGAAACTGTTCTAAATCTGAGCTTGACAGGATTTAGAAACAAGCAGCACATGTAATTTTAGATACATCTGGTGATCATCCCTCAAAAGCATTATTTATTTGGGGGCCCCGAGTGGCCGAGTGGTCTAAAGCGCTGTCCGTTACGGACCACTGCCATCTCACCTCTGGCTAAATATGTTCGAGTCTCAGATTCGGCTAATGTGGTTATGCTAGAAAGCTTGCCAGTAGCTTCTCGTGGGTCGGTGGTTCTTTCCGGGGGTTGTCCGGGTTCTTCCTCCACCATTAATACTGGCCGCCATGTATAGCCTATATTGTGCTGAAAAATGGCGTTAAACCATCAAAAACAAAAATAAAAGCATTATTTACAGAACTCAAATGGTTCACAATATATGACAGGATAGATTTTCACAAGGCAGTTCTTTTATATCAATGTCTACATTGAACTGCACCAGAGTATCTTCTGGACTTATTTAAGCCTTTTTCAACACAATACCAGTTGAGATCAATATCACATGGAAATCTTTTAGTACCAAAACCAAGAACAAAGCAATTTAGAAAGAGTTTTCAATACTCTGGTACAGTTCTGTGGAATAAGCTACATGTAAAATCAGCTGAAAAGTATTAGAGTATTTAAGAAGAGATATCATGAGCATGCATGTGTTTCTAATGGATAATAGAAATTAGTATTTTACTTACTAAGCATGCTAGAATAAGCACTAATTATTGCTATTTTCATACAATGTGCATTTGTTATACTCTCATTAAGAGGGCCTCAAGGGAGAATAGTCCTTGACTAATAAGTCACCCTCTATAAATTTATTATTATTATTATTTTTATTATTATTATTATTATTATTATTATTATTATTATTATTATTATTATTAAAGATATATTTTTCACACGTAAAAATGTAGGAATATATCAAATCTGACAATTGTTTTACCAATAAGTTTCTATATTTCATACATACGTAGCATATTGCTAAAAAGTTATATTCTGGGTCAAAACGGTTGTTTTGTATTTAAAAACATCAAGGGTTGTGCAAGATATAATATCATTATGTATGATATTTTGTAATAAAACACCACTGTATGTAACTCACCTTTTAAACATTTTTGCCATTTTTGTTTTAGGATATGATTTCTGAAGGAAAAACATGACCTTTGGTGTCTGGAGTAAAAGTATTAAAAAAATCTACGAGTTGTTTATCAGTGGGTGTTGAATATTTTTAACAAGATAAACTGTTTGGCAGAAGCTTCAATGTATTTTTTTGTTTATTTGCTCTGGGCACAAATCTGGAATAAAATTAACTGCAGTTGTTTTATCACACTTTAAAAATGTATTTAAAAAAAATCTAAACCAATTTCTGTATAATATATTTTTTATTATAGTACAATATATTTAAATTAAACCTGTAAAGAATGGTTGAAAGAAGGAGAATGACCCATATATACATTGATACAGACATACAATTTGACCCACACATACATTGATACAGACATACAATTTGACCCACATATACATTGATACAGACATGCAATTTGACCCACACATACAATGATACAGACACACATACATTGATACAGACATGCATACATTGATACAGACATATATACATTGATACAGACATACATACATTGATACAGCCATACATACATTGATACAGACACACATACATTGATACAGACATATATACATTGATACAGACACACATACTTTGATACAGACATACATACATTGATACAGACATAGATACATTGATACAGACATACATACACTGATACAGACATACATACATTGATACAGACATACATACATTGATACAGACATATATACATTGATACAGATATACATACATTGATACAGACATACATACATTGAAACAGACACACATACATTGATACAGACATACATACATTGAAACAGACATACATGCATTGATACAGACATAGATACATTGATACAGGCATACAATTTCTTCTTGATATGTTTATCTTCCATGAAACATAAATGTAAAACAAAAATCTAGAATGTACCAAAGAAGTTTTTCCAATGCATGTCAGAAATGGATTTCTACCATAAAATGAAATTCAGATACTCTGTCCATTTGAGACTCCTCTGCTCCCTTCATTATGACACTAAAATATCTGCCAAATTAGAAACCAGGGGTCAATGTCAGAAGCAGCAAGAACTCATTTGTTTGCATCAAATTAATAAGAAGCAATTACATTTTAAGAATCTTAGATTATGATGGATTAATATAAAAATGTAATTTGTATCAAATTCAAATAAAAGGAATCAAATTAAAAGAAGTTCAAACTTAGATTATGATGGATTAATATAAAAATGTAATTTGTATCAAATTCAAATAAAAGGAATCAAATTAAAAGAAGTTCAAAGGCATGCAAAATCTTATCTACATAGAAGCAAGAGGTCATGGTTGTGTGTCAGATTAAGTAATTTAAACTCGCTATTGTTATAAATAATACAAACAAGGTAACAATTAAACTAAAATTGCCTCAAGTCATTCCCAAATGTGATCAAAGATAGTAAAGCAACAAAGCAAATGGAATACACAGTGAATCAAAGCTTTGTTTCATAAATACTTTTCATTATGGAAAAGCAAATGCCAGAGTTTGAACTGGCACTCTGAGATTTCCTCAATAACGAGCAGAAGTTTCACTAAGACTTGCACAAAAAATCACAGCATCAGCATTTAAATAACAAAACTATTCTAAAAAATCAAGTCTCAGCATTGACAGCTCGATCATGAAACAACTGTTTCTACCTTTTGAACAAAAGAAATCTTGTTTTTTTTGTACAAAAAGTAATGATGATATACACATTTGTTGTTGGTACACAACAAAATACAAACATAAGTAAATGTGCTGAAATCTCATGAAGTTGTTTCTCACAATCTCTTATATTTTGATTGTCTTGAAAATAAAGGTAATTTAAACATAAAAGCAAACAATTTCATTAGAAAAAGTTGTTTATTTACAATGATTTTAATAACAGGTATTCAGTCATTAAAAAGCACCACTACCCACCCCCGTTCAATGTTTTCTCAAAGTCTAGCTGGGATGTTGCTCCCTTTTTCATTTTTCAGAGGTCCCTTGATAACCTGAGCCCTGGCTGTCAATGCAGTCTTTGTATGCGAGTTATCAAGAGAGTTGTATGTGAGTTATCAAGGGAGTTGTATGTGAGTTATCAAGGGAGTTAAATATGAGTTATCAAGGGAGTTGTATGTGAGTTATCAAAGGAGTTGTATGTGAGTTATCAAAGGATAGAGTGCTGTAACGAGTCAAATACCTCTTTTTTTCTTTGCATTTTCTTCCTCCTTGAACTCATTCCGATCATTGCCCTTGATGGACATAAACTCTTTCAGCTTGTTGTCATGGTGGATAATTCGCTGCAGTTGTTTCATCTCTGTGCCATACAGTGCCTTGTCTTTGTCACTGCGATCCTTCAAAGCCAGCATCTTAATTTGAGCTTCATCCCTGAATATTACAAACATATCATCAAGGCTAAATACATAGTGTACAAATATGCTATCAAAGATTTATTCATAGTGTACAAACATACCATCAAGGCTTAATACAAAGTGTACCAATATACTGTCAAAGATTTATAGTGTACAAATTTACCATCAAGGCTTAATACACAGTGTACAAATATACTATCATGGCTTAATACATTGTGTACAAATATGCTGTCAAGACTTAATTAAGGCTTAATACATAGTGTACAAACATACTGTCAAGGGTTAATAAATAGTGTACAAATATACTTTCAAGGCTTAATTCATAGACTAAGTGTACAAACATACCATCAAGGCTTAATACATAGTATACAAACATACTGTCAAGGCTTAATAAATAGTGTACAAACCTACTTTCAAGGCTTACTACATTGTGTACAAATATACTGTCAAGGCCTAATACACTGTGTACAAACATGCTGTCATGGCTTGTACAAACCTACTGTCAAGGTTTAAAAAATAGAGTACAAATATACTGTCAAGATTTAGTACATAGTAAAGAAACCTAATGTCAAGGCCTTATACATAGTGTACAAACATGCTGTCAAGGCCTAATACATAGTGTACAAACATAATGTCAAGTTTTAATAAATAGAGTAGAAACCATAACTAAACCTACTGTCAAGGCTTAATATATTGTGTACAAGTATACAATCAAGTTTTAACTCATAGCTCATAGTGTGTAAACAAACCATAATGGGCAGTGGCAGATGCTCTATCTGCTCAGGAAATGGACAAACTCGCCCATACACGAGTCTCCTGCTGCCTTGCAGGTTGGCTTTGGTTAGCCAAAGGCTAAGGAAGTAAGCACTAAAAGAAAATCCGGAGTGGAGACCTAAGGCAGTTGGACAATGTACTACATCCCCTTCTGGCAACTCCTTTGTCTGGAGAGGGATGGGCTCTGCCAGACGACTTTTGCCCAAGACACACTGATAATGCTGGACAAAACTGAAGTTATCATATCAGATCGGTCGTTGCCAAGGGGTCAACAAGGAAAGCGTCTGCCATTGTTCACCAGAACGGAGGTGACAAGTGTGATACTGGTACTTTGCAAAAAATCAGAGCAAGAGACAGCATTCCCATTGCCACCTGGAACATTATAACTCTGGCGCAAACTGGAAAACTCCAAGAGTTGACACATGAGATGGAACACTACACATGGAACATACTGAGTCTCTGTGAAGTAAGATGGAAAGCCCTAGGAGAACACCAAGCTGAAGATGGGCATATATTATACTATAGTGGAGAGTTGGACAAGTCCATAAATGGAGTAGGCTTCCTTGTAAACAAATCCATCAAGGGATCTGTGCTTGAATGTCGCCTCATATCTAGCAGAATCACCTCCATTTGTACTGAAAGCATCTCCCTTTAACAATTTTCTAATTATATGCTCTAACTACGGTACTGAGCATGATGATGAAGAAATACAGTAGTTCTACAACAAACTCCAGGGTATAATAAACATGGTAAGTTAAAAAGACATCCTCATTATCCAAGGAGACTAGAATGCCAAAGTTGGCAAAGATGCTCTAAAAGACTGGGATGATCATTGTGGACCTTCCTGCAATGTGCTTATCAGTGAAAAAGGGAGGCGGCTGCTTGAGTTCGCAAGCTAAAACAACTTGGTACTTGACAACACCCTGGGCCAACATAAAGCTTCACGATGCTGGACTTGGCATGCACCAAATGGAACCCATCATAACGAGATCGACTACATATTGGTTCAAAACCGGTACTGATCTAGCATCAATAGAGCAAAAACAAGAATGTTCCCAGGTGCTAATGTTTGGAGCGATCACGACCTCGTCATAATATGAACTTCCAAGTGAGGTTGAATAAAATTAACAAGTCAAAGAAAATTAAGCTCAAATTCAACCTTTAACAACTGAAAGACCCTAACATCTACAAGTCATTCCATGCCACAATTGGAGGAAAATTTGCTCACTCCTTGTGATGGATATTGATGTTAAAGTGATGACAGACACTTTCAACACAGTCATGACAACAGCTGCCAAGGACATCATTGGCCTCCATCACCAAAGAAAAAAACATGGGTTACAGAAGAGATTCTGAATCTGTGTGATGCCCGAAGAGATCTCAAAAACACCAGACACACAACAGGGGCAGTGAAGTATCGAGAAATAAATAAGAATATCAGAAAAAAATTAAAGAAAGCAAAAGGAGATTGGATTGCACAAAAGTGCACAGAAATAGAGAGCAATCTGATTAAGAATAACAGCAAAAAGGCATTCCAAATTGTGAAAGACCTAAATCAGACAGGAGCAACCAAGAGTCAGTACCATTCAAGACAAAAATGGAAAATGCCTCACAGAAGCAAGTAACATTGCAGAAAGATGGAGTATTGTAAAGAACTCTATAACCATCCGTCCACAGGAGACCCATAGGTGCTTGAAGTTCCAAACTCCACAACTGATGATGATTTTCCCATTCTCAAAGAAGAGGTGGAGTCAGCAATAAGAGCACTGAAGAATGGGAAGGCAGCTGGAGTAGACAACATCACAGCTGAACTTATTAAGAATGGTAGGGAATCAGTGATAGAGCTACTAAAAAATATCTGCAACAAGATATGGCAGACAGGCGAATGGCCAATACAGTGGACCCAGTCACTGATTAAAATACTCTCCAAAAAAGGCAATCTCCAGCTGTACCAAAATTACAGAACCATCAGTTTGATCAGCCATGATAGTAAGGTGATAATGAAGATCATCTTGAACAGACTGAACCCACAAGTAAAAGAAATAATCACTGAAGAACTGGCAGGGTTCCGGAGTGGACGAAGCACAACAGAACAAATATTCAATCTTAGGGTTCTGTGTGAAAAGTTCTCACAACATCAGCAAGACATCTATCATGTGTTCAAATATTTCAAAAAGCCTTTTGACAGAGTGTGGCATGAGGTATTGTGGGCCACAATGAAGAAGTACAACATGGGTCAAAAGTTGACCAACACCATCACGCAGCTGTATGCCAAGGCTACCAGCGCAGTAATTGCTCGAGGTTCTGAGGGGGACTGGTTCAAGACAACAGTTGGAGTATGGCAAATCTGTCTCCTGTCACCCATGCTTTTCAACATCTACTCAGAGCGCATCATGAGCAAAGACCTGGAAAACCACTGTGATTCAGTCAGCATTGGTGGGTGTAACATCACCAACCTCCGCTTTGCAGATGACATTGATGGGCTGGCAGGCAGTGAAGATGAGCTTGCCACCTTAGTGAAGAGCCTGGATGAAACATCTTCCAGATTTGACATGGAGATAAGTGCCGAGAAGACAAAGCTGATGACAAATAGTGGCAAACAAATCTCAACCAAGATTAAATTCAGAGGACAGGAACTGGAAACAGTGGGCCAATTTAAATATCTTGGTTCCATAATCACAGAAGAGGGATCAAGAGCAGAAATTTTGTCACGAGCAGTACAAACAACTGCAACTATGTCAAAGCTAAGACCCATCTCAAGAGACAAGAATATCTTTCTAAAAACTAAAATCAGACTATTGAGAGCACTAGTCATCTCAATCTTTCTGTATTTATGTGAGGCCTGGACCTTGACAGCAGAATTACAACGAAGAATCCAGGCACTTGAAATGAGATACTACAGAATCATCCTTGGCATCTCTTACATGGACCACACCACAAATGAAGAAGTGTGCAACACCATCAGACACAAAGTAGGCCATTATAGAGACCTCCTCACCACTGTCAAAAAAAGAAAGCTGAAATGATATGGCCATGTCACTAGAGCCAACAGTCTTCACAACAGTACTGCAGGGTAGTGTCCAAGGTGGTAGAAGGGGAGGTAGACAGAGAAAAATATGGAGTGACAACATCACAGAATGGACCAGGAAAAGTTCTGCAGAGACACAGGCATTGGTACATGATCATGACAAGTGGAGGAACTGTGCAGATGTTCAGCAGCACAGTGCCTCAACAACCACATTAGGTCAAGAGATAATAATAATAATAATAATAATAATAATAATAATAATAATAATAAGGACTTTATTTTGAGAAGGTAACTCAATTAGTTACAGAACTAATCTACCTTGAGGCCTTCTATCTGTTATGTACAATATATACAATACATACAACATGATGTGAAGAGTCTGGCTCGACACTAAATAATTAAGGAATTTTAAATTTCAAAGTATCAAGCCTGGAACACATGCACAGGCATCTGTAAAAACATAAACATATGAAAAACATAAATAAAACATACCATCAAGGCTTAATTCATGGTGTACAAACATACCATCAAGGCATAGCACACACCATGTACAAATATACAGTAACAGTGTACATACTGTCAAGGCTTAATAGATAGTGTACAAACATACAGTGGGACCCCGCTATAACACGGTAGTTGGGAGCCATAGAATCCGACCGGGATATGAACCAAACCGTGTTATAAGCAACCATGTACAATACCAACACATTTTTGGATTTAATGGGGGGGGGGGGGTTATATAAAGACGGGTGCGAAAATGCATGGCACAATTACCATTTTTGATCAATATATATTAAATGAGAAAAACATTTCCTGTGGTAACAGAAATTGCAGATATAATATATTACTTTATTCAGAGAACCATGCATTGGTACATACACGTGTCTAATTTATGTATACATGTATAATCTATTGCATGAAAAGAGTATCAACACCGTGTACTCACCAGCGAATCTTGTAACATACATTGAATCCATAATACAAATATTTCCATCGAAAATATCCACACACAGATGTAAAATATTCAATAATTTTGTCACAGATCATTATGTGACTGAATTCAATGAAAAGAAAAAAACAAAAATTACGTAATGGATGTACGTAATGAATGATGAAATAGTACATGTCCATAGATTAAATAATGGAAGCTAAAGTGTATTCTTATAATAACTACATGTACATCTCAGGATCTTTCTGTCTCTGAATTCAGTCATTGTAAATTTCAGCATAATTTCCCACCCAAGCTGCTAGTCAAAGTCCTTTGAACTTGCCGCCCAGTTATTGCGTCATGTTCTTTTGATGTACTCTAATAAATACAGCAGGCAGAACTGGCTTTATTTTACACTGAATTATGTCACTGTTTAACTCGGCAGTTCACTTTGATGATAAACAATGTACTTAAATTAATTGATTTATACATTCTGGTGAGAATCTTTTATCAACCCCCGCATTGGCTGTTGCTTAGTTGTGTATGAAATTAAGAGAACATATATCGGAGATTATTTGAGCAACGATTGTATTCGGAATGCATTCAAGACAAACACAAAGTAGACACGATGGCTTCATTACTCAGGAATCAGTAATTATAATATTGACACTTATGAGCTGTAATTTTTCAACAATAAACAAAGATCAAAGTTCTCAGTAGACCCAGCAATTGGTTCGTATTTCGACGTTTATTTTGGCACAAAACTAGAAGAAATTTGATAATACATTTTCTACACGTTCTTTTTTGCACTGTTTAGAGTAATATGAGCATGATAATTAAACCCTTAATTTTTTTTTTTTCATACGTAAATTTTTTTTTTTTTTGGTCTTTGAGAAAAATACATGTAATAAATTACCCGAAATTTCGGGAGCCATGCCACGACCAGGTTATATCCGAATTCGGGTTATAGCGGGGCGGGTTATAGCGGGGTCCCACTGTACTGTCAAGGTCTAGTACTTAGTGCACAAACATACTGTCATGGCTTAATTAATACATAGTGAACAAACATACTGTCATGGCTTAATTAATACATAGTGAACAAACATACTGTCATGGCTTAATTAATACATAGTGAACAAACATACTGTCATGGCTTAATTAATACATAGTGAACAAACATACTGTCATGGCTTAATTAATACATAGTGAACAAACATACTGTCATGGCTTAGTACATAGGGTACAAGCATACTGTCATGGCTTAATATGTAGTGTACAAACTTACCATCATGGCTTTATATGCAGTGTACAAACATACTGGCAAGCTTAATGCGTAGTGTACAAACATATTGTCAAGGTTTAATATCTAGTGTACAAACTTAATAACAAGGTTTAATACATAGTGTACAAACATACTGACAAGTCTTAATACACAGTAAACAAACATACTGTCAAGAATTAATGCATAGTTGTACAAACACCATCAAGGCTTCAAAAGCAGTGTACAAACATACTGTCAAGGCTTAGTACACAGTGTACAAACATACTGGCAAGCTTAATGCGTAGTGTACAAACATATTGTCAAGGTATAATATCTAGTGTACAAACTTAACAACAAGGCTTAATGCATAGTGTACAACATGCTGTTAAGGCTTAATATATATATTGCTACAATGTCAGCAGTGTTGCAGTTTATAATGTTGTCTAGCACTGGGGCATCATGCTACAGAATATGTCTTGTCTAGTCACATTAGTCCTATCACTAACCTCTAATGCTGAGCACCAGGTGAGACAGCTGTAAGTACCATTTTTGTAAGTCTTTTGCGTGACACATCCAAAACAGATGCACTAACCAACGTTCCCTCTAAGCAAATGGTAGATGTGCACACAGTGCTCGCTGCACTGCGCAAGCATTATGGAGACGAGCAAAATTTAATGATGGATTGAGCAAAAATTGACAATTCAGCTGTGTGGGGATTCCTGAGCAGTTGCGTGCACAGCTTAGAGGCAACACTGGCACTAACTACCAAGGCCACCGGAGAAGTACATGTGGTCTCAAATGTGCTAATGTGCCAATGGATTGGAAAGTTACAAGGTCTTAACATCCTTTTGATGTACTGCAATAACATAATCCAAATTGTCCTGTCTAGATTCACTATAATTTCAAAAGAATGCTTTAATTCAAGAATATTATTGATACCATGTCATTCTAGTGAATATTAATTTGAATCAATAAATCCACCGAAATTAAAAAATGAACAAAACAATAAGATTGATTATGCTTCAGACAATAAGGCAAAAATGAACAATCCTAATGTAACCAAGATTATATACCCCGCTCATTGACCTGGGTCACAATTACTATTTTCTGGAAATACTCTGTAAGAATAATGTTGAATGTTCTGTCTAGAAGTTTCTAAGGTCAGAATAAAGACTTATCTTTAACTCAATCCAAGGTGAATGTGTTTACTATTAATAATGATCTGAATATTCAATCTATACTCGTATAGAAATATTAGCTATGTATTAAGTTGTTTACAAAATAAAATATCACTGGTCAGGCATACAGCATAACTTTGTACAAAAGTAAAGTACAATACAAAAATACGAAACATATAATCATGGAGAAAATCTAACAAAAATAAAAATTAAATATATATATAACAATATGTGCATCAACATATTGGATGATATTTATCATTTGGCATCCCAACAATGCTCACTAGATTCAAATCACACACCTCCAGACAAATGGATGACTTAACTGATTCTCCTCTCCTCCAGGCCTGCATAAAAATCCTTCAAGAACATTCCTATTCCACATATTTACATTAGGACACTACTTGAATACAATAACTGCTTTACCATTTTGATTAAATAGTAAACATCCTCTAGGGAAATTAGTTATACTCAACTAACTGATAACATCTTTAAATAAGGTCATTATTTTTTATACATATATAACCCATGACAGCTAGTAATCCTCACCAGTAACAGGATTAATGTGGGCATATTGTAAAATTGATATGGACAAAATACAGATGTAAAAATACAATAATTGTATAGGGTCTTTAATAAAATATAGGAATGGCATGTATGTGCTTTAACTGGAAATTGTCTACATGCAAGCTTGCAATCATAAATATTTCAAAAATAGCCCCATGATCATAAAATATGATTGATTAATTGCTTCCACTCTATCAGTGTCAATGAAGTGTCCACAGGACCATGATATATCCTTTTTATACTGTATATACAAAATGTACCTAGCTTGATCATGTTTTACAAAAATTTCTGTTTATTATGTTCATATATACATGTAACTTATTATCAATGCTTTATTATTATTATTATTATTATTATTATTATTATTATTATTATTATTATTATGCAATTATGCACATGTACTCTGTATGTAAATATGCATATAATAGAGGGCCACAAGGAGGGTTAGTTCCATGCAACTAACTGTGTCACCCTCTTTAAACAAAGTCATTATTATTATTATTATTATTATTATTATTATTATTATTATTATTATTATTATTATCATTATTGTTGTTATCAATACAGGTATAAATTAAGTGTTCATAGGACCATGACATATCCATACCACCTAGCAATAATCCCCAACTGCAATCCATGTCTACCAAACAGTATAAAATTCCCAAACCAAATAAAGAATTATTCAAACAAGTTTCCAATATTCTGGAACTTTGCTCTGGAATAGAATTCCAGAAAAGATTAGAAATGCCCATTCTATTTCCTTCTTCCAAACCCAAAATTTCCAGTGGCTTCAGAGATGCAGTTAAAATAAATAAATTCCTTTGTATGAGGTCCACACAGTAGATTATGGGACCAGATTCAATATTCCCTAAATCAGTTTCAAGACTATAGGACCAGACTCAGTATTCCCTAAATCAGTTTCAAGACTATGGGACCAGACTCGGTATTCCCTAAATCAGTTTCAAGACTATGTAACCAGACTCAATATTTCCTAAATCAGCTTCAAGACTATGGGAACGGACTCAATATTCCCTAAATCAGTTTCAAGACTATGGGACCAGACTAATATTCCCTAAATCAGTTTCAAGACTATGGAACCAGACTCAGTATTCCCTAAATCATTTTCAAGACTATGGGACCAGACTCAGTATTCCCTAAATCAATTTCAAGACTATGGAACCAGACTCAATATTCCCTAAATCAGTTTCAAGAAAATGGGACCAGACTCAATATTCCCTAAATAAGTTTCAAGACTATGGGACCAGACTCAGCATTCCCTAAATCAGTTTCAAGACTATGGAACCAGACTCAATATTCCCTAAATCAGTTTCAAGGCTATGGGACCAGACTCAGTATTCCCTAAATCAGTTTCAAGACTATGGGACCAGACTCAATATTGCCTAAATCAGTTTCAAGGCTATGGGACCAGACTCAATATTCTCTAAATCAGCTTCAAGACTATGGGACCAGACTCAATATTCCCTAAATCAGTTTCAAGACTATGGGACCAGATTCAATATTCCCTAAATCAACTTCAAGACTGAGACCAGACTCAATATTCCCTAAATCAGTTTCAAGACTATAGGACCAGACTCAGTATTCCCTAAATCAGTTTCAAGACTATGGGACCAGACTCAGTATTCCCTATTTCAGTTTCAAGACAATGGAACCAGACTCAATATTCCCTAAATCAGTTTCAAGACTATAGGACCAGACTCAATATTCCCTAAATAAGTTTCAAGACTATGGGACCAGACTCAGTATTCCCTAAATCAATTTCAAGACTATGGAACCAGACTCAATATTCCATAAATCAGTTTCAAGAAAATGGGACCAGACTCAATATTCCCTAAATAAGTTTCAAGACTATGGGACCAGACTCAGCATTCCCTAAATCAGCTTCAAGACTATGGAACCAGACTCAATATTCCCTAAATCAGTTTCAAGGCTATGGGACCAGACTCAGTATTCCCTAAATCAGTTTCAAGACTATGGGACCAGACTCAATATTGCCTAAATCAGTTTCAAGGCTATGGGACCAGATTCAATATTCCCTAAATCAACTTCAAGACTGAGACCAGACTCAATATTCCCTAAATCAGTTTCAAGACTATAGGACCAGACTCAGTATTCCCTAAATCAGTTTCAAGACTATGGGACCAGACTCAGTATTCCCTATTTCAGTTTCAAGACAATGGAACCAGACTCAATATTCCCTAAATCAGTTTCAAGACTATAGGACCAGACTCAATATTCCCTAAATAAGTTTCAAGACTATGGAACCAGACTCAATATTCCCTAAATCAGTTTCAAGACTATATTCCCTAAATCAGTTTCAAGACTATTGGACCAGACTCAGTATTCCATAAATCAGTTTCAAAACTATGGAACCAGACTCAATATTCCCTAAATCAGTTTCAAGACTATGGGACCAGACTCAATATTCCCTAAATCAGTTTCAAGACTATATTCCCTAAATCAGTTTCAAGACTATTGGACCAGACTCAGTATTCCATAAATCAGTTTCAAAACTATGGAACCAGACTCAGTATTCCCTAAATCAGTTTCATGACTATGGGACGAGACTCAGTATTCCCTAAATCAGCTTCAAGACTATGGGACCAGACTCAATATTCCCTAAATCAGTTTCAAGACTATTGGACCGGACTCAGTATTCCCTAAATCAGTTTCAAGACTATGGGACCGGACTCAATATTCCCTAAATCAGTTTCAAGACTATGGGACCAGACTAATATTCCCTAAATCAGTTTCAAGACTATGGAACCAGACTCAGTATTCCCTAAATCATTTTCAAGACTATGGGACCAGACTCAGTATTCCCTAAATCAATTTCAAGACTATGGGACCAGACTCAATATTCCCTAAATCAGTTTCAAGACTATAGACCAGACTCAATATTCCCTAAATCAGTTTCAAGACTATGGGACCAGACTCAGTATTCCCTAAATCAGGTTCAAGGCTATGGAACCAGACTCAATATTCCCTAAATCTGTTTCAAGGCTATGGGACCAGACTCAGTATTCCCTAAATCAGTTTCAAGACTATGGGACCAGACTCAATATTCTCTAAATCAGCTTCAAGACTATGGGACCAGACTCAATATTCCCTAAATCAGTTTCAAGACTATGGGACCAGATTCAATATTCCCTAAATCAACTTCAAGACTGAGACCAGACTCAATATTCCCTAAATCAGTTTCAAGACTATAGGACCAGACTCAGTATTCCCTAAATCAGTTTCAAGACTATGGGACCAGACTCAGTATTCTCTATTTCAGTTTCAAGACAATGGAACCAGACTCAATATTCCCTAAATCAGTTTCAAGACTATGGGACCAGACTCAATATTCCCTAAATAAGTTTCAAGACTATGGAACCAGACTCAGTATTCCCTAAATCAGTTTCAAGACTATGGGACCAGACTCAATATTCCCTAAATCAGTTTCAAGACTATGGGACCAGACTCAATATTCCCTAAATCAGTTTCAAGACTATATTCCCTAAATCAGTTTCAAGACTATTGGACCAGACTCAGTATTCCATAAATCAGTTTCAAAACTATGGAACCAGACTCAGTATTCCCTAAATCAGTTTCATGACTATGGGACGAGACTCAGTATTCCTTAAATCAGCTTCAAGACTATGGGACCAGACTCAATATTCCCTAAATCAGTTTCAAGACTATTGGACCAGACTCAGTATTCCCTAAATCAGTTTCAAAACTATGGGACCAGACTCAGTATTCCCTAAATCAGCTTCAAGACTATGGGACCAGACTCAATATTCCCTAAATCAGTTTCAAGACTATGGGACCAGACTCAGTATTCCTTAAATCAGTTTCAAGACTATGGGACCAGACTCAATATTCCCTAAATCAGTTTCAAGACTATGGGACCAGACTCAATATTCCCTAAATCAGCTTCAAGACTATGGGACCAGACTCAGTATTCCCTAAATCAGTTTCAAGACTATGGAACCAGACTCAATATTCCCTAAATCAGTTTCAAGGCTATGGGACCAGACTCAGTATTCCCTAAATCAGCTTCAAGACTATGGGACCAGACTCAATATTCCCTAAATCAGTTTCAAGACTATGGGACCAGACTCAGTATTCCCTAAATCAGTTTCAAGACTATGGGACCAGACTCAATATTCCCTAAATCAGTTTCAAGACTATGGGACCAGACTCAATATTCCCTAAATCAGCTTCAAGACTATGGGACCAGACTCAGTATTCCCTAAATCAGTTTCAAGACTATGGAACCAGACTCAGTATTCCCTAAATCAGTTTCAAGACTATGGGACCAGACTCAATATTCCCTAAATCAGTTTCAAGACTATTGGACCAGACTCAGTATTCCCTAAATCAGTTTCAAAACTATGGGACCAGACTCAATATTTCCTAAATCAGCTTCAAGACTATGGGACCGGACTCAATATTCCCTAAATCAGTTTCAAGACTATGGGACCAGACTAATATTCCCTAAATCAGTTTCAAGACTATGGGACCAGACTCAGTATTCCCTAAATCATTTTCAAGACTATGGGACCAGACTCAGTATTCCCTAAATCAATTTCAAGACTATGGGACCAGACTCAATATTCCCTAAATCAGTTTCAAGACTATGGGACCAGACTCAATATTCCCTAAATAAGTTTCAAGACTATGGGACCAGACTCAGTATTCCCTAAATCAGTTTCAAGACTATGGAACCAGACTCAATATTCCCTAAATCAGTTTCAAGGCTATGGGACCAGACTCAGTATTCCCTAAATCAGTTTCAAGACTATGGGACCAGACTCAATATTCCCTAAATCAGTTTCAAGGCTATGGGACCAGACTCAATATTTTCTAAATCAGCTTCAAGACTATGGGACCAGACTCAATATTCCCTAAATCAGTTTCAAGACTATGGGACCAGATTCAATATTCCCTAAATCAACTTCAAGACTGAGACCAGACTCAATATTCCCTAAATCAGTTTCAAGACTATAGGACCAGACTCAGTATTCCCTAAATCAGTTTCAAGACTATGGGACCAGACTCAGTATTCCCTATTTCAGTTTCAAGACAATGGAACCAGACTCAATATTCCCTAAATCAGTTTCAAGACTATGGGACCAGACTCAATATTCCCTAAATAAGTTTCAAGACTATGGAATCAGACTCAGTATTCCCTAAATCAGTTTCAAGACTATGGGACCAGACTCAATATTCCCTAAATCAGTTTCAAGACTATGGGACCAGACTCAATATTCCCTAAATCAGTTTCAAGACTATATTCCCTAAATCAGTTTCAAGACTATTGGACCAGACTCAGTATTCCATAAATCAGTTTCAAAACTATGGAACCAGACTCAGTATTCCCTAAATCAGTTTCATGACTATGGGACGAGACTCAGTATTCCCTAAATCAGCTTCAAGACTATGGGACCAGACTCAATATTCCCTAAATCAGTTTCAAGACTATTGGACCAGACTCAGTATTCCCTAAATCAGTTTCAAAACTATGGGACCAGACTCAGTATTCCCTAAATCAGCTTCAAGACTATGGGACCAGACTCAATATTCCCTAAATCAGTTTCAAGACTATGGGACCAGACTCAGTATTCCATAAATCAGTTTCAAGACTATGGGACCAGACTCAATATTCCCTAAATCAGTTTCAAGACTATGGGACCAGACTCAATATTCCCTAAATCAGCTTCAAGACTATGGGACCAGACTCAGTATTCCCTAAATCAGTTTCAAGACTATGGAACCAGACTCAATATTCCCTAAATCAGTTTCAAGGCTATGGGACCAGACTCAGTATTCCCTAAATCAGCTTCAAGACTATGGGACCAGACTCAATACTCCCTAAATCAGTTTCAAGACTATGGGACCAGACTCAGTATTCCCTAAATCAGTTTCAAGACTATGGAACCAGACTCAATATTCCCTAAATCAGTTTCAAGACTATGGGACCAGACTCAATATTCCCTAAATCAGCTTCAAGACTATGGGACCAGACTCAGTATTCCCTAAATCAGTTTCAAGACTATGGAACCAGACTCAGTATTCCCTAAATCAGTTTCAAGACTATGGGACCAGACTCAATATTCCCTAAATCAGTTTCAAGACTATGGGACCAGACTCAGTATTCCCTAAATCAGTTTCAAGACTATGGGACCAGACTCAGTATTCCCTAAATCAGTTTCAAGACTATGGGACCAGACTCAGTATTCCCTAAATCAGCTTCAAGACTATGGGACCAGACTCAATATTCCCTAAATCAGTTTCAAGACTATGGGACCAGACTCAGTATTCCCTAAATCAGTTTCAAGACTATGGGACCAGACTCAATATTCCCTAAATCAGTTTCAAGACTATGGGACCAGACTCAATATTCCCTAAATCAGCTTCAAGACTATGGGACCAGACTCAGTATTCCCTAAATCAGTTTCAAGACTATGGAACCAGACTCAATATTCCCTAAATCAGTTTCAAGGCTATGGGACCAGACTCAGTATTCCCTAAATCAGCTTCAAGACTATGGGACCAGACTCAATATTCCCTAAATCAGTTTCAAGACTATGGGACCAGACTCAGTATTCCCTAAATCAGTTTCAAGACTATGGGACCAGACTCAATATTCCCTAAATCAGTTTCAAGACTATGGGACCAGACTCAATATTCCCTAAATCAGCTTCAAGACTATGGGACCAGACTCGGTATTCCCTAAATCAGTTTTAAGACTATGGGACCAGACTCAGTATTCCCTAAATCAGCTTCAAGACTATGGGACCAGACTCAATATTCCCTTAATCAGTTTCAAGACTATGGGACCAGACTCAATATTCCCTAAATCAGTTTCAAGACTATGGGACCAGACTCAGTATTCCCTAAATCAGTTTCAAGACTATGGGACCAGACTCAATATTCCCTAAATCAGTTTCAAGACTATGGGACCAGACTCAATATTCCCTAAATAAGTTTCAAAACTATTGGACCAGACTCAATATTCCCTAAATCAGCTTCAAGACTATGGGACCAGACTCAGTATTCCCTAAATCAGTTTCAAAACTATGGGACCAGACTCAGTATTCCTTAAATCAGTTTCAAGACTATGGGACCAGACTCAATAATCTCTAAATCTAAATTCAAGTACCGGGTAAGACACTCAGGCGCAAAGTAATAAATTCTAATAGTTGATAATTACAACTTTTACTTTTTTATGCTGTTTTATATTTTTGTTGTGTCAATAACAATGATACTAATACTGAATCCCAATTTGACATATGTCTTGCAAATAAATATGTGGAAGCACATGCATAGCAACTTAAAGCATATATTCTCGAAATCTTCCACTTTGTTGCCTCACTGTGTTTGTACTGTATATTCGCAATTTACCTAGTTGGAGCATGTTTTATACAATTTTATGTTTATAATGTCAATATACAAATTTACCTTTTTAATTATGTTTTTGTTTTTTTCAGAATAGTTTATTTTTCATTTTCTTCCAGAATTTAGAGTTGTATCTGCATTTCTTCTTTTTGTAACTATGCACTACATATATGTAAATAACAATTAGCAGAAGGCCACAACATGGATTAGTTTCATGAAAATTAAATGTGTGACACTCTTGAAACAAAATTGTTATAATTATTATTATTATTATTATTATTATTATTATTATTATTATTATTATTATTATTATTGCCACGAAATGATCAGACTACTGTGAACTGGTCATTGTACAGCAGAATTGGACACAACACCCTCAGTTTTGGGTTTTGTTTAGCATCAAGAATATAATAGACAAAAGAAAACAGAAAAAAAGAACCAAACATGATGACCCTAAACATCCAGATACCACAATTCTCATGAATTGCATTCATCAGAATAGGCACAGGCACAATGAAAAAGGTGTTATTATTCCAGACATGATACGACAAGCACCTAGGGCATTTATTAAGTGCATGGCACTCAACATTATTGTCTTCTTCATGTGCTTTGTGCACTGATCAATCGCTCACTAACTCACTCATGACAAACGTGCACCTGAGTCACACTAATATTTGTTAAAGTCAAGAAACAAAATATAATTAAATTTGTCTACCCATTGAAAATACGTGGTTATTTAAGACATTCAGTGGCAAAACAAGGACTGTATTAAAGCTTAACACTAAATATTGCATAAGAAAATGTACTAGAGGACATCACATTATGTCTCAGTGTTGAAAGCATTGCAAAACAACCTGAGGCAAAATTATACCCACAGCATAGTATAAAATCCAATTAGACAAACAGAGTGACAAGTATTATATCTTATAGCTGAAGGCTTAACTATTATATCCTGGTGATTTACTTTGCCTGACCACACAAGAGAGATCCTTTTCAATCAAATATGTTGAATAATATTGAATAATATACCTGTGAAAGGTATTGTAGGTAAGTCCATATACATGTGAAAGATATCCTGGGTAAACAATCTGCAACTTACAGATTCAAATAACTTCAGTCTCAGCACTGAAGAAATGGCTGGGAACCGATGGATTTTTCCAAAGGTTCAACTTTTGAATACCCCAAGTAAACAAGATGGGATAGATACCAACACAGAAGTCACCTACAGACAGCTGACAGCCAGTTTAATACAAGATATAGGACATACGCTTGCAGTAACACAGCTTTGTATCAATACTGCCATAGTCTACATGCACAGATTCTACATGGTCCAGTCCTTTAGACGCTTTCCACGACAACAGATGGCTACAGCTTGCATTTTCTTGGCAGCTAAGGTGGAAGAGCAGGCACGGAAACTCAAACATGTTATCCTGGCAGCCAATGGCTGTCTGCATCATGAACCAATAGATGTAAAAAGTGATGCCTACCTTGAGCAAGTGCATATTCTGATGATCAATGAGTACATTCTGCTACAGACCCTAGGTTTTGATGTAAGAGTGGATCACATCAACACTGTTATTGCCCAGACCTGCCAACTTATACAAGCCAGCAAAGATCTAGCACACACATCCTACTTTCTGGCCAATAGCTGTCTTCATCTGACCACCTTCTGCTTGCAGTACAAGCCAAGCACTATAGCCTGTATTTGCATTCTTTTAGCCTGTCAATGGTCGAATTGGGACATTCCAAAATCAAGTGAAGGTAAAGAATGGTATTATTATGTAGACAAAAATATTACCTTAGAAATCTTAGAAGAATGCATACAGGAATTTCTAAATATCTTTCATAAATGCCCAAGTAAGCTTAAGAAAGAAATAATGGGACAGAAGGTTCAAGGAAAAATGCACACTGTCAATGGTAAAGAATTATACAGTGAAGCTCCACCAAAGAAACGTCAGCGTCTTAAAATTACGCCTCATGCTTCAACCATGACTGGTTCTAGGTTTGTAGGAAAATCAGATCGGAATATAGGTATACTTATACCAAGTGGTCATAAAGAATGGTTAGATATACAACCACAACATAATAGCTCCACCTTCTCTCCCTTATCAGGAACAGTTAACAAAGAGCAGGAACAGCATACAAATCCTCGGGAATCCATTTTATACAACAGTAAATCCAATCAGGAAAAGATTATAGAACGACCACTGTCAGACAATAGATCATTGCAAATGACAGGACCTTTGGCAACGAAAATGCAGGAAAAAAAGAAAAAATCCAATTACATGAGTGTCAAAGATTACCTGGAACGAAAGGGGAAAGAGCACATTAAGTCTAAGACATGAACATGTTCCTAGTGTTCCTAATAGTTCTAAAAAATGGAAGCCTGTGCCAAATATTTGAATGAAACTGGAATCTTCTTCACATGGTAATATATTGGAGTTTTTGTTCAATTTGCATAAATTTATACCATACTCAGTGCTCACATCAAAGAGAAAGCTGCAGAGAACAAAATTACTTCTAGAGAGAAGTTTAAAGAAAATTATAACAAAGTGCTTGGGACAGAAGTTTAAAGAAAATTATAACAAAGTGCTTGGGACAGAAGTTTAAAGAAAATTATAACAAAGTGCTTGGGACAGAAGTTTAAAGAAAATTATAACAAAGTGCTTGGGACAGAAGTTTAAAGAAAATTATAACAAAGTGCTTGGGACAGAAGTTTAAAGAAAATTAAAACAATGTGCTTTAGACAGAAGTTATTCCAATACTGCAGTATAAAGGAAGCCAAAGTCCAAAAGGAGTTTATCATCACAGTACGTAGGCCAGAAAGTCAAAGTTTGAAATCACATAGCATTGCACAAAACAAATACGGAGGAAATTTCAAGTGTAAAAATCCACCCCAAACCTATTCCAAGCCCTAACTCATATTCTGTGAAACAGAACAATACCAAACCACTTCAGGTTAAAATTTCATTGAAAGAGGAAAATAAGCATCATGAGTGGCAGCAAGAAATACTATCACTATTCCAAGTCTTACAGATGGAACTTGCATCACCACAGGTCTCACTTCTCTCATGTCAAATCTGCTGATTCTCCTGCTTCTGGGAGAAATGAAACATCACATTTACATCTAAAAGTGGCTGATAGACAGAAACAGACTTCATTCAATGATTTGGGAACCCATCATCTAACATAATGTAAAGTCACATTCACGAGTCATGTTATGAGGGGAAGCATGGCTGGAATGGAGACAAGACTGATAAAACATTCAAAAGAGACAACCATTATTCTGAGTGGTATTCACATCCTTGGAACTTGAGGTTGCAAGCTACCTCTGAGATCAACCATTCTCCTGCACATCGAACCCCTTCATCCAGTGAAGAAAAACCAGAGTCAAGCAGGAGGAATTCATCCTCCTGCCATGACATAGTAGACATGGAACTGTCAGACAATGGATCATTGGTAGAAAGGATATCCCTCATTATCAGTCAACACTGATAAATTTTCAACTGGGTTTTAAAAGATTTTTTTCCCCCATAAATTGCAGTACATATATTTTGTTTATTCATAGTTGGGGTTGTTGAGCTTTATATAGTGTATTCCTGATATTTACATGTACCTTTTCAAATGTTACTAAAAAGGCTCAAGGGTGCATGGGTAAACACAGAGTAAGATAATAATAATAATAAGGCTAATAATCACTTCCTTTAGTGAAGGTAAATCACTTAGTTACAGGAACTAATCTGTCTTGAGGCACTAATCTGTCTTGAGGCACTCTGTTCTGTATATTATGCAGAGTATATGTGACAGCAATTTGGCTTGCATGCAATAGCATCAGTGAGCACAAATAAATGTATAAAATATCGTACTGTACATAAAAATTAATCTGTAAAAAAAACTGTATAAGCAGAGAAAAGAGGTATCTATATAACTAAGAACTGTGTGACTGTCATTTGATTCCATCCATTTAAAACTGATTATGAAAAGAACAAAATGCCAGGAGTTTGTCTTTAAGGTCACTGTACCAGTATAGTGAAAGCTCTTTTAAAATAAATTTGCTTTCTTTGGTATAATTTAAATTGTAACAGATCTTATATTGATTGTATCACCAGAACATTCTCTTTTTGGACATTTCATAAATAAATTTAAAAAATATTATTTCAAAAATTGATAAACTTTTTAAAAATATAATTCACTGTATCCTGAAATTTGGCAATGCTCTAATTCAAAATAAAGAGCGTTCCCCTTTTAGAATAAAAGTTTTGTAATACTTGAATTAGTGACATTATGTTATATCACATTGCAAAAGTACAAACATGGCTGAATATATAAAATGCCAGACCATAAAAAAAAAAGTTCCTTAAGCAGCCAAACAATTACCATCCGTTCTTAAAACTTGTTGAATGTTAATAGACAGCAAATAACTATCTACCAATACACCAAGAAATTAAATGTTAATAGACAGCAAATAACTATCTACCAATACACCAAGAAATTAAATGTTAATAGACAGCAAATAACTATCTACCAATACACCAAGAAATTAAATGTTAATAGACAGCAAATAACTATCTACCAATACACCAAGAAATTAAATGTTAATAGACAGCAAATAACTATCTACCAATACACCAAGAAATTAAATGTTAATAGACAGCAAATAACTATCTACCAATACACCAAGAAATTAAATGTTAATAGACAGCAAATAACTATCTACCAATACACCAAGAAATGTATCATGATTGGTCACAAGTATTAAGGTTCACATTGTCTTATAGTAACTTGAGTTTGTTGCTATCTAGCTTTGTTGCATTATTGCTTTGCTGAAACTAGTAGGGATTTCTTTTTTTCTGTATTTATAATACTACAGTAGACCCTGTCTTGTAAGACCACCTCTTCTGCCAAAATATACTGGTCTCTCAAGACAGGTAGTCTTTCATAACAGGTAATAAGACTATATAATCAGTCAATCTCTGCATAGGGATCCTGGTCTCTCAAAACAGGTGGTCTCTCATACCATATTTTAAGTCTGATAAGATCATCTTTGTAAGTTTTTTTAATGGTCAGTTTTGGGTTTTACTCAACTTGGTGTAGTAACATCTGCATATAGATCAGTAGAAGAAATTGAAGTAAATCAGTTTAGATTGTTTTCACTACACTGCTATATTTTCTTTTTCTAATAAAACAAATTTCTTCATCAATAAAATCAAATGCTTTAGAAGAATCAATTATAATAGTGCCAACCGTTTCTCCTTTATCTAAGTCTTTTAGCCATTTATCAATCACACATATGAGTGCAGTTTCCAAAGTCATACTGAATGTCATGAATAAGATTAAAAGTGTTCAAACAGTTTCTTAAACAATCAAGTACAAGTTTTTCCAGTAATTTGGAAAAACAAATTAAGAGTACGTCATTTGTTTAATTTTTATGCAATGGAGTTTACATGGTGGTTTTCCTCATCTGTGGAAATTTATTTGTCTCAATACTTTCAATGCAAATAAAGATATATGATATACTATGGCAAGTAAATGGGCCCTTAATGGCCTTTGTCCAATCATATCAAGTCCACTGTTACATTTCACCTATCTTTTCAAAAAAAAATATTCTTCAACATAAATTCACGACTTTCAAACTTTATACCATACTATCATATATACTAAATTGAGTCCAACTGCAAAGAAGAAAGATTCTAATCTGCTACATAATACAGATAATAATAATAATCTGCTACATAACAGATAATAATAATAATCTGCTACATAATACAGATAATAATAATAATCTGCTACATAATACAGATAATAATAATAATTTGCTACATAATACAGATAATAATAATAATCTGCTACATAATACAGATAATAATAATAATCTGCTACATAACAGATAATAATAATAATCTGCTACATAATACAGATAATAATAATAATTTGCTACATAATACAGATAATAATAATAATTTGCTACATAATACAGATAATAATAATAATCTGCTACATAATACAGATAATAATAATAATCTGCTTCATAATAATGTGCCTGCATATCAGGGTCTATTATGTTTGTTCTACTGATTAATCATATAGTAAAAGTCTCATGGGTCATGTATGGACATTTTTTTAAATTAAAATAAATTGTTCTTCTAAAATTTAACACTAATTTTTTTTAACCAGTCTATTCAATCCTGAATATTGTATGATATGCACCTTAACCGTCACCATGATATTCCAGACAAAAATTATCTATCGCTATGGACTTTTACAATGGTGGCTATGTACTAATCTTGGGTAAAATAAGAGCATGTCATGTGGGAGTATCACAATTGATGGTAGTATGATTTTGTTTAATAATATGTGAGACTTTCATTGTGACATCATAGCACACGACGACATTCAATCCAGATTCTACTGAATCACACATTAAAGTTCATTTCATTGTGACATTATAGCATGTGACATTCAATCCAGATTCTACTGGATCACACCTTAAAGTTCATTTCATCTAAAACTGTCTGCATACTTTAACAGTGATTTTGTCATATGCACCTATCAGTGTCTAAATAATGACCTTTTAAAGGACTATGGATGTATATGAATATAAATGAAGTGAATACTTGCCACTAAAAGGTATGTAGAATCAAATTCGAAAAAAATGACACTTATTACTGAAAATGTGTTGAACACCTACATGACCCATCTGACTTGTACTGTAACAAACTGTAGAGACCCAGATCTCCAGTCACATTATGTGACTACAGATCTGTTTCCATGCAGTTTGCAGTAGAACCCATAAGCAATTATACTCAATATCACACTGTACTTTCTACAGAGAATTCTTGGGCAGTTTTGCACCTCAAACAATGTAAATCTTGGATTCCTTGGATGAATATATATTCTAACAATTATTATTTCTATTTGGAAAACTAATTTCTTATTAGAAACTTTCAAATTTGATTAGGACATTTTGTTTTGTTTTTGCTAATAAGTACAAAATCACTCCTGTCATTCATGTATAGCATACATGAATATTTTTGAAGTTCATATGACAGGCCATCAAATCACTACATGATACTTTTTACAGGTCCATACTCCATACATATGACAGGCCATCAAATCTGTACAGGATATCTTTTTACAAGTCCATATATATGACAGGCCATCAAATCACTACAGGATACTTTTTCAAGGTGCACACAGATGACAGGCCATCAAATCCATACAGAATATCTTTTAGCAGGTCCATATATATGACAGGCAATCAAAATCTGTACTGGATACTTTCTCTATGTCCATACATATGACAGGCCATCAAATCACTAAAGGATACGTTTTCAGGTCCATAAATATGACAGGCAATTAAATAATTACAGGATACTTTTTCAGGTCCATGCATATGACAGGCCATCAAATCACTAAAGGATACTTTTTCCAGGTCCATAAATATGACAGGCCATCAAACCATTACTGAATACTTTTTCCAGCTCTATGTATATGACAGGCCATCAAATCACTACAGGACACTTTTTGTGCAGGTCCATACACATGACCGGCCACTACAACATCACTACAGAATATTTTTTCCAGGTCCATACATTTGACAGTAGATTTCAATTTCTTATTTCATATATTGGCTTCTAAATGACTTGAATTTATTACTGAGATAATTCTGTGTTTGTTTTAACTAAAAACAAAAATAACATTTTTGTGGCCATAATATGTGTTCATGCATAATTTTAATAAAACAAAACAATAATCAGAATCTGTGTATACTCAATTAAATGAGAAACAAAGAGTTGTATATCTCATGGTTCACTTCATAAAATGTTGTACATTGTATATCTCATAGATAATAATTTATTATGGAATGACCATATTGATAAGCTTTGTAAAACACTGTCATCCAATATTGCCCTTCTCAGTAGAATCAAGAAATATTTACCTATGGAAACTCGCAATCTATACTACAAGATTTATATTCTTCCAACAATGGATTACTGTTCTAATGTATGGGGAAACTGTGCTAAATCTGAGCTTGACAGGATTTATAAACTCCAGAAACGAGCAGCACGGGTAATTTTAGATACATCTGTTGACCATCCCTCAAAAGTATTATTTACCGAACTCAAATGGTTCACAATATATGACAGGATAGATTTTCACAAGGCAGTTCTTTTATATAAATGTCTACATGGAATTGCACCAGAGTATCTTCAGGACTTATTCAGGCATTTTTCAACACAATACCAGTTGAGATCAATCTCACATGGAAACCTTCTAGTACCAAAACCAAGAACAGAGCAATTCAAAAAGAGTTTTCAATACTCTGGTACAGTTAAGAAGAATAAGCTTCCACTACTTGTAAAATCGGCTGAAAATATTAGAGTATTTAAGAAGAGATATCAGGAGCATGCATGTGTTTCTAAAAGATAATGGAATTTAGTATTTTAATATGAAACATGCTAATATAAGCACTAACTATTGCTTCTTCACACAATGTGCATTTGTTATACTTTCATTAAGAGGGCCTCAAGGTAGAATAGTCCTTGACTAATGAGTCACCCTCTATAAATAAAGCATTATTATTATTATTATTATTATTATTATTATTATTATTATTATTATAGTTCACTACATGAAGAGTTGTATATCTCATACATCACATTATGAAAAGTTGTATATCTCATGGTTCATTACATGAAGAGTTGTAGATCTCATGATTCACTACATGAAAAGTGTATATCTCAGATCACTACATGAAGAGGTGTATATATAATACATGAGGAGTTGTATATCTCATACTTCACTACATGAAGAGGTGTATATATAATACATGAGAAGTTGTATATCTCATACATCACTAAATGAAGAGTTGTATATCTCATATTTCACTACATGAAGAATTGTGTTTTTCAAACATCACTACACAAGGAGTTGCATATCTCATACATCACTACATGAAGAGTAGTATATCTCATACATCACTATATGAAGAGCTGTATTTCTCATATTTCACTACAAAAAGTTGTGTATCTCATATTTCACTGCATGAAGAGTTATGTTTCTCAAATATCACTACATGAGGTGTTGTATTTCTGATAAATGACTATATGAAGATTTGTGTATCTCATAGATCACTACATGAAGTTATATATCTCACAGTTCACTACAAGAAGAGTTGTATATCTCATACATCACTACACAAAGATTAGGATATATGATATATCACTATATGAAGAGTTGCATTTCTCATATTTCACTACAAAGAGTTGTATTTCATATTTCACTACATGAAGAATTGTATATCTCACAGTTCACTTCAAAGAAGAGTTGTGTATCTCATAGTTCACTACAAAGAAGAGATGTATATCTCATATTTCACACTACATGAAGACTTGTGTGTCTCATAGTTCAAGAGTTGTATATCTCAGCGTTCAATACATGAAGAGATATATATCTCAAAGTACAAAAAAAGAATGAGTTGTAAATCTTATAGTTTACTGTGCAAAGAGTTTTTAAAATATACAATTCAGAAAATAATTTTAGTTATACCAGTTGACATGGTGAGCTTAATAACGTTCATGCATGATTTTTAAGCTTCATACTTAACAGGCTCTTGCGACTTTCCGGTTCTGATGCCCCCTGGTATCTTTCAAAAGACTAGAGAGACTCCTCTCCATGTCAGCACTGCGCCACACAAAAAACAGTATCAAATCTCAAGGCATTTAATTGATGTGATTGCTACAGAAGAATATTTTTCCTAAGCAATGGTTTTTACACATGCCTGGTGATATCATTTCTTTTTTCAAGAGTTTTCACCCTGTTGAATCACTCAGTATTTTTTGAAAGACTGAAGAATGTTCTCTCCACGTCAGCATTGCACCGCAACAAAGACAATGCAGTCTCAAATAAGGCTTTTAATTGATGTGCTTCTTACAGAAGAATATTCTTCGCAAGCAACAGTGTTTGCATATGCCTGGGGGTATCATTTCTTCTCCATATACTATCTCAAAATCCATGTTGCATTATCCAAACAATGTAAACTCTTGAATTCTGCTGCTAGCCTGCACCTAATTAATCTCTGATTTGCAAGCACTGTTCAACTTGTTGCAATTTTTCTAAGAGAATGGTTTCTAGTTTTTGGATAAAGCGCACATTTCTGCATTTTGGCATGAATTGACCAAGTCAAGATAAGAGCTGACTTCACATATTTCTATTCTTAAACAGAAGCACACTACCAACTTGAAAAAAACAACAGGAAAAAAATCAGAATACTTAAACAAGTGTTTCTGACAAAATCATTTTTTTGTAATGATCTCTTCTTTCATTTCACCTTTACCAAGGTCAGTTAATTTTTTATCAATGACTCATAAACCATCATGGACCACCTTTGATCCCAATATTATAAACACCTCAATAAATATTTGGCATATGACCTTAAAGTCTACAAAGTAATATATAATATATATATATATCTTTTTTGCTGCTTTTGTCCTAATCAAACTGCATATGCCTGGGGGTATCATTTCTTCTCCATATACTATCTCAAAATCCATGTTGCATAATCCAAACAATGTAAACTCTTGAATTCTGCTGCTAGCCTGCACCCAATTAATCTCTGATTTGCAAGCATTGTTCAACTTGTTGCAATTTTTTTAAGAGAATGGTTTCTAGTTTTTGGATAAAGCGCACATTTCTGCATTTTGGCATGAATTGACCAAGTCAAGATAAGAGCTGACTTCACATATTTCTATTCTTAAACAGAAGCACACTACCAACTTGAAAAAAAAAAAACAGGAAAAAAAATCAGAATACTTAAACAAGTGTTTCTGACAAAATCATTTTTTTTAATGATCTCTTCTTTTATTTCACCTTTACCAAGGTCAGTTAATTTTTTATCAATGGCTCATAAACCATCATGGACCACCTTTGATCCCAATATTATAAACACCTCAATAAATATTTGGCATATGACCTTAAAGTCTACAAAGTAATATATAATATATATATATATCTTTTTTGCAGCTTTTGTCCTAATCAAACTGAAAAACTTACTGCACTGGTGGAACAGTCCCTAGCAGACTGGTTTTCCAACAAGATTCTGTAATGTGAGGATACAATGCATAAAATGCCATCTTTTCTTCACAAAACATTCTTTTCATCTTTAAACTTTAAAATCTAGTAGATTTCAACTATAAAATGACAGACAGCTTTTAAAATAGTATATGTATCCTTTTCCTGGTCAGAATTAAAATGTATCAAATTTTATGAACAATTAATGTTTCTGTAGGCTTTGGGTATAAATGATCTATCAAGCTTTCAAGGTACAAAGAAATTGAAAAAGGATTGTGAAATTTGCTTATTGAGGGTGTAGTAAATTCACATTTCTGAGGTTAGTCATAATTTCTGTTGCACAAATTAGGACTTTATTCTGTAATAGGTTAAAAAAAATAGTGTATGGGAAAAACACAATTTTCTAAAGTTTTCAGAGTAACTAAAACTGATCCAGACAAGCCACTTACAACATTTTCACTACCAATAATTTTATTTTTCTTGGAGACTTAAAATATTCTGAAATGATTTCAAATTTAAATTAAAAAATTTTTTTTCAGGTTACATAACTATACAAATTAAAAATCTCCAGCGTTTGAGACCCATATCTCCTGCATCTGCCCTTTTCCATGACACTAGTATTAATTATACTCAATGATACAAAGACACTCTTCTCAATGACAGAGACTTTATCCTCAGTGACAAGCAGACATTCTCGTCAATGACAGATATTCATCTCATTGACATAGAGACATTCTCCTCAATGACAGAGACACTCTTTTCTCACCCAAGCGACAGAGAAATCTAGCTGTTTTGCTAACCTTACTTTTCTTATCTCAGTCTAGTCATCTCAGACCAATCGCCTCAGTCATAGTGTCCACGCGCTCAGAACTACTTTTAACAAAAGAAACCCTAGCATCTTGTCTGCTGTGCCATAGTTGTTCTCAAATAAAACAACAACAACAACGAAAAAATATAACCAAAACATAGTTACTTAAGGTCAATCTGTCTTTGAAAACACACCAAACAAAAACATTGTGGGGAGACAAATAATATAATCCCTAGGCTGGGATTACATTGTCTCGGTCCAAACCCCAGCATACATTCTATATTTCAATGACAGAGACATTCTCCTCAATGACAGAGACATTATCCTAAATGACAGAGATATTATCTTCAGTGACAGATATTTTTGTCAATGACAGACATTTATCTCCATGACACATTCTCCTCAATGACAGAGACATTCTCCTCTGTGACAAAGATATTTTCCTCAGTGGCACTAAAATGATTACTTTTCCTCATAGGCTTGTTGTGGTTTCCTGAATGAAGTTAATGATTTGTGGGTTGGTGGCATGCTTGACCTGAATAGGGATAAGGGGATTGGCAGCATGTAATACAAAAATGATTACCTTTCCTCATAGGCTTGTGTAGCTTCCTGAATGAATGTACTGATTTGTTTCTTCATTTCCTCTAGATTCTTGTTCAGCTTTCGGTATAAACTGTCAAACACTGCCTTATCTCGCCTCAAGTGGTCAATCTCCTCACGAAGAGCTTTATTTTTGGCAAGTTGTTCACTAAACTTTATCAAACCCTGTAGAAGTAATTAAAATTTATAATTTAAAAACTTAAAATATAACTTGTAAATTTCATTAATGTAGAAACAATATCTCATAATATTCAAATGGAAAGCCAGTATAGGATACAGGGCAGCGGGGAGGTGTGCTTTGACCATGGTACTCTCAGGATGGTCCAAGCAGCTGTGTTTTGAACTTTTGGAAGTATATATTGAGATGGACAGAATTGAGTTACAGTAGTCCAGTCTTGTAAGTACTAATGAACACATGAGTGTTTTAGTGGCATCAACTGAAAGATATTTGCAAATGGAGCTGACAAGTCTCAGCTCAAAATATGCAGCCTTGCAAATGTTCATTGTTCATGACATGTTGGTACAATGTGAGAGTACTGTCCAGAGTAAGGCCAAGGTTCCGTACTGATTGCATGAATTTATGTCAGTGTTGCTTATATTTATTGTTTGAGGTAAAGGATGTGAATGAGAAACTCTTGTGTTCTGATCAGAATGGCCTCAGTTTTATCATCATAAAATAATGATAAATGAGAACATGGATGTTGACAGCAAGGGTAGCAACATTCAAACTGACAATCTGGATGATTCTGATGATAATATTGACTTAAATGATGAGTTACAATTAAATCAAGTTGATGAAAGAGATGGTGCATGGCTTCATGCACGTTTTGATGGAGAATGAAGCTGAACATCATAGTAAGTTTTTATTGGTTTTTTTCTTCTTTCAAGACAAAATGTAGTTGTGAGCTTCTACATTGATAAATGATAACAAAACATATCTCACTGTGTTGCAAATTTTATTATCTTTTCAGAGTTTTATATACTTTAAAAGAGAAATAACAATGTTACAACATTTTTAGTAAACATGGTGAAGGTCATCACAATTTATGCTTCTGCTGCTCCATTTTACCTGAATGTATTTAGAATTGCTTCTCAGGAATCAGGCATAGCAGTTAAAATTGGTAAGCATGGTAAAATGGGTTAATCAAGTTCTGTTTACCAGTAGTTTAAACCTTTTGAAATGTCTGAATAATTACTGAGACTTTTAAAATGTCTGAATAAGTACTGAAACTTTTAAAATGTCTGAATTACTGGAACTTCTAAAATGTCTAAATAACTACTGAAACTTCAGTAAAACATAATATAATGACCAAACCTTCAGTGAAAGTTTTGCCAAAGCTTTTGTGAAATCTCTCCAGAATTTCGGTGACAGTTTTAGTCAATATTTTTTTTGAAATCTCACAAATATTTCAGTGAATTTTTTGTGAATTCATGCTAAAAAGTTGTGTGAAATCTCACCATAATTTCATTGAAACAAAAAAGACATAAATGGTGCCATTACAGAACAGGGTTTATATGCAAGAAAGAAAATGAGGAGAAGAAAAACCTTAATCTTTTATTTAATCTTAATCTGTCCCAAAAAACCTTATGATCAATTTTAATAATTATTGTGAGTATTTATCCTTGATTCTAATCATTTCTAATATCATTAGGCTGTTTAACAGAAGTCTAAAGCAGAGTTTTTATTGGATGATTTTTACCTAAACATTTCAGGCAGCTTTTTTTAAAGACAGAAACCTTAGGTGGAATTTTATTCAAAGTGGAAATTTCAGGCAGGTTTTTTTTTTTTGATAGAAATTTACTTAGATGGATTTTTATTTTTTTAAGTGGACTATTAGGACAACTTTTGCATAATTTGCCTTAAATTCCACCAGATATCTAGTTAAAGTCCACCTGAATTTGCATAAGCTTCAAGTTTATGATTTCAGCAAAAAACGCTTAAAAAATCCCATCTGAAAACTGCTTAAAGTCCACAGGGAAAATGTTGCACAGGATTTCAGGATTATTTTTATTTCAGGCAGAAATCATAGACAGCTCTTTATTATTTAAGTGGAATCTTAGAACAACTAATTTGCCTAAAATTCTGCCCTGAATCCACCTGAAATCTGCCTAAGCTCCCTTAATATGATATAATACCTGATCCAATCTATTCTCCATTATCCAGAGCCTCTTCTCCACACTAAGAATACTTTCCTCCTCATCTTTTGCTTTGAGAATTTTCCTGGCCTCTTCATTGTCCGCTTCAGCTTTCCAAATCTGGCGAAGAAAAAAATAAGTGTATACAAAATACTACTCTAATGTGAACTCCCTCCCTCTCTCATGAACATACCCAGCTATAACTGAGATGAAAACAGAGATCATTTACCACTACTGAATAAGCAAACCTAAAAAACCACATGTACTTCAAGATAATAATGCATTACTGACAAAACCAATTAATAGTAATCAAAGATGAAACAGTTTGTTCTTCTTTACCTAATGAGTGTTTATTGTTATCTGGATTGATAGCAATATTGTGTAAGGATGTCAATGATTACTAAGCTCTATGATAGATTGACATTTTTTTCATTTGGTGATATTTAGAAATCTTGAGGTCACAACACCATGTCTTCATAATGATTTTCCACCTTAGTAATAACAATATTATCAAAATGACACATGTGCATGTGTGTGTGTGGTCTGGATTTTTTAATGTAATGTTAACAGTTAGTTCAGTCATATTGCCACAATGTCTGGAGTGTGGCAGCTTACAGAGATGTCTAGTGATGAGGCATCATGATACAGACATGTGACATGATGTCTCACCCAGTCACATTATCCTGACACCAGGCCGACCGACAACTAGACATAATAAGTCTTCTGCTGAAAACCTCATGTTGACACAACTTGACATAATAAGAAGTCTTCTGCTGAAAAAACTCTTAAGACACAATAATTAATAAGAAGTCTTCTGTTGAAAACCTCATGTTGACACAACTTGACATAATAAGAAGTTTTCTGTTGAAAACCTCATGTTGACACAACCATCGATCTAGGAGAACTAGTGATAAAAAGATTATAGCTAAAGATTTACCATGGTGACCATACTTATTATTCTAGTGATAAAAAGATTATAGCTAAAGATTTACCATGGTGACCATACTTATTATTCTAGTGATAAAAAGATTAAAGGTAAAGATTTACCATGGTGACCTTACTTATTATTCCTGTGATAAAAATATTATAGCTAAAGATTTACCATGGTGACCACACTTATTATTCTAGTGATAAAAAGATTATAGCTAAAGATTTACCATGGTGACCATACTTATTATTCTAGTGATAAAAAGATTATAGCTAAAGATTTACCATGGTGACCATACTTATTATTCTAGTGATAAAAAGATTATAGCTAAAGATTTACCATGGTTACCATAGTTATTATTCTAGTGATAAAAAGATTATAGCTAAAGATTTACCATGGTGACCATACTTATTATTCTAGTGATAAAAAGATTATAGCTAAAATAGCTACCATGGTGACCACACTTATTATTCTAGTGATAAAAAGATTATAGCTAAAGATTTACCATGGTGACCATACTTATTATTCCTGTGATAAAAATATTATAGCTAAAGATTTACCATGGTGACCACACTTATTATTCTAGTGATAAAAAGATTATAGCTAAAGATTTACCATGGTGACCTTACTTATTATTCTAGTGATAAAAAGATTATAGCTAAAGATTTACCATGGTGACCATACTTATTATTCTAGTGATAAAAAGATTATAGCTAAAGATTTACCATGGTTACCATAGTTATTATTCTAGTGATAAAAAGATTATAGCTAAAGATTTACCATGGTGACCATACTTATTATTCTAGTGATAAAAAGATTATAGCTAAAATAGCTACCATGGTGACCACACTTATTATTCTAGTGATAAAAAGATTATAGCTAAAGATTTACCATGGTGACCTTACTTATTATTCCTGTGATAAAAAGATTATATCTAAAGATTTACCATGGTGACCATACTTATTATTCTAGTGATAAAAAGATTATAGCTAAAGATTTACCATGGTGACGATACTTATTATTCTAGTGATAAAAAGATTATAGCTAAAGATTTACCATGGTTACCATACTTATTATTCTAGTGATAAAAAGATTATAGCTAAAGATTTACCATGGTGACCATACTTATTATTCTAGTGATAAAAAGATTATAGCTAAAATAGCTACCATGGTGACCATACTTATTATTCTAGTGATAAAAAGATTATAGCTAAAGATTTACCATGGTGACCATACTTATTATTCTAGTGATAAAAAGATTATAGCTAAAGATTTACCATGGTGACCATACTTATTATTCTAGTGATAAAAAGATTATAGCTAAAGATTTACCATGGTTACCATACTTATTATTCTAGTGATAAAAAGATTATAGCTAAAGATTTACCATGGTGACCATACTTATTATTCTAGTGATAAAAAGATTATAGCTAAAATAGCTACCATGGTGACCATACTTATTATTCTAGTGATAAAAAGATTATAGCTAAAGATTTACCATGGTGACCATACTTATTATTCTAGTGATAAAAAGATTATAGCTAAAATAGCTACCATGGTGACCATACTTATTATTCTAGTGATAAAAAGATTATAGCTAAAGATTTACCATGGTGACCATACTTATTATTCCTGTGATAAAAAGATTATATCTAAAGATTTACCATGGTGACCATACTTATTATTCTAGTGATAAAAAGATTATAGCTAAAGATTTACCATGGTGACCATACTTATTATTCTAGTGATAAAAAGATTATAGCTAAAGATTTACCATGGTGACCATACTTACTATTCTAGTGATAAAAAGATTATAGCTAAAGATTTACCATGGTTACCATACTTATTATTCTAGTGATATAAAGATTATAGCTAAAGATTTACTATGGTTACCATAGTTATTATTCCTGTAATAAAAAGATTATAACTAAAATAGCTAACATGGTGACCACACTAATTATTAAGATCATCATGTAAGACTAAAAGGCATCCTATAAAGTTTTTTTTTAGTGTGATTACTGTCAGAAGAGGGGCGATTAATGTCTGATGGGGAATTAAAATGGTAGAAATGAGATTTGGGAATGTAAATTTTTTAAAAAATAATTTTATGAATCAGAATTTTATCATGCTATGCTCTTTTTTATGATCTATTGCTATGTTTTTTATTATGATATAATGCCATTTGTTGTGATGTACTGCTATGTTCATAGTTATAATGTAAGGCATTGTCCTTTGTTGTGATTTATTGATATGGTCTTTGCTATCATGTATGGCATTGTTCTTTGCTATGATGTATTGCTATGGTCTTTGTTATGATGTATTACCCTTTGCTGTGATATACTGTTATAGTCTTTGTTATCATGTATGGCATTGTTCTTTGCTATGATGTATTGCTATGGCCTTTGTTATGATGTATTACCCTTTGCTGTGATATACTGTTATAGTCTTTGTTATCATGTATGGAATTGTTCTTTGCTGTGATATACTGTTATAGTCTTTGTTATCATGTATGGCATTGTTCTTTGCTATGATGTATTGCTATGGTCTTTGTTATGATGTATTACCCTTTGCTGTGATATACTGTTATAGTCTTTGTTATCATGTATGGACTTGTTCTTTGTTGTGATATACTGTTATGGTCTTTGTTATGATGTATGGTATAAATCTTTGTTGTGATGTATTGCTATGGTCTTTGTTAGGATGTATTATCCTTTGTTGTGATGTCTGTTATGTTCTTTGTTATTACATATGGCAATTTCGTTTACTGTGATGTATTGTTATGGTCTTTGTTATGATGTATTATTCTTTCTTGTGATGTCTGTTATGTTCTTTGTTATCATGTATGGCAATGTCGTTTGCTGTGATGTATTGTTATGGTCTTTATTATGATGTACAGTCGACTCCACTTAATTGCACATCGGTTAACTGCACACGCCAGATAACTGCACATAGTCATGCCGGTCCCGTTTTTTCCCAATGCTTTTCAATGGGAACAAACTTCAGATAACTGCACTTCGTTTAAATGCACACTCCAGATAATTGCACGATAAATTTCTGCCCGTGGCACAATATTCAACACAAGTTTACTCCGATTAACTGCACAATGTATATTCATGATCAGTTATTGCCAGTCCACTGCTGTAACGCTTCAAATAAGCCGAAAATTAAAATAGTAAATGCAACATTGTAAATGATTGACATGTAAAGGATGCCTTAAGTGGTATATACATGTATATCCGCACCCACTAGGGAGCAATAGCGTGGGAAAAATCATAGTACAGCATGGGAAACATTGCTCTAAACCGTTCAGATTTGAATGATTTCAAACCAAAAAATGGATGGTTTAAAAGATGGAAAATGCGCAACGGAATTCAATTTAAATGACAACATGGTGAAAAAAAGCATGCAGATGACTTTGGACCTGAACGCTTTTTCTGTCGGAGATGACCCATCAATGTTTGACAGCAGTTTTTGAATAACAAGCGATCTATAGAATTTCTTGAATTTGGCTATAATTCCTTGATTCATTGGTTGAATCAGTGAAGATGTGTTCGGAGGAATGAAAACAAGCTTAACATTTAAGTAAAAGTTGAAAGAGTTGATTCTACTCATTGTTTAAATTTATTCATGCCGTGCTGATTTAAAGCTATACTGTACCGTACTTCGGTTAACTGCACACTCCAGTTAACTGCAGTCTCGTGACAGGCCCAAGGGTGTGCAGTTAACCGGAGTCGACTGTATTATCCTTTGTTGTGATGTCTGTTATGTTTTTTGTTATCATGTATGGCATATATATTGTAATGTGCTGTTATGGTCTTTGTTATCATGTATGACATTGTTGTTTGTTATGATGTATTGTTATGGTCTTTGTTATGATGTATTACACTTTGTTGAGATGTCTATTATGCTATTTGTTATCATGTATGGCATAGTCCTTTGCTGTGATGTACTGTTATGGTCTTTTAATCTTTCAAAGTGCCCTAATTTGCTTGATTTTAAAATAAACGTTTCAACATCTGTGCATTCCTTTTAGGTGTAAACTTTGTAAACTGAAAGCAGGAGTCCGCTCAGCCACTCAAAATGCATGGGCATGCCTTTTTTCTTTAAATGTGTCAAAACTAGTCCTTGAGATACATATTCACCATGTGGAGATGCCTTTTTTCTTTAAATGTGTCAAAACTAGTCATTGATATAAATACACCATGTGGGCATGCCCTTTTTCTTTAAATGTGTCAAAACTAGTCCTGTGGCATACAATACCAAATCAAATCAAGTCTACCAAAACCCCACAAATACACTCTGAGTCAGTCATGTTTTGCTGAATAACAATATAATGGAAACTCATCTAACTACTTTTATGGCTAGATTAAACATGTGCATTTATCTTTCTGTTTTTCTTATGAATTTTCTGAAAATCTGGATCTGTGCAGCTTGCCGTTGTTCTCGACTTATAAACAAGTATATCAAAGCATTCCAAACATTTCAACTGGTCTTGACTTTTAAGCGAGTTTATTGAAGCATTCCAAACATTTCAGCTGGACTTGACTTATAAGCAAGTATATTGAAGCATTCCAAACATTGCAGTGGAACTAATTTATCAGCAAGTATATCAAAGCATTCCAAACATTGCAGTAGGACTAATTTATAAGCAAGTGTATCAAAGCATTCCAAACATTGCAGTAGGACTAATTTATAAAGAAGTATATCAAAGCATTCTAAACATTTCAACTGGTCTTGACTTATAAGCAAGTATACTGAAGCATTCCAAACATTGCAGTGGGACTAATTTATCAGCAAGTATATTAAAGCATTCCAAACACTGCAGTAGGACTAATTTATAAACAAGTATTTCAAAGCATTCCAAACATTGCAGTGGGAGTAATTTATAAGCAAATATATTGAGGCATTCCAAACATTGCAGTGGGACTAATTTATAAGCAAGTATATTGAAGCATTCCAAACATTGCAGCGGGACTTGACTTATAAGCAAGTAATTACAGTATGAGCAGAGATAATAAAACTATTTCACATTGTTCATTTTGGGGCTCATCATCATACTAGGATTGATAACTGTCTCAATATTATTATTATTTACCAATACATTAATTAACGTTTCCATGTCTTCATCTTAAAATGCTGTGTACATACTAATGTCCTGGCTGTTCACGACTGACAAAAGTCCATTGCATTTGCAAACAGTACATACTAATGTCCAGGCTGTTCACGACTGACAAAAGTCTACTGCATTTTCAAACAGTACAAACTAATGTCCAGGCTGTTAACGACTGACAAAAGTCCATTGCATTTGCAAATAGTACATACTAATGTCCAGGTTGTTCACGACTGACAAAAGTCCATTGCATTTGCAAACAGTACATACTAATGTCCAGGCTGTTCACGACTGACAAAAGTCCATTGCATTTTCAAACAGTACATACTAATGTCCAGGCTGTTCACGACTGACAAAAGTCCATTGCATTTGCAAACAGTACATACTAATGTCCAGGCTGTTAACGACTGACAAAAGTCCATTGCATCTGCAAACAGTTTATGTTCAACTATTCAAAGTTGACTATTCATAAGTGTCAAAAACATTTTGTGTTCAGTACTTTATATATAGAATCAAAATTGTTGTCCACTGTTTCAAAGTCTGCGGACAAAAAGATATGGAATTTAGTTTACTATAAGTACATTACAAATGTACCTATCATGTGCTGAAAAATAGCCTAGCGTGTGCTGAAAAATGGCATTAATCCACACATAATATAGTCATATCACATTAAATTCTAAGGATCCACAGATAATATAGCCATATGTCACATTAAATTCTAAGGATTCACATGTAAGATAGTCGTAAGTCACATTAAATTCTAAGGATCCACACATAATATAGTCATATGTCACATTAAATTCTAAGGATCCACACATAATTTAGTCATATGTCACATTAAATTCTAAGGATCCACACATAATTTAGTCATATGTCACATTAAATTCTAAGGATCCACACATAATTTAGTCATATGTCACATTAAATTCTAAGGATCCACAGATAATATAGCCATATGTCACATTAAATTCTAAGGATCCACATGTAAGATAGTTGTAAGTCACATTAAATTCTAAGGATCCACACATAATTTAGTCATATGTCACATTAAATTCTAAGGATCCACACATAATAAAGTACAACAAAAAGAATGAAATACATCAAACCAGTGGACAAACTGTAAAAAATGCAATGTGACAAAACCTTTGTTTCCAATTCTGCAATTTTTTTGTTTTCCTCTTCAATCTGTGTGTTGAAATAATCCATCTTCTCGGTGAGACTCTTTAAGATGGTAATTTCCTCATTGTTTTTCAACTCATTTGTCTCGCTCTTGGTCAGTTTTAAAAAGGTGGTGATCTCTTCATTCTCTCTCAGTAAACTATCAATTTCAGCCCTGTATGAGCAGAGATAATAAAATGAATGTATGTGACAAAAGAAATTAATTGCAAATATCAATTTGATTAAACAAATGTATTGTGGTGATTTTGATTTGGAAATATTGGGTCAGTTCTCATGTAAGAAAACATTAGAACGAACACTCAACTATTTGAGACAACAATCATGAAACATAAACATTCTTAGACATCTACAATCAAAGATTTACTGAATACTTTTTGGGGTTGGCACCAAGACCATGATTTCTCTGCCTGATTCAATCCCATATGTTTCCCTAAATAGAATAAAGCATCCTAGATGTATTCTATCAAATTACTGATAAAAAAAGCATCCTATATGTACTCTACCAAATCACAGATTTTTGTACCCAATGCAAACATGAAAGTTTATGATGTTATTAAAGGGTGTCCTATTACATTTATGACACCATCAAATAGTCACATGGCAAATGACAACCAGACTGAGAAAAGAAAGTAATCAATATGAGATTTCTTTATCTAATAGATGAGAAATATAATTATCTTAGCCAAATGCAATCATCATGTATGTGTATTTTTGGCATGTAACCTACCATAACTCTAAGTGAAAGCAATATTTATGTTGCCCTCACTGTATCACTAGTTATGGGGTATATTTATGTTGCCCTGTATCACTACTTATGTCTTATGGGGTATATTTATGTTGCCCTGTATCAATACTTAAGGGATATATTTATGTTGCCCTGTATCACTACTTATGTCTATGGGGTATATTTATATGGAATCACACCACAATTAATACTTCCAGTTCAGTACCCACGAATGTAGTTCCAGTCTATTTTTAGAACATTTTTTCCTCTCTCATTTTGGTGGTGGTAGAAGAGTTATATTGATGCATATTTGGTATGGATTTAAAGGTAATTGTTTATTCTTGAGAATATGAGCAGAGAGAGTGGTTGTCAGTGTGTAATTTGGCGACAATGCACATGGAGTAATAAGGCCTTGGTGATGATCCAGAAGTGAAATATGTGTTCTGTTTACATGCTGCTCTGTTTACAGTGCAGCAGCTCAAAAAAATGCCGATCAACCCTTCACAAGAATTTTACCGTGAAGTCATCTTTGGAGGTATTTTAGATTAACATATGATTTGTATTGATTGTCACACTGTGGAAAGGTCAGTACTGAGAAATATATGTAGAGAACATATAGTAAAATTAATTGTGGTCTATGTCCTGTACAGGCAGTATTGATGAAACTTTAATACGCTATAAAATTTTTAATATTAATGATAAACACATGAAATTTGTAGGTGTTATATATATATTAACATTTAAAATAGAAAAATGCCATTAGAATTTAAAAATTAATTTTATTTTTTAAAATTTTAATAATTTTTTTTTTTAAAAATTAAAAAATTAAAATTTGCCCCTAAAAATGCACATAGATAATATTTTTGGAAATTATATCAAATGATATCAGCATGTTTATACTTCTACACCATATACAAGCTACAATGATGGATATTTGTCAAATTTTGTCAGAGAAAATATCTTTGTAAGTCAAAATGAGACATACATTTAAAATGTATGAAAGACAGATTCTATTTTGTATTGATCATTCAAACTATTTATTAGGGGTCCAATCAGATAATTTATGTGTTTATGATGGGGTGACTTCCTGAGTAACACATATATGCTTATATAGCCTTTAGTAATTGTTAACAAATATAGTTACAGGGTGTTTAGTGAGAAGACAGTGATGAAAACTTCATACTAGAACCTACTCAAGTTCTCTACTAAATCAGTTTAAACTTTCTGAGAATGAAATGCAGGCTGAAGGGATAAAATATACTTCCCACATGTATATTTACCCTTGGATGTAAGAAAACAGCAAAATGATGTAAGGTGAACGCAAAATGCATTCAATTTTATTGTTCAGTTTGGTTAAGATATTGATTAGTGAAGCGTGGCATTGTGGCCTGTATGATGTTATTTTTTTCATTAATATGCCCATGTATGGTAACATATTTCAATTCAGTACTTGGATAGAGTGCGGTATTGCATTATCAGCTGATATCTGATTCTATTGAACCATTGAGGTTAATAATTGGTATCAAACACCCTTAAAAATACACTTTAAATGTTCAAACAGATCATTGGAATTATTTTTGCACATTTGATCATAACAATTACATTGTATATGTCCCACATATGCAAATTTCCATTCTTGTTTACAAGTTTTGGGGATCAGAATTTCACATTTAGTTTATGATATAGGATGTATTGGTACCTGTAGTTGATATGTGTGGCCACATTTGGCTGTATTCTCTTGCAATATCCAGAATTATTATTTCCCTCATGAATAAGATTGCTTATAGTAATATCTTCTTTTTTACTACATTGTCACTTGACTTTCCTGTATACTGGCATGTACTAATGTTTCCACCAATGATCAAACCTCACCGTCCCCGCATTTCCTTAAAGTTTGTGATGCATAGTCTACCTGATTAGTTATTTCACCTGTGCATGACCAGATATGCTTATACAAACTTCATATACTTTTAGGATGAATTTATTACTTTAATACATGACTATTACTTCACATTTCTGAGTGTCACTCTGTCAAGTTTAATATTTATTTCCTATGCTTGCAGCCTGAATGTTATTTGTAAATCACTATATCTAACACATTTTAACTTCATTTGCATACATCTTACTGTTTTCTAGATATAAGTGAAACATTTTATATCTTTTCAGGTCTAGGCTGGTATCTGGAACAAAGTGTTAGTGGTGGATCAGCTTGGAAGCTCTCCAGTAGTCAGGTGGTGATAGCAAGGTTTCATAAGGACATATGCAGTGTACTGCCATAAGTGATCATGATATCACAACACTAATATAAAGCACCTCAAGGATATGGCTTAGATCTTCATGAGAGAGATTAGCACCATTGTTCAGTAAGGTAAAGCCTGCCTAAAAACTGTATTTTCCTATCTTATAGTCGCTTTTTGTAGTTATCGACACTGAAATGTAATGCAATTTTCCTATAAAACATGGAAGTGGTCCCATCAGATGTTTAAATCTGAGTGCACTATTAGTTATTCAAATAACTGCCTATATACCTGACACAATAAATATGGAACATAGCACTTATTGTTGCTTCTTTAGTGTGTACACCTATATGCACCTTGACAGGCATATTGCGGTTTGTTGCCAAAATCACTATGAGTCATGCTACTTCATTACCCCTGGGAAAATTGTTCCCAGTTACACAGACCCAAACCACCATTTATTTTAAAGACCATTGATTGATCAACTTTTCTGTCTAAACTTTGACAAAATCTGTTTTCAAACTTTTATGAAAATTTAATTTTTCAATAAAATTTAGTTTATAAATTTAAATGTTTATTTAAATTTCCATTAAAATTTTAAATGATCCAAATGTATAAACTTTAAACATATTTTCAGGCAGGCCTCATCTTGTAGTACAATTAGGTTTTTACAGCATTGAAAAAGTCCTATAAATAAGGAAGATATAGCAAATTTAGTTTTGGTTTCTCAAGAACACATGGATCAGCACGTGCACCCTGTATAACACCAGCACTACACACTTTCCAGCAGGTGTCACATGACTTGTATGCAAGGAAATTCAAAAAGACTTCATGTATAAAGTTCAAATAGGTGTGGCATTCAAATATAAAAGTTTTACTAAAATTTGCCCCAAAAAGTTGGGCCTGTCAGGAATCACACCACAATTAATACTTCCAGTTCAGTACCCACGAATGTAGTTCCAGTCTATTTTTAGAACATTTTTTCCTCTCTCATTTTGGTGGTGGTAGAAGAGTTATATTGATGCATATTTGGTATGGATTTAAAGGTAATTGTTTATTCTTGAGAATATGAGCAGAGAGAGTGGTTGTCAGTGTGTAATTTGGCGACAGTGCACATGGAGTAATAAGGCCTTGGTGATGATCCGGAAGTGAAATATGTGTTCTGTTTACATGCTGCTCTGTTTACAGTGCAGCAGCTCAAAAAAATGCAGATCAACCCTTCACAAGAATTTCACCGTGAAGTCATCTTTGGAGGTATTTTAGATTAACATATGATTTGTATTGGTTGTCACACTGTGGAAAGGTCAGTACTGAGAAATATATGTAGAGAACATATAGTAAAATTAATTGTGGTCTATGTCCATATTGCCCTGTATCATTGCTTATGGACTATATTAATTGTCTGAAAGTGTACTCACTGTTATTAAGCTCAGGAAACCTCAGTCCATGTACTGAATTTGCAATTTGAATAGACCAGTAATGAAAATAATGACCTAGTATAATACTGTTTATCATATCTGTCAATCAAAGGGAAAAATGGCGACTGTGAGTGACCAACTTCTAGTAAATCCTAGCCTCAAGGCCTTGTTGAAGCAAAGTGTTGAATTATTAAGTAAATCCTTTTTAGGAATGATGAATGTTACAATTTATCCCACTGATAATGTTTATAAATTTCTTTTCACATTATTTTTGCTAGATTTTCATGTTTAACCAGGAATGATGAGACATGTTACAATTTATCCCACTGTATAATGTTTATAAATTTCTTTTCACATTATTTTTGCTAGATTTTCATGTTTAACCAGGAATGATGAGACATGTTACAATTTATCCCACTGATAATGTTTATAAATTTCTTTTCACATTATTTTTGCTAGATTTTCATGTTTAACCAGGAATGATGAGACATGTTACAATTTCTCCCACTGATAATGTTTATAAATTTCTTTTCACATTATTTTTGCTAGTTTTTTATGTTTAACCAGGAATGATGAGACATGTTACAATTTATCCCACTGTATAATGTTTATAAATTTCTTTTCACATTATTTTTGCTAGATTTTCATGTTTAGATCACTGACAGATTTTTAGTGATTACATTTACGAATGAGATTAAATTAAATGCTGCAACAGTCAAAATTTTGAATCTGTGTGAAACCTTTCTCTCTGGTGTTATTCATGACTTAAATCTCTTTCTCTCTGGTGATATTCATGACTTAAATCTCTTTCTCTCTGGTGATATTCATGACTTAAATCTCTTTCTCTCTGGTGATATTCATGACTTAAATCTCTAATTATAAGGGTGCAATTTATAAGAAAAAAAGGTAATTCTATTGGGAGTGTTCTTCTCTATGTAGACAGTTCCATTAGTTATAACAGATGTGTTGATCTATAGATAAACAGGGTGTAAAGCATATGAATTGAAGTTCATCATCCCTTGCCTAACCCAAGCCAATACTTTACTGGTCAGCTGATTTGATTGATCTATTTGAGAAACAAATTCAGAAGATTTAGAAAACATCATACTAAGTGACTTTAACAATGACAACATGAAAACCCCACCATTAAAATGAATAAGTAAATATGGGACATAGCTTTACCAACCAATACTAGCAAGTGTCAAAATCTATGCAACCAAAATTTTCAACCTTACTTCAAAAGATTAAAGTTTTTGCAATAACTCCTTGCAAATCTATTGTCATGCTTTTACCTTGATTTTACAAACTTAAGTCATTGTATATCCTTGCTGCAATCTCACAATTTAAAACTTAACAGTCATTGTGCATCGTTGCCACAATCTCACAATTTAAAACTTAACAGTTATTGTGCATCGTTGCCACAATCTCACAATCGTATAGAAAAGTCATGATATTATCTCAAGTAAGGTCATGTCAAATTTGAATTTGATGAGAATTTTTATGAAACCATCTGTCAAAAAATATCTCATCTGCAGTAAGAAAAGTCTGGCATGCTAATTATTTGTAAAATATGCTAGATCAATTGCATCATCAAACCTATGTTGGAAATAATCGAACTATTTTGAAGCTGAACATAGCATTGCTGATCTTAAATTTGACTGGACAGATAACGTACATACTGACAGACAATAGACAGAAAAACAAACAGACAGATGGAAAGACAGCCAGATTGCTCATACTGCTGTTTCCTCAGAAGATTTCCAGACTCCTCCACATAGGCTCTCTTATCACCCTCCATGACCTGAAGTTTCCTCTCCAAGCTATGCAGGTCCACTCTCAACTGTGCTTCATCTTGAGGTTCCTCACCAGGACATGCTGCTCTTTTACCTGCTGGCCCACCTGCATTTGGATTCCCTCCACCTCCAAAAAAATGAGGTTAAAATATGTAACCAGAGCATGATCTATGTAGTGAAAATTGTAGGCTGTTTCCAGGATTTCCAATTTTTGGACCTTGGAGTCTAATTTCACTGAAAGTGCTTAGGGCTTAGGACTCTGGACTAAGGACTCGATTCCATCTTGAATATGGAATCCAGATTTCTGATTAAGTAATGATAAACTTTATATGTGACTTCTAACATATGTGAATGTAATGCACTATCTGACTGGTTAAAGGTTAAAATCTACATCAATATAAAATCCATGATATACTTTCAGAAACTATGATGTCATTCTGACATGCTTCTCGTTGTAATGTATTATCTCAGAAAATAATATCTCTACAGATTTATAAACACAATATCCATTTTACCAACATCACTGATGTGTCTCTATCAATATATAATTTTACCAACATCACTGATGTATCTCAATGAATATCTATTTTACCAAAATCACTGATATGTCTCTATCAAAATCCATTTTATCAACATCACTGATGTCTCTATCAATATATAGTTTTATCAACATCACTAATGTATATCAGTGAATATCTATTTTACCAACATCACTGATGTATCTCTATTAATATCCATTTCACTAACATCATTGATGTATCTCCAAGAACATCCATTTACCTGCATCACTGAGTGTCAAAGAGAAAGAGAAAACAAGAATATTTTGGAAAATATATTGTTCCATTCAGCAGGATAGATAAATTTTAATTGCAACATATATATTCATTAAACCATTGCTTTATGAATTTATGATGAAGAGAAGCAATTAAAATGTAAAATACATGTATGATGAAATATTGTGCTGGCAATGAAGGAGTCAACTGATGTACCATTTCAAAATACTACCTTTTATTTTCAAAGATTTCATGGTAACTGCAGATAATTCTGACTTAAGGCAGAGATATGACGTACTGGTATTTATTTTCAGAATACACCTTGATGTATTGGTTTTTTCAGTTTGGCTCAATTGATAAATGCTTTTTTTTTAGAAAATACATAAAAAATCCCATTTCTGCATTTTAATGCAAAGTATTTGTGGAATTGTTCCAATTGTTTTTTTTTTATTTTTCTCAGTCTAGTAATGAATATATTGACCACATGTGTAGAAAAATGTTTGATTTCTTAAATTTCCGCACAGTCATAGTTCATTCACTAACCTATTGCAAATGCACTACCCATAATCACAGTTCATTCACTAACCTATTGCAAATTACCTAAATAATAATCACATTTCATTCACTAACCTATTGCAAATTCACTACACTATTATCTCAATGTTAGCAAGTTCTTTGTTCTTTGTAAAGATGGTAACTCATTTAATAGAGTGCAGGATTTATAATTCAAAAGGTTGTATATTTGATAAAAATGCATATTAGCATGGCCATAGGCAACCTTGAAGCTTCCTTTGGAAATGCACTTACCTTCCCATTTTCTCTATACTGCATTAAAAAATCTGCATTTACACCCACAGAAAGTTCTGATCTCAAAGTGTTTCCTATGTGCCAATAATAAAATTTAATTTACCTGCCTAAACTTTCTGAACAATGAGCTATTTTAAGATGCCACTGATGCACTGCTGTGGCAGCACCCCAATCCTGTAACACTCAAGCCTTCTTTTTACTTCAAAATCTGTACTGGCTTGATTTCCAGTTTTACAGAATGCAAAAAGCTCTAGGGATACACAATGTCACTTCCCATATTCATATATATCAGTAGCAGATAGATAATAGTTAAAAAAGTTTAGTGTCATACTTATACAAGTCATATACATAAATGTATAGGAACAAATAGGATTTTCAGAAAATGAATATTCTAATATGAGTTTCAACAGTAATATCCATAATCTACCATTTTTTTTTAATTTAATGAACATTAATTAAGTAATTCATGTGGAATGTGCTTAATGAAAAGGAGATTATCCACTTAACATATGTAACTAATTTTCATTTGTTATTTGAACCATACAAAATTCTTGTGCTCCACCAGCCAAGAGTGGTGTAAATCTGTGCTCGAATTCCAGTTTCAGACACCTCTAATAAAAAACATCTTTAAAAAAAACTCCTTTATCACACTTCAGTGCCATTTATTACTGTATTCAAACATGGTACAACTAGTTTCCTAACAGATATGCAGGTCAATGCATTGTAAAAAGTATCCAGTATAGCTAATTCATAAGCAAAGTTTCTGAATTTCAATGGCCCTGGACTCTCTTAAGAAAATGCAGAATGTATAGTGTAATCCCTGCCTTGGCATTTTGTAAACCACATTACAAAATCTATGTGCAGGGTGTAATAATAGCATGTACCCTCCAGACATTGAAAAATGTATAGTTACAAATTGTAACTGAATAATTTTTATTTCATTTATCCAATTTGATCTTTTAAAACTTACAATCACAATTAATTTAAAATTGCAACAAAAAAAGACATTGCTAGTTGATAATTCATCTGTTTAACCATGAAAAATTAACCAAAACACACAATAATGTCTGGAGAAAGCTGGTGCAGCAGTAAACAGTCACTGAATCATAACTTCAAGTATAAATGGCTGAAATATGACTTTCCAACATAAAACTTCAAGTTGCTCGATTAGGTTCATAGTTAGAAGGTACATTCACCCATGCCTTGTCTTTACTCTTATTAGCTGTTGAGCCTTTTTCATTGCATTCAAATTAAAAACTGATGACGCCGTACAGCTATAGCGAGTTTTCAATCTTTGTATCTGCCCATGTTAGCACATGAATTCAGTTAAAATAAAAAAATACACTAGATGATGAGTAGTCTTACAAATATTTTGACTTAATGCCTACAAAACGAAATATACCCCAACTTTATCAGTCTGCCTAATATAAGCATGGTTCAAAGTAACATTAAACAAAGTACATTCTGATCGATGCCACTGAAATATGATAAATCCAAACTTCTGCTTGAGGTCGCAATTTGTTGATAATAAACTAAGTACACATTAATGATTATATAGCATGCATAAAATGTGCAAAGACGCTTTAAAACTCGATTAAAAATAAATTATTAAAAACAAAACATAAACTATATCAATAATCGAAAACATACCATGTTTGAAATAATTCTTCAACATCTTAATGCTGCCATTAATCAATATTAAAATCTAAGAACAAACGAAAGTTCCTTTTATGCTTCCACGTGCCGCCAAAGAAACTTGTAAACAATGACGTCACAACCATTTCGCTTCCGGTTAATTAACAAGAAGCATGTACGTGTACGGAAATATACGAGGATCAGATTTGAATGAATGAAACTATTCTGTGCACAAATTAAAATTCACATGGTACTAAATAAGTGATTTTGCTGGCATTCTTCCACTGATCCTGATTAAGGTAAAATGTCACATAAGCTCGTTTGAATGGCCATCCTTTAAAGAGACGGGAACTCACACATATTGAAACAAGAAAAAGATTTGGTTTTAATCTAACAAACCGTGGCATGGAAAGTAGCAGCAGAGAGGGTGAATCCTACAACGTTTTTAGACAAAATTTGATTGAAATCCTAAAACGAGCCTTCCTACGATCTTATTTTAACCAAAAAAAAGGTGAACCCTACAACGTTTTCAGACAAAAAATTGATTGAAATCTCCCTATGAAATCATTTTAACTAAAAAAAATGAAAACGATTTTTTAATTAATTTTGGTCGCAACTTGTTGTCATCCACCCTCTCTGCTGCTTAGTGATTTCATCACTGGGTTAACAAAAAATAATAAAATGATTTTAACCGAATATTTGATCGAGTCCGATACGATATCGTGTCCGAGGATCATGTAGATTTATTGTTGCGAATCCGTGCGGAGTCGACTGAGCATGACTAAAGAAATCTCGAAATTGATTGAAGTCCATATCAGAACACCATGTCTGCCAAATATTTCGTAGCGTATGAGTATCAACTCCGTTGAATACAGACAATAAATTACAGTTATCTCTGATCACTTTTGGAACCTGAGTGTAGCGTTGAGTGACATATATCACGTCAGTGTTTTTGTGACGCCCACGGGAAAAGATCCTAGCAGGATTCTTTTGTTTATCCAACATTATATCGTCGTATACGACTAAATTGTTAATATCTCCATCAATATCATCAATACTCGGTGCTTCATCGATATCGGTTATAAAATCAATGGCGTTCTCACCCTTAATTTCTGATGCATTCTCGTTAAAATCCTTTAACACTTCATAGCATCGTTGATCATCTACGCTAGGGGCAATTAAATACAGCTTATCCCACTTCATCCATCTCATTATTAAATTGAGCAACAATTGCGTTTTACCGGATCCAGATGGCCCGATTATAATCATCCGGATAGAGTTTGGTAGCGCTGCATGATGCTTCACTGGTTCTCTTATTTTAGTCGCTGAAAAATCAATTATATCCATATTTCTATACATAAATTATGGATCTATATTGTGTGAAGTGTAAAACGCGTACTAGCACAAATGATGTGACGACGGTTACAACTAAAAATAACCGATCAGCGCTTTCTGGTAAATGCGTGCAATGTGGTACAAAGAAATTTAGATTTGTGTCTATGAAATCTGATTTTAAAAAAAACGAGGAGGTGATATCGCAGCCAAATTGGCAAAGCTCCCTGGAACCCCATGGGCAAAGTACCCCGGAGAAAAGCACCTTCCAGGATATAGCTACTGTGGACCGGGAACCAGACTTGATATCAGACTCAATAATCAAAATCAACCCAACCCCGGTGAAGAACCAATAAACGCCATTGATAAGGCCTGTCACCTTCATGATGTTGCTTATAAAAGCAGCAATCTGCAACACAGGCATCTCGCGGATGTGAAATTAATTCATGCGTTAAATGCCATTCCTGATAAATCTTTCAAAGAAAAATTGGCTTCATTTTTAATAAAATCGGCTATGAAAAGTAAATTGATGTTAGGTGCCGGTAATTAATAATATGGAATCAATTTATTATTCTCCGAGGGGATACTGGAGGGGTAAATCAGCAGTCCATAAACTCGCTAGCGCTGCAAAAGTGAAAAAAACCACTGCGGCTAATTGGTTATCCAAACAGGCACTATGGCAAATTTATCTACCACCGCCTAAACAAATTCAATTCTCGCATTTTGATGTGACCGCTCCTAATGAAGTTCATCAGGCTGATATATTATTTCTGCCACATGATCGTGGTTACAAATACGCGTTAACCGTAGTTGATGTTGCGAGTCGATACAAAGAAGCAGAACCGCTGAAAACAAAATCAGCCACTGAAGTCGCTTCTGCATTTGAAAGGATTTATCGACGAGGTCCTCTGCACTGGCCAAATCTATTGCAGGTTGATCCTGGCAAGGAATTTCAGGGTGCAGTGTTATCTACAATGAAACATCATAATGTCACCATACGACGAGGGCATACTGCGCTACATCGCGATCAGGCCATTGTAGAACGATTTAATCGGACGATTGCTGAGCGGTTATTTGGATATCAATACGCAAAAGAATTCATTCAAGAAAAGCGATCCAGTGAATGGGTTAAAAGATTACCATCTGTGATTACTGCACTGAATAACGAGATTACTAGAACAATCAACATGAAACCTATCAACGCGATTAAAAAGAAGTCAATACCCGTACAACCACAAAAAGATTTCCCTAGAAACGCTAGCGTTTCCCAACCAATTCTTGGTAGTAATGTCATTGTGAGGTACTTATACGAACCAGGAGAGCTTGAAGGGGGTAGAAAAAGGGCTACTGATCCTATTTGGAGCGTCACTACGCATAAGATATCTAGTATAACACGATCAACTGGTAGACCTCCAGTCTATAAACTGGATTCAACTGCCCCTCAGCGGGGTTTTACTCGACAACAACTACAAGTGATTCCCGAGGATACTCAATTGCCACCGCATGGTCTTAACTAGCACCGTTGCGTCTATTGCACTCAAGACAAGTCAACATCACATTATTTCTGACATGACCGAGATTGTTATTTTTTCTGTCTACGGTGAATTGGCGAGGATCCTTATCCGAATACTGCCAACGCATTATACAATTGCAACTCGCGCAGTGATTATTCTGTTGTTTCTTCAAAGTGATTATTAGTTCAGCATCAATATCAAATTCTCGTTGTTTTTTTTTGTCCTGTTGTTTGTAACCGGAGAGTTTTTTATTAATGATGCTAACATCAATATCACTTATTGTTGTGTCATTATCATCGAAAACAACTCTTCGAAGTTGATTTATGTTTCGTACTCTGGATACTGCGAGATAGACTAAATTTGACCATTCGATGTGATTATCTACCATCCAAACAATTGTATCCGATATAGTCAATCCCTGTGAAGAGTGTATCGTCGCTGCGTATCCTAGCGTCCACGGGGATTTATTAGCACGCAATGCATCTTCAACGACATTGATATCAACCAGCACAATATCATTTAATACCAGAATTTGTTTTTCATTCTGTCCTGGAATATCAACTTCAATGTTCTGTTTTCGTGTATCCGATGGCCTATAACAAAGGGGTACTGGAAGCGTTGCAAATTTTTCTTTATGCAATTCAAATAACTTCATTTGAAGTGTGTCCCTGACTATTTTTCTACTTGCAATGATCAAATCGTTTGGTCTCCATGTTTCCCAGAAATCATTCATTGGAGTTTCTGAAATCACTTCACGCGCTATTTCGCATTGGATTCTATCCGGTTGTAATCTAATTAGCGCTTTGAACTCGCGTAATCGTTCATCAAGTGATCTATAATCAGTGGTGATTTCTTCATAGTAGTCTACAAAACCCTTTAGCCATTCATGTGGAGATGCACCGACAAATGGTGGTGGTTGGCCTTGATCCCCGCACATGACGACTTTTGTGTTTTTGGTTAACAACCACTCAAGAAATGTTTTTAATACATCTAATGACACTGTGCATATTTCATCCCAAATTAAGATTTCAGGAATGAATTTATCACCCATTCGATCAGGAGTCCATTTGTCACCTTTCCATCGAAAGAAGCTGTGATAAGTGCAAGCATTTACCCCTCGTTGTATCATCTCTCTGGCGAGTCTGTGAGTCGGTGTTAGCACAATCATGTTAGTAGAAATACAAGTACTTCCACCACCACGAAATAATTCAATTGCACGAGTTGTCTTTCCTGACCCACCACAACCGTTTAAATAAACTGTCTTGTATCTACATACTGGATCAGATACCGGTGGTGCATTAGAAAATTCTGATTGAATTTCAATACGGTTACAACAAAGATATTTATCATCCATGGCAACGTCTGCGGATTCACAATACTCATGTAGCATCTCCTTTTTAAATCGCCAACGCCCCCAATTTTCTTCGGGATCTGTGAATTTAGCTACAGCTGATTTGTACTTATTGTGTATATACATCGAATCAGTGGCTACTCTAACCGCGGTATTAGGAAATCTATTTATCATCGAAAATAGATTAATAGAAGCATAGGCTAGCATTGAACTTCTCAAATGTGTGTACTGGGAATTATATCCATCACAGTAGGTAACAACCGTACCTAATTTCTCACCATTGGATAGAAAAGCATCCTTACGGGATACAAGTTTTCCCTGTTTCATTAAATCCGCTACAATAAAATCGTATTCAGCGACATCTATGATCAACCGCGAAGAGTATTTTGCGTTATCGTATCGTCCACCCTGGGTAAATTTACCGATTATTCTTCTTCCGAGATCTTTTGCTTGTTCTTTTTTAATTTCAAATAACTTCTTAGACCAATTTATGATTTCTTCTTCACTGAAATCTGGAAACTGTTTTCGTAGTTCGTTGATTATTCTATCTAGATCGGGTTGTGGTAGCCAAACTTCTTTCTGAGCTCGATAGCATATAATAGCCTCAGAAACAATCAACGATATTAGCATACCACAATCAATCATATATCTCAATAGCACTATTGGCATCCAGGCCTTTTCAGATAGGTGTCTACCGAGCCAAACATAACTACACGGATGTAACCCTGTAGCAAGTTCAAATGATATCACACGAGCGAATCCGGTTAAATCAAAATCAGGCAATGGTCCATTAATCGCAACACGAGTCATTTCATGCGTGGGGTGTCCAAATCGTTTGAAGTACTCAGCGCATTCCCCATACCCGAGAAAACTTCCGGGATAACACGCAGATATATCAATTGAAATCATACCATCACGTGAGTATTTCGTATTCCACAGTCCTCCATGACCAAATTCGACGCAACTCAATTTAACATCCTCGAGAAAATCATTTCGTGTTGGACGCCATGAGTTTTTTTCTCTTGCGAAGTGAGCTACCACTGATGGAATAGTAAAACTATCCGTGAGTAGTTTTTCATGGGAATTCTCCGGTGAAAAATCACTAGCGATTTTTCTCATTCTGTTATCTAATTCTTCAATGCGATATAATTCACCATTTGGTCTCACAAATTGATCAAATCCTTCATCACTTCTAAGTAACCACACTGACACAGGATCATCCTTACACAACGCATGAATAGCATCGAATAATCTCTCTTCATAGAAAACATCCCCGATGAAATCCTTAGGGATATATTTCACGGTTCGTTCTCGTGGAAATACTGTTACCGCAGGTGTCCACGCGTGTTTGTTATGATCAATAATCTGTATTGGTGCTCCATTTTTGTTATATTTCGGTTCGTATAAAACCTCTCCCGTTATCGTCATAACGGTTATTGGAAATCTTAATGATGTTTCTAATTTAGCTATATCAGAAATCTTTGCACCATACTGTTTCACTGTCAGTTCCCACTCGGTTATTTTCCTACGTCGCAGATCAGTTAGTTTATTTCCTCGGGATGCATTTGTGAAGTGTTCTATTATTCGTTCTGCTACACAATTAAGCCCTGACGAATATTTCATAGGAGCTAGTTTTGCGATATCGGGTTTATCATTTAACGGATATATCCCATAAACCATTGCTGTTACGGGATAAGATCTTTCGTAGTATGGTTTATCAATGCCGGTTAGAATCCCTGGTTTGGAATCTCTACTCACAATGACAGCTTTTTTATTCTTGAGGATTGGTTCAAATTTATCCTTAATAATCCATTTGCCATCGACTTCGATAATGAATTTGATTCGGAAAAAATGTCGTTTTTCCCCAACACGTGAAATTATCACTGCTGCTTTTTCATCATTCATGGTAGCGTCAACAACACCATCAATTCGAAATGTTGACCAACAATAAGATGCTCCATCACGCTTGAATTCATTAAAACAGTCTCTGATTTTACTAATCATGGCTTTATCAAGAATTGTATTCTTTGGTGTATTAGAAACTATATCGAGATTGAATTGAGCATCTTTCCAGGGTAATCTCTTGGACGTTTTTTTTGGTTTATCGAGATTAAATTTAGGATTGATTTTGTTACGTTTTTTGGGTCTATCGAGATTAAATTTAGGACTGATTTTCAATAATCTCTTAAACTCTTTCATGTTTCCGTCTCTTGGACGTTTGTTACGTTTTTTGGGTCTATCGATATTAAATTTAGGACTGATTTTCAATAATCTCTTAAACTCTTTCATGTTTCCGTCTCTTGGACGTTTGTTACGTTTTTTGGGTCTATCGATATTAAATTTAGGACTGATTTTCAATAATCTCTTAAACTCTTTCATGTTTCCGTCTCTTGGACGTTTGTTACGTTTTTTGGGTCTATCGATATTAAATTTAGGACTGATTTTCAATAATCTCTTAAACTCCTTATCAGCATTGAATTCAGCATTTTTAGAAGTCAATCTCTTGAACTCTTTCATGCTATACTAAAAACAAGTGTCTAAATGAAAGATTTATGTATAATGAATCACTGCAAATGGATCAGTCATTGAATTAGACAAATAGTATAGTATACAAATGACCCAAGAATTCAGACAGCACCCTGTGAGTACAAATTATGAAGCATCCAGTGATGGTGTTGTAAGAAACCGTAGACTGAAGAACCCAGTTGGGTGGGATAATGGTATGGGGTATTTGTTCTTTACTGTTGGAAAGAAGAAATATTACAATCATCGTTTCGTGTATGAATGTTTCCATGGATTGATCAAAGATGGTTTTGTTATTGATCATATTGATTCTAATCCGAAGAACAATTCCTTATCAAATCTGCAGGCTGTTACACATAGTGAGAATACCAAACGAGGGGGGACTGGGAAATACTCGAAAAAAGCGAGACCTGTGAAATCTTTGAATACAATAACTAACGAAGAAAAAGTATTTAAATCAATATATGAAGCCGGCAAGTATTTCAATATTTGTAGACCCTCAGTACGATATGTTGCAGAGGGGGTTTGTCGATCTGCGATTTCAAAAAGGACGGGACAAAAAGTTCAATTTAGTTATGTCTAATGCGTCATATTTTTCATTTAGAAATATATCATTATTATAGAATAATGAATTCTGAAAACATGAATAGCATTTTATCCGAGATTTCAAAATTGAAAGGTTGGGATATTGAACTATCAGATGGGTTAAATCCTGATCAAATCATGTCTGATTTTCAGGACATAGAATACGGAGTTAGCACTAACAAGTATATGCTACCAAAGAAGTATGCGCTCATCAAAAGAATTCAGAATTCTATTAAGGACTCTCTCGCATTTTCCAGTGACGTAAGTGTGTTCGCTCCGTTATATACCATCGTAGAACGAATACGAAAAGAATTGGGGTACGAATACGAATTGAAAAAGGAGGTTAATTCTAAAGTTAGAAACCTACGGGCGTTAATTCAAGAAAATGAACAATTTTGATTGACCATTTATCATTATTTGATTGTGACCGTCCCTCATAGAGATTTTTATTTTTTTTTAGCATTTTTTGATCAAAAACTGTTGAAATCAGTGAATAAAAAATTGATGGCTGGTTCGGATTGAAAAAATTGTTTTGCAATTGAAAAATGGTTTCTGATTTCAAATAATGGTCAATGAAGCATTAACAACCCGATTGGCTCGTGAACGACTGGATGCAATTAAGAGATTTGTACCAATTCGTGACTCTGTACGGAATAAACTACAACAACGACAGAGTCTTCAGACTGATTTTGCTATGGGATCCGAAGAATTGTTTAAACCAGTAACCACAGCAACAAAGGGAATAGAGCGTGCTATATTGGGAGATGTTCCCGAGACGGGAAAATCTGTTATTGGTGAACTCGAAAAAATAGCAGCGAAAACTGAACAAACAGAACAAATAGAACAAATAGAATCAAAAAGAACAGTTGATGATTTACGCGTGAGATTTACCGAGACCGGGTTAGCAGCAATTGATGAGACTAAACTAGCAGATATTCCTGCGCTTGTTGTTACGACTTATGAAAACAGAAAAAAAATGTTGAAACCAGAACATCATAAATATGTTAGAAATATAACTCACTGGGCTGATATATTCTATAAGATCAAAACTGAAAAAAGTCAAATTAAGACAGATAGTCCATCATACAATGGATATATCAATGCGGTGGGTAACGTGTATAAACGATTTGAAGAACAAAAACAAAAACAAAAACCACCAAAATTGCAAAGGCGGCGACAGCAACCTGCAAAGAAACTACTCTACTCTCCTAAAAAACAACAACTACCACCTGATGATGATTTTCTTGATTATTTATTACAAGAAGCCGATTTAGAAAAACAGGATGAAGCAACTGGTTATAGCGGAAGTGGATTGCAAAACGCTAGCGTTGGAAACTCTTCGAGGGAAAATCCAAGGATTGGAAACTCTTCGAGTTTCTGCCCTGGTAGTGTTCTCAGTGATATATCACGATTAGAAGTTCTTGTAGGAGGGTTCCGAGCTGGAAATAACTCACCGGAAATAATTAATGAAGCATCTGATATCTGTAGACGATTATTTCAGGGTGGTATCATGGATATCAGCACATATCGAGATTTCATTGGCGAGTTAGTGGAAAGTGGGTATCACAGTGATTAATCACCGAGACTGAATAAAAACGCTAGCGTTTCCAATTGAAAAATGGTTTCTGATTTCAAATAATGATCATACACTACAATCATGATAAACCAACCCCGTCTACGTAGTTAATTCACGGTTTCCAGTTTATAGAGCATACTACGGAGATGGTTTAGGCAATACCATTGCAGGGTTATTTGCGAGAATGGCTCCAAAAGTGATGCCGTTGGCTAAACAACTAGGAATGAAAGCAATTGAAGTTATTCGTGATAAGGGTATTGGTGCTGTTGGAGATCTTGCTGGAAAAGCGTTTTCAACTGCGAAGAATAAAATAACATCATTAGTGAGACGAGAAAAATCCAAAGGATTTTCAAAGAAACCGTTACCGTCTACAGCGGAAATGCCTGCAAGTGTTAGTAGAATTATAAATAACGCAGTAGACGAAAAATTAGCGTCGATGGCTTTAACTCCCTTGATAAATCAAGGGGACCAAAGCAATATTGCAAATATGATAGCAGGAAGCGGCTTTAAAAAACTACGTCGATGAAAATCGTTTATGATTTCACGATTTAGACTCTGATAAATAGAATAAAATGTTCAAAAAATCACATGATCCGGCGTTTGATATAGACGCCCCAGTTGGCAAGGATGATTCTGTACGCGATTATCAATATTACGCTTATCATGCAATAGACGCAAATAGTCGATCGCGAATTGAACTTCAAGTCCATGATACCAGTAAATACTTTTTGCCCTGTGAAGCATTTATTGAAGTAGAAGGAGAACTTGTAACAGCTGCTGATACTACTGCTGTACCAGCACCGTATCCAGGTGGTACTCAAGTCGGTTTTGTCAATAATGGTATTATGGCGTTATTTGAGAGTGCTAGATATCTCATTGATGGAAAAGAAATCGAGTCGATAGATCGCGATGTTGATGTGGCTACAACAATAATCGGGTTAGCGAGATATTCCGATGATTATACAAGATCAGCAGGACCTTCTATGATGTTTGCAAAAGATGCTACAAATACCGCTGGAGGAAAACAATTCGTTGTAAGACGACCAAAGAATAATGCTGGCACCGCTAATATTGATGCCGAAGATATGATTATAAACAACGATGCTAATTTCAATCTAGGAGCTGCAACACGAAACTCAATGTTGGGAGTAGGGCGTAAATCATTTTCATGCGCGATTCCACTGCATCACATATTTGGATTCTGTAGAAACGTCCGAAAAGTTATTTATGGGGCGAAGCATACAGTATCGCTTGTACGAAAGAGTGATGATAACGACGCAATTTGGAGGATTCCAGCAGATGCTGCAAATCCCAATGCTGATGCCGGTAAAGTCAATTTAACAAAAATATCATTGTGGATGTCAGTGTTGACTCCAGCAATCACCGCAGAAGAACGATTACTATCATTTATGGACCAAGGAGGAAAGTCGTTGTTGAGTTGGCTAACCGTGAGTACAGATGTGAAGCAATCAAATCTGAACGGGTTATTCACGTGGAATCTAGCATCAAAACAAGGTGTTGCTGCGCCACGTCATATATTTATTGCGTTACAGGATAACACACGAGTTGGCAATCAACTCTCCAGCCATATGATATTTGATCAGTTAGGTGTGAAAGACGTCTCACTGAGAATAAACGGCCAACAGGAACCATCCGAGGATATGCAACTTAATTACACAGAAAATCATATTGCACGCGTGTATCATCGTCTGTTGTCATTTATGGCACGTGATCAAAATGTTGATACTGGTTTGCAAATATCACAATATGATTTTAAAAATCTGTATCCGATCTATTACTTCTCACTGAAACATCTCGATTTAACAAGACAGTCCGTCGTTGATATACACTTTAGAGCTAATGTGACTCGTGGTGCTATTGCTAATTATAGAGCGGTTGCTGTCATTCTCAGTGATAAATCAATGCTACTTGAAGGTGTTGGTGGAAGAATGAGAGTGGTAGGTGCCCCAGTAGAAAACATGTAATTGAAATTGTAAACGATTTAGAATCAATCAATTATGTATAATGTCATATAGTGTTATTAGTGTTGCGTTAACTCCCGGTCAATTAAAAAAATTGCAATCGGAATCAGCTAAAAAATGTGGAACCACAATCACGTTGAAACCCAACCAAATGACTGGTGGTGCAAATAAACTATCGCTGACAACTCGTCAGGTGAAACATTTCAATGATGCACTTGCAGCCAAAAAAGGTGTTCAGATTACTCTTTCTGCGGCTGCTATCAAAAATATGATTAAAACAGGCGGTATATTTCCGTTGTTAGCTGCGATTCCAGCATTGATTGCAGCAGCAGCCCCAGCGGTGGCTAAAGCGGCAGCGTTAGGAGCCGTTGGTACTGCAGCAGGAATGGCACTAAAGAAAGCAACTGGGAAAGGATATAAAAAAAAGGGACGATCCGTTCACGGATTGGGTCTAAGACTACCAGGAACCCCGTATTCGTGGTACAGCGGAAAGGGTCTAAGACTACCAGGAACGATTTATTAATTCAGGAATCGAAGATTCCCATGTCCAATTTTGATTTAATGGATGCGGCTAAAAAACTAGTGATTAAAAATTTCAGAGGTGTTTTTATGAAAGATCAATTACCACATCAACCAAACAAAACTGAAACAGGTATTATTAATCTCGATAACAGCACCGGACCTGGAACTCACTGGGTTGCATACGCTATTGATCCACGTGGGATTGTTTATTTCGATTCATATGGATTAGCCCCACCAAAAGAGTTTATGCGGTATATAAAAACCCTTCCAATGAAGACTTGGTATTCTACGCTACCAACACAACAAATCAATGACCCACCAATATGCGGCAGGGAAGTATTAAATGTCCTTGACGCTATTTCTAACTCCTTGGGTAACCCAAGGGGAAAACCACCACATGTTGTCGTGAATGAATACACTAGCAATCGCTTTTTAGAGAGAGAAAGAGTTTTACAATAACATGATTGATATTTGGGGGAGATCTTTGAAACCCAAACCCGATGGTACTGCACCACCTGATTCTGTCAAGGATGTAAAAAAACTAATCAAAGATGAAATCGCTGAGACGTTGAACTTAACAAGTGTTGATCCTAATGAAATAGTTGTATTTCAAGACAAACAGGGTAAATTGAAATCCAGTGATGTGTCATTGGATGATATTTTAGTTAAACAACGAAACGCAATCGAGAACACCGTTGCGTTATTTTCCGATCAGGGTAAATTGAAAACCAGTAATATTTCTCTGGATGATATTTTGGTTAAACAACAAAACGCAATCGAGGATACTATCGCGTTATTTTCCGATCAGGGTAAACTCAAACCGGGTGTACTAGTTTCGACGATTACAGATCGATTAAAAACTCTCAACGATGAGTTAAACAATTCTGTGGTTATACTAAAAACACTTGAATCTAGAATTGAAGATAACGGAAAACAGTTTATATCATTTCGTAGAAATATCATTGATAAATTTATTGGAACCCAGTTGGATAAAATTGAAATAAAACTCCCTGATATTAAAAAATCCATCGATGAGAAGAAAACTTTCATCGAAGCCGTCAAAGGTGATTTTTCGAGGATGATAACAGCCATTGAAAAAACAAAAATTCCTCATGAGAAAACCAACAACGTAGTATACACGATCCAACACGGATCATTTGAGTGGACACCTACAAACAACAAATTAGATATCACTGCAACCGTTAAGGGTATTTATCGATTAACACTAGTAACACCATTATCTCAATTTAATATTTCATCGTCCAGTTCATCCGGGGTCAACAATACGATTTCAACGATCATCGACAAGGATACAACTGAAAAGTTCACTATAACAGCTACTGATAAAAATTTGATTGGGGTTTCAGTAACCTGGTATGTTGAATTCGTAGCGGATTTAAGTAAATAACTAAATCGTTACGATTTCACAATTGAAAACGCTAGTGTTTTTAAAATAAAAATGATTTCATCAACTCAATGTCGCTATGATCAGGTCAGAGAATTTCAGAATAGACTCAAAACCCTCACTGAGGAGTATCAAATAAAAATGAAAAAATACCGACGAAGAATCACCGCAATTGATGTTATTGTGTACTCGGTATCAAGCGTTCTCACTGGCGCCGGAATAATACTTGCATCGGTTACAATGATTGCCCCGGTCGTAGTTCCAATTTGCATTTCTGCGGTGGCTACAATCGGGGGTATATTAACCGGGATAGCAAAAAAGATATCATCATGCAGCCAGAGTAAACTGCAGAATTACTTACTTCAATTTCATATTGCATCAACCGCATATTCGCAATTATCATTGATGATATCGTCGTCACTCGACAATACGATTATATCAGATAGTGAATTCTCAGCGATGGTCAGTATTTTTGATTCCGCGATATCGAAATTAGAGCGACAACATGAGTATAATAACAATGACAACACCGATGGAATCAGAAAACACGAACCCAAAAAACAAAATGATCTCAATAATATCAACATTACCAGATTGTGAGTTCTCAGTGATGGTCAGTATTTATGATTCCTCGATACCAAAATTAGAAATAAATCATGAGTATAATGACAACACCGCAGGAATTACTTCAACAAATAGTGGAGAACACGAACCCAGTACAAACAAGCATGATATCAATAACATCAACGAATCCAGAATTCAGTGTGAATTTCCCCTCTCCGGTCCCAGTGAAGGAGATAGCGCTAGCAAAACTACGAGTGTATCACAGTTGGCCTAATATCAGATCAAAATCATTTGGTGGTCAACAACCGAATAATTCTTTAGTGTTTGCGAATAAGAATAAACCCGACGGAACCCCAGACTGGAACATCGTTTCAATACCAACCGGATCATACCAAATCGAACAAATCAATAATGAATTCGCGCGTAGAATAAAATCGATTACTGGAAAAGAATCAAAAATAGCTATAACGGTTCATGAGCCAACACTATCATCTGCCATTGAAATAAGCACAGAGGGTTATGTCGTAGATATCTATCAAAGTTCTATTAGAACCGTACTGGGATGGCCTGAAATCCCACCCGGGGGAAAAACCGTTGATTTACCAGAACCAAAAAAAACTGATTATGTCACAGACAGGACAAAACCTGATAATCCAATAAAGAGTTATAAAGATCATAGATTTACTATAGAGTTTTTTAGTTTAGTATATCGACCAATTGGAGAAGAGGAGGAAATAAGGGAGCATCATCATTTTTTTGTTAACGAACCTAAAATCATTGACAATTTCACAGCAATGAATAAAGATTTTTCATTGTTGTTAATATCCCTTAGATCCGGCTCTCTCACCCGAGATGAATTTATCAGCGTTGTAGAAACATGTAACAAAATCATCAATGACATGGAAACATTTAACCTAAAAATTATTCAGGATATATTAGATCACAATAACCCCCAAACGAGAACAACATTTGCAGCGAAGTATAATCTACGCGTCAAAGATATCCCCACATTCAAACTACCAGGATATAATATCTTAGAACTACAAAAATCTCTCAGTGATGCCATCGATGTCGGTTTCAAAATAATTCATGATACGTGGAAAAAAACAGCATCACCGGAAATAAAAATCCTCAAACACAATAATGACCCAGACGGTGGCGGTAGGCATATCGCTCCGTTCAACGTGAATATATCCTCAGTGATTGCGCTCAATTTAGTGTGTGATGTTATCGAAGGAAGCTATCAGATTAATCTCGAACGATCAAATCAAGCTCAGCAAGGATATATTCTTTATTCATTTGCACCAACAGCTCCTCCAGGATTCCTAATTATTGAAAACCCAATTAATCCTGTCTACATGCGATGCCATAATAATTCGTTAACCAGAATTAATTTCAAACTCACCGACCAGTCAAATAATCTGATTGATTTACAAGAAGAGGTGTTAGCGATTAGTCTGTTTGTAAAATCATAAATGATTTTCATCCTAAAGACTCGATCAAATTATTTATTATTTTTGTTAACCCAGAACTGAAAACTTTAGCAGCAGAGAGGGTGGATGACAACAAGTTGCGACCAAAATTAATTAAAAAATCGTTTTCATTTTTTTTAGTTAAAATGATTTCATAGGGAGATTTCAATCAATTTTTTGTCTGAAAACATTGTAGGGTTCACCTTTTTTTTGGTTAAAATAAGATCGTAGGAAGGCTCGTTTTAGGATTTCAATCAAATTTTGTCTAAAAACGTTGTAGGATTCACCCTCTCTGCTGCTAAAGTTCACATTTAACAATTTAAACTGCCTGTCTTAGCCCTCCCCCCCCTTACACAAGATAAAGCACAAATTTAATCAAACATATTAATATTGGCAATTTCAATTCAACTTAATTGATATCAACAGGATTTAATAGTAGTGCCTAATTTGATTTTATTTCATCATCATAACGAGTGGTGAAAAAGAGCGCTATGTCCACAACTGATTCACAGGCACTTGATTCTCGGTCAATTCATGTATACACTCACCATATAACACATGGTGAGTGTATACATGAATTGACCCAGAATCAAGTGCCTGTGGACTGATTGCATCGCCCTTCCTCTCGACCGTGTTCAACGTTTCCGATTTCCTTGAGTCTTCCTTTTCCGACTGCCTCGTTCTTCTTCGACTTCCTATATTTAACTCAACTCTGTAGACGTCACATTCACCTTTCGGACTTCACTCGTCACTTCTCCCACAGAAAACTGTTTCAGTAATGAATACAATTATCTTTAAATCGCTATATGTACCACTTTCTAGATGTATATAATATTCCTTCACTTACGTTCCTCAGAACACACCATCCATTTAGACACTGCACAAAGCCTACCTACATTAGTACCTTGGCATAAATTACCACGTTACCTCTCTATCGAAAATTTACCGAGTGCTACTAAATGTTCGATTACTTTTGCAGAACATTCACAGGTCCTTACTCAGTTCCAGATTTAAAAAAAAAAAAACATTACACAAGTAAACATAATAGGTAGTTATTGTGAAGTCACTATTATCAGTATTGTGCTAACAGACAAAGGAAATTATTTCATATTTATTTATATAACCCTATAAATCTTGTACATATGAACATTTGTAACGCATTTAATCAATTCTGCAAATATACAAACAACTGTGTCATTGAAAGATAAATTGCATAGGAACTCTAGCACCAACATATTTCCATGAAATTGAATAAACGATACATAATATGGAACCTAATCATATAAAACAGATTTGCATTCAACAAACAATAATAAAAAGTCAGAATATTACGTTCAGTTAAAATTACGTACCTTAATTCAGTTAAATTTAAAACTTGTGCAAACAGTAGTAAACTATGTCTTTCTCACAAGACATTCACCTGGTCCCTCCCTTGATTAACAAGGAAAGCACTATTCTTTTCTAGGCTTCCTGGAAGTCCACCTGCTATCACTCAAAAAATTTCAGACTAAAGTATTTCGATCAAGATTGTCACTTTAAATACCCATTACTTCCAAGGTGTATATCTCAGTTTCACCCGGCAAATCATAAGCAGTAGTTTCAATAAAAAATAAAATTTTAGGAAAAAAAATGCTAAGGCAAACATTGTTTTGTCAGTCAGAATCTCTAAACTTCATTAAACATAGCAATAGCATTCCCTTTGAAGAATGACTATTTGAATTGGATCGGAAGTTCAGCTATCTCTTTCATAAACATGTTATAATATATCCGATCAATTTCATTGAATTTGAATGCTTGCCTCTTTGAAGTTTTAACACTGATATAAACAAATTAAGAATAAATGTTCAAATGACCCTTCTCAAAAACTCTGGTATAGATGTGATAAAATCTTAATTATCGGTGGATTCAACTTTAATGTTCACTGCTTATTGAAAACCGGATACTTCACACCCCTGGATGGGCAAAACCATCTGCTACTCATTAGTACACATAACAGTATGAATTTTGCAGGTGTCATTGTAACATATAATAATTTTAAATTATGCGTAATTAAAGTTCAATATGAGCATATGAATTTGATCTTATTACCTGGTGAAATCTGTAGCGGGTTTAACAATGCTAGCTCTTTAGTTCATCTGGTGCAATATAACTGACTATTAATGACGTTCCATTTGATAACTAGAGCAGCCGAAACTGCAAAGGAGTGAACAATGGGTCTTGTTCATTGAAATACCAATAGTTGAAATGTTGCAGAAACAGCGTCTGGACTTACTGAAATATTTATCATAAATTTAAACTTTGCAGAGAACAGTATATTAAGGAAAGCAAGAACATAACATTTTCCAAACCTGGAGGGGCATATATTAATGTCTCTTACATAAAACTGGGATCTGATTGGTAAGTTAATAATTTAAAATGTGTTTACTGGCCAAGTCTCTGATTTTAATAATGGCTTACTCAATAGAAACATGCAGTCTGGGTTTTGGGCGAGGTGAATCGGTCTTGACTCAGAAGGTGGGTAAAGTCATCGTAACGATTGTCCAAGTGACGCGTAACTACAAACACAAAATTTGACAAGCTGCCGAATGAAGTGCTTATAGACACTTCTAACAAGGCTGGAAACAAGACACTTTTGTGCCTGCTCTTAAGAAAGTTTCCATTGGTTTTGTTTGTCAATGACGACATTTTGAAATCCTCGTATCACCATCGGTTTAAAAAATGGTGGCCACTGAACTAAATGCCGATTTGAACATATCTCCTAAACCATGTCCTTGTTTTCGAGCGACTCCTCGATACACTGGATACACGACTTTTCAGGCATCAGAGAATCGTTTTCGAAATTGGAGTTTCACCGTGACTTTCCCTTTAGTAAATGAACCATTTTGTCCCAGATCTCGTTTGTTGACACTGTCAAAATACAACTTACTGACGGGGAAAATAATGAGGACTGACAAATGCAAAGTGAACGTAATAGGTGTTTCAACTTTCCTGGTCAGCTTTCATGGCAGAATCCACTTTGAAAGGAATGACACCCAGTAACGGTACAGAGCTGTGTACCACTATGTTGTACTCCACCACATTGAAGTACACAAAGATAAAATTGAGCCCAGAATTCAGTTCTACAGGGAAACAAAACTACTTGTAAAATTCTGTTTTGCTGTTGATCTTCGGCTTGAAAGTCACGATTAAAACTGATAGACAACGTTTGGGTATCCAAACATTTCATCCGTAGGCAACAAACCACTTTATGTTACTCGAGGGTGACACTTGTTTTAAAACTCTGTTCAGGTCTATGCCAAACATTTCCTCGAACTTGGAAGCAATTGTGTCCACCACCAAATGCTGACCGCTAAAATAATAGCCTGACGCAATTTTCAACGTGTAGATACAGAATGATGGATTATTTGCTGGATTTTAATATATGAAAACCCGATTTTATTCATCAATTCTAGCAATTATTAATTCAGGATTTCGACTTCAAAAGTGTTTTGATGTTCAGTAATGTTTTTTATTCGTGTAGGGCGAATGCTTTCCACCAAAGCTTTTTCCCAGTGGGCTTCGTGATCTAATTGGATGGTCTGATGTAATTTGTCCGTGTAGCAACACAAAGCGTTCATGGGGAAACACCTCCATGGAACTGTTACTAGAACGTTAAGTCAAATTGGTTGTTGTTGTTCATAATTCCATAGTTCTGGTGCTGTCCGAGGGGTCATTTGAAGTCAGAGGAGTGTCTCCGCCCAAATATATTGTTCTTTTTGTTGTTGCTGTGGTAACTGACGTTGGATGCAAGGTTCCCATTTGAGGAGCATTTCAGGGAAGGATTGGGGAGAAGGTAACCGAAACAAATGCTCAATAAAGTGGTCCAAAGTTGTTTGTCTCCTTGCTGTCTCCTGCTCATTGCTTAAATTAGTAATGACTGCACCGAGAACACAATACACCACAAAGATTTTACAAACAAGACGATTTGCGTTTTAGGCACAGGTTCACAACACCGCAGCAACAATGTGAGGCCTCAATGAATAAGTTCCGCTCAGCGTGTCCTATATTCGACTTTGCAGTAGATGATGGCTATCCATGAGGTTTTCTTTGTGACATCAACATCGTTGAACGCTTGTGTTATAACGCATAAGCCAATGCCAGTGTGTTATAATAGACAAATTTAGTAAGGGCCATATCCTTACACAAACGCCAAAAAAAAAGTTACAATCGTCGGGCAGAAAGCACAATGCATGGCATATAGATGACAATTCACTATAGCCAGAAAGAGACCCTCATCCCTACTACAGGGACCTCCATGTTTGTTTATGTCATTTGACAGAAAGTTTGATGCATCAGCAGCTCACTCAGCTAATTAAAACCACTCACCTAATTGGAATTTTATGAGTGTCTGAAATTTTGTAGCATCAGCAACTCACTCACCTAATTAAAATCACTCTCCAAATTGGGATTCTAGAACTGCATCTAATTGAAGCCACTAACCCAATTGGAATTCCCGGGGTGCTTCGACCGCGATCACACAACTTAAATAGCATATTATTCTTGCAGACTATTATAAGATTAATTTACAATCCATGCCAATTGTGCCTTGCTGTAATGGCGCAACTTATTAAAATAGTTGTGATATGGAAATAAATTAAATTAATCTTGATGTATTTTAGTAAACAAATTACGTCAATATATTTTAGTGAAAAATTTACTTTAATACAACTTAGAGACAATGTCTATCTTATTACTTTTACTAATAATTCTGTCCTAATAGTTGCAACATGAGATGTGTTTCTACCCAAATATAGCAAACAAACCAGGTTCATTAGTGATTGTCTGCATTCTGGTAGAAGAAAAATCGAATTTAAGACGAGAGGTTTTGAGCTGTTTATTCTGTACACCTCATTAAGTTTTATCCATTGCTTTGCCAAACTGATTTTTAAATATAGTTGAACATGTTTTGATGGAATGTCATGCATTAACAGAATATCCTGAAAAAATATTTCATTGTATACATATTTAATTGAGGATTTATTGCTATGGGGTTTTGTATTCATAAATGCCAGGATCATTTTTATCTAAGGATTCTTGACCTGGTTTGTAGATGAATTCTACGAGAAAAGTGGCATTTGTCTTTGACAATAATCAAGACTTGTGTAGGATAATTTCTACCACACCTACTTCCCAATAAGCCTAGTAACAAATTTGTATAGACAGGGGTGATTTGGCCATGAAACAACATAATGTCTTCTTAGAAAATACACAAAGAACTTTCACATTGTAATGTTAAAAATAATTGTTTACTCATGGTTTATTGGTTTTGGTATCTGAAGAGTCACTTGATGTCAAAAGTAGAATAATTTTACAAATGGTATAAAAGAAGACAGCTGCTGTGACTGCAAGAGTCAAGGCTAGCTTTGATTGTGAAGCTACCACTGTTGTTACTGTCTGTATATTTCAAGGATAGACTCCGAAAAAGATCACATTACAGATGCTGAGTAAAATTCTCGACATTTGACCATCTTTGACATTATTGAATATAGCCAGTAAGAATGATCAACATTATTGAAGACAGCCAACACGAGGAACCAACATCAACGAAGATAGCCAATTAGAAGGGCTAACATCTTTGAAGATAGCCAATCAAAAGGGCTAACATCTTTGAAGATAGCCATAAAGAGGTACCAACATCAATTAAGATAGCCATTATGAGGTCTCAGCATCAGTGAAATCAGTATGCAATAAGTAGAACAAAATCGGTGAAGATCAAAAATGTGCTCAGAGAAACTAGCATCATTTCATTTGGCATGCAAGTTATGGATCAAAGTTAATTTTGACAAAAGTAAAAAATCTCTTGATCAAAATATTTCAGGATGACTGGATCTGGTTCAATGTTATTCCTATGTACTGATAGACATTACTAAAAGTCACTAGTTTAATTCATGTCCTTTAATGGTACTAACAAGAAATCTATGGTTATAGTGTTAACCTAATAACAGAGACATGAACTGATTTTTTTTAACCTTCAGTTTTGTTGGTACTTTAACCTCAAGGTCGCTGACAGGCATCGAAGTTTATACCCCAAAAACTATTTTCAAATAGTTATACCAGAATTATAAATGAACAAATCAATTTTCAATTTACATCCATGCCAAAGCGTGAATTAAGCAGAAAATACAGGTAGGCCTGGGACAATATCATAGATAGTCCTGACCGTTTATCCTCCAAAGTAATGTTTAACTCACAAACTTGGATAATATATAGTGCACTCATTCTTTATAACACTGCTCACAGAAGCCATAAATGTTAGCTGCATTTCAATGAGGAAGCCTTATATTGAGGGATGTTCCTTTAAGTCTGTGTGTCATAATGAAGGATGCAAGCACCAAAAGATATTTTATGGTATGAAATCACAGTATAATAATTCTCACTGACCAAGAAATAACATAGAAAGTGAAGTAAGTCATGAAGAAATGAAAAAAGAAAATTTGAAAATTTTCATAGAATTTGTGAATTGTACTGGAGGTAGCAGTACACTGTACTATGATTGGTTGTAAACAATGTACACTCGGGTGTAGTATTTGTTTCAGTTATTAAAACATCATAATGCTGTGCAAGCAATGTGAATGACATCTCATAAATGTTACATAAACTTATCATAATGTCCTCAGTATTTTTAAATGTCACCTTTTGACAACAGTACTTGTATGGTGTGCTGGTAATTACTAATACAGTCTCCAAACATGACACTCTGGTGAATTTATCTAGGTGAGAGAAGTTGTATTTTTCAATCTTCATGAGTTATATTTTGTTTGTTCTTTATAAAACAATTTTTCAAATACCAGCCAAACATTTCTACTGGGTATAGGTCAGGACTCTGTGCAGGCTTCATTAGTTGAGAATATTATTTTAGTCTCTCTTGTCCAATGCATCCTAGTACATCCATTGTTATTCCGAGATGTTTTAAAGTGCATCAATATACTTGGCATAGTCATGCTGCCATCCATAAAAGAAAAAATTGCCCACCGTAAAAGGTTCAACAACCTGACATCTTCAACTCTCTGCCAAGACCAAGGCTGAGTTATGCCAAACAGCTTCCATTTCTTTTTCACCACTTTAACCTTTCTGTCAAGCTTCACTACAATAGTTATTTCATCAATAAATAAAACTTCCAATTACTCTCAACAGTCCATGTAATTTTTACCATGAACAATGCAAGATGTTTCATCTACTTCATGCATGCCTAATTTATTACACACAGTTCTTGGGAAAAATCAGAGAATGCAAATGTCACTGCAAGTTGGCTATTTTCTTCAATGAACTGCAATCCATCAAAGTCTGTTCCTGTCACACTTTGCTACAACTGCCTATTTTCCAAAAGTTTTTTTGTCCCCACATTACCTCTCTCCCAAAATCTTTAAAACATTCTGCAAAATGTCGAGGGATGAATTCCTAGTACTTGTTCAACTTTTACTCTTGTTGAGATTTATATCCCTCTGGAATCATAAAGACGTTGGTTTGTTTTGCTCAAACAATGAATTCCTTTCTGGGACCCACCATATTGAAATTTACAGCTGCTAACATATTGCAGATGAGAATCTGGAAACTACATGAGCTAAAACAAGAAACTATGTGACTGAGTACAAGACACTCCAGCATCGGGAACAAAACGGGGTTTTGCATTTTTATTCCTCATTTTGGTGGGAGCATTAAGAACATATTACAGTTGGCCATATTGAAACTGAAACAATTATGGCACCATTGTGTACATGGATTATATGTAGGTAAACGAAATTTGGCACCAGTGTGTACATGGATTATATGTAGGTAAATGAAATTTGGCACCAGTATGTACATGGATTATATGTAGGTAAATGAAATGTGGCACCAGTGTGTACATGGATTATATGTAGGTAAATGAAATGTGGCACCAGTGTGTACATGGACTACATGTTGGTAAATGAATTTAGGCATTCTTGAAAATGAACTTACAGGCCAAAAATTCTGAAAGTGTAGTTAAAAGTTTATTAAATGCATCAAAGATACATAATATTAAAAACAAAAAAACACTTCCTTAACATTTTTTTCCAACCATTATGATAACTGATGCAATATTGTTAGCTTACAGCATAAAGGTATCTTATTATATTTTCAATTATTTGTTAAAGTTTATCTAAAGAATAGCATTTTAGGAATGGAATGGTAATTTTAAAAAATCATAATGATGTTAAAGAAATAAACAATGAACAATGAATATGGCTAAATCATTTTAATCAAAAGACATGGAGAATCAGGAAACAGGTTAACAAGAAATAAAATTAGCAATAATTAACAATTAATACAATGTTCAAAAAAATAAATGCAGTCTTCATGATAAACCAAATGCACTTTTAAAAGAGAATCTTTTCTAAAATATGTAACATAAAAAACTGACTTCATGATCTAGTCTCAAATGCATAGTAAAAATACCAAAATCTATTTCAAACCTCATGATAACATTATCATACAAAAATTATCATGCCTTAATCATTTCGGACATGATCTGCCATGGTTCAGGCAACATCCATTAAATGGACATGTACTTAAGAAGTTTAATATTTAAGAACCAATCCTGTTTGTTGAACTTTTCTATTCACCTTTGATATAAAAGACACTTGTTAAAAAACAAAATATGATCCTTTCATTGTCCATTATAGACTAGTTTCACTGCTCTAAGTAAATGTTAACATATGATTCTATATTATCTTTTCTTTATGTGCCAATAGTTCATTTATATCCATATTTTAACTATGATTTAAAGTAGTTATAATGGTGATTTCTATTTGAAACAATGTTCTTCAATTGCTTCATGTACTATAATCAGTGTGAGATCCAAGGGAAATAATTACTATTAGTCTTATCATTTGCCTAAATCTAAGTTGCCTCCTTCCACTAATTTTTTATTTTTTTTTAAACACTAAAAAGTGTTATCATTATTAGCAAGACAAACTATACTTGGTAAAAGTGAATAGATACCACAGAAAAGGATAGACTGAAGTCATTCCAAGCCAAAAATAATCATATATTTATCTAAATTAGGTGTCTCAAAAACAAGGCCTGTGGACTACATGCAGCCTGTGGAGTTATTTCTTGTGGCCGCAACTTTTAATTTGTACATTTAATTATTAATGCAAATGAAAAGGTTCAGTGATGTAGTCCTTGGATCAATATACAAGCCCTCATTGTTGTTTGAGACCCCTGATCCAGATTGCACAGTATAAAACTCAAATTGATAAAGTATGATATTTTCATGTCATATACAATTAAACTTTTGAGCTTTAATTAGCAACTATGTGTCAAAGAATTTCTCTACAACAAATTAATAAAATTACAACACACCAGCATACAATATATTCAAGAATAAGTCAATAATTTATACTGAACAGCTTGTGTGTTATCATCAAGTGAAACAGTTATTCCAACCATCTAGTTCAGTTATAAAGCACAGCCTTAAAAGGTGTACCTTATCCATATTACCAAAAATTGAACAAAAGCATCAATAAACTTGGAACTTATGCACCAATTATCAGAGAAGAAAATGGTAAATTCAAATACAAAAGGAATAGAGAATATTGCACAAACCCATAAATACACACAACACTATATGCAAACTTAATTCATATGTATACATGAAAAATTACATGGACAAGCTAGATTCTAAATGCATCCAGAGATTTAAGAAAAGTGATTATTCTTTAAAGGTCAATGCAAATATAAATCTGCTCATTAAAGTTGTTAAAAGAAGATATGATGATACTTGAAAAGATCTCCAAAAGTCATCATGTACTAAAAATAACTCAAATAATTCATAAAAATATCTAGAATCAGATAACTTATTGCATACTGTAACAATCAATACAGTTGCATATAATTTAAAAGAAAGGAAAATTTATTAATAACTAGGATAAGCTACAGTCTGATTTAACTACTCTGTCAACAAAGTCGAGAAAAGGTCAAAGTTTTGGAATTTAATGAGAAGGAATTAAGCAGGCTTTATTTTTGCATTTTTATCATGGGTAATCAATATTGACAAATTTAAATCCACCAAAAAGTTGGCATTGTTTTACTGCATTAACCAATATGATCTCATTGAGTTTTATCTGACCTTTGACCCCAAACCACAAAATGTTATCCCCTTGAACAATTTTGATTAGACATATATTATGAAGAAAAATATTGATTGCATTCGAATTTTAGTAAGATCAGGACAGGCAAGCAAACATGTCACATTTGATTCTTTAGTGCATAATCTTTTTTAATTACTACTATCCAATTTTAGCATTCAAATACCCGTTATATTATTTTAAAAAACATCTTCTAATCCCATGTTTTATTTAATAACTATAACACTAACTGCACTAGTGGTCACCAAAATTATTGCCAAAATGATCAGATTGTGATTTATTTAAAAAACAAGAGACCCAAGTGGATCTGATATTGCTCCACTGAGTCACATAACAGCTGACCATTATACTAAGCATCTTTTTGTTTTTGCAGGGTTTAACACCTCTTTTAAGCATATGATAGGCTAAACATGGTGGCCAGGTTAACTTATTGGCAAAAAATTCCAATAAAATCCCAAGAAGAAATACCAGCTCACATTAAGATACGAGCAAGCTTTCTCACATACTCACATATGCTGATCCTGAGACTTGAACCAATGTGGACAGAGGTGAGATGGCAATGATATGTAAAGGTGAGAACTTTAGACCACTTGGCCACTCTGGGCCCACTGCTTTTGTAGTACTGTAAGAACACCTCGCAGCTACCAACTGTGTCGTTTTTGCCGTATTAGTCCCATATTTAGGACTTGAATACAGGTGTACCTTTTTTTCTTCATAAATTTATTATTTTTTTATAAAAATTTTCTGTTTAGAACTGGCACTCTGTTCCATTTTGATAGAAATGGTATCGCTTGTATATAGGAATACAGTTCTACAATATGATTGGTTCATTCGAAATCAAGGTCATTATGCTTGTCTTTATCCACCATATTGGATTTCACAAACAGTTACTGCTGTCACTGTATCTCGTCTTCGTAATATTCAATTTCTAATCATGTTGAATAAGAAAGAAGAATGATTAGAATTTTCTCCAGGAAAAAGAAAAGAAAACTACTGGAAGGACAAATGTGCCGTCTTGTGTAGATTTGTGAAACCATCTAGTAAAGGAGAAAACTTTAAGTTTTGCAAATTGTGTAATGTGATTTCACTATTGGGCATGGAGGCGACCATGAAATACAAGAGCTTGAAAAAGCTAATAAACATCAGCTTGCTTCTTCATCACAAACAACTGAACTTACGAAGTATATAAATACCATCAAGAACCTTAATGTAATTTGATTGAATTCGGTTTATTAAATTTCTTTTAGAAATGAACTGCCACTTTCTGTTACTAGTGTTGCTGTCAATTTATTTTGCAACCATTTTCCAGACATTAAAATCGCAAAGGAACATTTGTATGCTTGAACAAAAACAGTTCAGTAAGAAAATCATAGAATTATGAACATCAACAAAAGTTGGTACATTGGAATCAATAATGATTGGAAGAAAAAAAAAACAAGGTGTGAAAAAGGCTCCTATAATCAGCCTGTATCGGAGTGTGTTACACTCTTGTACCTTCTGAATGGGCACCCTAATGGAACATGGTGCCTGTCCAGATGGTACCAGTGTGCAACACATGCATCTTTGACATTATATAATAATGTAAGGCACTGTCCTACATTACTGATGGTTGTATATATTGTAAATAGTTGCATATGCATTAAAATTAAAAAAATCAGTATTTGTTCCTGCAAGTCAGTACTTTTGTCACAAGCAGTCAGTATTTTTGTACTCGGGGGTTGGCAGCTATGCAACCTAGGTATGTATACTATCTCCCAAACTTTATTGTGTTGATTTTCATTACTATAGCTGGATAAAACGTTCTAAAGATAATTTAATAATTTATATTAACAGTCTCTTGCTAATAACAGCAGTCATCCAAGATATGAATGATACCAACCAAGGTTTACAGAAACTAATGAGAAACAGTCTCTTGATCAAGCAGCAACACGTGAATAAGCTCAGCAAATCAAATGCAAGGTATCTCATTTGACCTCAACGGAACCTATAACAATGAGAACGTAAGCTTAAGGAAGATCAAACTTCAATTAGAATTTGATCTTGAGAGTGGAAACAAGATAACCTCATTATTGTGTAGATCCAGCTTCTAGTCCAACTGATCTAACAACCTGATGATATAGGACTATAATACATGCCTGACCAAAATTTGGTTAAATATATAGTTGCTAGATCCTTTACAAACCCAGCCAATCAAATCCAAAGTCATATAATAAAATATCTCCAAGCTCCTAGTCCTTTTTATGAGCTGAAACTTACTTACACAGAATTTTGAAATGCAATTAAAATAAAAGATCACTTATCAAAATGAAAAATATAATTCTGGTGAGAGTATCTCTATTCAAGGCAGATATCTGACCTTCCTAGTTGTTCAAGGCACTGAAGACAAAGTTCTAACATTATATGCCTATTCTGTACCCTCTCTGCTTCATTGATACCTGGAAAAGCATACCCATCTGGAAAAAACATACATTTCTGTAACGATGCAATTTGAGCACACTCGTTTAGCAATATGTAGATATCCTCAATGGGCAAAGGAGTAAAAGTTTGGATAGTTATCATTTTAAGTTGACTGCACTCTATACACTTCTTTACAATCTGTCGGAGTCCAACGTCTGAAAGACTTGTATATGAGATTCCAAAGCAAACAATATCGGGCATTTGGTGCAAAATATCCACACACAGATATGCAAGAGCTTTGAGATCATTTCGACTCAAATTCAGTTCCTGAAGGAATTTTAAATTCTCCCATTGTAGTAAGAATTGAATGTCATTTTTGCTAAGTCGGCAGTCACACAAGTTCAAGTAATATATACACTGGTTCAAATCAGTCAACAGCGTATTCAGACACTCTTTTAGATTGCATGCTGACAAATTTAATTTCTGCAGCCTTGGAAGGTGCCTGAGGGTTTGACTGAGATCATGTGCTGCATTAGGATAGACATTGATGTGAATCGTGTTCGGCAGGCCCAAACAATTCAGGTTTGGCAAGAGAAGTAAACCCTCCAATAGATCATTAAATCTTTTGACTTCTGTACACAACAGAGGATCAGTAATCTGAAGATGAGTTATATCCTGCAAAATAAAAGATCTGATTAGACATGAAAAATGGTCTTCACTGGAAGGTGGCTTCATTTCAGATGGTAAATTGGCCTTTTATGTAGTAAGTATCGACTGGGTTATCTTGATTGCTATTAAGAGGGAGTGGTTTTATTCAAGTGTGGCAAGGTTGAGCAAGTATGTTTTTATCACCTTGTCACAGACAAGTAACTACTGAAAAATTGCTGGCCAGAAGTTATCATTTGTCTGTAACATAGAAAATATATGGAAATTTTAATGTGAGTTTTAAATGTTTATACATGCATTAAATATTGAAACAGTCAATATGTTCATTATTGAAACATATCTACATAAAGAATTTCATGAATTAACAGCAATACAACAAATCTCTTTACTACATCACTAAATAATAATTCAAAATTCAATTTCAACCAAAGTTTTAATGCAAAAAATGAAAACCATTAAAGAAATAAGATTGGTAAACTGAATATTCATACCTCTCTACATAAACAAGTAACAATTCAAAATAATTCAAAAGCCAATAAAAAAAATATTGTAAGTTTTTTATTTAAAAAACAACATTAAAGGAGTTATAATTAGTAAATCAAGTGCTTCATACCTCTGTAAAGCTTGAATCAACCAAATCCTTTTTTAGCTTGACTTTTTAAAAGAGTAAGGAAAACATTTGATGCCAACCAGTTATCAAAAGCAGTGTTCAGATCAAACTCTTGTTTTGAGACAGGCTATTATATTTGCATTTATTACAATCTCCTTCATGTATTATTTTGAGTTTGTGGTTACTGGTAGGAATATTGCTAAGTATAACTATACCAATGTTATTTCAAAGGATTCATCACAATGTGATTCTAGGTGGAATTTTTGCATCTTAAGTAAATTACTTTCTGTTTCATCTTTCAGGGCAAGACTTATTTTTACACCCATGATTTTTACTTTCAAGAAATCATAAAGTTATGGTGTGTGTTCTTTTCAGGACGTAATTTGCTAATAATGATCACAGGGAAAAAGTTGCAGATTTGCTGAAGGGATTTGGGTTGGGCAAAGTTAAAAAGCTAGAACACTGTTGAAAACTTTGAGACAAGTTTCATTTTAGCAATACATCTTCAAGACTAACTGTATACATGGTAGTATTTGGAGAGGTATTACATTACAAAGTTAAATTCATCTCACTCCTAAAAGATATAAAGATTTTTTTAAAAGGTTTATAGATGTGTTTCTTGAACACTGTTGTGATGTTTATATGGAATGATTTGATACTTTGTTAAGAATGCTACATCTGGGTCTTGATTTATAAAAACCAACGCATTAATTTAGTTAGACATGCTTCTATTTAACACTATATCACTGATCCTTGATCCCATGATCATTACCCTTTATATATCAATGCATCATTATTGGCCATAATACAATAATTAGGTCACCATGACCCATTGTTTAAGCTTGAATGATTTGGGATTCTTTTATTTTGACTATATTTTTTGGTAAGTTGGAACACTACAGTTGTAAAAGGTTTGTTAAATTGAGAATCCTGAAGAGCTTTCCATCCCATCTTTAACCATATCTGCTAGCAAGGTGATTATTTTGCACATGACAAACAATTCCAAAAAATGACGGTCCATTTTCCAGACAATTTGAAGTGGATAGCAACTGATGTTCTTTGTGAAAGTTTGAAAATAAATTTAGAAATGGATTATAAATGACTTGTGGTTTGAGCAATTAGCATATTTTACATGCACTAGATAATTGGCACGAATTTCTGCTACAGTTTTCAAGTAACAATTTATTTCTGCTCTACATCAATGTGTTTCACATGAAAGTCTCCATGAATGGAGAGAAACTGGTAGTTATAATCTTCTTCTTTCTGCATGTTACTAAGGTAAATACCCAGTGTGCATATTGTGATGAGCGTGGAATGTATGGTGAGTGAAACAATATAGCCGAGACAGATCTGAATGAGACACAGAGATCAAAACTCAAACAGATGTGAAATAGGAATGCCAACTTTAAACAAAATAGAAGATGAACATAAATGTAGTAACACTACAGTTTGATCCAACAATTTTCTTTTTTCCATTAAATTTTGTTGATTTCAAGTAGTTTATGATTGAAGAATGCTTCCGACAGTCATCTTTTATACAATGTATCACAATGAAGTCAGTCATGAAAAGACTTGAAGAGAAATATTTTTGAATGCTGATGCCTTGCACATCGATGTATCTTGTACTTTTTTTATTTCACCAAGATATATTTCTCATTGGCCATGTTCGGTTTAACAATGTTCTAGAACTTTCTCAAGCAAATGTAATTTCTGAGTGGTCAATATTTAATTACATCTATTATGGAAGCACTTGTTAATGCTTTCAGAGAAGACTTATGATTAGATATATAAGCAATCCTTTGAAGATCAAGATATATCAGTGATAAAGTTGGCAGTTTCTCAATATAAATTGCTGTATCCGACTGTATCATGTAAAAATAGGAATTATTCTGATAACAGTGGGTACAATTATTTTGGATATATCAGTTTGTTTTATCAAATTCATGTTAGGATTCAATTCAAATTCATGTTGGGATCAAAATAATGACTTCAAATCAGGTATCATAATAATACAAAGAATTTTTTAGCAACCTCATGTCATTTATTACTAAAATCATTACACATGGATTCAGCGTACCATATAAATACACTAGCATGTACATGTAACGATAACATTTATGATAGATATATGTATTGCATCATAATGGTGTTTTGATAAATGCAATATTTAAACTATGACTAATTAGTTATTATGGGTATTTTTTATTCTCAAACCCAGTTAAATTTTTACCTTGAAAACTGCATAGGCCTAGTTATATATAAAAGACCAAAATCTTGAGTGAGCACTATTTGATGGCTGTCTTTTAAGGCAGGTTAGACTGTAGATCAATGCATTTACAGTGTTAAATATAGCCTGCTAATGTTGCCACTATAAACTATTAAACAGATACCCATTCCAAAATTTTGCAATTCACTGAAGGAATGAATCCAAGTTAAATATGGGCCATAACTCTGTAATTATTGTTAGAAAACTGCAAAAATGAAACTTGACATGATCTTCCTAAAGTGAGGTCTTGTATTATATCTGCTTTCAATCTATTAAACTTTTCAAAAGTTAATGAGTGTAAACAAAATCTGTCATGGAAGTGATGGGACAGTTGGACATGGGGAATACCAGATGCACCTCCATTGATGTGGCATTGGTAAAGAAATGCAACACTGGAAACAGATACAGTGGACCCCGCTATATAATATGGTAGTTGGGAGCCTTAGAATCTGACCATGTTATGAACCGAACCGTGTTATAAGCAACCATGTACAATACCAACACAATTTTGGATTTAATAGGGGGGGGGGGTAAAACAAAGACGGGAGCGAAAATGCATGGCACAATTACCATTTTTGATCAATATATATTAAATGAGATAAACAATTGCTGTGGTAACAGAAATTGCAGATATAATATATTACTTTATTCAGAGAACCATGCATTGGTACATACACGTGTCTAATTTATATATACATGTATAATCTATTGCATGAAAAGAGTATAAACACCGTGTACTCACCAGCGAATCTTGTAACATAAATTGAATCCATAATAAAATATTTCCATCAAAAATATCCACACAAGGATGTAAAATATTCAATAATTTTGTCACAGATAATTATGTGACTGAATTCAATGAAAAGAAAAAAACAAAAATTACGTAATGGGTGTACGTAATGAATGATGAAATAGTACATGTCCGTAGAATAAATAATGGAAGCTAAAGTGTATTCTTATAATAACTACATGTCCATCTCAGGATCTTTCTGTCTCTGAATTCAGTCATTGTAAATTTCAGCACATTTTCCCACCCAAGCTGCTAGTCAAAGTCCTTTGAACTTGCCGCCCAGCTATTGCGTCATGTTCTTTTGATGTACTCTAATAAATACATCCGGCAGAACTGGCTGCATTTTAACCACTGAATTATGTCACTGTAAATATCAGCACAGCTAAAATGATAAAGTAACTTGCAGAATTCGAATTTACTAGTCAACAGATTGCATAAAATAACACGCATATGTTGGCAGCTTTTTGTTTCTTTGATGATGTATAAATCGTTTCCCCCTGATTGAACAAGTTTAGCTCAGCAGTTCACTTTGATGATAAACAATGTACTTAAATTAATTGATTTATACATTCTGGTGAGAATCTTTTATCAACCCCCGCATTGGCTGTTGCTTAGTTGTGTATGAAATTAAGAGAACATATATCGGAGATCATTAGAGCAACGATTGTATTCGGAATGCATTCAAGACAAACACAAAGTAGAAACGATGGCTTCATTGCTCAGGGATCAGTAATAATAATATTGACACTTATGAGCTGTCATTTTTCAACAATAAACAAAGATCAAAATTCTCAGTAGGCCCAGCAATTGGTTCGTATTTCCGATCTTTATTCTGGCACAAAACTAGAAGAAATTTGTTATTTTTTGAAATTTTAGGATTTCCTCCCCAAAATGATAATACATTTTCTACACGTTTTTTTTCTTCACACTTTTTAGACGAGCATGAGAATGATAATTAAACTCTTGACGTATTTTATTTTTCATACTTAAAAGATTTTTTTTTTGGGTCTTTGAGAAAAATACCTGTAATAAATTACCTGAAATTTCGGGAGCCATGCCATGACCGTGTTATATCCGAATTCGTGTTATAGCGGGACGGGTTATAGCGGGGTCCCACTGTATATAAATATTTTGATAACCAATGTTGGAAACAATATTACCAATGGCATTGTATTCAAATCACATTATTACCTAAACCTATAGTATAAACTCACCCGAAGACGAACCACATTTCCAATGTTGGTGAATGGCATAATAACCTCAGATATTGGTTCAAACCATACTTTCTGGCAGGCAAATCTAAATGGTGTTTCATACTGAAGAGCAAGTCCTATTGGAACATCCTCCAGAGTCACCTTGCATTCAAAAACCACTTTCACTGGACCTAAAAAATATGAGAGTGAGATATGTTGTTGTTGTTGTAGGGTTTAAACCCATTTTTTAGATAGGCCATACATGGCAACCAGTATAAATGGTGGAGGAAGAACCCAGGAAAACCCTGGAATGGACAACAGACTCGCAAGATGCTACTGGCAAGTTTTCTCACATAACCACATTAGCCAAATTTGAGATTTGAACCCACAAAGACAGAAGTGAGATGGCAGCAATCTGTAATGGTAAGCGCTTTAGACCACTCTGCCATGCAGGGTCAAAAACGTGATATATATAACTCATATCATATATATTGACTGCACAAGTTGTATTCCAAGTTGTCGAGTTCAGTGGATTTGATTCAACCAGCATCATTATTTCTAAGTACCTTATTTACTTAATATGTTGGGACACCATAAATTAATTGTTAAAAGAAAATATTTGTGCACTGTGTTCTGGGACACGTTTTTTTTTCTTCTTCAAATAATAAGTTGTGGGAGACCTTTTAAATCGTTCAAAAATTACATGTTGGAGAATGCACTCCAGCTCAAAATTTAAAAAAAAAAATAGTAGAGATAAAAAACTCTTTAATCCACTGCAGCAGCATCTCATCAACCCAATCCTTCACCTGCACACAAAGGATCCATTTTATTTTAGCTTTCCAGGGTTCCTGCAGATTTAACAAAAACAAATTCCATGGCTTTTCCAAAACTTTTCCAGGGACATTCACAAAACTCAAGGACCATACTAACTTTAATTGTCAAGTTGATAAATACAAAAAAATTCTATCAATGAAAAATATAAAATAAGTTAACGACAAAAGTTTTAAATACGTACATTCTAAATTTAAATGGGCTTGCACACCTTGACTTCTTGTAGTAATTCATGTCATAATTCAATTTTCAATGTCTTTTGTAATCAAAAGAAAAAATGAAACAATCATATGTAGTCTTTGTATGTGTTCCTGTTTGCACTATTAACAAAACACATCACTTTCCATTAGCTTTCTTGCATTTAGTGAGAAGCAAACTTTTTGTGCTCTACTTTCCAAGGTTTTTCAGAGTTTCTTGTTTCATTTTTGTAGTCTTTCTGAGAGAATTGGATGCAGTTAGCAGGCTTAGAGTATTGTCCTTTTTTGCTTTTTCAGCATTTTAATCAGCCAATTTGAGTAACCAACTATTTCTACACTGATCTGTGATATTTTTGGTATTAAATAATAAATTTATTTCATCATATACAAGGAACATGTTTAAATTATTAGGTAAAGGAGGCTCCATTGACACATATGCTCATGTTCATACCCCATTTAAGGAATTAGGGTTACTAATATTAACACTAGAGCCAGCTATGCTTAAAGAATTTTGGTGGCAGCTCCTTGATACCAGATGCCTTTTGATAGTCCTCTATTCTGGCTGGAGAATCTTTAAAGAAGTATTCATCATCACCATCAGTCTCTTGACATAGTGTGGTCATCGAGGCACTGTGCTGCTGAACATCTGACTAGTTCCCTCTACTTGTCTCGATCATGTACCGATGCCTGTGTCTCCGCAAAACTTTTCCTGGTCCATTCTGTGATGTTGCCAGTCCACATTTTTCCTTTGACTACCTCTCCTTTTACCACCCTGGGTGCTGCCATGCATGACATGGACATACCATTTCAGCTTTCTGTTTTTGACAGTTGTGGGGTGGTCTACATATTGGCCTACACTGCACCTGAGGGTGTTAAGCACTTCTTCATTTGTGATGTGGTTCATATAAGAGATGCCAAGGATGGTTCTGGAACATCTCATTTCAAGTGCCTGGATTCTTCGTTGTAGATCTGCTGTCAGGGTCCAGACCTCACATGAATACAAAAAGATTGAGATAACTGTGCTCTCAATAGTCTGATTTTAGTTTTCAGACAGATATTCTTGTCTCTCCAGATGGGTCTTAGCTTTGACATAGCTGCCATTGTTTGTGCTGCTCATAACAAAATTTCTGCTCTTGATCCCTCTTCAGTGATTATAGAACCAAGATATTTGAACTGGCTCACTGTTTCCAGTTCCAATCCTCTGACTTTAATCTTGATAGATTTTTTGTATGGCACTATTTTGTCAGCTTTGTCTTCTCAGTGCTTATCTCCATGTAAAATCTGGAAGATATTTCATCTAGGTTCTTCACTAAGTTGGCAGGTTCATCTTCACTGCCTGCCAGCCCATCAATGTAATCTGCAAAGCGGAGGTTGGTGATGTTACCCCCTCCAATGACTGTCGCACATTGGTTTTCCAGGGCTTTGCCCATGATGCGCTCCAAGTAGATGTTGAAAAGCGTGGGTGACAGGAGACTGCCTTGACATACTCAGACTGTTGTCTGGAACCAGTCCCCCACAGAACCATGAGCAATTACATCACTGGTAGCCTCAGTGTACAGCTGCTTGCTGGTATTGGTCAGCTTTTAACCCATGTTGTACTTCTTCATTGTGGTCCATAATGCCTCATGCCACACCCTGTCAAAGGCCTTTTTGAAATCTATGAACACATAATAGATGTCTTATTGATGCTGAGAGTACTTTTCACACAGAACCCTGAGATTGAATATTTGATCTGTTGTGCTTCTTCCATTCCAGAACCCTACCTGTTCTTCAGCAATTATTTCTTCTGCTTGTGGTTTCAGTCTGTTCAAGATGATCTTCAGTATCACCTTTCTAGCATGGCTGATCAAACTGATGGTTCTGTAATTTTTGCACAACTGGAGATTGCCTTTTTTGGGGAGTGTTATAAACTGTGTTGGCCATTCACCTGTCTGCTAGATCTTGCTGCAGATCTTTGTTAGTAGCTCTATTACTACTAGTAGCACCCCCCCCCAAACCCTTTCTTGATAAGTTCAGCTGGGATGTTGTCTCCTTCAGCTGCCTTTCCATTTTTCAGAAGTATCAGATGTTGCTACATGTCTCCTCCAGATTCCACTCTGTGGCAATAAAACCAAGATCCTGTTGGCAACAACAAACTTTCCAGGGTGTGAATCATAAATCTCTGCATTCAACATGTCAAATATTAGTTCCATCCACTGGGGCCCCGTGTGGCTGAGTGGTCCAAAGCGCTTTCCATTACGGATCACTGCCATCGCACCTGTCTGCATGTGTTCGAGTCTAAGATTCAGCTAATGTAGTTATGTGAGAAAGCTTGCCAGTAGCTTCACATGGGTCGGTGGTTCTTTCCGGGGGTTTTCCCAGGTTCTTCCTCCACCAATAATACTGGCTGCCATATATAGCCTATCGTGTGCTGAAAAATGGCATTAAACCCTACAACAACATCAACAAGTTCCATCCACTGACATTTGTAGGAGGTTACATGTACCAAGATATTGGATTATTGCATACAACTTGCCATAACAGACGTTTTTGGAAGAAATTAATTTCGTCTTGACAGATCGTCAAGTGGTAATTACTCAAAGCTGCGTGGCTGACCATGTTGAATTTTCCAATCGAACTACACTGGACATCAAGTGAGATCTACTGTTAGGGGAACTAACTCTTGTTATAAGAAAAGAAGAGAGAAATATAAATGAAACCAAATTAGTACTTACCTTGTACATTAGATCAAAGAAATAACAGACTTTTAGGAAGAAATTAACTGCGTATTGACAGACTTTCAAGTGGTAATTACTCTAAGCAGCGCAGCAGACCACTTGAAATCACATAATATCTACTGTTAGGGGACTTATTCTTGCTAACACCATGTCATGCATGTATGACAGTTGTCTTCAAGATACTGGCTGATTATTTACCTCTTGTTTGCGATTTTGTTGGATCCAGTTTTCAGTCGGATAACATGTTCAAACCTCTAAGCACAACCAAATACAATTTGTTTCTCAACGTTCACGTCAAATGAACAATGTGACGTGTGTTATCAGACATAAGCGATACATGCTACAGTATGGAAGCCTATACTATACAGTATATAATGATTTTGAGGATATACTTTATTTTTTAATGTTTATGTTGAAAAAAAGAAATAAACGAAATCATTAAAAGGTTAGTTTCTTTCTTTTTATTATCAAATAAGCATTATGTTTATCTATATAATTGCAAAAGGCTTGGGCGGGAGCTCAAATGCAAAGAAAATTTATTTCGTTTCTTTAATGTCCACAAGATGGCCACTACTGCTTGTGCCGGCTAGAAGCAGCTGTTCAGTTTTTTTGTGCCATTTTTCATGATATATGTGCTTGTATGTCTTTGTCTACATTACTGTGTTCATCAAGCATTGGCTGTTTAGTTTGTATGTGTTTCTCCATCTCCTTGTTTTGGAAATGAGAACAATTAGAATTTTTCTCAGCTGCCTTCCTTCACTGCTACAACATCCTTTGTTGTTGAACAAACCACCTTCATATGATCGCCAGTTAACCTGTTTATGCTTCGATGGACCCTCATTAAAGGCTTTAAATGACCACTTCTTGGCTCTCCACACTACATAGTGCTCTAGACTAAACAAACTAGGACTATATTCATCATTACTTAAATGTAAACGGAAACGAAAAAAGAAACAATTCAATGCTGGCACAGCACAGAACAGGAGGAATTCCAGTTATATCCCTATCGTTTTTTCTGGCTCAACAATTTAAAAATTCAGCCGCTAATTTAGATAACCTGATTAAAATCCCTATTAAATTAACAACCTTTGTGTCAACTATAAAAGATATACCACTGTGTATTGCATTATTCAATGCCCAATCAGTAGGAACATTGGAAAAGTGCACAGAAATTGTTAATTTTATCAATGATCAGAATATTATCGTCTTTTTCCTGACAGAAACATGGCTAAAAACATCAGGCGATGAGCTGAAATGCGCTCACCCACTGGTTACTCAATCAAGTTGTTCCCCTGCCAATCTCACGGAGGTGGAATTGCTGTCATTAAAATGAACGCCATAGTCAAATGTCTTAACCACACCAAAACCTTCAATTTCTACTACACATCACTTGAACTAGTCCAAACAACACTCACACTGGTACAAAGGTCAGCCTATTTTTGATGCCTCTACCATCCTCTTCCTAATTGAAAAACAAGATGACCAAATATCTCTTTTGTTTCTGCATCTCCTGGAGTATGAAAATTTGATAGGTGGCAACCTGATTCTTCTTGAAGATTTAAATTTTCACTTTGACTGTCCTGGAAACCCATACACATCAAAACTCATAGATCCCATTAACGTTTTCAACCTCAAACAGTCAGTTAACCAACCCACCCATAAACATAGTCACATTATAGACTGGATTCTTCATAGACATGATAATTATCTATGGTCTTCGCTGGAATACCACGAACTTGCATCAGAGTACTTCTGCATTATATGCTATTTTGATGTATTAGTCACTAAACCTTTATCCCTAACCTTAACTTTTATTTGCTACTAAGAGAAAACTCTGTTCGATAAATAGAACCAAACTAATGCATGACATCTAAGTAAACCTAACAATTTGCTTAACGCAGCACAGACATTTTTCATTATACTGTACTAAGAATATTTTTTTTAAAAAGTGTTCTTGTGTACCACTTACCAAACTGCTCTCCATGGGGAATGTAGGGATCAAGATTGGAGAAAATGCAGCAAATTTTGTTGATATACTTCTGAATCTTCTCCACAGAAATATCTGCATTGAAAAAGAAAATGAAATTCCATCTGTCTTTATCATATTTATCTCTGCATAACACATGTCCAATAAAGAACAGCATAAACCAAGAACTACCACTGCATAATATCCCTACAGATCATGGTCTATACTGCTCAATACAAATCATGATACCCTTGTATATCATGGTCTATAATGCTCAATATAAGTCATAGTACCGGTACCCCTGTAGATTATGGTCAATAATGCTCAATACAACCATAATGCCAATGTATATTGTGGTCTATAACTCACAATACATGTCTATATACCCCTGTAAATTACGGTATAATTATAATGCTCAATACAAGTCATAATACCCATGCAGATTATGGTCTATAAGGCTTAATACAAGACATAATACCCCTTTAGATTGATATCTATAATGTTTAATACAAGTCATAATGCCCCAGTAGATTATGTTCTATAAGTCTCAATACATGTCATAATGCCCCTGTAAATTATGGTCTACAATGCTCAATACAAGTGATAATACCCTTGTATGCTCAATACAAGTCTTAATATCCCTGTAAATTATGGTCTAATTATAATGCTCAATATGTCATAATGCCCCTGTAGATTGTGGTTTATAATGCTCAATAAAAATCATAATACCCTGTAGATAATGGTCTATAATACTCAATACAAGTCTTAAAACCCTTGCAGTTAATGATCTATAGTGCTCAGTATAAATTATTACACATCTCTAGATTATGGTCTACAAGACTCAGTACAAGTCATAATACTCCTGTAGATTATGGTCTATAAGGCTCAATACAAGGCACAGTGCCCCATTAAATTGTGGTCTATAATGTTCAATACAAGTCATAATGCCCGTGTAGATTATGTTCTTTAAGTCTCAATACATGTCCTAATGCATACATGCCAACCCCTGACGAGGAAAAGGCGTAATCCAAGTGGTCAAAAAGTAGAATCCATACAGAAAAAGCGTAATCCACATATAACATACTAAAATTTCAATAAACAATGATTTATTTGCCTTCTCATCTTTTAACATCCTTTACTGTTTCAAGTTTTCATATGTAGCACTTTTAGATTTACACACATCGACTAGAAACCATCTTAAGACTTAGCGCCAAAAATATTAAAATTCTTTCCACACAGCCGGATATAGATGTCACGTGATGCTGCACTCTTGTCTTAATATTCTGAGGATTCTGTTATTTTTTGTTTCAGTTTTTTTGGCTGCTTTTTTCGAATTTATCTGGAATTTTTTTAAAGGAGATATTTTTGCTCACATAAATGCATAGACTAAAATAAAATATACTTGTATGCGCCAAATATCTTTAGACTGGTTCTGCAGCAAATATAAATTATAACATGGAATCTGCATGTAAAGATTAAATTTAGAAAACAAGTCTGCTCTCTCGTCACTAAGCATACAGATGCAATATATAGAATTCAAGGTCAACAGTAGAACCAGGTTAGCTATAAATAGAACATGATACTGTTAGGAAAATCCATGGTCAAGCATACTCTTATATTGTAGTTATGTAAAAGCCGTCATTTCTAAAATACGATCTGTGGGATTAATGGAATGTTAATAATAACGAGAAAACAGATAATAGATTTTTTTTAAGGTCTTTATACCGAAAAAGCGTAATAAAATAAGTGTAACGCATAATTTAGCGAAAAAAGGCGTAATGATTATGCCAAAAGCGTAATGATTAGCATGTATGCTAATGCCCCTGTAGATTATGGTCTATAATGCTCAGTATAAATTATTACACATCTCTAGATTATATTCTATAAGTCTGAATACATGTCATAATGCCCCTGTTGATAATGGTCTATATTGCTCAATAAATGTCCTAATATTACTGTACATTATGGTCAATAATGCTCAACACAAGACATAATGCCAATGTATATTGTGGTCTATAAATCCCAATACATGTCTTAATACCCCTGTAAATTATGGTATAATTATAATGCTCAATACAAGTCTTAATACCCCTGTAGATTATGGTCTACAAGGCTCAATACAAGTCATAATACCCCTGTAGATTATGGTCTATAATGCTCAATATAAGTCATAATGCCCCTGAAGATTATGGTCTATAATGCTCAATACAAGTCATAATACCCCTGTAGATTATGGTCTACAAGGCTCAATACAAGTCATAATACCCTTGTAGATTATGGTCTATAATGCTCAATATAAGTCATAATGCCCCTGAAGATTATAGTCTATAATGCTCAATAAAGGTCATAAAGCCCCTGTAGATTATGGTCTATAATGCTCCATACAGGTCATAATGCCCCTGAAGATTATGGTCTATAATGCTCAATACAAGTCATAATGCCCTTGTAGATTATGGTCAATAATGTTCAATACAAGTCATAATACCCCTGTAGATTATGGTCTATAATGCGCAATACAGGTCATAATGCCCCTGAAGATTATGGTCTATAATGCTCAATACAGGTCATAATGCCCCTGTAGATTAGGGTCTTTAATGCTCAATACAGGTCATAATGTCCCCTGAAGATTATGGTCTATAATGTTCAATACAAGTCATAATGCCCCTGCAGATTATTAAATACAAATCATAAGCAGAAGAAGTGGCAATGACCCAGTATATCAGTATGTTCTTTGTGGTTGGGAACTCTGTCGATGAGATAAAATGAAATGGCTGGGTACTCTGAATTATGAATATGAGGTTGAAGGATTGTTGTTGTTGTATTAGGGTTTAACGCCATGTTTCAGCACAAGATTGGCTATACAAGGCAGCCAGTATTAAAGGTGGACAACGAACAAGGGAAAATCCCTGGAAAGAACCACCAATCCACGAGAAGCTACTGGCAAGCTTTCTCACATACCCACATTGACCGAATCCGAGACTCAAACCCATGCATACAGAGGTGATATGGCAGCAATCCATAATGGAAAGCACTTTAGACCACTTGGCGACCCTCGAGGTTGAAGGAAATAGAGGAGAAAAACTAACACAACCAATCAGATGAACACATAAATTGAAAGTCTCTCTTTGTTAGGTTCATGGTTCACAACACCCCAAAATAAATGCAATTTAGAGAAAATCCACCATTCAGAGATTCATTAAATTAAAATTAATAATCTTTGATGTCATTCCACCCGTATTATAACAATGGGTGATGACAGAGTCACCTTTCCTTGGATAAGAGAAAGTTGACTTACCATTAAATCTTAGACACAAAGTACAAACTAATCAAATTTCCAACATTTGATGGAAAACTCATGCTGATGTCATCTGTCATGATAATGGATCATGTCACTGGCAAAGACATAACAGATCTGAACAGAAAATAGAAGAACCCTTATCTGAAATCAGTGAACATTGAAGGACCCTAAAGTCAGTGAAACATCATCACTAATATCTTTAATGTCCATGAACAGTAAGTTTCCTACTATTACTTTTTCCACATATTGTCATATGAAATCATTCTATGTATGTTTATTTCAAATAAAAGACATGGGAATTAGAAAAAAAATCTTTCTTCTTTAACAATAAGGAAGTGATAAAACCATGTGCATGCATCTAGACATTTTTTAACTACCACAATTATAAGATAAAATATTTGAAGTAATTATTAATGGTACTTAAGACAACATGCTTATTAAAAAGTGTTATAATCTGACTCTCATATATTTATTTTCTGAAAGACTACTGCTTTATATCAGCCACATGTCTTAAATAACTGCAGGTTTTCAAATGTACACTTTTTGTAAGTTTTTATAGTGTTGTGACCTGTCATAAAAGACCATCTTTCTTGAGAGACCTCAGTATTTTTTGCAGAAGTTGTAGTCTTCTGAGACAGGTTCAACTGGATGTATGCACGGATCCATTTTTCATCATCCATATATTACCCATTGCTTAATCAAATGCTGCAATAAAGTTCCCAATTTTTGTAAACAACATAAGGTCATCAAAAATGTGTGGATATAGATAGTGTGCTATGTATCTAGCTAAGTGGTCAAGGTCTGTGATTATCAAATCAGTAATTTAGCTTACTTAGAGGTATCGTCAATAAATGTATACATACCTGTGAATGCAATGTATATACCGCATGGTCCATGAACATTTTTTAAATCTGATTGGTTATTATACCTGATTAAGTTAAATATAATGGCTATAATTGGATTAATGATAGTCTAATGAGAAGCGTAATGTTTCCTTTTTGAAAGAAATTATGTATATTAGCCATAATTTTAAATTTTTTATTTGTAGAGTACCTTCCACATGTTGTTGTGAAATACACAGGATATGATAGACTTTAAGAGACAAATATCTAGGCTTTTTGTGGAGACAAGTATCAATAAAGGTTGAAGAATCTCAAAAAAATTCCACTCACCAAAAAGTCAAACACATTTATTCACCCAGAATAAGCTCTTACTCAAGCAAGTATTTCAGAAATGTTACAGTTCTCAAAGACTTCAATTTGAGAAGTTCTATTTTCTGAAACTTATTCCAGTGACCATTCTAATAAAGTTTTTACATAATTCCAAACTGAAACCTGTCTGCTTTCCTCTGGTAAGCATGTATTTGTATTGAAAAGTGACAAAGCACTGGTTGTATGAGATTGAATTTAGAAACAAAGAAAACACTATGATTGAAAGTATGGACTTTCAATGAGCCAAGTCAAGAATATGCTCAATGGAGCTTGATTTTCATTAAAGAGAAACACTATACACACTGAATCAGCACTGTGATTAGAAAATCCACTTGACCAATGGAAATAGTCAGGCTGGGCAAATGAATTTTCAACCCATGTTATGTCTGAATTTAAATGCAATATTAAAAATGTGTAGATGTCAAGTATGTATGTTGTGTGTTTTGACAGGCAGACAGAAAGAGAGAAAGGCTGAGGCAGATTTCATACTAATTACTTAGATGTTTTGACAAGATGCTATGAAAATGTCTGGATTTCCTTTCCTCAACATGGTACCATAGAAATGGGAGACGAGACAACTCACGGCATAATTTTCGATCTGTTAAAAAAAAAAGGCAAGAATTAATGCATATTTTATAACACATCTTATTCCGCATTCTAAGTTAAAAAAAACAAAAATAATTCTTCCTTTCAAAACAAAAACTCATAAGCATACTTAATTTACAACAATTTTCCACTTCTTATCAAGGTAATCACACAAAAATTGAAGGAGGGAATTATGACAAATCAAACTCCTACAACACAGGTTAGTTAACATTTTACATCAGTTATTCAAAGTTAGTGCAGATTTTCATGGGTGTGAGATGATCAATAAATATTGCATTTCAGCAAAAGACCTTCAGATCAACTAAAAATAATTCCAACCTTTATGATATTATAAATTGTAGCAGACACAACCCTTTCTATTTACTCTTGTGACACCTTTATCTGTTTGTTTTTTGTTTTTATGGTTCAACGCCATTTTGAAGCACAATATAAGCTATACATGGCGGCCAGTATTAATGGTGGAGGAAGAACCCGGAAAACTCCTGGAAAGATTCACTGACACACGAGAAGCTACGGGCAAGCTTTCTCACATAACAACGTTACCCGAATCTTAGACTCGAACCAACGCAGACAGAAGTGAGATGGCAGTGATCCGTAACGGACAGCGCTTTAGACCACTCGGCCACTCGGGCCCCCCCCCCTTTATCTGTAACTATCAGAGATGGTTCTACAAGATTATGTAATCATGCTATGAATCATGTTGAAAACTAAATCTGTACACTGAAATCATGCAACAGTTCAAAGGACAAGTTAGATACGAGTCAAGTTAGGCATCCCAAGTTATTAATAAATTAATGGATACTTTTAGTATTTACAATGTCATAACCACCATACGTATTCCAATACGTGTACACAATATCATGAAATAGTATAACAGTTAATTTTCTTCCTAAAAGATTCATCTTATTTACTGTCATAACCACCATATGTATTCCAATACGTGTACACAATATCATAAAATAGTATAACAGTTAATTTTCTTCCTAAAAGATTCATCTTATTTACTGTCATAACCACTATACGTATACCAATATATGTACACAATATCATGAAATAGTATAACAGTTAATTTTCTTCCTAAAAGATTCATCTTATTTACTGTCATAACCACCATACGTATACCAATATATGTACACAATATTATGAAATAGTATTAGTTAATTTTCTTCCTAAAAGATGCATGTTATTTGTTTACAGATTTCTGCATCTTCCAAGTACTCAAAACTACAAGCACAATCAAGGACATCTGTATCTTTTACTTAATTATAGAAGACAGTTTTGCAGTCAACTATCACATATACAATTTTCATACATATTCTCATTTGTATTCATCACTTATAAACAATAAATGAAGACAAACTGTGTTTCTTTGCCCATCAATCATTTATTTGCCATCTATAACTACTGCACACTATAATTAAAACACATTTTATGTTTCTTTAAAAAACTGATGTTTAAGATCAAATATCATTTACCAGGTTTTGCGACCGCAGATGGTGTAATAGGCACATATAATTCTGCAGTATTCACAACATTTATTTAAAATGCTTCCAGGGAACAACACATTTGTATGCCAAAAGGTGGAATGAAATTTGTTTCTGAGCAAACAAAGTTTTGTATTTGGGCCTTAATACCACAGTATCTGTGTCATTAGATGGATTATCAGACAGTTTGGCTGCATACAGTACCCTCAACAACTCATAAACCCACTAATATGCAGTGACTAGCATGTGTCCAGTTTAAAAAAAAAAGAAAATAACAATGGAATTGGACACTATCTACTGAATGTGAAGAAAGCTGATCAGAGCTGGCAATGAAACCTTGATATCGTTCATTTCATCATCAAAAATGTTGGTTAGTGCCTCAAAAGTTAGTATCTACATTGTCAAAATTCTCGTTTTAATTAGAAATCACATATAATATTTTGTTTGATTTTACTGGAAAATATTTTTCTCATCACACTTTAATAATATATGGAGAAATATATATCGATGACAAATGCTTGTAAATGCTAACCAGTGGCAACACTGAACGAACAATCACTAATCATCAGTAAATGTGTCCTGTCATGTGAAATTCATATCTTAATCTTTTAGATCTGTCAATGTAAACAAAATAATTGTGGCATGTTCATTTCTATAAAAAAAAAAAATTGAAAAAGATTCAATCAATCATCACAATGATACCCACAAACATTTTTGTGAGAACCTAAATAAGTGCCAGCTGTGTCTTGATCTACATACAATGTGGGCAAGTGTTTAATGCATTGGAAAAAAACATAATTATAAGGGACCAGAGTTCTTGTATCACATTTAGTATATCTTTTGTATCAAGGGCATGCAACTAATACCTGCTTAAGCTCTTGTGGACACCTCAAAATCAATCCATAGTACTTGCACCATTAAAGAATACATGTATATGAATTAGCAATGTATGCAAATCATTTGTAAATATGATTAGAGTAAAAGAATCAAAAGGTTTAATCAGTGAATTAAAATATTTGGTTCATAACTGGGTTCAAAACCACAAAGTGAGATCGAAAATCTGTATTTCAAAGATGGGTTCAAACAAAAAATGAACACAGACTATGAACATGAAATTTGATCATGCTGTGTACACCTGGTTCACGCATCAAACGGGAACAACGTAATCCTATTTCTCAAAACATTCCCATGGCTCAGGAAGAGAAAATATCAAAAAGGTATGTGTTGTGATGTGTGATGTGATTTAGATTTTTAATTTTTCAATGTAGCTTTTAAAAAAAAATCAGCGATATCACTATGATGTTTGCAATGTGGCAGTTTATAGTGATGTCTAGCACTAGGGCATCATGCCAGAGACATGTAGCATGCATACATGCCAACCCCTGACGAGGAAATGGCGTAATCCAAGTGGTCAAAAAACGGAATCCAGGCAGAAAAAGCGTAGTCCACATATAACATGCTAAAACTTCAATAAACAACGATTATTTTCCCTTCTCATCCTTTACTGTTTCAAGTTTTCATATGTAGCACTTTTAGCTTTACACACATCGACTAGAAACCTTCTTAAGACGTTTAGCGCTAAATTTTAAAATTCTTTCGACACGGCCGGAAATAGATGTCACTTGATGCTGTACTCTATTTCTTAATATTTAGAGGATTCTGTTATATTTGTTTCGGGGTTTTCGGTTGCCTTTTTCTAATTTATCTGGGAAATTTTTGAAAGGGATATTTTTGCTCACATAAATGCATAGAGTAAAATAAAATATACTTTTTAAGCGCTAAAATATATTTAGACTGGTTCTGCAAGAAATATGAATTAGAATATGGAATCTGCGAGTAAAGGTTATATTTGGAAAACCAGTCTGCTATCTCCTCACTACTAATGCTGATTCTATAAATAGAATCGAGGTCAACAGTAGAACCAGGTTAGCTATAAATAGAACATGATACTGTTACGAAAGTTCACGGTCTAGCGTACTCTTATATTGAAGTTACGTAAAAGCCGTCTTTTCTAAAATACGGTCTGTGGGATTAATGGAATTTTAATAATAACGAGAAAACAAATAATTTATTTTTTTGGGGAGGTGGATATACCGAAAAAGCGTAATCCATATACATTTAAGCGTAACGCGTAATTTAGAGACAAAAAGCGTAATGATTACGCCAAAAGCGTAATGGTTGGCATGTATGAGCATGATGTCCCACCCAGTCACATTATCCTGACATCAGGCTGACCAATCCTAATACTAACCTCTTAATGCTGAACGCTGAGCAAGGCAGCTGTTAGAACCATTTTTATAAGGTTTTTGTGTAACTTGGCAGGGGATTAAACCAAATACCTTCTGCATCTTAGGCGGACACTTTAAAGTTTAACTGCTAGGGAACTGAAGCGGTACAAAAGGAATGGATAATGACTACTTCCATAGCACACCAGCATGGAATAAAACAAAATTCGTTGTTGGGAGAGATAAGCTCAGTGAATGAAGCCATGATATTTGCCAAGTGTCATAAACTGCAAATATTATCATGTTATTGTGGTGGTGGTCATGTTTAGACTCATTAAATATGTGATTGGTAATGACAAGCCTTTGTTAATATATTTTTTTTACATTCTACTAACTAAATCAATCTATCTATCTAGTGACGGAAAAATTTAAAAAAATAAAACAACACCAGTTGCAACGCTATTTCAAATAAATATCAATACTTTTAAATTTTTGAATTAACTGGGATGTATCCAATTCATCACAAAAAACAATGCACTGTACCATTTTTGAAACCACAAAAGTTGATGAGCTTTAATCTAGACTCTTTCTTCAGACACAGAAGGCCATACATGAAGACATCAGTCAAGGACAGAGACTCTTCTCCTTCCAGTGGTTGCGTAAGGTAGTTGTATGTGATGTTATCCTCTAAAGGGAGAACATTCCGAACATCCAGCACAGGCAACGGCCATGTTGATATGAGATACTGGACCGAATGCAGTTCTCGATTGAAAATGGCTTCTGTTAATAAGGCTGGGTATAGATCACTTGGTACATCTCCTAATCGTAACCGAGCTATATGAATTGGATTACTGACCAAAAACCTCATACACATTTCTGAAAGTTTTCTGAAATAAACAGAACATATTATGATTATAAACACATTCCAAATACAATAAACAAAATTCTATATTGTTTGTGAAACATATCCGCATACTCAGAATTTTTTCTGGACCCTCCCCAACTCCCTGTCCATGAACAGTTTAGGATAAACCTAAGGTTAAATGTTAGTTGCATGTGAATTTGTCTTTTCATATATGGTAAGTACACACACAGATTTAATGTAGTGATCTCAACAGTTTCTGATTTTTGTCCCAGGGACTGCATTCCCACCTCCAGGGGGGTGGGGTGGGGGGTGGACCAAAATTATTAGACAAATCTGTACATCAGCAGACCACCCCTCAATTACAGTGGAACCCCACTATAATGCGCCCCGCCATAACGTGAATTTGGATATAACACGGTCACGGAGTGGCTCCCGAAATTTTGTATATTTATTCACACATGATATTTTTTTCTTCTTGAAGTGTTATGCCAAAATAAACACGATGTGGTCTTTGTGGTTGTCTTCAATTAATTCTGTATTTTCTGGGGAAAAACAATAAAAATTAGTAAAACTATCTAACGCAAAGTAATAACCTATAAATATAGTATCAGTCCACTTTTTTTTTAATATGTTTTATTACTGCATTCCATTTAATATTCGTCCGATAATACTCCGATTTCTTACATTAGACATGAGTACATGTATATACGCCAATGTGGTGTTTGCTGGGGAATTTTTTTTTAAAACTGTAAAACCTCGCGATAATGTGACCCCGCTTTTAACACAATCCAATTTCATGGACCCCGATTATCGCATTATAGCGGGGTTCCACTCTATATCCCATAGTTTTAAGTCTCAATCATGAGCAGTTGAGGAAACAGTCTTTTACCCAATATTATGCATGTTGTAACCGTTTAAAAAAATACTGACATTCACTTATGCTCATTTAATGTCTACTAAAGTAATAATAATAATAATAATAATGACTTTCTTTAAAGCAGGTAACAAAATTAGCCAAAGAACTAATCTACATTGAGGCCCTCATACAAAAGAATTTATTTATTTTGGCTGCATCTCTTAAGCCACTGGATATATTGGGTTTGGAAAATTGAAACAGCTGGATATTATTTCAGTGTAAAGTTCCTGAGTACTGGAAACTTTTTGCATAATTCCTTATTTGGTTTGTAAATTTTATAATGTTTGGAAGAGATGTATTAGGTGTACAACAAGGTGGGGAGTATTAACTGATAGCCGATACTTGAATAGTGATTGTAAATATTCAGGAGCACTATCATTGGATATCCTGTACATTAATTTGTCAGTCCTCAAATTCAGTCTTTAATAGGTAGTATTTTTAACCTACCACCTAAATTTTCCTTGCTTTCTTTCTGTAATAACATTAGCCTAACTGTTCTTTTTTGAAAATGTGCCAGCTTTACTATGTTTATGTTTTGAAATATCCCATTTGTATTACTGCAGTCTAAATAGGGTTGTATGTAGCTGTTATAAAATAGTTTACTGTGCCTTTCAGTAAGAAAATGTCTTATCCTACTGAGAAGCCATAAACTTGATTTAACTTTCTTTTTATTGATGTTTGATATATGCAGTCTGTGATGGGTTATTATCTACCAAAACACCAAGCAGTCTATCATGAAAGACTATTTGCACATTTTTATCCTTCAATGTCAGACAGTTCATTACTTTCAAGATTTGTTCTTTTTTCTGTGTTGAGATAGAAAATATAGTTTTACCAGTATTTATCACCACACCATTGCATGTGCACCAGTTGTCCAGTTTGTTTAGGGCATCCTGTAAAGAGATTTCCAGTTTATGCTTTGTGTTTTGGATGTCTGACAATGTTTTGTCATCTGCATAGAGATCTGTAGGTCATATTATTGAGTCCCTTAGTAAAAGTTGTAGGTCATTAATAAATAATATAAATAGTAATGGACCTAGAATTGAGTCTTGTTGTACTCCATATCTAATTGTTCCAGGTTCAGACAAAACATTAGTTATATAAACATGTTGTGTTCTCTCACTTACATATGAAGTAAAACGTCTAACTGTTCTTTCATCACATTGGTAGACTTTCAGTTTCTTCAAAAGGATTTCAAGATCCCCCATGTCAAAAGCTTTCCTGAAATCTACAAATACAGATCCTATTATTCTGCCTTGATCAAGTGCTTGAAGCCATTTATCAGTTAAGGAAAGGAAGACAGTCTCACACGTATGTTTCTGTCTAAAGCCTAATTGATAAGGGTGTAACAGCAAGTGTTTGGTTAAATATGACATGAATGAGTCACAGACATGCTTTCCAATCGATTTTGAAAAGTTTGGTAGGAATGAGACTGGCAGGTAGTTATTGGCATCATCCTTAGCACCAGATCTGTGAACATGAAGTACTTATGCAGTTTTCCATATTATAGGGACAGATAAGGTTAAAATGATTATGAATGTTATGCTATATAAATTAGCAGAGGCAGAAGATTTAATGAGTCATGGACCAATCAGATTTCTTGGTATCAAGTTCATGAGACATTTTTTAACAAAGTTTCTTGATACTGGGTGGGATTGAGAAACATTAAGGACTTTGCTGCTGCAGAACTTTTTCAGTTCATTAAATTTATTTTCTCTCACTGGTTCTTTAAACTCCAAGTTTGTGTTGGTCTTTTTGTTTTCAAACAATGATTGAAAGGTTTCTTTTCACTATTTTAATCATACTAATAATTAGGTTGATGAGGTAAATTATTAATTGCTAATAACTATGATACATTTTGAGATCTAAATCAAACAAGATGTCAAGAACCTTTTGTATACATGCCATACTAGCTTACATGTATCAAGCCTACAATATTTTTGTGTGCTTTCAAAACAGTTTCCAAAGAACGAACTGAACAATTTGGAATTAGGTGCCAAAACAAAGCTAATGACAGCACACATCAGAACTGTCAAAATTGAGTTTCATTTTCTCAAGAATCACAATTGGGGTCCAGAGTGGCAGAGTGGTCTAAAGCACTGTCCGTTACTGATCACTGCCATCTCACCTGTCTGCATGGGTTCGAGTCTCAGATTCGGCCAATGTTGGTATGTGAGAAAGCTTGCCAGTAGCTTCTCGTGAGTCGGTGGTTCTTATCGGGGGTTTTCCTGGTTCTTCCTCCACCATTAATACTGGCTGCCATGTATAGCATATATTGTGCTGAAAAATGGCATTAAACCATAAACAACAAAACAAAAAACAAACAAGAATCACAACACCATTGAGACAGTGGTCACAAGAAGGAACCTGAAAGGCACTAGTGATATTTAATGTTTTCTAGTTTTATTTTAAGTTACTCTTTTTCAATGCTTTTAAAATTTATAATTTTAACTTGGCAATATACAGGCAGTATTATGCTGATATACCATTAAACAAATTAGTTAAGTACCTATATACCTAATGCGACAGGCATACAATTTTTAAAAAGACAACAAAATAACTTATCTATTGTTATCCAAAAAGAGGTACTATACCAAGGCAATAAAAACCTGAGATCAATGACGGTTACGCTTTTTTAAGTAAAACTGCTTCTGAATCTGAAGCCATTATCACCATCAACTCCAAGAAGCCAGATTTTACTGAGTGAAAAACTTAGAAATGACAGCCAGTAGTAAAAGCATAATTTGCGCAACAACAATTGCCTCAGTTGACTACTATACATGAGGCCTCACACAAAAAGCCTGCTTCATGCATGTGATCCATTCTTTTAATTCCTATGCTACATCACATGTACAATACAAATTTAACCTGTTTTAGGTTTCTATAACCCTATACAATTTAAACTAGTCAATATGGAAAGTTTACCACAGAATAATCCTTTGTATTCCTACTTCCATCTCCTTAGTAGGCCAAGATGTATACAAACATGGTAGAATCTATATGGTTATAAACACTTGTGTAAACAAAACATAAAGTGCAGGTGACTGTGACCTTCTTCAGTTATAGCAGTAAAAGCACCGTTCCATGATTGGTACATAAACAGTTCCCAATATAAGAACTTCAAACATACAGTTCCAGCAGAGTTACTGAAATCTGAAAATATAAGTCACAAAGTCCTCTGTTTTCAATAAGGATGAAGACGTATACCACTCGCTCTTCCTTTCCCACATGTAAGGCATCCATTAAGTTTGGTATCTGTAATGCAGTATAACTCAGATTACTGCAAGTGAAATTGCTAACAGACAGATGGATGGACTACATCATATGATAATATGCTCCATGTTATGGTGGAGGTGGGCTTATCAAAACTTAACCAAGAATACATGTATCTACAAAGTTAGCAATATCAACCCTCTCCCCAGGGCTTAGATGTTATCAGACCTACTCGAAACTGTTATCTAGGACAATAGGAATAATGAACAGTCAAGATCTAGTGACAATGTATTTATGTATATGCTTTTAACTGTGCAAATACCAATGCCACAAAGATGAACTACAAATTAAGAAGGCATGTCCTTGTATCAATAAATGTCACAAAAATTCTGTAATCAATTAAATGGGTAAATATTCCAAGTATTCTTTCTATCAAGACAATTTAAGAAAGGGAATCAGCAATATAAATTAACTGACCATCTAAAAGAGATGAGATACAGTTTACGTATCACAGATTCAAATGATTTTCCAAATTTATTTCAGTGTAATTTTTAATTAAAGTTTAAGCATTTAATTTTAAATTTGATTCATTTTTTTTTTCTCAGATGAAATAGTTTAAAACTGAATTTCTTTATCCAATAGTACATGATCTTTAATCATGCCTATCATTCCATGTAAACTTGCAAACATAACATATATCAATGTGAAATGAAAATAAATCTTCATTTTCACAAACTATTTATGTAAAACTATGGCAGACAATCTGAAAGTGGTAACTGTTAACATTCTTTCAGAAGCAATGTATTTCATCTGTTTTTTTTTTAAATCTGGGTGCTGCAGTAAATTAATTTTATGTTTCGTAATGAAACTCACCAATTTTTTTTAGTTATGTCCAAACATTTGTGTGAAAAAAAGAGAACTACCAGCCACAACTGTCTGAAAACTCAGTATGCATAACAAGATTGTTTAAAGAATGTAGTAGTGTGATCCAAAAGCTTAGCACATCCAAAACCATATGGCAAAGATGTTCAATTAAAAGTGCCCCCAATACCAAATTCTGTGCCAATGGATTGACCAAAATTTATAAAACTGCTAAGCATATCTACAGACCATCCCCAATGTAAAGTCTCTAGCAGGAATAGTGTAAGCACTTTTGTTTGACAGTATGCATGCATGTACTGTCCAGATATCTGGGATTAGATAATTTCCAGTCTTTCTTCTAAATGTGCAAGGATAATTATCAATTAAAAACAAATGTACTGCAAACAAATCTATTTTAAGAACCCATGTCCCTGTGCTCTGCTGTTATATTAGACCCAAATAAATATCTGTTCCTTGGGCCAAGACTTATAGACAGGTTTCATACTATATTTTAACCTTGGTGAGCAAATATGTCTGCCATTTTCATCTTTGCTCCAAAGAACCTCTCCCTCGTCATTTCTGTGCATGTGGTAGACAAAGTGTGTATCCGTCATCCACAAAGGGTGAGATGGTGAAATCTCAAACCCACTGAAGTTCTTTGTTTTATAGTTGACATCATCCATGCAGTCATTCATTTTCAGTGGATACAGAAGATCAAATCATCTTCATTTAGGCAAGTATCAATTACCTGTAGAAAAAAAAATGAAAATATATTTTTTCATGCTTTATAAATACTGTAACTTGTTCATTTTCAACTAAGCTGAACTTTACAAATTACAGTAATTTAATTTTAATTTGTAATATGGTTGTTTGGGAATACTATAAAGTAGCATTATCGCTACACTCTGCTTAATTATTACTACTTAATTATTACTAATTCATACCCCATCTGTTTTCATCTTACATCTTCTCAGGGAGTTGGCTGAAATTCCAAAACCCTTTTTTGACATCTACAGACAACCCCAAATCATAAATCAAACTTAATAGCCCCTATCTTAAATTGCATCAGGAGCTGTAAATTACACAACTGGAAATAATATGCATTTAATACACAATTACATACAGAGGTCTCACTAGGATTTTAAAACTAGGAGTCCTGGACTCCAATTCTGAATAAAATAGGAGTCACACCATCAAAAGTTGCATCCCATCCCCAATTATTTAAACTCTGCAGATTAGAAGAACTCTTGGTTGCCATTGAGTTTAATTCCCCCATTCTTTATAACACTGACATGTACAACTGTATCAGCTTATTCGGCGTGTCTGTTAATTCTACACAACAATATGTCATTTCTGTAATTAATCGATAATGTGCCTTTTTGGTAAATTTTTAAAAAATTGGGGGGGGGGGGCTGAAATGCAGACAGAAAGATTCCAAAGTAATGTATTTCATTTTCATAGCCTGATGCATAAACATTACATTTTTTCAAAGCCATGCGCAGAATAGTCCACTATATAAGTTCTAGCAACTTAAGCACAGCTCTCAATCTCATTTAAATTTTCATCATTTTTTTGTTTAACCCCAAAATACTTGTCCAAATTTGCAAATGGCATTTTGTCCAAGTCTCGATGTGTCTTGGTTTCAAGTTCATATGCAATATTAATACAGCTACAATTGAAAATGAAATCAATTATAGGATCACGGGGCTTCACTAATGTAGCAAATTGTGATTGTTTTCCTTTTTGGTGACAAAATATACCATCTGGTGGTATTTGTGGCAACACCAACTTTGGCTGATAAAAACTGTATATACAGTCTTGCATCTGGAGTAGAGAAAATCAAAGGCACCATGACAGGAATTTACAAACATGGATATAACAATGCACTATTATATCATAATCTGCTTATGCTGATATCTGGCCTTATTACTGTATGGCTGCTGTATTATAATCAAAATAACCATGCAACTGACTAGTTAAAATCCAACACCTCTGAAGGCGGAAACTTTAAATGAGTACAATAAACCAGATGAAGCTAATTTTTAAAAAAATACCTGATGGAAGAAAAAAATAGTTTTTGCTGACACTTCAAAGAATAATGGTTACCTTTGAAGCACTGATATATACTCAACAAATAAAACAAATCTGTCTCAATGTTCTACAATTATCTGATGCAGCAATAACAAAAGAGTTTTTGTTAGGTCCTTCAACTGGAGTCTTTAGCGGTGCCTTCAATAACAAATGCACCATCACCAAAGCAAGCCGACGACGTTATGCAAACACACAAGTCTCAGAGTTATTTGGCTGCCTGGCATCTAGCTTTCATGAATTGACACCAAAATATGGTGTTGTAGGGTCTAATGCCATTTTTCAGCACACAATAGGCTATACATGGCAGCCAGTATTAATGGTGGAGGAAGAACCAGGGAAAACCCCCAAAAGATTTCTCACATACCCAATTCGAGACTTGAACCCACACAGAGGTGAGATGGCAGTGATCCGTAACGGAAAGCGCTTTAGACCACTCTGCCACTCCAGGCCCCCTCCAAAATATGGAATTTCCTTTACATTCTTTATAAAATCCTTATCATGTAACTCAAAATTATAATTAAAAAAAATGAAAATCTCATAAACTGCTAAACAACCGTTTTCTCTAAAACAGTGCTGTCCAGCCTTTTGGACACCTTGGGCCACTGACATTTTTTTCTGTAAAAATTTATTCATAATTGTTTACCTCATTATGAAGATATACTATGGAAAGTTGAACATGGACTTTTTTAAATACATAAATGCACAAAAAATTGCTAAAGCTCTTGCAGGCCATTTAAAAGCAACCTGTGGGCTCCAGGTTGGACTGCAGAGCTCTAAAACGTCTTGCGCACATGCATTGATGGATAGTCTGGGATTTCCACCCCATGTTTGTGTGTGAGGTCACTATGCATTCCCTACTGAAAACACAGAATTCACCAACTTCATGCAGTAATGGCTATCGGTAGTCAATACAATGGTTACTTCTCTGAAATCTTACCTTCCTGTCAATTAATACTGTCATTAACCCAAACATCCAGACATTACAAAATAACTGGGTTTTTTTTCTTTCTCTCTCCAGATAATTCATGTGATTATGAAAATTATACATTTTTCCAATTACTGTCCACAAAATTATCTTTACTGTGATTTTTGTGTATCCGAATAGTTGCTAATTATGGGATAATTATGATGGAGAATTTAGCATCATATCCATAACAACTATATACAAGTCATCACAGGAGTCAAACTGGAACTATGATATTGCTTGATCATGTGATCCAGATTCTGAGACCTTTTATCTTCCTTGACATCAAAAGATCAAGTCATCCAAATAAAATATGAAGGGGAAAAGTTTCATTGACTTCAGTCATATTATAACGAGTAGAATTAGCACATAAATAATGTCTATTTCTGGTTTTAAAAGTTACAAAATACATTATGCATGAAAATAAATCAGAGGTCTCGCTAGCATTTAAAAACTAGGAGTCCGGGACTCCCTTTATGGTAAAAATAGGAGTTCCACCAGTAAAAGTTGCAGCCCCATCCTTGACAATGTTAAACTTTGCAGATTAAAAGAACTGTTGGTTGTTATTGAGTTTAATTTCCACATTCTTTATAACACAGACATGTACAACCCTATCAGCCAATTTGGCGCGTCGGATAATTCTGCACACCGATAAATTCTTTCTGTAAATCTTGGATCACATGTTGGTTTGGTTGAAAATTCAATTTTTTGCTGAAATGCCAGAAAGAGTTCAAAGTAATGTATTTCACTTCCATAGCCTGATGCATAAACATTACATCTTTTCAAAGATATGCACAGAATTAGGCCGCCATATCTCGAGTCATGGAAACATAAGGGTGATATCCATTTGTCCAAACTTTATAATATTTTGAATATAATATTCTGGTGACAACTGCAGCTTTTCAATTTTTAAGCATTCCAGATTTTTTTTTTTGTCAATTGAATTTGGTATGGGTTTTGCACCAATATTGGTAACGTTAGATACCCAGAATAACCTGACAGCGATGTAAATCTCGATAGTCCTTCAGGGTGAGAATGAATTTTGTCAATCCAAGGAATAGTTGTATTCCAAACACTAAGCCAGGCATCATGCACTTTCTTACACTTGGCTACTTTTTCCATCCAAATTGTCAGTTCTTTTAACTTAAGCAATTTTCTGGATCTCATTAAAAACTTTGTCAGTTTGCCATTTAACCTCAAACTACTTATCCAAATTTGCAAACTACGTTTTGCCCTGATGTGTCTTGATTTTGAGGTCGCAGGCACTATTTATTTGGCTAGTCAGAAATGAACAAAATAATATGTTATGTATATTTGATATAAGTCATTTATATTTATTTTTATTGTTTGTTTGTTAGATTTAAATTTGGCATTTTAAGTTTTTAGATTCATTCATGGGGGGGGGGGGTGACCTGTACTTTACAGAATAAACACCAGGTGTTGACCTCATTTCTGACCTGGCTTCAGAGTTGTAAACAAGCTTTTAAAACAACTGGTCGGTTCCAAGGACATTATGGAGCTTTATATAAACATCTTTCTATTTTTAGTTGGGTCATACGGTATTTACATGATTTCTTGAACGTAAATTTGTTCTGAGAGATTACTGAAGATCGCGTGACCACTTTCTTGTTTACATATAAAAGGTATATAAACTATGCCATCTCACCTCTGTCTGCGTGTGTTCAAGTCTAAGGTTCAGCAAATGTAGTTATGTGAGAATGCTTGCCAGTAGCTTCTAGTGGGTCGGTGGTTCTTTCTGAGGTTTGTCCGGTTTCTTCCTCCACCATTAATACTGGCTGCCATGAATAGCCTATATTGTGCTGAAAAATGGCGTTAAACCATAAAAAACAAAACAAAACAATAAACTATGTTTTGGAGCGAGCTATTCAGTAGAAGAAATTGGACTGTTAGAATATTAAGTTGTGTCGTTTGAGTTATTTTAAATTAGCTTGGACTGGAAATTATGTAAATTCGTTTGGATCAAGAGGAATTATTTTGTTATTTATCTGTAAAAGAATTGTGCTCATAGACTTTTATTAAAAAGAACTGACTTCATCAAGTGACATCGTCTTCCATAATGGATACTTCGCTGGGATTCGAACTTAGAATTATTTGGACATTTTGTTACCAGGACTTTTGCAATTTCTCTAGTGGATAATATTTTGAATTATTTTTGGATTAATTTTGAAATTGATTCTTAAAACCATAAGTTTATTTCTTCTTTTCTGGAAAATATTTGTGCTCAATAAATTGTTTATTAAGTTTTACAAGCTTGTTATTTTTACTCTTTCTATGATACTGTTTATCCGAGCCTAAGCACGTAACAAATAGAAGCTAAAGTTCTGGTGTACTCTTATAATAACAACATGTACATCTCAGGATCTTTCTGTCTCTGAATTCAGTCATTGTAAATTTCAGCACATTTTCCCACCAAAGCTGATTTTCAAAGTCTTTGAACTTGCTGCCCAGCTACTGCTACATGTTCTTTTGATGTACTCTTATGAATACAGCAGGCATAACTGGGGGTATTTTAACCACTGAATTATGTCACTGTAAATATCAGCAAAGCTAAAATGATAAGTAATTAACATTGACTTTGTCTCCCAGCTATTTGCATGCGTACAGAGGACTCCTGCATGGAGTGATTTCTGTGTCCCAGATCAAATATTTACATTCAAATACATGTAATTAAGTGTTTCCGAGATCTCTGTAAATACTCTATTAATTTCATGCAGGTAGGGTTCAATAAAAAGATTACTCTTCCTTTATCACAGACCACTCATTTTACCTACATGGTGAGAGTATCCGCCTCAGATGCAGATTGCAGGTTCAAGTCATATCAAAGATTTGTAACAATGGTACTAGCAGCTGCCTCGCTTGACGCTCAGCACTGAGAGTTTAATTTTAGGACTGGTCAGTCAGGTGTCAGGATAATGTGACTGGGTGGGACATAAAAAGTTGTAAGCTTAAGATGAGCCAAGCATAAAGATGGAGAATTTTTTGTGTTGCTGTTGACAAGGGATCCCTTGTATTAAGATACCTCCTGAGAGGAAGAGACCTGGGTCAAACAATTGTACAGGTCCAGAAAATCATTGAGCTACATGTGCTGAGGCCACAGAGGAGGCTATGAGAATGATCTCAGCGGTGGAATTTCTGACTTTTTGTGGCCCTTGAGGAATCAATAAGACGGGTGGGAAAGCCTAAGCAAACAGCTGATCCCACTGGAGACTGAATGCATCCCTTGCCAAAGCTCCTTGATCCAGGACAGGAGAAACACAAATCGAGAGTCTGTTGCTGAGCAAATAGATCCACTAGGTAGTGTTGTTCCGATTATGGATTATAATTGATCATCAGTTGGTTGAGCAAATCAATAAGATAATCGATTGTGAAACTCCATAATCGATTGTGTGCAAAAGAGTGACTACATTTATGTGTATGCAAAGCACAAAGGTTAGTAAAACTCCCAGCCACTAAAGTTGACCTGAAATTTATTATTCCCTTCACAACTACAAATAAAAAAACTTATGATTCATAATTAGGAATATATAGTTATTAATACATGGTCAAGTTGTTAAATTGTTGAGTTAATAAATTTAAACACATTTTGTTGATCTGCTTCAGTTAAATTGCAACATCTTTTGTAGTATTTATTAACAATGACAAACAAGAAAATTGTGTCCTTCTATACTTTAAATTATAGACACATCACATATGAATGAAAAAATTTGGGGAGATTGTAGCAGTATTTCAGTTACATATGACTGATCAGCCATAAAAAGTTGCGTTCATTTAACAAAGTTATAGAACAAAAGTAACACACAATTTAATATTATTGTCAAGTTAAAGAATACATGTCATTAAAAGAGATTACTCCTGTACATTTATAAATATATTGAACTCTTGATCAAAGATATAACTAAAAAAAATTTTAATTTGCTCTTAGTAACCGATTATAATCGATGATCAGTTGGTTGAGGGGAACCGATTATCGATTATGAATTTATGACGGATTCCCATCACTACCACTAGGGGCCTTCCCCATGGCAGGAACAGGGATTCTGTAACTTTTGAAACAAAACAGTAATTTATGGATGTGGTGATTCTAAATGCTAATTTGTCATTCTTACATGTAAAATAATAATTATATTTATTAAAAAGTTAATATTATTTGCAATAAATGTACTTGTATTAACATATTTTAGATGTTGTTAAGTGTTTGGCAGTGTGTCCCTTTTCCCTCATTTGTGCTTCAGAGACCCCAAAATTTCTAATTTGACCCCCATGCTTTGATACCAAAGTTTGTTATTTACTCAGTCTGACCTCCAGTATGACACTAAGAAAAGGTTTTACTCTCAGTCTTGCACCACTAGGGGATACACTGTTATAGATAAATATCTGGACCACTGTGCACATGGTGTAATATCTCCCACAAGACCTGTGCTCTAACAATACACAATTTATAATGACATTAATCGTAGTATTAATCTACTAGCAGAAAAGAAATTAATCACAACATTTTGTTGAAGATTGTAAATTATATTGCCTTTTTCTATTTGCTAGTGTCTTTTCAGTGTTTGTTGTTTGTTTTTTGGTGGATTTTAGGGGTGGGGAGTTGTAGTCATCATTATATGTTGTAAAGTTCTTACAGCTTCTAAAGAGTATACAAAGTCCTCACTATTAATATTATATTATTATCATTATTATTATTAGTGGCTTCTTAATGCTCTGAGTGCCTCCTAACGGTGTTTATAGTAACACAGTAGATCCCAACAGCAACAATCGACATCACTTACCATCATTCAATAACATTTCGTAGTGACTCACGATGAATCACATTTGGAAGGTCAATTAATCTGTATAACTTGAAATGAACGGTTGGACATACTCTTGCTATAGGCGTAACTGAGTGCAAACATCGCCCTATTCCTCGCTACTATTTACACGGATATTTAATTAAATTACATCCTTGACCAGACGTCCGTAGTTCCCCCACTCAAATTCACCATCATCGCTTAACGCAAATAAAAAATCAATAATGATTTGAGTTTGTTCGTTAAAAATTAACTTTGAATTCACGTTGTATATTATTAAATGTCTCAGTTTTAAATTTACATACCTTAAAATAGTGTTAAAAATTGAAAAAATTAACAAACTCCCAAACGATTGTTAATGATCTAAAGGGCCTCAGGGAAGAAATAACTTCGTTGCAGACGAATCAAAGCAACATCGAATTACTGGCTGTCATTTACAAGTAGGATCTACTTTTCTGAATTATTCGTAATCTTTTCATGATATTTTTTAAATTTAATACTTTTTTTGCAGATATCCTTTTTAAAATGAATTTTATTAAAAAAGAGAATACAACTAATTCTTACAGATGTTAAGGTTGTTTTTTTTATGGTTTAACGCCAATTTTCAGCACAACATAGGCTACACATGGCGGCCAGTATTTATGGTGGAGAAGAACCCGGAAAACCCCCTTTCTCTCATAACTACATTTGCAGACTCTTAGACTCGAACCGACTCAGAGGTGAGATGGCAGTGATCCGTAACGGACAGCGCTTTAGACCACTCGGCGCCCCAGTGTTAAGGTAGTCTTCATCATCATCATCATCATCAGTCTCTTGACGTAGTGTGATCGTTGATGCACTGTGGTGCCGAACATCTTACAAAGTTACAACGTAACGTACCACTTTTTGGCACCAAAACATAAATATGTTATACATGTAACCTTGTAGTAATTGTATTAAGGTAGATCTTGTTCTAGATTTATCTTATTCATTATTTTTCTTAAAGTATTCAACCATTGTTTGTGATCACTTTATTGTGTCGTTTTGAGAATTTGATTACACCCAGCTTAAAATTGTGATTATCAGTTTTATTTTGCAGTTCATCAATTAATATTACTGGCACGATGATTATATAACTGCCCCATGAAGTACCACAGACTCGTGTCTTTACTTACAATTTATATATCAGTCATACATGAGTTTCCATTGACCCTTGCCACCCCATTTTTGATATTTGGACATTCATGTTTGGGGTGTACAAGGATCAGAGGAAACTCGGACTAGTTATACATGTACTATAAATAGAAAGTAAAGTGAAAGACACTTTTCTCCCTTCTCTTGCATCCTATTTAAAAATCAACACCAAGCTTTACTTTGCATAGACTTTTATGCCTATGTTTAGCACAAGCATTCCAATTCATGTGCCTACTCAAGGTTTGACTTACTATCATATCTTTTAGGAACGCCAGATCATTTTTCCATGCCATGATCACGCCTGTTTAATGTGTAGATCAGTGTTAAATTAGCTCAGAATGGTTTATTATCATGGTAATTAATGTTGCTGTTGGTACATATTATAACTGCTATGTTTCATTTTTTAAAGTTTCTGTGGCTTTCACTATCATCTTTTTTTTAAAACTTCTGTCAGTCAAGGCACATAAACGTAAATCTGCAATGGTGGCCTACCTAGATCAACAAGTATTATGTACCTTTGTTTCTGACATTACTGATGGCAGAGCCCATCAATGCTTGGCACGAATTTTGCAGGAATTTTCTATGTTTTGCTCACATAGACTATAGGGCAGTTCCCAAGTAATTAATAAATTTATTTACAATGACTTTTGTATGTGGATGGTGAGTAAAATCCTTCCTTTGACCCCATGGCATTAAATCCTTTAGAACACTCACCTTTTTACTATTGATCCCTGTAATTAAAAAACCCACATGTATCCATCGATTATTGATTTGAAATATTAATTGCGGACACATTCTTATCACCCCAAGGTATGAGTAACATCAGGTCCAACCCAGGTATTAGTTACTAGTGATGTAGTCATTGGAGTATATGTAGTTTCCACTTGTTACTCTTACCTTGGGGTGATGCTGCCTTCCATGCATGTGTCAGCAGTTGAAATTTCTGATGCTCCATCAGTTGATCTCTGCCACCAGTAATTTCAGAAAAAGTAAAACTTATGGTGGAAAATTACTTATTATGTAGTTACGTGTTAGTCTTGGGGCTCACACAGACTAATGTACCACGGGGAAACAACTTTCTTATCATAGTATTCCATAGTGATGGGAATTGGACAGAAATTTATAATCGATAATTGTTTCTCCTTAACCAACTATATATTCGGTTACTGAGAGCAAATTTTAATTTTTGTTAAACAGTTTTATCTATATCAGTTATATATGCTTATAAATATACAAGAGTAATATCTTGTAATGACCTGACAATAATATTACATTGTGTGTTACATTGATCAGTCATATGTAACTGAAATACTGCTACAATCCCACGAAATTCTTTCGGTCATATGTGATGTGTTTATAATTTATAGTATAGAAGGACATAATTTTCTTGTTTGTCATTGTTTATAAATACTACAAAAGATGTTGCAACTTAACTGAAACATCAACAAAATGTGTTTAAATTTATTAACTCAACAATTTAAGAACTTGACCGTGTAATAATGACTATATATTCCTAATTACGAATCATAAGGTTTCATATTTGTAGTTGTGAAGGGAATTAATAAATTTCAGGTCAACTTTAGTGGCTGGCTACTTACCTTTGTGCTTTGCATACAAATTAAAGGTAGTTTCCCTTTACACACAATCAGCTATGGAGTTCACAATCCATTATCTTGTTGGTTTGCTCAACCAATGAAGAGCTTTTAAGAACAGTGGTCGAGTGGTTTAAAGCACTCTACACTACGGATCACTGCCATCTCACCTTTGTCTGCATGGGTTCGAGTCTAAGATTCGGCTAATATAGTTATGTGTGAAAGCTTGCCAATAGCTTCTCATGGATCAGTGGTTCTTTCTGGGGGTTTTCCTCAGGTTCTTTGTCCAGCAATAATACTGGCTGCCATGTATAGCCTATCGTGTGTTGAAAAATGGCGTTAAACCCTACAACAACAACAACAACTTTTAAGAACAATTAAAATGATTGGCATATATTTAGCCTTTGCTGCCTTTTAAAAAACAGTGGCCAAACAGCTACATGCAAGTGGTACATAGCCCATTCTAACCTCCGCTGCAATTTTTCTGGTGCCTTAGCTTCAGTATATGCTGAAGCACAGATAAAGATTCATGAATGAATCTTTTGCCTTATTGACAACATCAGTGAGAGAATTTTCATTAACATGATATGGATGAATTTTAGAAGTTATTGATAAAGGATGAAATCATCCAGATAATATCTATAATCTGCTACAGGTTTTACTTGTAGTGAGAGGGGTTGGTTGTCCTGATAAATATTACAATCAAATGATAATTGGGTTATATTAACAAGATTTTAATGAAATACACATGCCAAGATTATATCCTGACCTCAAATATGACAGTCTCAGCTAAGTAACATTACAGGTGAGTGGTACTGAACTAAATTGTTTGAGCGAACTGGTCAGGTGTAACTTGGTAATATGTACTATCAGATTAACATTACAGATGTGTGTTACAACTCTATACATTTTTATATAGTTTTAAAAAAGTAACAAGAAAGAGCAAACCTGACAAATTTGTATAATTGAATAATATAGTGTCTTTCACAAAAATACAGAGTGAAAGAATACAAAATAATTTATTATATGGTGAATAAATTGCTAAAGCCCAAAATGTTCATTCAATTCCAAACATTTCTTATCATCCAAATTAATTCCAAAGGTAGTCTAACTGATATTTTGTATTGTATTGTAATGCTGCATCAACAATACAGAAGAATCACTATGTTATAATCCCAAAGTGTTAAATGAATTCACAATAAATCCATTGTTCTGTATCCAGTTATTCATGAAATGAATGAGAACTGCAGTTCCAACAAATGATTAAATTAAATAAATCTTCTCAGTATACTGAACACTTCCAAGTCTGGTAGTGCATGTACTACTTAGAATGCTAATATGCAATAGAGAGAATTCAATATGATGCTGTGAATGAATCATCTTGGCATTTCAAAATCATTTTATCAGTAAATGGATCTAACACTGACTAGGTAATTATTGGCCTTTCACTAAAAATTATGTCCTTGTAGGATAACATGATTGTTTCCTTGTACTTATAGCATGACTTGACCTTGGAGCTTTATGAATGAATCAATGCACTTAACATCTTACAGTGCCAACTTTCTATCATCGATGTTTGCATTAAATATGCCATCAACTAAATGACATATACAAAACTATTGTTATGAATAAAATACATATGCATAACATTTGAAAATCAAAAGTGATGCTACTATATGTGGGAGAGTGATAGTGAAATTTAGATTGGAACTGTTTGCATGTTGGAAGAGTAGTTATTATAAAAACACTTGGGATTTTAATTGTATAGATGCATAATTAGTAATGGGAGAGCTTTTGTATAAATTTATAATATTGACATTAATGCAGGTGAAATCAACAACATAGACAATGAAGCATGAGTATCTTTAAAATTTATTTAAAAAAGTATTTTAAATTAGCATATTGTCATCTTATGATACAGTGTATGTGGCAAGGTTTGACAAACACAATAAGTGCTGCTGGATTAAAAATTTATTTGAGCTTGTTCCTAAAGTGTAAAAGATGGCAAGCAAGAGGCTGAGCAAGTTTTTCTAGCAAGTTTTAAAATTTAAATGAAATAAATGATGAATCATTTGTTTGCAAAAGTGCATGTAACATATTCATGGCTATATTCTTTATTTACTAGATTTGCCTAAATGTTAATAACACTCATACTCTGTTATGTGTAGATAGTATGGATTATATTTTCAGGTGCTGTATTTGAGAGTCAGTCCATGTCTTTAAGTCGCAATAAACAGGATGTGTATACTTTTCTTTTATGTTGATGATGATGCAGACAACAATGGATACAGACTGATTTTAGCCAGCAATAGAGATGAATCATGGACCAGACCAACAAAACCAGCCTCATTCTGGGGAACCAGTCCAGATTGTATTGGTGGTGAGAATAAGAGAGCACTCACCAGTTACATGTACATGTATTATGTATTTTTGAGCTAGAGACATGTAAGGTGAAGTTGTTTTCATTTTAAACATGGACAGTGGAGTGAATGTTGTCATACTTCTATGATACATTGATGTAATGACTGGCTGCCATTTCTTTGGATATTGTACTTTTGGAAATTGTACATGACCTAAGCAAACTGTTAACTAAAATGTTCCCTTGTGCTTAGAAAATCAGCCTGAATTAGTCATCTAAAGTACACTAGCCTGAGAAACTATTAAAATAGGGAAAATAAATTTTGCCAGACTAGACAAAACCAGCTTCTCAAAGTGCAATGAATACATTACTAAATAATAAAATGTAATAAAAGGTTTTCTGCTTTTTTTACAATTTACCTCTGAAGTTCTCAGAATTTACTTGTTTTTCTTGGGGCTTTTTAAAATCAGATATGGCTATCAACTGGAACTGTTTAAACCTTAGAGGTATAATTTTCAGATTTACACAGCAGGATAAATTTACACTGTTCAAGAGAAGATCAGTATGGTGTGCCTCTCATCAGGTCAGTGCATAAGTTAGTTAAAAATTTTTTGAATAAATTAAAAGTGTAAACATATTGCAAAAAGAAGTTAATCAACCTTCACTAAATGTACAGAATATAAAAGGCATTATTTTTATTTATTGTCCCAATATATTTGATAGAAATTAAAATCATTTGATTCTTGAAATTTGACCTGATTGTTAATTGTAATGTTTTGGTCTTTCCGTAGTTGGTAATCATTCATTGATTTTCAAATTTCAATCAGTAAAACTTTCATTGTTAATTAGTGGACCATAATTTTAACTACATGGCGTAAAGTGTAATGAGCTAAGTCATTCAAGTGATAGAAGTGCAACTTTCCCAAAATTGATATTGTCTTCTAACGCTAATTCTTCTAACGATAACATTTGATAATAGTGTTTACAATTGGTCATTGTCATGATTTTGCCTGAACATCTGTGGAAGCCAAGTCTTTGTATGGGAGAGACCATTTACATTTCTGAAAAGGGGATGGGACTAATCATGAAAACTGTTTACTTATTCTGGTTTGTGGTATAAACAAAGGATACGATGTCATTCCTTGCTTTTCTTGAAACAACCTTATCTTGCAATGATTGAAAAATAATACTAGTTAGAAATAATAAATTTAGCCACATAAAATTAAATAAATGTCTCTTACAATACATGTGCGTAAGAATTGAATAGTTCATAGCTGTATACATGTATATTCATTCTCATAAGTATAAATTTAGTGTCTTATTTTTTGTTGTTTGTGTTTTTAAACAGAAGCTGCTGCTATCTGGAATTTAATTGTCCATGCCTCAAAAGGTTACTTTTCATGTTCGAAACGTAGGATAAATTTACACTATTCAAAAGATGCTCAACAAAGTCAGCACCTCATCAAGTCAGCATGCATGTTTTCTAAATGTATGGAATATACAAGACTTTTAAAATTTATATTGTTCACATGTATGATCAAAATAAATACCACTGATTGCTGAAATGGCAGTTGATTGTTAATTACTCATAACATATAGGTCTTTCCATGGGTGCTCATCACTGATTGGCTGTTCAAATGTCAACCAGTAATTCCAGTCAGTTTCTCCATGGTTGAGATGCCGTCGTCATGCCAGCCAAGGCATAGTGGTGATTTTATACATACATGTATTGCATCGCTCTGTTGCAGAGTGTTTTTGCAAAGTGAAAGTGGTTGGGATTAAATACTTAAGAGTTTATGTTCATCTATTTGATCCTGTTTCCTGTAATATATGTTCCTAACCCACAAAAGATTGAATACTCGCAATATTTTGAGTACAATTATTCTCTCATGTTTTTAATTTTCATTGTAATTCAAATGCCAATTTACTATGTATTTCCTAGGTCTTGATGACGAACCAGGGCGTGAAGGAGGAACCTGGCTGGGGATTAGTAAAGAGGGTAAAGTGGCTGCTGTTTTGAACATTCTGGATATTGTACACCCAGATAAAAAAGGGAGAGGTAATACATTGTTCCCTCACTAAAAAACCATTAAATAAACTGCATCCTCTCTTGTAATGTGGCTATGGTTATAAATCCTATTTGTGAGTTTAATCTATTCTATTATTTAATTGTATTTTATTTTCTTAGATTTTGAGAACAAAGTAAATAGAGCATATCTGAGGTGGGGGGGGGGGCATAAGCAAATATTTCTTGAGTGACATGAAACGAGTATTTTCATGAGTGCAAAAATGCCAAAAGTTTCCACTGTACCTGTGAAATAATTTCTTAATATCCATACAAAAATGTAGATTTTCGTCATGTTATGTATTTGGAAATTTGAAAAAAAAGAACATGCATCTACAATTATTTGATCAGCAGATTGACTACAGCAAACTAAACAAAACTTTTATTTCTGTTTTATTATATATTTTTATAATGAGGAAGTTTGGAGAAAAAAAATACCATATTTATACTACACTCATGAAATCTTATAGCCAGCATAAATACTTTGTATTTTATGTTAATTTTTGGTAATAACAGGCAAAAGAAAGAAGACAAAAAATCAACAGTCAAGCATCTGTAGGACATTAATCAGTCAACTCTTACTACCACGAAACTAAACTTATCATGAGAAATAGTTTGGTATAGGACAAGTCGTTATACCATTAATCACATTGATTAAAAATATTGTTCATGCATGAAGAAAAAAAAATTTATATTTTTCAATAGGTCTGATTGAATAAATATTAGAAACTTCAAGCAGGATATAAATTATATCAAAATTCGTGTATGAGTATAACGCGCAAATTGTAAGTAGATGTTGGTGAAGACTTGAAGATGAAACTCAGCAATAAAAATTGGGAGTTAATGGTAAGTTCAGTTACGATGTCAACTCTTTATTTCTTTCCTCTGTATCAGTTCATAATAGATGTTACTTTCATTCACTATCACTACTGCTATAAATAACTCTTTTCCTTTGAACTATTATGGTCCAGCTGGGCTACATGCTGGTGAAGTTCAGAATATACATTTAGGTAATGATCCTGCCACCACCACCCCACCTGCCAACCAATTTTATGGGCAATGAATTTTTACTGTCTGCTGGACATTTGCACAAAGTTGATTGGCTGCATGCTGTTTTGTTGATCATTGGAATGAATGTGTTATTACTGGACATGCAACTTTGTCCTGGGGATGTATCTGCCTTGTAGCTTTTCATGATGTGGGAGAACGTAATGTCAGTAAACAACAGTGATAGTGCTTTATACATTGAATAGGGTATTGAGCTTATTATAATAACTGAGGCTATTTATATTTTTGGTGTCTAGTAGTTTGCACTTTGGAGGCAAGCCCTGATTGGAAAGCTTTTAAAAATTTAGATCATGTGATTATTTTAATTAGAAATTTATGACATAAGCAAGTTATGTAGTCATAGATTACAATAAATTCTGACACAGGGAGAATATTTGAGTGCATCTGAAATCACTTAACATATTTTCCAGCCTATAAGTCGATGCGGATTATAAGTCAAATTCACTAATTTTGTAAATTTCCATCCTTCGTACATATATAAGTCGATTTGGAGTATCAGAAAAAGCGAAGTCAATAACTTGGCTTCGTATTTTACACTAGTAACTTCTGGTTTCATTAATATTAATGGTACCACTGTTTGATATAATTTCAACTTGCATATGACTTACAGTATATTATGAAAAAAATTATTATAGGAGGTCTCTTAAACAATTCACAGAAAGGCTTTAAGAAGTACCAGAAACAATGAAAAACTAAATATTTATTAAAGCAGAATGTTCACAAAATATTGTTTCTTGTACTTTTGAAAACCTTTCTGTGCCTTGTTAAGTGACCTCCCACAATAATTTTTTTCATAATATACCCTAATGATAAGTCATACAAACATTGAGATTAGATCTTGCTCTTAAAACAGTGCATAATCATTACAGTAAGAAAGGCTTTGAAATTTAAGAAGTTACGAAAACAATGAAAAAGTAAATTTATTATTAAAGTAGAATGTTCACCAAATATTTCTATATTACCTTGTATTAGAAATATGCAAATTTCAGCTTGTAATAACCACGAGGTTAAAAATTTGCGAAAAGGGACAAAAACCAATATTAAAATGGTGGATAGTACATGTACTTGGATGCATGGTGTGAATTTATTTGAAACAATATCATAAAATGTGTTAAATTTTGAATTCTTTATGCACAAACTATGAATTAAACATTAAATTTTAAGAGCAACATATAATTTCAACATGTGTATGACTAAAGAATATAGTATTTCATACAAACATGGTGGGTCAACCACGTGATCAAAATACACAGAAGGGCTTCCAAAGTACTTGGAGCACAGGAAAAGTCTTTTTATTCTTTAATAGGTGAATGTTCACCCAACATTTATATATACCCATATATAAGAAGGCAAATGCCACATGGAAATAATGTGATAGAGATTTTGCAAGTAACCAAGAAAAATGTTAAAAATGGTGGATGGTGCATGTGTTTCAATGCTTCCTGTGAATTTATCTGAAAAGATGTCATGAAGATGATTTCAGTTTTAGATTCAGAACGCTCGTATTAGGTAGGAAACATTCCATTTTTATTTATTCTAATATTCTGAAAATTTCATCACCTGTTGCTATCATTAGGTCACTAAACTTGTCACACAATTAGATCTATAATTTTTGTGCGGAAAAAAGTCTGGAAAAGGTCTTAAACCAATTTCTAACTTGGTGGCAGGAACCCTGATGTATTAACAGTGTTCTTCATAAATGTTATGTGAAATCTTTTTTTTTCACACCATAAATGTTTTTGAAAGGAAACCTATGTTATACTATATACATGTAGTTTTAATCATATGTCTATTGTTAGTCCAGATTCCTCCTTCAATTCAGCCATGATGCTTTGCATTTTATTTATTCCCATAGCATTTCTTTTGCATCATGGTTTTCCACAGGTGGAACAAACATGACTAATTGCTAGAAGGCTGTCATGGAATAACATCTCTATTGGTCATTTCTCCTGAAAGGGTCTGTATAGTCTTTCATGGATCTCAGTCAGGCATTTCAGGCTCTGTATAAGCCCCTGTTCTTATGAGTAAATTATGTATTCATCACAATTTTAATCTTGTTCCAGGGAGATATAAACCTTGCACATTTCATGTAATTCTCTGCCAGTCCTAATTCCAAAATGAAGACATTCCACCATACAGGTGATTGATGAAGAGAAGAGGGGACATAATGATCTAGATCTCTGGCATTGTCCATATCTAATTCTGATTCAGAGATGGGATGCAAAAGTGATATTGCCAATGAGGCAATAAAAGGGGTATAACTACTGTGGTGATGCCTTTGGTTTGTTGCCATTTCCATTGGATTTCATCTGATTTACTTGCATTTATGATTTATCTGGTTTTGGAAAGTTTAGATCTGTTGTAATTGAAAACTGATATTTGTTCTCCCTTAATTACCTCAGAAGGGATGAAAAACTAATTCTGAACCATCTTTTTCCTTTACTTTTGCCAGAACACTCACTTTGTTTTCAAGTTGACAATACTTTTGATTATGTCAAAGATTTTATATTTGTTCACTGCCAATAGAGTTATACATGTCTGAATTTAGACCGTAATTCCTTATAATGGCAGTAGTTTTTTTTATTGAGCCGCAAATTTGATACTTATTAAATGCCAAGTAACATAGTGGTTATTTGAATGCAATCATGCCATATTCTTGACACCGGTTTAGTTGCATCATTTAATAGATTTCACAGAATGTATGATGAAAATATCACTTACAGAACCTTTGTTTTGTCTCCACATGATAGTAGAGCTGAGAAATCAGAGTCAGACGATCTATACAATAACTAGACAACAGGGGAGGATTGTATTATTTGATGATTTAGTCAATGAAGATGAATTCTTGGGCTTTGTACCAGATGACATTCGATAGCAACATTTATAGGATACTGTGAATCCCAAAAGTGTACCTGATGCTCATTTTTTTTAAAAAATAGGTGAATTAATTAATTAAGGATTATCATTACGTGAATTTAATCATTCTGGTCTACCATTTTTATATCATATGTAACTGTTGTTCGAGTTCATGGATTTAACATACAAATGGGTTAAAATGTCAAGCATTATGGATTTTATGACATGTAGGTTGACAAAATGTAAGTTGTCAGTTTATAAATAATATATTCCATGCAATAATTACTTCAATTTTACATTGGTTTTGTTTCTCCTATGTATCTATCTTCTCAGTTTGGCTTGTTTTATTATCCAAAGTATTACTTGAACTCACTTATGATAAATCACCCCTTCAGACAGATCTTACTTGAAAAATAGACCTCAACTTGTTGGAGAATCAAAATAACTTTCTGAATCAAGGGTTGACCTGTAATCAAGTATAAACAGTACCTGCCATAATACAAACATGTCATGCAATGAACCCAACTTTTTAGTCACAAACCGCTGTTCACAAACAAACCTTACGTAAAACTAATAAGAAACTAAATTACAAAATTCCATTACTTATAATATTCATAACAATATATAAAGCACATGAAAGGAAGATATTTGGTTATATTAAAATATGACATAATCCAGTGAAATTTATATATCTATATGCGTCTATGTGATCGAGTGCATGTTGTAATATTAAATAAAATTGTTAACATGAAAACGTTATTCTCTTTTAATGCAGAATAGTATATTTTCTGTAATCTTTTAAAATTTACATATTTTTTTTAAACAGTTGAATAAGTAAAGGTTGATTTGTTACACCATTGTCAGCTTTAAAATGAACAATGAAACATGCATCTTCCAATATTTGACAATTCAGATCATACATGTAACTTGCTGAGATTATTTTTGATGATTACTAAACTATTCCTCCATTTTCTAAATTTGATACTTGTATGTCTGTCTTATCCTATTGTTGAAGGACCACAATTGTGTCCAAAACGTAAGTGCATAAATAAAATTATCTTTGTAGAAAGTTTGGTAGTCAGTTATGCAAAGTATGCAAAACTTTCATATTGTACCATATTGTACCAACTATGCCTCACCCACTGATTCTTGTGGACTTGGGCATATAGAATAGGACTGATACACCTTCCAACATGCTGTAAGATTACTCTGTGTGTGTGTGTGTGTGTGTGTGTGTGTGTGTGTGTGTGTGTGTGTGATTTGGATTTTTAACATGGCTTTAACAATTTTTCACTCATATCACTACCATGTCTGCAGTATGACAGTTTATAATGATGTCTAGCACTGAGAGTTCATGTTGCAGACATGTAGCATGATGTTTCATCTAGTCATATTATCCTGACACCAGGCCGACCAGTCCTAACACTAACCTCTTAATGCTTAGTGCCAAGTGAGGCAGCTTTTAGTACCTATTGGTCTGACTCGGCAGAGAATTGAACCTATGACCTGCATCTGAGGCAGATTCTCTAACTTCTAGGCTACCGGAGTTCTCTGCTGACACCCTGCCTATGTTCCACCACACCACTCCATAAACAACATACAATAAAAACCAATGTGAAATGAAAACAAGGTGTCCCAAGTTTTAGGGCACTAGACAATGGTTTGAGCATTGACTGCTAAATTTAATTTATACAAACAAAGCATAAAATAAACAAGTCAGATTTGTATTAAAATAAGAAAGAATGTTGCTAGATCAATTTTTTTTTATAAGATAGCAAAAATAATTTTGGATACCTTACACATTATACTGTAAAAAAAAAATTATAATTCAGAACTTGTTTAAGGGATGTAAACAATTGGCAAGAAAGGAAAGATTTTACCATGTTTTGCCCAGTCTGATATCACCCATATTATGCTCTATGCAGATGCAGTCTAGGCAGGTTGAGACTAAATTAAATGATAGATCAAAGCTTTTCATGTTAATTATTATATCAAAAGAACAGGTCTGATTCAGTCTGCTACTGCATTATAATGTAGTTCATTGGGTATATGCTTCTTGCAGTAAAGTGAACTTTATTGGGGTAAATGTAATATTGACAACTATTAATAGATATTATTAGATTTCATTTGGTCAGCTATTGACAATCTATTTTATGATCTATGATTTAGTTTCTGAATTTATGATCTATTTCAGGTTTCTTGGTGCGCAATTTTTTGACATCCAAATTGAGCAGTTCATGCTATATCAAGGATGTCATGAAACACAGAGAGCAATACAATCTCTTCCACCTTGTCTTAATTGATCTTAGGTATGTAACAATCGTCTCATTTCCTTGAGCTTTTCTGCAGAAAAGCAAAAGTATCCTTCCATGTGATGTGTTTCAGCTAGAAATTTTGTAAGGTTGGAGAGTAATGGAAAAATGGCACAGGTTGTAAACAAGTTAGCTTGTACATTAATTATGCACCATTATAAAAACAATAATTTCTATGCTTTTTGTTCTGTGTGCATAGATACCAAGTGTCTTGTTTTTCCCATAATGTCCTTGCAATTTTCTGCTTAGAACAGGCACCATGTGTACGTGTTTTAGCATAGCTTTGAAATATTTTCAGTTATACCTCTATGATTTCTGCAGTGTGACAGTTTATAGTGATGGGGCATCATGCCACAGACACCCAGCACATAACCTGACACCAGGCTGACCAGTCTATGCATTTACCTCTTAATGCTGCGCACAAGACAAGGCATATGTTTGTACTATTTTCTTAAGTATTTAGTATGACTCAGCCACGGTTCAAACCACACCCAAGGTCAATGCTCTAACCATTCGGCCACTGGAGCAGTATATATGTATTTAGAGTTCTAAATTATGTTGGATTAATTCGAAATTGAGGCTATCATGCCAGTCTTTAACAACCATATTGGATTGTGCAAAGCATATGCCACTATCACTGTATAACATCTTTGTCATGTTGAACCAGAAAATTCAGAAATTTCTTCAGGAATAAAAAGAGAATCAGAATTGGAAGGACAATTATGCCATCATGTTTAAATCTGTGAAACCATCTAGTAAAAGAGAAATCTTTGTATTTTGGAAATTATGTAATTGTGATTTCACTATTGGGCATGGAAGCACCATGACATAAAATAGCATGAGACAGCAAATAAACATTTATAAATACCAGAGAGAACTCTTGTGTAATTCAATTGGAAGTTCCATTTACTAAATTTCTTTTAAAAAAGGAACCTGCTTCTTTCAGTTGCTAGTGACGCTGGTAATTTATTTTGCACTTTCCAGTTTTAAAATTTGCACACACCTAACTACATTAGTCATTTCTTGGTACATTTGCAGTATGGGAAAGAGGTTGGGCAGTTTATTACTATTACAATAATGTGAAACCTTATGAGATATTTAAATACAAGAGCCAACTAGCATATCTAGTAAAGCTTGACATATGATTTATTTAGTTCTCTCTCTCTCTCTCTATCCAATTTTTCGTCTTAGTTCCCTTGGTCAGGGGTCTGACGTTTTCTGGCAGTCAGCAAGCCCAGTCTCCAGGCATCACGGTTTTGAGGATCGATTTTGGTCATCTTCCATGTCTCCCAGTCATGATTTATTGTTTGCTTCCAAGTTTTCTTGGGTCGGCCAGCTTTTCTTCGGCTTTCCACCTCCACATTTCTACACCTGTTAATCCAAGCATTGCTTCTTTCTACATGGCCGAACCAGCGTAACCGGTTGGCCCTTAGGAGTTCCTCAATCTTTGGTAGGTGCAGCTTTTCCAGTAGGGTATCTGACCTGATATGCTGGGTCTGGTCTGGCTTGACATTACAAATCCATCTGATCATGGCTCTGTCATTGCGTTGTAGACGGGCGAGTGCATATAGCATCATGCTCCTAACACAGCTGCTATACACCTTTCCCCTGGTGGTGAGGGGGACAACTCTTGATGTTTCTACAGGTAATAGTTCACGAAACTTACCCCATGCTGACTTTATCCTGATGGTTGAACTGAGTTCACATCCACCTCCAGCACTCAACATATCACCCAGGTAGCAGAAGGAGTCTACTACCTCCAGAGTGTAATCATCCACTTTCACCTCATTGTAAGGTCGGCCCTCAAGTGGGTGTGCCTGCCCCAGACACCTCTTACACTTGTAGTTGGTCTGTAATTGCCTAAGGTTAAAGAATACAAGAACTTGACATCTTCGTTACATGGAAATAGTAAATATGGTTGGAGAATATAGCTGTGAAGTTTCTTAGTAGTGTATCTTAATTTAACAATTCTATCATTTCTTCTTTGAATGCATTACCCTATTATAATATCTTAGAAGAACTACTACTACTGTTTGCTAATCAAGCCCTCCCAGGCTAAGAACTTTACACACACAGTTATCCTTTGATCTTGTTTGTCCCTAAATAAACTGGTGCCACTTTGACATTGTTGATGGCCACCACACTGGCCATCTTGAAAATCTTGTTATAGCTAATGTCACATATATTTGATTTAATTTATATTTGTTAATAAGTTTTAAAAACATTCCATTTCATGCTGTTGTAATGTAATTTTATTTATTGGAGATGATATTTTCTAAAAATTAATCTGTTTTTCAAAAACTTTAAATTAGAAATGTATCAAGTTGACCTAGTTCCTCACCGTGATATATTGATTGGATGTAAAAAAAAAAAAAAAAAACCCCAACTTTTATATATATTTTTTATTTGTTCTTTGTGTGGGAATTCATATCGAGTGAATTAATTCTTGGACAAAGATATTTATTGAAGTTTTATTCAGACTTCAAACACTGGATTATTTTCTGTGGTTCAACAAAGAATCACTCACACTTCAGTGCTATACAGGCTACAGCATACATCATTGCCTTCCATTTTGGATTTTTGTCAGGACTCAAACTCAAATTCATTTGAACATTTTATTACTATGACATCTAATTTTTAATCATTGAATTATTCTTGGATTAAGCAGCAGCAGAGAGGGTGTATCGGACAACATTTTTAGACAAGTATTCACTGAAATCACGCTTAAAATCAATGAAACCAATGACATCAGACCCCAAAGTCAATGACATCAGGTCCCAAATATGTGTGTGAATCATGGATTAGGTCCAAAAAAAAATTATGAAAAAATCAATGAAATTAATGAAATCAAAAACTTTTCAACTATTACATTTTTTGGGAAAAGGGACTACAACATCGTTGTCACTCACCCTCTCTGCTGCTATGGGTTAACCGAATATTTGATCCAGTCCGATACGATATCGTGTTCGAGGGTCATGTAAATTTATTGTTACAAATCCGTGTGGGGCAGACTGAGCATGACTAAAGAAATTTCTAAATTGATTGAAGTCCATATCAGAACACCATGTCTGCCAAATATTTCGTAGCGTATGTGTATCAACGCCGTTGAATACAGCAAGCATATTACAATTATCTCTGATCACTTTTGGAATCTGAGTGTATCGTTGAGTGACATAGATCACGTCCGTGTTTTTATGCCTGCCTCGGGAAAATATTCTAGCATGATTTTTTTGATTATCTAACATGACATCGTCGTATACAACTAAATTGTTGATACTTCCATCGAGGTCATTCACGGATGGCGCCTCGTCAATATCGGTTATAAATTCAATAACATCCTCGCCAGCAATCTCTGAAGCGTTTTCATTAAAATCTTTTAGCACTTCATAGCATCGTTGGTCATCTACGCTAGGGGCAATTAAATACAACTTATCCCACTTCATCCATCTCATTAGTAAATTGAGCAACAATTGCGTTTTACCGGATCCAGATGGTCCGATTATAATTGCGCGGATAGAGTTTGGTAGCGCTGCATGATGCTTCACTGGTTCTCTTGTTTTAGTCGCTGAAAAATCAATTATATTCATATCTCTATACATAAATTATGGATCTATATTGCGTGAAGTGTAAGGCGCGTACTGGCACAGATGACTTGACGACGATTACAACTAAAAATAACCGATCAGCGCTTTCTGGTAAATGCGTACAGTGTAGTACAAAGAAATTTAGATTTGTTTCTAAACCCAAGGAACCCAAGGAACCTTTAAAAAAAAACGAGGAGGTGATATCGCTGCCAAATTAGCAAAACTCCCTGGAACCCCATGGGCAAAATACCCCGGAGAAAAACACCTTCCAGGGTATAGTTATTGTGGACCTGGAACAAGACTTGATATCAGACTCAATGATCAAAATCAACCCCGACCCGGTGAGGAACCAATAAACGCTATTGATAAGGCCTGTCACCTTCATGATGTTGCTTATAAAAGCAGCAATTTGCAACACAGGCATCTAGCAGATGTGAAATTAATTCATGCGTTGAATTCTATCACTGATAAATCTTTCAAAGAAAAATTGGCTTCATTTTTGATAAAATCGGCTATGAAAAGTAAATTGATGTTAGGTGCTGGTAATTAATAGCAACATGGAATCTATTTACTATTCCCCAAGAGGATACTGGAGGGGTAACGCTGCAATCAGTAAACTCGCTAGCGCCGCAAAAGTGAGAAAAACCACTGCGGCTCATTGGTTATCCAAACAGGCACTATGGCAAATTTATCTACCACCGCCTAAACAAATTCAATTCTCGCATTTTGATGTAACCGGACCCAATGAAGTTCATCAGGCTGATCTATTATTTCTGCCACATGATCGTGGTTACAAATACGCATTAACCGTAGTTGATATTGCAAGTCGATACAAAGAAGCAGAACCGTTAAAAACAAAATCGGCCACTGAAGTCGCTTCTGCATTTGAAAGGATTTATCGACGAGGTCCTCTGCACTGGCCAAATCTGTTACAAGTTGATCCTGGCAAGGAATTTCAGGGTGCAGTGTTATCAATAATGAAAAATCACAATGTCGCTATCAGACGAGGGCATACTGCACTGCATCGTGATCAGGCCATTGTAGAACGGTTTAATAAAACCCTTGCTGAGCGGTTATTTGGATATCAATATGCAAAAGAATTCATCCAAGAAAAAAGATCCCGTGAATGGGTTAAAAGGTTACCAGCTGTGATTACTGCACTGAATAACGAGATTACTAAAACCATCAACATGAAACCTATCAACGCGATTAAAAAGAAGTCGATACCTGAAAAACCACAAAAAGATTTCCCTAGAAACGCTAGCGTTTCCCAACCAATTCTTGGTAGTAATGTCATTGTGAGGTATTTATATGAACCAGGAGAGCTTGAGGGTGGTACAAAAAGGGCTACTGATCCTATTTGGAGCGTCACTACGCATAAGATATCTAGTATAACACGATCAACGGGTAGACCTCCAATCTATAAACTGGATTCAACTGCCCCTCAGCGTGGGTTTACTAGACAACAACTACAAGTAATTCCTGACGATACTCAATTACCACCGCATGGTCTTAACTAGCACCCTTGCGTCTATTGCACTCAAGACAAGTCAACATCACATTATTTCTGACATGACCGAGATTGTTATTTTTTCTGTCTACGGTGAATTGGCGAGGATCCTTATCCGAATACTGCCAACGCATTATACAATTGCAACTCGCGCAGTGATTATTCTGTTGTTTCTTCAAAGTGATTATTAATTCAGCATCAATATCAAATTCTCGTTGTTTTTTTTTGTCTTGTTGTTTGTAACCGGAGAGTTTTTTATCAATAATATCATCTATTGTGGTGTCATTATCATCGCCAATGATTTCATCATCGAAGACAATTCTTCGAAGTTGATTTATTTTTCGTACTCTAGACACTGCGAGATAGACTAAATTCGACCATTCTATGCGATTATCTACTATCCAAACAATTGTATCCGATATAGTCAATCCTTGTGAAGAGTGTATTGTTGCTGCATAACCTAGCGTCCACGGGGATTTATTAGCACGCAATGCATCTTCAACAACATTGATATCAACCAGCACAATATCATTTAATACTAAATTCTGTTTTTGACTTTGTCCTGGAATATCAACTTCAATATTCTGTTTTCGCGTATCCGATGGCCTATAACAAAGGGGCACTGGAAGTGTTGCAAATTTTTGTTTATGCAATTCAAATAACTTCATCTGAAGTGTATCCCTGACTATTTTTCTACTTGCAATGATTAAATCGTTTGGTCTCCACATTTCCCAAAACTCATTCATGGGAGTTTCCGAAATTATTTCACGGGTTATTTCACACTGGATTCTATCCGGTTGTAATCTAATTAGTTTCTTCAATTCTTTTAATTCATTATCAAGTGATCTATGATCAGTATCAATTTCTTCATAATAGTCTACAAAACCCTTTAGCCATTCATGGGGAGATGCACCGACAAATGGTGGAGGTTGGCCGTGATCACCGCACATGACGACTTTTGTATTCTTCAATAACAACCACTCAAGAAATATTTTTAAGACATCTTCTGACACTGTGTCTATTTCATCCCACATGATGAATTCAGGAATAAATTTCTCTCCCATGCGCTCAGGAGTCCATTTATCTCCCTTCCATCGGAAAAAGCTGTGATAAGTGCAAGCATTTACCCCTCTCTGTATCATTTCTCTTGCAAGTCTGTGAGTCGGTGTTAGCACAATCATGTTAGAAACGCTAGCGTTTCCACGACGGAATAACTCAATTACCCGGGTTGTTTTTCCTGACCCGCCACAACCGTTTAAATAAACTGTTTTATACAGGCATATTGGATCAGAAATCGGTGGTGCACTAGAAAATTCTGAACACTGATTGCTTTCTAAGTAATTATTTTCAATGGTAACATCTGCTGATGGAATATAATCATGAATCATTTCTTTCTTAATTCTCCATGTCCCCCATTTCTCGTTGCCAGTAGCCTTAAAATCAGCCATTTTGCTATTTATGTAAAATGAGTCAGTGGCAACTCTAACTGCGGTGGTAGGAAATCTATTGATCATTGAAAACAGATTAATAGAAGCATAACCGAGCATAGAAGCTCTCAAATGTGTGTACTGCGGATGGTATCCATCAGTGTAAGTAACAATTGTACCCAATTTGGTTCCATCGGACATAAATGCGTCCTTACGATTGACATATAGGCCTTTATTCGTTAAATCCGCCATTACAAAATCGTATTCAGCGTTGTCTATAATCAATCGTGAAGAATATTTCGTATTATCATCTTTGCCACCTTGGGTAAATTTACCGATTATTCTTCGTCCAAGATTTTTTGCTTCATTGTTTCTGATTTCAAATAACTGTCTGGACCAATCCATGATTTGTTGTTCATTAAAATCAGGAAACAGTTTTCGCTCTTCGCTAATTATTTTTTCTAGATCAGGTTGTGGTAACCAGACTGATTTCTGTGCCCGATAGGATATAATTGCTTCACTGACAATTAATGATTTTAACATTTTACAATCAAGCATATACCGTAACAACACTATTGGCATCCAGTGTTTTTCAGACATGTGTTTACCAATCCAAAGATAACTACACGGATGAAGTCCTTCAGCCATTTCAAATGATACCACACAAGCGAATCCGGTTAAATCAAAATCAGGAAGTGGTCCATTAATAGCAACACGGGTCATTTCGTGTGTAGGGTGTCCAAATCGTTTGAAATATTTCTCGCATTCTCCATACCCAAGAAAACTTCCTGGATAACACGCAATCATATCAACTAAAATAACGGAATCAGAGGTGTATTTTGTGTTCCATAATCCGCCGTGGCTGTATTCAAGACAGGACAATTTGACATCTGATAAAAACTCACTTCGTGTTGGTTTCCACGCGTTTTTCTTTCTAGCAAAATGTGCTGCAATGGATGGTACTGTAAAACAGTTTGCTAATAATTGATCGTCTTCTTCTCCGTCCTCAGAAAACTCACTAGCTAGTTGTTTCATTTGATTCTGCAGTTCTTCAGTACGGTATAATTCTCCGTTGGGCCTTACAAACTGATCAAATCTGCATTCCTCGTCTGAATTACTATGAAATAGCCACGCTGACACAGGATCGTTTTTACTCAAATGGTAAATAGCATCAAATAATTTCTGCTCTGAAAAAAACTCTTCGGTTTGGGATAGATATTTTACGGTTCTATCCCGTGGAAATATTGTTACTGCAGATGACCACGCGTGCGCGTTATGATCAATAATTTCAATGGGGGTTCCTTTTGATTGATATTTCGATTCGTATAATACTTCTCCGGTGATTGTTCTTACCGATATTGGAAATCTTAATGATTTTTCTAATTTAGTTATATCCTGAATTGTTGCCCCATGCTCTTTTACCGTGAACTCCCACTCGGTTATTTTTTTTCGTCTTAGATCAGTGAGTTTATTTCCCCGGGATGCATTTGTGAAGTGTTCTATTATTCGTTCTGCTACACAATTGAGCCCTGTCGAATATTTCATGGGTGCTAGTTTTGAAATATCAGGTTTTTCATTGAGCGGATAGATCCCGTAAACAACTGCTGTGACAGGATAAGATCTTTCGTAGTAGGGTTTATCAATTCCAGTCAAAATTCCCGGTTTTGAATCCTGATTCACGGTGACAGTTTTTTTGCCCTTGAGAATGGGTTCAAATTTATCCTTAATAATCCATTTGCCATTCTCACGGATAATGAATTTGATTCGGAAAAAATGACTTTTTTCCCCAACACGTGAAATGATCGCTGCTGCCTTTTCATCATTCATGGTAGCGTCAACAACACCATCAATTCGAAATGTTGACCAACAATAAGATGCTCCATCACGCTTGAATTCATTAAAACAGTCTCTGATGGGTTTATCAAGAATTTTATTTTTGGGTGTATTAGAAACTATATCAAGATTGAATTGAGCATCCTTCCATGGTGATCTCATGTTTCCGTCTCTTGGACGTTTGTTACGTTTTTTGGGTCTATCGCGATTAGATCTAGGATTGATTTTCAATAATCTCTTAAACTCTTTCATGTTTCCGTCTATTGGGCGTTTGTTACGCTTTTTGGGTCTATCGATATTAAATTTAGGATTGATTTTCAATAATCTCTTAAACTCTTTCATGTTTCCGTCTCTTGGACGTTTTTGACGTTTGTTTCCGTCTATTGGACGTTTTTTGGGTTTATCGAGATTAAATCTAGGATTGATTTTCAATAATCTCTTAAACTCTTTCATGTTTCCGTCTCTTGGACGTTTTTGACGTTTTTTTGGTCTATCGAGATTAAATCTAGGATTGATTTTCAATAATCTCTTGAACTCTCTATCAGCATTGAATTTAGCATTTGTCGAAGTCAATCTCTTGAACTCCTTCATGCTATATACAAAACAAACATTTAAATGAAAGTTTTATGTATAATGAATCACTGCAAATGGCTCATGATGGGAAATGTAACCCCGTGTAACAAATCATGCAGAAAAAATGAGTACTGTAGGTATCATATGCAAAGTTTTCGACGTGGAAGTCTTGGTCCGTTACCCTGTATTCGATGTGGGGTTGGGGTTAAGGGAAGATCACAATTGTGTAGTGATTGTGGTGGTAAGCGATATAGGGAATTGAAGCGTTATTATGATAAAAGAATAAAAAATGGACAATCCATCAGAAATTTTGACCCTGAAAAGGTCTTTGACCCTGATAACGTCACTGACAAAATCATAAGAACTCCGCAAGACTACATCGAAAGATTCTCCAGTGATGTAATTATTGAACCAAACACTGAATTAGACAAACAATAGAATAGTATATATGAACCAAGAATTCAGACAGCATCCAGTGATTACAAATTATGAAGCATCCAGTGATGGTACTGTCAGAAACCGTAGACTAAAGAAATCAGTTGGTGTTGTGAATAATCACGGATACTTGATATTTACTGTTAGGGAGGGAAAAGAAACGAAAAATTATCTCATTCATCGTTTCGTATTTGAATGTTTTAATGGATTGATCAAAGATGGTTTTGTTATTTATCACAAGGATTCTAATCCAAAGAATAATTCTGTATCCAATCTGCAGGCTATCACACTGAGTGAGAATTCCAAACGAGGAAGAGCTGGCACTTGCAAAACGGTTTGGAAGAGACCTGTGACATCTTTGAATACAACAACTAATGAAGAAAAAATATTTCAATCATTATATGAAGCCGGTAAATTTTTCGATATTTGTGGACCGTCAGTACGAAAAGTTGCAGAGGGGATTTATCGATCGGCTATTTCAAAAAAGACGGGGCAAAAAGTTCAATTTAGTTATGTCTAATGCGTCATAATTTCCAATTAGAGATATGTCATACTTATAGAATAATGAATTCTGAAAACATGAATAGCATCATAGTTGAAATAGCAAAATTGAAAAATCAGGATATCAAACTATCAGATGGATTAAATCCTGACCAAATTGTGTCTGATTTTCAGGATATAGAATACGGGGTTAACAACAATAAATATATGCTACCCAAGAAATATGCACTCATCAAAAAAATTCAGAATTCTATTAAAGACTCTCTTTCATTTTCCAGTGACATCAGTGTGTTCGTTCCGTTGTATACTATCGTAGAGGGAATACGAAAAGAATTAGGTAACGAATACGAATTGAAAAAAGAAGTCAACTCTAAAATTAGAAACCTACGAGCATTAATTCAAGAAAATGAACAATTTTGATTGCCCGACCATTGATTGCCCGACCCGTATCATTTTTTGATTGCCCGACCATTATCATTCCGACCCTCATTTTTTTTAGCCGACCCTCAAGGGGGATGTCAAAAATCGATGACGATGTGTCAGATTGGTCAAAACTAGAATGTTGAAACTATCAGTATTATTTTATTTATATACAATTTTGATACTTTCAACATCAATGATAGAGCTGTCAAAACAATCAAATAACACTTCCATGACCGTATCAAAAATCATCCGACATGTAACAAAAGTGAGGAAACTGTGGTATTAATTATTTTATATACAATTTCCACACTTTCCTCATCAATGATAGAAGCTGTTATAGAATGAAATAACACTTCCATGACCGTATCAAAAATCATCCGACATGTCAAAAAAGTGGAGAAAGTGTTTTACAATTGAAAAATAGTTTGCGATTTCAAATAATGGTCAATGAAGCATTAACAACCCGATTGGCTCGTGAACGACTGGATGCAATCAGGAGATTTGTACCAATTCGTGACTCTGTAAGAAATAAACTGCAACAACGACAGAGTTTACAAACTGATTTTGCTCTGGGGTCTGAAGAATTGTTTAAACCAGTAACCACAGCAACGAAAGGAGTAGAGCGTGCTTTACTGGGAGATGGTCCCGAGACGGGAAAATCTGTTATTGGTGAACTTGAAAAAATAGCAGCGAAAACTGAACAAACAAAACAAATGGAATCAAAGAGAACAGTAGATGATTTACGCATGAGATTTAACGAAGAAGGGTTAGCAGCAATTGATGAGACTGATCCAACAGAAATTCCTACGCTTGTTGTTACTTCTTATGAAAACAGAAAAAAAATGTTGAAACCAGAACATCATAAATATGTTAAGAATTTAACTCACTGGGCTGATATATTCTACAAAATCAAAACTGGAAAAAGTCAAAAAAAGACGGATAGTGCATCATACATCGAATATATCAGGATGGTGGATCACGTGTATAATCAATATGAAGAACTAAAACAACAACAAAAACCGCCAAAATTGGAAAGAAAGCGAGAGCAACCTGCAAAGAAAATATCTTTTTCACCTAAAAAACAACAAATACCACGTGATGATGATGATGATGATGATTATTTACAAACTACGGATTTAGAAAAACTAGATGAAGCAGCTGGTTATAGCGGAAGTGGATTAGGAAATCCAAGGATTGGAAACATTTGTCCTGATAGTGTTATCAATGATATATCACGATTAGATGTTCTCATCGGAGGAAAACGAGCTGGAAATAACTCTCCAGAAATAATTAATGAAGCAGCTGATATCTGTAGACGGTTATTTGCCGGCGGTATCATGGATATCAAAACCTATCGAGATTTCATTGACGAGTTAGCAAATGGGTATCATAGCGATTAAATAACAATTGAAAACACTATTGTTTTTATAATAATGATCATCCATTACAATCATGATAAACCAACCCCAGTCTATGTAGTTAATTCACGGTTTCCAGTTTATAGAGCATACTACGGAGATGGCCTCGGCAATACCATTTTAGGATTCTTTTCAAGAATGGCTCCAAAAGTGATGCCGTTAGCTAAACAGTTATCAATGAAAGCCATTGATGTTATTCGTGATAAGGGTATTAGTACTGTTGGAAATCTTGCCGGGAAAGCGTTTTCAACTGCGAAGGATAAAATAACATCATTAGTGGGGCGAAAAAAGAAACCGTTACCGTCTACAGAAGAAATGCCTGCAAGTGTTAGTAAAATTATAAATAACGCAGTAGATGAAAAATTAGCGTCGATGGTAAATCAAGGAGACCAAAGCAATATTGCAAACATGATAGCGGGAAGTGGCCTTAAAAAACTACGTCGATGAAAATGAAAAAATCGTTTACGATTTCACTATTTAGACTCTGATAAATAGAATAAAATGTTCAAAAAATCATCTGATCCAGCGTTTGATATAGACGCCCCAGTTGGCAAGGATGATTCTGTACGCGATTATCAATATTACGCCTATCATGCCATAGACTCAAATAGTCGAGCAAGAATTGATCTTCAAGTCCATGATACCAGTAAATACTTTTTGCCCTGTGAAGCATTTATTGAAGTAGAAGGAGAAATTGTAACAGCTGCTGATACTACTAATGTACCAGCACCGTATCCAGCTGGTACTCAAGTCGGTTTTGTCAATAATGGTATTATGGCGCTATTTGAGAGTGCTAGATATCTCATTGATGGAAAAGAAATTGAGTCCATAGATCGTGATGTTGATGTGGCTACAACAATAATCGGGTTAGCGAGATATTCTGATGATTATACAAGATCAGCGGGTCCATCTATGATGTTTGCAAAAGATGGTAAGAATACCGCTGGAGGAAATCCATTTATTATAAGACGACCAAATGATCGTGCTGCTCCTCCTGCTCCTGCTGGTATCGAGGATATGATTATAAACAACGATCCTAATTTCAATCTAGGAGCTGCAACACGAAACGCAATGTTGGGAGTAGGGCGTAGACCATTTTCATGTGCGATTCCACTGCATCACATATTTGGATTCTGTAGAAACGTCAGAAAAGTTATCTACGGGGCGAAGCATACAGTATCGCTTGTACGAAAGAGTGATGATAACGACGCAATTTGGAGGATTCCAGCAAACCCAGCTGCAGCACATGTAAATGATGATGCCGGTAAAGTCAATTTAACAAAAATATCATTGTGGATGCCAGTGTTGACTCCAGCAATCACCGCAGAACAACGACTACTATCATTTATGGACCAAGGAGGAAAGTCGTTGTTGAGTTGGCTAACCGTGAGTACAGATGTGAAGCAATCAAATATCAACGGGTTATTCACTTGGAACCTAGCATCAAAACAAGGCGTTTCTGCGCCACGTCATATATTTATTGCGTTCCAAGATAACACACGAGTTGGCAATCAACTCTCCAGTCATATGATATTTGATCAATTAGGTGTGAAAGACGTCTCACTGAGAATAAACGGCCAGCAGGAACCATCTGAGGATATACAACTTAATTACACAGAAAATCATATTGCACGAGTTTATCATCGTCTGTTGTCATTATGGCACGCGATCAAAATGTCGATACTGGTTTGCAAATATCACAATTTGATTTTAAGAATCTGTATCCGATCTACTACTTCTCACTGGAACATCTCGATTTGACAAGACAGTCAGTTGTTGATATACACTTTAGAGCTAATGTGACTCGTCCTGTTGGTCCTCCTGCTATTACTGATTATAGAGCGGTTGCTGTCATTCTCAGTGATAAATCAATGCTACTCGAAGGTGTTGGTGGAAGAATGAGAGTGGTAGATGCCCCAGTAGAAAATCTTTGAACGATTTTTCATTGAATTAGAATCAATCAATTATATATAATGTCATATAGTGTTATTAGTGTTACGTTAACTCCTGGTCAAATCAAAAAATTGCAATCAGAATCGGCTAAAAAATGTGGAACCACAATCACGTTGAAACCTAATCAAATGACTGGTGGTGAAAATAAATTATCGCTGACAACTCGTCAGGTGAAACATTTCAATGATGCTTTCAAGGATAAAAAGGGAGTTCAGATTACTCTCTCTGCGGCTGCTATTAAAAATATGATGAAAACGGGTGGTATATTTCCATTGTTTGCTGCGTTACCAGCATTGATTGCAGCAGCAGCCCCAGCGGTGGCTAAAGCAGCGGCGTTAGGAGCCGTTGGTACTGCAGCAGGAATGGCACTAAAAAAGGCAGCTGGACAAGGATATAAAAAAAAGAGACGATCCGTTCAAGGATTGGGTCTAAGACTACCAGGAACCCCGTATTCTTGGTACAGCGGAAAAGGTCTAAGACTACCAGGAACGGTTTATTAATTCAGAAATCTTCAATTTCCGAACCTATGGTTCCCAAATCTTCGATGGTTCCAATGTCCAATTTTGATTTAATGGATGCGGCTAAAAAACTAGCGATTAAACATTTCAGAGGTGTTTTTATGAAAGATCAATTACCACATCAACCAAACAAAACTGAAACAGGTATTATTAATCTCGATAACAGCACCGGACCTGGAACTCACTGGGTTGCATACGCTATTGATCCACGCGGGATTGTCTATTTTGATTCATATGGATTAGCCCCACCAAAAGAGTTTATGCGGTATATAAAAACCCTTCCAATGAAGACTTGGTATTCTACGCTACCAACACAACAAATCAATGACCCGCCAATATGCGGCAGTGAAGTATTAAATGTCCTTGATGCTATTTCAGCATCTAGAAAACCACCACACATTGTCGTAAATGACTACACCAGCAATCGCTTTTTAGAGAGAGAAAGAGTTTTACAATAACATGATTGATATTTGGGGAAGACCTCTGAAACCCAAACCCGATGACACTGCAACCCCTGATTCTATCAAGGATATAACAAAAAAAATTAAAGATGAAATCGCTGAGACGTTAAATTTAACAAGTGTTGACCCGAATGAAATAGTTGTATTTCAAGACAAACAGGGTAAATTGAAATCTAGTAATATTTCTCTGGATGATATTTTAGTTAAACAACAAAACGCAATCGAGAACACAGTTGCGTTATTTTCCGATCAGGGTAAATTGAAAACCAGTAATATCTCTCTGGATGATATTTTAGTTAAACAACAAAACGCAATCGAGAACACAGTTGCGTTATTTTCCGATCAGGGTAAATTGAAAACCAGTAATATCTCTCTGGATTATATTTTAGTTAAACAACAAAATGCAATCGAGAACACCGTTGCGTTATTTTCCGATCAGGGTAAACTCAAACCAGGTGTACTCGTTTCGACGATTACAGATCGATTAAAAACTCTCAACGACGAGTTAAACAATTCTGTGGTTGTACTAGCAACACTTGAATCTAGAATTGAAGAACACATAAAACAGTTTATATCATTTCGTAGAAATATCATTGATAAATTTATTGGAACCCCGTTAGATAAAATTGAACTAAAACTCCCTGATATTAAAAAATCCATTGATGAGACGAAAACTTTCATCGAAGGCATCAAGGGGGATGCAACGAGGATGATAACAGCCATTGAAAAAACAAAAATTCCTCATGAGAAAACCAACAACTTAGTATACACAATCCAACATGGATCATTTGAGTGGACACCTACAAACAACACATTAGATATCACTGCAACCGTTAAGGGTATTTATCGATTAACACTAGTAACACCATCGTCTCAATTTAAGATTTCATCGTCCAGTTCATCCGTGTTCAATAATACGATTTCAACGATCATCGACAAGAATACAACTGAAAAGTTCACAATCGCATCTACTGATACTCATTTGGTTAGGGTCTCAACAACGTGGTATGTGGAATTCGTAGCGAATTTAAGTAAATCGTAATTGAAAACGCTAGCGTATTTAAAATAAAAATGATTTCATCATCGCAATATCGCTATGATCAGGTCAGAGAGTATCAAACTAGACTCAAAACCCTGTCTGAGGAGTATGAATTGAAAATTAAAAAATATCGCAGGAGAATTACCGCAATTGATGTTACTGTGTACGCTGTGAGTGGTGTAATCACCGGAGCTGGTATTATACTGTCTTCAGTGACAATGATGGCCCCGATAGCTGTTCCAATTTGCATTTCTGCGGCAACAACAATCGCTGGAATTATTTCAATAATCACAAAAAAAATATCCTCATGCAGCCAACGGAAACTACAAGACTACATAATTCAATTTCATGTTGTGTCCACTGCATACTCGCAATTATCCTCATTGATATCGTCATCGCTCGATGATACAATTATATCAGAGAGTGAGTTTTCAGCGATGGTAGATATATATGATTCTGCGATGTCAAAATTAGAAATACAACATGAGTATAATAACAATGACAACACAGATGGAATTACTTCAACAAATAGTGGAGAACACAAAACCAGTACAAACAAGCATGATCTCAATAACCTCAACGAATCCAGAATTCAGTGTGAATTTCCCCTCTCCGGTCCCAGTGAAGGAAATAGCGCTAGCAAAATTACGAGTATACCACAGTTGGCCAAATATTAGGTCAAAACCATTTGGTGGTCAACAACCGAATAATTCACTGGTATTTGCAAATAAGAATAAACCCGACGGTACCCCAGACTGGAACGTTGTTTCCATACCAACCGGATCATATCAAATTGAACAAATCAATGATGAATTCGCGCGTAGAATAAAATCGATTACTGGAAAAGAATCAAAAATAGCTATAACAGTTCATGTGCCGACACTATCATCTGCCATTGAAATAAGCACAGAGGGTTATGTCGTAGATATCTATCAAAGCTCAATAAGAACAGTACTAGGATGGCCTGAATTACCACCCGGAGGAAAAACCGTTAAATTACCAGAACCACAAAAAACTGATTATATCACAGACAGGACAAAATCTGATAATCCAGTAAGGAGTTATAAAGATTATGATAAGTCATATTTTTTCATTAGAGTAGAATATGATGAAAGAGTACGACTTATTCATCATCTTGCTAACCGGGATAAAATCACTGAAAATTTCACAGCTTTCAATAACGATATTTCGTTGTTGTTTATATCTCTTAGATCCGGCACTCTCACCCGAGATGAATTTATCAGTGTCGTAGAAACATGTAACAAAATCATCAATGACATGGAAACATTTCATTCACAAATTATTCAAGAAGTATTAGGTGACAGTAGTCCTAAAACAAGAGATTTATTTGCAATAGAATATAGGATCCGCATAGGAGATATTCCAACATTCAAACTTCCAGGATATAATATCTCAGAACTACAAAAATCTCTCGATGATGCCATCGATGAAGGTTTCAAAAAAATCCATGATACGTGGAAAAAAACACCATCACAACCACAAACAACTATCCTCAAACATAATAATGACCCAGATGGTGGTGGCAGGCATATTGCTCCGTTCAATGTGAATATTTCAACGGTGATTGCGCTCAATTTAGTATGTGATGTGATCGAAGGAAGCTATCAAATAAATTTAGAACGATCAAATCAAGCTCAGCAAGGATATATTTTGTATTCATTTGCACCAACAGCTCCTCCAGGGTTTTTAATAATTGAGTCCCCGGTGAATCCAGTCTATATGCGATGTCATAATAATTCATTAACCAGAATTAATTTCAAACTCACTGACCAGTCTAATAATCTGATTGATTTACAAGAGGAGGTTTTACAAATTAGTCTATTTGTGAAATCGTAGTGATTTTCGTCCCCCCCAGACAAGGTCTGGAACACGATATCGTATCGGACTGGATCAAATATTCGGTTAACCCCAACTGAAAGTTCCAGCAGCAGAGGGGGTGAGTGACAACGACGTTGTAGTCCCTTTTCCCAAAAAATGTAATAGTTGAAAAGTTTTTGATTTCATTAATTTCATTGATTTTTTCATAATTTTTTTTTGGACCTAATCCATGAAACACACACATATTTGGGACCTGATGTCATTGACTTTGGGGTCTGATGTCATTGGTTTCATTGATTTTAAGCGTGATTTCAGTGAAAACTTGTCTAAAAATGTTGTCCGATACACCCTCTCTGCTGCTGATTATTTTGGGATTTGATTTGTAAAGCCTTTAGTTCTATTTTTACATTGTTTTTCTAGGGAAATAAATTATTTGTTTAATTTTACAAAGCTTGTTGTTTCATTTTTTTTTTGTTTGTTACTATTTTTAAAGGGATGACCATATAAATGTATGGTTTTCACCAGCATCCTTCTTAAGGATGTTTAGTTCATCCTAAATGAATATGATGCCAATCCAATGTCCAGAATCTCCACCATGGCAGCCAGCTTGAAAATTTTGATATTGCTTCTTCTCCTGAATGGAAAGGTTATATCAGCATGGGATTTTTCACTAGATGTCTTATAATGTCATGTTATTTTCACTATATGGCTTGTTATATGATGACTAGTTGGTACTCAGTGAAAATGGTGCCAATCTAAGGTCCACTGTGGTCACCATAGCAACCATTTTAGAAATCTTATCTCAACTCCTCCTGAAAGAAAAGTTATATTGACATGACATTTTCAGATTTTTTTATGATGTCGGGTTGGTCTAAAGTGAAAATAGTGCCAATGCAACCTCCAATCTGGCTTCTACAATGGCTATCCTGGCTATTCATCGCTACTTTTTCTAGATAGCTGGTCATATTGACATAAGTTGATTTCTCCTAAAGACTTTTAATGATGTTTAGTTGATACTAAATGGAAATTGTGTGAATCTGATATCCAGTATGGCCATCAATGCAGTCATCTTGAAATTATTGTTATTGTTGTTATGTAAAATAGAAAGTCATATAAACATGGGGTTTTCACTTGAAGACTTCTTATAATGTCATGTTTGTTGTAAATAAAAATGGAGCTGATCTGGCATCCAATAATGGAAGTCATCTTAAAAATCTTGTTGGAAAGTTATTTTGAGAGGGGCTTTACGTTCTTATGGTTCTAGTTGGTCCTCATTGAAAATGATGCAAACCATGATGGCCATATTGAAAATATTATCTTTACTCCTTCGACATTGATGGCTATATGAACATGGGCTTTTCACCTTTAGACTTTCTATGATACTTTGTTGGTCCCAAACTGATGTCATTCTTGCATCAATATAACAGCCATTACAGCAATCTTGAAAATCCTGCTGATACTACTTCTCCTGATTGTATGGTAATATTGCAGTATACTTTTCAGCAGCAAAAGATTTTTAATGATACCTACTTGGTTATAAATATAAATGTTTCCAGTCTCACATTCAATATATCCACGACAGTAGCTAATTTGAAATTCTTGTTATTGCTAAAGAATATCTTAGATAGTTTAAAAACTCAACATTTAAGCAGAAGAACTGCTCTTATCTTGAATTTCTGGAAAAAAATTTACAAGTAGAGTAAAAGTCTTTTTGTGGCATTCATGTTTTATAAATAGAGCTTCTACTTTTGCTTTTTTCATATGGAATATTAACAACTGTTGAAGATCCAGTAGCCAGCTTGAAATGAATAATTGTCATTATACTGCATTTTAAAATTTTCAGGCCTAAAATGAGCATCATTGACTACTGTAGTAATGGAGATGGACACCATAATAAATCTCACCACCTAATCAAAGGTACACATATTTACCACTGTATTTGTAATATACACACAGCTGTATAGACTCACATCTTCTGTCACAAAATGCATCAGCAGATCGCGTTCTTTGATTTTATCTCAATCAGTAGAAATTTGTTTGTAGGTTGATTGTTTTTAATAGCATTTTAAACATTCCAGCATATTCTTGGCTGTATCATGCCAGGCACAATGGGAACTAAGTAACTTTCCCAAGGACACATTGAAGCAGCAGACCCAGGGTGCCTAGGTGGGTGCCAAACTAGGATCCTTGGATTATGAGTTGTACAATCAACCAACAAAGCTGACATAGATCAGTTGTAATTTTCTTCAAGGTTTTATGGGTATGACTGGTATGCAGGTTCTCTTTTAGAAATCCTGTAAAAGTTTGGACCTACATGGACCTTACCTCTAATGCAGTGCATGCAACTCAATAGGTAAAAGGTCAGCATTAATACCAACTAAGGTGTCCTCAGCTATGTAGCAAACAATTTAGATCTAGGCAGTCAGATAAATATTAAACACAAGTAAATATGGTCATAATTAAATTGTTTCCTGCTATAATACAGGGATCATATACAGTTTTTTTTATGTATCAGCAATTTCCATGGGTTTAAACTAGGGACAAATGGATTGGGAAACGTTGCTGGATTCCTAGCAGGATACGACCAGCTGGGTCAGCTTTTACTGAGTCAGGCTGCTCCAGTCCCATTTTGTCCAGTTTCCCCATCCCACCCTACCCTCTCTTGCACTGCACTTCACTCATGTAAACCAAAAAACAGGTGGGAGTGGTGTAAATTGTAATACTGTTGGAGGTGCATGAAAACCTCAGGCCTTGAATTTAACACAAATTTCCTGGTAGCCAGAAGGACTAGTGTACTGAGAAATTTACTAGCCCTGCCAAACATTTACTAGCCATGTCCCCAAAACAATGTCACACACTCGTATTGAGGTTAACAACAATTTTATAAATTTTACTTTAAATCATCAATAAATTCACATTTCTTGTTTATCAAGATAATCTGGATCCAATTCCTGAAAGCGATCCAAGGTGTCCTCATCCTGCACTCTGGGTCCATATGGGGTTTGTTCTGGTCTCCTTACCATTCTCCCTGAAACATTCCACAAATGTATTGCTGATAATGGATCATATGTTGGAATGTCATTGTATGAAACATGATGAAGAGTAGGTCGGACAGAACCCAAGGTCACAAACAAGATCTCCAGTCACTCTTCACCATTTTCATCTCTGAGAAACCCCTTTCAGCATCAGCAGAGTGGGCTGGGATTGTCAAGATGAGGTCAGTCAATGCCAGAATATTCTTGCAGTCAGCAGCATATGATTGTACAACTGTGGGCCAAGTCAAAGCATAGATGCCTTTGTAACTGCAAGATAACAGAATGAATTTTGCTTTTTATCCAGAGGCTGAACACCTTCTATAAAACACCACATTTTTCCTGTCTTATAAGGCGGGAATTGTGCCTCGTTTTGAAATATGAGATGTTACAGTATAACTGACGCGAATTATTTGAAGTCAGAAAAGGAATGACGGTGTCCTTTATATAAAAAAAAGTCAGAGCAAGAAACCCGTTAAAAAATACGTGCCTTTGTTTGCCCCCCCCCCCCTTCCATCAAATGGCTTCTTCCTAATAAAGACTTGACTTTAGCAGATGTTCTGCATGATCAAAGTATTTAACTCAGGTGCTCGACGCAAGCTTGATGTGAATGAAAAAGAAAATAATTAAAAGGAACAAAATCATACCTAGCGACAAAAATACCAAAAATATTCCTGAGATATTTTTCTACGGTATTTTTGTCACTCTGTATGATTTGTTTCTTTAGATTTTTTTTTCCCCTTCACATCAAGAGCGCATCGAACACTTGTGGTATTTAACAGCGCCAATTACGGTCTCATTATTAATAACATATGTTTGGTAATTGTTCCTAATTAATCGAACCTCAGTGTATTGTTGAAATTAATAATAAGCGTCAATATTTTCAATCTTAGATGCCCATGTGAGTTTTTAATTCCCATCAAATGCTTGGATATCTCCACATGTATTCGATTATTTGTTCAATCGTTTTTAGGGAAAAATATAAAAGCTATTCTTATTATCATAGAAAAAGTACGGTAGTTGCTTGGAAAATGATGTGTCAGTAATGTTATCATAATAAATTGATCTAATTCTTCTAATTATTTTGATGCAAACGTAAAATATGAGTTACCCATTTGTGACTCAGAGCAAGCAAAAAAAATACCTTCAAGAAACAAACATGTAAAGTTATTTCTTTGAATAGTTGATGCTATGTTTTTTTGTGTGGTGTAACATTTCGTAATTTTTCATTTCGTAATTTGTTACTGTGGTCGCGTGAATAAAGCGTGATACCATTTAATTCGCTACGGATCAATTTCCAAACTTCCTTTGTTAATGACGGGACCTAAATTGGCGCTGTTAAGTGAAATGCACATAATCAGATAGTTTCTTGTAAAAGAAACACATTTCCGAGGCAGAAATTGACTTCATCTTCACATGCTAATATTTTATGACTGTGTTTACAACGGTCACTGCGTTGATTTTAAAGAACATCGGCCGAAGTCACGTCTTTTGGTTATCAACCGTCAGAGTTTGTTTACTCAATACCCTATATTGAGTAAACAGACTCTGACGGTTGATAACCAAAAACTTACTAGCCCGTCGGACTATTAACATTATAAAAGTTACTTGCCCAACGGGAAATCTACTAGCCTCGGGCTAGCGGACTACTGCTAATTTCGAGCCCTGAACCTGACCTGGAAGGAAGATCAAATTTTTATCTTTAAACCCAGCTGGGCCAGGTTTTTACAAGTACTACAAAACCATGCTGAGTCTGGTGGCCAGGCCAGCTAGTTATCTGTCCATAGTTTAACACACATATGAAAATTGGTGACATTGATACCCGAAACATGTAAGATTGCTGTTCATACATAAATACAAAACCAAATGTTCAAATGCAGTTAAAAGTTTCCCTGGTGAAATTGCCAATCCAGTACATCAAGTCTACTAAATCTTTTTTCAAAGCAATACATGCTCTTGATCGGCTATAGAGCAGACAAGTTGAAAATTTTTTTTTGCATGCATTGTTATTTCTATTGCTTTGAAGGTGAGAGTTACCAGGCAGCAAATGTAATATATCAATATAATTTAGATTTCTAGTGGGCTGAAATGGCTAACCCATCTTATCCAGTCTAATATACCATTTCACTTTTGAATACTAGAACTTAAATATTAACTCAACAAACAAAATTCAAAATCCGCCATGACTTGACACAAATCCATTGGTACTTAAAACCCACTTGATTTACAGTGGTCACAAAGCAAAATTTTGAATTTGGCTGAGCTTTAGATTCAATATATTGTCATTTGAAACGAAAAATATGAGTGACAGCTCACTATGATGAGTCTGATCCCATTTAAATAATGTCGGGTCTAATAACAGTATGATAATCATGTGGTTGTCATTAGCTGATTATGACCTTCAAAAATATTTTTATATCTTACAAAATTATTTGAGGAGAAAAGAAAAATATCACTTTCTTGTTTTACATTCAGTCCAACAAGAGGTCAGTTTGATTTCATGTCCAATGTTATTATGGAATTGAAAACAATATTTTATGTCTTCATGTTTTTAATTTTAAAATATCAATTTATAATTGCTAGGTTTAAAATGCCAGTTCTACCAGTCCCTCATGGATACTGCAAACCAAAATGTCTCAATTTGGCTTCCAATTTTTTTTAATCATTGTGCTTTGCAAATTTCTCATTGTTTATTTGCTTTTTAAGAAACATTTATATTTCATTAAGTACCATTTAAGTGTTAAAAGGTTACAGAACTTTTGAATCATGGTGACTCTCAATTTGTAAATGAAATTTGTTGTAATTTTAAAAAATAATACAATTTCTTTTTAATTTGTTTGTAGACCATTGATTTTTTTTTAGCAGTTCGTATGAATAAAATTTGAGACAACAGTTATCTATCCTGAAACTTTCTGTTGTATCACTTATGAGTTCAGTAATAGTATGTACATACTTATGAGCCATAGACCCTTCATGGATAAGTGGCATGTTAGCAAGAGATCAGAATTGTTAAATGCGCAACTTGTTCTCTAAAGTAATGATAAAACAATAAACAGGTAATTTGTAATTTGAAAAAAAGAAGCATATCATTTTGGATTAAAGGCAACCTGCACATCTTATGACTGTTTTATTGTCATATTTAGGTTTTCATAGCTTCTCCAATGCAGAATATGGCAAGTGCTGGCAGAAAGAGGTAGCAGGCAAACAGAAATTTATCCAAATTGTTAAAGAACATGGAAAGAAGACAGAGAAGGAGATTCTTATCACCAGCCTAATTCAACTGCTCACAGACTCTACACAGTAAGACCGAAAAGAGCTCTAGATAAGCAATATAAATCCATTCATTCTTAATCTTCAAAACAATTTAAACCTTCATTCCAAAGTTGTCAGTATATTTCTCCTGCCATAACACACATTTTATGATTGTGATATATTTTTTTATTATGAAAAGTTCCAATATTTGTTCTTGTTTTTTAAATGATCATTCATCGATTCTGTGTAAACATTCATTCATAGAGGGGTATAATCAGTTGCATCCCAACTCAGTCTTGGTTAGTAAGCCATTTGATGCCTTCTCAGATGCATTATTAAGATCATTATAATAAAGACTAGGTGTTGCATCATAATTTCGTATATTTTGATATTCAGAAATTACTCAAACACATTTAAAAAATGCAGTTCTTAACCAGGGAGTAAATACCTAGTTTGTTAAATACTCCTGCACACATGATCATGTTAAATACTTCTCTGGAGTTCTAGATATTCACATTTAGCTGGTACTTTTAGCCCCTCCCCATTCTTCTGCTTCCTTTGATCCCTTGGTTTGATGAAATTTAAATGATGTTGGTAACTTCTGAATGCCCTCCACCCACTAATCAAGGCTATAAAGTTAAAGCATCAATATATTTAGATTCAGCTCCTTCCTCATTCTAAGGAGATTACTGACCTTCTTTCAAGTAAAATTGGTAACCTGGACAATTATAAGGCTTTCTTTTCTTTTCAGAAAACCAAGTTCCAGCAGCATTTTTATCTTATTGGTACAAAAATCCATCAGACATCTTCGGTACTGATCTCCTAGTCTTAGACAAAAATCTAACAGCCAATTATGTCTGCTCCACTGTTTTATAAAGTGGACAAAAATGTGTTATATGCCATGTCAAAGCTAGTTTGGAACATCACTGCTGCATATTAAATGTTAGATTTGGCCTCATTGGCCGTTTTCTTACTCACAGAGAAGTCTGGCAATTACCACGCTTGCAATGTGATAGCCAGGGTTGCTGGAATCAATAACTGGGCAGCTCAAAATGCGATATTTGTGGTCCATGTCACTTAAACCTTATCATTCCCTTGCTTTATAGAAGAACCTGCTTGGGTCACCCTTGCATTTTGGAGGAAGAATTGAAATTTGGAGGAAGGGAGCTCATGAACTGCCCCCATCAACTCACTTCCAAACCCATAAAGACATTTCAAAACATCCACTGCCAGTGCAGAGGGACAATAAGCAGACTCAGGAGAAGGGATCTTTTTATTCATATGTGATATAGAGATCCCTGCCCAATGCCAAGAGACAACCGTCTAACCAAGGTAGGAGATAATCATACACAGGCAGTAAGAAGTCTCTACACCTTCAAATCTCCTAGGTATAAATTTTGACCTACCTTTCACACTGGCTGCACACCTGTGGGCTTAACAGGCTCCTGGATCTCCCTATTTCCTCAGAATGATAGAGTGATCCATGTTATTTCAGAGGTGTTTTTGATTTCATTTATCCAACCCTCTTCCTATTCCTCCTCTCTTCACGGATGTACCATCAGATTGGAAGAAGGATGCCTTTTACTACAGAAGATATGGTCACTCTTAAAAAACAGGCAGTGGAGAGACCACAATTGTTATGTCATTATTCAAGGCTATTTTGTATTCAGAAGGCAAGTGATGTGTTGAAGTCGATCATCAACCTGAGTTGCCTCAATCAATTCATTTATCCATCAAATTTCAGGATCTAGACAATGAAATCAATCCATCAATTTGCACTGACAGGATGAGTATGCAATAGTCTCAGTCTGACTGATGTATATTTTCATGTCTCAATCCACCCAGCACCATGGAAATACATACTGTTGTGATGCCCACCTGTTGCTTGACTTTATTACTACCAGCAGCACATGTGAGCCAGCCAGAGAAGTAGCCTCTACACACAGCCATTTAGAATGAAGACCTTTACTTCTGGAAGCGTCAGATGGTCCATCCTTCTGTGACAAGGTGCAATAAAAAGTTGTCCACTTTTTTTTTCTCCAGTTTAAGACACAGAAGTTGGGCTGTCAATGCTGTCAATCATCAATCTCCCTTGGTCTTAGTACCAAACTAAATCCAGAAGTCATGGTATCAGAAATGTAGATGGGACAAATCTTGGGTTACTAATCTACTCATTCTTGTGATAGGTCTGCCGTGGAAGATTCTGGCCAACCGGAATCTTCTCAAGCAATCATGGTCACAGGTGTGTTGTCCTGCATATAGTCTTCTTCACACTTGGCTCCTGTCAGCCTTGCAAGACCAACAATTCATACTTTTGAATGTGGAGAGAATCTCAAGAGTAAGAAAGCCATTTTATCAGAAAGGTTACAAGGGAAAGCGGCATGTTTTCAGGGACAGTTACTACAGTAGTCCCCCTCTTATACAGCCACCCCTTCTGCACCGGGAAAGTGGCCTTATAAGACGGGTGTCCATTGCAGAGAGGGGCTAAATTTATTATGAGAAGTACATGTATATGTAATATACGTAGTAAGAAAGCTACATACTTCAAAACATTAAATATCTTCGTCTAAATGAAACATTAATCCATACAAGTTTTTTTTTGTTTTGTTATAATAGCAAATTTATTTCAAATGAATATACTTTACTATATTTTCTTTCTTGGCGTAAGTGTGGTATGCTATATGTGGTATTGTTGTCATGCACATTGCAAATGGATTTAAAAATGTCATTTATATCTTGGTACATACATAATTATGTTTCCATTTGCTCCATTTTCCCACTGCTGCTGAATAACCTTCTTATCGGTTATGAATTTGTATTTTCAAATTGTTTCAACATAAACTTGTTTTTTTAAAATCTTTTCTACATAAAATTGTTTGACATTCCCCCCCTCCTTCCCCGATGTCGTCGAGTAGCATAACCGACTTTCTTCTAAAATAATGTATCCATTAATGTGATGACATTTTAATGTTTGGTAATGATTTATTCGGTTATTGCTGACTGTATGCAATTTAATTATGCAGACAAAACTTGTGTCGAGTGTACGAAATACAGTCTTCTTAAAGGAAGCCATAATGTGTGGTCACGTGATTTTTCCGGTCTTTGTCTGGTACCCTGTTGAATTTTTAAGGTTTTCTGTGTGTGCCAATGTACAAAATCTATTTTTAGCCTATGCTGACCCTGTTATGATTACCGTATTTTCGCGTATATACGACGCATCTTATACAAAGTTTTACGTACCCTGCATCCAGGGTGCGTCTTATATTAGTGGGCGTCTTATCTAAGAATTTTTTTAACACGAACGAACGGTACAGTGTGTGATATTTAAGGACGATTATTGCTGTCGATATTCACGTTTCATGATTTACATTCCTAGTTGTAAAAACAATTGGGTAAATGTTCAGTAATTACCACGTGTACCAATCCAATGCAGGCCACTTCAAATTTAAAATCCTTTCGTTTCAATGTTTTGTATGCCGTAATTATTGCAGATCTAAGTTTAGTCGGAGTAAATGTTTTAAATTCGTATAATATAGTATGTTTAAATAGTTTTGTTTATTGTTATTAATTATCACAGCAAAAACTACGGCAGCTATATAACCTATACATCTGGTTGGGTTCAAAGATACTTAAATTTTTAGTATCTTCTGTGGATGCGTTCAAAAACAAGAGAAGACTAAATAGTTCGAAAACAAGACAAGAATTTGTTCAATATTGGACTTTAATATGAAAATCAGTATATTTAATTTTTTTTATTAAACACAATATAATAAACTGTTACTAAATAGTGTTTGACTTGATCAAAAATCAATGTACCATATTGTTCTATTCATCTTCATTTTCATTGTCATCAGTTTCGGCTTCAAATCCACTGAAACTTGAATCAAATTCACTGTCGTCATCGCAGAATAACTCCATAACTGATGCTAATCGATCCTCATTGGCGTCAGTGGTATCGGATGCAGCTGCGTCGTCGTCCGAAGAACTGATATAGATAGCCGATTCGGGAATTATCCCACACTTTCTGAAGCCATTGATGATTGTCGTAACTTTCACTTTCTCTAATGCCGTATATGATTTTTGCTTCGGCATCGTGACAATTTTATTAATTTTAAAAATGCTAAGCAAATTGATCACACATTTATATATAACAAGAGACTGTTCCCACGTTTATATATGCTAACCGCATACATCGGGCGTTTATTGGTCAATGTACTAACCCCACCCGCTGAAGACTTGGCCTAGTTGATCAAAGAAGCCACCTTTACATCCAGCATTTATTGTTCTAGAATCTAGATACCAGGCCTTTGATCTCAACTAAAAATGGTAATGAAGCCTTGTTTACATCCAACGGGTGATGGAACATTGGACAAATTTTCATTTATGATAAAGGAAAGGAAACCACTGGATATAAATTGCTCAGTGCGGCAGATGGCTAGGCTGCGTGAGTCTTATGTAATTTTTTTAAAACACAAATCGTCAAAACCCACGTCATATATGGGTGCGTCTTATGTTAAATATTTTTACACAAATTGTCAAAACCCGCGTCTCATATGCGAGTGCGTCTTATAATTGGGTGTGTCTTATATGCGCGAAAATACGGTACAACAATTACGTATGGTTATAATCATCAAAGAGAAGAACTCGACATAGGCGTTAAACCCCAAACTCTATTATAACATTATTGAGCCCATTTCCTGTAAACATATACTTTTATAGATAATGATATACTATAAATCCTTTAGTCAACACTTTTAACGGCGAATTGACACTCGGAGATGTGTATCTACAATAGAAATAATCAAAATTGCTTACCTTACCTTAGGCTTACAGCAAGATTTGAATTAATTATTGGTTCTGGATACATTTAAAGAAACAAAAGTGGCCGTTCATGAGGGGGACATATTTCATTTTTTGTACTAAAGTGCTGGCCGCTGGTCGCGTTAGAGGGGTGGTTGCTCTTGAGGGGTACTTTTGAAATCAAAGTCATCGGTGCCAAGGGATTCTGGCCGTAAGAAGCGGGTGGCCGCTGGTGAGGGGGGCCGTTCAAGAAGGGGACTACTGTATATCAATAACATTATCCCTCTGAAAGCCATAATCCAATAACTCCATGCAAGATCCTGTTCATGCACTCAAGCACTACTTGATATGCACAGAGACAAGTCGTGGCATGCGCTAGGGCCATATTCTTCTGGTGAAAGATGGAAAACAGGATATCACCCCTTACCCTTGCATCATGGCAGAAATGGGTTATATGCTCTCTGTATTCTAAGGTCTCACAAGATCATTGTTCCATCATTAAGAATACTGCTCATGTTCGAATGTGACTTTTTAATCTTGAATATGTTAGAACAGTGGTCTCAAATTTAATCTACCTTGAGGGCTGCATGAAGGCATTTTTTGATGCACCAAGGGACTCCACCCCACACACACTTTATTATCCCTCTTGGCACCTTTTGACACCAACCATTTTGTGGGCCACATTATGCAGTGTGGCAGGTCGTGTGTTTGAGACACCTATGTTAGAAGCTGTTAGCTCGCATACAGAGTTAACCTTCTTGCATTTTTATCTCAGAGATTTAGCTACAGAGATAAACCTGGAATCAGGTAGGTCTGGTGGTAGCAGTCTAGATGACCACCAGACCCAATTAAAACAATCGATACTGTTTCAATGGATTCACCAGTAGGTAAGATTTCAATAATTTTCTTCTTAACTATAGCTACGGGTTAAAGATCAGTTGCCCTAGGCTGTGTTGCTTATGTAATTTGGAGAATATAATATTATTCACATCAGGAATCCAGCCATCATACCCAAAATGGATAACCTAGGTAGAGGTCAGATGCTTAGAATCTCCTATCACATTACCTAAAACCTTCCCGACTACCATGCCATGTGAGCATCCTCTTTACTATTTACCTCAGCTAAAAAAACTTCAGACACCTGGTGGTGGCCAAGGGGTAATTATGAGCAAGAGTTATTACACTTTGTGTGCACTGTTCAAGAAAAAATAGTAAGTTTGGATTTGCAAGGTAGTTGACAAATGTCTCAAACTTTTATGTGGTTGGGTAAGTATTCTTGGAGAAACACAATTTACTTAAAAATTAATTAATTTGCTTGTCAGTATAAAAAAAAAATTATATGGGGAAGATTTCAGTGAGCAATGGGAGTGATTGGAGACATCCTCAACTAGAAGAAACACCAACCAGTTTGGGACGATCACATGCATGATATTATTAGGCAAAAGACCATCAGAAAGACCAAGCTTGAGTTTAGCTATTATTAAAAATATTCTTTTGTAAATATGTAATTATCAAATGGTTCATGCATTCATAAAAATTGTCAACGTTGTAAATGAGAATGGCTTGGACAAGCCTGACATTGACATGGACAAGCTTGCCATTTAAGTTTCTCCACTTTTAACATGCAGTCAAACCTGTCCTAACATTCACCTTTGTTGAGAGGCAACATGGTCATAATGGGCATTCCAAATTCCGCATGACAAATTTCAGATTCAGTACCCTCTATTTATCAGGCACCTACCCTTTGCATATGGCAGCCAGATGTTTCATAACCAATTAGTGGTTTCACTCTGACTTAATTGGTCACTGGAACTTATGAGAAGTGACCTCTCCAAGTATACAGTTTAAAGACTTACTTTATTAAATGACCAATTAATTGTTTAGATTAAAGCCTACTCAAAGATGTCAAAATATTGGCCTCAAACTCAAGCTGGTTTTCATCCATACAGGAGAAGATCAGAGCAGTATATTTGCTCATGGGGAAAATAGTTGTATTATTGCAGCAGAAATGAAAGTCACCTTTTGAGCCATTGTCTTAGGTATAGTTAGATATCTTCATATTTTTGCCTGTGGATTAAAGCTATCTCTGAAACAAAAATGTTTTTTTGAATAGATGCATGTTACATACATTTTTAGTTAGGTCAGGAGTCATTCAATACTCAGGCATGTCTGTGAAGTCAGGTAAAGTTTCAGTTCATGGGTCACAATTAAAAATCATGTATGGCTTTGATTTTCTTTTCAGCACAGACATTTCACATATGATGACTGTCTTTTGATTTTATTAAGTTGAGCAGCTGACTAGTCCAACTATTGTTTTTAAAACATAAGCAAACTCAGATCAGTGTAGAATGGATTATTGTGATCAGGAAATAGTAATCTGGTGTGGAACGTACATTTGGGAAAGAACAACATATTCCCATAAATATGATTTTGTTGTACAGTGCAAACAAAAACTCTTGATAATGTAATAATATTAATAACAATATTCACTGCATTGTATCTGTTCAAAAAATTAATTTCAAGTGCATGTTAAATGATAGATACGAGTGTGTTCTACTGTGGTAGCATCACATTTAAAAAAAGTAAGATATATGATCTGTAGAAATCAAATGTATTCAGATGAGATGGATTCTACTGATCATATCCTTTTGATTAATATTCTTTTCTAGCTGCAGTGGAATACAAAATCCCATTATCTAAGTGCTTTATTGAACAATTAGGAAACATTCCAATGCATATCAAAATACTGAACAACTTGAATCTTGTATGTCTCAATGGAAGTCACATATTTCTGCTGGCTTAGTAAATATCCCATAACTGAAACAGTCTCTGTTAGTGTTATTATTGCATTTTAGAGTGAATTGATAGACATGGCTCATTGGAATATTATGTTCATGTCTGTGACAGTATATTTGTGGATTTACATGGACAGATTGGGCAGAAAGAGACGCAGGTGACAGTGAATGTGAATAAATTGTAGAATAATTAGATGCAGTAAGTACAAGTATTTTGGATGAAAATAACTAAATGCTCGACTGTACATATGCATCAGGTATTTTGGATGACAATGGGTCTATCAGTTATTTTCCACCTTTTTCCTCCAGTTTGCTCTCTCTCTCTCTCTCTCTCTCTCTCTCTCTCTCTCTCTCTCTCTCTCTCTCTCTCTCTTTCTTTCTCATAATTTGCAGGTATTTTTTAGATTTATTTTTTACGGATTATGTTTGTTTTACACATCTACTTGCATTAGTGTAAATATTATACAAAAATTTTTTAATTATTTATTTGCATTATTACCAACTTGCACACTGAAGACATGTACAAGGTATTTAGAATGATAATGAGCCTCTAGATTATTTCCCCCTTTTCCTTTCAGCTTGCTCTTTCTTCAGGTAATTGAAGCTATTTTGCAGAGTTCTTTTTAAAGGATTATGTTAGGTTTTTTTAAAAACTGAGATACTTGCATCAAAGTAACTTCTGTACAAATAATAATTGTTAAATTACTATTAATTATGAACTACTCACACATGCAAGGCATATATTCAATCATCAGGAATTTAGTCTGACAGTGGTACTATACATTATTTTTCCCATCACTTCTCTCTCTCTCTCTCTCTCTCTCTCTCTCTCTCTCTCTCTCTCTCTCTCTCTCTGGTAATTTGGAGATTTATTTTTATGTGAATTATGTTTTCTTTTTTTTTTTAGTTACTAAATAAACTAAGTATGGTGCAAATTTGTATAAATCTTTTTATTTTTATTTTATCACTTATACAATGGTATTTATAAGTGTTTGATTGACCAATTTAATAGGTTTAACTTGACACACAACCAAAACAGCTAATTTTTCCTTGTGTAGGATCTGCATGCCTTTCCTTTTATTCCAGCTTCTTTTTTTTAATTTAATACAGAAGATGTATCATTCATTTTTGCTGATAAAACTAGTAGTGTTTCAAGTTTCACTTACCAATTTTCATCCTTTGAGCTCGGTGTTATATTTAGGGAGAAATGATGAACTACAACAGTCACTTCTTGTCATGTGGTTTATTAATAAAATGAAAGTATGGTGTAAACCTAACACAGACCAAATATTTAATTTAAAAGACTACAAATAACATAAATGAGAGCAATACAATACCCAACCTACACGTGGGCATTTAATAATTTTAGCACAATAAAAACAAATGATGTTGTGACAGACTTAAAGTGTAGAAGCATTATCATTCTTTTGAATTATGGCTATTGCTTACTTTCATTCATGTGAAAGACATGTGCTCTTCATATGTAAAAGTGGAATGATGTCTGTCCAAAGAAAGGTGAGAGGAAGAATGTGAGAAGCTTTGGTTAGTTTGGCAGTTAATCATTGTTAGTGCTCCTTCATGCACTGTGATTGATCACTCACTCAGTCTTTCATTCCTAACAAATGTGCGCAATGGGAGGGGTTCGTTCTGTTCTGTGCGTGTGCAGGTGGCTGATGAGGCCATCCTTTACATGGAATGTTCGTTTGCATAATTGACAGGGTATGAGTGGGACATCTCCAGGTGGGTTGATGGCACATGCTTTTCTGACTTGCCTCTTCAGCTCTGCAGCTGCTGTCCTGATAGATTCGCACAACTTGGAGCCTTTGTGCACAGGCGAACGCTAAGTGACTCAATCACTTGCTGTTTGCTCCCAGAATCATGTTTTATGTTGAAAGCTTTCAATGCAGCTTTCAGATTGTCTTTGAAGCGTTTATGTTGAACTCAGTGGTGATCGCTGTCATTGCTGTAACTTGCCACAGAAGAGTCTCATAGGCAGCTGATGGTCATGCATACATGTCCCATCCAGCATAGCTGGCACTGCATCGGGATTGTATGGATGCTATGGAGACCTGCTTGGGTGAGTACCTCAGTGTCTGGAACCTTGTTATGCCACTTGATGTTGAGGATTTCCCTAAGACCTAAGGTTTGAAAGTTGTTTAGCTTCCTGGCATGGTGTTGGTACACCGTCCATGTTTCGCGTGTGTAAAGTAGTGTGGGGAGAACAACTGCCCTGTAGACCTTTAGTTTGGTATGGATGCTGATGCCTCTTCTATTCCAGATGTTGGCAATCTTCCGTAAGTTACGCTGGCTCTGGCAATGTGAAGGTTCACCTCGTCGTCAATAGTGACGTTCTGTGACAGTGTGCTGCCAAGGTAGGTGAAGTGGTTCACTCGGTTGAGTTTTTCACTTTTGACAGTGATGTTGGGCTCAACATAGGGCTTTCCAGGGGTCGGCTGATGCAGGACTTAAATCTTCTTGATACTGATGGTGAGACCAAAGCTTGTGCAGGAGCTGGAGAACTTGACAACGCTGCATTTCAGGTCAGCTTCTGAGCCAGCATTGAGGGCACAGTCATCAGCAAATAAGAAATCCTTGATGGTGTCTGTCATGACCTTGGTTTTCACTTGAAGCCTCCTGGGACTAAATAGTTTTCCATCTGTACAGTACCTGATGCCAACTCCAACCTCTCTGTCACTGAAATCATTAGTCAGCATGGTGGAGAAAAATAGACTCAACAGTGTCAGTGCCAGAACAGAACCCTGCTTGATGCAGTTGGTTACTGGGAATGGCTCAGATGTCTCTCCATTGTCCTGAACTCTGGTCTGCATGCCATTGTGGAAATGCTGCACCATAGATATAAATTTTCTTGGGCATACGTACTTGGCCATTACCTTTTACAAGCCTTCTCTGATGACAGTTTTAAGGCCTTTGTCAAGTCTACATAGGGAATAGGTCGGTGTTTTGCTTTTGACATTTCTCTTGTGGCTGCCTCACAGCAAACACCATGTTGATGAACCCACATGCTTTTCAGAATCCACACTGGTTTTATGGCTGGGTTATGGAAGTGTCTTTGAATTCCTTGGGGATTGTCTCTTGTTGCCACATCAGTAAAAACAATTGATGGAGACTTCCTATCAGGGCTTTGCTCACATCCTTGTAGACTTCAGCTGGGATGGAGTCTGAACCAGGTGCTTTGCCACTAGAGAGCAGATCACTTTCTATGTCTCCAGCAAGGTTGGAGGGTCATCCAGTGCTTTGTTGATGGGTAATTGGGGGAGACAACTGATGGCTTCATTGTTGATGGATAAAGGGCGATTCAGGACGCTATAAAAGTGTTCAGTCCATCATAGAAGAATCCTCCTTTGTCAATAAATATGTAGTGTGTTCCCATCTGCACTGAGAAGGGGGAATGATCCAATGGACGTAGGTCCATACACTACTTTCAGGGCATTGTAGAAGTTCTTCATGTCATGCTGGTCTGCATAGCACTAAATCTCATCAGCTCTTACACTTGAATTTACAAAAGACATCAAGTGTAAACATTTGAACAGACTATAGCTGAATATTTTGGTGAGGGTTTGCATCCAACAACAACAGATTGGTACATAACACTAGACCTGTGTCATGATTGTACAGGAACAATTTTCTTTTACTAGGCTGAGTATACCTTTCTTAAGAGGACCCAAGTGGCCAAATGTTCTAAAGCGCTTTCAGTTATGGATCACTGCCATCTCACCTCTGTCTCCATGGGTTCAAGTTTCAGATTCGGCCAATGTAAGTATGTGAGAAAGCTTGCCAGAAGCTTCTCGAGGGTCAGTGGTTGTTTCCAGGGGTTTCCCAGGTTCTTCCTCCACCATTAATACTGGCCACCATGTATTGCCTATTGTGTGCTGAAAAGTGTCTTTAAACCTTACAACAACAATACTTTTCTTATCTACTGTAGTGGTACTACCATTTTCAGCAGTCTTCGCATGTATCATCCTGAACAGACTGCAGATGCTTGCTGACAGAGTGTATCCAAAAGTCACAGTGCAGGTTCCACGCAGAGAGGTCTACAATTGACATGATCTTCTCTGACAGGCAGCTGCAGGTAAAATGCATAAAACAACACAAACCCCTTTTTCTGACCTTTATAGACCTCACCAAGGCATTTGATCTGGTCAGCAGTGATGGACTCTTCACAATCCTGATGATGATTGGATGCCCACCAAAACTGCTGAGCATGATCCAGTCTTTCCATGATGACATAAACGGGACAGTGCAGTATGATGGCTCAACATCTGCAGTGGAGTGAAATAGTAATTGCTGAGCTCAACAAGTAGATTGGAAAGACATCTTCAAGTCAGTCCATGTTGTCCCAATGAGTGTGGAACAACAGTATTCTGACCCTGAACACTAATATCTCCATGTACTATGCCTGCATGCTAAGCACTCTCCTGTATGCCAGTGAAACCAGGACTCTAAATGCCTCACAAAAGAAAAGACTGAGTGCCTTTCACATGCGATGTCTCTGACACGTACTCAGGATCACTTGGAGTAATCGAGTAACAAACAACGAGGTGCTTGAACATGTCAAGATTTCCAGTATGGTCACATTCATATGCCAACATTGCATCAGATGGCTGAGCCATGTACGTCGGATAGATGACGGACTAGTCCCAATAGACCTTTATTCGGAACTTGCCTCTGGCCAAAGGTCGATCAGATGGCCACATCTCCGCTTTAAGGATGTTTGCAAGCAGGACATGAAAGCCCTTTACGTAGATGTCACCGCCTGGAAAGAGCTTGCTCTAGACAGGCCCAGCTGGTGACATGCTCTAATCACTGGTTTCAAAGCCGGCAGGGACAAACTGTGCTTTCTAGCTGATGAAAAGCAATCTTGGAGGAAGAAGAAGCAGCTCTAACACAAACCAGACTTAACTTTCAAGTGCAGCAAGGACTGACACTCTCATTTTGGGCTACATAGCCACTAAAGACACTGTACAACCACCAAACAGAACATTTCTCATAGGCGGACTTGAGACTAACAGATCTAGGTCAGCCCTTGTGGATTTGAACCTACCCAATACTCCTCGGAAAAGCACTGCCTTATTTGTTCACCATTCCATAGTAATATTAATATATGGCTTGTATCACATTGCAATTTTCTTTCACATTAAAAAAGGGCCAATTTTTAAAAATATTTTCTTGTTTTAAATATTGGGTTCCATACCTGATCCCATTTTATATAAGGGAGTGGTGTATTCTGCACAATTATTGATAAATTATTTGTTTTCATTATGAACTACTTATTTATTATTTGTCTATTTATCTACTCTTTTATGGAAATTGGATTTATTTGTAGATTTATTGTTCAGATATTTTAATTAATTTTGGAGCTTCGTTCTATTCAACTGCATGAAACAATGAAAATGTGCATGAATTATTAAATATCTAAATTAATTAGCTTGAATGTTATTTTTTTAAACAAATGTTATTTATCTAATTACACAATGTTATGTTTGTTTCAGATACACACAAACTCTCTCCATATGCTTTTCTCCTTCATAGTTGTTCCATGATCACATTGACGTTAGGGATGTAAGCATTTTTATTCTCTGAATTCTTACTAGAAAGATGAAAAATCATCTTTTCTATCTCAAATAGACAAAGGACAATACCTCTCGCCCATTACACTTGTTTTCAGTTTTGCTTTCCTACTGTCAACTTTATATACGATACCTCCCAACATTCCACTATCTGAGGAATTTAGATTTTTGTTTATTCATAATTCCTCTACAGATTATATACAACTTTTACATTTTTCCCAATTTGGGGAAAATTAGTCACATTCATGGACTTTCAGCCATGTATGCAAAAATGCTACCATTGATTGCATGTAGTCATTCACAGTTAGCACAATATTGTTTGCCTACTCAGTTGGTAATGGATGTTGTTTTAGTGTCCTCATTATATGCTGAATTGTTAATTTATTCTTTTTTTCTCTTGTGTTGTTTAACTAAATAACACAGAAACAAGTGTATTAAATTAAAGAAATTTTATGCAAGGGAAGATGCACATGAACCATTTTTAGTATGTGCCAAAAGTACTTCATCTCTTCACTGCAGCTTGTGCTCAGTGTGATCGGAAGAAGTATGGGCTACAGTTTTACAGAAGGCAGCCAAAGGGATTGATTAAAGAAGCAAATCTCATATTGTTGATATTGAAACATACATCTAAAGTCACCGTTTCTTGTGACCATTGTGGGGAGATGTTGCTAAGTCCTAACCCACCCACCAAAAGTATGACATTTACAATCATAGTTATTTCAGTGGAAACAGTAGAACAAATGTTGAGAACTTTTACCCATGTTTTCATCACTTGTTTCTACAGGTTTTTCTGTCCCTCGCATTTTAGGCATCCCATTAGACATAACATTACACCAGCTTGTCAGAGCATGGCCTTCAGGCCTGTAAGTATAGCAGAATGAGCTTTTCACCAGATCCATTGGATCCAACTTTTAATATGAGTTCACCAAAGGCTGTCCCAGTTTGGGGATTTTATTGATAGATCTGTCTGGCCAACGATTATTACAACTTTGTCTCATTACAACTGTCAGGATCTTATTGATTGATCTGTCAGCATCACTACTTCTTTCAATGATACACCCATATGATGATGTAGATTTTAGTGAAAAATTAATTCTGCACAGGCATACTCTCAGTGAAACCTTTACTGGTGACAGCCAGACCACCTACTCAAATAGCAAATATGCCAACCTTACTACCAGCAAACCAGCATTAACCCTTTGAACCCAACAGGCCGGTTTACCAGCCTATTGTAACGGTGTATATACCCGAAAGGCCGGTATACCGGCCTCGCTATCTACCGTCATAACCTGACAGGCCGGTATACCGGCCTGTGTTATGTTATTTGCTAGATTCGCTATAGAATTGTCAAAATTTGCCGGGGAGGCTCGGGTTAGGGTGCCGAAATATGGGGGAGATTAGGGTTCAAAGGGTTAACGATAATGAGGACTTTGTATAGCGCCTAATCTTTCGAAGCTGTAAGTGTTTTACACCATCAATAATGATATGGCTACACTACAGAAAAACAAATGACAAAAACAATGAAATCGGAAAACATAAAAACATGCTGAAAACATATAAGATACAAAACACGATTAGGTCTCAAAGTTTGTCCCTGCAGTCGAAACAGGTGAGTTTAAGAGCACTCTTAAAAGGGACCACTGTGTCTTTGTGTCTAATTTCAATGGGCAATTTGTTCCACGTCGCCGGGCCCTGGTATGCAAACAAACGTTGTCCATATGACTTTGTTTTCACCGTGAGAACAATGAGTATACAAATATCAGAAGAAGAGCGTAAGTATCTACCTGGTGTATACACATGGGTGAGGCTGGGTAGGTATGTTGGACTGGAGTTTATCATTGAAACATAGCACAGAGAACAAATTTTGTGTTTGATTCTGTATCGAATCTATAGCCAGTGTAGAGTACAGAGCAGTGGTGAGGTGTGCTCTGATCGAGGTACTCTAAAGATGATCCGTGCAGCTGTGTTTTGAACTTTTTGAAGTTTCTGGAGTAAATATTATGATGAACCAGACAGAATTGAGTTACAATAGTCCAGTCTTGAAAGTACTAATGAACACACAAGTGTTTTAGTGGCATCATCTGAAAAATATTTACGAGTACATTACACATTTTTCCAACTATAAGACTTACCATTCCATTGCTAATGCAATGACGACCAATGACTACCAATCCTGACCTGATACAATGTGAAGCATCATCACTTGGCATTACGGATAACCCTGTTTGGTTCACAGTTACTATTTGGGAGAAACATAGATGTTCATAGGTAAACAGCTCAGGAAATGATTCTCCAGCTTATCCCCTAACCCAAACAAGCTTTTCAGATCAATCAACCCCAGCCACAGTGGAGGGGTGATAGATGGGTCAGGGACAAGGGATTTTTTCAGTAAAATGTTCAATTCAGATTTCAAGCCAAAAGCCAGGAAGCAAACAATATAACAAGCTTAGGTGGCAACAATGCAGGGAAGACATGAAATCAAATTTATCCACCACCATGCCTTCCAAATCTAGACACTGACCTACTAACTCCACTGCCTGCAGATGGCCTTTTTTGGGGTCCCTGACTTCTGAAGTTCCAGTCTCACTGGTTCACCTATTCCTCAGAATAAATGGATGAACTGGGTCATTATGGAAAATCTTTTTCAGCCTCCTCTTCATTTCTACTTTCTAATTTTCAAGGGCATACTATTAGATCAGGAAAAAGGGGCCCTGTGTGGCCGAGTGGTCTAAAGCACTCACTGTTATGGATCACTGCCATCTACTCAACATGGGTTTGAGTTGGGTTTGGCCAGTGTGGGTATGTGAGAAAGCTTGCCAGTATCTGCTCATGGGTCAGTGGTTCTTTCCAGGGTTTTACTGGGTTCTTCCTCCTCCATTTAAACTGTCCACCATGTATAGCCTCTGTTATGCTAAAAAATGATATTAAACCTGACAACAATTGGATCAGGGTAAGGATGCTATTCTACCAAAGGAGATGCAGTCACTCATAAAAAAATGAGTGGTGGAGATTAGGCAAAAACCACAATCTCAAAGGTTTTATTCCAGGCTTTTTCTTATCCAGAAGGCAAATTGCCAATCATTGACCTGTGTCACCTCAATCAGTATAGTATGCCACTGAAATTTGGTGATATGTTTATGTATTTCAAGTTCTATCTTCTAGCCTAAACATCAGCCCTTGAGATTTTTCTGAACTCATAGATTGCATTGTCACCCTGTTCCATTCAACTTAATTGATTGTGACAGTAGAGTACATGGATGACACACTTTATAAACATATGGTAAATTCCAATTTTGAATCATCTAGGTTTTCTAATAACCGGGAGAAGTTTTGTCCATCTGGCTCTGGAGTTTCTCATGAACCTCATCCAGATGCAGCTCCCTCATATTCACATAATCCAGACTGTTGTATTTGTCAAGTCTGTTTCTAGCATGACTTGGATTTCAGTAAGAGAGTTATTGTATCCTCTTGGATTATTCAGTTATCAGTTGATTGGCAGACGTATTTCACTTGGCCATCTTTTTAATATGCTCCCTTTACAAATGACCTTGCTTTCCCAATGGTGCCCCTTTAAAGTTACCTCAATTAAAAACTGATTGATCAGACTTGAAATGTGATAATTCCTTCATCAGTGGTGCAACCAAGGTTGGCTCGTGACAGGAATTCCTCTGGAGAAGCCCCAAGCAGAAATGAAAATATCTACTGATGCTAGTACATATGGTTATGTCAACCTGTTGCCAGATTTTGCTACTGTAATAGCATGTGGGAGCCAGTGGATTGGTATGTCCACATCAATCTTCTTGAAATAAAGACTGTCATCAATGCCTTCATTTCAGGAAGGATCGGCTCTCAGGGAAAACAGTCCTAATTATGTCAGACAACTCTGTAGTGGTTACATATTACCTGTAACCATATCACCTGACCTGTGTATTCAGCTTTGGCACTTTCTGCATTAGTGTGACTAATTTGATATCAACATTCAAATGAGGCACTCTTTTAGCAGACTTAATGTCCTGGCAAACACTCTCTTTTGAAAGGGTCAAATCACTCATAGAAAATGGATTCTCCATCAATCAGTCTTTCTTCTGTTTGTGCTTTTGGAGTTGTCTGATGATCATTGTTATTGTGACAAGGTGTAGTCACAACTTACCCGCCTATGTATCTCCAGTTCCAGACCCAGAAGCTTAGGTCTTGGATGCACAGTCAGTGAGCTGGGAGGGGTTGTTTGCCTTCACCTACCCTCACATGATATTGGTCTAAAAATAATCTATGTTGTGGGGTCAGAACTGCAACATTATTCTAATATCCCCTATCAAGTGGGTCAAATACTGGATGTCTCAGCTACTCATTCTAAGAATAAATCTGTCCCAACAGATTCAGGCCAAGCTGAATCTTCTCTGACAAACAACTCTGGCTGTGTGTGTTCCTACCCTGCCTAAACTGTCTTCTTCATGCTTCGTTATTGTCCTGACAGCCTTGCAAGAGAAAAGGATCTTAAAAAAATCTCATGAGCAAGAAGGCCCTGTACTCTAAAAGCCTATGGCATATTTTCAGGGAATGATGCAGAGTCAATGTGGGAACCAAAAATCCTGACCTGATTCTCCTTTAAGTGTCTCAGTCACTTAATTGATAAATTTGCTTTCTCTGGATCTTTGAGGAGAAATTGATAGCCCCAATTATCAAGAAACACTATCCATTCATGCCAGCCATTAAGCTTTTGGCGTTATCATTATACTTTTCTTTGCTAAATTATGCCTTACACATAAACGTATATGGATTACAATTTTTCAGTTTATCCACCTTCCAAAAAAATTAATTTATTTGTTTTCTCGATTTTATTAACATTACATTAATCCCACAGACTACAATTTAGAAAAAATGGTTTCTAAGTAACTACAATATAAGAGTACGCTTTGTGCACACAAGTCCACTTACCTAATAGTATATCGTTCTATTTATAGCAACAATCATATTACCAAGAAACATTCTGGTTCTACTTTAATAAATAATAACATAAACTTGAGACATACTGTCATGCATATAATTATATTGCTATAAAGGATATACAATATATCAATTTAAATTGTACAATTTTATATATTGCCTTGGCATTAAGTCCATTAGGATACAAAGTATCTAACTTATGAATCCAGTAGGTTTCTTTTTAGAGTCTGTGCATGTCACCATGCACAATATCTATTGGCATGAAAGAAAAATCGAGTAGAGAGTGATTATTGGTGTAAAAGTATGTTGAAATATTAGAGTAAAACTGATGATCTCTTCTAATGTCTTTTATCAAAGCAATGAATATTCATTCTCTTAGAAACTTGTTGAACATATTGCATGCTACATTTTTTTTTACAGGTTTTATTGGATAAATTTAGGAGACTATAATATTTATTAATTATACAACCTATATTAGGCAATGAAGGATTATATTGTATTGTGACAAGAATTACATCTCTCACTGTTTACATTCTGCGGTTTTTAAAGCCTCATCTGTTTCTACTTTAAAACTTTAGACCTCATATTCTATTTATAGCAGCCATTTGGCTTAGTGAGAGAACAGACTAGTTTTCTGCTTTTAATCTCTACATGCAGATTCTTTATTCTAATTCATATTTAATGCAGAACCAGTCTAAAGATATTTGGAGCTAAAAAGTATATTTTATTTTAGTTGATGCATATATGAGAGCAAAAATATCTCCTTTCAAATTATTTCAGTCAGATTAGAAAAAGCCAAAAAATAAACTGAACAAAAAATTAAAGAATCCTCCAAATATGAAAACATGAGGGCAGCATCACATGATGTCTATTATAGGCCGTGTGGAAAGAATTTTAATGTTTGGCTTCAGATGGATTCTAGTCGATGTGTGTGTAAAGCTAAAATTGCTACATATGAAAACTTAAAGCAGTAAAGAATGTTAAAAGACGAGAGGGGCAAATAAATTATTATTTATCTAAATATTAGCATGTTATATGTGGTATTACGCTTTTTCTGCCTGGATTCCGCTTTTTGACCACTTAGATTATGCTTTTTCCTTGTCAGGGGTTGGCATGCTTGCACTATCTATAATATCTGACACAATCTGGCCTAATAATAGATATTGTTCATAATAAAAATCTGTAACATCGCATCCATTTTTAATCAAATTTGATCGAAATCCCTCATCCTGTTTTCAAAATACAGTCTCTCCTGGGTTTTAACCTAGTTAAATTCAGATACATTTGAGCCAGAAGCTGCACTTCTAAGAAACTACTATTTTGCAAAATATGTTTCGTGGTAGAATTAGCTTCAGCATGCAGGTTGAGTTAGATGCTCTTTCCATTGACCCAAATTATCTTCATTTCACACCAAATGATAATTAATTATGTTTCTTCATAAGCTTTCATAATGTTTCTTATGTATCTTCAAACAACCAGGCTTTGTATCCAAACAAGAGCTATTTTCAGTTTGAAGTCAGGTGAAATTTTGTCAGTAAAAAGATTTCAGTAATCATTTCTTAACCAGACATAGGGATCACTGATGACTTGCTCAGCAATTCCTTTTCCTGTTATCTATGATCATGAATGTATTTAAAGAATTTTTTTATTTAAAAAGTATGTTTCTCTGGAATTACTATTCCAATCACATTATTTAAGAAACATCCCAACTACCCTGCTGTGAGCATCTTTGTTGGGATATCACTCAGCTCAAAACTAACAACACCTGGTGTTGCATGGGGAGGTAATGGGTAAAAGTTGTTGCCCTAATTCTTTAAAAATCAAGATGAACTTTCATCTTTTTAGTTGGGCTGGATTTGGGATATTGTATGCTTATACCCTTAGGATAATGTGATCAGGTAAGTTTTCTCAGAGAAACATAACTTACTTAAAAATTTGTTTTTTATATAAATTAATATTAAAATGAATGTATCATGGACACAGTAACTCTAATACCTGAGACAAGATGATGTCATTCCTATTTTGTATTGAGTATGATCTTGGTTGACCCTGGATCTCACTAACTGGTCAGCCAATTAATTTGATTTATAGTACTCTCGCAGATAAAAAATAAATTACGATGTTCATGAACTTAGCACACAGCTAAAAATGTGTATCCAGAAGTTAGCATTGTAATCTTTCAAGGATTTTGTTTCCATCATGCAGTAAGTAGTTGTAAGTTGAGGCTGTTTGGCTGTGGGCTACAGGCACAAGTATTATAAAAATACAAGGGTACCTTAAATAGGAATCTTAGCATCAGACCTAAGAAATACGTCTACTCCAGAGGACTCTTGTATGTACATAGCATCAAGAACTACATGTACATATAACATTTTCAGATCTTTTTTATCAGGTAAATACCAGTCATTTTCAAGATGCTAATTGTCATTTATTGTAGAAGAAAGCCTCCCAAAATTCAATAATTCAGCACTTTCTTTACTTTTTTGGGGGTTCCTATCCATACATATTGCTTTACAGAAACAGAATAATGTCTGAGTTATTTGGAAAAGTTTTGACTTTGTATATTAGCAATATGTTCAGTCTGTGTGTTTCTTTTCTTATTTAGACACAAGGATGATCCTTTCATGAAGAGTCAATGTCACAAGCTTGGTAGACCAACAGAGGGAGAGTTAATGGAACAGAGAAGTGCCATATTTGTATGGTCTCCATCAATACAGTATGGAACCAGGTATATATTGCCCTAACAATGTAAAGTTATGAAAATCTTTTGACAGCTATTCTTAAACTTTGGAAAACAGCCTATATTTGAATATGCTCTGAAATGGTGGTTTTGAGCCTATCAGGCAATAACATAGGTATCGCCTATGTTTACCTTACATCTTGTGACAAGATAAAAAAAAAATTTCTGTCTAATAACGTATGGCTAAATATTTTGTTACCAGGATCATGTCCCAAAACTTATGGACACAAATACAAATTGTGTTGAAATTGCCTCCTGCCCTGGCATGTTATTGTAATGTAGGCAAATAGAATACTTTTTTGATAACATACTGAAAGAAACTAACCTTGTGCTGTTCCTATTTATTTTTATTCTTTGTACTTCATAATCAATTTATGTTCAAAATAAATGTATCCACTATTTAGAATCAAATGCTGTGATGTAACATACACATCCATAATGGGTATCACTTGAGTACAAACATTGACATATATTTCATTGATGTGAAGATGTATAAATGAATTGGGTTTGTTGTTCTACTTAAGGGTTTCATAATGTTATTAAACTGAAAATTGGATCCCAACAAAAGAGAGAGAGAGAAACTACAAATTTCTTCAAGGCACCAGCGATTCAATTTCACTAAAAACATGATGTATGATGCATAATAACCAAGAGTGTTTTATATCGTGGTTAACAATATAACAATATTTTGCACACACAAACAAATTAAATACATTCACTTTGAGTGCAAATGATAATAAGTGTGTTAGCACCAGGTACAAATGTATCCTTAAAGACAGTTAATGCTATGTATGCTATTGTGATGTCAAATTTGTATCAGTTATGGTAACAAGGTGGCAAACAAAAAAAGCTTGTTGAATAACTAAACACACCTGGTGGATGAAAATTAACCCATTGTTTTTTCTTGTGCTGTCAATTAGACAGTTTTTTTTAATTTACAAAGCAAACTGACTTTGGATTCTTTTTAGTATCTCAAATTTTTATATTCAAAGTACTCTGACCTAAGTAGCTGTACAGTTGGGGCTCTGTAATTGAAATTTTGAGGAAACATTCTGTAAAAACGTATTTAAAGCATCTGGTCCAACTGAACAGGTTTCAGGAAATTAAAATAAACTCAAAACTGAAAACAGGACTCACTGGTTCAGTTTCATTAAAGAGTTTGAAATACAGCACGAGTATTGCCATTGTAAGCTAAGGGCTTTGCACTGTCAAATAACTTAAGTCAATTGTACTTGGGAATTAGACTGCCTAAATAAAAGGCAAATGTACATCAAATCAGAATTTTTTATTGCATTCATGAAATTTGAAAATCAGTAGCTTTATCTTAACAAGATTTCAAAGAAGTTTACAAACAATCAGCTTTTTGACAATGTTTTGTGGCTATTGCCCTGGTACAATTTTGAATGCGTACACTTCTTGTGCATTGTCTGTTGTTCATCTATCATCATTGCTATTTTCATCTTCTCAAAACCCACTGAACCACTTTTAGTCAAAGTCAGCAGAGAGTATACTGGTATTAATTTGTTCTTTTAATCTCTACAAATGGTGTTGATCTTTCATTTTTTTTAAAAAAAACCTCCTGAACATAGTTTGACCAAAAATGACAGCATCCTGACGTAAAATTCTTTCAGAATTTTACAAATTATGGTGACTCCCTTCAGATCTGGTGGCAATCACTAAATATTAGAAAAATATTAGCATTTTCGCAATACTGCTGAACAGAAGCTATCCATGATTAAACATGGCGTTTGTTATTAAAAATTGAATAGAACTTCCAATTAATACAATTTGGCAATTTCATAAAACTGATTATTTTTAGATCTTGTTAACATGAAGCTTCATAACCAATATGATTTCAAGAAAATAATGTGAATGTTTCCTCCAGCTATTTAGATGTTTTATGTCAATCAAGGGACAGAACTTTGGCAATACAATTTTCGAAATATATGTAATGTACATAGTAAGAAAGCTACACACTTCAAAGCATTTAATATCTTCATTTAATATCTTTGTTTAAAAGTATTATTAATTATTAAAAGCTACTTCTTGTTATAAAAACATACTTTTTTCAGCTTAATATACATTAATATTAACTGTTGTTTTTCTTAGCATAAGCATGATATGCGAGCCAGTATTGTTGTCATGTACATTGCACAGCCATTCAAAAGCATCCTTTAAATCTTGCTACATATGATACATAATTATCTTTCCTTTCTTTTCTACATAAAATTGTTTTACAAGTACCCCCTCCCCACCTCACCCAATGTAGAATAACCAACTTTCTTCTAATAATAATACATCTCCATTTACATGAGAACATATTAATGTTTGGTAATGATTTATTTGGTTGTTGCTATAAATATGTAGTCTAGTGATTTTTTAGTCTTTGTCTGGTACCCTGTGTTCAAAGTTCACTCTGTATCTTAATGCACAAAATATATTTTTAGCCTATGCTGACTCAATTATGATCTTGACAATTATGTCTGGTTATAATCATCAAAGAGAAGAACTCAACAGATGTGTGAAGCTGAAAACTCTAGCATAACATTGTTGAGTCCATTTCCTGTTAACGTCAGCAGCAACGATAAAACCTATCTATAAAGGTCATTTAAGAGACCACAAAGTTACAACCTTTGTGGAAAAGTATTTTAATACTTGAATAGGAAAAAACTTGCTTTACAAAATGAAATATGTTTAAGATATTGACTTGTTGTGCCAAACAAATCAATGGTCTTACTTGCTATATTCACAGATGGTGTTGTGGGGTTTTGCAGACTTGAAAAGTAGGTTTTGAGTTTCCAAAAGGTAGTCAATGTACATGATCTTAAAAATGAAACCCAGTTGAGAATAAGTTATATTTCATAAAAGACCATATCAGATTCCTGGAAATTCAAATTTGATTATTAAATCTGTTTTCTTTGAATCATTTAATATACTTTCAAACCAAAAATAGTTGGTAGACCTATTAGAATATTGTCCAGTAGCATTACCAAACACATATGGCAATATTGACATAAACACAATCACAGACATTAAATAAAAGTATATACAAAATTTCAGTTTTTAAAATCCATTGTATAGTGGAAGTTTTTCTTATTAAGCTACTGTCATTGCTTCTGTCATAAGTTTTATTTGGGGTAATACAGATATCATTTTTTGTTCATCTTGGCATGCATTTATGAATGGATGGTTCCCTAAAAATCTTTGAGTTTTTTCAGCATAGAAAATGATCTTTCTACAGCTGTATTGCTGTTTGGGAGTGGCAAACATGATAGATGGTGTTGCTACGTTGACAGATGTCATACACTCTAGAATGACTGTTGATATAATGTGTGTAAAAAAAATAAAATCTCTCCCTTTGCTGTGGCAATTCAAAAATTCATACTCTTTCCAGGATTGTTTTGAAATTCAGTCTCGCTAGGCTCTGGTCATTTTGCATTTCAACATTTTCCCATTTGAAAAAAATTAGCCAATCTTGTACACTACTGCAACTGTTGATATAATTCTTTTGGAGTAAAATCAGACTTCAAAGAAGCATTTCCTTTGACCACAAACTTGCATATAATGTTAATAATGGTGACTTAAAAATTCCCATTCAAGTCAATAATGTGTAGCTACACCTATCACAAATGAATTGAGTTGTTCCACTGAGTGTACTGTTGGACTGTTTTTACAAACAAAATGCTTTGGATATATATAGTGGTGGTCAAAAAATGTCCTTTTTGTTTCCCAAAAGTTATTGAAAATTGTGGTCTTCAAAAACATGACTGGATTGGAGGGGGTGGTGGTTTGGGTTGCATGACACATGTTATGGCAGGTATGCAGCTTACCATCAGTAAAATTTAACCCATATCTTTGCAAGTATTATAAGGCATCCCATCTCATCATTTAGTTAAATGCCATCTCGTCTATTTATAGATATATTGTGGTTTTTCTAAATTACTAGTCTTTCGGTTATTTGCTACTATCTGTCTTGTAGATTTTATCAAATAGTTACATGAATTGAAGGCCTTGCTTTTTTGAAGCCTGATAAGAAAATTCAACATCAAGGTGTCACATTTAACATTTCAACCCGATTTTTTCTCACTGTATTTATTATATTTGCTCATCTTTAACATGCATCCAGCAGAACACCACCTTATACCCAGATCTGCCATTGCTGCTTGTTTCGGGATCTATGCTCTTTGTAAATGTTCTAATGATTTTGAACATTATGTGTTGACAGATCTTGATCTAGGTTTCTTGGTGGGATGCATGTGATTATACTTAGTAGATACCATATACAGTTTTAAAGCAAGCAATAGAGATGTGATGTTCTCTGTTTATCCATTCTATAATAACTTTATAATAATGTGGCCATGTCTGTGCTGACCAACAGTGAGAAGGCTATCATCCTTAAATCCCCCATTATCCTTGGGAGAGATCAGAGGTCAAAATGTATGAGACTTGTAATTACAGTGTCATTTTCAAATATTTTTACTTCAGAGAAGGGTTTTGGAATACTGTTTGAAGGTGGGGGGTGATAAACAAAGGATATATCCATTCATCTAATGAAAAGAGAAGGACTTTGCAGTTGCAATGTCAAGTCTTTGCAATTGTGCTAGTTATGTTTTTTGTGGATTTTTTTAGGACTAATACCATAATTCTGGTGGATAAGACTGGTCATTGTGAGTACATGGAGAAAACATTGAGGACACCTGTAGATGTAAAGAACCCAGGATGGAGTACATTTTCTACATCATTCCAGCTTCAGTTAGACAGTGATGTTAGTCATGATCACAACAAATAAAAATCTTGTATATATTAAAGTTTATATTAATAAAATAAATTATTTGACAGTACAGTCTTGCAGGAAATTGCTAATTGGTCATATTGTTAAGAGTGCAAAAATGAGGCTCCACCTTCATCTGAAAAGTGAAAAAGTGAAACAGATGTCTGCCTTTTGGAGCCATCTTAACTGAGATTTGAATTGTTAATATTTTATACTTATCTGAGTGATGATTTTAAGTACAATTATTATGATATCTAAGAAAATCATTCTTTGCCGCATCACAAATTATATATTGACATAATGCAAACTCAGACCTGAATTTCTAAGACTTAATTTAGTTCAGTATCATTTTAGTTTGATGCAATTTCTAGCCTTCTATTTAATGTTTCACATGCGGTCATATTGCTAAGAATACAAACATGAGGATCCACCTTCATATATTTTCATTATTAGGGCATGTGGGTTTAAAAATATAAGTCCTGGCTAGAATTCCATGTGCCCAAAAGGGCTGTAGTTTTTACTATTTTTGTACACATAACTATACAGTTACTGTATTTTAAATGTGAAAAGAAGCAAACAAATATTAAATTGACTTGTGTGTTTATTCAGATCCCAAAATATTTTACATCAAGCAATATTTTTTTCTGGTCCTGATCTCAACCATAATCTCTTTTCTCTATCAATGTCTTCTTTACTTGATAAGTATAGTTGCTGTTCATTAACAACTAAAGAGTCTTGTTTTGTCAGTTCTTGTTTATACTTTTCATGATGCTCATATAAACCACATGATGTTTAACTACTGTATTAAGTGTTTAGACTCGAACAGTAACACAGAAAAAATGAAAACAACAAGCTTTGTAAAATTTAGCAAATAATTTATTTCTCGGGAAAAAGATAAAAATGGTAAAAGAACTTACAATTTTAAGATCGAAATCCAAAAATGATCTACAAATTAAATTACAACAGCCCTAATAATGAAATGTTCTAGATTCAAGTTCGATTCCTGTTGTAAAATCAAAGATGGAAGATGATGACATGTGCTAAAGTATGTACATGTACTGTGCTTATCTACAGTTCCTTGTAGAAACACTTTTAAACACTATTGAAAATCCAAATAAAACTTGATAAACTGACTTTGTTCAAGAATTTTGTATGAGCACGTCAAATATTTCCAGAGATATGAATTTATCCTTTAAAATCCAAATGAACTGAAGAAGAGACTAAAAAAATGCCTTCAACAGAACTTGATATTATGTGTAAAAAGCCTAAAGCTGAGAATATTTTATTAAAACAAAGATTTTATCACATTCTACGCTGCAGTTTTGAAAAAATTGCAAAATCGAGAAAAGGGGGGAGGAGTCATGTCATCGTGTTTATATCATGTTCTCCTAACATGACCCTGATGAGAACCAATCGTTATTTTAAGAATAAAAAGTTGTTTACTTCTTAATTGACTAATCCCATCTTGACCTTGACAACAACCAATCATTTTAAACTTAAAATAAAACCGACTCAATTTAATATATCATCGTCGAGTTCATCTGGGATCAATAATATAATATCAACGATCATCGACAAGGATACAATTGAACAGTTCACGATAGCATCCACTGATAAGAATTTGATTAGGGTTTCAGTAACATGGTATGTGGAATTCGTAGCGGATTTGAGTAAACAACTAAATTGAAATCGTAAACTGATTTGGAAATAAAATGTCATCATCAACGGTACCTTCGGTATCTCAATATCGCTATGATCAGGCCAGAGAGTTTCAGACTAAACTCAAAACTCTCACTGAGGAGTATCAAACAAAAAAAAAAAATACCAACGAAGAATCACCGCAGTTGATGTTACCGTGTACTCTGTGTAATCACCGGAGCCGGAATTATACTCTCTTCGGTGACAATGATTGCTCCGATAACTGTTCCAATTTGTATATCAGCGGCGACAACAATCGCGGGAATAATTTTGATTAAAAAAAAAAATGTCATCATGCAGACAACGCAAACTACAAGACTACATAATTAAATTTCATGTATCAACAGCGTACTCGCAATTATCCTTGTTGATATCGTCGTCGATCGATGATACATTTATATCAGATAGCGAGTTCTCAGCGATGGTAAGTATTTATGATTTCGCGATGTCAAAATTAGAAATACAACATGAATATAATAACAATGACAATACCGCAGGAACTACTTCAACAAATAGTGGTGAACACAAACCCAGTACAAACCAGCATGATCTCAATAACATCAGCCAATCCTGAATTCAGTGTGAATTTCCCTATTCCAATTCCTGTGAAGGAGATAGCGCTAGCAAAACTACGAGTGTATCACAGTTGGCCTAATATTAGGTCGGTAGCATTTGGTGGTCAACAACCAAATAATTCCTTGGTATTTGCAAATAAGAATAAAACCCGATGGAACTCCAGACTGGAACGTTGGTTCGCTGCCATCTGGGTCATACCAAATTGAACAAATCAATGCTGAATTAGCGCGTAGAATAAAATCTATTACTCCATGAGCCGACGCTATCATCTGCTATCGAGATAAACTTACAAAGTTATGTCGTAGATATCTATCAGAATTCTATAAGAACTATACCGGGGTGGCCTGAAAATCCACCTCGACAAGTTAACATACCACCTGAACCACAAAAATCTGATTATATCACTGACAGGATAAAACCCGATAATCCAGTAAAAAGCTATAGCGGTTACAATAGATTGAAATTTTTCATGAAATGATAGAATATCCCGCTAATAGAAGATTCTACTTAATTCTAAAAGATAAAATCACTGAAAATTTCACAGCGTTCAATAACGATATTACGTTGTTGTTAATATCCCTTAAATCCGTCACTCTCACCCGAGTAGAATTTATCAGCATTATAGAAACATGTAGCAAAAATCATCAATGACATGGAAACATTTCATTTGCAAATTATTCAAGAGGTATTAGGTCACAGTAATCCTTAAACGAGAACGGGGGTTACGGCAACGTATAATATACGCGTAGAAGATATTCCCACACTCAAACTACACGGATATAATATCTCAGAACTACAAACATTTCTCAATGATGCCATCGATGAAGGTTTCAAAAACATCCATGACGCATGGAAAAAATTAACAGAACCACAAACAACAATCCTCAAACATAATAATGACCCAGACGGCGGTGGTAGACATATCGCTCCGTTCAACGTGAATATATCCTCGGTGATAGCATTGAATTTAGTATGTGATGTTATCGAAGGAAGCTATCAAATAAATCTCGAGCAATCAAATCAAGCTCAGCAGGGATATATTTTATACTCTTTTGCACCAACAGCTCCTCCAGGATTTCTAATCGTTGATGATCCAACTAATCCGGTCTATATGCAATGTCATAATAATTCATTAACGAGAATTAATTTCAGACTCACTGATCAGTCTAATAATCTAATTGATTTACGAGGTGAGGTTTTACAAATTAGTCTGTTTGTGAAATCCTAAGGACTTTCATCGTAAAAACAATTGTTAACCCATAGCAGCAGAGGGGGGGGGGACAACGACATGGCGTCTTTTTTTTGCCAAATAGACCCTTACGAGGAACCAAATAGACGTTTCTATTAAATATTTACTAGGAAGCCTCAATTTGTCAAATAGACCTTTCTATTAAATATTAACGAGAAGGAAGCCTCGTCGACGCCTAAAACGTTTGTCGGATTCCCCCCCCCCCTCCCCGCTGCTTAAATACCCGTTTTTTAACACATTAACCCCTGAGCCAAATAGCTAGGCAGCCCCCAGAAGAAAATCAGCCACTAATAAAAAGATATTTTTGGATCTAGCCAATCATTTCCAAGGCTTGTTTACACTCTCTAAAGAAGGGTCAGAAATGAGGTCAACAAGCCTAGGTCAACCTGTGTTTACAGCTAGAGTCTAGGTCAGACTGAATTTTCCAGAATAATCTCCCAATTAATGAATTTTAAAGCCAAAATGACAATTTGGATCTGACAAATAAATAAAATCAAATATACGTAACACCTTCCCCCATAAAATAAAAAGAAAGGTTTATATGATAAAACTTTCTTTTTATCACAAACCAATTTAGATCTGAGGTTAAAAAATCTAATATAAATTACACAGTATAATAAATTGTCATACACTGGAAAAAGCGTCTGCAATTATATTATCTAGAAATAGCCAAAATGTGCTAGGAAAGGCACACTAGCACAGCAGAACTCACTTTTAGACAAATTAACAGTCAGACATGCATCAATGAGTCTGTCAAAGAATTTTCGAATTGTTGCCAGGTGTTCTCTCCAGGTGTCGTTGTAGATTATGACGTCACAATTTTCTAGACCAGTGATGATCATTTTTATGAGACGTTAAAATGGACTTTATTTTGGTAGAGTCGATTTGGAATCGAAATCCAAGATTTGTTTTGCTCTTTCCGTTAGTGGAATCTTCCAAAATCCTTTCAGAAGGTCAAATTTGGTGACATACTTGTCATTCCCAATTTTATCAATACAATCGTCAATTCTTGGTAATGGGAATGAATCTGTTTTTGTCACTCTGTTCACCTTCCTATAATCAATACACATACGGAAAGTTTTATCTGGTTTTGGAACAAGTATGCATGGTGAACTCCAATCACTTTTACTTGGCTTGATAAAATCATTCTCCAGCAAATATTGAATTTCCTTTTTCAAGTATTCCTGTTTGAGTGGACTCATCCTGCATGGAATTCTCAATTTCAACGTCATGAAAATTTTGTTTGTCCTTGTAAGAATATCTGGACATAAGTGCTCATATAATAATAATAACTTTCAGTTCATTTCTTGCTTGCACTTGCAAATGTGAAAGTTTCTGGTCTAGATTTTTCATAATTTCTGAATTCCAACAATGTGTCGCTCCAATGTCAGTAGAATCCGATGATATTCCTTCACTAAGTGGGACAGGTACCACTAAATTAATTACATATTTAAAATGGCTATCTCTTTCAATATACTGGTACTCCTATAATTTATTTAGATCCCAGGAGCACTAATACTATAATTTAACTAATTCATTTTCTTCTTAACTTTGTAAGGGCCGTAATATCTAATCTGAAGAAAAGTAAGAAGAATGAACAAGAGTAACACTCCATTATCAGACTCAAAAGTTCTCTCCCTTGTAGTTCTTTCAAACCATAGTTCATTTTTAACTTGAATTGCTGAATTGGGCATTCATTCATAACTTGCTGGAAAATTCCAGACATGAAGTTTGAACCTTGATCAAACTGAATAGATTTGGGAAGGCCAAAATGAGTAAAAAAAACTTTAACAAAATTTTTACTGTAGTTTTATATTTTACATTTCTCAACAGAATAGCCTCTGGAAACCTTGTTGACGCACACATAATGGTCAACAGGTATTGGTTACCTGACTTGGTCTTTGGTAAGGGATCTACAAAATCTACCATAATTCTACTAAATGATTCGTCAAACGCAGGAATAGGTTGCATATGAGCCTTAGGTATCTTCTGATTGGGTTTTCCAACCATTTGACAAGTATGACAAGATCTACAGTATTTGGCAACATCACTTTTGATTTTTGGCCAATATAAATGAGTCATCTTGTGATAAGTTTTATTAATTCCTAAATGACCAGTCAAAGGAGTTTCATGGGCCAGATTAAGTATTTCCTGTCTGTAAGGTTTTGGAGCTACTATTTGATAGTTCACTGACCACTCATCACCAACAGGAACCTCGGAAGGTCTCCATTTTCTCATAAGGATTCCATTGTTAACGAAATAACAGACAGGAACTTCAGTGACTTCAGTCTCATTTATGCCCCTTTGAAACAAACAGGAGATCTCAGGATCTTTTTCCAGTTCGACGACAAGTAACTGTCGTTTATCACCTTGATTAAGAGAATGAGTTGTTAAAAGAGAATCACTATGATCAATACCTTCTGATTGATCTAAACCAAGAGTAAAAGTGACCTCATCAAAAACCTGACCTATACAAGTGTCAGTTGAAGGAATGCTGACTTCTTTAACATCATTCTCAAGATCATCACCCTAATTAGAATAAAGAGAATTAGTTGTTAAAAGAGGATCACTATGATCAATACTTTCTGATTGATCCAAACAAGAAGTAAATGTGACCTCATCAAAAGCCTGACCTATACATGTGTCAGCCAAGAGAATACTGCCCATTTCAACTTCATTCTCAAGAGCTTTCTTTGCCATAGCTCTGGTAACTGTACAAGCTTGAAATATATCAGGGATTTCTTTTTCAATTGGATCAACTTTCTGATCCAAATTAGACTTGTCAGTTACAAGTGGATTAACCACAACCTTGTCCCCAGCTAAGTCGTTGCCTAGCAATAAATCGATGCCCTCAACGGGTAAAACCGAGACTGTTCCGATTGTCACAGGTCCTGACACTAAGTCTGATGACAAATGTACACAATGGAGAGGAACATTAACAAAGCCGCACTCTACTCCCTGAATAAGAACACTTTCATTAGAAGAAGAATTCTCAGAAAAAGGCAAAATACCTGACAATAAAAGACTCTGAGAGGCTCCTGTGTCCCTTAAAATTTGAATAGGGGTGGGATTGGCCAAATCACCCAAGAGTGATATAGAACCCTTCGATATGAATGGTTCATAATTCTCCATAATAAAATCAGACTGGGATTTATTAGACCCAACAATTGTATTGCTTTCAATACATGACTGTGACCTTGACCTCTTGTAAATAAGAGCATTTGGAACATGTCTGTCTTGATTCTCATGCCTATTTTTCAGTTTGTAGCAATCAGAAATAACGTGTCCTTTTTTCTTGCAAAAGTTACACGTCGGAAGAGACAAGGATCTAGAATCAAACTTCTCTGAAGTCTGATTTTTGAAAGTTGTGTTAGTTTGAGTTTTAGAAGGGCTTGAATTAGGTGGAAATAATTTTCTGCCAAAAGATTGTTGAGTAGAAGTCTTGTTAACAAAAAAAACTTTATGTGTCAAAGAATATTCGTCAGCAGCTCGAGCAGCATTTTCCAAGGTTTCAATCTTATGCTCATCGAGATAAGTCCTAACATCACTATGGACACAGTTTTTGAACTCTTCAATTAATATAATTTGCCTGAAATTTTGATAATCTTGTTTGACTTTCTTGACTAAACACCATCTATCAAACATCTGCTCTTTTTCTCTAGCAAATTCGACATGAGTTTGTCCAGCTTCTTTTCTGTAATTTCTGAATTTTTGCCTATAAGCTTCAGGGACTAACTCATAACCTCTTAAAATGCATTCTTTAACCACCATTCTAATCACCACTTTGCTGAACGGACAGTGAACAGTAAATATCACTAGCCTTACCAGTAAGTACACATTGTAATAGCATGGTCCAATAATCTCTTGGCCACTTTAAATTTTCTGCAACTTTTTCAAAAAAAATGAAATATTTGTCTACTTTTTTTTCTTTGAAAGGGGGCACTAATCTAATATTCCTTGCTAAATCAAAATTTTGATTTGAAGTATGATGATGATTCTCACTTGCCAGCTCAAATTCTTTCATTTTACACTGATATTTTCTTTCTTCCTTCTCTCTTTCTCTCTCTCTCTCTCTCTCTCTCTCTCTCTCTCTCTCTCTCTCTCTCTCTCTCTCTCTCGTTCAATTTGTTTTTCTTGTAACTGAATGCGCATCTGCTCTTTTTGTAATTCAAATTGCCTTTCTTTCTCCTCTTTATCATATTGTAATTGTCTTTCTTTCTCCCTTTCTTGTCTCTGTCTTTCTTCATTTTCATATTGTAATTGTCTCTCTTTCTCCTCTCTCTCTCTCTATCAATCCACATCTGCTCTTTTTGTAATTCAATTTGCTTTTCTTTCTCCCTTTCCTGTCCCTCTTTCTCCTCTTTTTCAGATTGTAGTTGTCTTTCTTTCTCCTCTCTTTCATATTGTAATTGCTTTTCTTTCTCCCTTTCTTGAAATTCCAGCTTCTTTAACTCTAATTCCATCTTGAATTTTAATTCTAATTCCTTTAGTTTAATGTCAGAGTTTGATGTAGACTTACTGACCGAAATCAAAGCACTTTGTTCCGACATATCCTTTTCTACCAAATATTGAACCAAAATCTTTTTGATATCTTGTTTCGTTAAAGAAGCCTTGACTTCAGAAAGATCGTATTTTCTGGCAAGTTGAACCAACTCATCTTTTTTGAAAAGATCTAATTGCTTCTGGGTAGGATTAGAAAGAAATATTTCTACTTTAGATGTCATTTTAATACAAGCGTGTCAGTCTCACCAATGATTTAAAATTTTCAAAAACTAGGGGAAATTCAAATTTAAATTCCAATTTATTTAATTCTCAATCTCAATCCGGACGATAGCCACCAATTTCTATGTTACTTGCTGAGGCTTGAATAAGCAGCAACACTGAAAGAGTGAAACCTAACAAGCTTGTATAACTTGAACAATGAATTCATTAAGTACAATTATTTTCATAAAATAAATAAACTTATGGTTTTAGAGAATCAAATCCAACATTAATCCAATATAGAATTCACAAAAATAATCCACTAATGGAATTGCAAGAGTCCTGATAAATAAATGTTCTAATAATTCCAGGTTCGAATCTTGACGATGTAATCCAAAATGGCTGACAATGTCACATGATGCAGTTCTTGTTTTATTATCATCCAAATGAAATTATGAACACAGGTTCTTTTCCAAATAATTCCTCTTGCTACGACAAAATGACACAATGTCCAGTACAAGGTAATTAAAATTATAACTCAAACATAAAACACAACTATTAACTTTAAAAGCCCAGATTCTACTGAATCTCTCTCCCAGTACAATAACTTATATACCCGTTTTTTAATGTAAACAAGGGATCATGTGATTTTCTGGAAGGTCAAAGAAAGAAGCTACCTTCACCAAGTCACGTAATAATCAATTGATCCAGAAGAAAATCAGCCACTAATAAAAAGATATTTTTGGATCTAGCCAATCATTTCCAAGGCTTGTTTACACTCTCTAAAGAAGGGTCAGAAATGAGGTCAACAAACCAAGGTCATCCTGTGTTTAGAGTCTAGGTCAGATTGAATTTTCCAGAATTATCTCCCAATTAATGAATTTTAAAGCCAAAATGACAAATTTGGATCAGACAAATAAATAAATTAAATAAAATATACGTAACAATATATGATCAATGATTGTAGCACTTGTATCTGTTACTCTAGCTGGTGTTTTAATTAATTGAATAAAGTTGTTAAGTTTTAAAGTTACTTATCCATGTTAATGGTGGAGTTTTTATGTAGTCAATGTTGAAATCACCTAATATGATAGTTTCTAATCTTCCTTTAGTAATACTTTTTGAATTTGCACCTCAAATCTATCAATCCAATCAGCTGTGGAACTAAACTGTAAACTGAATATAAGAGTATTGGCTTTGATCCAGATACTCTACTCCAATAGTCTTCAGATCAGCATGTCTGTAATGGAACTGTCTACATAGAGAAGAATACCACCCCCATAGATTCACTTTCTTTCAAAGTTGAACCCCTGTATTTTGAGAGCCAAATTATCAGTATCATCAGAAAGAAATGTTTCAAATAGACCCAGAATATTGACTGATCTAGTTTGCTGCAAAAATATTAACTTTATCTTATTCAGTTTAGGCAGGATGTGTTGAATATTTAAGTTGATTACTTGCAGACCTCTTTTGAGGAGGCCGAATGAAATCATTACAATTTTGACAGAAGATTGATTTTCAGACAAGGTAGTATGCAAAGTATTGTTTTTAGACTGGACAGATTTCTTTCATTGCCTTCAATATTTACATACACACATGAAGAAGATAACATACAGGATCCATCTGTTTTACCATGACCACATGAAGTGGATACATGAGAATATTCAATATGTGAGTGATTAGCATACCTACAAGATGTCTTTGATGTATTAAACACTTGAGAAGACTCAGAGGAAGAAGTGGCTTGAACAGTATCAATCAATTGTTTACATGTTAACAAGTTACATTTTGTACACAATCAGATAGTGCCTCAAACCTATTTATAGAATGATAATTATTACATTGAAATGTATACACATATTCTACCTCATTTTGTTGCATAGGCCTGTACATCATTGCCTTCTACCAATCATACCACTTACACCTTTTTTTACCTCTACCAGTCAGAGACCAGAATAGCTTGTGGGAGGACCTTCATCTGTCCATTAGCACAAGGTACTGCTGCACCTCCTAAACTACTTGGATAATTGTCATTCAACTTGACACTTGACATATTTATTCCATTGTTTTCTTGTTCCTAAATGAAAATCGCACAGCACAGACATCTAGTATGGCTACCACAGTAACCATTTTGGAAATATTACTATCACTGCTCCTGTGTTGATGGTGATATGAGTTTTTCCTAATTCAAATGAACTTATCCAGTATGCTTGAAAATCTTGTTACTTTCACCAAATGCAGTGTTTTCACCAAAAGGCTTATGATGGAACTAAGTAAGGATAGTGCCAACCTGATGCCTATTATGAACAGTTGCAATCTTATACCTACTCCTCCAGTCTGGTAAACATGGGTTTTGATGAAAATATGTCTTATGAAATTTAGTTAGTCCACTGTCCACCACAGTTGCAATCTTATAACTACTCCTTCAGTCTGGATGTCAGGTAAACATGGGTTTTGATGAAAATATGTCTTATGAAATCTAATTAGTCCAATGTCCACCACAGTGGCATCTTTAAAATCTTGGTATTGCTAATCCTGAATGAAACTTAATATTACATTTGGGTTTTGTCTGAAGGTTCTTGTATTATGTCTAATTTGTCCTGTAGGAAAAGGGGTACCAATCATCCTGAATGAAAAGCAATATTGCCTTGAGGTTTTCACCAGAAGACGTTTAGTAATGCAAAGTTGGTTTGAAAAATTTAAAATATTATCAACTACTCCTCCTTAATGGATGATAGTAATGTTATGTATTTGTAGTGTTTGTCGACTGTTCTGAATGATTATATGTTATATACATGTATATCTGTAGTTTATAATTGACTTAAGTCCAAAATCAAGTTAGTGATCTACCTTCCTAGTGACAATTATTTTATGAACAACATAATGAATAGTTATAATTTCTCTATGATTATAGATTAAGTATTCAGATCATTATTAATTGTAAACATGTTTACTAAAGTTTGAGTTAAAGACACAGTCTTAGTTCAGGGCATAGAAAGTTCCAGAAAATAAATTTTCCCTTAAGTTGTATCTCCAGAAAAGAGTAATTGCATCCTAGGTATAGTGTTGGAGGGGTATATAAAGATGTTTACTAAGTATTATTTATTTCTGCCTTAATATATAAAGCGGAATTGGTCTTATAAACATGTTCAGTTTTTAATTTGAGTGAATTTATTTATTCAAATAATTTTTCACTGGAATTACAAAATGTTCATACACTAGGATTAAAATATTAATTTGGAAATTAATTGAATTTAGTGAAGAGCATTTCCTTTCAATTTTCTGTTTATAATAGGCACCCAGTTCCATTCTGAGACTAAATGTATCACATGAATTTAGGGATACTGAGTTTGAAAATATGATTGTTTCATTCAAAATCAAGACTGTCTTGCCAGTCTTTAAAGACCATATTGTATTGCACAAACACTTGCCACTGTTGCTGAATCTCATCTTCACAGTATTCAATTTCTATTCATGTTAAAAAGGAGACTTAAAATTTTCTCCAGCAAAGAAAACAAATTCAAACTTCAAGGACAACTGTGCCATCATGTTTAGATTTGTGAATACATCTAGTAAAGAAAAAAAAACTTGTATTTTGAAAATTGTGTGGAAAATGCTCTTATAAACAGTCTGTGTCAGAGTTGGCAACAGGGTGCCTATTCATAAGTCGCAAGAGTGCAACACATGCATCTTTGACATTAAATAATTAAGTGAGTTACACAAGACACATAAATAACATTGCCAACCATGATGTCACACAATACAATCACATCATCACATGTGAAAAGGAAGGCATCCAAACTCACCAAGTTATCATTCTTTGGTAAACATTATGGAATGTCAATGTTTAAGATATTACAGAAATACAGTTCTAAGATCTGTGTGAAATTGTTAGATTTAAAATGGAATAAAAGATATAAAGTATGTGGAACAATTGTCTGATGGAAATGAATGTGTAAGAAATCAAAATAAAGAAATGTTAAATCAAGTTTGAATATCGGTTAAACTTTAAAGTCCTTAATGTCAACAATAAGCATATGAAGGAATGTTGATGATATTTATGTCATAACAATGTAATTTGTTAATGTAAATTCCATAACTCAAGATTGTTACGATATAATTATATTAATCATGTTTACAGTTTAACAGTTCTTATACAACTTGAAATTTAGATTCTTGTTGATCATTTGTATTTATTTATAACTTTGCATACTTTCTTCTCATCTTTTTATGTTCTAAAAACATAAAACTCCAAAGACCACAAAATTATTTTATATGCACACCATTCAATTCTTTAAAAATTCCTGGTATATCTTTTTTTTTGTGTAGTTTCAAAGATTCAAGGCTTTTATCCAATAACTTATGTCATAAATTGTAATACCCTATTTCATAAATTTGTATGGCTCAGTATGAGTGTATAATGAATCTATCAATGTCTTTTAACCAGGAATGACCTGAAGAACTGTTATGATGGCTTGAAGACAATATACAGTTATCAGGAACATATCTAATACTGAGTGCTGACAGTTCCACACTGCTCACTGACAAAATACAATACTTCATTGATGGGCAGAACACTTCAGAAGCATCCTCAACCAGTAGGTATCAATTAGTGAGGAGACAATCAGTATTAAACACTTGATGATCCTCCAGCATGTACTAAAACTATGAGAGCAATATGGCAGACGATTTACCGTTAGACATTTAAAAAGCCAGAGGCTAGCAAATGGCACAAAAATGTACTGAACTATTCCAGTCAAGGGCGAATCAGATAATTGTATCCCAGGAGTACAAGGATACATCCATCATCCATTTCTACAAGTGGAAGGGTAACATACTATCATCTGACAAAAATTAGGGCATCTCCTTGCTGCATTAGTGGGCAGCTGTAAGTACCATTTTTGTAAGTCTTTGGTATGACTGGGCCGATGATTGAACCCCTAACCTCCTGCTTCTGTGGCAGATGCTCTAATAACTAGGTCACCGGAGTGGTTAGTAAATAGACCTGGCCTTGTTTATAAATTTCATCTAAATTTCCACTGGAAATTATCTACATCCAGGGCATATTTTTTTTGGTATCATATATCATGTTACAGTCTGCATATATAGAAAACTTTTGGTACATTGCCACTTTCAAGATTAGTGTACATCAGCACATTCAAGATTGGAATTCATTCAGAACACCACTGGAAATCATTCGTAATGCTCTAATTTTGGACATGTAAAATTAGGATTTAATTTGCAACACTGTAAATGCCTTTTAAATTTGTACATTGTATTTTAGAGAAATGAACTATTTGTTGAATTTGACTAAACCTGTTAGCTGTGCATACTTAAGACTAAAAAATATTTATATATATTATTAAAACATTGTTTTTCAGATGCTTTTCAGATTTGAATTTATTTATTTTGGAATTGTTATTATCCCTGGTAAAGATTTAAATTTCATATGTTGAGAAATCTTTATTGAAATCAGCAAACTTGTATAGTCTCATTTAATGTGGAGAACCTTGGTTTAATACTACCCAGGAAGAGTTGGAGTTTTGAAAATGAACATGTTGCTTGAGCTTGCCAGACATTATCATATTTCAGAACCAAAGGCTTCTTTAACAGAGCAAGAGATAAAGAATGTTTTGATTCAGTATTGATGGAAAATACGTTTTTGGACAAAAGTACTTTGGGTTTGATTAGTAAGCTTGTATCTGGTTTTGATAGAAAATCAAAAGAATTGCAGCTATTAAAATAAACTGATGAAAACATGGTTAAGGAAGCTTCAGCTTAAGAAAGAAACAACGGAAATCCTAATGAGAAAGAGAGATACAATTTCAGAGAGAGAGGAAAAGACGAGGGGAAAAGCAATTACAGAGAGATAGAGATGCAGACACACATAGTGAGAGAGAGATAAAGAGAGAAAGAAGAAAGATAGGCTAATTCAAAGAATTAGAACTGTCAGTTGGCACACACACATCTCTCCCTTTACGTACAAGTTCAGGTTTGGATGTTAACAGAAATATGACGTTAGTAAGCCCTTGAGGAAAGAGAACTATGTCAATACTTTCCTCATTTGTAGAAAATTACTGAAAACTTGAAATAGCCAATAGAGCTTTGATATTTGCTGTTGCTTTCTGGCAAGATCATGAAGTCTACACTTCACTGTCAGTACAAAAAAAGTTACAATTATGATAAAGTTAAATTTATATATAAATTATTTTTCCTTTTTTGTAATACATTTTATTATTATGAAATTACATATCAGTTTGAAAATGGCTTTCGGAAATTTTAAAAAGACAAAGTTAAATCAACTTGTTTTTAACTTAGTTTAGTATATGTAATAATGTATAATAGAACACAAATATTTTTTGCTTTTGTTTCATTCAGAAATTCTATGTATAGATTCGTTTGTTTTGTTGTAGAGTTTAATTTAAATTTTGCTTTTAACCAATGTCATACTTTACCATAACTGGTATAAAATGTGCAGATTAAATAAATGTCATGTTTGTTACAGAATAAGGTAAGAAATAAGTATTACGCCTTACAATTCAACCATTTCTTTGTGTATATGCATACACCATTACCTAGGATGAATATTTGTTTTTCTAGTTAAGCAACTGACCAAACATGTTTCTCACCGTAGTTCGCTTGCGACGAGAGACACTAAAAGTACGGTATGCACTGGTATTTCACCCTAATACTCACTCTCCTGTGAATTTAAGGCAAGTCTTCTGTTTAACTGACCCACTGGTCTTTGAATCTTCTCAAGGAGTGAAAATTCTGCATTTTTGATCTCCAGCCATAGGGCTGTCAGTAGCTTTCTGTATGTATGTTTTAATGTATGTCTGTGCACTCTCATACACGAGGTCAACTAAGATATAAAAAAGTAGAGTGCGCGCATACGTATATAAGCATTGCCTTTTATAGACATTAAGAATAACAATTAGAAGAATAAGAATCATCTACTCAATAACTGCAGTCATATGACCAAATTACTAACTATAATACGAGTAAATACTGTGTGCACCATGGTGTTCAGACATTAAATATTGTGTTTAACCAAAGGAGTCTGACGTTTTATCAACAAAGTACGGCGAAATGTCTGACAAAATGAAATACCCTTAACAATAATACATGTATATATATATATATATATATATATATATATATATATATATATATATATATATATATATATATATATTATTGTTAAGGGTATTTCATTTTGTCAGACATTTCGCCGTACTTTATTGATAAAACGTCAGACTCCTGTGGTTTAACATACGTATGCATAGACTTTAACCTGTTGAGGATCAATGTATGATGCTATAAAACTGTTACTACAACTAAGTGTATCACCGTTCATATGAGATGTGAAAGATTTTCTCGGAGGAAAAACCGAATTGATTTCTTATAAATATTATAATGACTCATGAGGGATACGCATTGTTTAAAACCGGTTAATGTATTTACTGCAAACCACAACAAGCCTACTGATAAACACCTTTATAAAAAAAAAAGTATATCTGTTTTGTAACTCCTGGTTCATGGTTTAATAAATTGTATTCATTGCTGTAACAAGTATACATACTATCTCGTTAAATTCTGCTTAAATGACCAGAGTATCTTTCGAGTTTAGTGTTGCATAAGATCTATAAATAAACGCTTACATAGGTTTTGATAATTATTAACAATAATCTTAATAAAAATACTAAATGACGCTTAAAGCTTAATTTTTCAGTGACTAATGGGGTTTCGACGTTTCTTGAATATTTCCCATTGGTTGGGTTAGGTCACATAAATAGACAAATTCGCCCCAAATTGAGGAGTGTATTCTGTCACGCTGGGACTAGAAAGAAATACAGTCGTAATAGACAATAAAGATAGAACTGAGCAATCATTTTCATTCTATTTTTTTAATCATTTACATTTGTGTTTCTGTTGTACGCCTGTACACATGTTTTATGTTGTACATTGGAAAAACATTTGTTTGTGCTGTTAGAAGAAATTCTGGACAACACCATCGTTTGGTTCTTGGAGGCCTAGTATATACAGTTTATAAATTAAAATTAATAATTAACTTTTCATTCATTTAGGATTTCTGTAGACCTCTTTTAGGGAATAGATTCACTTCATAATACTGTGAGTTCCTCTCACATATTCATTTTTTTTATAACTAAATTGTTTCTTAAATTTTACAAAACTTGCCTTTTTTTGTTTCTTATCTGAATAGGTGCAAATTTTTACACCATTTTCCAGTGTTTATAATATACATGCGTCATCCGGTAGTAGTTTATTCACGACAGATGTGTTCTTCCTCCACCATGTTAGTCGACCGTACTTGAATATAAAACCCAAAACAATGGATAAAATATTAGAGACTATTCTACTCCTCAAAACCTAGGGAAGTTTATAATGAATTAAAATGAGACGATTCTTGTAATAGACCTTGGAACTTCCAATAAGTAAGAAAGAAAATGTATCAAGAAGAATGTAAAAGAAAATAGCAAAACCAAAACACTCACACAGACTATATACCTGATTAGTTGTCAGAGATAATTGGTATGTGTTGGAAACATCCGCTTCTAAAATGAAATATACACGATATCCATAATAGTACATACCAAGAACCAAATAACAGACCAACAAAAAAAATCACGGAACCAACAATCGGAATTGACGAGACATTACATTTGGGAAGACTATATCTCACAGTAATAGTATACAAAAACCACAGTATGCTATGGAAAGATCAAATGAACATCCCATTTTTTTCAGCCCCGTGCTTTTGCACAAAGACGCAAGTTATGAAACATACAGAATATTGACAACCCACATTGTATCCAAATTAGAGAACAACATCAAAAGTGTCGAAATAACAACACGAGCATGTGTCATTTGGTACAGAGGAAGAACTTTCCCAGTGAAGATATCCTTTCCGAATGTTGGCTAGGGTGCAATGTACAAAGCACATGAAGAAAAACATTAAATTACAACAGCAAAAAGGTTGACGCTACTGGAAATCTGTAGAGGATGGGTTGGTTAATACTGACACGTCCATCGTCTTTGATAGGAGATCCTCAGAAATGAAGCAAGTTCTCTATAACCACCCTTTCTTCCTTAAATATTATGACAACAAGTAAAAGAGAAATTGCATCGCGATGTAAATAAATAGAGCAGATTTTAAAAATCCCAATGTAGACATGCAATAATGCCGAATCATTGACCATACAAACATTCAACATTAAAATGACTGGAAGCCACGTTTCTATAATTTATTATATCAGGCCCTCAACCAAAAATTTTATTAAAAAGACCTACACGATATCGCGACCTAGGATCATATAAATGTATCGTTATAAATCCGTGTGGGGTAGTTTGCGCACATGAAAACAAGTTTGTTTTAAAACTCAGTTATATCCATGTTTCCACTACACCAAATCTGATAAATATATGGTGAACGATGTGCAATTTGTTTACTTCTCATTTTTACCTAAAATTCAACGCAAGGATGGTTGTGATATTGCTACATTAATGTAAAAATTTCCAGGATCTCCATGGGCCAAATACCTAGGCGATAAACATTTTCCAGGATATAAATACTGTGGTCCTGGAACCAGGCTTGATATTTAACTTGATAACCAAGATCAAGCAAAACCTGGAGAGTATCCAGTAAATGATATTTATGAAATATTCACGTTTATGATATAGCTTATACAAGCAAAACCTTAAAAGCTAGACATTGCCGACATGAAGTTGATACACGTTTAATTCCATTTTAAAAAAATCAATCATTAGCTAATTGGTTGCCAAGATCTGCGATAGAAAGTAACAGTATTCGAAGCCGGTAATTAATCAACTAATTACTGTTGTAGGGTTTAACGCTATTTTTCAGCAAACGATAGGCTCTATATGGCCAGTATTAATGGTGGAGGAAAAATGCTCGAAAATCCCCAGAAAAAAACCACTGACCCACGAGAAGCTACTGGCAAGCTTTCTCACATACTCACGTGGGCCGAATCTGAGACTCTAATCCAAATTGATTAGCACTGTCACGGAATGTTGTAGTTTTTATTTAGGAAAGACATGTACTCGGGTTTTGTTTATCGTGTGCAACGATACCCGGGGGTGATTTTTTTTTTAATTATATATATATATATATATATATATATATATATATATATATATATATATATATATATATATATATATATATATATATATGGGCAGTTGTACTTCGGAATCGTGAGTACAATTCGCTCTATGCCGCTCGTGCAAAGTGTTCTTGATACGGAGCACGAATCCGTATAAATACTTTGCTATATGTAAAGGGTCTTTACATTACTACGGGTTTTGTCAACAAGCGGCTGGTTTCAAGGACTGTAGCTATAGGGTTATAGATCCGAGGGAGGGAGGATTGCACAACTTTAGCTGTAGGGGTAAGTACATTTTTGATACTGAGTGATAGCTTTTTGTATCACTATATTTACCTTTGCATGTTTGTTATATAGTTTTACACAGCATAATACTCTTGTTCGCGAGGCATTTAAATTGGTAAAGTAAAGCTATATTTTGTTAAAATATAATTGTTTACTATTCAGCATTATCAAACAGGGAAGGTGTACTATAGAACCTGTCATTATGATGATAATAGTCTTGATAATTTACCGTGTATAACGTCATTAAGTTATGTCTGTATCAAGGTTAGTACACGGTGTCTGGTATCTTTTCAGCTATTTGTACGAGGGATTTAAACGTCCGGGATGCCCGGAGCTGTCAAACGTCGGGAGCTGTGATTAAATGCACTGGTGTGTCCAGAGCTGTTTAATGTGCTGGAGTGTCTAATGTCTAGCGTCCGGAGTGTCTAATGTCAAGGGTGACAAGGGTGACTCGGCTGTGGAGCTGTCTAAATGACCAGAGTGTCTGGAGGGTCTAATGTTTCGTAGTATTCCGAGGGTCCGGAGTCTGTAGAAACTGTGAAGTTCTATTGTACCAGCTTTAGAGCTGTATACTATAGTTGATTATATATATTTATTCGTAAATTGTTAGCCGTTGGCTAATGTGGGTTTGCGGAACCCAGTATATGGTTTGAGACTGGAAAGATAAGTTATCTGTCCTGTTATTATTTTTCAAATATAGTTCCGCTACTTGAGCGTATACATTTTTACTATGAGTAATCCTGCATTGTTTACTACGTGAGTAAACTGTATTCATGTTTTTTTTTTGTATAATTTTTTTCGCTGGGGTTTTGTATCAGTTTTTTTGTATCATTGATTCGTATCATTGTTTTGTACCATTGTATCATTTATTTGTATCATTATATGAGTCGTTTGCATCTTCTAGTCTGTGCGTAATTATGTATAATTAAATCCAATATTTGGATTACAATACGCACGCATTTCATTGTTTTGTTTATATACATTTATCGCCACATTAAATCATAATTTTTATATTTGTATCATCAAAGCGTGTTTGGTTGTTAATCCGAAGTGGTCCGTCCCGGTTATCTTGTTACAAGCACAACAGGCAATATGACAAGATTTATCTACCACCACCTAAACGAATTCAACATGCCCGTTGTGATGTAGGCACGCCTAATGAAGTACATCAAGCATATTTTTTTTTAAACCACATGATACTATCAAAACTAGTCCACATCAAATAAAGTACAAATACGCAATGACTGTCGTTGACGTTGCAAGTAGATATAAAGAAGCAGAGCCGTTATCAACAGACAGCAACAAAAGTTTATCTGCTTTTGAGCGAATTTATCAACGAGAACCCGGACTACAAGGTGGTCTACGATGGCCACAACTATTACAGGTTAATCCTGGCAAAAAAATCTTTGTGCAGTATTATCTCTTATGAAAAAAAAACAATGTTGAAATTAGACTAGGACATAATGCAATTCATCGTGATCAGGCAATCGTTGAGCGATTTAATCGAACACTTGCTGCGAGATTTTATGGATATCAATATGCAAAGGAAATAATTCAGAAAGACACGAGATCTCGCGAATGGGTTACAAGATTACCAAGAGTGATTAAATAAATATGTTACTCGTGCAACTGCCACAAAGCCTATTGATGCAATTACAAAAGCACATACCAATTAAACGAAATGATTTTTCAAAACAACCAGTATTAGGTAATGTGACTAAGGAATTTATAGGAGCTTGATTAATTTGAAGGGGTCAAAAAAGGAGCGACTGATTCTATTTTGAGTATTATGGTACATAAAATATCTAGCGTGGTAAGATCTACTGGTAGACCTGCAATCTACAGATTACATTCAACTTCTGCTCAAAGACTATATGTTTGTGAACAATTACTAGTAATTCCTGAAGACACAATTACCACCTTCTTTGACTTAAACTAGCGCCTCTATTTCGATTACACTCTCGACAGGGTCAGCGTTGTATTTTCTCGTGTGACCAAATTAACTATTAATTCTGTCTACGGTAAACTTGTCTTTGACCATTACTCTAGGATCGCCATAGCATGCCTGTGTTATAGGTGTTATAGCTGCTGTTTAAATTTCATGATAAATTCAGCATCAATATCAAAGTGGCGATTAATTTTTGTCACATTGTTTGCAACTTTTTTTTCTTACTATATCAGCGCTAACAACTTTGTTGTTGGTGTCAGTAAAAGTTACAAAAACCCTCCGCAGTGGAGTTATTTTCTTGACTCGCGACACCAAGATAAACTAAATTTGACCATTCGATACGATCATCAATGATTTAAACAAGTATCAGATGAATGGATCGTCAAAGCCTATTATAACGTCCATGGAGTTTTGTCCATTAGTGCAGCTTAAACAACGCTGAGAGGAACTCAGACAATATCATTTAACACAAGATTTTGTATCTCCGATTATCCTGGTAGATCAACTTCAATATTTCGTTTGCGTGTATCGGCTGGACGATAAGAATGGTACGATTTGAAAACTTATCTTCGTATTATAAATAATTTCTGTTGAAGTGCAACACGAGCCATCTTTCTACTTGCAACTATCAAATCAGTTGGTCTCCATTTATCACAAAAATCATTAATATAAATTCTGAAATTTCAGGCATTATTTCACTGAATTTTATTGATTGTAATTTAATTAATTTCTTAAGTTGTTTTAATTTTAGATCAAGCGTTCTATGATAGTTATCTCCTCAATAATCTACATTTTTTTTAACCATTCGTGCGGAGACTATCCAACAAACGGTGGTGGTTTGCCGTGATTGCCACACTATCACCGCGGTATTTTTTAACAATAACCAATCAAAAAGCAGTTTTAACATAGCTAATGATACTGCATATTTCATTCCAGTATAAATGTATACTAAATCTTCAAACGTACTAGTAGGGGACTCATTTGGTTATGAGTACCCCTCTTTGAACAACTTTACGTGGCCCTAAAAAGCTAATTTGACCTTATTGGCATCGCCTCCAACAAAATTCATAACTAAAAACAAACTACCATTGACTACACTACTATATGTCGTTTAGACATTTTAATTTTCTAAATTTGTTAGGGACTTAAAAATGTACACTTATGTACTAGATTTTTAGAAAAATAGGATGTTAAATAACAATTCTTCAACTTTAATATTTGAATAATTGCACAGGTGGCTAACACATTATTGGAAGTTAAGTCTGTCCATTAGTAAAACTGGACTAAATTTGAAATAAGTAGGGCTCTTTCGTTTCAGGTGTATGCTGCGTCTGTGGCCTTGCTGTCTGTCTCTTTGCGTGGCCTGTGTGTGCTGCTGTGTCGCCCGCGCCTCCTGGACCTGGACCCTTTCCACCTTTGCCGTATCCGCTCACCAAAATTACTAGCGAAATGAGGAAACATTTCCCCTCGCTACCTTACTCACAGCTTGATTGGATGATAGGGGTGGGTGTGTGTGGGTACTATTCCTACCCACCCCCAATATAGGCTTTCATTTCCCCTGATAGTTACTTTTTAGTAATTCAGGGGAACGCCTTAATTTGTAGTGCATTTAAGCACTTTAAGGGAGGGAATAACAACCCCTCCCACCTAAATGGCCACCGTCAGGGTGGCTATAAAAGTTGTACAAATGTCCCTAGTGGACGGTTACAACTATAAACACCACATTAATCGTAAACGTACTAGTAACGGATGTTTCGCCGACATTACTTGTCTAATTTGCGTTGGCTGAATATCTGAATTTATGTCATAGTTCATTGCTGCTATGTCCAAATGTATGCAATATTGTTTTAGTGTCACAAATTTCATAATTATCAAGTATATGCATATAATTCTTTATGCGGATGTTGGTATTCCCATCTCTGGGGAATTTTTGGAGCTACACAAGCCAGGTACAAAATGTGTCATGCATGGTTCCCGTGTTATGGCGATCCCAGCTTCCAGATGGATTATTTTTGGCCTGATGGTTTTCAAATTTACAGTCTGGTCTGAATGTAAAGTTCTTACAAAATGAGGTCGACATTCATGGGAGAGGGAGACACTGATATGTGTGTGTGTGTGTGTGTGTGTGTGTGTGTGTGTGTGTGTGTGTTCACGAAAGTACGTTACTATGTATGTAAAGAATCAGTAAATGCCAGGACAAAATAACTTTATTTACATAATTTGAATGTGGGTTACATGAATTGACAATATATATATATGAATAACTGAATTCTGGACGTTTCAGGAAACAATTTTATTCGCTTTGTACTTTAGAGAAATTTGTCAAAAACGAGTGCTTGACTTAGCAAAAATTATGGACCTTAAAATATAAATAAAGCGAAATGGCCCTTCTAATGGCCAACACGAACCTCCATGTTTAGTGGCGTCAGAAGTCGTAGGTTTTGATAACTGTATATACTGACTAAATGTCTGTACTGTTTAATAAAATAACTACATAGGGGGTGGAGACTGTCCGCCGTACCAAATTTATTTTGAAAACGTTCAAGCTACGAGGAAACCGTCTTTCAGTGAACCCAGCGCCAGTGCAAGGCATTTGGCGCCCTAGGCGAGATTAGATATCTGGCGCCCCCTTCCACTCATGCCCTCCCCCACCCGCCCATCATGAAATAAACCCTTATCCCAGCGACATAGGCAATTTCTTAGTTCGCCTAGCGGAAGCGCCGGCCCTGAGTGAACCACCTAAGTTTTAAATTTTAATTGTGGTCCATTCTAAATGAAAAGATGATTCGTTTGTTTGTTTCGGATTTTTTTTTTTAGCAGTGAGGCAGTTTATAGTGATGTCTAGCACTGGGTCATCGTGCCGCAGACATGTAGCATGATGTCCCACCCAGTCACTTTATCCTGACATCAGGCCGACCAGTCGACCAATCCCAGCACTAACCTTTCAATGCTGAGCGTCAAGCGAGGCAGCTGTTAGTACCATTTTTGGAAGTCTTTGGAATGACTCGGCTGGGGATCTCACGCACGACCTCCCGCTTCTGCGGCGGACGCTCTAACCACTAGGTCACCGGAGCGGTTAAATTAAAAGAGAAAATCTTTGCTGAATATTCAGGTCGAAAGAGATATAGCATAATGTCTCATATGATATTCGAGGGCCTACGTAGGTTTTATTTTTTTAATTATGTTTTTTTTATATAAAAAAATGAAGATATCTTTGCTGAAGATAACTTGCCAACTGTTATGAAACCAAAAATAATTGATGGGGAGATAATTACATAGCGAGAAATGAAAAGTTGCACCATCTCTACGAGAAATACGGTCGTTAGCATACCGTAATTAAATTTTAACTCCGTACCTGACTTGATGTCTTCCTTCGCGCATAATAAATAACACGTGTGACCGATTATACAGCAAGTGAGGCTTACAAATAAGGATTGGGTGGGTCTTTGAATGGTTGACTAACTTTCCCATAGTTTGATCCTACGAGAAGTTATGGCACGTGCAGTTTTATATTGCCGTCTTTGCATTATTTTGTGCCGTTAAACTCGAAGAACATCATGAAGTGGTTTGTATCGTTTGGATACAAGTCATACCGCTTCATGCCTTCCGCAAATCGCCGTGATAATCACACACTACCTCGCCTTTCTTTATCGTCATTTTTGCACAAACGCCTTTTCCAATTTGAGTATCATGAGTACTGCGAACGATGCACTTTTTCCAATGTCGTTTTGCGATGTAATCTATCCACAACTGGACCTGGCTTTGGTCTGTCGTTCGTCGAGATAATGACGGTAAGTTGTTGTCAGATGAGATATTAAATTTATCGCAAATCGAATTATAACGCGCATATAAAAAAGGATTTGTCTGTCTTCTGTTTTTCTTCTGTTTTTTTTTCTTTTTAGGACTGATCGATTTCGCCATGATCTGTAATGATGGTGCTACTGTCTTCAGCCATTACTTTCTTATAACAGTACTAACATGTAATCGAAGAAAAGAAAGGGTATCTCAGATACCAAACAAATTAGCAATAAAAGAAGGGTGCTTTGACGCAATTTCATGTGTTTGTTCACAGACAGAATGTTAAAAACTTATGCAACGATTTTAGATAGGTACGATTGCTGCTGGGCGTCATTTCCATGGGCAGCTGTGCGAAAAAGTCCTGAAGTTTGGTAGTATCGCAAACAGTATCCACTTTTTCGAACTTAGGATGGAGAAGAAAAAAGGATTCTATTTACGTTCGCTACTAACAAAATTAATATAAAACGTTTGTTCAGATTTTAAAGTTTCTAGCAAGTGTTTCTCAAACTTAAGCAAAGTCGGACAAGAGTCTAATTTAAATTAATTATAAAGGACAATTTTATTCATTTTCTGTTTAACTGTTTCTAAGAGCTAAAATGAATTTATTATTCACAATCCTTTTTCTTTAAACGTGCCTGCGGCGGAATATTGTCGGCTTTCGTGGGGCTACTGTCGGTGAGAATTTGGTCCTCTTCGCTAGCAGTGTCGTCGAAGAAAGTCATCTCTAGTCTTGGATGCTCTTCTACTCCATCGTTGAATAATTGTCGTTTTGCGTCACTTACACGTCGTCGTGTTGTTAATCCCGACGGTCCCACTAAATGTTAAATAGTCCAAATCTTCTCTTATGCACTTGGTAGCTGATCTGAATCCTTTGCCGTTACGGATGTTGCCGATATTTTCAGTTTTGAAGTTTTATGTTGGGCACGCTTCATTTCTGTTAAATAAAATATCTTATGCTTCAGTTTACTGGCGATCACCTGAAACAACAAACAAACAGCGTAAAGAATACATCTACATGTCTAGTCGTTCCTCCTGGAATAACTAAACTCCATCCATCCAGGTTCCGTGGAGATGACTGGACCTGGTGGGAATCATGGACAGATGGTCGCTTTGCAGTGTCTGGTTAGCCTGCTATATTTGCTCCCATTATGACTTTCTTACTTAGTACCCACTTAGATTGCCTAGCGGTCAATGTCCTTTGTAGGGTGCTCTCAGACACCGTGGATTTAGTCAAGGTCGCTTTGAGTTGTATATCCATGTTCAAAGATGAAAAGTATATAGTATGCTAGTTAGAGCAAACAACATTGCGCGCATTCATATTTATGTGGGATAAACAATGCTGTTCGGTTTGTGTGGTTAAAGAATCAAAATGCTGGTTATCGAAGTTCACACGTTTTGTGACGTCATGTGAAATCATCCGATTACATACATACATACATACATACATACATACATACATACATACATACATACATACATATATATATATATATATATATATATATATATATATATATATATATATATATATATATATATATATATATATCTTAATGGGATGACAGTAACATTGTTAGTGTTGACTCAAGATGAGCCACTATTTGCAAGTCTGGAAATCCTATGTTAAATTTGGTTCCTCGATTTGACAAGGAACTAGTTTATAGGAACACAAGTGTATGGGGGTAACCGTTTTTATAGGATCAAACGTGTTGGAGATTTTATAGGGACATGGAAAAAGGATACGTTAACTTTGGAAATTGTCACAGGCAGTTTCCATATTGAAAACATGATGCAGATGTGCGGCAACTGTAACATTTTTAAATATCCAGCACTAACCCTTTAAAATTACAATAAAAATTACTCGTATACAGTCAACCTCCCACAATTTTTGTATTCCAACTTCGTACACCACATACAATCCAATATAAATGCATAATCATATAGTCGTATACACTATTAACAAACGATTTGTGCAGTCTCTAAAAGTCTACAGCTACTAGACGAAAATGATATTATGTAAAAGAAAAATAAAAATCACTTAAACACGTTAACACTACCTATACTATGAAACAATGCATACATACTAACCAAAGCGCGTTTTGTAGTCCATAAATACCCAAAACAATGGGAAGAAAATTGCAGTGTAAATGGGATGCAATCACGCCCATACTATCTAACATCAACGATAATATCCATAGCTCCCAAATATAGTATCCAAAATGCAATGTGTAGTCTCCAAAGACCAAACAATTACTAGCAGACGAAAGGGGTAGTGTGTACAAGGGATGAAATCAATACGTTCTATCCAACACACCACCTATACTATATAACATCTCATACATCATAAACACTTTGTGCACTCTGCACCAAAGTGTGTAAAAGGGATGAAACTCTATACCAAATAAGTAGGCTGCAAAATAAGAGATCAAACCACACAAATATTAGCAGCAGAGAGGGCGAATCGGACTTTCTCTAATTGGGTTAGATTTTAAGCAAAATATTTTAAGCCTCCTTTTGCCAAATGGAGCCTTAACAATTTTAGAGCTCTATTTAGGGGTTTCTCAAACCAAAGAAATGTAAGAAGAAGGTGAATCGAACAACTTGAAATAGAGGAGTCCTTTTGCCAAATGGAACCTTAACGATTTTAGAGCACTATTTGTCAAATTAGGGGTTTCTCAAAACCAAAAGAAATGTAAGAAGAGGGTGAATCGGACAAGAGTTTACGGGCGTCTTTTGGTAATCCAAGGCTTCCTCATAAATGCTTAATAGAAGCGTCCATTTGGTAAAATCAGAATTAAAAAAAAAACGACGCCGACATCTTCGATGTTGTCGTTGTCACCACCTTCTCTGCTGCTATGAAGCTAACCGAATTAGCTATAGATACGGTCTAATCCGACGCGATATCGTGTCCGAGGATCGTGTATACTTATCGTTACAAATCCATGTGGGGTAGTTCTGGCGCCGCTAAAGAAATTTTGAAATCGATTATAATCCATGTCAGGACACCAGGTCTGACAAATATTTCTTAACGTATGATTGTCAACACCGTTAAACACGCATAATAGATTACAATTATCCCTTATCACTTTTGGTATTTGTGTATAACGTTGAGTTACATATATCACGTCGGAGTTTTTGTGACGTCCTCGGGAAAATATTCTAGCTGGATTCTTTTGTTGGTCCAACATCACATCGTCATACACAACAAGATTATTAACGGATCCATCCAGGTCTTCCACGGATGGCGCTTCTTCAACATCAGTAATAAATTCAATTACACTTCCACCGTAAGCTTCTGAAACGGTTTCGTTGTAATCTTTTAATACTTGATAGCAGTGTTGATAGTCTACGCTAGGAGCGATTAAATATAATTTATCCCAGGTGAGATACTTCATTATCATAGTTAACAACAACTGAGTTTTACCACTCCCGGAAGGTCCAATGATAATCATTCTGATCAAGTTTGGTAACATCGGATGATGTTTTACTGGTTGTTGTTTTTTCAACGCGGAGAAATCGATCACTTCCATTTGTTGATATAACATAAATATAATTATGGATCTATATTGTGTGAAATGTAAGAAGCGTACACCAACTATTGACCCAACGACTGTTACCACAAAAAATAACAGAGAAGCGGTCACCGGCAAGTGTGAAATATGCGGTGCAAAAAAATATCGATTTGTGAAAAATCCTCTGAAGGAGAATTCAAAACATTTTTTTTAAAAAAAAGGAGGAGATATTAGAACCAAGTTAGCTAAATTCCCAGGGTTACCATGGAGGAAGTATCCAGGTGAAAAACACCTTCCAGGGTATAGTTATTGTGGACCGGGAACGCGATTAGATATAAGACTTGATAGTCATGAAAATCCTAATCCTGGAGAAAATCCAATAAACCTCATCGATGAAGCATGTCGGATACATGATATAGCGTACCGGAGTGGTGATTTACAATAACGTCATCTCGCAGATGTGAAATTAATTCATGCGTTGAATGCCATTCGTGATAAATCATTCAAAGAAAAATTGGCTTCATGGTTGATAAAATCCGCCATGAAAGGTAAATTAATATTTGGTGCGGGTAATTAATAACAACATGGAATCTATTTACTATTCTCCAAGAGGATACTGGAGAGGTAAGGCAGCAATCAGTAAACTCGCTAGCGCTGCAAAAGTAAAAAAAACTACAGCGGCGGATTGGTTATCCAAACAGGCGATATGGCAAATTTATCTACCGCGGCCTAAACAAATTAACTACTCGCATTTTGATGTGACAGTTCCTAATGAAGTTCATCAAGCTGATATATTATTTCTGCCGCATGATAAAGGTTACAAATACGCGCTAACCGTAGTTGATATTGCGAGTCGATACAAACAAGCAGAGCCGCTAAGTACAAAATCATCAACTGAAGTGGCTTCTGCATTTGAAAGGATTTATCGAAGGGTCCTCTGCACTGGCCAAATCTATTACAAGTTGATCCTGGCAAGAAATTTCAGGGCGTAGTGTTATCAACAATGAAACATCATAATGTCACCATACGACGAGGACATACTGCACTACATCGCGATCAGGCAATTGTTGAACGATTTAATCGGACACTTGCTGAGCGGTTATTTAGATATCAATACGCGAAAGAATTCATCCAGGATAAACGATCCCGTGAATGGGTTAAGAGATTACCAGGTGTAGTTACCGCGCTGAATAATGAGATTACTAGAACAATCAACATGAAACCTAACAACGCTATTAAAAAGAAGTATATACCCGTACAACCACAAAAAGATTTCAAAGAACAAATTCTTGGTAATGTCACTGTAAGGTACTTATACGAACCAGGAGAGCTTGAAGGTGGTAAAAAAAGAGCTACTGATCCTATTTGGAGTGTCACCGTACATAAAATATCTAGTATAACACGATCTACGGGTAGACCAGCAATCTATAAACTGGATTCAACTGCTCCTCAGCGAGGATTTACTCGACAACAACTACAGGTAATTCCCGAGGATACTCAATTACCACCGCGTGGTCTTAACTAACACCTCTTCGTCTGTTGCACTCAAGACAAGTCAGCATAACGTTATCTCTGATATGACCAATGCTGCTATTCTTTCTGTCTACGGTAAATTGGCGAGGATCTTTATCCGACCAACTCCAACGCATTATACAATTGCAACTCGCGCAGTGATTATTCTGTTGTTGCTTCAGCGTAATTATTAATTCAGCATCAATGTCAAATTCTCTATTATTTTTTTTATCCTGTTGTTTATAACCAGAGAGTTTTTTTCTGATTATATCCTTGATGTTGTCAGCGCTGATTGTAGTGTCATTATCATCTTCTGACTCTGTCATGACAACAATTCTTCGAAGTTGATTTATTCTCCGTACTCGAGACACTGCAAGATAAATTAAATTTGACCACTCAATGCGATTATCTACTATCCAAACAATTGTGTCTGTGATAGTTAATCCCTGTGAAGAGTGTATTGTCGCTGCGTAACCTAACGTCCACGAGGATTTATCAGCACGCAATGCATCTTCGACGACGCTGATATCAACCAGCACAATATCATTTAACACTAAATTCTGCTTTTCACGTTGTCCAGGAATTTCAACTTCGATATTCTGCTTTCGTGTATCCGAAGGTCTATAACAGAGCGGTACTGGAAGTGTTGCAAATTTACATTTATGCAATTCAAATAATTTCATCTGAAGCTTATCTCTGACTATTTTTCTACTTGCTACTATCAAATCGTTTGGTCTCCATACCTCCCAAAAATCATTCATGGGAGTTTCTGAAATTATTTCACGAGCTATTTCACATTGGATTCTATCCGGTTGTAATCTGATTAGTTGTTTAAATTCGCGTAATTGTTCATCAAGTGATCTATGGTCGGTATTAACCTCTTCGTAATAGTCTACGTGTGATTTTAACCAATCATGTGGGGATAAACCAACAAATGGTGGTGGTTGACCATGTTCGCCGCACATAATAATTTTTGTTGTTTTCGTTGATAACCATTCAAGGAATATTTGTAATATTTTCAACGATACCGTGCATATTTCATCCCATATAATGCATATTTGATTTGGAAACATCGTTTCTATGAAATAACTCAATCACACGAGTTGTCTTTCCTGATCCACCACAACCGTTCAAATAAATGGTTTTATATCTACATACAGGATCAGATATCGGTGGTGCATTAGAAAATTCTGATAATTGGTTGCTTTTTAAGTATTTATCGTCCATCGTAACATCAGCAGATTTACAATATTCATGTAGTGTCTCCTTTTTAAATCTCCAACATCCCCAAGCTTCCTCCGGGGATGTGAATTCAGCCACTGCTAATCTTTATTTGTTGTGTATATACATCGAATCAGTGGCTACTCTAACCGCGGTATTAGGAAATCTATTTATCATCGAAAATAGATTAATAGTAGAATAACTTTCCATAGATGATCTTAAATGTGTATACTGGGAACTGTATCCATCACAGTAGGTAACAATTGTACCCAACTTAGTCCCATTGGATAGAAACGCATCTTTACGAGTTACAAGTTTTCCATTTTTTGTTAAATCTGCTATGATAAAATCGTATTCAGCGCTGTCTATGATCAACCGCGAAGAGTATTTTGCATTGTCATATCTTCCACCTTGAGTAAATTTACCGATTATTTTTCGTCCAAAATCTTTTGCTAGTCCATTTTCAATTTCAAATAACTGCCTAGACCAATCCATGATTTGTTGTTCATTGAAAATCTCCGATTTTTTATTCGAAAATTGTTTTCGTTGTTCGCTAATTATACTATCTAAATCTGGTTGTGGTAGCCAAACTTCTTTTTGAGCTCGATAACACACAGTTGCTTCGGAAATAATCAGCGATATCAGCATACCACAATCAATCATGTATCTCAATAACAAAATTGGCATCCAGTTTTTTTCAGACATATGTCTACCAATCCAAACATAACTACACGGATGTAATCCTGTAGCTAATTCAAATGATACCACACGAGCGAATCCAGTTAAGTCAAAATCAGGCAATGGACCATTAACCGAAACACGAGTCATTTCATGTGTGGGGTGTCCAAATCGTTTAAAATATTTAGCACATTCTCCATATCCGAGAAAACTCCCTGGATAACACGCAGATATATCCATTGAAATCATACCCTCGCTTTGGTATTTTGTATTCCACAGCCCTCCATGGCCGAATTTAAGACAGCTTAATTTAACATCCAATAAAAAATCACTTCGTGTTGGACGCCATGAGTTTTTTTTCTCGTGCAAAATGAGCTACCACTGATGGAATCGTAAAACTATCCGTGAGTAGTTTTTCATGGAAATTATTCGAGTTTTCACCTGAGTATTTTACAGCGATATTTTTCATCCTTGAGTGTAACTCTTCAGTGCGATATAATTCTCCATTCGGTCTTACAAACTGATCAAATCCTGATTCGGAATCTTCAGCGCTGCGAAGTAGCCACACTGACACAGGATCATCTTTACACAACGCATGAATAGCATCGAATAACTTCTCTTCGTGGAAAATATCCTTACAAAACTCCTCAGGGATATATCTTACGGTTCTATCTCGTGGAAATACATTTACTGCAGGTGTCCACGCGTGTTCGTTATGATCAATAATTTCAATTGGGGCTCCTTTTGATTTATATTTAGATTCGTGTAATACTTCTCCGGTTATCGTCGCTACCGATATTGGAAATCTTAATGACGTTTCTAATTTGGTTATATCTTGAATTGTTGCCCCATGCTGTTTCACTGTCAGTCCCCATTCGGTTATTTTTTTTCGTCGTTGTTCAGTTAATTTGTTTTCCCGGGATGCATTCGTGAAGTGTTCCATTACTCGTTCTGCTACACAATTGAGTGGCAAAGCCACTGACTCCGTTCTCATAGGTGCTAGTTTTTCAATACTTGGCTTATCATTTAGCGGATATATTCCATAAAAAACTGCTGTTACAGGATAAGATCTCTCGTAGTATGGTTTGTCAATTCCAGTTAGAATTCCTGGTCTGGAATCTCGACTAACAATGACAATTTTTTTATCTTTGAGAATTGGTTTGAATTTATCTCTGATAATCCAATCTCCATCATCTGCGATAATGAATTTCATTCTAAAAAAATACCTTTGTTGAAATCCCTTGGATTTCCCTCCAAGATGTGAGATTATCTCAGCTGCTCTTTCGTCGTTCATGGTAGCATCGATTGTGGGTACATTGACATCATCATGTATAATTCGAAATGTCGACCACGTATGAGATGCTCCATCGCGCTTGAATTCATTAAAACAGTCGCTGATTTTACTCAACACGGTTCTATCACTCATTTTACCCTTTGGTATATCAGAGACTCTATCGAGATTAAATCTGGCATTTTTCCAAGGCGTAATTTTCGATAATCTCTCGAATTCCTTCATATTATAATTAAAACAAGTATTTAAATAAAAAGTTTTTTATATAATGAATCATTGCAAATGGCTCGTGATTGGATCAGTAACCCCGTGTAACAAATCATGCAGAAATGAGTTCTGTGGGTATCATATGCAAAGTTTTCGTCGGGGAAGCAATGGTCCTCTACCCTGCATACAATGTGGGGTAGGGGTTAGAGGAATATCACAGCTATGTCTCGGTTGCAGTGGTAAACGATACAGAGAGTTGAAGCGCTATTACGATAAGCGAGTTAAAAACGGAAAATCCATAGGATTTTAAATCAATGAATCTGACAGCGTCCTTGACTCTGTCAATGACAAGATCATAAGAACTCCCCACGATTACGTTCAGAGATTTTCAAATAATATATCTCAACCAAATAATGATTTAGACAAATAAAATATTATGTATATAAATAAACCAAGAATTTCAACCGCATCCCGTGATTGTAAACTATGAAGCCTCCCGTGACGGTATTGTCAGACATCGCAGACTAAAGAAGCCAATTGGGTGGGACAATGGTATGGGGTATTTGATGTTTGCTGCTGGAGAAAAAAATATCTCAATCATCGTTTCGTCTTCGAAGGAATAACGGGTTATTCCTAGGATGGTTTTGTTATTGATCACATTGACTCTAATCGTAAGAACAATTCTGTATCGAATCTACAAGCTATCTCTCAGAGTGAAAACACCAAACGAGGTGGGACTGGGAAACACTCGAAAAATGCTAGACCTGTAAAGTCATTTAATATAGCAACTAACGAAAAAATAGTATTTCAGTCAATATACGCAGCTGGTAGATATTTCGATATTTATCCGTATTCTATTCATTGCGTTGCAGAGAATATAACCAAGACGGCCTTTTCAAAGCGTTTTAAAAACAGCATTAAGTTTACTTATATATAACTATGTAATTTTGCATTCATGAATGGAAATAACTCCCTTAGGTATATTTCAGCCTAACACAGTTACGGATCTTAAACACTGTCATTTAATTTCTGATTGGTTGGTTTCGCTATTATGAATCTCAACAGGATATAATCAATTTTCTCTTTTTGTAGAAATCTAATACAACTGTTTTATATACATTTCGTATTTGATTCGTTTTTTTAGTGTCTTTTCAAGTATTCTGTCTTACTTCAACGTTGTCAATGATCACTATTAAAAACAACAAAGAATAAAATCACCACACCGCTATGTGTTGTTAGTCGTGTATAAGCGGCTTATATACCATACTAAAGCCCTATACTATTGGGGGTTTTCGCGTTCTAAAATCATACCTGTGATCATTACACAACCTATACACTTCCCCGGTGTATGGGTACCTTTTGGTATTCATACAACCTAGGATTTTGTCTAGGTTGTAATGATCACGTATGAATGTAGATCATCTATTTCATTCATTGTATATATACCATCATCATCCTATAATCTATTGTTGTACCGTCCTTAATTAAGTATTCATCCATTGCATTGTATATATACCATTATCATCCTATAATCTATTGTTGTGCCGTCGTCATCCATTGCATTGTATATATACCATTATCATCCTATAATCTTTTGTTGTGTGCCGTCCTATATGTATACAACCGCCATATACACTAGATCCTTGGGGTTGAATGTGCCGTCGTCATCCATTGCATTGTATATATACCATCATCATCCTATAATCTATTGTTGTGTGCTGTCCGTGCGTCCACATTCGCCAAACGTATCCTCTTGTAGGTCAAACCCGTTATTTGACGAGTTAGACTCCACTCCCAGGGGAATACGCTTCGTGATTATATGTAACCTATGGACGCCGCTTGATGTATAAATACACCAAGGGGGTTCAAATGGGTGATGTGTAATGTGCTGTCCTATATGTATACAACCGCCATATACACTAGATCCTTGGGGTTGAATGTGCTGTCCTCATCCATTGCATTGTATATATACCATCATCATCCTATAATCGCATAAAGCTTCTGGAGTGCTAAGGTGTTGGTCATCATTTTGTGAAACTCAAAGAGTTTCCATCCTTTGGATTTTCACTCGAAGTAATTCACCAATTAAACAAACATATTTTTTTATATATATGAATTCTGAAAATATCAGATGTATTATTTCTAAAATTAACAAACTAAAAAATCAAAATATTCAACTATCATCGGGATTAAATTGCGAACAAATAATGACCGATTTTGAGGATATGGAATTTGCACAAAACAATGGAAAGTATGTACTCTCTAAGCAGTATTATCTAATCAAGCGCATTCAAAAATCTATACGTGAGAGTTTAGTTTATCATGAAGACGTTAGTGTGTTTGTACCATTATATACGGTCGTAGAAGCTGTTAGAAAACAATTAGGGCCTGAATATGAACAAAAGAAACTTATTAATTCCAAGGCGAAACAGATAAAAGCTCTAATCGAGCAAGCTGAGTCCCACGCGTAGAGAGCATCCTTCTTGTATAACTTCCGTGTATACAGGTAATGAATGTGCTGTTATAACCGTTATGCGTCTCCGATTACTCAACTAGAACAAGTTTGTAAAGACAGGAAGTAACATTGTATGACATGTGTGTATTATACCTGTTGGTAGATTAACAATATGGAAGAATAATACTTATGCAGTGGGTGAGGTTAGTTTTTAGTGATCTCTTTTTTTTTCATTGGAAATACTATGGATTTCCATCGAAAAATTCTAAAGAATTTTCAAGATTTTTTTTAGATCTTCCACGGATAAGCATGAATGAGTATTCTGCATTATTTGATCACGGGTTAATCTCACCACGGTTATAACGTTTTGCTGAAGATTTAACATTTGATAATCCGTCAATAAAAACTTCTCCTTGGGAAAAATTGAAGAATTTTCAAGATTATCTATGACTATATCCACGTGGTATTCTCCTGTTGTTGCTCCACTAAATATCTCTCTGATAGCGTATTCAAGAAGATCTTTGTCATGGATAGATACTCTCGTGTGCTGATACATTATTGAAGTTCTTTTTAAAAAATCTAAACGTAAAATCGTAAATTGCTTTGCAATTTAAGAACTTTTCACATCTAGCGTTATTTGTAGTGTTTCCCCGCGAAGGTCAATCAGGTTAAATTCTTGGTCGGTTATTGAAAAATTCATTTTGGTTATGAATGGATTAATGGGCTTCAAGTAAGTCAAATTGGGTGGATTTTTCACTATGAGACTTCCTGGGGAAACATCTGGAGAAAATGTATGCATGATATATCCTTGATTGGCGTTATTTGATTTTGAAGTATCAATTGAGAAACTTCCCAAGATTGCATCACAAATAACATGTACAGCAATAACAGATGATATATCAACGTTGCCGGGAGATCTGTGTTTGTTGTTGCGGTACACTGAATTCGTTGATGTTAAAACTGCTGCTGGAGGAATCAGTTTAAACCATAACGCATGAATCTGTGGGAAGAATTCATCAGTGATTTTATTAAATGACGCTTTCATCGCTGGTACATCATACCCTGGAAATTTCCAATCAGGTAGAGTTTTATCTGTTAGCGAAAACACTCTTTAAAAATCTTTATCGGATGCTACCACATCAAGTAATGTCTTATTTAACAAATTCATATCAGCGATAATTTGATTTAGTTGTTGTTGTTGCTTGATTGAATCACGTGTAATTGTTACACCTGTAAAATTTAAATAGTTTCCGAGAGATCCTTGAATAAGATTTCGAAGTTGCTGTAAGTGAGTTTGATATAATTTTTTCATATTGTTGAATTTCGCAGATAAACTATTATACGTTACGGTGAAACTTTCCCCTGTAGACTGTGATGTAAATGTCCACGTGATTGGACCATCTCTGATATACTCGGAACTTTGGTAGTTTGTTATCACACGATAATCTTTTATTGCATCTGCTGCAGTTACTGTACGAAAAAAGCCATCATCGGAGTAATTTAGTTGTGGATTAACAGCTGGTAATTCATCATCGATGAAGTCAGCACGTTTAGGTTCTGGTAATCTTGGGTGAAACGCAGGAAGACTATCCAACCATGCTTTGTGAATCCGCGGGAGGAATTCGTCGATGGTGTCATTGAGTTTTTGACGCATTTGTGGTACGTTATATCCTGGAAACTTAAACGTTGGAATGTCTTCTTCGCTGATTTTATAATGCGCTGCAAATTCTGTTCTCGTTACAACACGTTTATTTATATGTATTTTACCAGCAAGAGCCTCTTGAATCATTTGATAATTAATACGTTCCATAACAGAGATAATTTTATTACATACTTCTACATATTTGATTATATCAGATTGGTTAGGTGGAATTGTACTTATTGCTGTTATCAAATAACCTAGAAATCGATTAAAATTGCTATTAATTTGTTGGATCTTCTACAAAATTTGTAAACTCCCTTCTCTCTTTATTGTCGACTTTTATTACAGTTGTTAACTTAGATATACCATGAACATCAACAAGATTAAATCCGTGATAATCTTCCTTTGTGGAAATAAAATCGGATTTCAATGGCTCACGTGATAGATCCTTTATGTCGACGGTGCCTGGAATAAATTCAGGATACCCCAACAAGGTTCTAATTGAGCTATTATATATATCTACGGCGTAGTCAGGTGAGTTAACTTCGATGACCGTTGAAAGTAATGGTTCGTGTCCCTTTATCTAAATGGGGTATTTATCAGGTTCATCTTTGACTTCGATGATATTTGGTCCTGTGATTGCCTGGATTGATTCTATGATTGCGTCATTGATATCTTCGATATCGTATGCACCAGTTGGTATATGTATTGTATGTGTTTCTGGTTCGGATTTTGTTCCATCTGGGTTAGTTTTTCTATACGAAAATGTAAAAGTGTTATTGGGAAGTTTACCATTGAATGGTGCTGATCTTACATTTGGCCAACTATAGTAGCATCTTAATTGTGTTAGCGCTATTTCAGATACTGCCAACGGAGGATTAAATTCAACGCTGAATTCTGGTGTTTTCGTTACCACCAAGATTAACCTTGCTTTTGTCATGGCGGTATTTGTTGCTATTCGTTGAAGGATTTCTTGTGACGATGTTGTCATTGTTGTTATTATTATATTATTTTCCAATTTCGATATCGTTGAATCATACAACCATACCATCCTAGAGAATTCCTCGTCGGATATTATTTGATCGTCAATCGATGACGAGATCAACATTGACAATTGCGAATAAGCGTTTGACGCAGTAATAAGTTTAACAGTGTAATCGTGTAATTTCCGCTGAGAACATGATGATATTTTTTTTGTTATCCCGGTGAATAATCCAGAAATTGTTGCCGCCGCTGATATTACAACGGGAACAACAACTGGAGCTATCATAGTCACCGAAGACAGTATTATTCCAGCGCTGGCAATTACGCCTGATACTGAGTATACAGTTACATCTAACGCGGTGATTCTACGCTGGTATTTTTTCTTTTTATTTTTATACTCCTCAATTAATGCTTCAAGTTTATCTTGAAACTCTTTGACGGTGTTATAACGATATTGAAACACTGTCACTGATGATGAAATCATTGTTGACGTTGTTGACATTTTATCTATTAACGTAGTCAACAATTCTGTGAAATAGTTATTAAAAATCCTTTCAATTTAACTGTTTACTTAAATCAGCTACAAATTCAACATACCATGACACTGAAACCCTAGCTAGATTATTATCAGTGGATGTAATCGTGAATTGTTCAATCGTATCCTTGTCGATAATTGTTGATATCGTATTATTAACTCCAGATGAACTCGATGATGATATATTAAACAACGCTGGTGTCACTAACGTTAATCGATAAATTCCCTTTACGGTTGCAGTAACGTGTAAAATATTATTTGTAGGTGTCCACGTATATGATCCGTATTGAATCGTGTATACTACGTTGATAGTTCTATCATGAGGAATTTTTACTTTTTCGATGACCGATATCATTCTTGTTGCATCCGCTACGATGGCATTTGTTGTCGTTTTAAGACCATCGATGGATTTATTTATATCTGGAAGTTTCATCTCGAGTTTATCAAATGTAGATCCGAGAAATTTATCAACGATATTTCTTCGAAATGTATTAAACGCTTTTACGTGATCTTCGTATTTTCCATGTAATACTGTTAACTCCAACAGAGAATCCTTTATCGCGTTAAGATTCGGTGTGGTAACACGCGGATCACCAAAAAACGCTGTCATGGGTTTATCAATGTTATCCAAGAGGGAATTTTGTAAACCTGTAAAAGTATTAAATGTCTTTATGTGATCGTTGTATTGTTGCTGGAGTTTTTTTTACATCAGCGATATTGTCATTGACGGATTTTATTAAATTTACTTGATCTGGTATATTTGTTATCGTTGATGTGGATTTTGTAAGATTTTCAATGGCTTTTCTGATCATTTTTTTTTACTTGTCCGATAGTAACCGATTCAGAAACACGCGATATTGATCTTCCAAAAATATCTGACATTGTTGTTATATTAGATCTATCTCTCAAATTCTGAAGAAATTTTCACTGTGAATTTTTCGATTTCATCATCGATGATTTCATCATCGTGTACTCGTGGATGGCTTTATGAGGTAATTTAGGATTTACCGAGATAACCATTAACGCATTAAGAGTTTCTCGACCACATATTGGAGAATCTGTTAATGTCTGCGTGGGTAACGTTGAATGCCAAACCGGAATTGATTTCTTTGAAATCATCGACACGTATTTGACAAATTCAATCGGAGGTGGTAATCCATACGAGTCAAAATAAATAATGGATGTTGGATATATCGCGTAACAAACCCAATGAGTTCCAGGTCCAGTGTTATCATCAAGATTAATTATTCCAGTTTCTGGTATTTGTGGTTTTGCTGGTAATTGATCTTTCATGAATACACCTCTGAAATGATTTATTGGTAGTTTTCTTACTGCGTCGAGTAAATCAAAATTTGACATGGGTGAAAATCCTACGGTGAAAATCTCCTTGAGATTTTCCATTTCCACTAACTGGTTTTGTAATATCTTGTGAATCGACTTCCTGGTAGTCTGAATCCCTTTCCCTTTTTTTTCTCTTGGATTTTCCGTTTAGACCTTTACCAAGTACTTTATTGACAACATTAGAAGCAGGTGCTCCAGCTGCCCCAGTTCCTAACGCTCCAAGAATTGCCGGAGCCGCTGACGCAATCAATCCTGGAATTGCAGCCAACAGCGGAAATATTCCACCGGTTTTAATCATATCTTTGATAGCCGCTTGTGAAAAAGTCAATCTAATTCCGGTTTTCCCCTTTAATGCTTTATTGAAATGATTAATCTGATTTTTCGTCAATGATAGTTTATTTGTTCCTGTTGTCATCTGTTCTTTTTTAAGCGTTATCGTTGTACCACACGCAGTAGAATTCTTCGATTGAAGCTTCTTTATCTGACCAGGTGTCAGAGAAACATTAACGTAATTATACGACATTTTATTTAGATAGTGATCATCTAATTGTCCCATTATGTATAGATTTTCAATTACATGTTTTTGAAAACACTACATGTTTTTGAATGAAAATTCTGAAAGAATTTCAATTACATGTTTTCCACTGGTGCATCATTAACTCTCATTTTACCACCACCACCTTCAAGTATCATAGATTTATCACTGAGAATAACAGCAATTGCTCTAAATCCTCCAAGAGCATCACCAATACGGGCTTGAAATTTTACATCAACGGTTGAATGTTTAGATAGATCAAGATGTTGCAGCGAAAAGTAATAAATCGGATACAATTCCCTAAAATCCAATTGTGATATCTGAAGTCCAGTATCAATATTTTGATCACGACCCATAAATGACCATATTTGATGATAAACTCGTCCTATTTGATTGTTTTCGTAATCGATAATAAGATTTTCCGCGGGTTCTTGTTGATTACTTATTCGTAATGATACTTCACTAACATCACAACGATCAAATATCATATGAGATCTTAATTGTAGACTATCATTTGCAACACCGGCTATTTTTTGAGTTCTATTTAAACTTTGTAATTCAACAAAGACTTGTCTAGGTGCGGAAATATTCTTTGTCAATGCAAGTTGCCAAGTAAAAATTCCAGTACTTGTACTAGATGTTGTTGCTGTTGTGACATCATACCAACTCAGCAATGATTTTCCTCCTTGGTCCATAAACGATAACAATTGTGTCGCAACAGTCAATGATGGAGTCATAATTGGCATCCACAACGCTAACTTTGTTAATGTTACAGTACCATCTCGTACAGGATCAGGACCATGCCAAAGAGCATAATCGTCAGTTGATCTTCGTGTGAGAACTACAGTATGACTAGCACCAAATATAACTCTTCGGACATCTCGGCAAAAGCCAAATATGTACGATAACGGAATCGTACATGAAAATCTACCATTAGCGTCGATGTTCTTTTTTCGTGATGCAGATCCCGCGTTGTAATTAGGATTAGTATTTACAACAACAGCTTCAACATCTGCATCGTCATTAGCCGCTGTATGCTTTTTCGGTCGTCTAACTATATATGGATTATGATCAGCGTTATTAGAAGTATCCTTTGCAAACATCATCGAATGCCCCCCAGATCTAGTAAAATCATCAGAGTATCTAGTTAAACCTAAAACTGTAGTTGCAATATCAACATCATTATCGATAGATTCAATTCTGGTAGAATTAATCATATACTGGGCGTTGTTAAATAGCGCCATTATTCCGTTGTTGACAAATCCAATCGGGATATCTTTAAAATTATCGCCAGCTGCAAATAGAGTACCATCATGTTTTCTTAATTGTCTTTCTACTTCGATGAATGCTTCAGACGGTAGGAAGTATTTAGATGTATCATCAAATCTGAGTTCAATTCTTGATCTTAGATTTGGATCATGTGCTTGATATGAAAAAAATTGATAATCGCGTACAGAATTATTTCTTAATACAGGATCATTTACTTTAAAAGCATCATCAATCTCATCCCTGAACATTTTATATTAACATAGTTGATCTACATGTTTAACCGTTTTAAACCGGAGCCAGCAATCAATCTCAACCTTGCCTTTGCCATTTTATTAATCGCACTGCCTATCTTAGTTTGGCATTTGTTCCGTAGACTGTAGTTGTAAATTTCTTTGTGAAATTCCATTTTTCTTTTTACCTCTCGCCAATGACATAAGTTTTTCTTTTGCATCACCCAACATATCAAATGCTTTATTACCAATAACTGTACCAGCTCTATCACCGAAAACCCCAATAGCTTTGGACGCTATTTCCTTACCAACGGGTAAAATCTTTGGAGCAATTCTAGTAAATAATCCAGTGACAATATCACAATTCCATACGTAAGTTTATAAGCCGGCAATCTTGAGTTTACAACGTAAACAGGTCTTGCTCTGTTCATACTACGATGTACTATCATTTTATTTAAATGCTATATATCTAATCAGTGATCGAAAAATCCAAAGGATTTTCAGTCGCTGTAATAATCATCGGTAAGTTCATCGATGAAACTTCGATATAGTCCGATATCCATTACATGTCCTTGAAATAACCGTTGACAGATTTCAGTCGCTTCGTTAATTATCTTTGGGGAATTATTTCCAGCTCGTTTTCCTCCGATAAGAACTTCTAATCGCGATATATCATCAAGGACACTTCTTGAACAGGGTATATTACCACCGTGATACCCCTCGCCGGTAAATTCTCCTTCTTCAGGTTCTTCTCGTTGAGGATCTTCCATAACAGGTTCTTCTTGTTTTCGTGGTCGTCCTCGTTTTTGTGGAGTTGATTTTGTACGTTTTCGTTCGTGCTCGTTCTTGTTTTAATCGTTCTCGTTCCTCTTTCTCTCGTTGTTTTTGTTCGGTTTTTAGTCGTTGTTGCTCAGTTACTAATAAACCTTTTTTTCCTGATTTTCGATATATTCTCGTTCAACAGCAGTCAAATATGCCTGATATATGGGATCATCATTATCCATTTGTGGTAGTTGATTTTTAATTTTGTAAACTGCTTTAGCCAAATCAACTACGTTTTTTATATAACCTTTATGTGTAGGTTTTAAATAATTTTCTTTAGTGTAATATCCCAGCGCAGCAAACTTTACTAAATCAGTTATATCATCTTTATCAATCCTCGCTAAAGTTTCCTCAGTAAATTTATCTCGTAGCTCCTGAACTCTATTATCTGGTTTTTTTAGGTTTTACCTCAGGTGCAACCGTAGGTTTAGATTCTTTTATCGCGGTTACAACTTCACCAGTTGCTGTAGTTATAGGCTTAAATAATTGTTCAGTACCGGCAGTAAAATCTACTTTTGCTTGTTGACGCGCTTGCAAATTATCTCTGAAAGAATCTCTTACCGGGAGATATTTCTTAATTGCAGCCAACCGTTCTCTAGTTAATCTAGCTATTTGTGCTTCTCCGAAGTTTGCCATTTATATAAATCGATAGAAGATTTTCAATTGCTAATTCATCATTGTATTTATAGCTAATTCGGTTAGCTTCATAGCAGCAGAGAAGGTGGTGACAACGACAACATCGAAGATGTCGGCGTCGTTTTTTTTTTAATTCTGATTTTACCAAATGGACGCTTCTATTAAGCATTTATGAGGAAGCCTTGGATTACCAAAAGACGCCCGTAAACTCTTGTTCGATTCACCCTCTTCTTACATTTCTTTTGGTTTTGAGAAACCCCTAACAAATAGAGCTCTAAAATAGTTAAGGCTCCATTTGGCAAAAGGACGCCTCTATTTCAAGTTGTCCGATTCACCTTCTTCTTACATTTCTTTGGTTTTGAGAAACCCTTAATTTGACAAATAGAGCTCTAAAATTGTTAAGACTCCATTTGGCAAAAGGAGGCTTAAAATATTTTGCTTAAAATCTAACCCAATTAGAGAAAGTCCGATTCGCCCTCTCTGCTGCTATATTTTATCCAGGATTATATCAATAATATTATATCTATATATATGATAATATAATATTATGTCTGCCTGGGTTCGAGTCACAGATTGGGCCAATGCGGGTATGTGAGAAAGCTTGCCATTAGCTTCTCGTGGGTTGATGGTTCTTTCCTGGGTTCTTCCTCCACTATTAATACTGGCTGCCATATATAGCCTATCACAGCGGTTCTCAACCTGTGGGTCGCGACCCCGTCAAGGGTCGAACAACGATTTGCCAGGGGTCGCTTACGACCATCGGAAATATACATTTTTTTTTTGTCTATTCTAATGTGTAAAACTATTTCACAATATATAATTACATATTGCTTATGTGATTAATCACTACGCTTTAATTATGTTCGATTTGTAACAATGAAAATACATCCTGCATATCAGATATTTACATTATGATTCATAACAGTAGAAAAATTACAGTTATGAACGAAAATAATTTTACGGTTGGGTCGCCACAACATTTGGAATTGCATTAAAAGGGTCGCGGCACTAGAAAGGTTGAGAACCGCTGGCCTATCATGTGCTGACAAATGGGCGTTAAACCCTACAACAACATTAATTCTTATCACGAGCTAGCACTCTACATAATTTACATAATCATAGCTCATTTCTCTAATCAGAGCTTTCAAGCTAAATGAAAGAGAACTTCAGTTAAATTAGAGAGATCATTATATCTAATCTATACACGAATTATTAAATCTCTCTCTCTCTCTCTCTCTCTCTCTCTCTCTCTCTCTCTCTCTCTCTCTATTCACAACTCGTACTGCTCGAGATGTTGTCCGTCTCAAGAACTAGAGTAGGAATGTCAGAAGCTTTTTGTTGGTTTGACGGGGAATTATTGTAGTACTCGAGAAGCACGCGAATCATGCACTGCAATCACCACTCACTCATGATAAACACGCACATTGAGTCCTGGATCACAAACAGAAGAAATCTGAACATCTCGCAGGATCTAGTAAAGTATGTTGGTGCGGTTAGAAGATCTACATTCCCATAAACTAATCTGGTAAAACACAAAATCGAGCAGTAAAAGTCAAGTGATCCCAGTAAATTACTTGCTGGTCACATGTATGCCTACCTGCTGTGATACGCCAGACATGTTGCAAGGTCTCTTGAGGATTTTTAAAGAAAATATACAACCTGCAGTGATGGCAACTTCTACATCTGAAACGCTTGTGAGAATAGCTTTTTTTAAATTTTTTTTTTAAAAAGACTATATTCTACAAATATAGGAATGCGGCTAGACCGTAACTCGAGAACCATAATAAACACTGATAAGTGTTCAAAATGTATATTGATGTGTGAGGACAACTTTGTGCCAAAATGCACGATTTAATGAATAAGTGACAACATTCTCCAAAACCGATCATGTATCAGTAATGAGGTTAGTGTGTGTGTGTGTGTGTGTGTGTGTGTGTGTGTGTGTGTGTGTAAAACGTTGATTGATAAGACTTGGCTCATGCAGGAGTGACCAGGAAGACAATATATTCCATTATGCTAAGGTGTCAATTTCAGAGATATTTTATAAAAGATACTCCATTTTGAAAAACTTAAATGAAAAATATTAATCTTGTTACTGTGATGCAAGAAACTTCTAGTATCACACAGGTTACACAAAAACGGATACTTCGTAAAGCGCATGTTGCTTCAAATTTAACTTGTTTTGTTCCGCTGCATCTGTATTGTGTCAAACATACGAATATATCTAACTGGTACGGTTGATATTCTTATGTGGCCATGATCTACAATTTCCATTTCCCAACTATACATTTAGCTATATAAAGCTCGGCTCTAAAATTATTAAATTCAAACATATTAAGTTGTCAAATTACATTTCCGTATAATATGCGAAAAACAGAACTGCGTTTGGCCTATTGTAGTTTTATCTTGTGTGATTTCGTGCTTTGCATACAATTAACAATGTTTCTGCAGTTGATTTCCTTAAATTTCAGGCAAAAGACATGTATTTGCAGCAATAAACTCCGGATTTGGTTCTTGCTGTGCATGCATTTTTGTTTTTAGCGATATAATACTCTTACTATGAATGAATGCACTGACGTACCAACCAAAGATTTTCCTGCAGAAAATTGCAATTTAATTTTTATCCTGTCGCCCTAAAACCTCTGGCGCCAGGAGCAACCGCCATGCCCACCCAAACAACAATTATTAATTGTAAGCTTAACTGAATTATGGAGGTATCTAATCAATAAATATACCTCTCTAAATTACATAACTCCAATATTTATACAGAGCTCTATACTGAAATGAATATATGAAGAAGAAAGCAGAAGAAACGAAAGAAAGAAAAAATGGTCACCCATATAACTGTAAAGTTATGGGTCTAATATTTGCTGTTGGTTCAAAAAGTAAAAACTTGGTACATTGAAGTTATGCATTGTACAATGAACATTTGCACTTGCTACGAAACTATTGATTTTACTGCCAATCACAAGAACACGAAAAGTGGGCCATGCTCAACTCTTGCCAACAGTGTGTGGTGTAAAAGAAAAATTCTACACCTGCTCAACAAAAAAAAAAAAATATTGCTCAGGTTGTAAAATTGGGTTACTTAGCAGCCCATTTGTTGCAGTGTGTCTGTCTGTCTCTATACGTTGCAACCTTTTTTCCCCAGATCAAATAATGAATTAAAACATCGCGGTGTCTTGACACTGTTCAACTGGTATTATCTGTGTACCACAGACTATTTTTCTATTTTCGGATAATAATAATAATAATAATAATAATAATAATAATAATAATAATAATACATATAATAACAATGTTCTATTATTGGATATTTCATGGAATTCCTCAGTCTTTGTAGTTATTGTCATTGAAATACTAACTCGTTTGGAATGTGCAAACAGAAATTAAATAGGAGATAACATAACAAGAGAGATGGTTGTAAAGATCATTGATGGCAACGGATTATATTCGAACATGTTTGCTTGTTGTGCATGTCATAGGTGTTTACTGTGACAGTATGATATACAAGGTCTTATGTCAGAATGGGTCATGGCGTGTAATCTTAGGCTTTTGTGTCACTCGGTATGATTTTTTTTTCTCGTCGGATTATTGCATTATTTTTCCAACATCAAGCTCGCGTCGAGCACCTGTTGTACATGCATGGTAATACTGCAGGATTTTAAGCGTTTAGATGACTTGATCAGTGACTGACGTTTTGATGGTCACACAAAATGTCGTTAACTTCATCCCGTACGTAATGAAAAAACTTAAATGAGCAGAAAAGAGATAACTTTGCTTCACTACAAGGTATGATTTTGAAAAATATATATGTGAAGAAACTACAGTATGCAGGTCTAAATCACATTCTCTTATACTGTAAAAAAAAAAAAAGTCGTACATTCCCGTTTATTTGTACCCTATTACCGATTGAAATGATAATAGGCATGAAGGAATCAAACAAATGCACACAACTTAGCAATTGCATTAATTAGTTGAAGATTGGCAGGCGCAACTTATCCCAATACACTATAAACTTCTTGACGTTTCAAATGAAACTGAAATTTCTTTAGTAACACGGTCGCCATATTTGCATGGGTGAGCCTGTTTATAAGCAACGTTACATATGTGATGTACTTCAGTCTAAAATTTCGTGAAATTTTGGTGAACATTTCTTGGAAAACGCATATACAAGAGTTCGTCATTTTCATTTGTTCAGTATGTTTTTGAAATATTAAAACTAGATTGTAAAAATTGGACGCAGACGACACTGATTTTACAAAAGTGGACCCTTCTAAAAACAAAAGCACTGTGAGCAGTCTAGTTTGTTTTGCTTGTTTACATGAGAGCTTTCGTATGGTCTAAAACCCCAATCAGAATATAAATTGGTGAATGAATGAAATGACAAAAGTTTTGTGCCTTTTTTAATGTCTTTGATGCCCTTTAAAATCGGCAGTGGCTTAAAAACAAGCAAACAGGAGAGCATACGAATTCGCTGTATATAGTTAGACTATACCTCCTCTCCTGGCTCTTATAGTTGCTTACATGTTAACTGTCAAGTCATTTATCAGTATGAAATAGTAGAGTTATCATTTTATACCATTGTATCAGTGACAGTTGAATTGTAAGCAGTAATACAAGCCCCAGTGTCCTCCTCCCATTGTTGCACCACTTGCATAGTTGCTTGAAATTTATGTATGTAATTTATGCATTATATGTATACTAAACATGTATAGGATTAACCATATATGAACTGGAGAACTTAAAAAATATATTTTCTGGAGGGTTGAGTGTATCTGTACCAGTGTGTAGATTGGAGGATCCAAAAGGACGACATGTTTGGAAAAAAGAGAGGCCCCATAGCAATATAAACTTATTGGCATTTTAAATGTTGACAGAATTATACCTAAATTGCTGATCATGCAAATATAAATCATGAATGATATCAAAGTATTTAGTTCGATTTGGACTATTATCAAAACATTTATATGCATAAATTGGGCTGATTACAATTGTGATCTTTAATCAATTGATTAAATTGTGATCTGTAATCATTTTTTTAAGCAACTCTTATAGTTGTAATTGTAACTGTTCTTCATTGGTAGTATAATCACATGATGTACTCATAATTCTAAATGATTATAACCAAAAGGTCACTAATTATATTCCTATAATTCTAAGAATAATAGTTTCCGTAAACAAAAGATCATGAATGTTGACTATTACAAAATGGAATGGGTCATTTGCCATATGAATATGTATGCAGATATTTGTCACTAAACATTTACAGTGTGTTAAAAAAAAAATTTTCAGGTGGACTTGGCATGATATGTACCTAGAACAAAAAAAAAAAGATAATAAGCAAATAAAAAAATCTTAATTGTAATTAGGGCATAACCGATTAGCATTTTTCTACCGATTTCCGATTCCGGATTTTGGGCATGAAATTTTTCCGATTCCGGATATGATTCAATTAATCGGAAATGCTAAATCTTTATTTTTTTTTTCTAAAAAATTTCATCTTCCGTTTCCGGGTTTCTGGTATCTGGTTTTGCCGTGTCTAGCATGTTACTTAGTACTTTACCATATCCGGCTTCATTTCCGGTTTTCACCGCCAGTTCAAATAGATTGTCTCACAGCGTGGTTGTGTTGACCATATTGGACTTTTCTGACTTCTTATTTAACTTTATTAATGCATTATCGAATGACACGCAGAGTTAGACACGGTGCTATAGAAATTCAACTTTATTTTTTTTTATTATCCGAATCGGTCGTTCCTGCCTTGTCCGACTCCGATTAATCGGAAGTTCATACTATCTGGTGGAATCCGATTTCCGGATCAAAAGTCGGTTATGCCCTAATTGTAATCATGGTTTCCAAATAGTGTAATTGTAATCATTAATGCTTAATATCTTGTAAATGAAATTGTAAATGTGATTATGCACCTTGTAATTGACTCTGTGGCTGTTATTATGCTTTAAAAATCATAACTGCCATTCAAGTACCTTGAGTGTTTCCTTGAGTGCCTCTAATAGCATTGATATTAGTCTCTTGAATTTAGGAGTTTCTAGCAAAGGTTTACACATAGGCCATTTAAATATTCAGGGTTTTCGAGGAAAGATTGATCAAGTGAAGTTACTGTTAACCTCTCCAAATAATAATATCCATTTATTTGGACTCTCGGAAACAATGTTAACAGAAAATCAGGGTGAAAATTTCTTATATATTAATGGCTATGAAAAACCTTATCGTAAGGATAGAAAAGCAGGCGGTGGTGGGCTCCTTGTATATGTTAAAACCGGTACTATTTGTAAAAGACGGGAAGACCTAGAAATACCGGAAATAGAATCCATTTGGCTACAGATCACTCCAGAAAAAGCAAAGCCCTATTTAGTAGGTTTTGTGTATAGACCCCCATCGTCACATACTGATTGGTGTGAATATTTTGAACTTACAAGTAGATAAAATTTCAAATGAAGAGAAAGAATTTTACATTCTAGGTGATATAAATCGAGACCTTCTCAATGATCAAATAGAAGGGAATTGGATGAAATTTATTGATTCGTTAGGTATAGAGCAACTAGTAAATGAACCCACCAGAGTAACATCTACCTCTAAAACACTTATAGATCATATTTATACCAATACAAAAGAAAATGTTTTGGAAGTAATGGTTCCAAAGATTGGTATAAGTGATCACTTTCCAATTTTTCTAACACGTAAAGTCAATGGCAAATCAACAAAAAATAATATCCATAAATCCATTACTTATAGGTCCTTCAAAAACTTTGATACTGTTAAATTCCTAGAAGATCTAAAACAGATTCCATGGAATACAGTCCAAATCTTTGAGGATATTGATGATGTTTTAGATACTTGGACAGATCTGTTCATCAGTATAGTGGACAAGCATGCCCCTTTAAAAACACACAGGATAAAGAAAGACCATCAGCCAGGCTGGATCTCCCCAGAAATTTTAGAAGCAATAAAGCAAAGAGACCAACTAAAATCAGTAGGAAATCAAACTGAATATAGAGTTTGGAGGTATAAAGTTCATAAAATGATACATCAAGCCAAACAAGCGCACTACAAAAAAGTGCTGGATGAAAACCAAAATAACCCGAAAGCTATCTGGAAAGTGTTTGCAGGTTTTGGTGCAGGCAAATGTAAGCATAAAGCTGAAATTTTTTCCCTCAATCATGAGGGCATTTATACTGATAATCCAAAGGAGATCTCAGATATTTTTAACAACTTTTTTGTTCAAATTGCTGAAAAACTTAAAGAACCCAGAACTTCATCTGATCATCTGGAACTCAAACATTTTTGTGCTAAAAAACTACAAAACAATATAAAATTTGAAATTCCTGACATGAGTCCAGAATTTGTGTTGAATTATATTAAAACAATGGATGTATGTAAAGCTACAGGACTTGATATGATTGGACCAAGGCTACTAAAAGTGGCTGCACCTGCAATTGTAGAGAGTATAGTTTTCATTTGTAATGAAAGTATTAGGTCTAATAAATTTCCACAAAGATGGAAAACTGCCAAGGTTATACCATTGCATAAAGCAGGAACAAAAGATGATGTAAATAACTACAGACCCATCTCTATCCTTCCTTGTCTCTCCAAATTACTAGAAAAACATGTACATGATTCTTTTCTCAACTATTTAAACACTTATGATCTTATTCATGATAATCAGTCTGGCTTTTGCCAGAATCACTCCTGTGAAACCGCACTTGTATCTTTGATTGATAAATGGCTGAAAGCGTTAGATCAAGGAGAAATGGTAGGCACTATTATGGTTGATTTTCTTAAAGCTTTTGATCTTGTAGACCATGACATTTTACTTGAAAAACTAAAGATTTATCAATGTAGTGAAAACTCTCTAAACTGGTTTACTTCTTACTTAACCGACAGAGTGCAAAAAGTATCTTTAAATGGTCAACTTTCTCAAAGTAAAAGTATTAATTGTGGAGTACCACAAGGCTCTATCCTTGGACCTCTGTTATTCATTCTATTTATCAACGATTTACCTCTTAAGATTGGAACTTCAGTTTCTTCCAGTGACCTCTATGCAGATGATACTACACTGTCTGAGATTGGTAAAACCAAAACGGTACTTGAAAATAACTTACAAGATGCTCTCAACAGACTTCAAGTATGGTGCAAGGAAAACAGTATGATCATAAATTAAATACAGAAAAAAACGAAAGCCCTACTAGTTACAACACAACAAAAACGAGCAAGACTAGATAGCGACAAACTTAATGTTTTTTTTGATAATGTGAGCCTTAATATGACCTCTCAAGATAGAATTCTTGGTGTATTCGTAGATAACAATCTTACTTGGTCTATTCACATTAAACACATTTCAAAAAAGGTTAATTCTTATCTTTGGCTACTGAGGAAAATCAAAACATACATTCCTCTTCAGTATAGGGTCATCTTTTATAAAAGTTATATTCAGCCATATCTGGACTACTGTAACGTAATTTGGGGTAATACCTCTAATTCAAACATAACAACACTTATAAGGCTCCAAAAGAGGGCTTGCCATTTAATTCTAGAGTAATGTATAGACAATTTTCAGGATGCAATGAATAATATAAAGATTTTAACAATACACGAAAGAATATTTCTTAGAAAAGCCAAATTGATGTATAAAGTATCCAGAAAATCCATTCCTGTCTATCTAAGCAATATCTTTCACCAAAGAGATGCTGATGGTACTCCAAATTTAAGGTCTATAAGAAGAAAAAATTACATTATACCAAGGCCAAAGAAAGAATTGTTTAAAAAAAGTTTTCAATATACTGGTCCAGTAGTATGGAACAACATTCCCAGCAACATAAGGCAGGCTCCTAGCATTTCTTCGTTTCATAATCAATGTCTTAAATGGATGAAATCTTTAGAAAATTGAACAGTGCTAGTACCAAAAAAAAAAAAAAAAAAAAATATACTGCCTGCTTGTCTGTTGTTTTTCTGTGCATCATTTTCAAAGCTGAATGTTTCAACACAGAATGATATTTTATGTTTCTTATATGTTTGTGTTTTTAGAGATGCCTGTGCATGTGTTCCAGGCTTGATACTTTGAAATTTAAAATTCCTTAATTATTTAGCACTGAGCCAGACTCTTCACATCATGTTGTATGTATTGTATATATTGTACATAACAGATAGAAGGCCTCAAGGTAGATTAGTTCTGTAACTAATTGAGTTACCTTCTCTAAATAAAGTCTTTATTATTATTATTATTATTATTATTATTATTATTATTATTATTATTATTATATGTAGTGGAGACCTCAAGACTGATTATCTAACTAAGGAATCGCATGTTCATTTTTCATGGCACAAAAGTTTACAACAAAAAAAAAAGACATTTAGAGCAGGTCAATTCAAATCAAAATAGGAAGGAATGCCATATCTTTAATAAATTACCTAAAATACTCATACCAGAATATTCTTTATGATACAAGTGAACTATTTACAAGAGGACCAGTAGTGTCCTCTATCCTGGTCTATAACATGCTTTAGAAGAACAAGAGAGTTGTTTTTTATCCATGATTTTTCATCTTTTGCGCATAAAATAGTCAATACGTTGGCTAAAATTAACTATATTAACTTTACATAACCTTTTTTTTGCCTGTATGCTAATATTGGAGCTGACTACACAGTCACAAAGCTATCAGTCTATATATGCTATATAGTTAAAAAAGCCCCATTCCAAAGCTAATGTGTGTTATTTTCTACATTTTCTTTGTAAAAGTCTGTCAATATTAGACCAAAACATCTCAATATCCATTGTTTAACCAAATGACACTATGACAGTATAGAAGTGGTGGTTATGTATACTCATTACTATGGATACACTGTGAAGCTGGTATTATCTTTTAGGTACCATTATACCATAAGTGATTTTGTGTTTCCCAGATAAAAAGAAGTTGCGTCCAAATATGCATGATTAAGCATTTCCGAGACCCCTGTAGGTCAATACATGATAGCAAAAATAAGTACTGATTAAGAAATATTTAATTATTTTTTATTTTAAAAACCATACTGCAATTCAAATAAAAGAAAACAATAGAAAGGTCCAGTGTAACTAATGCCTAACTAATATATGATTATATTCATTGTGCTGAACAATTATCCATTAGTTACTTTTATCATGCATATGCATGTGTTTCTAATAGAAAATGGAATTTAGTATTTTAATACGAAACATGCTAATATAAGCAATAATTATTGCTTCTTCACACAATGTGCATTTGTTATACTCTCATTAATAGGGCCTCGAGGGAGAATAGTCCTTGAATAATGAGTCACCCTCTATAAAAAAAGCATTATTATTATTATTATTATTATTATATATATATATATATATATATATATATATATATATATATATATATATATATATATAGGGTGTTTAAGAGAATTATCGTTATTAATTCTAAAAATAGCTGGTATCACCCTCTTAGTTTTTAACCCCTTTGAGATGGTTTCAGTAGTTATGAATAATTAGTTCGACTTGCATTGTAAAAAGCTTCAGTTTAGAATTGTAGTCTGTTAGCATCTTCATAAAATTTTATGAGAATTAGAGGAATGTTTCTCAAATACTGCACACCTCTAGTTCAAAGGGTAGAGTAATTTGAATAAGCAGGAAAAGCACAGTATGATCTGTTTTGATGCATATTATTGAACATCGTATATATACATGTATTATGGTTAAAAAAATGTGAAAATGAATATTTTTTGAATAAAGATAAAACCTGCAGTTCTTTGTCTTCATAATGACAGTGGCACTATTTCATATGTTTAGGGGCCCCGAGTGGTCTAAAGCGCAGTCCGTTATGGACCACTGCCATCTCACCTCTGTCTGCGTGTGTTCGAGTCTAAGATTCAGCAAATGTAGTTATGTGAGAAAGCTTGCCAGTAGCTTCTCGTGGGTCGGTGGTTCTTTCCAAGGTTTGTCCGGGTTTTTCCTCCACCAATAATACTGGCCTCCATGTATAGCCTATATTGTGCTGAAAAATGGCGTTAAACCATAAAAAAAAAATAAAAAAAAATCATATGCATTAGAACTGTATTATAGGGCTAAATTTAGTTATTTCAAGTTCTATGGTACATGTATATGTACAAGTTTTAGAAGAGAAGATATATTTGTATATAAATTTTCTAAATTCTCTCCATCAATTTAATAACAGTATATCTATGATAAAGGAGTACTTCTTTAATCACTTACCAATTTAGAGGCAGAGATTTAGGGTAAATATGGTATTAGCAGCAGCTACTCAAATGCAGTGGTATTAAGTTAAAGACCTAGCTGAGAAATTGAAACAAAGATGTCAGTATGACAGTTGGATTATGTGTTTGTAAAGCTAATTAAAATCAGTTATTGCAAGTTTGCCTTAATATTTAAACATTCAAATTAGTGACCTGTTATAGGGAAATTTTGAATCTCTTTTAATAGGTATGAAGTGCTTAAAAAAAGAGTTGGGTATTTATTGTTTAATTCTAAATTAATTTGCTCATAAGGATAAAGTTAAAAAGAAATTTTCTACCTAATATTATATTTTGGCAATTTTAAGATACGGGATCAGTGGGAAAAGAGTTTATGGAGAGTAGAGATGTTACTTTTTTTGGACTACATAATTTAGATTTTGTGCATTTTTATATGTAGATTACTGGTAGATATGCACCTAACACAATCAGATCAGAAGTTGAGCTATAGAAAAAGGTCTTCAGTGAATGCTCTCTGAAGTATGATAGGATTGTGTATAAACCAGGTCAAACATAGTGCAGGGGGTGAGCATGAAGAAATAGAGGTATCAGATATTGTTAAATATAGAAAAGAAAAACGCTCTTGCTTGTGACCAATTCCCCATAGCGCAGTTACATAGAATAGGCGTTACAACTGCATGTCTGCTTTAGTACCCACCAATCTTGTCAGCAGTTGGTAAAATGCTGTTAATAAATAGATAATCGATAAAAGCATCTCATTACTCGCTTGCACAAGATCACTTGGGCGGCACTTGATTATGTTGGTTGATATAGCGGTCTTATGTTGACATTGCTTTTCACTGCATGATTTTACTTGGATTATTACATTTGGGATCAAGTTATCATTTTATATTGATGAGACTTGTAATTGAGATGTCATTTTATATTGATGAGACTTGTAATTGAGATGGCATTTAATCCTACCACATCATTGTTTAGGCCCCTGACTTCATATTCAAGAGTCTTAAGTGCACACTCAGATCTGAATTTTGACAGCTTGTAATTGAAATAAACTAAGTGAAATATATAAGTTTTAAAACAGTAGCTGTTCATTTAGAAACAGGCATCTGTTAAAAATGGTAATATATTTTGTAACATTGTTCAAAGGATATAAAATTTGTGACAAATGCAGTTTTGAATTCGACTGAAAACTTAAGCAGAGGAGTATTGTGAATATGATGTCTGAATGCTAATCTTCTCCCAGCTAGGGTTTGCCAACAGAAGTTCATCTATTAGGGCCCTGCCATGCAAGATGGTAGGACTTTTGTGATGCAGTAATTACTATTGTCTTTATTTCCATGATGATATTGCTATGTCTAATATGCCTGTATACACTGTATTAGTTCTGCTTCAAACCTTTTATACAGACTGGGAGTAGTATGTTATGATTCTGGTTGTGTTTCTATTTTAATATATATGGCACTTACATACAAATATCAATAATTTTCAAAGTGTTCTGTATTGTTAGATATGTTTAATATATATTTGCCTGATGCTGTGTATCCTATTCCAGTAATCAGATTTCCATTTCACCCCATACAGATCCATGACTTCCAGAAATATGTAAAAATAACATTGGGATTTGGAGTTTATTCCAAAATTCTACATGATCTTTATAAAAGATGGTTTGTGATTCTGTAGGGTAATGTAATTAAAAATACTTAGTTTATTTTCCTATAAATTGTCATCAGAATGGGTGGTGGGGGAAAGTTATTTTGCTCCCTAGGGAGTTACTAAAGCTTTTGCAACCCCACAACCATTTTCCTTCCAACCCTGGATCAATAATATTGCATGCAGAGAGTGGAGAGCTCCACTGTATCAGACAGTATTGATTATTGTAAATTATCACTATGATAATGAGAAATCTGTTTAATGGTTGCTGGGGTTGGAGGAGCTGACATTAGAGTGTTGTGACAGTAGCTGTTAAAATGGCACTTGATCCTGTCAGCAGCTCATCTTGATCACGAATTTTAATGTGGATATTTTGATGCACTGATCAGGAATTTAAACAGCTGTCCTCTAAGGGATTTAGCCAGCTAGTACACTTCCATAAGGTATTTAACCAGCACTAATAACAATATACCTTTATCTTCTGATGCCAGACTAAATAGGTGTTTAATCAATTTCTGATTATGTATATTGTAGGAAGGTGCAAATGAGAGATGATTGCAATAAAACAATGGTCTCTTTTCTCAAATGTTTGCCCAACTAGAGGGACCACTCCTTAATCTTTCCCCAATACCAATGAACATCTGTTTATAAAGTCATATTTGTGTTTCAGACAAACCAGCCACAAGATAGAGGATGGTCACTGCACAAGGTTTGTTCATGTCCTGTGATGTATTATATTTTTCATAGATCATTGTTATGAAGGAATCAGCATCCAGGAAACTTTTACATATTGAACAGTCAAACCAATGTATAATCGACTTTTCCTGCAAGTGGTCACTGGAAGTCATTGAATACAGGTAAATATGCATTGATTCATATTCTGTCAAAAAGCATGATTGGTGCATGAATAGGAACAACAGTTAACCTTGATATTAATAAATATATCATACTGAACAGTTAGATCAATGTATAATAGCTGACTTCTCAGGGAATTGGTCCCTGGAAGTCATTAAATACAGGTAAATATGCATTAATTCATATTCTGGCAAAAAACATGATTGGTGCTTAAATAGGAACAACAATTAACCTTGATATTATTAAATATATCATCATGATAAGCAGCAGGTTTCACTTATTTTATTGCTTCCAGGATCATTTACATCTAAAATTAAAATGCTGGTTCATGCACTAAAATCAATTGATAAGACAAACATTAATTATTATCATACACACATGAAATTTGTAATGGCTATATAATAAGCCATAAGTACATGTATGCCATTAGTTTTTTGCAAGCTGCAGTTCAAAGTTTTTTTGCGATATGGTATGAAAAAGTTTAGTTTTTTTTTGTACATTTAAACATATGAAGGTGTTGATTTATAGCAGATTTAGTCTCATATTTTATGTCGTAATTTGTTTATTGAAAGTTATAAAATTTTAGGCATTCATGGATTGGACAGTTTAAGTCATGATTTCTTGTAGTGCATCTTAGTTTTGCCAATAATGAAAATATGGAAATGCTTGTCTTGCAACATAATAAAAAGTGTATTATGATTATGAAAACCATAAAATGCCATGAAATAGTATGATGAAAGTTTTAAATTTTTATTGCTAAGCATTTGTCTATTTCATGGTTGTTTGTAATACAGTACCATGAAATGTCATTTGATGAAAAAAGTCAGAATTTTTCTTTACATGTATTTCATGACTTTTCATTTTACCATGATGAACATTTAGAGAAAAAAAAGATCTCAAGGTGTTTTCACTGTATTTCATAATATGATATGTAAATTTTTATGAACAGCATGATTATGAATTCAGTTAAACATATCAGGAAATTCCATAAAATATGTAGATGTCTTGACTAATGAATTTCACAACATCAAGGATTGAGCATCTGCTTCCAGGAGATCTAGTTTTAGATCCTGCTCTGTTAAGATGTTAATATTTAAAGTTACTGAAGACTCGTATATTGAAGAAATGTGGTGTTGAACTTGAGGATATCAAAATTCAAGGGAGAGCATTCTACATGTATAAGTTAATATGAGTATGTAAGTACATGTAGTGTCATTTTTATGGCCTTAACATTTTCAGCTTGTCATGACTTAGACATTTTACTTGTCCTGTGTCATTTTTACTTATCCTATACTTTATACAAACATCAGATCTTCTGGGAGCCACAGTGGCCAAGTGGTTAGCATGTTACCAAAAGTTGCGCTTTTGAATCCTATTACCTAATTAACCTGGGCCAGATAACATGTTTTTCTAGGCATAATACTTTCTCAGATTGCCTCAGCTCTAAATAATCTTAGTGTTTCTTTGCACAAACCAAACCAAATGATTTTGTATAAAATGCTGCTAACCAGTTGATTTGGTTTGTTATTGACCAGAAGATCTTATGGGTTGGCCAGTTTCCATTGTCTGATGTCTCTCCATACATTAGTACAAGGTTATTATTGCTTCTCTTCCTAAACTACTTTGGGAATTGGCTTGAAATTTTACACATTGTCCCAATGTCTGTTTGGTCTAAAATGAAAAATATGCTGCTCGGACATCTAGTTAAATGGCTGCAGTGGTGGATGTCTCTAAAATCTATTGTTACTCTAACTGAAAGGATGATCATATCATTTTGAGGTTTTGACTAAAATACTTATTATGATGTCTAGGTGGTCCTAAATAATAATTAACCCCAATCTGACGTCTAATATGAATACCATGGCAACCATCTTTAAAACTTTGTAAAAGCTGCTGCACCAGAGTGAAAAGTTGCATTGACATGGGGTTGTCACCAGGAGACATTTTATATCTAATTGGACTTAAAGGAACATAGTTCTTCTTGGACATCTATTATGGATGCCAAAGTGTACATCTTCGAATCTTATTAAAATTACTTCTGAATGGATGTCATATAAGCATGTGTATTTCATTTAAAGATTTCTTTTTTATTTTGAGTTTTTAATTGAAGATGGCGCCAATCTGAAATTCAGTGTAAGCTGTCTTAAAATCTTGTAATTGGTACTCCTAAATGGAAAGTAGTCATTGATATGGAACTTTACCAGAATTGTGATATCTAGTTGGTCCCGAATGAAAATTATGCCAATCTCTGAATCTGACCTCGAATATGGTTGTCACAATGAATTCACTGACAAACTATACACAGATGTTTTTTTATAAGATGGAAAAATATGTAATGTTTCTCTGTGGAATTATCATTTTGTATCCATACACTTGAATTAGGATTTAGATTCATGTCATGTTGATTAATATACAGTAAAATACTGATATTATATCCTTATTTGGTGAAATTAACATTTTTACATGTACGCATATTTCCACCATATCATGCAAATTATGCATGTATGCTTGGCTATAGAAATGTTCTTAGAATGTACTATGAGTGTTAACTACATTTATTTCATAATTTAGTATATTGTACATTTTAACTATTGATTGCTAGATTTATACATTATTGCCATATATTACATGGTTAAGATTACTGTAGAAAATTAAAGGATAACAAACCATATATTTGCCAACTACCAGTAAACTGAAAAGGTGGGTGCATGGAAAAGCCATCAGAAAATTTGAGTTATTATTGCAATATGAATATTGAGCAGGTTGCATAGTTTCTAAATCCAGCAGTTTTAGTTGTCCATATTAATTGGGCATATAAATTTTCTCCAGGATACAGTTGTAGTTTGTTTGCATAGGTTTCACATATTGGTTCATATGATATGCACAATTATTTAACACCCAAGTGAGTCATAAGACATTGGTTGAAAGTGTGTGTATATATGTATATATATAACTTTAGCTTTGCTTAGAAAATATACATAGGAAACTTATAAGAAGGTTGAATCAAATTTTGATATTTCTATTCATTGAAAAAAAATAATGAAACATTGGATAAAATACATGTATTAGGGGTTATTAAAGATTTTGGTCCCTACATGTTTATAGCAAAGTCTACATACATTATCTTTCATTAAATATAGTTTATATTACTTATAATAGTAACAAACGTTATTGTCTTGCTAAAATAGTTTCAAAATGTGTAGATGCATTGCTTTTTCAGGATATGCCATGGGAGGCAGCTCATATTTAGGCAGATATTTAGACCAAATAGTATACCCATTGGATATTGTTCCTATACTAATATCACAATCTTTTAAAAGTAAATCACCATGATAAATATTTTAACATCTTATTTTCGGATGTTAATATAAACTTGTGTAACCCACCAAAAAGTAAAATTTTGACAAATATTAAAAGTGTTATTTCAAGCTGTATGTTTGAGATCAAAAGGAACATGAATAACAATACGTATGTCTCAGGAGATGTGTTGTTTCATCTGATCTTGTGTAAATCAGTATGACTCCAATCTTTATTGCCACCAGTATTTTCGGTACTTTGATTATTTAAGTTATTTGGTGTGGGAGCAGCAGAGAGGGTGAACCCTACAACGAGCGTAAAAGCGTTGAAATCGTAAAAAAAGCGTCGAATCATAAAAAAATGTCGAATCGTAAAAAAAAGCATCGACAACCAACGCTTCCTCGTCTACGCCAGCGTCGTTGTCATCCACCCTCTCTGCTGCTATGGGTTAATAATTTTTTTACGAGTTTAACCAAATATTTGATCCAGTCTTTGGGACGAAAATCATTTATGATTTCACAAACAAACTAATCGCTAACACCTCCTCTTGTAGATCAATTAAATTATTTGACTGGTCGGTGAGTCGGAAATTAATTCTCGTTAACGAATTATTATGGCATCGCATGTAGACAGGATTAATTGGGTTTTCAATAATTAGGAATCCTGGAGGATTGTTGGTGCAAACGAATAAAGAATATATCCCTGCTGAGCTTGATTTGATTGCTCTAGATTAATTTGATAGCTTCCTTCAATTGCATCACATACTAAATTGAGCGCAATCACCGTTGAAATGTTTACATTATGCAGGGCAATATGCCTACCGCCACCATCTGGATCATTATTATATTTGAGGATGACAAATGGATCTTGTTTTTGTAGCACCTTGATATCGGTTTTAACAATTTTTGCTAGTTCATCAGCGTTGTATTTGGGAAACTTGAAATTATGCAGATCGGCCTCTGTGATATTGTAATCGGTTAGGAATCGTTGTTTATTGTCGCTGTTGTCATTAATTATTGTTTGAATAATTAGTTCATAGATATATTCCATGTCAGATATAAGTTGATTTATTATTTCAACGTGTTTTTGCGATTTTGTTTTCCATAGTCGTTCTAGTTGTGTTTCATATAATTGTTTAATTTCATTAAAATAACCACGGATGTCAGTTAGCGTAAATGAAATAGTAACAGCTGACTCGGCTGTTCTTTTAATGATAAAATCCCATTGCAATGTGTCTTTGTTGGTAAATATAAATCTATCGCCGATTCTTCCTTTTCTTATATCAGATAAATTATCTCGATAACTGGGATTGATTTCATGATATGATTTTACATCCGTGGTTAAGTCGGCGGTGGATTTTTCCGGTGGTTTTTCAGGCCATCCTAACACTGTTCTTAACGAGCTGTTATATATATCTACAATGTATCCCTCTGTGCTTATTTCGATCGACGACGAGAGCTTCGGTTCATGAAGTTTAATAGCTATTTTTGATTCTTTTCCAGTGATTGATTTTATTCTACGCTGAATTTCAGCATCGATTTGCTCAATTTGGTACGACCCAGTTGGTAACGAAACAGTTTCCCCACGCTGGAGTGCCATCGGGTTTATTCTTATACGAGAACACCAGTGCATTATTGGGTTGCTGACCGCCAAATGCAACAGATCTGATATTAGGCCAGCTATGATACACTCGTAATTTTGCCAGCGCGATCTCGTGCACTGGAATCGGAGACGGAAAGTTCACACTAAATTCAGGGGTTGTTGATGTTATTGATATCATGCTTGTTCGTATCGGAGTGGTATTCTCCGCGATTCGTTGAAGCAGTTGCAATTCGTTGAATTGTAGTGACATTATTGTTAACGCTGTCTTCAATTTCCAATTTCAACATCGCGGAGTTATACAACTGGGTCATCGTGGAAAATTCAACATCAGATATCACTGAATTATCTTTTGACAGCGAGATCAACTCGGATAATTTCGAGTACGCGTCAAATACCACCCTGTACCGAGCTGTATAATCACTGGGTTTTTTCTGAGAACACGATAATTTTTTAGTTATCGCGGTGGCGACTGCAGCAATTGTTGTTGCCGCGGAGATAGCAATTGGAACTGCAATCGGAGCCATCATGGTCACCGTCGACATAATAACCCCAGCGCTGGCCATCACACCGGACACCGAGTACACGGTGATGTCGATGATTGCTGCGTCGGTATTTTTTCATTTTTTCACGATAACGCTCAGAAAGTGATTTCAAGTTCGCGGAAAACTCTTTCACGGTGTTGAATCGATATTGCGATGACGGCGTCATCTGCGATTGTGATACCGCTGACTCCGTCAACGGGGTTATTATCGGTTCAATTGATTTCATCGACATTGTTGTTGACAGTGTTGTTGACATTGTTATTTTAAACCCGCTAGTGTTTTCAATTATTAGCCATCTTCCGGGTAGTAGATCAGGGGATGTCTACTTCACCTACGAATTCTAAACACCAGGTTATTGTTGATCTAATGGTGTTATCAACAGCGATAACCTCAAATTCTTCTTCTCCCCCGCGATAATTACTGTCGCGGTGCCACCAAAGTAGGTTTTACCTTTCACGATGATATCAAATTGCTTGTTAGAGATTGACGTCATCCTGTAGATACCATGGGGCCACTTCACGTTAGTGACTTTCAATTTAGCATTAGAGTTTTTTACCCAATCAAAGGTCCCATGATTGACCTTATACACGATATTTTTAACGCCTATGTCTGGATGCGGAATTTTTACCTTTTCAAAATCTTCTTGTAGTTTAGCAATATCGTCGTAAATGTCGAGATAGGTTTTTTTGATTCCGGTAGCTTTTATCACCGTTCCATCGCGGCGTTTAAAAAATGAAATCAAAAGTAAGTTAGATTCTATACCTTTTTGGATTAGATAATGCCCGTGGAGTTGAGAATATGTCGTCGTGTTATTGTGACTTTCAGAACCCTTAAAGAAATTTTTAACAAACTCGTTGGTGAGTCTTTGTTCGTCAATAGCGCTTTTAATTTCCGCGAGAGTCATGTCTGTCAACGATGTTGTTTCAGATTCGCGTGTTCTCCCTAAAAATTGATCAACGATGGTATTAAGTGTTGCTTGTCTCACCATAAACCTAATAATATCGTTGAGTCATCGTAGATGTAGCTGGGACACCAAAGAAATTATTAGCGACGTAGGCATTGTGAGTATGCCTGATAATAAACTCGCTAATTTCAGCGAGAGTCGAGTCTGCCACAGGTGGGGATCCAAAAAACTTACTAACGACGTCGTTGGTGGGTTTTTGAACCTTTTCAAGATTTTCTATTATTTTAGAAATATCATTGTAAATATCGAGATAATTTGCCTTGATTTCATCTTCATTCATCACCCTTCCCGCGTCCTTGTTAAAAAAGAATAGCGATAGATAGTTTTTAATTTCAGCGAGAGTCATGCCAACCACAAGCGGGGTTCCAAAGAATTTATGTACGACATTTTTGCGAAAACTATTATAACCTCGTATATGATCATCCAGCTCATGGCCGTGGGTGGTAATCGTGTTGTCGTGGGCGGCAATCTTGTTGTCGTGGGTGGCAATCGTGTTGTCGTGGGTGGCAATCGCGTCGGTGATCGTAGACACAAGTGCGCCTGGTTTAAGTTGTCCACCGTTGGAATACAGCGCAATAGAGTTTTCAGCGGCGTTGCGCTGCCATATCAAAATGTCATCCAATGATACATCACTGCTTTTCAATTTACCCTGTTTGTCTTGAAATACAACTATTTCGTTCGGGTCAACACTTGCTAAATTTAACGTCTCAGCAATTTCATTTTTAATTATTTTTTTTACATCCTCGATAGAACCCGCAGATGTTTTCGCGGTGGGTTCCGACATTGACAGAGATTGTCCCCAAATATTAATCATTATTGTAAAGACTCTAGTATTTTCAATTTATTGATTCTCTAAAATTACCTTGTAATTTCCCACTCGTGTATTTATTTACAACCAGATGAGGTGGTTTCTGTGACGATGAAATCTCCGCGAGGACATTTAATACTTCACGGCCGCATATCGGTGGATCATTTAATTGTTGTGTTGGCAGCGTGGAATTAAAAATCGGAAACTCTTTGAGTTTCATCGAAGAATTTATATACCGCATAAACTCGCTTGGCGGAGCTAACCCATATGAATCGAAATAGACAATTCCACGTGGATCAATCGCGTATGCAACCCAGTGAGTTCCCGATCCGCTGCTGTTATCAAGATTGATGATACCGGTTTCGACGCGTTTAGGTTTTCTCGGTAATTGATCTCTCATAAAAACCCCTCTGAAGTTTTTTATCGCTAGTTTTTTAGCAGCATCAATTAAATCAGAATTGGACATGGGAACAATTGGGTTTTCAACTAATAAACTGTTCGAGGTATTCTTAGACCTGATCCGTTCACAGATCTCCCGCTGTACCATGAATACGGGGTTCCTGGTAGTCTTAGACCCTTTCCCTTTTTTTTATATCCTTTCCCAGTTGCCTTTTTCAACGCCATCCCTGCCGCGGTCCCAACGGCTCCCAACGCTGCCGCTTTCGCCACTGCTGGGGCAGCCGCTGCAATCAATGCTGGTATTGCAGCTAACAATGGAAATATACCACCTGATTTTATCATGTTCGCGACTGCAGCCTTTGAAAATACAATTTGAACCCCTCTCTTATTCTTTAGCGCATCATTGAAATGTTTTATTTGACGATCCGTCAATGATATTTTATGTGTACCGCCGGACATCTGCGCTGGTTTTAACGTTATTGTTGTTCCACATTCTTTAGCGGATTTTGATCGCAATTTCTTGACCTGACCATCAGTCAGCTTGACACTAACAACACTATATGTCATTTTATTGTAAAACACATTTATGCTTTCAATTAATCTAATTGGAAACTCTTCAAGTTTCATTTACATATTTTCCACTGGTGCATCAACTACTCTCATTCGTCCACCAACCCCTTTTAACAACATTGATTTATCACTGAGAATGACAGCAATCGCTCTATAATTAACACCACCTGGAGCTATACGAGCTCTAAAGTATATATCAACGACGGATTGCCTTGTTAAATCAAGATGTTCCAGCGAAAAGTAATAAATCAGATACAAGTTCTTAAAATCAAGTTGAGATATTTGTAAACCAGTATCAACATTTTGATCACGACCCATATATGACAGCATCCGATGATACACATGTGCTATGTGGTTAGTGTCGTAATCAAGCTGAATATCCTCAGATGGTTCTTGTTGTCCGTTTATTCTCAGTGAAACCTCCTTGACTCCTAACCGATCAAATATCATATGACTGCGTTCTTGGGAGCCTGATTGATTCTGATTCTGCAGCGCTATAAATATATGACGTGGAGCTGAAACGCCTTGTTTTGATGCCAAGTGCCATGTAAATGTATCAGCAACATCATCCAGTTTGACGTCAGTTGTTGTTGTTAGCCAACTTATCAATGATTTGCCACCTGTGTCCATAAATGAAAGTAGCCGCTCTTCCGTGGTAATTGATGGGGTCATTACTGGCATCCACAATACTATTTTACTCAAGACAACTTTACCATCAGTGGCACCAGTACGCCAAATTGCATCATTGTCATTGCCTTTTCGCACTAACGCGATTGTGTGCTTGGCTCCATAGATGACTTTTCTGACATTTCTGCAGAATCCAAATATGTGATGGAGTGGAATCGCACATGAAAAATATCGCTGCTGTCCTTGCAATGCTCCTTTTCGTGTTGCAAACCCTAGATTGAAATTACCATTAACTTCTTTTATAATTTCAAACGCAGCTCCGGGTCTAGCTCGACGTTCTGGATTAGCTGCTTCTTGTTGGTTTGCTTCTGCAGTATCTTGTGCTGTTAACACTTTAATGTATTGAATGTGGTCATCGTTATCAGAGGTATCCTTTGCAAACATCATAGACGGACCAGCCGATCTTGTATAATCATCAGAATATCTTGCTAACCCGATTATTGTTGTTGCAACATCAACCTCGCGGTCTATTGATTCAATTTCTTTTCCATCAATGAGATATCTTGCACTTTCAAATAACGCCATTATACCATTGTTGACGAAACCAACTCGGACATTTGCGTTATCTGCATATGGTGGATCATTATGAGCAGCATCGTTTGTTACGAGTTTTCCCTCGATTTCAATAAATGCTTCACATGGCAAAAAGTATTTACTGGTATCTTGAACTTGAAGTTCAACTCGCGATCGTAGGTCGGGTTGTATTGCATGATATGAATAGTATTGATAATCGCGGACGGAATCGTCTTTGCGCACTGGGGCTTCCATGTCAAGAGCGGGATCAGCTGTTCGTTTAAACATTGCTATTATTATTTAGTGCTTTCAATTGTGAAACTCGAAGAGTTTAACGCTAGCGTTTTAACTCTTTATAATCATCGTCGTTGAAAATTCTTCGAATTTCGTTTTCGTGTCAAACCACTTCCTGCTATTGCGTTCATGATAGCGCTATCTGTTACCGGTGGCGACGGAGTCACCGAAGCAGCCAACGACGCTAGTTTTTCATCTACTGCGTTATTTATAATTTTACTAACACTTGCAGGCATTTCCGCTGTAGACGGTAACGGTTTCTTTTTTCGTCTCACTAATGATGTTATTTTATTCTTCGCAGCTGAAAACGCTTTTCCGGCGAGATCTCCAACAGCACCAATACCCTTATCACGAATTACATCAATGGCTTTCATTGATAATTGTTTAGCTAACGGCGCCACCTTGGGAGCCATTCTTGTAAATAACCCTGCAATGGTATTGCCGAAACCGTCTCCGTAATATGTTCTATAAACAGGCAATCGTGAGTTCACCACGTAGACGCTTACGGGTTTATCATGGTTGTAGTGTATGATCATCTTGTTATAAAATTAGTAATTTTTCAATTAGTGATCAATCGCTAGCGTCCATTGGATTTTCATCATAACCATGGGCGTCTGTGATTTTCAACTAATTCAGCAATGAGTTCTCTATATACATTAATGTCCATGATACCGCCGGCAAATAATCGTCTACAGATATCAGCGGCCTCATTAATTATTTCCGGTGAGTTGTTTCCGGCTTGCTTCCCCCCGATGAGAACCTCCAGTCGTGATATATCACTGAGAATGTTACCGGGACAACTACGAAACGTCAAGACGTTTTGACCACTACCTGAAATTACTGGCGATTTAGAAAATCCCTCCCCACTACTATAATCAGGTGCTTCCCACAGTTTTTCTGAATCCGTACGTTGTAAATAACTAAAAGGATCATCATCATCTCGATCAGATGGTCCAAGCGAAGGTCCAAGCGAAGCTTGGGGTGGTAGTTGTTGTTGAGATTTTTCTTGTTTAGCAGGTGAAAAAGATATTTTTTTTGCAGTTTGTTGTCGCCGTCGCTGCAGTCTTTGTGGTTTTCTTTGTGATTTTTGTTCTTCATATTGTTTATACACTATACCCACGCATTGATATATTCAATGTATGATGCACTATCTGTCTTAATTTGACTTTTTTCAGTTTTAATTTTGTAAAATATATCAGCCCAATGTTGTATACCTCTTACATACTTGTGCTGTTCTGGTTTTAACATTTTTTTTCTGTTTTCATACGTCGTAACAACAAGTGCAGGAAACTCTGCTGCTTCAGTCTTATCAATTGTTGCTAACCCTTCTTCGTTAAATCGCGCGCGTAATTCATCTACTATTTTATCATTGGTCTTTTTCGGACCAGGTGGTTTTTTTTGTAACAACGCCGATGTCTTTTCAGTTTCCGCTGCTATCTTTTCAAGCACACCAAGAACAGGCACTTCTCGTCGCTTGCCTTCCGCAGGAATATCCCCAAATATTGCTCGTTCAGTTGCTGTTTTCACATCGCTGGTCGCCTTAGTTACCGGGGCGAACAGTTGTTCACTTGACACAGAAAAGTCAGTCTGTGCTTGTTGTCGTTGTTGAAGTTTCTCACGAAGTCTGTCTCGAACCGGTATAAACTTTTTAATTGCTGCTAGCCGCTCTCGGGCTAATCTAGTTGTAAGCGATTCACCTACCATATATTGTTTGTGAACTAATTTTTCAAATGTGAAACTATCACAATTAAAAGATGAGTTATTAAATAATGTACCATCAAGCTAACGTATCCATCTCTGACAAGGTTAAACTGTACGACGCTATCCGCGAATGTTTCAGAAATAACATCGCTGGGGTTTTCAAAATTGTAATGTCTGAGAACGGCGATGAACGATTTGTGTTAACGACGCGGCAACAACAACAACTGCGTGAAAATGGAGGCGTCGCGGTGATTACTTGCTACCACTACCAGATCATCCAGTACGCACATAACTGCATAAGCAGGCCCAAACTGCTGAGTATCCTTTCAGGAGAAAATCCCATGTGAGTGTTACAAAAAACGCTAAAAAAATTTATTTTTTAAATTATTTACTGAAAGTCTATCACTCACGTGGTTGAGATACTGGTTTTTCCTTGTTTAACATTTTTTTAAGATCACGAACCTTAGAACTAATTTCAGCTCGTTTTTGATACTCTTGGCCGAGCTTTTGACGTATTGCTTCAACGGTGCTAAATAGCGTTATAAATACATCAATATCGTTACCGTACAAACAAGCATAGATGGACTTTTGAATTCCTTTCACGAGTCTGTTCATTTTAGGTAAAACATAACGACCCTTACTAGACTGATACTCAATATCTTCATATTCCGAGGTAATCTTGTCACAGTCGAGACCTTCAGATAATACTACCCAGTTATTTTTTAAATTTGAGATTTCGGCAATTATAGCATTTACATCTTTGATATCCATTATTTATATTTTTATATAAATATAGTATACTGTATCTCTAATTATTAAAAAAAATGCAAAATAAATGATATCAATTATGAGCGGTTATTCATTCATGAGTTCCTTATTCAGGCCTTTGTGTCTTTGCTAGGGTCTTTTCTTTTGGCTATCCATTCCAGATGCCTTTTTCTTTTGGCTATCCATTTGGATGCCCTTTTGTGACCCTAACACCGTTTCTATTAGCCGGTAGCCCATTCTGTGCTACCCTGTGGGGTTCCTCATGTGAATGTAGAGCTTTTGCATCAATTTATACCATTTATTTTACATCCAATTACTTTGATAAACACATAATCTCCGGCGAGGGGTCTAACTCAGCAAAGGCTGAATTACTGGTAGATCTCTCAGAAGGTATATGTTTATTGGATGTTATGTGGTGTGGGCGTGGTAAACCAAACCAACATGGCAACCCATGAAATTAAATTCATGGTTGCATGAGTTGGAAAAAACACCAACCCACGCTACCGAGAATGCGATATAATGAGTTACAATGTTGGTTTGGCTAAGGGGGTCCGCCCCTCCCCCCCAATTAATAGAAAAAACATCTTCCGTTTCGCCATCAAATAATGTATCTGCTATGGGGACCGAACACGTAGTAGTTGATAGCTATGTTTACAAGACAAACACGCTACCATTACACCACGGAGCCGTCATATAAAATAGAGATTGTTAATATATATATCTGATTGAGAGATTTTTAAAATAGACAATTTTACTATCGTATTTAAGAAAACGAATAATAATTTAACTGTTGTAACTATCCAGAAAACAGTGAAAACATAAAATCGGAGCAGTTTAAAATATAATGTAACTATCAGTCACGCATGCCTGCGTCAGTGACTAGACAAATAAATTATCGATTAGATCACAAAGAGCTGTATACAGGAATTTTAACCACGCCCACCTACTTCAATGAATAGAAACCACTCGCGATGTATACATATGGTTCTTGATAATCGGAAGGATGCATTTGCTTTTATTTTCCACGAGTGGTTTATCCTGCACTCAGTGTAGCCAAGCGACAATAAAATGTTTTAGAAATTGCTAAAAAATAAAATTCTACCGAAACTATGTACAGTCACGTGCGCGCCTAGTTAACAGACGACAAATTCCTTTGACGTCATAATACAAGGGAACTTAGTGAGTTGCGGCGGATTTGTCCATTGGGATTTATCTCCCTTGAATAGTTTCAGGTGTATACGAATTTTATTTTATGACTATTTTTTTTCGACAGAGCAGTTTTAATTATATTTTCTGCAACAAATCGTATTGAAGTCCCACAAATGTCAAAGTATCTACTGGCTTCATTTATCGACTGAAAGCTTCTCTCTTGATTATTTTCTAAATCAAACGATTTGATCCCCCTAGGGCGTTTTGCATGTTTGCCAGTTCCACCTAATTTTGCATTCCGACTTTGTGAGACGGCTTGAAGATTCACAAGACAATTATCAGTCTTTACGCCATTTATACGATCAATCACAAGGCCGTCTTCGATTAATCCGTAAAATGCTTCATAGATGGCTCTGTGACAGAGATACTTCTTCCTCCCAGCTGAAAACATCAAATACCCCATATTATTCAGATACCCAACCGGTTCTTTTAGTCTGCAATTTCTAATAACACCATCACGGGATGCTTCATAATTAACAAGCACTGGGTGAGGTCTGAAATCTTGGCTCATTTGTATAATAATACTATTTGTCTAATTTATTATTTGCTTTAATTATAAGTCTATCAATGTAGTCTTGAGGGTTTTTTATGATTTTGTCCTTGATTTTATCAAGGTAGTTGGGGTCAATGACTGCATTTTTTATTCGTTTGTCATAATAGCGTTTTAGTTCCCTGTATCGTTTGCCGCCGCAACTGAGACATAATTGTGATTTTCCCCTTACCCCAGCCCCACATTGGAGGCATGGGAGAGGACCAAAACTTCCTCGCCGAACGCTTTGTAAATGATGCCCACAGAATTCGCTTCTGCATGATTTGTTACACGGGGTTGTTGATCCAATCATAAGCCGCTTGCAGTGATTCATTATACTATATTTTTCTATTTAAATACTTGTTTTAATTATAACATGAAAGAGTTCAAGAGATTATCGAAAATCGAACCTTGGAAAAATGCTAAATTCAATCTTGATAGAGTCTCTGATACACGAAAACGTCTAATCGGTGACAGAACTATACTAAGTAAAATCAAGGAGTGTTTTAATGAATTCTACCGAGACAGTGCAGCATACTGTTGGTCGACATTTCGAATTATACACGAGGATGTCAATGTACCTAACATCGATGCTACCATGAATGATGAAAGAGCAGCTGAGATCATTTCACACCTTGGCGAACCAACGGGGTGGAAATCTAAAGATGGAAATCCAAAGGAGTTCAAACAAAGCAATTCCCAACAGAAGTATTTTTTCAGAATAAAATTCATTATCGAAGTCGAAGGTAAATGGATTATCAAGGATAAATTTGAAACAATCCTCAAGGATAAAAAACTGTCATTGTGAGTAGAGATTCCAAACCAGGAATTCTAACTGGAATCGACAAACCTTACTACGAGAGATCTTATCCTGTAACAGCAATCGTATATGGGATATACCCGCTAAATGATAAACCCGATATCGCAAAACTAGCTCCTATGAAATATTCTAGTTCACTGAATTGTGTAGCAACACGGGTAATGGAACACTTCACAAATGCATCCCGAGGAAATAAACTAACTGATCTGCGACGTAGGAAAATAACCGAATGGGAACTGACAGTGAAACAGCACGGTGCAAAGATTTCTGATATAGCTAAATTAGAAACATCATTAAGATTCCCAATATCAGTAATGACGATAACCGGAGAAGTTTTATACGAACCGAAATATAACAAAAATGGAGCTCCAATACAAATTATTGATCATAACGAACACGCGTGGACACCTGCAGTAACAATATTTCCACGAGATAGAACCGTGAGATATATCCCCCCTGAATTTTCCGGGGAGTTCGTCGGAGATGTTTTTTATAATGAGAAATTATTCGATGCTATTCATGCGTTGTGTAAAGATGATCCTGTGTCAGTGTGGTTACTTAGAAGTGATGAAGATCCCGAAATAGGATTTGATCAATTTGTAAGACCAAATGGTGAATTATATCGCGTTGAAGAATTAGATAACAGAATGAGAAAAATCGCTAATGATTTTTCACCGGAGAGTTTCCATGAAAAACTACTCACGGATAGTTTTACTATTCCATCAGTGGTAGCTCACTTCGCAAGAGAAAAAAACTCATGGCGTCCAACACAAAGTGATTTTCTCGAGGATGTTAAATTGAGTTGCGTCGAATTTAGTCATGGAGGACTGTGGAATACAAAATACTCGCGTGATGGTATGATTTCAATTGATATAGCTGTGTGTTATCCAGGGAGTTTTCTTGGATATGGAGAAGCCGCTGAATACTTTAAACGATTTGGGCACCCCACGCATGAAATGACTCGTGTTGCGATTAATGGGCCATTACCTGATTTTGATTTAACCGGATTCGCTCGTGTGATATCATTTGAACTCGCTACAGGGTTACATCCGTGTAGTTATGTTTGGCTTGGTAGACATATATCTGAAAAGGCCTGGATGCCAATAGTGTTACTACGATATATGATTGATTGTGAGATGTTACAATCGTTGATTGTTTCCGAAGCTATTATATGCTATTGAGCTCAGAAAGAAGTTTGGCTACCACAACCCGATCTAGATCGTATAATTAGCGAACAGCGAAAACAGTTTCCAGATTTCAGCGAGGAAGAAGTCATGAATTGGTCTAAGAAGTTATTTGAAATTAAAAAAGAACAAGCAAAAGATTTTGGACGAAGAATAATCGGTAAATTTACCCAGGGTGGAAGATACGACAATGCAAAATATTCCTCGCGGTTGATCATAGACGTCGCTGAATACGATTTTATTGTAACGGATTTAACGAAACAGGGAAAACTTGTAAATCGTAAAGACGCTTTTCTATCCAATGGTGAGAAATTGGGTACGGTTGTTACCTATTGTGATGGATATATTAAACAATATACACATCTGAGAAGTTCTATGCTAGCTTATGCTTCTATCAATTTATTTTCGATGATAAATAGATTTCCTAATAACGCAGTTAGAGTAGCCACTGATTCTATTTATATCCACGAGAAATACAAATCAGATGTAGCTAAATTCACATCCCAGGAGGAAGCGTGGGGACGTTGGCGATTTAAAAAGGAAAAACTACATGAGTATTGTGAATCGGCAGATGTTACCATGGATGAAAAGTACTTAAAGTGTGATTAGATTCAATCAGAATTTTCTAATGCACCACCGGTATCTGATCCAATATGTAGATACAAGACAGTTTATTTAAACGGTTGTGGTGGGTCAGGAAAGACAACTCGTGCAATTGAATTATATCGTCGGTCAAATATGATTGTGTTAACACCGACTCACAGACTCGCCAGAGAGATGATACAGCGAGGGGTAAATGCCTGTACTTATCACAGTTTCTTTCGATGGAAAGGCGATGAATGGACCCCTGATCGAATGGGCGATAAATTCATTCCTGAAATCATAATTTGGGATGAAATATGCACGGTATCGTTGAGAGTATTACAAACATTTCTCGAATGGTTGTTAAACAAAAACACAAAAGTCGTGATGTGCGGTGATCATGGCCAACCACCACCATTTGTCGGTGCATCTCCACATGAATGGCTAAAGGGTTTTGTAGACTACTATGAAGAAATTACTACTGATTATAGATCACTTGATGAACAATTACGCGAGTTCAAAGCACTGATTAGATTACAGCCGGATAAAATCCAATGTGAAATAGCGCGTGAAATAATTTCAGAAACTCCCATGAATGATTTTTGGGAAACGTGGAGACCAAATGATTTGATAGTAGCAAGTAGAAAAATAGTCAGAGACAGACTTCAGATGAAGTTATTTGAAACGCATAAAGAAAAATTTGCAACACTTCCAGTACCGTTGAGTTATAGGCCTTCGGATACACGAAAGAAGAATATTGAAGTTGATATTCCAGGGAAGAGTGAAAAGCAGATTCTCGTGTTAAATGATATTGTGCTGGTTGATATCAGCGTCGTTGAAGATGCATTGCGTGCTATTAAATCCCCGTGGACGCTAGGATACGCAGTGACGATACATTCTTCACAGGGATTGACCATATCGGATACAATTGTTTGGATGGTAGATAATCGCATCGAATGGTCGAATTTAGTCTATCTTGCAGTATCCAGAGTGAGGAGATTAAATCAACTTCGAAGAGTTGTTTTCGATGATGAAATCATTGGTGACGATGATGACACTACAATGGATGATGCTAGCATCATTAATAAAAAACTCTCCGGTTATAAACAACAGGATAAAAAAAATAATAGAGAATTTGACATTGATGCTAAATTAATAATTACGCTGAAACAACAACAGAATAATCACTGCGCGAGTTGCAATTGTATAATGCGTTGGCAGTATTCGGATAAAGATCCTCGCCAATTTACCCTAGACAGAAAGAATAGCAGCATTGATCATACCAACGATAATGTTATGCTGACTTGTCTTGAGTGCAACAGACGAAGGGGTGCTAGTTAAGACCATGAGGTGGCAATTGAGTATCGTCAGGAATCACTTGTAATTGTTCGCGTGTAAAACCCCGCTGAGGGGCAGTTGAATCTAGTTTATAGATTGGAGGTCTACCAGTTGATCGTGTTATAGTAGATATCTTGTGTGCAGTAACACTCCAAATAGGATCAGTAGCCCTTTTTCTGCCACCTTCAAGCTCTCCTGGTTCGTATAAATATCTCACAGTGACATTACTACCAAGAATTGGTTCTTTGAAATCTTTTTGTGAAATTCCATGGATTTCCATTTTTGGTATGGACGCTTTCTTAATCGCGTTGACAGGTTTCATGTTAATTGTTCGAGTAATCTCGTTATTGAGCGCGGTAATCACAGCTGGTAATCTCTTAACCCATTCACGGGATCTTTTATCCTGAATAAACTCCTTCGCGTATTGATATCCAAATAACCGCTCAGCAAGAGTCCGATTAAATCGTTCAACAATTGCCTGATCGCGATGTAGAGCAGTATGCCCTCGTCTGATGGTGACATTATGATGTTTCATCGCTGATAACACTGCACCCTGAAATTCCTTGCCAGGATCAACTTGTAACAGATTCGGCCAACGCAGAGGACCCTTTCGATAAATCTTTTCAAATGCAGAAGCTACTTCAGTAGCTGACTTTGTTTTTAGTGGTTCTGCTTGTTTGTATCGACTCGCAACGTCAACTACGGTTAGCGCGTATTTGTAACCGTTGTCATGTGGTAAAAACAATAAATCAGCTTGATGAACTTCATTGGGTCCGGTAACATCAAAATGCGAAAAATTGATTTGTTTAGGCGGTGGTAGATAAATCTGCCATAGTGCCTGTTTGGATAACCAATTAGCCGCAGTGGCCTTTTTCACTTTTGCGGCGCTTGCGAGCTTACTGATTGCTGCTTTACCCTTCCAGTATCCTCTCGGAGAATAATAAATAGATTCCATATTATTAATTACCAGCGCCCATCATCAATTTGCCTTTCATAGCTGATTTTACCAACCACGAAGCCAATTTTTCTTTGAAAGATTTATCAGGAATAGCATTTAACGCATGAATTAATTTCACATCTGCGAGATGCCTGTGTTGCAGATTGCTGCTTTTATATGCAACATCATGAGCGTGACATGCCTTATCAATGGCGTTTATCGGATATTCGCCGGATCTGGGTTGATTTTGATCATCTAGTCTGACATCTAATCGTGTTCCGGGGCCACAGTAGCTATATCCTGGAAGGTGCTTTTCTCCGGGGTACTTTGCCCATGGGGTTCCAGGGAGTTTTGCCAATTTGGCTGCGATATCACCTCCTCGTTTTTTTTAAAAACATCTCCGGATTGTAAAATCTTTGATTTTGTAGAAATAAATCTAAATTTTTTTGTACCACATTGCACGCATTTACCAGAAAGCGCTGATCGGTTATTTCTAGTTGTAATCGTCGTCAAGTCATCTGTGCCAGTACGCGTTTTACACTTCACACAATATAGATCCATAATTTATGTATAGAGATATGGATATAATTGATTTTTCAGCGACTAAAGCAAGAGAACCGGTTAAGCATCATGCAGCGCTACCAAACTCTATCCATATGATTATAATCGGGCCATCTGGATCCGGCAAGACGCAATTGTTGCTCAATTTAATAATGAGATGGATGAAGTGGGATAAGTTGTATTTAATTGCCCCTAGCGTAGATGATCAACGATGTTATGAAGTGTTAAAGGATTTTAACGAGAATGCATCAGAAATTAAGGGTGAGAACGCCATTGATTTTATAACTGATATTGACGAGGCACCATCTGTGGATGACCTTGATGGGAACATTAATAATTTAGTCGTATACGACGATGTGATGTTAGACAATCAAAAAAATCCTGCTAGGATCTTTTCCAGAGGCAGGCATAAAAACACCGACGTGATATATGTCACTCAACGATACTCAGGTTCCAAAAGTGATCAGAGATAACTGTAATATTCTTGCTGTGTTTAACGGCGTTGATACACATACGTTACAAAATATTTGGCAGACATGGTTCTCTGATATGGACTTCAATCAATTTAAAAATTTCTTTAGTAACGCTCTGTCAACCCCGTATGGATTTATAACAATAAATTTACATGATCCTCGAACACGATATCTTATCGGACTGGATCAAATATTCGGTTAAACTCGTAAATAAATTATTAACCCATAGCAGCAGAGAGGGTGGATGACAACGACGCTGACGTAGACAAGGAAGCGTTGGTTGTCGACGCTTTTTTTTTACGATTCGACGTTTTTTTATGATTCGACGCTTTTTTTCCCGATTTCGACGCTTTTACGCTCGTTGTAGGGTTCACCCTCTCTGCTGCTGTGGGTGTGATTAGCATTTTCCTTTTCAAATGAATGTAAGGATTGTAACTTGAACCTGTTCATGTGTAATGTATGTTTGACATTACCTTACATACCTTTAGTTTGTGAGCTATAATGAGCTAAACCTTAGTTCCTGTTTGTAAAATATTTGCTTTCCTCTGGGTGGGGTGGAGGAATCATGTTCCTTTGTTCTTAAAATGTTCTAAATGTGTAATTATTGAATTTTATCGTGATTAGTCTTACTAAACCATGGGAATACATCATGCTGACATGTTTTTTGCAGTAAGTATTTTAGTCCTTGAAATAACAAATAGCACTCAAGAAGGATTGTGATCACCACCAAACCCAGTTTTAAAGCGATAGGAATAAAGAGTCAGTCACAACTCTGAATGATCTGATTGCTTAAATGCCTAGGATGATGTAAGAGTAAATTCATCGATAATATCCACACCTCATATTAGTATAGAAGATTAAATGTTGATATGACAGGACTGTGTGGGTATGTATCATATATACACAACTGCTGCTCCATCAAGGGAAAATAAAAATGAATCATCTGAATATAATTTTAATGCCAAGGTTTAAAGCTGTGAATTTGTTGATCGCATGCATGGCAAAAGTTAATGTGTACCATAACATGCATGTACCATATAATCTCATTGGAGCAAGTTTAAATGAAAGTTCAGTCTCTGAATCTTGTAGATGCCAGATGCTTTTTAATGAATGCATAAGGAAATTATGTTAAATTGTTTTTTGGATCTTCATGCTCTTTCTCATTGTCCATTATTGCAAATATATACTTCTGCTCTTTTGAAGAATAAACCTGGTATGCGGGATATTTCCTCAAGAGTTCAGTGGTAGGCTATCTCCATTATCTAATTACTTACACTTGTGTTGAACCTGATGGATTATCATCTTGGTAATTATGTTGTTTTCTTTTGGCACAATTTGAAGCCAGGCACTATAGAAGTTGACTGCTTCTATAACCGAGAATCATAAACATTGGATTCTGATTTAGCAGCTTATCACATGATGTGTTTGAATCTGTTAGCTGGCAGTTATTTTCATTATGTGCTTGCCAGTGTTGGTTAGTAGTGAACAGAATGATTTAATGGTACACATATTTGGACATGGATAGTAGAACACAACAGGAAAATAAGAGAAAATAGAAGTGGTTGGAAGAATGCCCTATAATTTAAACAATAGATGGTTGATTGTCAGTTTCATTGATGATTTTCAAGAATTGAGATTGCTAAGATGTATGTATATACAATGTATCTGTATTAATCTGTATGGTATCAATATAATGAAGCTAACTGGTGTCTATCTAATGAACCTTTCTATGTCTATCTAATGAACCTTTCTATTTGTATCTATAAAATTACACATACACTCTTTTCACATCTTCATGGTTTATTCTTACATTTAGGGTTCATGCTAACTTCTAAAACATTATTCAAATAATGTAGTGAATATCAAATTTGGAAGCCATACATTTATTTCTCAGGTAATCATTCATATTTAAACAATAACCACCCATGTTTATCAATTGGTGGTTGTAGGGAGAATGGCCCATGCCCAATGATTAGTTTTATATTATCTTCACTACCTAGCTGTAATTAATCTAATTTGTTCCACATCAGCTTTTGGAATATTCGACTTTCTGAAATGGTATAAATAGCTACACTATCTGATCCGATGCAGCTGAAAGAGACTGATCCAGTCAGATTCCTTATGTTTTATTTGAGAGGTTTTTAGGCATAATCAGAATTGTTACCCTCTTTAATTAGGGTTCTTATAGTGTCCTTACAAATTAATACATGCATGTAAATTTCATCTTGTTTAGCATTTTAAGCAACTTTTAGTTCCATTATGATACCTGTGAATATTGTAGAATACATGACTGGACACATAACAAGTTCTGTAATTCGTTAATTTATTGTGCATGATATGGACAGGGACTCTTTTAGAGAACACATTTCATCTTACTCAAAATGCCAAAGGGTTGATTGGGAATTACATAGATTGATGACTATTGGCCAATGGAGGTGGTTTTAAATTAGAACCAGTTGTCTCTACCTGTCTATAATTTATTGGCTATATTTTGCCACTGGATGCAAAGAGACAATTGATATTATAGGTGCATTACCGGTTGTCAGTTTGTTGAACAATTCTGTTGTCATTGCAAATTACTTGGAATACAGTAATTTCTTGTCACATGCAGTATTATAACAAAAATTCAGATTAACGGTACTAGAGTCTAGGACTTAAGATTATGTATTGCTACAAGTAAGTGGTCGTAATAGTAGGTTGTATAGTGGGGACACCACTTTTCATGAATCCCATGCTGGTATAGTGATGCAGTTCAAGAAAGTCAATCAAATATATTGTATGATAGGTGAGATCACGTTATACAGGATACATGATACATGATCCCTCACTATAATGCTGTTCATGGGAGCAGTTCAAGTGCACAGTATTATAAGTGAGGTCACCTAAAACCTGGGTATATTGTACATAGTACAGTAATCTCTCGCTATAAAGCATTTCAATGGAGACTGATAAAGTGGCCTAGTGGTTAGAGCATTCACCTCGGATTTGGAAGGTCATGGGTTCGATCCCTGACCGAGTTATGCCAAAGACTTACAAAAATAGTAATAACAGCTTCCTTGCTTGGCGCTCAGCATTAAGAGATTAGTGTTGTGACTGGTCGGCTTGATGTCAGGAGAATTTGACTGGGTGGGACATCATGCTACATGTCTGTGGCATGATGCCCCAGTTGTTGTTATAGGGTTTAATGCCATTTTTAGCACAATATAGGCTATACATGGCGGCCAGTATTAATATTGGCGGAAGAACCCGGGAAAACCCCAGAAAGAACCACCGACCCACGAAAAGCAACCAGCAAGCTTTCTCACAAACCCACATTGATTGAGCTAGAGACTCAAATACACACAAAGGTGAGATGGTAGTGATCTGTACGGTGAGTGCTTTAGACCACTTGGCCACTCTAGGCCTCCATGATGCCCTGGTGCTAGACATCACAAAAACTGTCGCACTGCAGACATCGTAATGATATGACCAAATATTTTGTAAAGCTTACGTAAAAAATCCAAAGCACACACATTGCTTTTCAGTGGAGTCATTAAGATATTTCATTTTATAAATGAGGCTGTCTTGTACTGAGGTAGATTATATATTGTATAGTGACTTCTCACTAATATTTAAGGAAGACATTCAGGTATTTCATGGTTTAGTAGAGGCACATCATATGTATTTTATAGTTATTTAACACTATAATGCTCATCATGATAGCCACAAAAATGCACTGTGCTATAGGTGAAGTTTTTATCCTGGAATGCATTATAAATGGTACAATTATTACTCAAACAAATTGTATTGGGATTCACTTTTATACCAGCCTGATGAAGAGGACGGTTTCTTTCAACATGTTCATATGTATTGCCTGATCACCCACCCACCCAAAAGATGAAACATGGTAGATTAGTGATACAAAACTAATTGTGCCACCTTTTTTAAATAGAAGAAATTCATGCATTTGTAATTTTAAAAAAGTTGTGTTGTTTGTATTGGAGTACATTCACATGGTAACTTCATATTATGAAATTTATTTAAACATTGATAGAGCTATTTACGATTTGGAGTTGTGTTTGTATGAATGGAAAAGCTATTAGTGAGATATTGCTCTGAAACTTCTCTAAACCAGGCCTTCAGTAAATCAGCACATTCCAAAGACAACTATTTCGGGGTTGAACAAATTTCATGCTAAATTCAATATCTCCAAACTGGCTAACTGTTGTATATATCACACCCTCTATTTGTGATTGATTGGCTATATGTATTGGCAAGTTTCAGATATATGTTTTGTTGATTTGTTTACACACCTGTTATCTGCTGAGGATTGACTGGATGATTGCAAGAATCAGGCTTGTAATTGAAAATACATACAAGTTTCTTACATACCAATAGTTTCTACTGAAGAAAGTTCTTGAAAAAGCTTCAGAACAAAATGAGATACACACTTCTGGTATTTGGAATACAGTCTTCAGTCAGCAGGCAAAAAGTAAGGTTGTTTGAGAAATAGGAAACTGCACTGGACCATGCCTATTCTGCTGTGTAGTACCGGTAGATACTATTTATGTAGTAGAGTAACTATGTCCCAAGAAGGGGTCATAGCACTGCTCTGATGAACTGTTTTCAGTCTGTTTGATTTTCCTTTAGTATCTTCTGGCTGTTGCTGGGTTTGTTGTTTTTTTTATAGCATGAAGTTTGTGTTAGACACCTGTATGTGATAGTTAATGAATCTGAGAGTATTATCCATGTACATTTGATGTACATTTGCAACTTTTTAAGCTGTTCAAAAGTATGTGCTTGGAAGCTACACTAAGCTGATCACCCAGTTTCTTGGGCCATAAATGTTTATTATATTTGTTCAAAACCTGTATGTGCTATTAACATTGTTAGTCAATGAGACTGGTTTGGAGCTATTTAGATTAGTAAGCCCAAACAGTTGTACCATTTTGGTTACAGACTCCCAAAAGTTTCATCAGTATAGGTTTGGAGACGGATTTATTGGACTAGATCTGTGCATACATGTACTTGTGGAAGTATCCAAAGGGTTAAGTGGCTCAATAGCCATAATGGATGTATGATTTCGCAGAAATATTACAAGAAGATTCTTGACCAATAGCCCACATTGTTTGATGAATCGGCTCTCAAATGTTTTCCAATGCATTACAAATGGACTAGATTTGAGATGGTTAGTTGAGCTGGAGCTGTAGGGCAGGTTTGAGAAATCAAAGGGCATGCTTAAGAGATACCAGTGTGAGTTGTATTGGGAGAGATTTAGGGTGATCATACTGGGTGCTGTACAGATTGTAGGTCAACAATTGCTTAGCCCAACCTGGATAGAACTTTATTGCTTCATATAAATGCATATAGGAACCATACAGGGGTTAGACACCAATGGCAAACAGGAAAATTAAATCATATAATCCCAGGCATCCATATTTATTTGATACAGGTTTTGTCTATACTTAATTTAATTGTATCTTTTGTGTTTATTACTAGTCAAAATTGTAGCAGAATCTGATTGAAGGCAGATAGTGAACTGGAGATGTAGATATTATATGACATGCCCCAGTTCCTAAAATTACTTCCTTCAGAGGAAGACAGACAGTAGAAGACAGTCATTTCATACTATTTGTTTTTTTAAGAATGAATCAAAACGAAAGGAATGTTATTTGATGTATATTGTTGTTAATACAAATTGAATATCATGGACTTATAATGCATTTATTTTCCACACATTATCTTGTTGCAATGTTGCCATTTCTTTGATAGAGTTTGATTACATCCAAAAAGAAAGATGAGTAATGTTGAGGAATGAGAAGTAACTACTTGATAATATACATCTAGTATATATAAAATAAAACTCTAGTTTTCTTTTCTCAATCCATTGTCATATTTTGTTTCCAAAATAAGTAAAACTATTTATATTTGATGGCTTGATATTGGAAAGAACATATTTTTCATCTAATGTATTTTCATTTTAATCATTTCTCACTTTCATAGACAAATGGAAGTTATTAGACAGAGCTTTTCTTTGTTTTGCATCCTTTCCTTTTTCTTACAAAAAGACGAATTATTGATGTTCATGTTTTCCATTGGTATTTAGCTTAATTTTGGTGAAATATAGCTGTATGGTAATGTATTAATACAGTCAGCTAAATAACATTTGTCATCAGCACAGGAAACAGTCACTTTGTGTTGATATTGCATCTTTGATTTTACTACCGAGCTGATCTTGTTGTGTTTAAGCAGGCAGTCTTTGTACATTTTTAATTTTTAAATCATTTTATGCCATCGCGGATTTAATCTCATCACAATACATTTTGAATGAATACTTTTTTGTTGTTAACCTGCAAACTTTCTTTTCAACTGAAATTTATTTTATATGATGTTATATTTGTTTTCATTGCAATAGCCTCCTGAGTTGTAGAACTGTATATTCTCTCTGTTATGACTCTGTGGTCTTAAAGAGAAGCAATACCAAGTTTTGTAAAACTTAAAATAATTTAAATTATCATTGTTGTAAAACAGATACAAAAGAGGAACCTACAGTATTATGACTTAAATCCAGAATAATTCTTAAAATGTTCTGTTCAAGTCCAAAGAATTGAATGTTGCAAATGAGTTTCAAATTCTCGAATGTACACATTCATGATTGTTTTGGAGCCTGTAACTTCAGTTTGGTGCAACACAGAAAAATCAGTGATGGCTTGATGAACAGAAAAATATCTCAGGAGTTGATAATCTATAGATTATGGTCGTGTGTCTTCAAAAATGGAAATAGAACCAAACTGAGGGGCAACCATAGAACAGTGTTTAACTTAACCTTTTTTCTTTTATACTGGGTCCTATGTCAGAACAGGTGATGGGGGTAATCTGAGGTAAAATTTGTCACTCAGTATGATTATTTTCCTTTAGATTATTGCTTTCTTTCAACATTGAACTTGCTTCAAGCACCTATGGTCATACAGTGTATATGGGATTTGTTCTAGAAAATTAAACATGTTGAATATTCATTATTATTGTATGTGTATATACTTCCATTTTTCAATACAAAAATGTATAAAACACAGAGAACTCACTTGCTCAGAAATAGACACATAAATCTATGATATTTACTACAATCTATACATGATAACATGGGTGTACACCATCCATGGCACATACAAAGAAGGTGAGTTATGTGTGACATTAAAAATATTTTGTTTACTTTGGTTCCTGGTCATCCACTACATCAGATTCGATCTCCAGCTGTCTTGACCTTGTTTTGCCAAAAAAAAATACCTAGTCTCTGTTGAATCTGTGCAGCGGCTGATAAAGATATACTTTTGTTGAATGAGGGCATTCAATTTGTGTTTTAACCCTAGAGCTACGACTGTCACATCTAAGCGTCTCAAGTAAATAGCCCCCTCCCCCATCTAACTTTTCATTATCACTTATCTTCATGACTGCAGGGATTTTGCTTGGATGATTGCAAAGCCTTGATCTATCATTTTGGGAGAATGGTACTATATGTAGGAGGGGCCCTGAGTGGTCTAAAGTGCTCACTTTTCAGATCACTGCCATCTCGCCTCTGTCTTTGTGGGTTTGAGTCGCTGGCTCAGCCAATGTGGAAATGTGAGAAAGCTTCATGGTAGCTTCTCGTGGGTTGGTTTTTTCTGGGGGGTTTTAGCGGTTCTTCCTCCACCATTAATATTGGCCGCCATTTATAGCCTATCTTCTGCTGAAATATGGCGTTAAACCTATGCCAACTATTTGTATGGAAATAGGTGAAAATAGTGTATATATGGGTGTCAGTGGCCAGGATTGGTTGATAATGAAGCTATTTTGTAGGAAAAAGAATCTTTTGAGAGCTTATCCTTGTTGTAAGTGAATTGAAAGTCCATGTTTCAGACACGTGCAGGTCCAGAAAATGCTGTGGTTAATAATATTCTTTTCTCTACACAGAAGCTGACATCCAGGTTTTACCTATACTGTTATAAAAATACTGGTTTGATCATGAGCACTCGGAGATTACAAGTTATTAAATTTTTCATATTATTTTTGCATAGGTTTACTATTGGAACTGAATTAGTACCATGAGTCCTATTACTCCCTGAGAATCCCTAAAATTTGACCTGATTAATGTTGGTTGTGTCCAGTGTTAGTCCAATGTCAGTAATAATGATGCAGACTGGGACAGTAGGTGAACTTGGGTTTAAATATTTGTCCCATTTTTCATGGCATACAACAAGGAAATATGCTGTAGTAAGGAAGTTACATATATTATGATTTCCCCAAAACCAGTAAATGGGGAAGTTTTAAAGATAAGATTGAGAAGATATGTGTCGAAAGGTCTGTGTATGTCATAGCCTTGTTTATCTGAAAGTGGTCATGCATGTTGTAAGGATATGGTCATATGTCCCATTTGGTAATGAATGTAAAGTTGTTAATGCTATTGAAACTGTTAGTGTGAGGCAGTCTTTCTTGTAACAGACTGGATACTTTATTTCACACAACAGCATTTTAGTAATGGAAAGCAGTTGGACAGTTTTTACATCCAGTTCTTTTCTTTTGAGATGTTCTCATTTGAGGTTATCATTTATGCAGTCATAACTTTGAGATTTTATTTTGAAGTATTGATCATATGTTGCTTAAGTAGCATTTTTTTAAAAGATATACATATATAATGGTTTCTCAGCAATATGTAAAATTAAAATACTTGTATTAGTTGTTCAAATGTATATACTTCAATTTTATTTTAAAATTTTGCCTAGGAGAAAAGCCAGATTCATTCTCAGCATCAGTACAGCAGTCCTTGTAAGGTAGAGGAGAAACAATATCTGATTATGTTACAAAATATCCACTAATACTGATAATACTAAACACCACTTTGGAGACCTTGATAGCAGTCAGAAGTGTAGACCAAATGCCTCCTTGCACCACCACTCCTCCATTTAACTACTCTTGAGAAACCGTCTCAGAATGAAAGAGTGGTATGAGAGTATGTCTTCCACAGAAAAAGTCATTGTGGAAGACAAAGAGTGCATGCCATGGTGGAAAAGACTTGTGTCTTAAACATAAAGAACATCAGAAACATGTGTACACTAAAATATTGGACCAAATGAATGAACTGCCACCAAATAAGTGAAAAACGAAATCTGAATGACAATGATGAACTCTATGAAAGTGAAATAGATGAACTCAATATAGTATGTCAACAGATGCCTGTTTTAGACCAGCTTAAGGAAAATGATTATGTTATTGTTGCATACCATGATGCTTGGTACCCTGGACATGTTCATGAAATTAAAAGCAACAATAATAATAATTTTATAGTTAAGTTCACGGCACAATGTAGGAAAGCAGGAGTTTTTAAATGACCCAGAAGAGACGATGTTTTTAAATGGCCCAGCAGAGACGATGTTCAGGAATTTAAGCCTGAATTTGTCATAGCGACTGGACTGATTCCAGAATGTCTAAATTCTGGACATCAGTGGGCATTCTCAGAACATAGGAAATTTGATGAACTGTTTGCCAATGTTTAGATTGAATTAAATGACTTGTTAAGAAATATGTTGTACAGTATCTGAATTGTCTGGTAGAAGAAAAATAAATATTTTAACCCCTTATTTTCTTCCCTGCATTGAAATCTAGTGGACATAGTTTAATTTATTGTAAATATTTGAATTCTACAGGAAAATTGCAATAAGACTGACAAGTTTCATGGAGATATCTTTTTAGATCAAAAGTTAAAATAGAAATACTTGTTTTATTAAATGTGTTGGGTCCGCAACTTATATGAATTAAACATGCATTTAAAGAAGGCAAACATTCACTGAAAAGACAATTTTTGCCAGATTCAAATAGTCATAATTTTTTGAACTAATCAAAATATTTCAGAAACTAAAACTGTTCTGAAAAGGTCTGAATGAGTTCTATAAGAATCAATCATTACAATGCAGATATAAAGACTTTGTAATTTTGACTGGGGCTGCTAATACCGTACTAGCTTTAACTACATATTATAATTGTCTTTTTATTTTCAGCATGAATTTCTTGGGTTGTAAAAAGATACAAAAGTAGTGCCCTAAAAGCTTGCAAGATCTGGATTCATCATAGAGGGAAGATATTTGGATTAATATTTGCTACTAAATTAAGGTTGAAACAGATTTTACCAAGGTTACCTAAGAAGCCATGCTGATCAAGGAGTATCGGATTTCACTGCCGATGAGTGCAGAGGAATATAGGATTGCACAGCTGTACATGATTCAGGTAGATTGACAATATTTCACCATAAACAGTGAATTTGGGTTTATCGTTACATTATTCAAGATCAGGATGCTAGAGACTGGATTAACACCAGAAATACCTTAAAACATTGAATAAAAAAGTTGTGTGTATATCAGAAAACATTTATCTTACATTTGTAATAGTTGAGAATAAGCAGAATTTTGACAACTCGTGTGTGCAGTTTTTTTCCTTCATCTTTGGAACACATTGGACTAGAATATTTGTTTTTAAATATGAAAATACAATGCCAAGGGAGCACATACTGACATTGCTTGATGTTGTGTGCATACTGATAGACACAGTATGACAGTGATATGTTGCAGTATGGCATGTACCTACAGTATTAGAAGGAAATTTGAGTAGGTACAAATATTAAAACATTTTCTTAGCAAAAATGTTTTATAAAACGCTGTGAAAATTTGATCTTTTTGTGAATTTAAGCATTGGATATTTTGGTAAATGTTTGTTAATGTCCTTTACATTTCAAGTGAGAATGAAATATATATAACTGTTTTTGCTCATTTTTGTTTGGAATAGGTGTTTTGAAACAATTTTGAGCTGCCATGGTGGCTTTGTGGTTAATGTGCTAGACTTGCAATCAAAAGTCTATGGGTTTGAATCCTCCCACAGGGTCAGCCAGGGTTCAGCTACATGAACTAAGGTGTGCTGTACTGCAAAAGACCAAACCAAGTCAAGGTCACATAATTATCTTTGTATGCCAATTTTCTATTTTTCACATTATTGTTATGTTTCAAGTTTGTACCAAAATCTTTTGTCCTGCCTGGCATGTTAAAGATTTTGAAAGTCATGCATCGTTTGCATCATTGTATTCAACTGCAGTGCAACATTGGGGTAATGTCACTATATGTCCTGCATAATTAGAATTTTGTTGGCAGATTTAAATAACCAAACTTTTGATAAATATGTTCCATAATCGATTATTAATGCTTATAGTGTAATTCTTGTAATAAAATGTTTTACTTTTATTTTTTTAACGGTTTCACTGTTTAAGGGATGAAAGCTATGCTTCTCAGTATGCAAACATCTTGGTTTCATTTGAGAGTAGCATGCATTGGAAGAAAGAAAACTATGAGACCATAATGTAAGTAAGCTCATATGAAGAACTAGTAATTGGTGTTGCATGATTATTTTAATCAGTACGATCTTAACATTTCATCCAGTTTCCAACACTAGATGTTGCTCAAGATGGCTGAGTTGTCTTTTACAGAAGACTCACACATCTCACCAATATATGTACGAGTATAGTAGCATGGATATGTGAGGAAGCTGGTCAGTAGATTCTATCGGTCAGTGGTTATACCCAGATTCTACCTCCTCCACTAATTAAATGGCCACCATGTATAAACCTGTCATGCTGAAAAAAGAACATTAAACCTCACAAACTAAGCAACTGATCAGATAGCAGACAGGATAGCAGATGCAACATTAAACTGGGCCCTCATAATGCTATTAACAGTTGAGAAACTGCATTCCTCAGTTATATACTATTATATATACTTGCTTTTATAAAGTCGAGTCAAACTGCATTCAACAAAGATTCCAATGTGTCATAGCATAATGCAATTTGTTCTAATGGTTTACTCCATACAAATTGCACAGACCAGATCTGCCAGCGCATTATCTCAGGGCAGATCTGAGTATGTGCAGTTTGACTCTTTCTAACAGCAAGTATATACCATATTGTTTGATCTATGTATACCTTGCACCCATTTGTTATGTGATTTTAGTAAATTGTCCTCGTGGAAGGTTGAACCTATATTTCATTTGAATACCAAAATATTTGTACCATCATTGGTTATTTTAGGTTTACAATTGCTTAGCAAGGCAGTAATATAGTTATGCATGAAATATAAACCTTCAAGTTATTATTCCATTATTTGAATTGGTCATTTAATTTTCAGAAAAAGAGCAGAGTGGAAAGTCATGGAGCTGGTAGTGGTGTAGAAATCCTGAAAAATGAACCTTATGAAAATGGTCCCGGTGGGAATGGCCAATACACCCATAAAATATACCACATTGGAAGCCATCTTCCAGGTAATATTGCTACATAAGGGTTATAATCGGTATCATACACTTTTAAATTATATCATCATGTCATGTGGTTTTTTTTATTAAGTGTCCTTGGGGTTCTGTAAGTAGCATGAAACCATGAAGACATTTTTATCGCCCAGCCATGCACATGAAGCATGTAGATTGGTCCTGTTCATCCATCAGAACATTCAGTTGTCCTTCCATACATCTAACCTGTGGAGCTTGTTTTGGTGATGTATTGCTTAACAACACAAGTAGCCTATTTAGTGCCATGGCAGTTGGAGTAAAGTACCTTGTCAGTTGGAGTAAAGTACCTTGTCTGAGAATACATTGATTTAATTAGGACCTTTAAAATATGTATAACATTTCAAAAGCAATACCAAAAATGAAAATTGACATGCAAGCTTACATAGTACTGACGAAACTTTGGGAGAGCACACACATAGTGAACTATAAAAGCCATAAATTCTATATGTCATCCTGTATTGTTTGGAATGAACAAAAATAAATGTGCTTTTTAGAATTGACTTGTAGGTATTAACATGGAAATCTGTTCTCAGTGCTGAAAATTGTCCACCAGCTGGACAGAGCAGACCAGTTACATTTTACAGAGATTTATTTGCTTTTTTATCAGTGCTTGCTGGTCTTAACATGTTAACCCCTGAGCCAAATAGCTAGGCAGCCCCCTACAGCATCATTGCAGAGATCACCTAGAGCAGTGTTAGCATTACCAGTGCTTGTATCCCTGAGACTTTCTGACAGCACTTGGCTTGCAGATTTTTATGAGGGGTCTTACTTGCAATAAATTTGTTATTATTTTATTTCTATTCATCTAATTAAGCTGAAATTTGTCACATCAGTTCTCAAGAAAATTACATACATAATGGTATCAATTTCATGCTATATGCAGAAATGAAACTCGTGCATAAAGGTGACAGGAAATGATGTACTTACCTTGTTTGCTTCTCTTGCCATAAATATCCCATAAAATCCATTATGAATTCAGACATAATTATGAACACCATCAACCCATTATATAATTATATTTATGTAGATGGAAATAACACTTGTCATCTCTCTTGTAGACTTAACATCCTTTGAATACTGTACACATATTGGCATATTTTTCTTGATCTTTACTTACCTTTCTTCCTATGAATTCTAACTGAAAATTTAAAAACTAATAAAACATTTATCAAACATTGAATTATGAACACACATGGTAAAAAAAATATTTCACAAATATTTGTTTAACTATTCTTCAAAAGATCTACATGATATGGTTTAAAACAATCCACAGATAAATGAACATCACAATGAATGCACATATTCATAACTTCACAGCGTCATTTTTGTTTACTGCATTGTCGACATCTTCCCCTCTTTTCACCATTCTTAGGATAGTGGCCTCCTGTGCTTGTAGCTAGTGCTGCTAGATCATTTTTATGGTAGTCTCCAAAAAGCAATTTTGCCAGATTCATATTAAAATCAACTAATCTCTGTGCTTTTATCCATCTGTTCTTGCTTCACTTGACATGATGTTCTGATTCTCTGATTAGTATGAATCCATTGGTGACGGCGATATCAAACAAAAACCAAAACAGGTACAACCACCATTTTTTGCTGCTCTATATGTACTGTACTTTGTCTTCAACTGGTCTGCAGTATCCACTCCCTTCATGTTATTGTTGTACTCGTGCACGATAGATACTGCTCTGATGTCCCTGTCTTGCTCATTTTTATTTTTACTCTGTACTGTCTTCTCTATGGCTGCTGGATCTTCTGCTGTTGATAGTGTGTATATGTGCTTTTTATCCATCCAAACACAGGCAGTTACTTCCTCTCGCTGTACTGTTTTGAATTCTCCTTGAACCCTAATATCTCTTTTATTAAGATGCTGTATAGGATATCCTCTTCTGTTAGATCTTATGGTTCCGCATGCATATGTACCTTTCTGTAGAAGCTTCTCGAATAAATCTGGACTGGTGAAATAATTATCATCAAATACTATGTGGTTTCTTTCCCAAATCTGTCAGGTCCTTAACGACATGTGTTGCTAATCCAACTTCTCTGGTACCTGCATCCTTACCTGTATAAACTTGAAATTCATTGGTGTAGCCATTTGTTGGGTCAGCCCTCATCCAGACCTTGATTCCATACTTTGTCGGCTTGGCTGGTAGATACTGGCGAAAAGATAACCTAACTCGAAATTTAATCATGGCTTCATTTACACTTACATTTTGATGAGGATTGTAGTTTTCTAAGCAGCTCTTTTGAATGGCATCATGGACTGGCCTCACATGATGCAGCTTGTCATGACTTGGTCGAAGCTTGGGAGGATTATGACGACTATCATGGATATGAAAATATTGTGATATTTTATCAAATCTATCTCTCCTCTTGATTCTTCTCACACTTAGGTTTCCAAATAGGGCATCTGTTGACCAGTACATAGCTGTCTCCAGGAGCTAAAGAATATTCATAAAAACTCTCATTCCCATCCTTGCTTTAATTTCTCTCTCCATAACATCTCTCCAGTTTGGGTCTTCTTTCTCTTCCTGCTTTCATCTTGCATAAAGATTAGTCTCATCTACGATCTAGGGTCTAAATCCATTGTTGGTCCTGTGTATGGCCGCTTGTCAACATGGGTTCTATCATTTACGATCCAATGGTCAGCTCTTCTTTCATTTTCTTATTCTTCTCCAGCCTCTTCAACATTCTCATCCTCATCACTGCCGCTGTTATCATCAATAGCAATTTCGATGTCACTATCAATCTCATCTGACGAAAATCCTGAAAATTTTACCATCAGAATCTGTCAAGTAAAACTCTTCTCCAAGCGCCTGATTCTCATCAATTTCCATCATTTTCAGATTTATATATCTTCACTATTTCTGCTGATATCAAAGTAAACAAAACTTCCCTTTGTTCACGAATGTTCGCTCTATCTTTGTAAGCTGAAATTTCATTGGTTAAACTGCCAACATATTTTGAAAATGGCTTCAAACTAACCAATGGTTTGCGACGACATAACTCCTCGTGTGGGATACAGGCCTTGCTAAATGCTGCCACCCAAACTCTGCGCTCGGGAGACAAGCTATGCAAACTCAGCCCCGTTATCGAGGCGCTCGGGAGATGAGGGAGGTAAAGTGCGACAAGTTATCTGGGCAGCAGGGTTAATTAATGTGTTAAATCTTACAGGCTTCTGAATGTCAGTTTTGAACACCATCTTGTCCATTTTATTCTCCAATACTGTATTATTCTTAATACCAAATTGTTTGCCAACTTCAGATTTTACACTTTTGTTGTATTGTATTGTAAAAGTGTTTAGTAAAAGGTATTGGATATCCTTTAATCCTGATCGGCTCTGAGGAGTTCAACTTTATCTCGTGTTCAATTAATCAGCCTAGTTTTTACATTATCAAGTCTGGGTATTGGGACAAAACTTCCAATATCTGCATACGCTGACCCTAGGATAAATCCTACTATCCATTGACTTGGTATATACCTTTTTTCCCTCTGTTAGTGGGGTATTTAAGGGACATTTCTGTATTGGAGACGAATTATGATTCGACATAGGACCTATCCTATATCATTGATACGCATACTACATTCAAGACACCTTTATCAGTCGTTTGATGAGGTCTTTTTACATAATGTTTCAGCATATTGGCGTGAAATATCTTGGACTTACCTTCAAAGTCGATGATATAGTTCATCTAGCCTTTCAACTGTTTGACTTTGTATGGCCCTTTCCATTGGACTAGCAGCAGTGGTTTTCTTTGTTGGGAGAAGCACCAACACTTGACAGCCTATGTCAAAATTCTTAATCAGTGTTCCTCGGTTGTAGTACTTTGCATACACATGACTAGATTTAGAGTTCATCTTGTGACCATTCGAAATGTACTCTCTAACCCTTCGCGCAAATCCACTACATATTGGTATGTTGTCTTCTTCGTTCATGACTTTAACTGACCACAGTTCACATAGAATATGCAAAGGACTGCAAACTGTCCTACCATACAATAATTCATATGGTGAAAAGCTAAAGCTTTTGTGTGGAACCTCATGATAAGCAAATAGAATTGTTTTCAGGTACCTATCCCAATCCTTAGGTCTTTCTGCACACATCTGTCACAATATTTTGTTACGTGCTTAGGCTTGAATAAGCAGCAACACAGAAAGAATGAAAACTAACAAGCTTGTAAAACTTTAACAATGAATTTTATTAAGTACAATTATTTTCATAAAATAATTAAACTTACGGTTTTAGAGAATCAAATCCAAGAAATATAGAATTCACAAAAATAATCCACTAATGGAATTTCAAGTCCTGATAAATAAATGTTCTAATAGTTCCAGGTTCGAATCTTGACGATGTAATAATCCAAAATGGCTGACAATGTCACGTGGTACAGTTCTTGTTTTTAATCATCCAAATGAAATTATGAAACATATGTCCTTTTTCAGATAAATAGAATAATTCTTCTTTTCCAACGAATTGACACAGTCCAGAACAAGATAACACTCAAACATGAAAATACACAACTAATAACTTACAGCCCAAAGATTCTACTAAAGTTAGCCTCCAAAACACAGCTATATATATATAACTGATTTTTTTAGTAAACAAGTGATCACATGATTTTCTAGAAATTGATAGAGGTTCATGGAAGGTCACTAAAAATCACATACTCTAGATATTTCCTACCCCTAAGAACTAAAAATAAAATGTTGTCCCTGAAATCAACCAATAATTTCAGAGACTTGTTGACAATGCCCAAAGCAAGGTCAGGAACTAGATCACTGTAAGCCAAGGTCAAAACTTGTTTACAATTAGAGAATCTAAGTCAGCCTGAACATTCTAGAAAAAATCTCCCAATCAATTCATTTTAAAGACAAAATAACAAATTTGGATTTAACATTTAAAAAAAATAAATAAATTAAATCCAATAGCCATAACACCTTCCCCCATAAAATAAAAAGAAAGGTTTATATGATAAAACGTTCTTTTTATCACAAACCAATTTACATCTGAAATTAAAAAGTATACAATATAATGAATTATACACGGGAAAGAGTGTCTACAATTATATTATCAAGAAATAGCCTCAAATTTTTAACTTGTCCATGTCCCACAAAATGTCCTAGGAAAGGCACAATAGCACAGCAGAACTCACTTTTAGACAAATTAATTGTCAAACATACATTAGTGAGTCTGTTAAAGAATTATCGAATTGTTGCTAGATGTTCTCTCCAGGTGTCGTTGTAGATGATGTCACAAATCTCTAGACCAGTGATGAACATTTTTTATGAGACGTTGAAATGGACTTTCTTTATATTGGTAGAGTCCATTTGGAGTTGCAATGTTGAGTTTTCCTTTGCTCTTTCCGTAGTGGAATCTGCCAAAATCCTTTCAGAAGGACAAAATTTGGTGACGTACTAGGCGTTCCCAATTTTATCAATAGAATAGTCAATTCTTGTTAATGGGAATGAATCTGTTTTTGTCACTCTGTTCACCCTCCTATGCACATACGGAAAGTTTTATCTGGTTTAGGAACAAGTATGCATAGTGAACTCCAATCACTTTTACTGGGCTTGATAAAATCATTCTTCAGCAAATACTGAATTTCCTTTTCCAAGTATTCCTGTTTGAGTGGACTCGTCCAGCATGGATGCTGTTTGGAATTTTCAATTTCGGCGTCATGAAAATTTTGTTTGTCCTGGTAAGAATATCTGGACATAAGTGCTCATATAATAATAACTTTCAGTTCATTTCTTTCTTGCACTTGCAACTGTGAAAGTTTCTGGTCTAGATTTGTTTATAATTTCTGAATTCCAACAATTCGTCGCTCCAATATCAGTAGAATCCTGATGATATTCCTTCACTAAATAGGACTGGTACAATTAAATTAATTACATTTTTAACATGGCTATTTCTTTCAATACACTGGTACTCCTATAATTAATTTAGATCCCAGGAGCACTAATACTATAACTTAATTCATTTTCTTCTTAACTTTGTAAGGGCCGTAATATCTAATTTGAAGTAAGAAGAATGAACAAGAGTAACACAACTCCATTATCATACTCAAAAGTTCTCTCCCTTGTATTTCTTTCAAACCTTAGCTTCATTTTGAACTTTAATTGATTACTTGACTTGGTCTTAGATAAGGAATCCACACAATCTACCATAATTCCACTGAATGTTTCATCAAACGTAGGAATAGGTTGCAGATGAGCCTTAGGTATCTTCTGATTGGGTTTTCCTACCATTTGACAAGCATGACAAGTTCTACAATATTTGACAACATCACTTTTGATTTCTGGCCAATAGAAGTGAGTCAAGATCTTGTAATACATTTTATTAATCCCTAAATGACCAGCCAAAGGAGTTTCATGGGCCAGATTAAGTATTTCCTGTCTGTAAGGTTTTGGAACTACTATTTGATAGTTCACTGACCATTTATCACCAGCAGGTACCTCGGGAGGTCTCCATTTTCTCATAAGAATTCCATTTTTAATGAAATAACAGACAGGAACTTCAGTAACTTCAGTCTCATTTATGACCCTTTGAAACAAACAGGAGATCTCAGGATCTTTTTCCTGTTCAACAACAAGTGACTGTCGTTTATCACCCTGATTAAGAGAATGAGTTATTAAAAGAGGATCACTATGATCAATACCTTCTGATGGATCTAAACCAAGAGTAAAAGTGATCTCATCAAAAACCTGACCTATACAAGTGCCAGTTGAAGGAATGCTGCCTTCTGTAACATCACTCTCAAAATCATCACCCTGATTAAAATAAAGAGAATGAGTTGTCAAAAGAGGATCACTATGATCAATACTTTCTGATTGATCTAAACCAAGAGTAAAAGTGACCTCATCAAAAACCAGACCTTTACAAGCGTCAGTTGAAGGAATACTGGCTTTTTCAACATAAGCCTGACCCACGCAGGTATCAGATAAGGGAAAACTGCCCTCAACAACATAAGCCTGACCAATGCATGTGTCAACAAAGGGAATACTGCCCTTTTCAACTTCATTCTCAAGAGCTTTCTTTACCATAGCTCTAGTAACTGTACAAGCTTGAAATATATCGGGGATTTCTTTTTTAATTGAATCAACTTTCTGATCCAAATTAGGCTTGTCAGTTACAAGTGGATTAACCACAACCTTGTCTCCAGCTAAGTCGTTGCCTAGCAATAAATCTATTCCCTCAACAGGTAAAACCGAGACTGTTCCGATTGTCACAGGTCCTGACACTAAGTCTGATGACAAATTTACACAATGGAGAGGAACATTAACAAAGCAGCACTCCAACCCCTGAATAAGAACACTTTCATTAGAAGAAGACTTCTCAGATAAAGGCAAAGTACCTGATAATAAAAGACTGAGAGGCTCCTGTGTCCCTTAAAATTTTAATAGGGGTGGGATTGGCTGAATCACCCAAAAGTGATATAGAACCCTTCGATATGAATGGTTCATAATTCTCCATATCAAAATCAGACTGGGATTTATTAGACCCAACAAATGTATTGCTTTCAATACATGATTGTGACCTTGACCTCTTGTAAATAAGAGCATTTGGAACTGGTCTATCTTGATTCTGTTGCCTATTTTTCAATTTGTAGCAATCAGAAATAACGTGTCCTTTTTTCTTGCAAAAGTTACACGTCAGAAGAGACAAGGATCTAGAATCAAACTTCTCTGAAGTCTGATTTTTGAAAATTGTGTTAGTTTGAGTTTTAGAAGGGCTTGAATTAGGCGGAAATTCTTTACTGCCAGAAAATTGTTGAGTAGAAGTCTTGTTATCAAAAGGAACTTTATGTGTCAAAGAATATTCGTCAGCAGCTCGAGCAGCATTTTCCAAGGTTTCAATCTTATGCTCCTCAAGATAAGTTTTAACATCACTATGAACACAGTTTTTGAACTCTTCAATTAATATAATTTGCTTGAGATTTTGATAATCTTGCTCAACTTTCTTGGCTAAACACCATCATCAAACAACTGCTCTTTTTGTCTAGCAAATTCGACATGAGTTTGTCCAGCTTCTTTTCTGTAATTTCTAAATTTTTGCCTATAAGCTTCAGGGACTAACTCGTAACCTCTTAAAATGCATTCTTTAACTACGTCATAATCACTACTTTGATGAACAGACAGTGAAGTGTAAATCTCGCTAGCCTTACCAGTAAGTACACATTGTAGTAACTGAGTCCAATTCTCTCTTAGCCACTTTAAATTTTCTGCAACTTTTTCGAAAAGAATAAAATGTTTGTCTACTTCTTTTTCTTTGAAAGGGGGCATTAATCTAATATTCCTTGCTAAATCAAAATTTTGATTTGAAGTATGATGGTGATTCTCACTTGCCAGCTCTAATTCTTTCATTTTACACTGATATTCCCTTTCTTCCTTCTCTCTCTCTCGTTCAATTTGTTTTTCTTGTAACCTTTCCTGTCTCTCTCTCTCCTCTTTTTCAAATTGTAATTGTCTTTCTTTCTCTCTTTCATGAAATTCCAGCTTCTTAAACTCTAATTCAGATTGTAATTGTCTTTCTTTATCCCACTCTTGTCTCTCTCTCCTCTTTTTCAGATTGTAATTGTCTCTCTTTCTCCTCTTTTTCAAATTGTAATTGTCTCTCTTTCTCCTCTCTCTCTCTATCAATCCGCATTTGCTCTTTTTGTAATTCAATTTGTTTCTCTTTCTCCCTTTCCTGAAACTCCAGCTTCTTTAACTCTAATTCCATCTGGAATTTTAATTCTAATTCCTTTAATTTTATGTCAGAGTCTGATGCAGACTTACTGACTGGAATCACAGCACTTTGTTCCAAAACATCCTGTTCTACCAAATACTGGACCAAAATCTTTTTGATATCTTGTTTCGTTAAAGAAGCCTTGACTTCAGAAAGATCGTATTTTCTGGCAAGTTGAACCAACGCGTCTTTTTTGAAAAGATCTAATTGCTCCTGGGTAGGATTAGAAAGAAATATTTCTACCTTAGATGTCATTTTGATACAAGCGTGTCAGTCTCACTAAAGATTTAAAATTTTCAAAAACTAGGGGAAATTCAAATTTAAATTCAAATTTATCTCAAATCTCAATTCCGAGACGATAGCCACCAATTCTATGTTACGTGCTTAGGCTCGAATAAGCAGCAACACAGAAAATGAAAACTAACAAGCTTGTAAAACTTTAACAATGAATTTTATTAAGTACAATTATTTTCATAAAATAAACTTACGGTTTTAGAGAATCAAATCCAACAAATATAGAATTCACAAAAATAATCCACTAATGGAATTTCAAGTCCTGATAAATAAATGTTCTAATAGTTCCAGGTTCGAATCTTGACGATGTAATAATCCAAAATGGCTGACAATGTCAAGTGGTACAGTTCTTGTTTTTAATCATCCAAATGAAATTATGAAACATATGTCCTTTTCCAGATAAATAGAATAATTCTTCTTTTCCAACGAATTGACACAGTCCAGAACAAGATAACACTCAAACATGAAAATACACAACTAATAACTTACAGCCCAAAGATTCTACTAAAGTTAGCCTCCAAAACACAGCTATATATATATAACTGATTTTTTTAGTAAACAAGTGATCACATGATTTTCTAGAAATTGATAGAGGTTCATGGAAGGTCACTAAAAATCACATACTCTAGATATTTCCTACCCCTAAGAACTAAAAATAAAATGTTGTCCCTGAAATCAACCAATTATTTCAGAGACTTGTTGACAATGCCCAAAGCAAGGTCAGGAACTAGATCACTGTAAGCCAAGGTCAAAACTTGTTTACAATTAGAGAATCTAAGTCAGCCTGAACATTCTAGAAAAAATCTCCCAATCAATTCATTTTAAAGGCAAAATAACAAATTTGGATTTAACATTTAAAAAAAAAAAAAAATTAAATCCAATAGCTGTAACAATTTGCATCTGTCTTGTTAAATTTCTTTACTATATGTTATTGAGGGAGCACTACAGGGCAGGTCATTGGGTTAAACATGGGTAAATTTCTTTAATACACATCTTAAAAGTATTTTTTTTCATGAGAAAAAGGGTGTAATCCTTACTTTACCATTGTTTTTAATGCAAATAAGTGAACAAAGGCTTTAAAAGATTATTCATTTTTGTCTGCAATTTTTACCATAAATTCCTTTGAGTATCACACTCAGACTGATTACTAGAAAGGAGATGCATTTTATGCAAATGCCACATGACATAGTCTTGACAGATTGATAGTATGTCTATAGTATGAATTATTACATTAATTGAATGATAAATTTATTTGCATGCAAGTAAAATAGGGTTGAAATATGTAAAGCATCAGGAAATTTTACTAATCTAGATTAATATAATTTTTGGGATTATTTAAACTTCTGTGAGATGTGAAATGTTGCAGCTGGACTTGTTAGAAGACATAAATGTCAGCATCCAATAGGTTTTCAAGGTGACATAAATTTTAAAATTGACATAAGCTATGGATAAAATAGAATTCATGACTAAAACTTCCGCTGCGAGTCTTATTCACTATTGAAAATTAATAACTAACAAATATAGGAACAAATCTCAACTGTTGCATATATTTTGCCCGTTCATGAAAAAGCATTTTTTTCTCATTTCATAGGTTGGTTCCGTGCCATTTTGCCCAAGTCAGCATTGGTGGTTGAAGAGGAAGCATGGAATGCATACCCATACACCAAGACTAGGTACAGGTGTCCTTTTGTAGAAAAATTTGTTCTTGAAATCGAGACAAAGTATTTGAATGATGGTGGAGATCAAGAAAACATCTTCAATTTGTCACCAGCAGAGATGAAGGAAAGAGTTTTAGGTATATATATCTCCTCACTCTTTGACTTATTGCGGCATTTGATTGACGCAATAGCCTGACTGTGATATATTACTTCACCATTTCCAGTATGTATTTGGTATTCATGATACCGTGGTTCAAGTCTTGCTTAGTAAATAGGAGACGTGTCTGTAAATTGAAAACATTCCAGTTGATTTCATGCTCCACAAGTATCAGAGATTGACATCTGGTGACTCAGCAGTTGGCACACTGATGACAATCAAATATACAAATTTAGCTGCCCAACTGAATTTGAGACTGCCATCATCAAATGCGTAGAGATGCATTTTAGATATGAATTCATGGATGACATATAACAAGCTCTAGATGAATGATAAGTGTTAAACCATCCTAATCACCACACGGAAACTCTCATTCATATCCTTTACCTCAGACATTAAGTATCAGCAATGACAATATTAAATCCAGTCATTTTGAAACCTAAGTATCACTCGGAACAGTACTCTCATTACACAGACATGCACTGGTAATGAACAAATGCAAGGCTGCATATATGAAGCAGAGATATGTTGGCTCCATTCACAATTTTCATTTGGTTGATGCCACTAAATTATGTTCTGTAGTACTTTCAATACTGGACTATTGTAATTCACTTCTGTCTGATTTCTCTCAGTATCTACAATATAAACTTCAAATAAGTCAAAACACTGTTTGGATCATCCTTATTGTATGAACTGAGTAAACCTCTCCCCTGCCCTGTAATGTTCAGTTACTCCTAGTTTGATCTGGATTCAAACAAAATCTATTCCTTATGGTACATTTCATTGATTGGCTTTAATCCAATTTGCCTATTTAACCCTCAATCATGTGTACACCCAATCAAGAAACATAACGATTCTCTTCCGATGCTTGCATTCTCATTGCTTCCACTGTTAAAATGAAGTCATATGGAGAACGTTCTTTTTGCATACCAAGGCCAAGCTGAGTGGATTGTGGAAAGAGTTGCCTAATGATCTTAAACACTGATTTCATTAAAGAGTGCTCAGTTAAAACCTTCAATGTACATGTGGTGATACCAGTATGTAAATAATGCTCAATAAATGTGATCATTGAACCAAACACTACAAATATTTTCTTTTGTAACACGAGGATAATGATTTTACCAATAGGGTATTTACACTTGAAACAAAAGGGAGCAAATGATCCCTTCTTGTCATTGATTTGTCAAATTAAATATAACTGAATTAGGTAGCACTGCCAAAAAGACAAGAAAATTGAACAAATTTATTGATTTTTCAAACAAATTAAGTTGTAACATTTCCATGTAACAGTTTTTGATGATAGTGCCTTATCAGCATTGGAATCATTTGGTTTCCTTACAATTGTTAAAATACATTGATTAGTAGACATAAATGTTGAACTTGTTCCTAGACTTTTAGTACATGATGAATGATGTCTTTAAATTTGCATCCCAACATTCACAAGTCATAAAAAATGATGAAGGATGTCCCAAGATTTAGAGTCGTTGTGATAGTTGTACAAAAAAATATCCAAAGAAAATATGGATGGCTATGATTGAAGTAACAACAATGTATCTGATGCTTTTGCTTTGGCTAAGTTTGAAAATGAAAGAGATATTTAAGAATCTTAACTTTTTTTTAAAACTTTTGTTATTCGTTGATGACGATTATAAAGTTTATCCTCTTATTTCACAGACATTATAGACATTGTAAAGGACCCAATATCTGGTGGGGATTACAAGCAAGAGGAGGATCCCAAGTTGTACCAGTCCACCAAAACTAAACGTGGACCCCTGAATGACAACTGGAGGGAGGAGTACAAAAGAGCTATAAAGGATCCAAATAATAAGACCATTAATCTGATGACAGCATACAAACTGTGTAGGGTGGAATTTAAATACTGGGGCATGCAGACCAAGATTGAGAGATTTATTCATGAGATTGGCAAGTCATTAGTCATTAGCTATCTAATACAAAAAAAAACTTTTCAAGAAAGCTAAAATTACATTACCGTATTTTTGCGTATATAAGATGCGTCTTATACAAAATTTTATGTACCATGCACCCAGGGTGCGTCTTATATTAATGGACGTCTTATCTAAGTATTTTTTAGCATGAACGAACGGTACAGTGTGTGATATTGAAGGACGATTATTGTGGTCGATATTCACGAAGTACGATTTTCATTCCTAGTTGTAAAAACAATTGGGTAATTGTTCACAATATAATAAACTGTTACTAAATAGTGTTTGACTTGATCAAAAATCAATGTACCATATTGTTCTATTCATCTTCATTTTCATCGTCATCAGTTTCGGCTTCAAATCCATCGAAACTTGAATCAAATTCACTCGTCATCGCGGAATAACTCCATAACTGATGCTAATTGATCCTCATTGGCGTCAGTGCGATCGGATGCAGCTGAGTCATCGTCAAAAGAAGTGATAGAGCATGCCGGTTCGGGAATTATCTCACACTTTCTGAAGGCATTGATGATTGTCGTAATTTTCACTTTCTCCAATGCAGTATATGATTTTTGTTTCGGCATCATGACAATTTTATAAATTTTAAAAATGTAAGCAAATTGATCACTCATTTATATATAACAAGAGACTGTACCAACCTTTATATATGCTAACCGCATACATCGGGCATTTATTAGTCTATGTACTAATCCCACCCGCTGAAGACTTGGCCTAGCAGATCAATGAAGCCGCCTTTACATCCGGCGTTTGTTCTAGAAGCTAGATACCAGATACTAAACCCATCCGCTATTGGCCTTTGATCTCAACTAAAAATGGTAATGAAGCCTTGTTTACATCCGACAAGTGATGGAACATTGGACAAATTTTCATTTATGATAAAGGAAAGGTAACCACTGGAGATAAATTGCTCAGTTCATCAGATGGCTAGGCCGCATGCGTCTTATATTTGAGGGCGTCTTATTTAAAATATTTTTTACACAAATCGTCAAAACCCGTGTCTTATATATGGGTGCGTCTTATAATTAGGTGCGTCTTAAATGCGCGAAAATATGGTAGTGCAGGTTGTTTCTAAATCATTGCTTAAAACAAATTGTTTGATGATGATTATGTTTTAGTTAGGTTTAAGTTGTGTAGTTTTTCTAAACATAAAATTACTTGTATATATGTGGTATATAAGATAGATTCTGAGCTTTTGTCACAGTTTCCAAATATATCACCAGCCTAGAGTTAATCTTTGCTATTATTATACTGTATGTATTATCTTCATAAAATATGCATTTAAAAACACAGGTTTAGGTGGAATGGTCTGTTAATAATAAGGTGGGAAATGAAAAAACCTAAAAGTTGTTGACAGATAAATACATTTGAATTTTTTAAAATAAAGATTAAATGCTTGTTATCATAAGCCTTTGAACAAATAACACTAATTGACTTTTAAATTTTAACTGTAGATTTGTGTAACATACTCATCGGCAAGCTTGTTTTCATAAGCCTTTGAACAAATAACACTAATTTATTTTTAATTTTAATTATAGCTTTGCATTAAACGATGTTGCATGCTCATCGGCAAGCTTATTATCATAAGCCTTTGAACAAATAACACTCATTTACTTTTAATTTTAATTGTAGCTTTGTGTAAAGCAAAGTTACATGCTCATCAGCAAGCTTGTTATCATAAGCCTTTGAATAAATAACTCATTTATTTTTAATTTTAATTATAGCTTTGCGTAAAACAATGTTGTATGCTCATCAGAAAAGCATGTTATCATAAGCCTTTGAACAAAATAACACTAATTTACTTTTAATTTAATTGTAGCTTTGCGTAAAACAATGTTGCATGCTCATCGGCAAGCTTGGTGCTGGCAGGATGAATATTATGGATTACAATTGAGTGATATTCGTCAACTAGAAAGAGAGACAGAACTTGCACTCAGAGAAAAAATGGCTGATGTCAGTTTTGAGGATGAGTCCAAAAATAAAAAAAATGCCGGTCAGGACAATATTGCCACACATGACAGTTATGTTGATAATGTGACAAGATCTTCGGAAACTGATTCACCCAGTGGGACAAAATATTCTGGAGATAAAATGTCATCTAGCACTAGTCCAAGCAAATGTTCTCCATCACATCATAATCTAGGTCAGAAAACCTTAGAGACATCAAGGAAAGAGAGAGCTATGTCTTTGGGAGGTGAGTATTTTGAGTAGAAATGATGAAAATATAAACCTGAATCAAATTTTGTCCTGCATATAGCAAATGGCAGAATGCAAGATAGACATACAGTAGTCTCCCTCTTATACGGCCACCCCTTCTGCACAAGGAAAATGGCCTTGTAAGATGGGTGGCCTTTCCAGAGGGGGGGTCTAAATTTATTATGAGAAGTATACGTAATGTAGGTAGTAAAAAAGTTACATACTTCAAAGCATTTAATATCTTTTTAAAAGCATGTAAAAAATAACAGTATTCATTAAAAGATTCTTTTTGTTATAATAACAAACTTATTTCAACTGAATATACGTTGTTCTTTTTCTTGGCATAAGTGTGATTTACGAGTGGGTATTGTTGTCATGCATATAGCAAATGCATTCAAAAATGGCATTTACATTTTGGTACATACATAATTATCTTTCCATTTGCTCTATTTTTCCACTGCTGCTGAATAACCTTTTTATTGGTTATGACTTTGTTTGTTCAAATCATTTCAACATAAACTTGTTTTTTATTTAGTCTTTTCTAAAACATAAAATCATTTTGCAAGCGGGTGGCTGCTGGTCAGGGGGGACATTCAAGCTACTGTACACCCAGTACAAATTGCAGTTGAAGTTGTTTCTGATTGAGATTTGTTTATTGATGTGACAAACATATCCATGAAACAACTTTATAAACTAAATCTTAAGTTAGTTCCGAATTTTTTAAGTATAAAAGAAAATAAAAATTTTTTAATGCGTTTTTCATATTCATAAGGAAGTTTACAAATGAAGATATAATACATTGTGACAGAACAATTGACACGACAGACCCATATCCTCACTAAATATAAAAAAAATATTAGACAAATTTAATTGACATTTTTTTTCTTCTATAAAAATGCAGATATCTCATACACTTAATCATAATGATGCAAATATTTTATATGGGATGCAGAAATTATGCAGGAGTCCTTTGTATCAACACAATAGTTGGGCAGCAAATTCAAAGACTTTTAAGTCCTGCTTCAGCCATCTGCTGAAACGTTAAATGTGTTGTTCATTTTTGCTGTGCTGCTGATATCCACAATGACAGAATTCATTGGCCAAGGCCAGCAGATATGCATGCTGTCATAATGTTACGGATATTGGATTTAATTTATTTATTTTTTAATTGTTAAATCCAAATTTATTTTTTAGGGTTTAATATTCATTAATTGGGAAATTGTTCTAGAAAGTTCAGCTTAATCACTTTAACTGTAAATAGGCTGACTTAGATTGTAAACAAGTTTTGACCTTGGCTTGTTTGACCTAAATCCTGACCTTACTTTAGACATTGTCAACAAGCCTCTAAAATTATTGGTCAATTTCAAGGACAACACTTTTATTGAGGGTGGGAAGTGAATGATTTCCTTCTAGAATATTCCATTATTACGTGACTTGGAGAAGGTAGCTTCTTTTCCATGACCTTCCAGAATCACATGATTCCTCTTGTTTACGAGGGAATTACATATATATATAGCTGTGTTTTGGAAGAGAGATTCAGTAGAATTTTGGGCTTAAAGATTTTAGTTGTGTGTATATCATGTTTGAGTGTTCAATTTTATTATTTTATTCTGGACTTTGTGTCAATTCGTTGGAAAAGAAGAATTATTATATTTATCTGGAAAAGGACATATGTTTCATAACTTCATCTGGATGATATTAAATCGAGAACTGCATCACGTGACATTGTCAGCCATTTTGGATTATTACATCGTCAAGATTCGAACCTGGAACTATTAGAACATTTATTTATCAGGACTTGCAATTTCATTAGTGGATTATTTTGTGAATTCTATATTTGTTGGATTTGATTCTCTAAAACTGTAAGTTCAATTGTTTTATTTAAATAATTGTACTTAATAAATTCATTGTTAAAGTTATACAAGCTTGTTAGTTTTCACTCTTTCTGTGTTGCTGCTTATTCGAGCCTAAGCACGTAACAATAAGAGTACATGAAAAGAAAATCATGCATTAGCTGAGTGGCAAGTGACTTTGGCTGCTGCATTGGGAACATGGGCTGTTATGTAGGAACTGAATTTAGAAGCAGAAAGATCCTGAGATGTACATATGGTCATTATAAGTCAACATAAAAAATCCCTGTAATTTTCATTATTGTGTTCATTTATAAGTCTAGCAAAATTGTGACCTCATTATCAAGACATGCTGAGACTTAGCCTTAGATAAGTTTTATAGGTTTAAATGGCAAATTGATGAAGATATTCAAAAGAGTACAAAATTGCTGGGCCTGATGGCTCAGATTGGACTTGGATGCTTCTGGGAGGAGACTAGTGTTTGCTAGTGGGTCTCAGATTTTTACCTCAATAGGAGTCATTGACTCCTATTATTAAAATCCCAGTGAGACCTCTACAATCTAAATGCACATCCTAGATAATGCAAAAACAGTGCTAAGTTTTTAAGGAGATTTATAATTGTTCAGATTATATTTCCAAAGCAACTTGCATAATTATATTTATTCAGTGTACTTAATTAAAGCAACATTCTTGTTTGTGAGCTGTAAAGTAGGTGACTTTAACTTTATTTTCCATAATGGTAAAACATTTTCTGCCACTTGGTTGTGTATGTAATTAAAGAAGAAACACATGTCAGCAATTGTTTGAGCAACGATTGTATACAGAATTAATTGAAGGCAATCACAAAGACGATTTACTGGCTTTACTCATGTATCAATTATATATATCAAGTAACATTTTTGATAATGTTTACCTTGGCATAACAATTCGAGAACTTGGTGAAATTGATAAATTTAAGAAGCCAAGCGTTTTACACACTATTTCTTGTACTTATCATATTTTATATCATATTATTTGATAATTCATACACAATCTCTTCCCAAAATCATAATAAACTTTTTTAAACGCAAAGTGCAGAGAATGACTTGCGTTTGTGAACTTGCTTTTCCATAACAGTAAAATATTTTTTTCTAAAAAGAAAGGAGATTAATTACAAGTTCATAAGCAAATCCCATACACATGTAAAACCCAAGAACTAAGTGCAGTAGGCCTGCAATGGTCACAAGTAACTTTCATAATCGTTTTTAAGCTGAACGCTTGTCAAAGTTCATACCCTCTCAATTTCCAGCTAAAAATGCATACATTATTTACTGATCAAATGATCGAGTCTAATAACACCAAGTCCAGAAAACTGTTGGCGGCTTTTGTTATTTGATGTTTATTAAATTGTGAGAATCTTGTATCAACTCCGCATTGTCCGCTGCTTGGTTTTGTATGCGGTTAAAGAAGAAACACATGTTGACTATTGTTTGAGCAATGATTTTATACAAAATTAATTGAAGAGAACCACAAAGACCACATAATATTTATTTTGGCATAACACTTCAAGAACCTGGTGAAATTGTTAAATTTCAGAAGTTACGCCATGATCATATTGTATTAAAATGTATACATGAACTCTTCCCTAAAATAATAAAACATTTTACACACTATTTCTGAAACTTTTAAAAAATTCCCAGTAGGAGAAAAATACACAAATATATAAAATTCTTTATTCACTATTTCACATACTTTGAAGAAAAAAAAGAAGTTTTGCATATGTGAATGAAAATTTAAAAAAATTGGGAGCCACAGCGCTATCACGTTATATTCGAATTCATGTTATCATGGGGTATGTTATAGCGGGGTTCCACTGTACTAATTTGCTAGTTTATGCTTTCTTTCTCTTGTCATGTGTACTATACGCATGAAATATTTAAAGTAATCACCCTGTCAGCATTGTAGGAAAGATGGAATAAATCAAGGAAGACAACCTGTGGTTTTTGCAACTCGTCAGTTTATTCATTGTGGCAACAGACATGATCTTGCTTGGTTGCCTTTTTATGCAGCCATTACAGATGTCATTGATGTCTTAGTCATCCTGATCATACATGAAATTTGATGATTCCTGCATCAGTGGTGCAACCAAGGTTGGCATATCAGGGGACTGCTGTTGGAGAAGCCACGAGTGGAAATAAAAATATGCACATTGCCAGTGCATATGATTGGGATTCAACTTGCTGCCAGACTTTACTACTGTCAGCAGCATGGGTATCCAGCGGAGTGACCTCTAGACATCAACATCCTTGAAATGAAGATTTTCATCAGGGCCTTTAATTTATGTGTAGATTGCCTTTGTGACAAAGCAGACCTCATCATGCCATACAACTTGGTAAAGATTATATATCCTAAAACAGGGGAGGGGCAGCTTCTATTTTGGTGCGACAATCTCCATATCAACATAGATGTCAGGCACATTCTATGCAGGCTCAATGACTTGGCCGATGCAGTATCCAAGAAAGGTCAGGTCCATGACACACAATGATTTTTCAACCCATTGGTCTTCACTTATGCCAAATCTTTTTTTTTGACCAGGTGGAATCACAAGTTACCCACCATCATCTCTCCAGTTCTAGCACCAAAAGCATGGGATGTGGATGCACTGTCAGTCAGTAGGGAGGAGTTGTGAACCTTTGCATATACTCCAACAGTCCTAATATAAAAAAGATTCCAGAAGTTTGTCAGAACCTGGGTCACCAGTCTCTCGATCTAGTGATATATTGACCCAGGATTGGGCATGGTAAAGAACTTTCAGATCTTTTATCCAATTTTGATCTCGATTGATCAAGACACCATAACCCTGTTTCCCAAATGGAATCTGTCTTGGGTTGGGCCAGATGCTCAAACTTTAGTTTGAGCCTCTAGGCGACACTTCACTATAGTTTCTATCATGCAAGACATGTTTCCTGATAGCTTTAGCTTCCACTTGCAGGGTAAGCGAGGTATATACACTTTCAGTCAACCTGAATAATCTTCAGTTCAAATTGGATGAATTTGGTATTTCTTCTGATACAACCAGCCGAAAACTGGTTACCATCTTTCAGTAACTAGATGGTCATCATTTGCTCGCTTTCTTGCATAGACAAGTCAAGAGCAGCAGCCATGCAAGATCCTGTCTGTGCTCTCAAGTACAACTTGAAATGCACAGACATGTCATGGCATGTGTAAATGCCTCATCATGGTGAAGACTGCATCTTGGCTGAAGAGGGTTATATGCAGTTGTTGTTTATGTTTACTTTAATCATTTAGTGTTGCAGAGACAAACTTTGAATCTAGTTGGGCCAGTGGCAGCAGCACAGATGGCCAACAGACCCAACTAGATCAATCAATACAACCTGTTAGCTTTGCTGGATTTACCAGTTAAACTTTTGTCGGTAATATCTCAACTTCTTCTCAGCCACAGATAGGAGTCCCAGGTCGAGGAATCTGAGGCTGTGTTGTTTGAGTCATTATGAAATGGGGTTTTCTTTCACATGGGGAATCCAGCTATTTGTGCCCAAAAGGATACTCTTAGATAGAGGTCAGATGCTTAGCATGCCCAGCACCTCTTATTCTCCAAACATGTGATTGGGTAGTGTATTTAAAGGTGAAAGCAAAATTAAGTAAAGGATGTTTCTCAGATAATAGTTTCACATTACTTAAAAGCCTTCCCAACCATCCTGCCATGCAAGCTTCCTCATTAGTGTCTGGCTCCACTAAAAACTGGTGACACCTGATGGTATCGAAGAGAGGTAATGGATAAAAGCTAATGCCTTTTGTGTATTTTAAATAGACAGGCTAAGACTATTTTTGTCTTTTAGTAGGGCTTGATTCATGAGGTTGCAGGCTAATATTCCTAATGTAATGTGATTGGGTAGGTATGCATAACATAATTTACTTACAGATTTGCTTTTTCTAGGAAATGCCAAAAGAATTATCCCTTATTCATTGGATTTGAAGAAAATTAGGAAATTAAACTGTTTTGCTGCTTGTTTGATCCTCAGAAATGGCAGTTAGTGTCAGGAAATTTGAATTGACATCATTAAATTATTAATGTACAGTAAGAAATAGCTATGAAATAAGTTTTACCAAGAGAAATTTGTTTTGGTCATATATTGAAATTCTGTTTCTGGAATCATCATAAATGTAATAGGCTGTCTTGCATTTGCACTCAAAAAAGATACTGCTTAATAAGTACTTTTTTATTTAAGATTTGTCAGTCAGGTGAGAATCTGAACAAAACTAAAGGCATGATTCATATATTCCTTCTGCTAAACCAATGATTTATTGCATTTGTTCATTTTCTGAGATTTGTGATGTATAGGAGGTAATAAAATTTGTTAAACTAATTAATGTAATATAAAATCTAATGTTCACCTCATTGTGTTTATTACATAAAATTGTTTAAACATAAATATAATTGTGTCGTACTCAAAACCAGTTACCATGCATGACTAGCAGTGTACAGTTCTTGACTTTTTCAATGCAGATTCAGGCAGTCAGAGTTTGTCAAACTGGAGAGTTCAGAGTTTGATGCATCTTCAGGAAGCAAGCAGTGATGAGGAATTTTATGATGCCCCAGGTTTGTATATGCTTTGTGCTCTTGCTGGAAAATATTTTGTTCAGATGAGTAAATTTGTCCTGCATTGTCACATGAGTAGATATGAGAATTTTCAGAGTTTCTCTACATTTCTGGAATCAACCAGGTTTTGTTTAATATTTTATGATCTCACTGCATTCAGTCTGATTATTAAGCTACTTTCAGTTTGGTGGCTGAGTGGCATGCTTAGAAAGTTGCAACCAGAAATATATTGGTTATTGGTTTGAATTCTGTAGAGACAGGGCCAGATTAGCTACCAAGGTATATCCCATGGCAAGGAACTTCACCATCTTCATTGCCTTATCAGGATATAACCTTCCATGTTTTATTTGCCACACAACCTCCAACCCAAGCAACCAATCAATTAAAGTTATTTCAAGTGAAACATTTTTTTAGAAAAATTACTTTTGTTGATGTAATAATTAAAGAATTTAATCATTGATGACACATACATAGTATTTAGTAATTTTTTCTGATTGGGGACATATTAGATTGGATTTCAGTGTATTCTGATGCTGAGAAATGCTAGTTACTATTATAATTTTTGTTCATATTTCAGTTTTTTAAGGTATAAATCAATAGTGTAATTAATCATACATAACTAGCTCAAATCAGCATAGACCAAGAGCAAGCACTGTATTTTGTGCCTGTGTGTTTGTTTTAAAAATGAATTTCAACTTAACAAAGAGTAGATCTTAAATGGTACTATATCAGACTGATTCTTCTTTCAGTTCATCCTGCACAGAATAGTTTCAAAATGATATATTGAACAATTCAGCCCGAAAGAATATTTTGTTCATAGTTGAGGTTTTAAATAAAGTACATTTCTGTAGATCATCTGGTGCATTTTTCTTACACTTGGCAAAAATTTTCATGAGACATCATGTATAACATTTTAATACCTTTATGGGTCAGGAAGCCACATTAAATCACTTGGTAGACTCTGCAAGAATTATGGGTTTAGTATCTATCCAGGCCACCTAGGGTTGGCTGTTTCATGTCATTGGGAGGTGCGGTTTGCTCCCATTTTCTCAGCACAGTATGCTGACAATGTGCACCAAGTGCCATTAAAAATCACTTAGCACTTTTCTTTTTGAAAAATGAAACATTCTTTTGCAGTCGGAATTATTGAAAAAAAAACAGTTATCATTAAAATGAGATGTTGCATGATAAGTATGATTCCTCATAATCTTGTTATTACCTCCCTTGAATCTTTTCTTGTGTCTCATGAGTCATCAACAGTGAGAACTTTGCACTGAGATTTAATGTCTCACCTACATAAGCATGTTAAAACACATATGACTTTTGCTGACAGTAGCAACATCATCAACATTAAAGCTATATTTTCTTCAGGCTGTGCCCTTGCACCTTTCACCATAGTAAAAATTGAAAGGTTGCATGTTGTATCATTAAAGGTGCACAAGAGAATGTTTTTTTTCATTTGCATATGCATGTTATTTGTTCTGGCTATTAGGCATGTCCATTAGCTCATTAAGATACTTGTCTTACCAATCAAGTATCCAGCAGGCTTCTAGTTGATCAAAATTACATCATGCTTTGATAAATCTTAACCAGGCAAATCTTAAAGAAATAAGGAACTTTAAATATTATAATGCAGAATATTTAATTCTAGTAGAGGCTCATTGCACTAAAAATAATGATGCGAATGGAGTTATTGCCTAATGCAGTGCTAATAATTAGGGCATAACCGACTTTTGATCCGGAAATCGGATTCCACCGGATAGTATGAACTTCCGATTAATCGGAGTCGGACAAGGCAGGAACGATCTATTCAGATAATAAAAATAATAAAGTTGAATTTCTATAGCACCGTGTCTAACGCTGCGTGTCATTCGATAGTGCGTTAATAAAGTTAAATAAGAAGTCAGAAAAGTCCAATATGGTCAACACAACCACGCTGTGAGACAATCTATTTGAACCGATGGGTGAAAACCGGAAATGAAGCCGGATATGGTAAAGTACTAAGTAACATGCTAGACACGGCAAAACTAGATACCAGAAACCCGGAAACGGAAGATGAAATTTTTTAGAAAAAAAAAAGGATTTAGCATTTCTGATTAATCAAATCGTATCCGGAATCGGAAAAATTTCATGCCCAAAATCCGGAATCGGAAATTGGTAGAAAAATGCTAATCGGTTATGCCCTACTAATAATGGTGTGGCAGTTTAGTAGATCAGTTGTGAATAGTTGTGCTGCAAATGATTTTTAGAAAAATATTGGCATCAAAATAACCAAAATTAAAAATAAAATAAAATTTTCTTAAAGTTCTGTGACAGTGCAAATATTTAAAGTATTTTGTATTTTGAATAATTTAACATAAATTCTAGTAACATGCATCCTTTAATGGTTTCTAGAACAGTTTATTTCAGTAAAAGACATGCCATCTGTGTCCACTATTTGCAATGACTCCTTTTAATATTTCTCCCCATGACTGTATACCCTTAGTTCAAAAAGATGTTTTCATGTTTGTTTTATGGCTTTCTTTCCTCTTATACCCAGATAATGCTGAAGCTATGTTCAGTTTTTATTATGAACATTCTGATTTGGATTGTAAGTATTGTCTTGGCTTGTAGAATTTACCTTTTTCATGTTTATCAATCTTGTTTATCTATCTTTATATTTATTTATATAATTCTTGGCTAGTCTAACTTTAACCCCTGTTCTCACATTTTTTTTAACATATCCAGAATGATCAATAGTCACTATATCAGGTAGTATTTCCCACGGTCTTCCAAAGATTCACATACAAATCGAATCTCGGCAAGTTACTGTTGATTTTCAACATCTAAATGATGTATCCTTCTTTAAAAACTAACATGTTAGATGTTAGATAGAATATTCTCCCCCCCCCCTTAGAATTGTATTCCTCCAAATGAAAATTGAATTTTCACATGTATAGAATTTTTACACACCTATGTTTAACTCATTCGGCCCCAATCCCTACTGTACACATGGTTTCTGCGTTCAGTGGCCGATCTCATCTCCAGTCATGGTGCACAGGTGTTAGATACATCACTGATTGATTACAAATGTGTGTGTTTTTTCAAGAATGTGACCAATATTAAACCATTCAGAAATGATTTTACTTTCCATTGTCCAAATTTTATTGTTTAGATATCAAGGATTTCTAATTCAGAGCAGTTTCACTACACGTGTTCTGTTCATGAAAAATAAAAAATGATGGCAGATGTAAGAGTAAGTTTTGATTGACGATGAGAGCAACAATGAGGAGTTTCTCAGGTTCGATCGAAGAAATATTGAGCAAGCTTAGGAAAGATGTTTTCGGCAGTTAGATATTATATAAGATTTTGGTCAGACATGTGTATAATGTATGTAAGTGTGTGTTTGTATGTATGTACAGGTGGAGAAATTTAAGACTTTTTCAGGAAAATTAGTTTTGTGCTGAATTTCAGGTGAATAAAAGTATTCATAAGAGGTAGAAAATTTTTTAAAGAATGGATTTCCATAAATGGTAGGATTTACAGTTTATTGGACAGTTTACAAAGAATATGGAAAGTTGGCTCTGACAGTATTGTCTTCTGTTGTATTTCACTAATATTTTCTTTAACTGTTGGTGTTGCTTTTAACTAGTGATTATGGCTTGCTAATCATTACTTTCACTGTAGCATGTTGTACCTTTTGTAGCACACGACTGTTACATTATTATATTCTATTTATAGAACACCTGTTTTCTATTATTTCATGATGGAAATGAGTAACTTGATCGACAACTGATCTTCCATTATAGTATTTTATGTCGATTTTAAGACATGATTTCACCTTGTGTATTTGATATAGAAAATAATGACTAACTGAATCTATCTATACCTGCACAAAATGCTTATCATTATCATATAATTACTGTCGTGATTTATTATGGTGCTGCAACTTGTGCAATATCAGACAGACCTAATGGCGGGTTTGTTAATGTTAATTTTTTCTCATGTACTTGTAATTCTGCCTGTTGATCAGCTCATCCTCTACTTTTTCAAAATTATGGCCAATTGAGAAAGAAAAAAAAATGGTTTGTCTGATGATTTTTTGAAATTTACATGGCTGGCACATAGGGGTTATTATGGGAGAAATAGTTTAAATATGTCATTAGATATTTAAACTTTATCTTCTCTACTAGCAGCTCTGTCAAACTTTATTCTTCAAATTCTTTATAGATATTTATGTTTACATGAATGAGTTAGTTAAAACTATTTTTTTTTACCTATTTAGTATTATACTACTGTTTGTCATATAGCCAGTAATATAATTAATAAAACTAAGAACATTTACAGACAGTGCAATAGATGATTATTTCTTAATGTTTTTGTGCAGACCCTTTATAATTAGTTGCAATGTCATTTATACATATTTGGCCAGAAAATTAAAAACATTTTTAGAAAAAGAAAATAAATGAAGTCAGACCAAAATCCAGATTTTTAAATTTAAGTTTGAGTCTAATAATATTCCTTGAAATTCAAGAGATGAATGCATGTTTATGATTATGATGACTCTATGGTCTAAATTGTACATAATAGAAAAGACTGAGAAGGAACTAGCTTTATAAAATTCGACAAATTTATTTCCTTTGAATAGTGATCACTCTGGTGGCCTAGTGGTTAGAGCATCCACCTCGGATGAGGGAGGTTGCAGGTATGAACCCCAGCCAAGTCATACCAAGACTTAGGAAAATGATAATAACAGCTGCCTTGCTTGGCGCTCAACATCAAGAGGTTAGTGTTAGGACTGGTTGGCCTAGTGTCAGGATAATGTGACTGGGTAGGAAACATGTCTGCGGCATGATACCCTGGTGCTATCAATATAAACTGCCACACTGCAGAAATTGTAGCGATATGACTGAAAAATTGTTAAAGCTGTGTTAAAAATCCAAATCACACACATTTCTTTTGAATAAAAAGTGAAAAATGTAAAACAAGAATTAAGGTATTGCAAAATAAACACCAAATAATCCTAGAAATGAAGTTCTAAAGTGATAATCCCAATTAAATCCAACTCTGGATGTATTGATGTACCTGTGGTGACTTGTGTCATTATGATATGCTGGCAGTCTCCTTTTTTTGCAACAATACAATCCAAAAATATACCCTTATTTGAAATTTCACTACACATCCATGTCTATATTTCCAAGACTGTTATTTTGAGGACTTGCTATTTCCAGAGAAGATTAAATTGAATTAAATATTTTGAATAGATTCCAGCCCAATTGAAAGACTGGACACGATAATTCATCTGGCTCAGCTCAGAGCATACAGCATGAATAAATATATTAATAATAATAAGTTTCACTATTACTTGCAGTAAAGTCGTGGCATCCATGATTTACTAAATGAGCAAAACCAAAAATTTAGTTTCAGTATAGATTCTTATGAAAAAAAAATTTCTGGTGGCTGCCAGAAAATGTGTATTATATTCAGATTCTTCATGTATAGAGATTAGCTTGTTATATCATTTGTTTTTATATTCAGATTCTACAAGTATAGATTAGCTTGTTATATTCAGATTCTACATGAATAGAGATTAGCTTGTTATATGGTTGGATTTTATATTCATATTCTACTTGTATAGAGATTAGCTTGTTATATGGTTTGTTTTTATATTCAGATTCTACATGTATAGAGATTATCTTGTTATATGGTTTGTTTTTATATTCAGATTCTACATGTATAGAGATTAGCTTGTTATATGGTTTGCTTTTATATTCAGATTCTACATGTATAGAGATTAGCTTGTTATATGGTTTGTTTTTATATTCAGATTCTACATGTATAGAGATTAGCTTGTTACCGTATATACTCGCGTATAAGCCAAGAAATTTAGGGAAAAAATAAGACCTGGAAGAAGGTGGGAGGGTCGGCTTATCTGCAGGTCAAGGTCCATGTCTGAAATTTACAATGCTTTTTTCCCTCGATTTCTAGTATTTATTGTTTCTGTCGATCGCTGAATGAGTTCACATGCCTAATGATACCACATGGCTAATCATTAAACTCTACGGTATCGTAGAAATGCATGCTAGCTTATTTCAGTGTAAATATGAAAAGAATCTACGTAAAAAAATAAAAGAATTATGATACTGAAGGTATATACAACAAACATTTTGATCTAAAGTAGAAATACATGTACGATAGTCTTAAAGAAACAATAGCAAGAGGCTTCATAGGGGTTTGTTGCGCACACACTTAGGAAGGGTAAATAACATTGCACTATACGAGTCAGCGTGAATAATTGTAAAACAATATGATTTGTTGGATTTCTTTGATAGGTGTTTTAGACATAATAGGCAGCCACAGTTTATATACTAATGTTGATTGGTTGTTTGTCAAGCAGAGTGTTTTCTTAGCGGTATAGTGTTGTACAATAGCTACCATATGCTTAATCTGTGGTAAATGCCTCGGGGATAATAGTTTTTTGTTGTTGCACAATGCCAATGACTTTACTAAAATATACAGACTCTCAGATGTATTGTGTACTGAGATATGGAAGTGGACATGGTTTCTGCACAGTTATAAACTGTCATAATACTTGAATAATATCCACGTTGAAACAAATCATATTTTGATCAATTGAATCACACTACCTGTAGTTTAAAAACACCCACAAATAAACAACAATGATAAATAATTATCAAATACAAATTGATAATCAACTCTGGAAATAAAATTATAGGATAAGGTATATAAATAGTACACTACCACTATAAGAAATTATTTCAGTTTAATCTCTCTAGAAGTTTATATTCGATTCGATCAGATAAAATGAGTAGTATTGAAAGTAAAAGAAAGCGTTCTGCTTATGATGAAGCATTCAAACTTAACGTTATTGAAAATGCAGAAGCAAATAACAACCGTGCTGCAGCACACAAAATTTTGAGAACGAGAAGCAAGTACGGGAATGGTGGCAGTTCATCTATGTGCTATGCAGATGGCGAAAAATAAGTTGGCAGATTCAAAATTTGTTGCATCAGCTGGCTGGTGCTCTTGTTCTATGAACCGGACTTTCGGATGACCATGATGACAATGACGACGTATATGATGAAAGCACGCCTGTAACAGAAGCAGAGTTTTGTGAACTGTTTGGCGGGTCTGATACAGAGCCCGATTCTGAAGGAATCTAAAAGTGATTGAACTTTTATAATTCATGATTTTTGAATGAGGATTAATTAAATTTCCATTAAGACTTAACACTTTAGAATTGTTTTTATTTCAACATATAAATTAGCTTTCTTACTTTCGTTTTATTTAATAATGTGATTTGCCTAAATAAACATATTCAGAACTCACTTTGTGCATCTTGTGATGTACCGGTAGTCTAAAAATTATGGGTCGGCTTATACGCGGGTCATGCACTTTATAACAGTGTTACCGATTCAGTTTGGGGGGGGGTCGGCTTATACACGGACGGGCTTATATGCGAGTATATACGGTATATGGTTTGTTTTTATATTCAAATTCTACATGTATAGAGATTAGCTTGTTATATGGTTTGTTTTTATATTCAGATTCTACATGTATAGAGATTAGCTTGTTATTTGGTTTGTTTTTATATTCAGATTTTACAAGTATAGAGATTAGTTTGTTGTATGGTTTATTTTGTTTAAGCTGACTTATGGAAAGTGTTGCAATTCAGCAAAGTAGTAAGTTTCAACTATTGATATTTTTTAGGATAAATTATAATATATATGTACATGATTATTACTCTCATTCAACAGACTATATAATTTTTTTACCAGAAAGAGATTAGTTCTGTTTCACAAAGGATTTTGCGCAATGATTTATAGCAAACAGATATGAATTGAATGCAACCTTGACTTTACAGCATCTCTTGTATTCCACAACATAGTATTGTCCCAGCATTGATTTACATATTTGCATTTAAATGCTAAATCTTTAATAAAGTAATAACTAGACTTTCTATGAAATTGTTTTTTTTTCCTGAATATATTTTGCCAGTGATTTTCTAAAAGAGACAATCTAATAAAGTGGTACTTCCCAGACACAGCGATGTTTGCCATTTTTTCCTAGCGTACAAATGGCAGTTAAAATATTCATGTTATTGATTTTATTCTTATAACACAAAGTACTTTTTTACATAATTTTACATTCCAAAACATAAGTTTTTATCATCAAATGATAATTTGTAGAAATCAGGCAGTGAAAGTTGCTAACTTAGGAAAATATTAATTGCCAATCAGCTATCAAAAAAACACATGCCCGGAATGTGCACAAGTTTGTCTGAGCAATTGATATCAACACTATTTGACTGCTTTGTGCCTGCATTTTACCTGGAGCTTGGCCCTATAACATAATACTGGAGATAACCTGGCTAAGGCAAAGAGCATCTCAAAATGGATGGTAATTCAATGTACTGGTAAAAAAATCGCAGGGTGAAGTTGTTTCCACTTTCCATGGAAGGTGAATATTACTTTTTTTCAGGTAACTTGGTCACCCTGTATAGGTTTGAAATTCCACTGGCCAATGAAAATCTGTTTCTAATTCACTGCAATACAAAACACTAATAAAGAGTTCCTTTTTTTGTTGTAGCCAGCTGTGTTTATAGCATTAGTACATTTCTCTTTATGCATGTTCAAAGCTGTTGCCTTGGTACTGGGCCAGATTTATCTTGGTTCACTTCCTAGAAAATAACCCAAAACAACTATAAACATGGTGATAATATTACAACAGTTTCATTTTTGTAAAAAGAAGTGTAAATACAACTTTAGGCTGACAATAAAATCAGGATATAGCAAGTACTGTTTTCGCAGTTTGATAACCCAAAGGACCTAGCAATCTGCTTGAGAGATGTGTTGTCTACGTTAAAGAGATTTAATATAATCAGTCTTGTAGTGTTAAATACAAGTCAGGGCAATCAAGGTTGATTCAACTGTTCCAGTCAGTGAGATTCTGCTTTAATATAAGCATACATTATGTTCATATATTTTGAAAGCATTGTCAAAAAAAAACTTGTAGCTGAGTTTGAAGAATTATATAAATGGCTTGAAAATGGTATAAATGTAAAAACCAGTTTAAATATGTCATTTCAGTGCCATTTATGTCTGAGAATTCGACATGTTAATTGTCGATAGCTTAATTTTTGAAAAAAGTATATATTTCATGGATTTAGGTTTGTGTATTGATTCTATTGCAGTGGAGACACTGCCTGTGCGGTCAAGTTCTATGGAATGTCTGTCTGTATCTGCTGATGAGTTTGTTGATGCCAAGTCAACTTTGTCCAGTTGCAATGATCTTTCAACAGGTATAATTTTATAGACATTTAGGGCTTTTCCATTAATACATGCATGGGGCCTAAGGATGGCGCTTTTAAAAGCATTTATACCAGGTATTTGTTTCAAAATTGCTTCTGTCCCAAGTTGTTTATTCAATAAAATCACCTCTATAGGTGGTTAAAATAACGAGCTTGATATGTCTGTCTAAAAGTGCGAGCTTAACATAATAAAAAATCCTACAGATATGCACATTTGATTTGAAACTATAATCTTTAATACAATGTTTACCAAAGTAACATAAATTAAATTGATAAACTTCAATTACAGTTACATACATATATATATATATATATATATATATATATATATATATATATATATATATATATATATATATATATATATATATATGCACATTAGGGTTTTCATCATTTTCTGCCATAAGGTTCCACACAGCACAGGATAATTTGATAAAATATTTTTTGTTTGAGATATACAAGCTGTAAAGACCTAACTCCATTCTCGGCCAAAATCATTTGCTTTGTTAGAAGGTTTAATTTTAACCTTAATGTTCAAGTATTTATATATACACACCAAAGGCTTTGCTATAATTTTTATTAGTTACCAGGGTTAATTGGTTTTGAGTTTGTGCTGTCAATAAGAGAAATGATGCTCAGTTATAATATTTTTATCACCTGACATGTTGAAGCCAGGTAAACAATGGCAGTTTAAATATCAAAGGCATGATCAACATGGCCAATTAACCAGATGTTAAACCAATTGCTGATTAAGCAAAGATAAGAAAATCTTTGTTCCCAGCAGCTTGATTTATCAGTACTTCTAGAGGCTATTTAATAAATCCCAAACTAGTAATGCCCACTTTCTTTCACAGTATGGTAGATACATGTTTTCTATTGTTAGGACTCTATGATTCTAAGTAACAGAAAAGAGCAAACTCAAATAATTTAAACAAAAAATTAATTTTTTTAGAACACCAAGTGAATTTTTTTTTTAAAAATTGCATTATTATTAATTAAATCCCACATTGTCCTAAACATTCATCTCACATCTCAATGTTTAAGTTCAAAATTAATTCAGAGGTGATCCTAATGAATTCTAATTTAGAATGAGTTGATGTACCAGTAGCTTTGAATTAGCTCATGTGCCACCATTCTTGATGTATCACAATAGAATCCAAAATGTCCTGGAATGAATTCACAGTAATTCCAAAATAGTGGTTTAGTCGGAAAATATTATTGAGCACTTTGCAATTCCAGTGAATAAATTTACAAAATTCTCTGAAATTAAAACTAAATACAACAATAAGACTGAATCCAGATGTTAAGATATGAACAAGTAATTCCAATATAATCAACATTAATATAATTCTAATATATACAATTCTAAGTTGTAAAAAATCTTGTATAGATTCCAACTACTGTCATCTCAATGGAAATTTCCATTAAATTGTAAACAGAATGTTGTTAGTAAAGGTCAGAATCTATGCAGTATCCAGAACTCAAGACTTGGTACTCAATCTTAGTAAAGATTTTTATCATACATACACATTAATTCCTTACTTTGAATGTGGATACAGGTCAAGCAGCACACAATGCAAAATTTATATATATATATATATATATATATATATATATATATATATATATATATATATGAACCATTTAATCATGAACAAAAGCCAGTGTGGTACTCTACAAAATAAAATACATAGAACTGAGATATATGTCTCAGTTTTGATATGTGTCTCGAGATTGTCTTTGTACCTCTTGTGAGGACAGCCTTTGTTTCAGTTGCCCCTGTGCATGAAGGAGATTTGAGTGAAACAGCCATTGCCCAGAGACAGCATCACTCTCATGGTCTTGGTAGATGAAACTCAGTGGTACTAAGATTCATCATGGCTGAGGGCTACTTTGTCTGGCTTGGATGTATCATGTCATGTACCATGACATCTTCATTTCCTTTTCATGCCTTGCACTCTACAAAGTGTTTGCAGATTTGCCTTTGTGGCTCTTGGATCACTCATTTGATCTCTTCCGCCCAGTCTGCCAAAGCTGGATTTGCATGCAAGTATAGGCAAGTTCCTAGCTCACCGAGGGTTTGAGGCCCATCGACTACCCTCAGCGTGGTTTAGCCTAGCCAGCCAGTCAAAGCCATTAGTGTGGCCTCAGTGCATGCCATAGCTAGATGGAGCCACAGGTGAGAGTTTAGTGCCTGGTGTGGACCAAAAAATTACAACTGTTGAACAAATTTTATTATTTTATATAAAAATATGTATATTATATTGTCACATTAACTTGTTTTTTCGCATACTTAGCATTTATAATTTCCTTGTGTCCACTTGCCAATGGCAAGTATATTTCCTGTAAGACTAGTAATTTAATTTTATTTTCATCAAACCTTTGACCTTTGAATAGTTAAATTTCAATTGTGGTCTATACGCTGATGAAGGAATAGTGAGGATTCAGGTAAAATTTATCACCTAGTCCAATTGGCTACAAAAAAAAGTTTGTTAAATTCTAGAATTGAGTCTGTGTCAGTTAAGTTAATCACCTGCTGGCGTTTGTATGTCCCTGTTCTTAGTTGTGTTGGTATTTAAGATTTTTCCCAGCCTCCTTATGCTTTTGAGTGATGACATTTCAGTTGGTCCACTGGTGAACAGTAAAGTAGATATGAATCAAATGTTGCTTCATTCTAAAGTTAACTTACTCTGATATTGTGATAGACAGCTTAGAAAGTTCTGCACTTTCAAGGAAACAAAAACTAAGCTTGCATTTTATTTTATTTTATTTTAAATTTTAAGCTGGTATTTTATATTTGGTGACTTCTATCTCAATTCATGAAAATTACATCACTACATAATTTTTTTAATATTTCATAAGCTGTGAACTTATCTTTGGACTCTGGGACATAGAAATGGCTGTATATTACTTAGAGATGATTGTACTTGCAAAAAAGCAATATTTCAATGTAGTATTTTATACATTTGCAGAACCCTACACTGGAAGAGGACTGGAAAAACTTTGTCAGAAATATAGCTTGGACCTGTTACCAAATACTGAGAAGCATCAACCAAAAACATTAGATTCGCAAAACAAGGTTCTCTTCCTTGTAATACATGGAGGTAGGTTTACAGTTAAAATTTACAAGTCTTTGAATATCTTGTATATAGTACCAGCTCTGTGAAGAACACGAAAAAATAATCAATCAGTCAGTCTCCTCTTTGAGCCACTTTGGAATCATCAGTCCTGGGATAATCTGAAAAAGAAATAGATTGATAAAAAAGCAAAGTCCTTAGAAATATCAGTGCTTTTGGACAGTTTTGTTTTTGTTTCATATAAACTGAATGTTTTTACTTTGTTTAAATAATAATTGTGATAATTAGAGGTTAAGATTATGCAGATTAAAGTTTCAGAAAATTTGGCTTTTAGAACACAAATGATGACAACACAGCACTGAGACAGGAGGTGTTTTGGCTAATGTTATCCAGAATTATGATAACAATTACCCTTTTACATCAGTTGGTATTTGTATTGTATTGACATTAACACTTGATACGATCATATGCATTTTATAGTAGTGATATCCTTGAGACATTAGCTATAAACCATGGAAAATTTCACAAAAAACTAAACAAAAAACACTTTCCCATTTTGTTGAAGCTATCCATGGATATGCATACATGTCAACCATTACGCTTTTAGCGAAATCATAACGCTTTTTTCCACTAAATTACATGTTATGCATAAACGTATATGGATTACATTTTTTCGGTATATCCACCTTCCAAATTTTTCTTTATATTTGCTTTCTCGCTTTTTATTAACATTCCATTAATCCTGCAGACTATTTTAGAAAAAACTGCTTCTATGTAACTATGATATACTAGTACATTTTGTCCTTGGATTTTCCTAACATTATCATGTTCTATTTATAGCAACTATCCTGTTACCAAGATACTTTCAAACTTTCGAGCTCGTATTCTATTTATTGCAGCTATATGGCTTAGTGAGGAGAGAACAGAGTGGTTTCAACTTTTGTTATGTATATGTGATATAAGTCATTTTTATTTATTTTTATTGTTTGTTAGATTTAAATTTGGTATTTTAAGTTTAGGATTCATTCATTGAAGGGGGGGGGGGGTGACCTGTACTTTTACAGAGTAAACACCAGGTGTTGACCTCATTTCTGACCTGGTTTCAGAGTTGTAAACAAGCTTTTAAAATGATTGGTTCGTTCCAAGGACATTTTGAAGCTTTGTATAAACATCTTTCTATTTTAGTTGGGTCATACACTGTTTATGTGATTTCTTGAACGTAAATTTGTTCTGATAGTTTCCAGAAGATCACGTGACCCCTTGTTTATGTAAAAACAGATATCAACTATGTTTTGGGAGCGAGCTATTCAGCAGAAGAACTTGGGCTTTTAGAGTATTAAGTTGTGTCTTTTTTAGTTATTATAAATTACCTTGTACCAGAAATTGTGTCAATTTGTTTGGATCAAAAGGAATTATTTTATTATTTATCTGGAGAAGAATTGTGCTCATAGAGATTTTTATTAACAAGAACTGACTTCATCAAGTGACATCATCTTTCATCTTGGATACTTTGCTGGAAGTCGAACTTAGAATTATTTGGACGTTTTGTTACCAGGACTTTTGCAATTTCTCCTGTGGATAATATTTTGAATTATTTTTTAATTAATTTTGGAATTGATTCTTAAAACCGTAAGTTTATTTTTCTTTTCTGAAAAAATATTTGTACTCAGTTTTAAGTTGTATTAAGTTTTACAAGCTTGTTATTTTCACTCTTTCTATGTTACTGTTTATTCAAGCCTAAGCACGTAACACTTTTTAAAATCTTTACGCACATATTCTTTGTTCTAATTTATATATAAATATATTGCAGAACCAGTCTAAATGTTTTTGGTGCTAAAAGTATAATTTATAATTTTTTGTCAATGCATATATGAGAGCAAAAGTATCTCCTTTTCAATAATTTCACAGATGGGTTAGAAAAAGGCAATAATAAACGAAACAAAAAACAATCCTCCAAATATGAAGACCTAATGACAAGGGCAACATCACATAACGTCTAATATTTGGCGCTAAATGGCTTCAGATGTTAAAATGGATTCTAGTCAAAGTGTATGTTAGAGCACATTTATTTTTCCAAGAACTTTGCAGATGGATCAGAGAAAGACAAAACAACGAATTTGCCAAAGATGAATACATGAATGGCATAATACAGCGTTCCATTCTAGGACAGCATGATGTTCGTTGCAGACTGTGTGGAAACGATTTTAGCATTGGTCATGTTGATAAATTTGATGTGGAAAAACACATGAAAACAAAGAAACACATCGAATTAGCTCGCCTTACGAACTCCAATACTAAGGTAACTTCTTCCTTTACAGCAGAGCTCAAGTGCAGACATGAATACTATAAATGCTGAGGTGTTATTTAACGAGTTCTTAATAAAACACTTACTACCCTTAGCGGTAGCAGACCACATTGGTCCCTTGTTCAAGCGGATGTTTCCTGATTCCAAAATTGCTGAAAAATATGCTTGTGCAAGAACAAAATCATCTCACATTGTTCGGTGCTTAGCAGAAGATACTTCACTTAAAATTGCAGAAGCAATCAAAATTGGGTTGTTTAGTATTGCCACAGACGGGAGTTGTGATTATGAATGACGATAACAAGTTGTACCCAGTATGTGTTAGATACTTTGACAGTGAAAAAGGCAAAGTCATGAGTGTTCTTCTTTTGATTTCAGAATTAACAGTAGATTCCATTGGACAAAATATTTTTGATTTGCTTGTCAATGCTTTGAAGAAACATGACATAAGTTTGATGCACCTTGCTGCTGGTAAGGCTGCTGATAAATTAGAAGTAGATATTGGCCATTTGTTAATAGATATCTACTATTATATGGAGAAAAGCAGTAAAAGGAAACAGGCTCTAGAGTTGTTACAAGATCAGTTTGATCTTAAAGACTATAAAGTTATAAAGCATGTGTGTACAAGATGGTTATCCCATGGCAAATATACTAGCCGTTTACTTGAGCTTTGGAATGCTCTACAAGTATTCTTTCAAACTGAAAGTGAATCTGCACAGACAAAATGGGGGGAGGGGGGAGGGAGTGAAGAAGAGTGTTACAAAAGCAGAATCTGTTATTGCAAGTCTGAAGAGAACAAGAGATGAAAGTACAGATAGACATGCTAACAATAAAGAGATTGGTTTATCAGAAAGAAAAAATTTAAATCCAAGGCATTTTTATTTGAGAGGCATCCATCTATCCTGTTCAGACCAAGATTGTCAAAGATAAATCTTGTGACAGAAAACTTCATCAGCCATCTGGATCTGGTTCTTCAGAGGATAAGCCGAGTACAAAGCATACTGGATCTTCTCATTTTTCTAAGGGCAAAATTATCAAAATGGATACTAAGATGTCATAGAAAGAAAAAGAATCTGTTCACTGCTTTGAAGACTCAAAATGTGAGATAGTGTTCAAAAGCTTATTAATCCAGTTACAAAACTGTATTTCTTGTTTATGAAGAGTTCCATTCCATTGTTTGATGCAGCAAATGTTGTCTTGCAGAAAGAAGAAGCTTGCATTCATATCATGCACAAGATTCTGTCAAACCAGTTGTCAGATTTGCTAATAAGGTTTTTTAAGCCAGAAATCATCGCATCAGCCAAGCTTTTAACTGATATAGACTTTCATGACCATGCAAACCAGAAAGATAATGAAGATCTTGCCATTGGTGCAGAAGAGAATTCATAGAACACAATTCTACTCTTCTGTGAAGGTGTTCTGCGATAATGTTAGAGATTGTTATGCTACAGCTTGTGATTAATACTCCAGAAATTCTCATATGGAGATGAAGTGCTTTTAAATGCTTCAGTTGCTGATGTAAATGAGAGACAGTCAAAAAGCTTAAAAAGTGTTAGATTCTTTGTCAAGAGATATCCCTTTCTATTGCCACCCTTGTCTAACTTGGAACATCTGGAAGGAGAATTCATGAAGTATCAAGTTGGGATTCTACCTGACAGTATACTTGATACAGATAGAGTTGATGTGCAATGGCACCTTATTTTCCAGCTAAAAGACTCAATCACTGGAAAATATAAATTTCCTCTTGGTAAGGTTGTGAAAGGAATATTGGTTCTTTACCATTCTAATGCTAACTGTGAGAGATTGTTCAGTGTTTTTAACAAAAGTAAAACTGAATTCAGATCCAGGCTAAGTAACCCGTTACTGAGTGCTCTACTGGTGTGCAAAACATTCATGGCCTCAGCTGGTACAAAGTGTTTTGAAATGCAACATGACAATCTGTTGCTTTCTAAATCTAAATGTGCTACATATGAAAAGTTGAACCAGTAATGATCGTTAAAAGATGAGAGGGAAAATAAATCATTGTTCATTGAAATTGTAGCATGTTATATGTGGATTATTCTTTTTCTGCTTGGATTTCTCTTTTTGATCACTTGGATTACACTTTTTCCTCGTCAGGTGTTGGCATGTATGGTTATGTCCCTTTTGCCATGAATATGAAAAGGGGTTTTCAGTACAAAAAAATACTTATTCACAGATAAAGAGCAGATTAAACTTGTGAATGGTCAGCAGATCAATTCTTATTACACTAGAAGGGGAACCTTATGAGGATTTTTATTTCAGTAGAGACCAAAGTGGAGCAGGAAGAAGACAGATGGATTTTTAAGTGTTTGATAACAATGAACTCTCCCTCCCTCTTTTTGTTTTCTCCATATATTTTTTTGTTGGACTGCTTTGGTTGTTTAGTGGTTAGGGTGTCTGCCTCGGATGCAAGAGTCACAGGTTTGAACCCAGCCGAATCATACCAGAGACTTATAAAAATGGTACTGACAGCTGCCTTCTGGTGCTAGATATCACTATAAACTGTCACACTGCAGACATTGTAGCGATATGACTGAAAAATTGTTTAAGCAACTTTAAAAATCCAAATCACACACACACTCTTGTTTTGGCGACAGTGGGTGAGATCTCCCTTTCAGATAAGAACCGAGATGCATTGGTTTAGTCATTTGTGGGATTCAACATGATCTTCCCTTGTAGAGACATTGTTTTAAATTCTGAAGCAGATACACTCTTTTGGCTATAATAGCAAAGTGAGCTTATGGTATAACCTTGTGTCCATCATGTATCATGCTTTTGTGAATAGTGCATTGTGTATCCATCCATCAGCATTTGCTTCTTACCACTCTGGAGGCCATATTTCTGATCAGAAACTCAGAATAAATGCAGATGTCATTAAGGTCTTAGATGAGTTTGATAATGATCCATGGACACTAAGGAGGTGACCTTTATCTAATTAACTGAATTTGTTATCACACTGGAGTTAATATTTCTGATCTGATTTTGACCAGACTTAAAATGTATGCTTATATCAGGAATTTCAACACTTGATAATGTGAAAGATTTCAGACAAGTTCAGTAATGGACTTGCATCGAGATCTTGGATGGGTTCAATAATGAGTTGTGCCATATATTTTAATGAGGTAATCTTGCATCTCATTAGCTGAACTTTTGATAGAAGCCTGGGTGGTGAAGAAACACAGCTGACATTGAGCAATAAACTCATTGTTTGAATAGGATATCAGAGACCATGGTTATTTTTATTACAATGGAGGCAGACCTCGGAAGCCAATGTGATACTCCTTTTGAATGGATGATCCTTTCATTATGGTATTTTACCAAAACACTTTTTATGATACCTAGTTAGTTCAAAATGAAAATTGTACTAATCTTCATCTAATATGTCTGCTATGACAAACTTCTCAAAAATATTATTGCTCTAGAATGTCATAGATAAAATAAAAAAAGGTATTGAATCAGATTTTTTAAACTTTGTCAGTAGAGGATTTGTTCATTAAAGGGACTTTTGTTTCTCATCAAATCCAAACAATGAAGTTTGCACTGAATTATCTATATTTAGTTAAAGTTTACAGAAGTAAAATTTGATGGTGTAAAAAATAGCTCACTGCAAAACGATGTGAGCAAGTAATGCATTTGTTAATTTGAAACGTACAAAGTCATTATTTTTCTTCCTCCCATGATCTTAGTTATTTAACTTTGCAAATATGCATTTTTCCCATGTATTCAAATTAGTACCCATAATCATTTCATTTTTATGCTAATTTTTCTTTTACTAAATATTGACAGGATATTTTGTAGGTTGTGCAAGTTATCTTGTGATCAGTACACATTATGTTAGTAATACTGAACTGTATTCTTAAACGAACTGAGGTACAAGCATATTTAAAAAATTCAGTTGTGCATAGCAAGTAAATGAAATTACATTTTTGTTCCTGATATTTGCAGTGTTATATTGTTAAAATGTGTTCTAGCCAGTAAAACATTGTATATATATTTTTCATTTTTAAGGAAAAATCTCATTATATATGTTTTATTAGTATAATTTTGCATTAACATATAAAATGTTGAACATTTTTCAGTGAAATAAAGACTTGTATGCTTCATGTATATATGTATGTATTAATTTATGTTGATTATCTTTGATTCTGTCATATTTTTATTTATACATTTCCATTCCATCAGTACACCTGTCACACTCTCATTTTTAGAAAGACTGACTATATCATTTAAATCATGAAAATTTGATTGATAAACTGTAGTTAGGAATAAATAAACCTGACTCATGGCTGTGATTATTATCTAAGTATTTTGTATAGAAATAAAATTTCCAGTTGCCCAGTAAATTACTGTAGATGCCTCTGAATATGCAGTGAACAAAAGTATTGAACAACTTTTGTTGTTAATCAACATTGTGATTGAATTTAAATATTCCTGTTTCATTGTATGCTTTTGCAAAGGAACTCGGACATTGATATAAAAGAACCACTTTCAAAGAGGTAAAATATTTATCATTCTGGCTATCTATAAAGTACAATTTGTCCTGTATATTTAACATTTGCAAGTATTATGAAATCTTTTCGGTATTTTGCATAAAGTCAGATTTTTTATAAGTTAAAAATTGCTACAAGATTAAAATGTTTCCAAACCATTTTTCTGATAATGAATATCAGGCTTATTCCAAGTAAATCTCATTTGTCTGCACAATGAAAATTTGTGTTTCATTACAAAATGCTCATTTATTTTGTACATTATTTGACTTCATTTTGAAATTTTGGAAATAATTTTTATTATTATATTGTCCTTGATTGCCAGACCCATGTACTTTCCCTTTTGCACAATAATGCATATAATTACTGTCATTTTTATCTATTATGAGTGTCTTTTATATGCTTACACATATATGTATACATTCTATCACAGCTACTATTATGAGTGTCTTTTATATGTTTACACATATATGTATACATTCTATCACATCTATTGATGAACTTGTACCACCCATTCATTTGGATAGGAATTTGGTTGTATCCAAAGGGATTTGGTTGTATCCAAATCCTCATCGACACATTTCTTTTTTTTTTGTGGTGAGGTTGTTTGTCGTACTTAATATTATAAATCTGGTCAGTTAACCAGACTGTTTTGGAAGATTGTGTATTTTGACAATGTCAACTCTACATACAGTCAACTTTACTTTGATTCACAGGAAGTCTTCTAGATACCACTGAGCATGGCAGTACCTCTAAAAGGAGCGACTTTTCCACCCTGAAAGCCACGTTTAGTACAGTGATGAAGGCTCATTACCCAGCAACCATTGGGCAGATTGTATTCAAGCTGGTTCCCTGTCCACAGATTTGTACTGATGCACTTAACATATTATCAAGGTAAATCTTGTACCAGTATTAAATGTTGGCATGGAACATACCAGCTAAAATTTGTTTCACATGACACATAATGTAATGCAGTAAACTTTACCCTCCCATGCACAACATCATACTGTGAAGGGTTGATAATTTACTGCCAAGTGCAGTCCATACATGGCCCCAACTCATTGTATCATGAATACAAATATCCATTCTACCAGATAATTTTGAATAATATCATGCATTTAATACAGACTTATTATACAATTTAATATTCAGGTGTGACTCTTCATTCTTTAATACCTCACTGAAATGAGCATTACCAAGCAATAGTTTATTGTCATCTATCCAAGCAGATGGACAGGTGTGCATTAAGTATGCATATTAAAGAAGTGATATTTATGAGCTGATTTCAGTGCAGCTTGGTACACATGTGCCCCTTTTCTCAAGGAAGAACTGGCCTTGGGGTTTAGTGAACAGTTTTCAGTGCAGCTTGGTACACATGTGCCCCTTTTCTCAAGGAAGAACAGGCCTTGGGGTTTAGTGAACAGATTTCAGTGCAGTTTGGTACACATGTGCCCCTTTTCTCAAGGAAGAACTGGCCTTGGGGTTTAGTGAACAGTTTTCAGTGCAGCTTGGTACACATGTGCCCCTTTTCTCAAGGAAGAACAGGCCTTGGGGTTTAGTGAACAGATTTCAGTGCAGTTTGGTACACATGTGCCCCTTTCCTCAAGGAAGAACTGGCCTTGGGGTTTAGTGAACAGATTTCAGTGCAGCTTGGTACACATGTGCCCCTTTTCTCAAGGAAGAACTGGCCTTGGGGTTTAGTGAACAGATTTCAGTGCAGCTTGGTACACATGTGCCCCTTTTCTCAAGGAAGAACAGGCCTTGGGGTTTAGTGAACAGATTTCAGTGCAGTTTGGTACACATGTGCCCCTTTTCTCAAGGAAGAACAGGCCTTGGGGTTTAGTGAACAGATTTCAGTGCAGCTTGGTACACATGTGCCCCTTTTCTCAAGGAAGAACAGGCCTTGGGGTTTAGTGAACAGATTTCAGTGCAGTTTGGTACACATGTGCCCCTTTTCTCAAGGAAGAACAGGCCTTGGGGTTTAGTGAACAGATTTCAGTGCAGCTTGGTACACATGTGCCCTTTTTCTCAAGGAAGAACAGGCCTTGGGGTTTAGTGAACAGATTTCAGTGCAGCTTATTGCACATGTAACCCTTTTCTAAAGGTCAGTAGTTTATTATCACTAAAATTGGATTTGTCCATTTCATCTAATTTCTGGACAAGAACTTCAGCACTACATAATGGATTTATACAAAACTTTGTACACCTGTTCTCAACTGAAGAGTGCCCCCAGCTGAGTTGGGAGATGTGTCTCTTTGAGGCTGAGGTTGTCATTAGTGAACATGTGTCCTTTTTATTTTTTTTCGGGCCAAAACTTTCAAGTTCCCTCAAACTGTTGTACATGTTTTGTAATTTTTTTCTAAGAAGAGACCTATTAATTTAGGATTCTGAAGCTTGATGTTCAAGGTCGGTGTTAAAAAAGTATATATTTCCACTTATGTTTAATTTCTGGCCAGCAACTGAACTTGACTTGATTAATTGTAAGGTAGCTTGGTTTCCCAAAAAAATCCTGTGGATTTGAGGATTTGTATTTTAAAAGTCAGTGTTACAAAAAGAAAGTGCATATACAGATTAGTAGGCTGGATAACCTTATCTACTACAGATGTAGTTAGTTATAAGATAACACCATTACATAATTATTACAGTTGAAAATGCACATCAAAAGCACAGGTGGGAACCATTGCAATTTTGGCAGAATTATTCCTGTTATTAACCTCAAATTTCAGCTTTGATTCTCTAGGCAAATTAAATGTTATAGAAGCAACTGGGAACTTTAATACTGATGATATCTAGATCACCGAAATGCTTGTAATGTCTGGCAGCAATTCTTTCCTGAAAACTTGCCGAAGTACTTGTATAAGAAATTTCCAATTAAATACTGATCATTTTCAGAAATCATATCAGAATAGTGCTCCAATTAATCAGAGAAAGTTCATTCAAAATTTCAAAAGTGATTATGCTTTGACAATAAATATGTAAAATAAAATTCAGACAGTTTACGTATGGCATAGATTGTAGACAAATACACCTTTGCAGTCTTTTCTTGATTCACTTGATGTCACATGGCCAGAAAAATCTTTGAAACTGTAATATATCAAGGAAATGTTTGGTCAAGCTTTATAAAGTTTGCTATAAAATTCCATTAATATGTTATTAAATACATCCAATTTAAATGGCAACTGCCTTCCCCTTGAGGAAAATGCTGAGTTTCAGTAACAACTAGTAGAATTACCATTCATGTGATGCCATTTGTGCCACTTGTCATTTATCAAAAGTCATTACGTTTCTCATTTGCTTATGTCTCTTAATGTCAACTTTCAGGACATCTGATTGTCTGAAGGAAGCTCAAGTTGTTCCAATTTTCAAAAAGAACAATCATCTTCATAAAGTAATTTTAGACTTGTCAGCATTTTACCCATCATATCCAGCTTGTTTGAAAAATCAGTTGAGACCCAGTTAGCATCATTTTTCTTTAGAACATTTTAACAAACATTTAGGTGCTTTACATAAAGGTCATAGATACCAAACTATTCTTTTATGCTTGCTTGAAGATTGGAGTAAGGATTTTGTACACAAATATTTAGATACAGTCCTGTTAGACTTACCCAAAGCTTTTGACTGTTTTCCTTGTGATATTATAACATTGCCAAGTTAAGGGCTTATTGTTGGTCAAGTGACTCAGTGGCTCTTACCGATATATGTCACATCATAAGCAGTAAATTAAGTTGCATGGCATCCCAAGTATTTGGTCTAAATATCAATAAGTGCTCTTTAACCATTATTTTTTTTAAAATGTTTTTATCAGTGATATCTTCTATTTTATTAAATATGGCTCTTGATATAAAATTCCAAAAATAACACTTTGTCATTTTCCTAATTGGAATTTAGCACTGATTAACAAACTTGAAGCAGTCAAACATTCTGATTACTAACAAAAGCAAGTCTATCCAGAAAAGTTTCAAACAATAGCTGTGGGTGAAAAGACATTCAGTATGAGGCCTGCACTTAACAACTGAACAAACGCATTGCTGTCATAAATTGTAAAGAAATTGTTGACATGCTTGGATTTGACATTGATTATCAACTGCAATTTGATTCCTATATGTAAAAACAAAAACTCTTTCGGAAAACTTCAAGGCAATTATGTGCCTTAGAACCTATTGGTCATGAGCTAGCTGAACTAAACAAACTAACAATTTTGTATACATTTATTCACTGCAGTTTCATTTCCTGGCCCAAGCCTGGCTTTTCAGCATTGACGATCACTGCTAAACTTGAAAAATTACAATAATGTGCTCTCGGATATGTGAATGATGATTTTACAAGCAGCTATGATTAACATTTCCTTGTAGCAAAATGCTAATTTAAAGGTGTGCTTACTTCTAGTTATGACCCTAGAGACCTAACAATACCGATTAAATGTGCTTCAAATATTTGAACAATTTTAAAAAATTTAACCACAAAAAATATATATTTAGATATTCAAATAGATTCTATATATTCCAAAAATTAAAGCTCTCAACATTTGGTAAAAAAATCTTATAGTTATGGAGCTGCCACTTTGTCCATTGAGCTACCAGATGATTTTAGAGAGCAATCAAATACATTTAGATTTTGAATTCTATCTGCGAAGTAAAGACTCTAAATGTAATCTCTGTAAATAGTATTCCTCCCCCCTTAGCCATAATGACAGCTGCTTGTGTTAACATTTATTGTTTATCTGTCCTTGTTTTATGTACTAATTAAGTACCATACTGTTAGCTGCTTTTTAAGCAAAGCATAAACTGCATTGCAGCATGCAGTTTAGTCCTAATTGCATTTATTTTAAAATGTAATTCTGACCAATTTTTTAACATAATCCTAAATTGTATAATTTATCTTAGATACTAAATGTACTCACTGTCATTAGAAAATTTTTGCTTGCTCATGTCTTAAGTTGTGTATTATTTGTTTTGTGCAGTTCTTTATGTATATGATGTGTTGGATATCTTTTGTTTATCATCTTGTTGTAATGCCTTGTTTTTTAATGTAATGTAGGTACAAAGCTCATTTGAGCTTATGTTGATTGTTTTAAACTATGCCGATGTTAAGTAAAATATAATGTTATTTTATCTCAGAGAAAAGACTACAATGTTACTTTCAAATCTGAGCAGTCATTTTGTTCTCAAATTTTGCTGCTTGTTTTTTTAAGCATTGTTAGAGAGAGGTGTAGTAGTAAGCAACAACCTGTTTGAATTACTTCAAAGTAGTTTCATTCTTGCATGTTTAAACTATCAGTAAACTTATTTTCTTTAGATCACATCCACACTTTTTAGTTTCAAATTGCTGCACATACAAAAAGACAAAAGGGTAATATAAACGCACACAAACTGTAGTAGATTTATAAAACCAAAAGATGTTGCAGATTAAATAAAATGAACACTTGTTTTATTGTTTCAAGTCCAATAATTGGGGGCGATTAGTGGCTTGTCAGCTATGTTCAAAGTTTTATTGTGTGCTCCCAAAGTTGACAAGGTAAGACAATTGCTTTTTTAAAAAACACTACCCTTATTTAAAAGTAATGTTATTTCTTGTAATTTACACCTAATAACTACATTTTCATTTCCACGCATTCTTGTTTCTGTATGCATTAATTTTTTCATAATTCTGTATCTTGCCCCTTTACAATGATTGATTGATTCACTGATAAATTCATTATTACTCTTACTCACATTTTACATTTTATCTTTTTTTCTTAAGTTGTTTTTAGGTTCCTTTTTTAAATTTCGATAGTTTAAAAGGTAATTGTGAAATAACATAGAAATTTTTAAATTAAAAGATGGCAAAAAAATAAGTAATTTTCTGTTAATATTGTAATACATATAATGATATAATGTTGTATTGAGTCTGGCATTCATTGTATCACATCATATCATTAAAATATATTTACAGTAAAAGAGGTCATCTAGGTTGTACAGTAGAACTTGTCTTGAAAGACCACCCCCTTCTGACAAAAAATAGTCTCGAAAGACAGGTGGTCTCTTCATGCAGGGTCGCACTTATTACTCGGTTCTTTCCTGGATCTGGCAAATAGTATATCCAAATACTCGGATTCGATACTCTGCAAAAATTATCTACTTGGTTTGGCCCTAGTTTTAGTAAAAGATATTTATAGATTTAAGCTTATTTTGCTGCAGATTTAAGTGAGAGCATTGAATGGTCTTGTATCTCTAATGTCACTTGTTGACCATTGTCCATGTGTCCACAGTTGCTTGTTACCACTCTGGAGTCCATATTTTGTATTCAGTTTTGTTCAGACATGGTATATGGCTTTTATCATGAAACTCAAATGAGTTAGTAGTGAGCCCGATCCACTCATCAGTGAGATTATGCATTTAATTGGCCAAACTTCTTGCCACTCTCAAGACCAAATTTCTAATCCAGTTATGATCAAACTTAGGATGTGGGATTTCTTCCAAACTCTTGGAATTTCAATGCAGGAGAGCCATGTATGTTAAAGAAGTGATATTTATTCAGGTTGACTGAGGATGCTACACTCAGGAGGCCATATTTCAGATCTGATTTTGATGAAACTCTGAATATGGACTTAAATCATGAAACTTGTTTATTAGACATTGAACATAATCTAGACACATTATTGAAATGATCTTTTTATGATTAATTGAACCTGTTACAACTGTGGAAGCCATATTTTTTTTAACAGACTCTTGGAATATAGGCCTGTGTTTTCAGTGCACATATGATAATGGTGTCCCTAGGTGGCCAAATGGCAAAGGCAGTCAACATAATGATCACTTTGATCAAATCTGCTGCATCGATTCAGGTTTTGGGCTTAGCCAATGTGGTGACTTTATTTATTTAAAGAGGGTAACACAATTAGCTAAGAACTAATCTACCTTGAGGCCCTCATACAAGGAATTTATTTAATTCAGCAGCATCTCAGAAGCCACTGGATATATTGGGTTTGGAAGATGGAAATAGAGTGGGCATTTCTAATCTCAACTGCAATACTATTCCAGAGTAAAGTTCCAGAATATTGGAAACTTTTCTTGAATAATTTCTTATTTGGTTTGGGAATTTTATACTGTTTTGTAGATATTGATCGCAGGTGGGGTGTATTACACGGAGCCTATACTGGAATAGGGATTGTAAATATTCAGGAGCACTATTATTGGATATCCTGTACATTAATTTGGCTTTTCTTAAACAGATTCGGTCTTTAATAGGTAATATTTTTAACTTACCAGCTAAATTTTCCTTGCTTTCTTTCTGGTTTGATGTTAGCCTAACTGCTCTTTTCTGAAGATTTTCCAACTTTGATATGTTTTTATCATTTGAATTACCCCATACTGTATTACAGTAGTCTAAATAAGTTGTATGTAACTGTTATAAAATAGTTTTCTGTGCCTTTCAGGGAGAAAATGTCTTATCCTACTGAGAAGCCATAAACTTGAATTGACCTTTTTACTGATATGTTTGATATGATCAGTCCATGATAGATTATTAACACCAAGTAGTCTGTCGTGACAGACCATTTGCAAATTTTTATCCTTCCATGTCAGACATAGTTCATTGCTATCAAGATTTTTCCTTTTCTTCCTTGTTGAGATAAGTAATATTTTAGTTTTACCAGTATTTACTACCATGTCATTGCATGTGTACCAGTTTTCCAGCTTGTTTAATGCATTCTGTAAAGAAATTTCGAGTTCATGCTTTGTGTTTTGGATGTCTGATAATGTTGTGTCATCTGCATAGAGATCTGTAGATGATATCGAGTCTCTTAGTAAAAGTGGTAGGTCGTTAATAAATAAAATAAAATAGTAATGAACCTAGAATTGAGCCTTGTGGTACTCCATATCTAATTGTTTCAGGTTCAGACAGAACCTGGTGGTGATGTGAGAAAGCTTGCTATTAGTTGCTAGTAGTTTCCAATGGGTTGATATTTCTGCCCAGGGTATTTCCTGGGTTCTCCCTTCACTAGATTTACTGGCTGCCATGTATAGCCTATCTTGTGGTGGTAAATGGTATCTAGCACATAAAACCACTACCCCATGAAATTGAGATGATTTTTATATTAGCATGTTACCACTTGGGTCAAACTTGGAATATATGATTACATAATCAACATCTTGTACTAATTCTGTAATTAGTGAGATCAGTGCATATTATTTACTAGATCTAAAATTTAATTGGCTAAACTTGGTACCACTCTTGAGGCATATTTCTGATCTTAACTTGATCAAACTTGAAATATGGCTATATATGAAAAAGATCTTGCAGGATAATGAGATCGACAGATATTAATGAGGTGGTGATCTTTCAGTCGATTGGCTAAAGTCTGTTCAGATTTGAATAAAATTAATAAATCGACATGAATCACGAAGATGGGTACAATCATGAGCAAGAGCTGTGAATATTGATGAGGTGATCATGCATTTGATTGGCTGAGGATATCAGCACTGGGTGAATATAGCAGACCTGCTAACTCTTACAATTTTGCTGTAAGTCTTACAAAAAACCCACTAAAATTATAAACTTACGGTACGATAGCAAAAAGTATGGAAATGTGAACATTTTTTTCTGTTCATGATATTTTTTGTACTGGTTCATTCCGGATCGGGATGTTTGTATTAGACTCCGTGTCTGAGTTTTATCTTAGACTGAGTGGATTTGGTTGGGAACCAGACTAACTATACAGTGGTACCTCAGATGCTTTACAACAGCCTGTTTTGTTCGTGAGAAAGCGTGCATCTGATCTAGACTTCATTTTTCCTTTTGTCATCTGGTCATCAGAAAATGTTTCCCAAACGAAAATGTGCCAAAAGTGGAGAGGAGAACCAGTCTTGTAAAAAGCTGAAACAGTGGTTGCAAAAGTATAAAACAGATTACTCAGATACCTGGTCATGCTTAGATAAAAGTGAAAAAGGTGTCCATTACATTTATTGCACGTTATGTCGTGTTGACTTGAACATTTCCCACGGTGAACGAGATGACTGTCACCGCCATGTGAATTCCAAATAACTACAGAATACGTTGCAATGAAATCAAGTTGTAAGTCGCTGACATCAATGGGATTTGGATCTGCATTGTCAAAAACTGAATTGGAGGTCATTAAGGCTGAAGTATATTTTACAAACTTTTTGGTTGAGCATAATGTTGAAATTGCTGCATCTGCATGCTTCTAAACTATTCAAGTGCATGTTTCCCAAATCAGTAGCAAATAGTTATCAGTGTGGCAGAACCAAAACAACTGCCATTTGGTACATTTAGCAGCTAGAAAGGGGGCTGATGTGCTGCCTATTAGTTTTGATGCCTTTTTAGTGGACATGTCATATTATTTGGATAAAAGTGTGAAAAGACAAATGGAACTGAAAGATCTTTTATTCTCTTTGTGGGAAAGAAGAGAACAATATTGAAGCATTGTGTAACAAGATGGTTGTCACTTGGTGAAGGTATAAAGAGACTGTTGGAAGAGTGGGAACCCTTACAAATATATTTTGATAAAGAAACCAAGAAGCAAGAGGTTAAAAGGCAAAAGAGCTAAAGCCAAAATTAGTCTGTCAGAGAATGTATCTAGTTCCATGGATAAAGTTCCACATGTATCTAGCAATAAAGAAGGAAATAACGACATTGCAATCACATGCAGTAAAGCTTTGAGCAGTGATCAATCTAGAAGTTGGGCTTGTACTACCTTCAAGTCGGCCTCAGCAGGAAAGACTGAAAAAATGAAACCCAAGATAGGTTCCTTAGAGAAAGCTAAATCAAAGAAATCGGATAAAAAGGCTCTGTCTAGATGTCAGACACTATTGGTTAGAAATGACCAGAAAGAAAGTAAAAAAAGTCAGTTGCATAGAGGAAAAGGCTATAAGTGTCTGTAAGGCTTTGCAGTCCTGGAGGGCGAAGATTTATTGCTTATTTCTTGACCACATAATTCCGTTATTTAACAAGTACAACTTAATCATGCAAGAGGAGAAGCCTATGATCCACAAACTTTGAGAAAACATGCTTGAATTATTATTTTTAAAGCAGTTGCTTAACAGATTTGTAAAGGCTACAGAAATTTCACAAGCTAAAGATCTTACTGATATTGATTATCATGACTGTAAGAAGCAAAAGTCAGATGATAAGCTTATAGTAGTTTCAGAAACTAGAAAATACTTGGCAGAAAGTAAGTTGTATGAAAGTAGCTTTTGTCAGTTCTATAAAGATGAAATGGACTATTACAGAACTGTTTGTGATTACATTGTTAAGAGGTTTCCCTTGAATAATGAACTTCTGAAACACAGTTCAGTTGCTGATGTGTCAAAAAGGATGATGAGTGATTTTAGCAGTGTGATGTATTTCCCATCAAGGTTTATGTGTACGGAACCCAAAGAAATGAACTGGCAAGATAACTTGGAAGCAGACTTTTTGAATTATCAAGTAGATGAATTGAATCATGAGATCGTAAACATTATACGGTTGAAAATCAATGGGATCTTGTTAGTAAACTCATGGATGCTAATGGCCAGTTCAACTACAAATTGTTGTCCAGCATAATGAAGAATGTACTTATTGTTCCTCATTCAAATGCGGGTTGTGAGAGGGTGTTCTCATTTGTTGAAAAATACCACTCAAAATCCAGATCATCTGTGTCAGTTGATACCTTGGAAGGACTACTAGTCATGAAAGTGAAGGGGGGAGAATGCTTCAAAATGGAGTTTGACCAGACGTTTCTTAGAAAGTGCAAAAGTACCCTGTACCAGTCACATCAGTAGCTATTTTTTGCAAGTTACAACATGGATATAAACTGTAATGGTTATTACAATTTTACTTGTTGCCAGAACATAAGTTTTCACATCTTACTGAAATTGGTCTAACTTACTGAAAAATTTCGACTGACTTGCTGAAAATGTCTCTTTAAGGTTGGCAGGTCTGCTATAAGATTGATATCAGACTTGGTAAATAGGTTTATATTATCAAGATATCACATTGGTTTTATTGCAGATAATAATGAATTCAGCACATGTTTTACATTATTCTCAGGGCTGTTACATTTAAAATTACATGGTACCCAGGGAAGGCAGTTTTCAAAAAATATATGCCAGGGTACTTTTATATTACAGAGTTCATATTAAAATACGAAATTCTAAATCTAAATTCTAAATTCTAAATGGAATAGCCCTTAGTTCTTGTGGTCTGTAATCAAATTTTTTTTTTCATTTAGCAAAAGGGTCCCGAGTGGCCGAGTGGTCTAAAGCGCTCTCTGTTATGGATCACCGCCATCTCACCTATGTCTGCGTGGGTTCGAGTCTAAGATTTGGCTAATGTAGTTATGTGAGATAGCTTGCCAGTAGCTTCACGTTGCTCTGTGGTTCTTTCCCAGAATTTTCCTGGGTTCTTCCTCCACCAATAGTATTGGCTGTCTAGTATGGCCTATCATGTGCTAAAAAATGGCATTAAACCCATCAACAACAACATTATTTAACAAAACTGAAGGAAAGAAACACAGGATATTGACTTTTGAGTCACAAGTTTGTGATTTCAGAGGTTTTCTCCATGCCCCGAAAATAATCCAAAATAGATTTTGTTTTAAATCAAACAATATGCATACATTTATTTAGAACAATTTCTTTTTTAAATTATGAAATTATACACCTAAGGGATTATTTGCAATTTATATTTGGAACAAGTATATAATGACAATTTAACAAGTGACTCTCAAAATATATACAATTATTGGATATAAAATAAGTTAATAAGTCTAATGTATCATTACATTCAATCAGCTTTAAGTGGAGTTAGCATAGCCAAATGAAGTACTGTGTGTGTCTGATATAACTGAGGAAGTATTTTATTAGGTGCATGGATATTAGATGCAATGTATAAAATAGTTTGACCATTGCTTGTATTGTCATGTTAAAGAGCATGAAGCATGTCATTTATATGCCATCACATGTATATTATCTAATGGCATTTCATTTAGTCAGTGCTATTGCTCACAAATCATTTAAATTTGTGTTGTAAATTTTATTGAGAAAAAGAGAAAGAAAATAACCCCAAGAAGCATTTTTCCTGAAACACTTTAAGATTTCATTACAATGGGTAAAGAACTGATAGGCATAAAAACACAAGCAGAAAAAACTCATGAATTATAATGTTAATTGGTGTGAAAACCATGTTGTCTCTCTAAACCACAAATTAATGCTTCACTATGTTTGTAAATGTTTAAAGATCTTAGATTACTTTAGCGAGTGATTATGCATATTATGCAGGCCTTTATCTTTAGAAAGAATTTTTATCAGATTACTCAAAAATTGACATAGTGTGAAGTTTGGAATAAAATTTGCATATGATTTGTTCTTACAGTGCTGCATAAGCCTGCGTAATTAAACTGTCCACCTTTAAATTGTGTAAACCAGGTGAGAAATATCAGGTCTATTTGGCCTTCTTTTTTTTTTAGTTCTGCAGTCGAGGAGGATCAGTCAGTTTAGAAATGGTCATCTTTTACCCTTTCCAATTAATTCTGAGGTTAATTAGTACATGTTGGTTACTTAAAGGCAGGTTTGACTATGCCTTCTTGCAATTTCGATTTTTCATTTCAGTTAAAGTATTACCTATTACTTTTCAATGTTAGCACACCTAATTTGTTAAATTTATATATCAGCCTGGCTCCATTTGGATTTGATACCACACCAGTGACCACTGAGAATAACCCTCTCTGGACTCAGGAGTATATCCCCCTAGGAACTGTTGCATTGCTCTCTACATCCAGTGCAGATTATAAGGATCATATCAATACCATGGTGGCCAAAGCCAATCTTGTGTACCACGAGTTTCTTAATTCATCAGAGGGAAAGGACTTTAATGGGAGGGTAAGTAATGCTACTTGGAGTTGTCTTGACCAATCATATGAAGTGTTTCTTAATACCATCGCATTCATTGATGCCATGTGTGTATTTTTCATAATTATATAACTGAAATGTCCCTATTGACTCGCATGCGTTAGGCTTTTCAACATTTTTTAAAAATACTGAAATAAATATGTTTGAAGCCAATTATCACAGAATTTTACAATTCCTCAATTCAAATTTCAATCTGCTAGGAAATTTCTAAATATAAGATGGTTTATCAGAATGGTGGAAAACAAATGACAACATTCATGGGCTTAAATTGTCTATGCATAAATGTATACTTTGTAAAATAAAGTGCTTTGTTTAACAAATATTGGCAATTGTGAGAAAAACGAGTTTCAGAGAATTCCTGAATTCACACATAGAGATACTCTTACTGATAAGAAGTTTCACTGTTACTTGCAAAGAACTCATGGTATCAGTATTTTACTAATTGAACAATTCATAAATTGAGTTTTGACTGCATACAGAAATAATCCCAGGGCGTAAGAACTTACACATTCTATATTCATTGAGCTTGAGACATTTTATTTTCTTAAATATTTTTTCTTCTTGCAGATCTGTATATTGGGTGATTCAGTGGGCTCTCTTTTAGCATATGATGCATTGTGTAGGTCAGGGTCACATCTAGGTGGAAGTCACTCTAGTTTGCTTGAACAGGAACTCTATCTATCACATGAAGGACAAGAGGAATCCGAGTCATTTCAACAAGCATCTGACTGCCAATCCCAGCATAAAGGATCTGACTCAAAAAAGCATGACAGTGATGTTAGTGGCATCAGCGTACATGGCACTTGTGATTCCCATGCAGAAGAAGCTGTGTTGAGACATCCACATAAAACAAAAATTTCAGAGCGATTAAATGTCGGTTGTAGTGAAGAATTACCAAGATGTTCTGGTAGTGGTAGTGGAAGCTCATATGAATCGTTTAAATTTGATTTTGATGTCACAGACTTCTTCATGTTTGGGTCTTCCTTGGGTATTGTTCTTGCACAGCGAAGACTAAATGGAGATGAGGACAAGACATGTAAGTTACAAAATATACTTGCACATATCACAAAGCAATCATCAGGGAAAATAAGTGTGCACATATAAGTGATAGAGACAGAGAGAAGAATATTTACAAATAGCCATTCCATTTCATAAGATGGTGAGATTGAAAGTATATTTTCAATCAATTTTTGCTTTATAGATTTGTTGGTGAACCAAAAATCTCAAGTAGGAAATAGCAGAAGATTATGTTTTATGGTTTGTTTCATTTAAGTTGCAGGTGTCTCGTGTATAATATTTAAAAGACCATAGTTTATTTTCAAAGAGTTATTGTGAATAATTTCGACATAATGGCTCTGTTTTTTTAAGTGGCTTACATAATATTCAAGTTAGAAAGTAAGCTAAGATCATGTGTTCACAGTAATTTTGTAATTCGTTCCAGTAATTGCCATTTACTTTTTGCTGAACTGGTCATATACTAAAAGAGCTTATGTGTTTTTTTTTGTCCATTGTCCAGCTTTCTATTAGCACTATTTAGTCCTAAACTGCTTGGAGGGTTGTCATGAAATTGTACAGACACTTTCATCCCATGGTCTAGTTGGTCCTAAATGAAAATGGTTTTGGTCTGGCATACAATATGGCCACCTCATTGATCATTTTGAAAATCTGCAATTGTTACTTTTGTATGGATGACAGTATCAACACGGGGTTTTCACTAAAAGCCTTCTTATGATACCTAGCTGGTCCTTTATAAAAAAAATTGTGCTGATCTGACATCCAATACTGGCACCGTGGCAGCCATCTTAAAAATTTTGTTGCTGCTGCTCATCCTAAGTGACTAGTCATGGGGTTTTCACTATATTAATTCTTGTCATCCCTAAATTTAAAGGAGACTAGAAATGAAACTTTTTATTTTATAAATGTAATTCTTTACAAATTCTAATTCGAATATAATGTTTAAAAAAATATCGTGTGCGGATATTGATTATATTGCAAAGAAGATGCAATGATTCCGTAAATTGCCGAGTATTTCCGAGTTTTAATGAGATGACAGATCACGTGGTCTCATGACGTCATACTGGCCAGTCCTCGTATACAAACAGAAACATGGCAAGTGAGAAAGGCCATTTATAACTGTTTTCATCGGAAGTAATTTTTCACACACACAAAAAAGCAACACCCCACAAATAAATCTGCGAGGAGGAAATGATACATAATTTATTTCAACATTAAGAAGCTTTCTTTCTATGATTCAATTACAGTGTATTTTACATATATGCTACAGTTAGTGTATTGACAAATATGTAAGTATATACATGCTTCATTAAAATAGATTACGTACTGTACTGGTCAGTGCTGAAAGAAATGTTTTAAGCACAGGCCCCGTGCTGATGACTTAAATAAACTTACTAGCCCTGACTGAAATTCCACAAACCCGAACAGTTCATATATGTTAACTTTCAAGCCGGGAGAAGAAAGAAAGAAAATAAATTCCAATTTTGGAGGTATTTCCTCCCTATCTCGTAATATTTCTCTTGATTTTTCGCAGTTAACTCCCGATTATTTCAATATGTCTCTAAATTTTCATTTCTCAGAAGAAGAAAATCCATATATAATTTTTTTATCAAGTGTGTAGTCCACAGATGTCATATTCTATTTTATCACTTGTGAATATTGTAGTGAAGAAATAATAATATCACACGACAGTTTTTGTCTTCAGTAAATAGATTAAGATTAAACATTATTCAAGTAAATTTCAGATTGTTTAACTACTACAGAAGTACATCTTGTAAGAAAAAATTGTCACCAATTAGTTTAAAACCCAAGAATTATCACAATGAAGGCTGCATAATTTTCTCTGCAAAAATATCTCCATTTCTGCCCCAAAACAACTCGGCCAGTTAACACCTGACATTCCTCTACCATATATGTAAAGTTTCATTACCATGATTAAATTAAAAGAAGGAATAAAAAAAATATGATGCAGTATATGTGCCCCAAAAAAACTTATTCAAAATAAATATTAATTCAGTAAAAAATGTTATATTAACACTTAAACTAAAGGAAATAGGGTGGGATAAAAAATGTGGGAAAACAATGGCCACATACATGTACAGTAACGTTTGACTGCAGATTTTAACTCTTAAAATGAATTCTTTGGCCTCGGAGTTCCAACAAAATTCGCCATCGTTTATTTGCCAATGAATTTCTGGTGCTTACATACATACACATGGTTTCTTTGAATTATGTCAGAGGGCCAGTCCTTTTCACAACATAAGTGCAATGATAAGAAATAATTGTTAATTTGTTAAACTGCCATTATGTTTGTGTACTTAATTCTAACTAACTATTATGCAGACCAGAATATGGAAAAAAGGTCTTGACCTGGGGGATAATAAGGCGTATCACAGGGAGAAATTGCACATTGGGGCAAATGGGCGGGGTCAATAGTTGCCACCCCCAATTTCTATTGTCAGCCAGTTAATGTGAAACTTTGATTTTATATCGGATCTCTTTTCTTTTAATCGCTGCTATTTGAACTGCCCAAGGGACAGTTTTATATCAGTTCCAATCAATACAGATTTCTGTTTATACATTTTACGTGTAATAGACATTGACTGAAAGGTTGCTTTTTTTAAAATAATTTTTTTAATATTTTTTTTAAAAATTACTTAAATTGTTTTTTTCGAAACACGACTGTGTCAGGGGTTGATAATCTTATTATTATTTTTTTTTTAGCAAAGCTTCCATTTTATTAAAGTCAGATCTCAATTACACATAGGACAGTGGTGACTTTATTTAGATTAAAATCTTGAAGAAGAAAATAACATTTATTCATTTCATCAGCATGATTAGGTGTTGGGCTGTCATATTTTTTATTAGCACTTACTCGGTCTTCTGCCTATTTTCGTAACTCGTACGTTTGACACTCTTTACCCGGATTTAAAATATACAATGGCATGTGGAACAGTTTCAACTTTTAGTCTAAGCTTAGCATTCGTGTATCCTAGACATTCTGTTTTTTAGGATCCCTCTGGTAACATTCCTTTGAGAAATGTAATGAGTACGGATTGCTGTATGGTGTTGCATTGAAATCGACTCGCTTGTAATAATGTATCCAGACTTCTTTTTGCCTTTATCATTTGGAAAAGAAGAAAAATGTTGTCCATAGCCTTTTCTTAATGCGCTATTTACACCCGTAAGCAATAATACAAAATCGCCATTCGGGATGCTGAAGTCGCTACTCTGACGTCACATCATGAGACTAACCGAATAGGTGCGGAAATTTTGCATACGAGGTCACAGAAATTCAGCTCGTTGAACATATGCCAGTATTTAAATACTGGGATTGCGGTCACATATAATAATTCAGAATAAGGTTTTCTTCATTAGTGTTGTTCTTAATATTCTATATTTCCATGTTCTAAATGAAAATGCTGATCTAACACAAACTATAGCATACTGTACACATTACATTCTGTGTTGAAAAACAATGTTACCCAACGATGTTCCATTTGTTCTCATGGACATTTGTTCATCTAATTCTGATTTTTTAAAGAAAATCACCTTTAAATATTTGTATTGGTTATAAAACTGCCAAAAGGATTGATAAGTTTTTGGGACTGTATTTTTACATGCAACAAATGAAAAGAATAACATCCGAGTCAAAATAAACTAAATTATTTATTCTCCTTTCATCTATTTCCATTCACGTGAAAACTTAATAAGCATAAACTCAAATGGGTGATATAAAATTAAATTTATAAAACTCGTTGAATAATTTCCAGTTTTTGCTAGACAATTTTTAACTTTTGTCATTTTTTTAAATTAGGATTTTTAACATAGCTTTAACAATTTTTCAGTCATATCGCTACAATGTCTGCAGTGAGACAGTTTATAGTGATGTCTGGCACTGGGGCATCATGCTGCAGACATGTAGCATGATGTCTCACCCAGTCACATTATTCTGACACCAGGCCGACCAGTCCTAACACTAACCTCTTAATGCTGAGCGCCAAGCGAGGCAGCTGTTAGTACCATTTGTGTAAATCTTTGGTATGACTCAGCTGAGGATCAAACCCACGACCTGCAGCTCCCATGGCGGATGCTCTAACCAATAGGCCACCAGAGTGGTTAACTTGTGTCATAAATTTAATACTATATTATCCTTTTGTGATCCTTTATATGATGCATTTATAAACCACACAGTTTGATATTTATAGTATCGTGAAATAATTTATGTCTGTGGCTTATGCAGGAATTACATTACCAGAACTATGATATGTTTTTAATATCAGAAAAATTATGAAATCATTGACTAGCTTGATTGCATCATAATAATTCATTTAGGAGGCCTAAAATAAGATATATAATTCTTCAAAGACATCATGAGCATCTTGATAAATTAACTTGGTTATGAACTGAGTTGGAGTGAGCACATTGGAAACTTGGTGAAGATTGTAATAAAATGCCAGCAATGTCATTGTATCACATTGTACAAGAAAACTTTTAAGTTGCTGATATTAACTGAGTCACTGGGGAGTGAAGACAGAAATATCGAGCATGAAGTGAAATGTCCCACAAAGACCTGAAGCTGAGCAATTAACCCTTAAAGTGCTAGTTGCGAACATAGTTGCACTATTGGTCGATGTCTCGTAGTGCTTGTCACTACTAAAGTCATTTTCTAGGTAAGCAACAATGTACACATCTTATTACTTCAACTAGCTATGACTGCTTGTAAAACTATATTTGATTGGTTTATAAAAGGCTTGGAAAAAGTTATCTTTTGTATTTTACTTTGCATTTTGCAAAGAATGAAGTTTTACAAATATTCACTTTTGAGCACATAGTACCTGGACAAAATTAAAGTGGCTGATGCAGAATATGATGGTGATTTCTTGCAACAAATACTGGCTTTTGATAGTGATGATGACAATGATTTTGAAGAATTTGGTGAGGATAAAATTGTTGGAGTTAGCAAAGTGTTGATGGAAATACCAATGAGTGATTTTGAGCCCAGAAATGACGTTGAACTGGAGTCTGATTTACATGCTCGCTTGATGTATAAAGATGGCTCACCTGTCAATGCCCTGCCCCCCCCCCCATTCACTGAAAATTCAAAATTAAATGTTGAGTTGGTGAATACGGAACTTATGGAATATTAAAGACTTTTTAATGATGATTTATTGCATCTGATAGTAGATCCAACAAATCCTTATGCAGATCAGAGAGAGTTCATGGTGCAGACTTGAAGGAGAAAAGTCGCATGAAGAAATGGCAGCCTGTCAAACCTGAGTATCTAAAACTCTTTTTTTTCACATTGATTATAGCAATGGGTTTGGTATATAAATCTGATCTTGATTCCTAATGGGCTACTGATGATGTGATATCGAACCCATACTTAAGCAAAAAATGAGTATGGGATAGATTTCTAGCTATTCTAAGCAATTTACACGAGAACAATCAAGGTGGCCCTTTACACAAGATCATGATTGAAACAGAATTGAAGCCTTTGCCAAGGTTTGTTTTGCAGCCAGATATAAATTTCAGATTTGATGATATTAGAATAAATATTAAGTTGAAAATTTTTCATGCTCATTTATTACTGACTCAGGCAGTCTAAATTTACCTCTGACATTCATGGAGTGGATGTTTACAAAACTTGTTTCCTTTTCTTTATCTGTGATTTTCACAATTTAGATACAGTAGAACCTGTCTTGAAAGACCACCATTTCTGCCATACAATTATGGCCTCTCAAGAAAGGTGATCTCTCATAACAATGCTATATAACCATTACATTGGTACCTTGAGAATATGGTCTCTCAAGACAGGTGGTTTCACATAGCAGTGGTCTTTCAAGACAGGTTTCACTGTATAACATTGTGACAAACATTACATGTACATGATATGCTAGACTTATTATAAGCATAAACAAGGCAAGTAAATATCATATGACAACCAAGCTAGAGCTAAAATTAAAAGATAATCAAGTTAAGGAATCTCCAGAGCAGCAAGAATATTCAGTGCTGACCTTGGGAAGAAAGTCAGAAAAGCAATCCATGGCATGCATGATAAATATATTAACCCTTTGAACCCAACAGGCCGGTTTACCGGCCAGTTGTAATGGTGTATATACCCGAAAGGCCGGTATACCTGCCTAGCTATCTACTGTCATAACCCGACAGGCCGGTACCAGCCTGTGTTATGTTATTCGCTAGATGGTCAGTGAAATAAAGATCTTGCATGAATGGTACAACATGAACAAAATTTCGAGACAGTTTGTTACAGTCATAGTAATAAAAAGCATTTTATAAGCATGTTTGAAAAGAGACAATTTGATATTTGCTGTTATATCATAGTGGATTATCATTCTAAGGCATAATATTACTTTTATTTTGCAAAATTTTACTTTTTATAAAATAGTCAAAAATTGCCGGGGAGGCTCGGGTTATTGTGCCAAAATATGGGGGAGATTAGGGTTCAAAGGGTTAAAATCAAGAAAGCTAGTGGAGCTGACATGACAAGCCTGCCAAAAACACACCATTGGAACATTGATTTTGTTGTCAGATACTTTAAGTGATTGTGTAAATGTGCATATTATGATGGCTGGTGCTGAAGGAATTATTATATAAACATGAACTGGAAAGATATTAGACATTGGAACTTATAAAAGCCATTGGCAGGTTCTTTTTTTTGTGAAGATTATGTGCTTTGTAAAGTAACAGGAAACTAGGAGCATGCAAACTATACCAAGTTTTTGAAGAAATTGCTGTGTTAAAAGACAAAAAGACGATCATGTGCCTGACTTGTTGATAATTAATTGGGATCAGACCAGGTGTTAGCTTATGCCAGGTAGTGGCTCTCCATTAGAAACAAAGGGGTCTGAGCAGGTGACCATATGTAGCTTGGATGGTAAAAGACAAATAACTTTTGCATGCTATCACCAAATCATGCCTGCTACTGCCATCACAGCTTATCTCTGCTGGAAAGGCTGATGGGTGCTTGCTACAAGGAGAAAAAATCCCAGATGACTAGGACATATATTTATAACTCACATGGAGTAACATTAATTCCAGTATTCAGTTTGTTGACCAAATTCTGATACCCTATGTGGACTCAATTAAAGGAAATTGGATTTTACCAATGTTTTTGCCAGCATGCATGGATAAGTTGACACCTCTAGATTTAACTGTTAACAGCTTTTAGAAGGAGGAACTCAAATCCCTTATTCCATGAGGGATATTCAATGCAGTTGATTGATCAGTTAAATAAACTGAAGGACATTGGAGATCTCCATTCAAATCTGGTCTTGGTTAACCTGAAAACACTTACCCTTATGCCAGTCCATGCCGAGTAAGTTTATCTGCAGACATGACTTAGGAGAGATATAATTCAAATGGGCTTTGAGGACTAATATGCTGATTACTTTCTTTGCAGTTAGTTATTTAAACATCTATTCATAAAAGAATGTAATTTGGGAAATAAAGAACAGTGAATAAATCAGCTTTATTTACTAGACATGTAGAATCGTGGTAATCTTAAACAAGTTTTCATGTTCATGAAATTAACATTCAAAATAAATTGTAATCAATCATTTTCAATGTTCCTCATCATGCAAGGACTTATCCTAATGTATATTTCACATTTTTGCATTATAGATAGCCATGACATGAAAACAAGAAATAAGGTGATGCTTTTCCAATGTGTATGATTGGATATGGGGTACATATTGGCTTGATTGACATTTCATTGTGATGTTAAAGTCCTGGTCTGGATCACACACAAAAACTTCAAAAATTGGAACCCCACAAATTTGAAGCATTTCACAGTATGTAATGGATATGCAATATTTTTCATACCCCTTTTTTGTAGGTCCTCCCCAGAGGCCAGCATGCCATCAAGTCTTCAATCTGTTCCACTCCAGTGATCCAACAGCTGTCCGCATAGAACCACTGATTGATTTCTCCTTTAAGCACATCCCACCAGTTCATGTCGCACGCTACACCCGATTTCCTATGGGAGATGCCGAATCAATTCACCTTGGTATGTTAACATCATAGGAGATATCCAATTGTACAATTTTTGTCTTTTTTCATACCCATACTGCTTGCAGCAGAGGAATTCTGGTATTAATTGGCTTGTCCATCAGTCCATCCATCAATCTAGAGGATTGTTTGTGAGATCAAAAAACACTTAACATAGACATATGAAACTTGGTAGGTGTATTTTTATTCATATTTAGATTATCTGTTTAGATTTTCAGTCTTTTAGAACAACTTTAACTTTGTTTTACTTTATAACTTGCTTTAGCAAAATGAAGTTTAGTAGACACATTTGTATTAGTATTTGTATGTAAGTGACCTGATTAGATTTTCAGGCTGTTGTAGCAATTTTCAAGTTTTTATATGCCATCTTAAGGCAGTATGTATTATATTTTCCTGCCTAATCATTTATGTCGGCTAATGGTCGGATGAGAAAAAAGAACAACAAGCTTTTGTTTGGTCTCGCGGCGACTTTAAGCAATGAAATCTGATTGATTCTTGCATTTTCCAAAGTGACTGGTGATTAGAAAAGTTTATTGTGCTGTGAAAGTTTTGTTTTTAGCTTTATTTATATTTACAATAGCTATCAATGGCAGTGTAAAACGCAGAATAAATTTACAGTCTCTGGAAACTAAATATCTGGCTGTTAAGGAAGTTGAGGGCAAAGATGTCTGAAAGTTTTTCGCTTAAACATAATATCCTGTCAGGATGGATGAAAGTTTCTGAGTCTATAAAGAAAGACTATGTTGAAGGTAACTACCTTCCCCAGGAAGCAGAAGACTGCTAAATTTGAAGATGCGGAGGAAGCTACAGCAATATGGTTCAATGAAACCCGCATTGTACATTCCACCTTATCCATAGATAGTGATATGATCCTTAAAAAGCAAAAGAATTTGTGAACAAAACTTTGAATAGATAACTCCACTGCAACAAGTGTTTGGTTCAGTAGCTGTAAAGTTCATCATAACATTGGATACAAAAAGATATGTGGAGAATACATGTACTGTTTATACCAATTTGTGGACAGGTTTTCACTTCCCTGTGAATAGCCCCATCCCCTTGGTAGCCTCAATAAGATGGGAACAGAATGACCATAATTTGGGCCAATTTTAAGTACAATCATGTACTTGAAGCATGTAAATAACAACTATGCAACCAAGTACTGATGCCGACATTGAATATCGAAATGTTTTTCGTATCAGGATGTGACTGATACAATATTTGATTGTGGATTTTATTACAAAAAGGTAACCGAAATGTAATTTGTCAATATATAAGTGTATTTCACACTAGTTTTGTCTTCATATACTCAAAATTTCCATTGTTTTCTCAAAGTACATATGCTACTCAATGCCAACAGGTCACCCATTACTGACAAATTTAATTTGTATACTTTTTCAGACGCCCCACCCTCCCCCAAACATTTGATCTCATCATCTGCCTATGTCAACAATATTTCCATGGGGCAGCAGATGTTAACATAAATGGGTAGGACTGTATTACTTTCTGTAACATTACCTTCACGATTTTAAATTTCCATGCATAGTTTTGTTGCTAAAATATAATGCAATTGATAAAAATTGATTGATGAAAGCATAATAAAGGTTTAATCCTTCCCTGATTTAACAAAAACATTTATTCTGCAAAATGTTTCTTCAAATCAAAATGATCTTAACCTATGATCTTTTTATCCCCCAAACAACAGGCCAATTTGACATATGAACTAAATGCATTGTACAGAAAGAAATTAAGGAACCTAATGATGTACAATGCATTCATCATCATCATCATCATCATCATCATCACCATCCATTTTGATTATCCAGGCCTTTTATTAATCCTCTAATGAGGGTAGGCCTGTCTGTTTCGTCGTGAGAGTATTCAACGCTTTCTTCCAGGTTTTACGGTCCTGTGGATTGATTCCGCTCAGCCCCAATGTCTTTCTGTCTCTTTTTGTCAACTCTTCCCATGTTAGCTTAGGTCTGCCTGGAGCTCAATCTGTTCCCATATTATTGAGGCTACCAAGTGGATGGGGTTACTCGCAGGGAAGTGAAAACCTGTCCACAAATTGGTTTAAACAGTACATGTATTCTCCACAAATCTTTTTGTATCCAATGTTATGATGAACTTTACAGCTACTGAACCAAACACTTGTTGCAGTGGAGTTATCCATTCAAAGTTTTGTTCACAAATTCTTTTGCTTTTTTAAGGATCATATCACTATCTATGGATAAGGTGGAATGTACAATGCGGGTTTCATTGAACCATATTGCTGTAGCTTCCTCCGCATCTTCAAATTTAGCAGTCTTCTGCTTCCTTTCGGGAAGGTAGTTACCTTCAACATACCGTATTTACCGTATATGTTGGGACACCGTATTTGTTGGGACACCATAATTTTATTTTAAAAGTAATTTTTTTGTGCACTGTATATTCTGGGACACAGCTTTTTTTGAGTCGTAAGTTGTGGGACACCTTTTAAATCATTCGAAAAGTACATGTCAGAAAATGTACTCAACGTATATTTTATTAAGTAAAACTTTAAAAAAGAAAACTCCAAGTGTTGTTTGTTTTCACTTTTCGTAAAAATATATTCAGAGAGAGAGAAAAAGAAAGTGACAGAAAGAGATATACCAGTAGATAGTGACTGTACTTTGTTTTCTAATAATTTATGTCGACAAACTGCCAGTTCCGACCCGTACTTTGTTCAACAATTAGTTGATCTTGCCGCCAGGCTTTTGATGTCACGGTCGGATCAAAAAAACATAGCAGCACATTTTCTCACCACTCTTCAGCTAGTTAAGTCTTTGATCTTGCCGCCTCGTTTGTGAGTCATGTTCTTCAGATGTACTCTTACAATGACAGCATGTACATCTGTGGGTCATTCAGCCACTGAATTTTCTGATTGTAAATATCAGCACAGCTAAAAGGATCAATTGATGAACACAATTTTCCAATCAACAGGTGGTCGAAGCAGGATTAGCAAGCCCTTAAATTTACAGTCCAGGAAATTGATGCGTACAGAGGACTCCTGTATACTTGATTTTCTGAATCCCATATATAAAAATTGTGTGAAAATACGGATTACGTGTTTCCGAGACATTTGAAAGTGATCAGTGATTAAAACAAGTTTTTTTTTGCTGTGAAAGTTTCGTTTTTAACTTTATTTACATTTACGATGGCTACCAACTGCAAGGTAAAACGCAAATTAAATTTACAGTTTCTGGAAACTAAATATCTGGCTTGTAAGGAAGTTAAGGGAAGTACATCTCGCAAAGAGGTCTGTGAAATTTTTTGATAATGTGATAATGCAGACGTTAAATTTCGTATCAGGATGTGATCAATGCAATATTTTAATTTGGATTTTATTACACAAAGGTAACCAAAATGTAATTTATCAATATACAAGTGTATTTCACACTGATACTGTCTTCATGTTATCTTTTTTTTTCAGGCCCCCCCCCCAAACTTATCTCAACATCCGACTATGTCGACAATATTTCCTCGGGCCCGAGGATAACGAGATAAATGGGTAGGACTATACCCACAAACTTTAAATGATTTTCAGATCAGATCTGGCTTGTCCTGAAGCGATTCGACTGCTTTCAAAATACAGTCCACAACTGTTTGTTTATCTGCTCTCTTAATACGAGACGTGTGGTCATTTTCCTTGGCTTCCCTATGTCGGCCGACTTTGTATACACATGCATAGTTAAAAAAAAATCTCCACGCTAATAGAAATTCAATGTCTGCTTCCGGGGTCGGTTTGTTTTGTAATAAATTAACCTTTGTATTTGATATCCTGCCAGTAAGTTCAAACAATGAGTTTATGGCTGTTACAAGGTGTGTTTATTCAACACCTGGACTTTCATTTATATGCCGTCTGCAGTCATAATTGATACAAACTGGTTTCGAGTTATTCGGTAAATAGTATATACAACATTAACTTGCTTTAATAATACTTTTTGTATCCCATGGAATCAAAAAGATTGTTATTTGTACTCACAGTGAATGTATTTCTAATAATGATTTTAGTTTGCGAGATATTGTCATATTGTTACCCTGGATATAATACACTCTTGGTTATTTTGTACCTTACACCGTATCACGCGTAAATGTCAGTTGCTTTCGACCAATGGGGCTAATAATTCTCACTCTTTCTTTCTCTATCTCATTCATATGTGATTTTGCGGAATCCAGTTTTCATTTTCATAACATTCAAACCTTTTGAGGACAACTAAACATGATTCGTTTCTCAATATTCACGTCAATGACTAATGTGTTGCGTTGTCTGACGAAAGCTATTACACTATGGATAATGGATTCATGCGCTACTCATACGGAGTTTGTGGATATATTTTTCCTTTAATAAAATGCTAATGTCGACAAAAAATGTGAATAAATGATGACATTACAAGTTTAGTTTCTTGTTTATTTTATTTTATGATCAAATACGCATTTTATTTATCTATTTTATTGTAACATGCAGTGTGGCCAGTTGTTGGCGGTGGGGGGGGGGGGGGAATTGAACATGTTTTTCATTTCCTAAGTCTTGGGACACATGATGTAGGTTTAAAAAAAGTTCACCATAAGTTCTGGGACACGAAAAAAAATAATTATTTTTTCGTGTCCCAACATATGCGGTAAATACGGTAGTCTTTCTTTATAGACTCAGAAGCTTTCATCCATCCTGACAGGATATTATGTTTAAGCGAAAAACTTTCAGACATCTTTGCCCTCAACTTCCTTAACAGCCAGATATTTAGTTTCCAGAGACTGTAAATTTATTCTGCGTTTTACACTGCTGTTGATAGCCATTGTAAATATAAATAAAGCTAAAAACAAAACTTTTACAGCACAATAAACTTTTCTAATTACCAGTCACTTTGGAAAATGCAAGAATCAATCAGATTTCATTGCTTAAAGTCGCCGCGAGACCAAACAAAAGCTTGTTGTTCTTTTTTCTCATCCGACCATTAGCTGACATAAATGATTAGGCAGGAAAATTATAGCCTGGCGGCAAGATCAACTAATTGTTGAACAAAGTATGGGTTGAAACTGGCAGCTGGTCAACATAAATGATTAGGCTGTAAAATTAAAGCCTGGCAGCAAGATCACCTAATTGTTGAACAAAGTATGGGTCAGAACTGGCAGTTTGTCGACATAAATTTTTAGAAAACAAAGGATTTGTTCAAGCTGGGACCAAGGGCTTCTGTTGACATGTATGTTGTTTTTTTTAAAAATCTTGACATCAACATAGGCATGACAATTTTGGTCGTTAGTTATTGTAGACCAAGGTACTGGGACTTTGCTTTTTTTATTGAAATAGGCGGCTTGTGGACATAAGTGATGTCGGTATAAGTGGGTAGGTCTGTACACATATTTATTATCAGGACCTATTTGTATCTGCTCTTTGGTAGTGGATGGGGACAGATGGTTGGTTGGGTTGTTTAATGTCAATTTCTATTGTATTTCATCTATGCTGAATTAGAGTGATTATTTATAAATGATTTTGTACAGGGGTGAGTAATTGACAATAAAGGTTTTTAATCACGGTCTAGTATATTTTATGTCAATGAGTATCTGATGGTTGAGGGGTTTAGTAGGTTGGAGGTCATAAGTGACATTTATATAGGCATAGAGTAGGGAACTTTTGAACCATCATATTTAAATGAGTTTTAGGTTCCATTTTGACTTGTAGTGCACATCCATCCATCCATCTGTTTGCATAAATGTTTTTTTGGCATGGAGTCTGGCATTTGGGTGGGGTATATACTTATTTGTTCGGGTAAATTTAGTGTTTTGGTGAAGATTCTGGCATTTGGAAGGCATTGGTTTTAACAGTATCTCATCAGTTTGGGTAAACTTTGCATTAATGTAATTGTTCAGGCTCTTTGGTATGACATAATGTAACCAATGTATGTTTATCTGTTAAGAGTACATTTTGTGTTTTGGTCAGGATTCTATCACTTTGGTGAGTTATGCATAGCCCATGAAGCAACTAAAAATGCTGCAAAGTTTGAATAGAGCGTGACAAATTAATGTTTTAAAATTATTAAAGGTGTCTCAACTTTTATAGTATTCATTACCTTGTACTAGTTAGTACCTTTGTCGGTACATGTTCTTGTTTCCCACTTTGTAACATTTCAAGCACCTAATCAAATGTACTAATGTAATAGTGACTTTCCTTTTTTTCTTCAGTATACATGCACTTCTCAGTTTGATATCTTAAATCCTAATTTATCTAGGTTCCTGTTCACTGAGATTAGCTAAACCAGATTTTTTGGAAATCTCCATATTTATGATAAATAACAACATATTCATGAAATTCTTCAACTTGAGTACAGGCTAGAACTAAAATTTGATTTCTTACAGTGTTTTCATGGTAGCAATGCATATAATCAATCAAATCAATCAATCAATCCTCTCTGCGCCGTCTGGTGCTTGAGGCAACAGCAAGGGAGCACCATTTCCGTCTGTCGGCAGCTATTGCAGGGGCGGTCTGATAGGTGAGGCCTCTGGTCTTAAGGTCTCTCTCCACTGTTCGTCGCCAGGTCTCTTTGGGTCTGCCACGGTTCCTTTTACCCTGTGGGATCCATCTCAGTGCCACCCTTGGTAGTGAGTCAGGAGGCATTCTGCAGACATGGCCGAGCCATCTCCATCGCCGAGTTGAAATGATCTCAGAGATGGTGCTTGCACCCGCTCTGTGCCGAAGTTCCTCATTTGAGATCATGTTTGGCCAGAAAATCCTCATGATGCGTCGCAGGCATTTGGTTTGAAACACTTCGAGCTTGTGTTCTATGTTCGCAGTGGACTTCCAACACTCTGAGCCGTACAAAAGGACGCTCAACACGTTGCTCTTGAAGATACGGATCTTTGTGTGGACACTGAGGTTTCTTGTCCTCCATATGGGCTTCAGCATTGCGAAGGTCTGGTTGGCCTTGCCGATTCTTGTGACGACTTCCCTTGTGCTATCTCCATCCGTGGCGACCTTGCTACCCAGGTAAGTGAAATCGTCTAGTTCTTGCAGAGGCTGGTCATTGATGGTGATTGGGTTGCCCACTCTAGTATTCTTCCTCAAGACTTTTGTCTTCCCTATGTTGACTCGAAGACCTATGGTATTTGCTGTCTGTACCAACTGTTGTGTCTTCTGTTGAATATCCTGGTGTCTGCTTGCCAGCAACCCGATGTCGTCGGCATAGTCCAGGTCATCCAGCATTGAGGTCAACGTCCATTGTATTCCATGCCTCTTGCCCTCTGTGGTGCGGCGCATGATCCAGTCAATGGCCAGTGAGAAGAGAATTGGAGAGAGAATGCATCCTTGCTTCACTCCGGTTTCCACCTTGAATGGTTCAGTGAGTTGGTTGTTGTGGATTACTCTGCACTCAGAGTTTTCGTACAGGGACCTGATGACATTGACAATTTTCTTGGGGATGCCATAATGTCGTAGGATCCTCCACATAGAGTCTCGGTGCAGGCTGTCGAAAGCCTTCTCAAAGTCCACAAAGACCACATAAAGGGATCCATTCCATTCATGAGACTGCTCAAGTATCTGCCTCAGTGTGAAGATGTGGTCGATGCAAGATTTGCCTTTCCTGAAGCCTGCTTGTTCCTGGCGTAGGATGCCGTCCACAGCTGTTGTGATGCGTTGAAGAATGATGCGGCTAAAGATCTTACTGGAGAGGGATAGCAATGTGATTCCTCGCCAGTTGTTGCAGTTTCCCAGATCTCCTTTCTTGGGAAGTTTAACTATGATTCCAGTTTTCCAGTCGTTTGGTGCTTTTTCACTATCCCATATCTTTTGGAGAATCTGGCAAAGAAGCTTCGGCGTCTCTGTGTCTTCTGCCTTCAGCATCTCGGAACACACTCCATCATCGCCAGGTGCCTTTCCATTCTTCAGCTTGTGAATGGCCTGCTTGACCTCCTCAACAGTGATGTCGTTGCAATTGATGTCAAGGTCCTCCTCTGCTTCAGGAATGTCAGCGAGTACGGGTGGGTCTGGGCGATTCAGGATATACTCGAAATGTTGCTTCCATCTTTCCATCTTCTCCTCCTCCACTGTGACATAGTTTCCAACTTCGTCTCTCACTGGAAGATCGTGGTGCTGACTATGCAATGCATATACATGTCTGTTAAATACGTAGATTGAAGTAGCGATAGAAATAAATATGTCTGCTAAGTATGTAGATTGAAGTAGTGATGCATATAAATATGTTAAATATGTAGATCGAAGTAGCAGGACATATAAATAAAGATGTGTGTTAAATATATAAGGCTTAGTTTATAAAATTAAGGCCGATGACAAATTTTATTTTTTTTAGTTTTCCTAGCACTCAAGGATTTTGGGTTTCTGATTCCTATATATAATATTTATGTATTCTGTGCCTAATTCAACTTGCATATTGAACCTCCTAACAAAAGAAATTATTAAAAATGGACACAATTTGTTCATTGCTTTAGTTTCATTTATTCGCAGGTTTTGTTTTTAAGTTTCTCAGTGACCTGAATCACTCTAATACAATGTTTTTCCTTACATAGTTGAAGCCATATACAACCACCTGCACTTAATCAGTGAGCACTTGCAAAGCTCAGTTTCTCCTCAGTCGCTTCCAATACGACGACATGCTAGTGTAACAAGTACCTGTAGCGACTTATCAGTAGTAGAGGGCAATGCAGTGGTCAGCATAGCAAATGGTAGCTGCTTTTCTCTTCAGCACCAGGATTTATTTATTTATTGTTAATTTCTTTTCTTTCACCAATACCACATATATGTATGTGTGTGTGTGTGCATTATTTATTTACTTCTGTATTTATTATGTGTTTTATTTGCATTAAGGAATTAGTTATTTTGTTAATAGCTATGGCCTGGTCAGGTCAGCATTACAGATGACAATGGTATCATCAGCCCTTTTGATTTTCACAAGAACATCTCAGAATATAGATGAAATAACCTAATTCATTTTGTGCATGAATTATTTCAACATCTTTTGTATTGCACATAAAGCAATGTTATTTATATGATTCAAACTGAAAAAGATTGCTCAGTGAATGTGTAACTTGATATGTCGGTATTGTAAGTTTTCCATGAGTCCCCATTCAGTGCAGGGCTGAGCAGTTACATGCGTTGTTGCATGCCTGGGATACGCTAACATTATCTGCATGATCTACTTTTTATAAAACTATTTTTCATTTCTACATACTGTTTGTTTATATTATTTGTCAAATTTCTTTAGTAGACGATGTTTATTACCTGTGAAACACAATGGCTCCATAACTAACTGCTCAGTCCTGTATTAAAAATCTATTTTCAAAACTCCAGTACCAACTTAGTGGATCACATGTACACAACATACCTGCCATAGTCCCAAATAGTGTTGGGGTTGGGTGTTGAGACTCAAAAACAATTTTGAGGTTCCAAAGGAAGGATGGTCAGTGCTCATGACTTGAAAAAGGTGATGTCATCAGAATATGCTAATTTTACTTATAAACCTATATTAAATATTTGGAAATTCAAATCTGAATAAAAGAAAATAACTTGTCTCTCCTGTTCAGAGCATTTAATATACTGACAATAAAAAAAATGTTGGTAGACTTAGTTTTGTCAAATATCATTCATTATACACATTTGCAAACACTCACATAATCACAACTATACTGACATTAAATAAAACCACACCAAGTTTTTGTCTTTAAAATTTTATAGGATGACAAAATATAGGTTTAATTTGATAGCCTTTGCTGCTGTCAGTAATTCAGTAAGTGGTTTGAAGGTGATGCACAACAGTGTCATTAGTGTTCATCACTACACTCGTTAGAGTGGATGATACTGGTGTTCAGACTTCTCTGCTGGACGCTCTGAGTGAATTAGGACCATGTTGATCTGGACAACCGTAATATTTTCATTATCAGAACTGTATTTAATGCACTCTGGTCATGAGATATTCTTGTCTTTATAGAAAAAGGAATATATCATTTAGGACTGACAATTTTATTGGTGGAAGACATTATATGGACATACATCACAATTAATTTTACTATGTTTTCTACATTTATTTCTCAGTACTGACCTTTCCACTGTGTGACAATCAATACAAATCATATGTTAATCTTAAATACCTTCAAAGATGATTTCCCGGTGAAGTTCGTGTCAATGGTTCATCAGCATTTTTTTGAGAGGCTGCACTGTATACAGAGCAGCATGTAAACAACACAGATTTGACTTGAGGATCATCGCTAAGGCCTTATTACTCAATGTGCACTTTTGCCGAAATACACACAGAGAACCACTCTCTGAGCTCATATTTGGGAGTTAAAATTGTGTTCATAGCATGACATGCCATGTTACGGTAGGTTTGTTTTGCTGCCACAATTTGTTTGCATGTTCAGAATGGGAGGTGTTGCTTAGTACAATGTTTAAATCATTTTGATGTAAAACAAATTCAGTTATTATAGGTACAGATTGAAGCTGTTCCATTGAAAATTCACTGAGCCATAGATATGTATATCATTCACCACGATGTTGTGATAAAGAAACTATATTTTATTTCATAATTGCCTTGATATAGTATTTGCACACTTATTTTCTTCTGTATGTGTATGTTTGCACCCCCATACCGAATTTAAAAATGAAAAGCATCAATGATGTCAAAAATGTACAAAATATTACTAAAACAAAATGAACAAAGAATGGGAGAAACTCTTGTATACAGTTACATAAATTTTAATTAAGAATATTAAAGACAGTGAACTACATCACATATGTTGTTTGAAAACAGACAATGCAGAATATGGGAACCTTATTACCAAAGAAACTGCCATTTGATATGAAACAACATGTTGACAGTGTTTGGATCTCCATGGCAACAATTAGGTTTGAAATTAAAAATTGATGAATGACACAAGTTAGTTATGCATTTTTTAGATCATTGATGCTGCTGCATGTTTTTGACCTTGGTAGAGGGGTACATACAAATTGGAAAGTATGCAAACACTATAGAAGATTACTTTCCATTTAGAAATGAAATTTAACAAAAAAATTATTATGCAATTCTTTATATTGGTAATTTTCATTCATTTAAGTTTTTATCCTAATGCTTGTTTTGCTTGCTTTTTAGCTTATATATGCTTGCATATGCTATATCTGCATGAATCTTTGACTGTTTAGAAGATGATTAAAGTACAACTAATTATTCATGCATATGGCTTAGTGTCTAAAATTTAGTTTGTATTACTAAAAATAGTAACAAGCTTTATGGTCTTAGTAACATTAGTACTGTAAAAAAAGTACATACATTTCATGTCAGTTTTATGTCACTTGAAGACAAATCAAAGTTAGTGATGTGATTAAACCCAAATGGTACTTACCTAACTTGGATATTGATCCTATGATAGTACATGTATTACTTCAAGGAAAAGTAGAAAAATAATGGTAAAGGGCATCAGAAAAAGTTCTCAGTAATGTTCATATTCTCTTTTAATATATACTGGAAAGAAAATTTGAAAAAATACACAAACTGTTTAGAGAAGCATGTGTATGATGGTTAAATAGACCAATATTTTGAAGTTGTTCTTCCATCTGATCTTGAGTAAATTTTTTTTATAAATTCAAACTTCCATGTCATCAATATTTTTTTATAAGGTTCAGTGGGCAGCTGATATAAGTGACCTTGCATGTATATAATCTTTATATGTAATAAATATGTGTATACTTTGTCAGTGAGCAGAAAATGGTGGGGAAGCAAGAGAATAGACTGTGTGCTATACTCTCCTGAGATACTCCATTCATTTCCCATCCCAGCCCTACCACCATTATTCCATGCCAGCTTCTGGGAATCTACTGATGTAGCAGCCTTTATCCTCAGACAGGTAATAACAGCTTGTTTTATTTACCGTATTTTCCGGCCTATAGGTCGATGCGGAGTATAAGTCGAATTGACCAATTTTGTAAATTTTCCATCCTTCGTCCATATATAAGTCGATTCGGAGTATAAGATGAGGCCAGGTCAATAACTTGGCTTTGTATTTTATACTACCGGTAGTAACTTCCGGTTGCATGAATATTGATGGTATCGTCGTATGATATTCCATATTACCGGCAATATCCATTGCAACAAGAGCTATGATTATTCCTTCCAGTTGAAAGTTTAAACCTACGGTAATTTATTTGAGAAACTTTGTCAAATACAATTACGGTACTTTATTCAGAGAACCATGCATTGGTACATACACGTGTCTAATTTATATATACATGTATAATCTATTGCATGAAAAGAGTATCAACACCGTGTACTCACCAGCGAATCTTGTAACATACATTGAATCCATAATACAAATATTTCCATCGAAAATATCCACACACGGATGTAAAATATTAAATAATTTTGTCACAGATCATTATTTGACTGAATTCAATGAAAAGAAAATAACAAAAATTACGTAACGGGTGTATGTAACGAATGATGAAATAGTACTTGTTTGTATATTAAATAATGGAAGTTAAAGTGTATTCTTATAATAACTACATGTACGTCTCAGGATTTTTGTCTCTGAATTCAGTCATTGTAAATTTCAGCACTTTTTCCCATCCAAGCTGCTAGTCAAAGTCCTTTGAACTTGCCGCCCAGCTAGCCCAGCTATTGCGTCATGTTCTTTTGATGTACTCTAATAAATACAGCAGGCAGAACTGGTTGTGTTTTAACCTGTACTAAAGCAATGAAAACAATGCCCATGGCTAAATTCATTACATGTATTTAGATCTAGAGAAGGAAGTGGGCATCATTTATTGTTGTACTTAATCCCATTGATATTAAACACGAGTAGCGTAATTGATGCGGATTAATGATAAAGAACAATGGGGTACCGGCAATATGGTAACTAGTATCGGTAGCTAAAGCCAATATCAAGGTCGAAACAATTGCGGCAACTGGCTTTGATTGTTGTTGGAAACCAAATACAAATTTATCAACAACTGGTATAATCAAAGAGAGACACCGAAACGTCAGCTGGTTAAGAATGAATATAGGTGAAGTGTTGACATTACAATTTGCTTTAAACTGAATTGCGAAACTAAAAATCATGGATCACTGATGATCTATTAGTACTGGTAGTCCATCTATATATCTGATTTTAGTGTAGTTTAAACCTACGGTAATTTATTTGAGAAACTTTGTCAAATACAATTAGAAACATATGATTTGGGGGATTTAGTAGAATGCATGATCTACATTATTTTATAAATAATCATAGAACGCTCGAGTTACTATGGATTACATCCCTTTGTAGGATCAATTGGATCAATAAAAAAGTTATGCCTGTAATTGCTCACGTGTGTCCAACATTATACTGGAAAATCAAATATTAATGTATCAGTTATTTCATATCTTTTTTTTTTTTTTAGGAACAAACAATATGCTTTGAATTAGTACAGTACACTATAGAGTATAGACCGTAAGTGTGCTATGCGGCCCGGTGAAGTTTTTACCGGTAATTGTTTTCTTTTATTTTATGTTTGAGAAATAAGAAAAAACACGCAGAATGCAAAATAAATAATGACAAAACTTACAAATATAAATGCAGTCATATTATTTTATGACAATTTATTGACATAGTAATTTAACATGAATTTGTACTTCTATGTGACCTGTTTTCGATTATGCCGATTATAGAGCAATATCAATAGCATACCGGATACTGTAATCCATATATAAGTCGATGCAATTTCAATGACAAAATCCATATATAAGTCGATTCGGAGTATAAGACGAAGACTGAATTTTCAAGTCAAAAAGTCTCGACTTATAGGCCGGAAAATACGGTAGGGTTTTTTTATTTGTGGGGAATTGGATTGATTGTCTGGTTAAGATACTGAACTCCTTGGGTTGTTGGGCCAAATTCTACCTGTAACAGTCCAGGTTGAATACCAGTGTGTTGCACTGGGCACTTATTCCTTTTTCCTCAGCAATAATGGATCTTTAATGTGCTGATGTACTGTTAAAAAACAACCACCAATGAATTATATTCTAAGAAATGAGCCCAAATGGCATGACCTAAATCATGCAAATCTTTCTTCAAATCTAATCCTAGATTTAAGAAATTTAATTGGATGTTCAACTTCAATTTCATTCATTCAGACCGTATATCACCATAAAAGTCCTAATAGTATGAAACTTCCACAAATGAGCTTCAGAATATTAAACCCATCATTGGAGAGTGGCATCCCACGAACAGGAAAAAAGATAATATGGTACTCTGCCAATCCTGTATTAGAAAGGAGTACCATACATGAAGTACCATACATGAAGGGTGAGCATTAAAGAGGATGCCAGTGTTCATTGAAAGTTGAGCACATGTTGACTGAAGATTTTTGGGGTGAATTTAGTTTAAAAAAATCTTTATGATAATGTTTTTCCAAACAAAATCTTGGACATTTTGAAAGAAGGCAATTTACGTAGCCAATTTGTATTGTATATTTTTATGATTTTATATTTTATACCTTTGTTTTATCATTTTAGAGAATATTGAAATCTTTTCCCTTTTTTGGTAATACGTCTTGTTTAAATTTATTTGAAATTACTTCTCCCTTGTGTGATTCATTTTCAAAAATAATTCTGAGCTTTTCTTTTAATTGACACCATATTGCCATTTGTGCTGATATGTAATTAAACATGTGTACATATGCACACACACACACACACACACACACACACACACACACACACACATGTAGACTGTCAGACAATTCATTGCTCAGTTTATCTAACATCAGAATTGTTTCAGTGAATCAGATCATTGGATTCCAAACTTGACTTTATGTCAAGACTTTAGTTGACTAAAGTGAAATCCCGATTTTGTTGCTGGGTTTAAAACTTTTAAGTTCAGACTTGTATAGTCTTGTGTGGGAGAAATAACCTCCTTGGTGGCTTGGACCAGGATATACAAAATCATTGGTTTAAAACCTCCAACCAGAATTTAATGTTTAACAAAAACAACCCATTGAAATATTAATGCCTGAGTTTAATCAGTGTTTCAGATCAGACAAATGCATATTTCTTTGTCAACAGCCTAAAACGGTATAATGAATATTAATTTTTTTTGTGTTAGAGGAATAAATATGCTTCCTTGCTAATTAACACCAGATTTCATGGTAAGCATGATAAAGTAATTGTTTTCTTCATTACACATCTAGATTCATTCCAACAGATAAATATTTTAAATATCTTTTCACCACTCAAGTAATGACTCATAAAAGGCAAAATAGTTGTTTCTATTTGTTCCGTTATTGGTAATGACATGGGCATCAGTAGTTTCCTTTCAGCAAATTTGAAAGGAACTTTACTATGATGCTCTTTTTATTCCCCATACAAACTCTTTCAGCATGATCGCAACAAAATGATGCAAAAGATCCAACTGACAATATGGTGTCACAGTCAAAGCCACAAGAGTTAAAGGTTTTAGAAATGGTATCAAGGGGTTTGAGATGCTGGACAATGTAAATAGTATTAGGTTTGTTGTGCTTGGGGTGGGGCAAAATAATAAGAATGATGAACCGAAGTGGTATTTTGTCTTAAGCTTTAATGTGCATGCCATATATCCTAACTCAGCATGTGGAAGGATGCTTATTGCATTCCTCCTTCAATACGTCACACCTTAATAACTTGTTAACCCACTTATCATGCTGGGTCAGATGTGGATCCCATATTTTGGGCCTTTGTTGAATATGAAGAAAATTGCAGTGAAATATTAACTGAAACTTGGATATACAGTGTGACCCCGCTATAACATGGTAGTTAAGAGCCAAGAACTCAACCATGTGCCATGAAACTTAACTGTGTTATAGACCAAACTGTGTTATAGACCAAACCATGTTATAGACTGTGCTGTAATATACAGAAGACATGATGTGCATTTAATGCACTTTTTGTACTTGCTATTGCTCTTTTTGAATACATTGAGTTGTTTTTGTTAAATACCATACTGGTCAGGCCACCCTCAAGACTACATTGGCCAACTTTTGTCAGATTCAGTGGGGGCAAGTACCCACATTTATCAAATCCTAGATGCAACCCAGGTACATATACTTGTATACTATTTATATATACATATCTTATGTATAGCATGAATAGAGGATCAACACCATGTACTCACCCATGAATCTCATTACATACATTGAAACCCATGATACAAGTAATTCTATCAAAAAATGCACACACATTTAAAGTATTCAATAATTTTGTCACAGGTCGTGTAGGTCTGAATTCAGTTGATAAACATTCAATCACTTAGTGAATGATGAAGCATATTTCCTTTTCAGTACATACATCAGTAAGAGTGAGTTTGCATTTAAGTCGCCATTGGTAGCATTTGTAAGCACAAACCTTTTTCCTGCAAAAAGGAAACTTTCACGGCACAGTTGGCAAAAAATTCATCATATACTGTTATTTTTATTTAAGTTTGGTATTGACTTCTTTTGATGAAAAGTTCTTTGTTTTTATTGAAGAATGTAGTCAGTTTTCTTTGATGAAAGGTGCATGTGTTATTGAAGTAACTGCTAAAAGCCAGTTTTGGAGAACCAAACAAATTCCCTTTTGTTATTGTGGCAGCAACAATAAATAATTGAAATGCATGAATGAGACTTGATTTTTTTTCCCATTTGCTTAGTACATTTTAATAACAGTCAATGCTTCAAAGGTAATATTTTGTAAATTTAAGCAAACTATTTTACCTGGTTAAATATTTAAAAAAAAGAATTAGCCGTTGTTTGGTCGATTGTAGTTCCTCCTACCAAGTAAGATGTTTTTGTTTTTTACATTTGTGATAGCAGAGTGATACTGCCTTCACTCGTGTGTCAGAAATTTAACAAAGAATCAACGGACGATAGAGACGCAGGTGTTCTTTTCTGATGATAAGGATTAGTACAGAAAATATAGGTGTTCTCCAGGATTTAATTCTGAATGGAAAGAAGAGGAATTTTACTTAGCATCCTTGCACAAATATCAGTCTATGTAAATATATTAATTACTAGCAAGCAGCCCAAAATCTAATGAAAAATAATTACAAGACAATGCCTCGTCCAGTTGATCTCTACTACCGGAAATGTCAACAACAACAAAAGCAGATATCTCACAACATACAGTACTCGTGCTTGATGTCAACATAAGCAGATTATGATATAACAATGCACTGTTAGGATGGTTTGTCAGTGTGGACAAATTGATTATGTAACAATATATAAATTTAAGTGCATTTTATATAAAGTTTGCAGCTTCCTTTCATGGGGCTTCTGAACTTTTCCACTCTAAAGCAATGGTTTATGTAGCCAATAATGTCGCCAATAACAAAAAAATCATAAGATGGTATATTTTGCCTCCAATATGGAAAATAAAATTCCAGTTTGCGACATTGGTGAATCCCTATATACTCCTAGAATGAACGTTTTACACTTTATTTTTCTTACCTTTATGAAGAAAAACTATTTTTTCTTGTACGAGAAAAATACAAAAAATTTAAGGAGCCATGCCATAATTGTCTTGTATCATTAATGCACGATCTCTTCCCCAAAATTATAATAAACTTTTTACTTTTTTACCTACTTTTAAAAAAATTCAAAAAAAATTTTGCGAGCCAAGCCGCAACCATTTTATATATGAAAATTGTGTTATTACGAAGTGTTTTATAGCGGGGTCACACTGTGATGCTAAGTGTTGTCATTGAAAATGTTAGATAGGACCTGGTAATTTGAATTAATATTGTGAAATATTACCAGCTTTCAATAAGAAATCATATAGTTTCTTTGCAAACAACCTTCTTTGTACACCATAAATAACAATATTTTATGAAATTTTTATCAATGAAAAAGTCATTAAATTTCAAAGGTAGCACTTTAAGAAATAAACACCATTTTTAAATAAGCTTTTTATGAAGTGAAATTTGTGTTTAGTTCCATATTTTAATTCATTTCAAGTGTAATCATCATAAATGCAATGTGCCTTCATGTATTCAAACTTTAAATGTGTCAATTTACTGTAACAGCTATATCCATGAACATTTCTGAGAAGTGCTGACTTTTTAACAGCTGACTTGCTGAAGTATTTGTTGTATTGTTGCACTGAATTAAATGCAGTCCTTTTTTGTATTATCACATTAATTACTTTGTTTGAAATGAAGAGGTCAGGGTGGAATAAAAGAAGAGTTAAAAAGATATGCAAATCCTACTCATGTGTCAGGTCAGCTCATTTCCATTGATCAACCAATCACTGATATAAATATTATTGTGTACATAATATATTTAAGCTACCTTTAATTAGCCTACCCATTCATAAATGTGATCAAAGATGGCAAGGCAGTCAGGAAAATTAATACATGGTAAAATAAAGAGCTTTGTTTCATAGATATGGTTCATTGTGAAGAAGCGAGTTTGCAGTTAAATTCTTGAAAATGAGCAGTTTTACTATTGCATGCTTTGACATCGATACTTTGCTAATAGAACAATAAAACAAACTGAGTTGTGATTTTGACTGTTGCTAAACAAAATGTCCATAGTTTTTATAAAAAGGATTGTTTTCTAGTTTGTGAAGTATGGTTCATTGCTTCATTTGCTCTGAGATAGTACAGCAGGGAGAATACGGAGCACAGAATCAGACTAAACAACAAATAAAAGCAGTGATGTAATAAACAGTAGTGTTGCATACATGTGAAGGTTGTTCAAACCAGTTGGAATAGAGTTAATGATTGTCCAGATGTTTCGGGTTGTGAAAATGCAAATAATCTTACAGAAAAAGGAACAGCTTCATAAGGAAAGCAGGTTATTGACCATTATTCTTGGTGTAATTACAAATTGTATATTCAGCCATTAAACTGTCTGGTTTGCCCCACCCCGCTAATGGTATGATCAGTGTTTTGTACCCCATTGTGGACAAGTTATTGAGGTGTATATACCAGCAAATGGGGCTACCTAATGGGTAATCACTAAGAGGCAAATATATCAATGATGTATAACAAGTCAAGCTTTTTCTGTTGTTTTGCATATGCACTTTACATAAAAAATTTGGAGTAAGCATAATGTTTTCCCAAATGTTATGTGTGCTAATATTGTGTGATGAAATTCTGTGTATTATAGAGATGCTTGTTTGTTCAGGTGGACAGTTCACAAAGTTTACCGGTATATCCAGGAATAAATGACCATCATTTATAAATACTACTTATTCAAAGGATGTATTATGAATGAGTGAACCAGATGAACTTGGGCATGTTATTTGAAAAAGTGCTGTTAAAGCTTAAGGAGTATAATGATCAGCTGCATATAGTATGCATACATATATTATCACTTTTAATTATTAAAATGGTTAAAAGTACTGAAAAATTTAATTGTACTCATTGGTATATATATATATATATATATATATATATATATATATATAAGTACATGTACTGGACAAAACTGGTCCAATTAGATGCACAAATAATTTTTTTCTAACCATGGAGAAAAAGGTGCTTGGGTCGGCAATGAGAAACAGGGATAACCACCTGACCAGAAATATTTTTTTTGGCCTTGTCAGATATTCCTTCCAAATTGTGCCTATCATAAAATTTTTACGAGTTCCTGAAAAGAGGAGGAAGATAAATGACTTGGAAATTACAGGGAAAGACCATTATAACTGATTGTATGCACTGTGGTGGAATAGGGAAATTTCAAGTGACAAGTTGTGGATTGGAATAAGGCTTGTCAAGTTCCTGCCCAATAATTCTGATCGTGAGAGTGGAGTTTTCCTGTTCCTCAACAATGCATATAAGGGATTATTATTTTCTCATTTCTTGTATTTTAATTGTGTTGGAAAGAGAAAGTTTTATCATGAATATGCATATATCTTTTGAAATGTATTTTTTCAACCATTTGTCTTTATATAAAGAACATACAATGTTTGCAAGAAATAGTTTGCTGTAAGCAAGGATTGCTGGTTTCAAGCTGGCAAAATTCATAATTTAAGTACTAAGCACAAGTAATATTGCAGATGTTCATGATATAAGCAGAATTGCATTGGATCAATAAGTTCACTGATGTGGCATATTCTGCATGCCTTTCTCACATAGGCAAACTTGCAAACTTTATCAGTCGTTTAAAGAATGAGAGAATATTGTGCATCACCAAGCATGTTTTTTTTACTTCCATTTTTGATTGTTTTGCTTATCAAGGTTTTTAGACCTGATTCATTATATGGAGAAATGGCCTACTCAGTTGAAAAGAGCCCTGATAAAACAGTCCAGGATAACCAGTCCAAAGAAAAATGGCAGAAAAAAAGAACATTTTACAAAGTGAAGGTAAATAGAAATTTCCTCGATTTCCGTCAGTAGATAAGAATAATTTCTTGATTTGCCTCAATGGGTAAGAATAATTTCTTGATTTGCATCAATGGGTAAGAATAATTTCTTGATTTGTCTCAATGATAAGAATAATTTCTTAAGTTGCCTCAATGGTAAGAATAATTTCTTGATTTGATTCAATGGGTAAGAATAATTTCTTGATTTGCTTCAGTGATAAGAATAATTTCTTGATTTGCTTCAGTGATATGAATAATTTTTTGATTTGCCTCAATAAGTAAGAATAATTTTTTGATTTGCCCTTATAAGTAAGAATAATTTCTTGCTTTGCCACAATGGGTCAGAATAATTTCTTGATTTGCCTTAATGGGTAAAAAAAATTCTTGATTTTCCTCAAAAGGTATCAAGTTTATTGATTTGCCACAGTGGTGCATAAGCTTATTTATTTTCTTTTATTTATGCTTTTATTTTTTTAATTTTATTTATGCTTTTTTTATCAAATACTTTAAAGTCTTAAATGACCACATTTAAACCCTTTATTACTTATAATACCTAAAACTTTCCACCTTTGGGCAAACTTTTCAGATTAAAGAAATTAATTAACGACTTGATTGTCATGTATACATGTTAGCCATAATCCATTATGATGCCATGCATCATGGCACCAGTTGCAATATGTTTCCCATTTATAGGTCACATGATTCACTTATGTGAAGTTGACAGTATTTGGTGGAAGTATGATAAAACAACAATCCTCATAAGGAGATAGATAATAATTTACTAGTTTTTCAGAATTTTGTCTGGAGTCAATATTTAATCCAAGGAATTAAGTCTGAAAAAGGCAATGTTGTCAAAAACTTTGTTTTTTTTAGGAAGACTTCTACGTTTTTTTTTCCTTCTATAAATATGTTTCATTTACATATACATCTATTAATTTGTATTCATTTTATTCTCAACAGAACCTGCAAGCAAACCACAGAGGGAATGATGTTTTGGCATCAGAAGACAAACCACAAGTCCTGCACTCTCGCTTTACATATGGCCCACTTGATATGATCTGTCTCACAGGGGAAAGGGTAGGCATTTAGATTTAAAGTAAACTTTCTCTCTACATATACACTGAATTTACAGTAAAACATCCCTTTAACCAGACACTGCTAGAACCACAATTCTGGCCTTTTTATTAGGTTGCCTCTATCCAAAGCTTTGCATACATTCTTCAGGGCCCCTGCTAAAGATAGTAAAAATACAAATCATGCAATTTTGTTAAATTTTATTTCAAATAAGCACTTATTTAAGATCCTTTTAATTTTAGATTAGTTACTGTGTGCTGATTACTGTAACAGCAGCTTACGTTGTTTCAGTTATTGTAATTTATCGACTTATTATAGGTTCCCCATTTAAATACATTTGCACTGTATTTTATTGTACAAGCATGTAACTGGCAGAACTTGGAAAGACATAAACATTTTTGTACAAATAATCTATATTTTAATTCAGCAACTTTGTATCTTTTCAAGTATGAAAGATTTTACAAAATTACATATAACATTCCACATAGCTTGTCCTAATGATAGGTATAGGACTGACAGGGGAAATAACCGTTTCTGGCTTCCCGTTTTCTGATGCCACTTTGATTCCAGAACAGTGGTCTGCTGTTACGGCATATTTTGAGATAAATTTGGATTGTTTGAATGTAAAATCATTGGAACCCAACAGAATACATACCTTGATACTTGTTATTAAGTGGCCCATGGAAGAAAAAATAAGCATTTTTGTGAAGCGTTGAAAATTTTAAAAGTTTTATTTTCATACATTAAGAAGAGGTAATACTAATAAACGCGGTAGGTCTTGAGCTTCCAGCAATTTGGAATATATCCATATATATTTCATATTTCTAAGTAACCTCTATTTACCGTACAAAGTCTCAATTCAGGAGTCCTATCTGGTCGTTTCAGCCATATCTGTAATGACCGATGCATAGGCCAAATCATCCCAAAAATATTTAGTGCATTGACCGCATTGTTGGTCAATGGTGTTAGTGTACAAAACTCTATTTCATAACTTCTAGAAGTTATTTCATATATATATATATATATATATATATATATATATATATATATATATATATATATATATATATATATTTATTTTCATTCAGATAAGCAAAAATAGTGTTTATGTCTTCTCTTCGAATTATGTATCAAACTTGTTTAAATGAATGGTTTCATGGCAAGATTATATCTGTATGGGGTTGTTTCACAAATTTCCAATTTTTTAGTATTTATTAAGCATGGCAATATTCTGTTGAAATAATTTATACAACATGAAATGGTTGTCATGAATGTCCAACAGTTGTGTTAGATTTCATGAAAATAAATATGGGTTCGGGAAAAGGGTACACACATTCCTCAGCATGCTGACGACATGTGTGATTTGATATAGCTTTCATTGTTTGTCCTAATTAAAACTGAAGCTATAAACATGTTTTCTGGCACAATCCAGAGTTGTATAATCTGTTCATTTTCATGAAATTAAGTAGGACCATGTTTTTCTAAAAATTTACAAAATTGCATTTTGAGAATTGTCCCCCCATTCCCACCCCCACTCCTTTCATGTCACAAAAGTACGCCATGCTGCATCACAGACTCAGTTGAGACAGGATTTTTTTCATTTTTGGATGCATCTCCATTGAAAAATAGCTTGATTTACTTGCAAAAACTGGTATTTCAATTTTCATGTCCTATACCTAATAATGGACTGTTCATGTGGACTTGACTGATTTACAAAGAGTGGTTCAGTCACCCCATGGACTTTTGTCAAACCTGTGTCCACAGTTCTTGATTATTTGCAGTAAGATGGAATGTGAAGTTCCCAACCATCTTCCAGAGCTGATGGCCTGGGCAGTCTATGCCTTTTTACTGAAACAGCCACATTATATAGGCCTATTCCCAATGACCGATTTCCAAGGTAATTCAGAAAGAAAGGAAGTTTGAGTGCATACTAATTCTGATTGTTCCCCACAAGTGTACCATATGCTTTAGCCTGCTTAAACAACCATGTGTGCAGGTTTTCCAGCCTGGAAATGCTAAGTGTGCTTGCCTAGCTCATATCAAACAAGTCCTCAGAGAGAAGCATTACTGTAAACAAGTGGTGGACAGAATTTCTCAGACAAGAAATGCTACCACTTTACAAGTTTTATGTGGTTGGGGGTTAGAGAAACTTGTGAGCAGAGAAACATCTCTCCCTTGTAAGCCTCAGTACCGCAAATAACTTTCTTGTTTGGCTCTTTCAGAAGTTAGCTCCAGTCACAATCTGGAGCTAGTGTTTCATAATTTCAGATATATTTTACCATCATGGAATCTGACCTAACAAAATGTACCCATATCTCATCCGAAAATGTTCAAATGGAACCTAACATAGATTTGGATGCTTTTCAATTACCATCTAAAGTAGACATGTGCAACTTATTCAAGTAATGGGCCAGAAATCTTGATTTTAAATCCATATCCTTCAATGTAAATTAATGGGGAAAAAACAGGTCACAGGCCTCATCTCGTCTCTTTTGCCATATTTTGTCCACCCCTGATGTAGACTAACATTGACTTGCATTTAAGACCTGGTTCCAAGTCACTGTAGCTTCATGAGTCAAAATGAGATTCCAGTCAACCTTAACAATCTGAAGTTTAACAAAAATAGTTAAGTTTCTCTCATGTTAACCTCAGGTTTCATTGCTAAGAACAGGCTTCTGTTTGTGGGAAATCACTCTTCTCATGAAAAGTTCCAAAAGTCCTCTCCAGGACCATTTTATAACAACAATGTGGTGAAAAAAGTTTGAAAATTTCCAAAAGTCATCTACATGGCAACATTGTGGTGAAAGAAGTTTACTTAGCTGATCACAAGATGAAGATTTTGTTTGTTCAGATGTAGCAAAGAATGTTATTGAGGATTGTAATGTCTATTAAATAGGTTGTTTTTTACTGTATCCTTGGAGGGAAACTACACACAATATGGTTAGAGAGTCTGCTGTGGATGTGGGTTGAGTCGCAGATTTGAACCTCAGCTGATTCTTACTGAAGAATTACAAAAATGGTACTAACAGCTGCCTCGTTGATGCCCAGCATTAAGAGGTTAGAGTTAGGACTGGCCAGCCTCTTGTCAGGATAATATGACTGGGTGGAACATGATGCTTTATGTCTGCCGCATGATGTCCTCATGTCCTCATCACTACAAATGGCAACACTGCAGACATCAGTGATATACGACTGAAGCTACTTATATGTCATGTGCACACACACAGCTATAACAGTAACATCATTCAGGCCATTTGAGGAAAGTCAGAGACAGTATTTTCCAACTTTTACCTCAGATAGCTTTCATCCCAGACAATGCAACCAGCTTTGTGTATCAGCAGTTAACCAAGTAACTTTCCCATGTCACTCAGAAGCTTGCCTCGCTTGACGCTCAGAATTAATAGGTTAGTGTTATGACCGGTCGGCCTGGTGTCAGGATAATGTGACTGGGTGGGACATCATGCTATATGTCTGCGGCATGATGCTCCAATGCTATACATCACTATAAACTGCCTCACTGCAGACACCATAGTGATAGAACTGAAAAATTGTTAAAGCTAAGTTAAAAATCCTAATCAAGCAAACAAACAAACAAACATTTTATTTGTGTGAGATCCGTGCTATCTAACCTTTCTTTTTGTCCTTTATAAACCTGCACATCAAATAATGATTGCTTTAGATTATTTTAATTCATACACTGATTCAGATTTAGTTGTAAGTTTCAACTGATGTATATATACATGTCCAGTCTTGCCCAGTTAATCTCTGCAAAAAGATGCACATCCATTCTTGTATTATCTAATAATTGACATAATCCAATCCCAGTTCCTGAGGGAGACCACTTTTGTATGACTTCATTTGTGCAAGTAGATGACATTTTTTTCCAACATACTATGAACAGACAAGTTTTATCAAAGACACAATATACCCCAAATAATATTTTTTGGGGTGAGTAAAATCATGTAGGCAGTGTACTTGGAAAGCAGACTGTTTAGATTCTGAACTTTTCACATGACTTGTGATTTCATAAGAACGGTATACTCAGATTTGCTGGTGAAATAGCAGATATAGGTCTACATTGTAGTTAGTACACATGGATGAATAGGATAAGTTTAGATATACCATCAAATTGGCTAAAGTGTGCTTTATTCCAGATTGACATCCATGTGATGGACACTTTGGGAGAGTGGAACTACATGGGCACAGAGGTGACAGATGGAAATGGCAGGGTTTCCTTTACCATTTCCGAGGACAAGAAATTGAGTCAGGGAATCTATCCTGTAAAGATGGTCGTCAGGTAATTTGCAATTACATTATGGTAAAGGGGACAATTAAAACATGGATTATTTTTTTTTACCAGCCATAAATATCACTGCAGGGATATTATGTTAAAGGCAGTATTAGCAAGTCTGATACATATATCCTTCCATTTATTTAGACATGTACTTACCAAATTAATAATTAAAAAAAGATTGGGGGAAAAGATGGCTTGTAATTCTATAATTAATTGCCCAAACATACCACACAGGGCATCACTAATTGAATTCATGCTAGCAGGGTACCTTGACTGCCTAATCACCATCTTGTCTGAGAAGCACAGGTGAAATACAAGTATCAATTTTAGGACTGCATTGTTATTTTTGTTGTTCCATAGTCATCAGCAAAAGGTTTATGTATTTGTCTTATTTGTCAAAGTTGACATTTGGTAGCAAGCACCCATCATAAGCAAAAGTCATCTTTTGGTGTACTATTTACCACACAATGACCTGCTTTTTACACTTCATGGGTGTATTCATCTTTTGGTATACTATTCATCACACAGTGATCTGCTATTTACACTTGATGAGTGCATTCATCTTCTGGTGTACTTGTCACCACACAATTACCTGCTTTTTACACTTCATGGGTGTATTCATCTTCTATTGTACTAGTCACCACACAGTGACCTGCTTTTTTCACTTCATGAGTGTATTCATCTTCTGGTGTACTCGTCACCACACAGTGATCTGCTTTTTTTCATCTCATGAGTATTCATCTTCTGGTGTATTATTTACCACACAGTTACCTGCTTTTTTCACTTCATGAGTGCATTCATCTTATGTTGTACTATTCACCACACAGTGACCTGTTTTTTACACTTCATGAGTACATTCATCTTCTGGTGTACTAGTCACCGCACAGTGATCTGCTTTTTACACATCATGAGTGCATTCATCTTCTGGTGTACTTGTCACCACACAGTGATCTGCTTTTTACACATGATGAGTGCATTCATCTTCTGGTGTACTATATACCACACAGTGATCTGCTTTTTACATTTCATGAGTGTATTCATCTTCTGGTGTACTATTCACCACACAGTTGCCTGCTTTTTATGTTCTGGTGTACTATTCACCACACAGTTACCATGTTTTTCACACTCTAGATATAATTTTTAGCTCCTTTTCTCCACAGTTAAGATTGTATAGTCATTGAACTTGAGTTCATATATACAGAATAATTTTGTTACAAAGGTTTAGTTATTTGATTAACAGGATATAGTGATTGATGATGTAATGTAAGAAAAGTTGTCCACTCATAAGAAAACTCCCTTTCTGTGATGAAAAAGTTGCCATATAATATTCCGATTCATTTGTATGCTTCATATTCAAAAACATTTCCTTCTTAGACTTTAATATGTATCCAGAGAAAGAGAAATAGGTGAACTGTGTTGTACACTGATGTTAAGTTAGGTTGATTATGTTATTCTATAGCATCCTCCAAAAATCTATCCAATGTCTCATGTATTCAGTCACACTATTTATAATCGGGTCGAGATCACAACTGGAATAATTTGAATCAGTGACCTGTTTCATTTTCCAGGCTGTCAGTTTTATACACTCTGTCTTATTTTATGACAATTTCTATCCTTCCATCCATCCATCCATCCATCCATCCATCCATCCAACCTATTTTGTTTCTGTATACCTTTCATGCATCACCATCACCATACTCTGTACTTTATTTGCATTTGCTTCAAGAAAGAAACCTGTTGACTTTTGAGCCTTGGCTCAAAAAGCTCACAGGACCTTGACCAATCTTTATAAATGGCTGGCATTAAAGACAAGATTGGGGTCAAAAGGTCAAAGTTCAAAATCAATTACTCTTGAGAAGTTTCTACATGATGTCTTGACATTTTATTACCAACTTTGAGAAGACTTTGTACATGGCTTACATTTGAGACATGGAAGACATCTATTGATTTTGGAATCAAAAGTTAAAAGTCAAGGCCACAGAAACTTGAGTTTGTGGATGACTTGCATTTAAGACCAGGAAGAAAACTACTGAATTTGGATTTGAATTGTCAGTTGTCCACTAAATGAAATGTTTTACATGAAAAGATGCAATAGTAGTATTTACTACATGGCAAGCGTATACCCATGGCAAATTGAAAGCCCAAGATGACAATACGTTAATTGTATTATATTACTACATCATATTCCCATAAACAACCATGCTTCTAATTGGCATAAATAGTCATTCTATCTCAGCAGTATCAAAGCCATTGAAAATAACAACATAACTTCTTGGTAGGCCCTCACTCATTTACCAGTCAAGTTGTAATTGGCTAGATAAGATGCAATCTGTTGAGTTCAGATATTTTTATGGTAGCTTTGGTACAGAATACATGGCACTTACTTCCACTGCTTGGTTGTTAATAATAAATCCATCATTGTGGTGCTACAGTTACTTCAGTAACACATATTTAAATAAGAAGTTAGAAAAGTTGAAAAGAAAGATGTCAAGTCTGTTTTAGGGGGAAAAGTTTTGCTCATATCAATAAATGTATTTTGAAGCAGCGCTTATTGCAAGGACTAAATGTTTCTTACATCTATCAAAGGAACCCAGTTGTACATTATGCTGGATCTGTTGGGTGTTACTACAATTATATTTTTGCAAAAATTATATTACTGAAACCAAATTACCAATTCTGCCGATGACTTCACCTATTTTCAAGTCAAGTAATTTCCTATCACTTTGAGTATGTAAATCATCTAGAAAGTAGATTCTCATTGGAAGGTGTCATTTAGTGAATAACAAATAAGAGATATCGGTAGCTTAAGAATGGGTTAAATTTTAAATAAACACGCTAATGAGAATGATAACATTTTAGTGATTAATACAATTATAACAAATAAGTGATAGCTTAAGAAAGGGTTAAATTTTAAATAAACACACTAATGAGAATGATTACATTTTTGTGATTAATAGAATAACAAATAAGTGATAAATTAAGAATGGGCTAACTTTGAGCGAAGCCCTGGAAAACCACTGTGGGACATTCAGCATTGGAGGACGTAACATCACCAACCTCCGCTTTGCAGACGACATTGACGGGCTGGCAGGCAGTGAAGATGAGCTTGCCACCTTAGTGAAGAATCTGGATGAAACATTTTCCAGATTTGACATGGAGGTAAGTGCTGAGAAGACAAAGCTGATGACAAATAATGGCAAACAGATCTCAACCAAGATTAAAGTCAGAGGACAGGAACTGGAAACAGTGGGCCAATTCAAATATCTTGGTTCCATAATCACGGAAGAGGGATCAAGAGCAGAAATTTTGTCACGAGCAGCACAAACAACAGCAGCTATGGCAAAGCTAAGACCCATCTGGAGAGACAAGAATATGTCTGAAAACTAAAATCAAACTATTGAGAGCACTAGTCATCTCAGGCTTTCTGGATTCATGTGAGGCCTGGACCCTGACAGCAGAATTACAACGAAGAATCCAGGCACATGAAATGAGATGCAACAGAACCATCCTTGGCATCTCTTACATGGACCACATCACAAATGAAGAAGTGCGCAACACCATCAGACACAAAGTAGGCCATTATGAAGACCTCCGCACCACTGTCAAAAAGAGAAAGCTGAAATGGTATGGCCATGTCACTAAATCCAACAGTCTATCCACAACAGTACTGCAGGGTAGTGTCCAAGGTGGAAGAAAGAGAGGTAGACAGAGAAAAAGTGGACTGACAACATCACAAAATGGACGAGGAAAAGTTTTGCAGAGACACAGGCATTGTCACATGTTTGAGACAAGTAGAGGGAACTGGTCAGATGTTCAGCAGCATAGTGCCTCAATGACCACACTAGGTCAGGAGACTGATGATGATGATGAACTTTAACAAAAAGCACTAATGAGAATGAGTATATCAGTGTTACTTAAAAATATTAATTTTGTTTAATTTACTTTTTTTTTGGTAAATGTTTTTATTTTTTAGTTACTTGATTTATTAGGCTATGTGTGGTCATGGTATGGCCCTTTGTCAGTCATATATTTCTGTCATCCATATAGAATTTCTGTTAACTTCTCAAAATGTGCTCTAAGGAATTTAGCACAAAGCATACTGGCAATAATGTCAATCAAATTTTGTTGAAACGATTCAGGTTTGCTGAGAAAAAAAAACCCAGAATGTAATTCTAATAATAGAAAAACCTTGAAATAACTATTTACAATCCATTCTCAATTGCTATTTACAACTTTTCAAAATTGACTCTACACAATTTAACCAAATTTGACAGAAAGCGTCCTGCAGTATATGGCTTTTAATTTTATTTGAATTATGCTGAACCTGAGTCGAATATGTCCATCTTTACTCAAGAATGATAAGCCACAAATGACTTTACAAAAACGATTTAACACAATTTGATCAGATTTGACAAAATGCATCCTGATGTGAATGTCTTTCAGATTTAAGATGACTACAGTCTGCTTTCTCATATGGTATTTGGCCAAACTTGACAAAATATTTATAATATAAAATCGATTAACATTTAGTACATATTTTACCAATCCACTGTCTGCGATATCCTCCATTAGACATGTAAACAAACAACAATGACTTTTTTAGCCTAAAGGGCATTTCACATTTATGAAAATGATTCTCATCCACCATCAAATGGTGGCCATTGCTGAAAATAATATAAAAAAAACTTTAGAGAAAAAAATCCACAACAGAATTTGAAAGAAAGCTTTCTGGCATAGAGGCTTTAATTTTTGACAAATGATATTGATGTGCCATCAAATAAGGGTTATATAGTTTACAAATAGTTTACAAATCAGCTGCACTTAAGACATTTGTTTAGAAAGCAACCTCCTGAACCTCTGATATGTGTACTTTGACCATCTGCTTTTGCATTTACTATTAGGCAGTTGTCAGCTACATGAGTAATCTGACCCACAATGAGCCTCATGTTTTAAGATTAACTCAAATTAAATTCTCTGCAATGTAGGCACCATGATTTTAAATCATTACAATTTAATTAACATTCACAGTAATATATAGCTATTTAAATCATGTATAACTCAAATATTTGCATAATGTGAACTATATGGGTCTTTGTGTTTATAAAATATACAGTAGTCAGTTAAACTCAGCTTTTAATGTATTATACTTGAAGGCAGGCTCAAATATTTCAGGCTATTACTCTCTTCCCTCCCCCATGCAATTTATATGATTGTTCTACACTTCAGTTTCAGTTGAAATTAAACTGTTATATATATATATATATATATATATATATATATATATATATATATATATATATATATATATATATATATATATATATATATATAATACCACAATGCCCGAAGGAAGGATACAAGCTATTTTGTCATTTATGATACTCTTGTCAACCAATAGTCAATAGTATATTTTTATGAAACTTCAAAGGTCAAGGTCATTAATGGGGGAAAGCGTCAGATGATGGACATGTGTACTGTTGGTAGTACACTTGTTACTTGGAATTTATTTTTAAAAGTTTTTTTTTTTTTCACACAGGGTGGATCATACATTTGCAGACCTGTTTCTTGCAGTCCTGCCACCTAAAACAGAGACAGTGGTCTTTAGTGTGGATGGCTCTTTCACAGCAAGTGTGTCCATTATGGGCAAAGATCCCAAAGTTCGTGCTGGTGCTGTTGATGTTGTCAGGTAAATTTTAATATATTTGTGACATATTTTGGAGAAACTTTCATATGATCGTAATAATAAGGTTGTGGTCCTGAAGATCACTAGCTCCCACAGAGCAAGAGTGCATTATATCCCCAAAACCATGCAAAACTGTATGCTATGTATGGAAGAGTCTTTTTTTTTTTTTGTATATCCCAGCCATTAACTATGTAGGAGCATATTGTGTTGTGCATTTCATCCATGTTGTCATGTTTATTATAAAGTTTGTTTAAATTCAATAACTTTTGAAGAAAATAATGGATTGAAACCAGATTTAATATGTAGCTCTATGTTAAGTTGATCTTCATTAAGTTTATTTGTATTGCTTTCAGATAAAATTTATACTGAGTTACATCACCTCCTAGATTCAAAACTTTGTACTTATTTCCATTGGGGGAAGAATCCATGTTTGAATACATTTTTTTTAAATTTTGTCCAAAGTCATTGTTGTCACTCAGTCCCACATGTGTTGTTTTGACAGAAATATAAAAAATTTGTACATGGTTTTATAGGGTTGATGCTACCTCTATCCCTACCCCTGTTGTAAATATATTCATGACAGGCAAAAATCCTTAAGTTTATAGTAAGGCTTTCAATATTGTCAAGAATCTTTTTATCAACTTCTCCATATATATTGTGCAAATTTTTACAGAATTGTTATTGTGAAATCCATGAACTTAAGCTGAGGGAATAAAATAAATGCAACAAACTTGGCATAAGGAATGAAAATAAATCAATTCAGTATGGTAATTAATAATATAAATTTAGCAATAAGTATTGTTGATTTTATGTCCAATATTATTTAATTTCCCAGTCACAAGGGTATTTTCAGTAACGTTACTCAGTTAAGATAGTTACTGTATATACTTGCTTTTGAGATGAATCCAATCGCAAACTGCTCAGACCCTGATCTGCATGTGCCTTATTTTCCAGCAGATCTGGTTCTGTGCAGTTTGAAAGGAGTAATCAGTAGAACACACAACATAGACCTTAATCTGCAGGTACATTATGTATACTTTTTCTAATCTTGAAAATTTTTTAATCTAGTAATTTCATATTTTGGACTCTGGCTTTTTTGTGTGTGACTGTAACCAGTTTTACTATCTAGTCATTTATGTTTAAGTAAAAAAAATAAAAAGAAGCTCCAATGTCTTCATGTTAAAGATAAAATTATTTAGTTTTTGTCTCCTAAGGTACTGGCAGGAGTTAGGATACTTAATCCTGTATATAACAGCAAGACCAGACATGCAGCATAGGCAGGTGGTTTCATGGTTTGCCCAGCACAATTTTCCTCATGGGATGGTCATCTTCATGGATGGATTTTCCAAGGAACCACTCCGACAGAAGATCAACTACCTGCGTAATTTACAGCAAGATGTAAGCATAATCACAAATTCAGTATTGTTTCACCATTAACAAATTCTTTGGATGGCAAAGGACACTGTGTAGCATTTTTGCAGGAAGCAATTGTTAATCACATTTCATCATTTTTAAAATTCAGCAATCTGGATTTTCCATACAATATTCAACTGCCAAATCTCAACATTCCAACCTTTAATCTTAACTAATTCCAGCTTTTTTTTGCTTGAGAGTAGATGCATGAATTTGACTTTTATGATGAAAGAATTACTTTGATTTACAAATTAAAGACTTTTTATTGTCTCATTTTAATTAGTGTACTTGTAGCTTTCCATTAGCACTTGTATTTATATGACAGTTCACTTAGGCGCATATGTTTAAATTGTTTCTTGGTAAATTACTTAAAATGTCTACTATTATAGGTCAGGTTTCAGAAATACCAATGAAAATGTCTTTAAGTGTTCAGTCTGCCAAAATTAAAAACTAGTTTCTCAATTATATCAGAATGATCCTTGCTTAAATTCTAATACCTTTATGATCTAAACCATATTTTACAGACAATAAAGTCTTTGTAATAGAAATAATTGTTTGGTGATTATTTGAGAATCATCAAGTTTTGAAATAAGAAAAATACATTATCAACTGTTTGGTTATATCTTGGATTGCTGTAACATACTTTACTGAATTTAAAATTGCTTGATAATTTAGCCCAGTTTTTGTATGTGAATGCCTTATACCTTTAGTCACTGAAGATAGAAAGTATTTGTAGCTGTAGCTGTGCACTAGAATATTGTATCACAGGGACCTACTTTGTATCACTCAGAAAAAGAACGGACTTCAGCCAATGTACTTAAAACTCAGATTGAAATATGAAAGTTACTTGCTGAGATCTATTATTTTATTTATCTATCACTCTTCTCAATACTATAACCCTCGTACAGGTTTTATAATCAAGATTAAGGTCAAAGGTCAGGGACATAAATTGCTGATGTTTCTTGCTGTCGTCTTGTAGGTGCAGTTGGTGTATAGAGCAGCCTATGGTTCAAGCAAAGACATAGCAGGTTACAAGGATCTGGGATTGAAAAAAGAGCAAATTTTCATTGTTGGAAAAGCAAGTAAAAAGCAGGCATCACATGCTATGGTGAGTTGGTTACAAGATATGCATGGAGGTATTCCAACAGTATAGAATTCCATTAAATTATGATATTTATTCCATAATAACCAAGCTTTTCGGTGCAATGGTAACATTGTTTCATCAGATCATGTCAAAAAATAAGGGTTACAATTTTTGTATCTGTTAATGAGCAAAGCTTTATACTGCAAATATGCAGCATCTTGAAATTTAATTTTATTTCAAGCTCTTCAGCTCTGTCACTGAAATGCTGAAAAATGCTCTTTTTCATTAAATTTAAAATCTGACAGATCATGAATGAGCTCACTTGTTTTTAAGTTTTGACATGTGACACAAACACTGGAATTTATGGTCACTCTTAATAATGCATGACATGGTCCTAAAGAGTTTTGCACCAAGCATTTTTTTACCCGACATCCGGTATCATACAAACTATGGTTGATATTGAAACATTAGCTGATTGGAGGAATTCTAGAAATAGCCACATGGATGCTGTCTGGTTTATTGGAATAGGTACATTAGCTGACTGGAGGAATTGTAGATATATCGCTACATGGATGCTATCTGGTTTATTGGAATAGGTACATTAGCTGACTGGAGGAATTGTAGATATATCGCCATATGGATGCTGTCTGGTTTATTGAAATCGGTACATTAGCTGACTGGAGGGATTGAGATATATTGCCACATGTATGCTGTCTGGTTTATTGAAATAGGTACATTAGCTGGCACTATCTGTTGCTTCAAGAACCTTGATACAGACTATTTCTTCATGGATTCTGTTGCCCAGGAACCCAGACAGTTTCTTGAGGGACCCTGACAGAGTGTCTTCATGGAATCTGATAGTCTGTTGCTTTTGGGACCCTGACAGAGTCTTAATGGAGTCTGACACAGTCTGTTGCTTAAGGGACCCTGACAGAGTGTCTTCATGGAGTCTGACAGTCTGTTGCTTTAGGGACCCTGACAGTGTCTTCATGGAGTCTGACATTCTGTTGCTTTTGGGACCTGACAGGGTGTTTTCATGGAGTCTGACAGTCTGTTGCTTAAGGGACCCTGACAGAGTGTCTTCATGGAGTCTGACAGTCTGTTGCTTTAGGGACCCTGACAGTGTCTTCATGGAGTCTGACATTCTGTTGCTTTTGGGACCTGACAGGGTGTTTTCATGGAGTCTGACAGCCTGTTGCTTTAGGGACCCTGACAGTGCCTTCATTGAGTCTGACACAGTCTGTTGCTTTAGGGACTCTGACAGTGTCTTCATGGAGTCTGACACACTCTGTTGCTTTAGGGACCCTGACAGAGTGTCTTTATGGAGTCTGAGAGTCTGTTCATTTAGAGACCCTGAACAAGTGTCTTCATGGAGTCTGACACAGTCTGTTCATTTAGAGACCCTGACAGAGTATCTTTATGGAGTCTGACACAATCTGTTGCTTTAGGGACCCTGACAGTATCTTCATGGAGTATGACAGTCTGTTGATTTAGAGACCCTGAACGAGTGTCTTCATGGAGTCTGACACAGTCTGTTACTTTAGGGATCCTGACACAGACTATGTGTGGCTTATCTCTTCATACCTACTTGAATTAAAAGAACAAAGGTAAAAATTTAAGAGAAAGCAAACTTAAAATGCGAAGAATAAAATTAGACAGAAGACCAATATTCCATCTTTTTTTCTTCATTTATTGACTAAAGAAAACACAAAACTGGTTTTACCCACGTAGTTCTATTTTACTCCTTGTGCTTTTTGCAGATGCCAGTCTCACTGATGCATTGCAAAATGAAGTGATGGAAAAAATCCGTTATATGCGAATGGGGTTAAGATTTTTAACATTTGTGATTGTCGAGTTGAATGGACACATTTTGTTTTAAGATTTTAGAAACCTTAGAATGTGATTTGATCTGTTCATCACTTTATTTTTATTATTTTCTGATTATCATCAGAAATATTGCTTGTGATGATCTACTGCCAGTATTACTTGCGGAATAAATTCATATTGGATTAGCTGTATAAGTGGTGCAATGCATCCTCCAAGAAAATAATGGCATCAAATCATCCTATGTGCCAAAATGATTCATTTTAATAACTAAGAGTGATAAGTAGGTTGAATATGAAAAAGAAAGATCATTCTTTGTAACTAGGCAACTTCATGGATCTTTTGCATTCTGTGTCCCACTAATGTAAATCACCAAGTCACCAAGGTCCCTTTCATTGTTTCTAGTTATCATACTTTATGATGCAAGAGAAAGATCAGTGATGATCTTTTAAGCCCAATTTCCATTGCATAAGGAGTTTTATTCTAACCTATTTCATTCTAACTTATATGTGCATGTGTGTTTGTCTTTATGAACAGAATATTGTATGAACCATTTTAATAGACTGAACAAACATTAGGAATGATACATACACAAAACAACATACCTGTATTTTTGTGCAGTGGCATAAAGATATACAGATGCAATATAAAACATGTTCTTTCCAGCATACTTAATTTTTGTGCTTTTGCAGCGGGGACCACTTTTGATTTTATCCTATACATCTACCATTGCAAGTTCATTAAATCCTTTTAGATTTCTTTATAGAGATGTCAGGTGATCCTGTACAGATTTTTAAAAAATTGAAATCTTCAGATCATCTCGTGACAGGCATTTTATTACTGATGAGTTGGTCTTATGACATGGGGGTCACCATAGTTAGATAGTTGGTCTTTATTTAGTTTAATTTTCTTATGTTTTGTGTTGAGCACAATAGCACACATAAAACTCTTGTTTCTCTTTTTAGTTTCTGTCTAGTGGTTATGCTGCCCACTTGGAGACACTGTCTTGTCCAGGTGTGGCTAGACCAGTGAGTGGAAATGCAAAGCTCATCATCCGGAAAAACTGTTTCAGTCTACCAACTCAATCGGAAAATAAACGATCTTCGAAAAGAACCAGTGGTGACTCACAAAGTGGGGTAATTGAGGGGGCAACTATACCTGGTTTCACAAGACAGGAGAGTGCAGTAGGGAATACAGTTATAACTGTCAGTGAATTAGGACATACTATCATTCAGAGTGGACAGTGTAGTCTTGGGTTAGCAGCTCGATCCAGGGGTGTATCACCACGGCCAAAAATAAGCTTTGAATTACCAAGATGATGAGAGTAGATGCTATTCATATAAAAATCCATGTTAGATCACTGATATACATTACCATGAAGCATTTTATGGTGATTGTAATGAACTGTCATAACAAAGCGCTTCTTTAAAAGGATATTCTTTAGGTTTTAAAGACAAGATGAATTTAAATTAGTTGGAGCAATATGTAGTGAGCATATTTTTTAGTATAATACTTGCATCCAATTGCTGACAAATAGTGTTTGCAAATCTGAGCCCAGATTAATAATACTTGAGTGCATGAAACATGACTAAGCATTCTCATATAATGTCTGGTGTTTGATGCCCCATGATAACTGGTAGAGTATACAGTGTTACCTTTGTCAGTATTTATGTCCATCACATGTCGGTTAAGTTTAGGTCTTTTTAGGCAGTGTGGTGGAGCATCTGTGTTCCAGAAACATATTTCCAAATTTGTCATTTGGCTAGTATGTGAAACTTTTTGAATAACCATTTGCAGTTTTTAAAATTTTCAGCAATTTGTTTTATTTTAATTTTTTCATTCAGAGCCTCTTAAGTGTAATGTAAAAAAAAGGGATAGCCTAGTTTAAATAACAACAATCAATACAATTTTTAATAAAATGGCCATACCAAGTTCATTTAATTACCATCATGACCCACTCTACCCTATAATAATATACGAGTTGATGACATTTTGTTATGTATTTCGGTGCAGTGGGAAGAGGTCAATGAAATAAAACTGAGCTATCTACATTCAAAAATGCTGTGTCGATGAAATAAATGATCATGGTTGGGTATTTATCAATGTTTAAACTGTTTCCTAATTACTCAAAAATTAACCTGAAATCCTTTGGTCTTTATTTATTTTGTGATTAGGTAAAATTTACACATTTATAAATACCCAACCATAATTGTAACCATAATTTTCAACATTATTGTAATTTCTACACAATATAATTATGAATTCAGCAGTTGTTTTTACTGGGCTAACAGCTTGACTAACTCTTTCTTATATCTGTGATGTACATATTTAAGCATCATTTGCTCATCATTCTGAATCAGTCTTTTTGGTTCTCAGCAGTAAAGTAAACCATTACAGCCCTATCATTATTGAGAAGAATGGTGGTCAGTTCAATCAACTCAACTTGACATCACATGATCACAATGAAGCTATTCTCATTCAGTCTTTTTGGGTTTTTGTTAATGCAGAGAGAGGAAATCAAAGTCCAAAACAATTAGAACTGGCGTCTCTAAGAGAATGAATTGTTTTGGTGTATAAAATAGCATGGACATTTCATTTCTTTTATTCTTTACCATTTAGGCAGTGTGGTGGAGCGTCTGCATTCCAGAAACATATTTCCAAATTTGTTAGTCATTTGGCCAGCATTAATATTTAGCATCATCTGCACGTAACTCATTATGAAAGATCTGGATCTGTGCAGTCAGCATTTGGAAATACATTTTTGAAATAATAAATAATATAATAGTAAAACTATTCATTGATATATCAATGCATCAAAACATTTGCTGAACAATACCCATATTGATGAAAGAGGAGAATCAATACAAAACAATACTTACCATTTGTATTTAGTTTTAAGCAGTTCTGAATAATTATTATTAGTTTGCTTTCCTATTCTTGAAATATAGAATTCATCTGAAACAGCATTTGCAGTCCTAGGGACTCATTTTTGTTAGCAAAATTGAAAAAATCTATTGAGATTAATTGCTCGCCATCTGCAAATTGAAACAAAGTGACATGGTTCGAAATCTCCCCCCCCCATGCTAAATATTTTACCCAAGCAGCATTTTCAGCATAAAAGACACAGATTCCAAACATGTTCTGTATTCATAATGAATATAAAGAAGTACTTTACTCCTCATTTAATAACCAATTTTACGCAAAGTTTCTATATTGAATTTAATCTCATCTACTTTGGTCGATTTGAAAGCTATATTACAGGTGTGTTACATAGTGAAATGTTATATTCAGATCTTATTGGTAGTTACTACTTGTTCCAGTTAAGGTTAAATAACTACCAATCAGGAATCACTGTAGCTTATTCTCTGCATGACAGACAGGAAGTACTTGCAAAGCAGCAGAGAAACTTAACTCTAAAGTCATTGATATATCAAGCATGTAAACAGATGCTGTCAAGGTGTGCATTTTCATGAATCTTGCAAATATGTACAAATTCACACACTTGGACAAAAATAATGTGCAAGAACTCCCACAAATTAGTTTAATGTCCTGAAAGTCAAACAGCTGAAGTTTATCACCTTGTGTACAATTATATCTAAAAATATTATAGAATAGAACTGGTTGTCAATAGTTTTCCTTCTTCATTAACAAATACATGTACCTGTGGCCACAGCAGTCATTTGTATCATCAGGAAGTATAATGTGATAGGTTTTGATGGTATTCATCCTCATTCCCATGCCCAGATTTTTTCTAAATGAGATTTTCTTTGCATGAGGAAATGCCTTTATTTGATTTCTTTTGAAGACAACATTGTAATGTGCTAGACTTGAAACTGGTAATAAGATATTTTCAAAGCATTCATGTAGTGCAAAACAAAGGGCCTTGTGGCTAAATTTAGTTAAATGGAGCCACCATTAAGTGGCCTAAAACACTTAATAAAGCTCACTGACAACCAACAGGTAATCTGTTTGAAAGTATTTTTCTTTTCTTGTCATTGATGAGAATTGCATATAAATATATTTTGACTATACCTCTGTAATCTGCATGCTGGAAATACAACCATTGTGTCATTGTTATTGTTGTAGGGTTTAATGCCATTTTCAGCACACGATAGGCTATACATGGCGGCTAGTATTATTGGTGGAGGAAGAACCCAGAAAAACCCCTGGAAAGAACTATCGACCCACGAGAAGCTACTAGCAAGCTTTCTCACATAACTACATTAGCCGAATCTTAGACTCAAACCCACGCAGACAGAGGTGAGATGGCAGTGATCCGTAACGGAGTGCGCTTTAGACCACTTGGCCACATGGGGCCCCCAAACCATTGTGTCAGTATACACAATGGGGCACCACCTAACTTTCAAAGATTGAAAGACTTTCAAGTGTATCGATATGTATCGTTTCACTCCTAATATACAACAGAAAAGAATACTGAACATGTAAAAATGCACAGGTGAAAATGCAGAAAAACCAGACTGAGAAAAAAATCCAAATTGTTGAATATAAAAGACTATCCTCAAGGAAACTATCCATGAACTTCAGCTGCGATATGTATGAAAGAACACTTTAAGGAGCTGTGATGTTTTGATTAACATTACATAGGTGAGGCAAGGCCTAAAGGCTGATGATGTGGAAGGTGTGGCCAGCATTAGATGCACAGCTATTGCCCCTTATAAGTCTGTTAAAATCTAATCATGAAATTGATGAGTACCTGATTAAACATCAAAACATTGTCATCGAATACCAAGGAAAACTCTCAATATTAAATTGGAGATGTTTCAAATTTGATTAATATTGCTATTAAAAAATTGTTTAACAGATCTTTGTGCATAAATTCTATAAATTCGAATTATATATATAAAAAAAAAATTGTTATACAGTTACAACTTTTTTAACTGGAATGTTAACTGTACTTTTAACAGAACTTTGTGCATAAACTCTAATTCTGTTAATTTGTTTAAAAATGTAAAAAAAAGATATTATACAATTAAAACTTTTTAATCTGGAATGTGAACGCTTCATATTGCATGTTTTCATCTCGCGTAACTATTCACCTATTTGTCAATACCTCAGTGATTCTATTTCTGCAACTAAAAAAATAGTAGTTATTTGAGAAAGAAAACAACATATTTTTTTATATAACATTACCTATGCAGTCCACAAAAATGTTAAACACAAAATAAGCATTCCATATTTTAAGCCAAAGACATCAAAATAGAACCTTCACAGTAATGTTCATAATTGCATTGTATTGTAAACAATTGACCAAAAACAAGTGAGAAGTTTTGTCCAAAACTTTATTTTTCAACTGCATGCAAGAAGTTCTGCAATGTATATTTGTAAATAAACTTTTCTTGTGTTCATTGGTATTACTCTACGTTGATCTGTATTAATGAGCTTTTAGATTTTTGATGTACATCCAAATGACAAAAACCAATATTGAAGAGATACCATGAAACTTGTATTGACTACCTGTTGTAGTTTTGACTGATATGTGAATAATCTATTAATAAATAGAAACATTATTATAATATGCAGTTCCATTAATTTCATATCTGTACAAAGTCAGCATCATTGGGTGCATGTAATAAAAAAAAATGTAAGTCTTGGTAAGAAAAAATCCTGATTTTGAAGGTGTGCTGATAAATGATGATAGAACATATTTATAACATTTCTTGGTGAGATGTCATTTTAATAATTGTATTGTATCAAAACCTCAAGATCTGACCAATCTGTCAATATTTAGCACCGATATAGAATATTGATGTTGAAGTCAAAAGATCGGCACCATGGCGTCCTCAGTTTAATAAGTGATTACCATCTACCCAAGTTTATTATCAACCTATTATCGTTTAAGGTAAACAGGACTTTTAGAACACCCGAATTATCTTGTGTGTGTGTGTGTGTGTATATATATATATATATATATATATATATATATATATATATATATATATATATATATATATATATATACACACATATATATACATATAGTGGGACCCCGCTATAACACGGTAGTTGGGAGCCATAGAATCCGACCGGGCTATGAACCGAACCGTGTTATAAGCAACCATGTACAATACCAACACATTTTTGGATTTAATTGGTGGGGGGTGAGGGGCTACATAAAGACGGGTGCCGAAAATGCATGGCACAATTACCATTTTTGATCAATATATATTAAATGAGAAAAACATTTGCTGTGGTAACAGAAATTGCAGATTTAATATATTACTTTATTCAGAGAACCATGCATTGGTACATACACGTGTCTAATTTATATATACATGTATAATCTATTACATGAAAAGAGTATCAACACCGTGTACTCACCAGCGAATCTTGTAACATACACTGAATCCATAATACAAATATTTCCATCGAAAATATCCACACAAGGATGTAAAATATTCAATAATTTTGTCACAGATCATTATGTGACTGAATTCAATGAAAAGAAAAAAACAAAAATTACGTAACAGGTGTATGTAATGAATGATGAAATAGTACATGTCCGTAGATTAAATAATGGAAGCTAAAGTGTATTCTTATAATAACTACATGTACATCTCAGGATCTTTCTGTCTCTGAATTCAGTCATTGTAAATTTCAGCACAGTTTCCCACCCAAGCTGCTAGTCAAAGTCCTTTGAACTTGCCGCCCAGCTATTGCGTCATGTTCTTTTGATGTACTCTAATACAGCAGGCGAACTGGCTGTTTTTAACCACTGAATTATGTCACTGTTTAGCTCGGCAGTTCACTTTGCTGATAAACAATGTACTTAAATTGATAGATTTATACATTCTGGTGAGAATCTTTTATCAACCCCCGCATTGGCTATTGCTTAGTTGTGTATGAAATTAAGAGAACATATATCGGAGATTATTAGAGCAACGATTGTATTCAGAATGCATTCAAGACAAACACAAAGTAGACACGATGGCTTCATTACTCAGGAATCAGTAATTATAATATTGACACTTATGAGCTGTAATTTTTCAACAATAAACAAAGATCAAAGTTCTCAGTAGACCCAGCAATTGGTTCGTATTTCCGACGTTTATTTTGGCACAAAACTAGAAGAATTTTGATAATACATTTTCTACACGTTCTTTTTTGCACTGTTTAGAGGAATATGAGAATGATAATTAAACTCTTGAAGTATTTTTTTTTTTCATACTTAAAAAAAATTTTTTTTTTTTGGTCTTTGAGAAAAATACCTGTAATAAATTACCCGAAATTTCGGGAGCCATGCCACAACCGGGTTATAGCCGAATTCGGGTTATAGCGGGGCGGGTTATAGCGGGGTCCCACTGTATATATATATATATATATATATATCAATTAGTGTTCGAAATCAGTTGAAATTTGAAGAGTTATAAAGTGGTTTATTGTAATCCCTTGGAACTATTTCATTTTCTTCATTGGCAAAGCAATTTTGGCATATATGGTTATGGTTCAATGCCTATATCCAATAAAGTAGAAAATTTTACCATCTTTTCCCTATCATGTTGTGCACACTTGAGTTGTATTTAAAAAAAAAACTTTATTTACTGCTAGCTGTTATTCACATATTTTGTTTTCCTGAAATATTTCATCATCCCAAAACGCAAGCCAAAGAAATTGTAACAAAGTGTCTTTCCCAAGGACGTATACAGACGGCAAACCTGGGTGGTTATTAAACCCATAACCCTTTGCTTACAAGTCTGATGCTGTACTGACTATTGCAGCTCCCTCCTGAAAAATTTATATTCATATATTAATATATGTTTTAAACTAAAATTTGAAAAGTGTTTAGAAAAATCCAAATCACAGCTTGATTAACATATGATAAGAGTGGTTTTGCAACAACTGACAAGGTCTCTGTTGTGGTACTGTCAACAACTGACAAGGTCTCTGTTGTGGTACTGTCAACAACTGACAAGGTCTCTGTTGTGGTACTGTCAACAACTGACAAGGTCTCTGTTGTGGTACTGTCAGCAACTGACAAGGTCTCTGTTGTGGTAGTCAGCAACTGACAAGATCTCTGTTGTGGTACTGTCAAGTGTACGTGACCCATTCAGCAAATCATATTTCAGAATTGTATGAATATAATTATGAAAAGTATTGACCCAGATTTGGATTATGTGCTTTTAGATCAACATCTGTTCCACGTAATTTCAAGCAAATAGCATGGATTTTGTTATGCCAGTGGTTCTGTTTTATTTGCACATTTCATTATTGTTAGTGTGGTATATGCAAAGATAAATCATTTCTTTCAGCCGATATTTTGCTTGCAGATGTATCACCAGTTGTTATATCTCATTTTATGAAATACTTCATTTTAAACTGCATTTTTTCCAGATATAGTTTTGTATTTTTTCTTGGATAAACACCACCGTTGACTGAAGTATTCATGAATATAATTGAAATAAAACACACCATGTTATCAGATTTTTATTTTTCATTTACTTGGAAGTGCTAAATTCACCAGTTAATTTTCATGAAGTAAATTGTAATGTTATCAATGCTAGATTTTTAGACTTATCTTACTGGTTTTTACATGAAAGAGAAAAATAAACATTTTTTACATCATTACTTGGAGCAGTCTTTGAACTGTTCTTGATAATACATCTCTTACAAATATAAAATTGTGAAAATTATAATGAAGCCTTAAGCACTTGCATACTACACTAGTAAAATTTCATACAAGTCCTTTTAATTGATTAGAGTGTAACACTTTAACCCTTTGAACCCTAATCTCCACCATCTTTTGGCACCCTAACCCGAGCCTCCCCGGCAAATTTTGACCATACCATAGCGAATCTAGCAAATAACATGACATAGGCCGGTATACCGGCCTGTCGGGTTATGACAGTAGATAGCGAGGCCGGTATATACACCGTTATAATAGGCCGGTAAACCGTCCTGTCAGGTTCAAAGGGTTAAATAGTATAATAAAACCCTATTCTCATTGTTGGTGGGACAACAAATATCAGACTTCATTTCTAACTGGCATCTTAAACCATATATGTCTACATTTTGCTGATGTTTGATATTGTAACTGCATTTTTGCATCTTAATTGATGTTCATTCCATATAGAACTGCAAACTTGTAAGTAATCTGTTATATTTCATGCCAAAATTACAGTATTTTAGTAGGTTTTGTAATTAAAGATTTAGTTAAAAATAAACTGACACCTGAAAAACAAGCAGGAAGCCCTCTCTCATACATAAAATTTTGTACACATCTTTAAATTAAATAGTCTTTTACACAAATTACAGATTGTTGTGATCTTGAGAAAACCAACAACTTTGATTTCTAATTTGGGCACAATGAAAACCAAAACAAACGGGTCAAGTACCATGGTATTCAGATGTAACAATTGCTGTTAAGTTACTGTTTTGAATATATATGTAATAAATAGATTGTAAGAGTGTTATTTTGGTAGTTCTTTTTAATGTAAGGTTGAACATGTACTTTGTAATATTTAAAGTTTAATAATATGCAGCTATTACAATGTAACTGTAATTTCTTTCATTGTTGGTTAATATAAGTATCAATAGCTTATTAAGGAGTATCACATTTTCTTTTTCATGTTTTGTTTTTTCATAATTATGCATGTCATTTTCCTTGGATTCTGCTACCTTTTGATAAAATTGCCTGTTTATATGAAGAATCTACAGTGAGAATAAAATGTTAATACAATACTGGTTATTTTCAAATTGTTTTGTCTTGACAACACAATACAATGTTTTGTAATGTAAATTAGCTTTTTAAACAAAGAGAACTATATTTTGGTAATGATCTTGGCTACCATTTCACTTTTATCATTGTTCCATTGTTTTGAATTACTTATGTTTGGTTGTAGTCAAAGTCTAACCATGGTTATGTTTGGTTCAACAGAAGCATGTGGCAGCCATTTTTAACTGCAGTGTATGAACTGGTGTAAGATGGCTAATAGAAGGTGACACAACAGTCACTATTAATTGCAATTAAATCACAGCATCATATTTTACTAATTGAACAAAACAACATAGATGATTGTCTCCCAAATGAAATGTTGAGTGTTTTTTTATAAAAAGGAATCTTGTTTGTAGTGTCTCAACAGTCGGTCTGGTTCCCTGCTTAGTAGACTCCATGTTTCACAAAGAAAAAATTATTCCCTCCAGGACCCAGGCTGTTTAACAAAACAAAAGGGGGTGATGTAATACACAAAAACATTTGTATACCATGTTGGTTGTTCAATCCAGCTGGAACCATGTTAATGATATTTCAAATGTTGGACATTTTGAATATTAATTTATACAGAAAAATGAACTGCATCAGAAAAAGTGCTTTACTGACAATTCTCTACGTGATTGGAGGATTCAGTCATTTAACAGTCCAGTTCCCTCCACCCTCAGTCCTGTAGTTCTCTCGATGTTGAGTGGATTTTGTTTAGGTCCCTTGGTAACTCATGCCCTTGCTTATAGTGTGGTTCTTTTTTTGGACTCCAATGTGCTTGAGGGAGAGGTGTATGAAGGCATATGATTTCAGTATTGCAACTGGTATCTGATGAACAGATGGATAGAATGCCTAGATCAACCATTTGTTTTGTAATTATCAGATTTAAATCTTTCATTTTTTAAAACCATTTTCCCATTACTTTCTCTTTGTGGACCCTCTTTAACTTTAGTTCTGTCAATTGCAGCTCCACTTCATCAATCAATATTGTTCAAGCTACTGTTCTCTCCTTCCACTTTGCTTGAACTGGTTTGCCATTGCAGTAGTCAAATGTATCCCTCCTTGGAAAATTTCCATCAAGGAAAGAATTGGCTAGCTAATTCTTCCCTCCCCCCCCCCCCCCCCCCCCCCCGCTCAATCTGAATGTTTTCCCATGGGGAAAGAATTAGGCAGTTGTTTAAGGAGTTGTGTATTTTGTGCAAAAGTAATTGAACATGTAGTAGCATATGGTAAATGTTCGATAGAGAGCTCATGTGGTAATGTATGACCTATTGCTGTGAAGTGAGGCAAGGCACTTCCGTAGGTAGGCTTTACACAGTGTCTGAATAGCTAGTGTGTTCTGCGTAATGTGAGTGAAGGAATTTTATATACATCTAGGAAGTGGTACATATAGTGATTTAGGGATAATTTTGTCTTTTAAGAAAACAAGATAGAGTGAGACATGACAGTCTGAAGAAGAAAGTCCAGAATAAAAGATTAGACAAGTCCGGAAGATGAATAAAAAGAGACTAGATGAGTGAAGTCCGGAGAAAAAAAAGAAAGATGGACTAGTGAAGTCTAGGAAAAACAAAAAGACAAGTGATGAGTGAAGTCTGAGAACAATGAGACATTCGGAATACTCTATGAAATAGGAAAAGTTGAACATTTTTGAGAAGGTGATGCAATCAGTTGTGGACATTGCACTCTTTTCACCACTCATTATAGTGATGAAATCCAAATTAGACACTGCTATTAAATCCTGCTAATGTTGAATTGAAATTACCACTATTAATTTATTTGATTAAATTTGTTATTTTTTTTATGTCTAATGGGCCTTTGTTTGCATTATTTCTTCCCAATAATCTTGCCCAGTTCTTTGTTGTTATTATATCTTTAGACTCGCACCAGGTCATAACATTAAGGGAGGTCATTTCCTATATACCGTAGCTAAGTCCAATTAACTACCCCTCTTACTAAAAAGGGGCTGTTATAATAGTATTGTCAGGAGACCCTGCCAAACACCCTAAAATCCTTCAGTTCCCAATAATCTCTTCTGACGGGACCACTCTACTCATGGACAAAGGGAGCATCACAAAAAGGCGGAAGGAATTCTTCTCCAACCTACTGAACATGCCCTCCACCATAGACTCTGCAGCGTTAAGATACAATTGTCCTACAGCCAACAATCTTGGACCTGGACTTGCCTCCTTCCATGGAAGAAGTCGAGAAAGCCATCAAAATGACAAGCTTTGGCAAGGCACCAGGTGCAGATGAAATTCCTGTTGAACACTTCAAAGCAGCTGGACCTAAGGTACTTGAGGCTCAGCATCCTGATCAGCATTTGGAAGAGTCCATGCCACAGGAGTTCAAAGATGCAATGATTGTCACTTTATACAAGACAAAGGGAACAAAGATGGCTGTGGCAACTATCAAGGCACATCACTCCTGTTAACTGTAGGCAAGATAATGTCATGCGTCCTTTTCAATCGTCTGGTCAGTAATGTCTGGGATGCCATACTGTCGGAGGCCAAATGTGGCTTCAGACTAGATTGAAGTGCAATCGACATGATCTTCACGAGGAGACAAATACAGGAAAAGTGCACTGAACAAAACATGAACTTCTACAGTGTTTTCATAGACCTCACAAAGGCCTTTGATACGGTCAACAGAGATGCACTATGTAGTGCTAAAAAGTTGCATGAACATTAATTGAAAGGTGTGTATTATTCTGTGTAAGTGATTTTTGAAAGATTATTAGTCTGAAATCGTAATCTGTATTAATGTAAAGGCTCATTTGAAATAAACCCTATACGAGTTTTTTAAGTGAGCCATTACATGTATTATATTTCACATGTGGGCCTTAAGCAGATTATGAAATAGTTCATTTATGAAAAGAAACCCAAACCCAACTTGTGTGGAAAGAAACAGCTAGCTAGCTGATTCTCTCCTCCTCCCAGTTTGTTAAATGACCCATTATTTGTGATATTTCACTTGTAAATCTTGAGTGTATTATCAAAATGTCCGTCAATGAAAAGAAATGCTTTGGTTGTAGGATGAAAAGAACCACTAGCTGATTTTGTTCCTTATTTGTTAAGTGACCCATTACATGTATAATATTTAATGTGTGCATTAAGCTGATTACCCAAAGAGTCCATTAATGAAAAGAAACTAACTGGTTGTCAGTGTGTGTTTGGGGAGATGAAATATCTTGAGGATAAAAGAATCAGCTAACCAATTCTTTCCTTGGGGAAACTGGAGTGCAGGGTGGGGAGAATTAGCTGTTACACTGTATCTCCGGGGTTTTGTGGATGGACTCTAACAGTTTTAAATTACCATGATGACACTTGCCAATGAGAGGCTTACTGAAATGGAACCAAAATACCATACCACCTGTATTTTGGTACACATCTTTTCATCTGCTGACATGACTTGGATATCAAACACAAGACAAATATTATGTTCTTTTATAAATATGTCTATGAATTTCTGTAATCTGTTGAGCTTTACACATCATGGACTAGCTCTGGACTTTGGAACTATTTTCTTTGACACAAATAAAGCATTGCATCATGTTTTGGAACTTGGGATTGACTTGCACTTGGAAATATTGGCATTTAAGAGTGATAGGTAATGGATCCAGATTTTTCAGATTTATAAAATATTAATGCAGCTCCTTAAAAACTTGATCATTGGACCATTACTGCTTTAGTGCATATAAATAATATTGTAAACAATATACTCCACCTTTGTAATCCAAATAGAGTGAAATTCTAAATCGGATATTCATAAGATACATGACTGCTGTCATCAGTGGCTAGTGATTATTATCCCATATAAACATTGTTTATAACACGAAAACGTAATCCAAATAATCATCCAATACTGCATATCATATATTCAAGAAGTATCCAAACAAAAACAGTTGTTGTTATAGGGTTTAACGCCATTGTTCAGCACAAGGTAGGTTATACATGGCAGCCAGTACTAATGTTGGAGGAAGAACCGGGAATCCCCCCGGAAAGAACAACCAACCCATGAGAAGCTACTGGCATGCTTTCTCACATACCCACAATGGCCGAATCTGAGACTCGAACCAACACTGGTGAGAAGGCAGTGATCTGTAATGGAGAGCGATTTAGACCACTCTGGACTCCCAAAAATAGTTATTATACTGTCTATAAAGCCACTTGACATGCGTGTCAAGTATTTATCTGAAAAGTGTTGGTAGAAAGAAAATACTCTGAAGAAACTATAACATTGTTTATCATATTTCTTTGGAAAGAATAAAATATCTTTTATTCTTTTTTTTTTCTTTTTACTATGCTGATTATATCTTGGATAAAATATACTTTGCAAAAAAACAGATTCATTAGAAATAAATTGGTAAGCTACAAGAATATTAACAGGCACTACCAAGAGTGGGTCCTGAATATCACAACTGGGTTGGAGAACCTAAATTGTTGATGCTGAAAACAAACTAATTCAGTTTACAATGTGCCATACTTCCAAGATGTAACTGGACCAGCTGTTACTAACAATTAGTCCAACACCAGTCAATCTGATACTATTTGATCTCTTTTGCACGGAATCCTGTATCAAAATTTGTTTTTCTTATCTATTTTTTTGACACTTAATCAATAGAAGCAATATACTAACTTTGGAGAAGATTAAGAATGAATGGTACAATATATGGTCCTTTTTTTGTTGTCCGAGTTGATTATAGGTTAGGCATGCTATCAAACAAAAATCAAACCAGTTTTTTGTTTAAAATCATTCTGGACACGATGGTAAAAATTTATCCCTCAGTAAGGAAGGTAACCTTTGGTTTAATCAAGTATACGTGTTAAACTTTTATTACATGTATTTCATTTTTTAATTCCTAAGTTCAGTATGATGGCATCTACAATCATTAACAAAGAAAAACATATGAAATATCCTAAGGTTTATTGTTTAATGATGATGAAGAACCAGGATTCATGATCTTGTCATTCACATACAATCAACAAGACTTAAATTTACAAAAGATTTTTAAAAAGGGAGTGACAGAGGATCCATTACATAAAATTGGGTCTATTAAAACTTTCAATATTGATCGAGCAAACAGCTACAATTGCTGGTCTTGTACGATGGAATCATTTTAACAAAATATTGCATAACAAAAACTGGTTACCATTCCTGTTTGTAGTCTAGGTAACAAACTATTAATCTTGATATGATTTTTCATTGGTACAATTTAGCGCATTTCTAACATGTACTAGTTTTAAAACAAAAACAAAAAATAATTCTTTAAGTCTCACTTACATTTTCAACCTACATGAAGAGATATGCACCCTGTCAATGAGAAAACCACACTTCCATAAATAAAAGCTGAAAATTTTTAAGCGGGATTTGGGGGTCCTCCTCTAATGGGGACTCAAGGGGCAGCATTCCGAATTTGGGTGTCGAGGCCAAAAACACATTTTACATTCACAAAAAATGCTCCTGGTGCAATTGTCATCATAAAATAAACCAAAACAATCTTTGAAAATATACAAAAAATGTACAACTTTAGTCCAACAATTTCACAATATTTATTGTCACATGAAATTGTTCTCCAATACTATTGGTGCTGAAATTATTTCATGTGCTGTCAGTGTTCACAGCATAATTAAGTCACAATAATTTGTTAATTTTTGCAGCAAATATAATATACTTCTCTCTCTTCATAACAAATCTGTAAAAACACACACACACACACAAGTACATCAACTTATTACAAATAATTCTATAAATTGTCTTTATCTCCACTGGACACAACCTGTTGATATCCCAGTTGAGAGCTTTTTGAGGTTTTGACAACAATTTCTTATGCCTTTCTTTTTGTCCCCACTGACTTGTTTGGCTCAATGTGCAGTCGTTTCTCTTCCTTCTCAGTGAGATCCTTTTTTCCTTTTAAGCTGATGTGTTGGAGACATCCAGTGCACATATTCGGACAGGGCTACATATCTTCTCTCATCAGACATGATTTTTATCAGTTTTAAAACGGAATTCCTCTTTTCTCCTGACTTGAATCCGCTTTTTCTTTATATAGTCCGTTTTTTTTTAAAATAATGTCCGATCCATTTTTTTCCCCCGGTTTTTAATCGTTCTTTTCAGTCCTATTCCGCAACAACCCATGTAACGTATTCGCTCCATATACTAGTTAGCCCACGACTCTCGTAAAGATTATTCTGATTGGTCAAAAGTTTAAATTCATCCAATGATCTTCGTGTAAAGGAAACTGATGGCAATGGGGAAGAAAAAAAATGTGTGCTTGCAAATATGACGTACCTAGTTTTCGAAAGAGACAATGACACGAAAAGTTTAAAGGTTTTAAAAAAAACTGAAGGAAATGGCTGGAGCTAATTGTCGACGTAAATTTAGTTCGTCAGTTTATAAGAAAACTGAACGCTTGAGGACTGGCAATTTGTGCCCTCTGCAATATATACATTACAGAAGTCGTGGTTGGATGAGTCTGGAACCGCACCTACAAATGAAGCTGCATACGGAACAAATGAAGCACTCTGTCAGAATATGTGCACTGCATGTCGCCAATACATGCTGGAGCTTGAAAGGAAAAAGGCTTTCGTTGAGACGGAAAAGAAACGATTGCACATTAAATCCAGCAAAACCATTGGTGACAAAAAGGAACACTAAATAAATTTTTCTTAAAGCCGCAAAAAGAGCTCAACATGCATATCAACATGTTGTGTTCAGCGGACAAAAAGACAAGTGAATATATGGGATTATTAGTATTTAGATGATGTACTTTGGTGTTTACTTTACATTGGGGGCGCTCACCAGTTAGTATGTACTTTTCAGATAGTGACGCATGTGAGGTGAAGTTGTTTGCATTTGTAACATGTAAAATGGAGATAATGTTGGCATATCTCGATGCTACTTTGATGTAATGTGGCTGATATTTCTTTGGATACTGCACTTGTGGAAATTGTACATGATCTAAGCACATGGTATAACAAAATGGATGCTCCCATGTGCATGAAAAATTAGCCAGAATTAATCAAAAGTACACTAACTTTAGCAGTTATTAAACTAGGGAAAACGAATTTTGCTGAAGTAGGCAATAGCAGCTTCTGAAAGTGCAATGAACAAATTACAAAACATCTGAAAAGTAAAAAAAGTTATCAGATCATTTTTCTACAATTTACCTCTGAAGTCCAGGAAGTGAAAATGACCATGTGGAGCTAGCAGTTTTTTTTTTACATGAGCACATCTTAAGTTAGCCCAAGCTGTATACTCTAGAACCAAAAGTACACCCATCAATCATACATCAAAATAAAGGGAATTGAAAGTTCTTCTCCCAACACCTAAGATATACAAAGTATTTATTATATTGCCAGTATAATCAGTGAAGAAATCCTGGAAAATTCTTTTTCTTTAAAATTTTAACCCTATGCAAAGTACAAAACTGTATAGCGCCACATTAAAGAACCACTCAAGATGTGTTGTCAACTTATTGAAAAACTTGTCATATCCTGCAGTCAATTTCAAACATATTGATATATTATACATGGTATTTACTTCCAAAATGACAACCGCATAGTTAATTTACTATACCCCTCTGAAGTAAGTTAAATGTAGCTTCATGATGTCAAAACTGTATTCTAACGTCACTGGGAAATGCTATAATTTTGACATGAAAGAAAGACATTCAAGAGTAAATGCATTTGAAGTATTTGTTTTATTTTTCAATTAAAACATTAAATAATGTATTCTGATCATTTCCCAAGTTGCAAACTATACTTTGGTCATGTTTACATGTAAACCAAGTGAGAAAAGTGAGGAAAATTCCATAAATTTTGAGGCAATAGTGCAAAACTTTTCCAGCATTGAATTAAGAAAAATAAGTCCTTGATGCTACAACTTGATAACAGTAGACATAAATATATATTTTGTTTGTAAATAATTACTTTTTTCTTTGGTACTGGTAACCTAATTTGAATCTGCACTAATGTTTGTAATGGAAAGTCAAGGGCAATTAACTCCTGGTGAGACCATTCCATGGACACGGAAGGAATGTGATTGGTGATTACATACATAAATGATTACTATGAAAATGAAATAAGTGGACTGCTTTATATGGTGAAATAATGATAAAAATCCAAACATGCAGACTTTTATGCACAAAAGGGGTGTGTGTGTGCTTCCTAACAATTTCAAGCCCCAGCCTGACTATGATGTTACATCCTGTCTAAGATCCATCACAACCAGGAACAACAGGTAACCATGATGTCACAAATACTACATCAACCTACATTAGCCACTTCTTAAGAAAACATGGCTGCAGGAAGACCTAAGAAAAAACCAAAGCATCCACAAGAGTTTAGACAACATTATCAACCATGGGTCTATGGTGTGCGAGTATGCAACAGTGACCAACCAGGATTCAGGTCGGAATCATGCTCTGCAGCTCCACAACTAAAGCGCCCAAGGTATGATGTGTATGAAGAATCTCTATCTTCCTGTGGCCCAAATCTAGTGCCATCCAAGCTTCGCCCTGAAAAGGAGAACAAAATTGAAGCAAACTTCATTGTTGGTACACATGAAGCAACTGGTGATGACAACATGAATGAAAATGTCATCATAAACATAAAGCAAGTAAATATGATATTAGAAAAATTGTGCAAAATGCATGACATTGTTGGAGATTGCAAGGAATATATCCCACACATGAAGAGAGGTAAAAGTCAAGGACTGTGTACATTTCTGACAGTTAAATGTAAAAACTGCAATCTACAGGAAGCAGATCAGGCAGCCTTTCCCAAAAAGTGTAAAGGACAGAGAAAGAGAGGTCCAGTCACAGGCAATTTAAACGAGATGTTGGCACGGTCTTGCTACAAGACTAAAGTTGGAGTGACTGACCTAAGATTTATCATATATTGCTTAAATATTCAACCTCATTCTTCCGGTTTTTTTATATAAAAAAGTTAACGAAATGTCAAATACAATAATATCTGTAAATGAATCGACTTTAGTAGAAAATCAAAAATTTGTTCATGAGGTTAATCAGCTTAGAGCTAACATACAAAGGCATGATGTACAGACACTGCATACAACCACAGACCACAGAGTAGAGGTGAGTCTGCCACGCAGTCTGTGGCTATAGTCATGGAGCATTCCACAAGTAGAAAACTTCCACTCTGCGTGTCCATTGCAAGCAAACTGTGTGGAAAGAACACATGCCAACACCTAAACTACAAAAAAAATCATTGCACAGAAGACTTGATGTCCTCAGCAGAAACTAAATTTGCAAAAGAAAATTTAAATAAGCTTGAAATGTTAAACATACTAAAGATTGATTCTTTAACTTGTGATGCAAGCGCCCAGCTTGAAAAAACTGTCAGGGAACATTCAGCAAAGGTTCAGAGACCCATACGTCAATTTACATGCTACGTGCATGCAATGCGAACACTGCAAAAGCATCTTAAAAATGTACATTTAATTGGTCCTTTCCCTGGTAAGGACAAACTTCTCTTTCAGCAAAAACTGGCAACTGCTATCAGGAGAAGAGTACATTTTGAGCTTATACGAATACGACATGTCACTTCTGAAGATGCATTTTTGGCCATGGCAAAGGCAGCTGTCCAAAATATTACTAAATGTTTCAGCAATGAGCATGGAAATTGTCAAAACACTTCCTCAGTCTGCCTTGCCCATTTAGCATCATATTCATCAAAATTTCTGCCATACGGTAAACATTTAAATCTTTCTTTTGATACTTAAAAGCTTCAATCTGTTCTAAAAAAATTTCTCTGATGTCAAGCTAAGTAAAATTTCCTGTCTTCTAAACACAAATAAGTGTAAGAGCCTGCACAACAGGATTTTTACCTATGCACCTAAAACATCAGTATGGAGCAGAAATTTTGATGCATTGTCATTCAGCCCTTCATAGCTCTGTGTATGGTATTGGAAAAACTACACTCCTATTGGCCAAGTCTCGTGGAATTGTTTCTAATCAATCTGATCCAGTATTTCACCACATGGTAGAACGAGATCAAAGAACACTAAAAGATAGGGAGAGGAAATAGAGTCTTCAGTACAAATACAGACGCTACATCAAACGCAAACAAAAATGCAACAGAAAACTTGTACAAAATTCAATGTTTGCCAATTCAATAAATAATCTTGTAACCAATGAACATTCATATACACTGTACTTTAAATCCTTTAAATTAACACATGTAACAATTATTAAATGTACCTGACAATCACAGTATACACCTCCCATAGCCTCTATGGCCTTGGCATTCACCATTGGCTTTACATGATTTTCTAGCCATATTTACTCTTTTTGGTTCAAGTGATAAATGATCAGGATTTATGCATGTTTTTGTATGGCATCGATGTGATGCCTCACACTGAGATGGTAGAGATTTTACCATAGTTTCGACATATAAATTTAGTCGGTGAGCCAAAACAGCCTTTCTTTTCCCACGAAAGGTTACATAAATTATTCCATAACCATGGTCATGTGGGCCTGTCCAAATGTGACGCTTGTGACTTGTGTATGTCGAGCTAAAGCTCTTTTCAATGTCATTAATTCTTGAGCTGTTAATTTAGTTTGAAATATTTCTGACATAGCTTAATAAACCAAGACCATATGATACTACAGAATTTTTTAATCTGAAAATAAAAATGTATTAAACACCATAACAATATTTTTGTTCTGTTAATAATGTTATTTGACAATATAAAAAAATCAAAATTCTTACAAGTTCAAAGAAGAACTGATAGCATCTTATTTGAGAAAAGTGAAATTAATGAAAAAAGAATGCTACACAGAGGTTTCTAATTGCCACTAGTCTATGTCGTATTGCGTAAAATAGCAAGGGACATAACTCTTCTCAAGCCCACCTGCAGCCACTTAATTAAAGCAGAATTTGGAATGAAAAGACATTTAAGTTCTAAACTGCATAAATTTAAACTAAATGAGCCAATATTAATACAAACAGCAATAAATATAACTCCATGGGTATACACCTGAATGCTCTTTATGGGGGCACTCACCAGTTAGTATGTACTTTTCAGATAGTGATGCATGTGAGGTGACGTTGTTTGCATTTGTAACATGCACAATGGAGATAATGTTGGCATATCTCAATGCTACTTTGATGTAATGTGGCTGATATTTCTTTGGATACTGCACTTGTGGAAATTGTACATGATCTACTTGTGGAAATTGTACATGATCTAAGCACATGGTATAACAAAATGGATGCTCCCATGTGCTTGAAAAATTAGCCAGAATTAATCAAAAGTACACTTAACTTTAACAGTTATTAAACTAGGGAAAACGAATTTTGCTGAAGTAGGCAATGAACAAATTACAAAACATCTGAAAAGTAAAAAAAGTTATCAGATCATTTTTCTACAATTTACCTCTGAAGTCCAGGAAGTGAAAATGACCATGTGGAGCTAGCAGTTTTTTTTTTACATGAGCACATCTTAAGTTAGCCCAAGCTGTATACTCTAGAACCTAAAGTACACCCATCAATCATACATCAAAATAAAGGAAATTTAAAGTTCTTCTCCCAACACCTAAGATATACAAAGTATTTATTATATTGCCAGTATAATCGGTGAAGAAATTCTGGAAAATTCTTTTTCTTTAAAATTTTAACTCTATGCAAAGTACGAAACTGTATAGCGCCACCATACTTGTTATGAAAAGAGAGAAGTGTAATATGTTGGCAGCAAAAAATGCCAAATTACTGACTTAATTACGATGTGAACACTGACATGCACATGAAATAACTTAAGTACCAATAGTATTGGAGAACAAATTCATGTGACAATAAATATTGTAAAATTATTCAAATTTTTGGTAAATTTGTTGTTTTCTTACATATTATGATCACAAGTTGCACCAGGAGCAGATCTGAATGCAAGTAAAATGCATTTTTAGTCACTGTCCCTCGAGACCCCGTTGGGAGAGTACACCCAAACCCCCCTTTTCCATTTTCAGTTTTTTTTTTTTTAAATGGTCAAAATCATGTCTGTATCATGCAAATCTTTCTTCTTATAGTAATTAATTGCACTTTTAACAGATAGATGCATTCTACGCTTCAATTTTTCTGTTTGCAGCTTTTTTTGGAACGGGCCGTTCCAAACTCTTCCAACTGCGATTACTGTAATTTAGATCTTTCTTGCAGAGATCACAAATTGCCAGTCCTCTAGCATTCAGTTTTCTTATAAACTGACCAATAAAATTTCCGTAAGCTTTTTGCTCCAACCATTCCCAATTCCATACGTTTTTTAAACCTTTATCTAAACGTTTAATCATGGTCTATCTCAACCACTTGGGATTCCATGTGTTGCAAGCATGCTGCTTCTTTCCATTGCCATCAGTTTCCATTCCACGAAGATTCATTGGATGAATGTAAACTTTTCAACCATTCAGAATACTCTTTGTGAGAGTTGTATGCTAACTAATATATGGAATGAGTAATTTACAAGGGTCACTGCAGAATGGGACTGGACAGACCAATTTTTAAAAAAAACGGATTGGATATGATATAAAAAACGGACTATATGAAGATAAAATGAGTAAAGTCAGGAAAAAGTGGAATCCCAATTTTAAAACTGAGAAAAATCATGTCTGAATATTCCTTAGTAAGACTTGACTGCACAAAGCAAAGATGGGAGATTGGTCAAACATGGTTAATAACTCTTCTAAGTGATAGTGTAAAACATCTGAAATTATACGCAGTCAAGGTCTTATCAATATAAAGCTGCTTGCCACATCTGAATGAAATGCAATAATGCTTACTGAAATTATGTTGCAAAACAACAGATGGGCAGAAAAGGTATTACGAGTCACACACATAACAGTAACGGGTTAGAATATATGGGTGATGAAAATATCCATAAGTGCATGTAGTCTTCACTATTCATTATAACAAAAAGAAAAAAAACTCGAATGATGTAGACCAAAAAAAAATCTTTTGTTTTCTTTTATGAAACTCTCCAAGTCCTTGGAAATTAAATCACATTCCAGCTGTTGACAAGGGCAAACGTCCACCTGATGGATATTTATTAAAATAAATGCAGATTGCTTCTACCTTTTTGAAGAAGAGTACACAAATGGCATAATATACACCTATATATATAATATACATTTTTTTTCTTATAAGATTTATCATGACCAATGTCATCGGACATTTAGACCCCTGAATCTGTGAACTAAACTTAAGATGAATAATCATTTTATTCTTATAAGATTTATCATGACCAAAGTCATCAGACAGTTAGTCCCTTGAATCCAATGAACTTACTCAAAACTAGTTATTTGCAAAACCCTTTATTGTTAGACCTACAATGAAGCTAACATTTGATATTTTGATCTAAAAACAATAAACCTCTTCCACACATTAAGTGCAAGCCATTTATAAACTAGAATTAAACTTGCAATGCAAGTGCTTTTTTTTCTCCAATCACAGCAACCTCGATCTTTGACCAAGAAATAATGTTACTGTACAGAAACTTGTTTTCTTCTTTCAGTGATGGTGACCTATATATTTGATCCAGTAATCGATGTTCATTCCAACCACAAGTCATCCATAAAGTTTTGTAACTGTAAATGTTGGATAACTCTTCTTCATTTAGTGAAGGTAACCCCAAAGTTTTTAATCTCTTTCGACCTCAAAATTGATAAGAGTTCTTCCTTGTCCCAAGTGCAATTGTAAACTGTAGATCATGTAAAAGTAGAGTTCTAGTTCAGAAAAGAAAGGAGGGCGTTTCCATTTAAACATGCATGGTACCCAGGGAAGGCACATTTTAAAAATAAATATATGCTAGGGTACTCAGATTGCCCAAAAAGTTTATATGAAAACAATGCAAATCTCAAAATTGCATCTTTGGGTAACTATTCTGTATTACACATGCCTTCCCTAGGTCCCATGTATATTTTACTAGAAGAGCCCTGAGTGACAGATGATATCATAGCATCTTAATATGCTCTGCCTTATACTGCAAACATACAAAATAAGTCCAAAAGATAAGCACCAAGTTATTGTTTCCTTAACTTGTTCTATAGAAAAATCTTTTTTGGCTGTTATTAGTGAATGCTTTTATAAACTCTCCATAAACAAGTGTACCATCTATATTTGCTTATAAAATGGAGCCAAATGTAGACCTCTTTGATCCTGATCTGCATAATGATTTGACAGATCTTGTTCTATGCAGTTTGTTAGGGGTAATTAGTAGAACACAGATGCTTATCTTCCAGTGCATTATGTGATGGCAGATGAGGCCAAAGTTGTGTGCAGTTGGACCAAACTTAAAAGCGAGTATATATGGTAGATAGAAAATGTAAACCTTATAAAGTAGAATGATATTTATGAAGAACAACATGATTATGTCAAGTTTTATGATATATATTGGGCAAAAATACAATACTTTTATCCTAGTGACAGAAAACAATTACACTTTAATGCACAGACTGTTTACAGCTTGTAAATGTGATTGTGACGTAAGCAAAGCATTTTACAAGCATTTTACAACATGTCATATAACATGGCTTTCAGATTTTTGAGTTGTTTACTTTTAAAAATCTGTTGCTATGGAATGAGATTGAGGCAGTATGTAAATTTGTTTAATAAAACAATTCATTTAACCAATAGTAGCTTGCTTATATGGTCAAGTGTACTTGAAATATTCAGACCTGTGTCTCAGTACTCATTCTGTTTATTCATTTTCTACAGTTGCAGCAGTTTTGCAGTGGCTTAAAAACTTTTGCAGTGGCTTAAAAACTTTTGTTCTTTTGAAAACTGAAATCCTTCAAAACATTTTAGCACAGGAAATAAATAATCTAGTGAAGTTCATATAAATTCAATTGAATCTTGTGAAAAATCACATCATGGATATCACATTACCATGATACCTAGCGAGAAAGCTAATTCAGTTATCCATCATTTTCTTTTCCATTTAATACACTAGATAGGCTCATAGCTAATTCAGTTATCCATCATTTCTTCCTCTTTAATACACTTGATAGCTCAAATCTAATTCAGTTATCCATCATTTTCTTTTCCTCTTTAATACACCTGACAGACTCAAAGCTAATTCAGTTATCCATCATTTTCTTTACTTGATAGGCTTAAAGCTAACTCAGGTTATCTATCCATCATTTTCTTTTCCTCTTTAATACACTTGATAAGCTCAAAGCTAATTAAGTTATCCATCAGTTTTTCCCCTCTTTAATACACTTGATAAGCTCAAATCTAATTCAGTTATCCATCATTTTCTTTTCCTCTTTAATACACTTGATAAGCTCAAATCTAATTCAGTTATCCATCATTTTTTTCCCTCTTTAATACACTTGATAAGCTCAAAGCTAATTCAGTTATCCATCATTTTCTTTTCCTCTTTAATACACTTGATAAGCTCAAAGCTAATTCAGTTATCCATCATTTTTTTCCCTCTTTAATACACTTGATAAGCTCAAATCTAATTCAGTTATCCATCATTTTCGTTTCCTTTTTAATACACCTGACAGACTCAAATCTAATTCAGTTATCCATCATGTTCTTTTCCTCTTTAATACACTTGATAAGCTCAAATCTAATTCAGTTATCCATCATGTTCTTTTCCTCTTTAATACACTTGATAAGCTCGAATCTAATTCAGTTATCCATCATTTTCTTTTCCTCTTTAATACACTTGACAGACTCAAATCTAATTCAGTTATCCATCATTTTCTTTACTTGATAGGCTTAAAGCTAACTCAGGTTATCTATCCATCATTTTCTTTTCCTCTTTAATACACTTGATAAGCTCAAAGCTAATTAAGTTATCCATCAGTTTTTCCCCTCTTTAATACACTTGATAAGCTCAAATCTAATTCAGTTATCCATCATTTTCTTTTCCACTTTAATACACTTGATAAGCTCAAAGCTAATTAAGTTATCCATCATTTTTTTCCCTCTTTAATACACTCGATAAGCTCAAATCTAATTCAGTTATCCATAATTTTCTTTTCCTCTTTAATACACCTGACAGACTCAATGCTAATTCAGCTATCAATCATTTTCTTTACTTGATAGACTCAAAGTTAACTCCGGTTATCTATCCATCATTTTCTTTTCCACTTTAATACACTTGATAAGCTCAAAGCTAATTCAGTTATCCATCATTTTTTTCCCTCTTTAATACACTTGATAAGCTCAAATCTAATTCAGTTATCCATCATTTTCTTTTCCTCTTTAATACACCTGACAGACTCAAATCTAATTCAGTTATCCATCATTTTCTTTACTTGATAGGCTCAAAGCTAACTCAGGTAATCTATCCATCATTTTCTTTTCCACTTTAATACACTTGATAACCTCAAAGCTAATTAAGTTATCCATCATTTTTTTTCCCTCTTTAATACAATTGATAAGCTCAAATCTAATTCAGTTATCCATCATTTTCTTTTCCTCTTTAATACACTTAATAAGCTCAAAGCTAATTCAGTTATCCATCATTTTCTTTTGCTCTTTAATACACTTGATAAGCTCAAATCTAATTCAGTTATCCATCATTTTCTTTTCCTCTTTAATACACTTGATAAGCTCAAAGCTAATTAAGTTATCCATCATTTTTTTTTATCTCTTTAATACACTTGATAAGCTCAAATCTAATTCAGTTATCCATCATTTTCTTTTCCTCTTTAATATGCCTGACAGACTCTAAGCTAATTCAGTTATCCATCATTTTCTTTACTTGATAGGCTCAAAGCTAACTCACGTTATCTATCCATCATTTTCTTTTCCACTTTAATACACTTGATAAGCTCAAATCTAATTCAGTTATCCATCATTTTCTTTTCCTCTTTAATACACTTGATAAGCTCAAAGCTAATTCAGTTATCCATCATTTTCTTCCCTCTTTAATACACTTGATAAGCTCAAATCTACTTCAGTTATCCGTCATTTTCTTTCCCTCTTTAATACACTTGATAAGCTGAAATCTAATTCAGTTATCCATAATTTTCTTTTCCTCTTTAATACACTTGATAAGCTCAAAGCTAATTCAGTTATCCATCATTTTTTTCCCTCTTTAATACACTTGATAAGCTCAAATCTAATTCAGTTATCCGTCATTTTCTTTTCCTCTTTAATACACCTGACAGACTCAATTCTAATTCAGTTATCCATCATTTTCTTTTCCTCTTTAATACACTTGATAAGCTCAAATCTATTTCAGTTATCCATCATTTTCTTTTCCTCTTTAATACACTTGATAAGCTCAAATCTAATTCAGTTATCCATCATTTTCTTTTCCTCTTTAATACACCTGACAGACTCACCACTAATACAGTTATCCATCATTTTCTTTACTTGATAGGCTCAAAGCTAACTCCGGTTATCTATCCATCATTTTCTTTTCCACTTTAATACACTTGATAAGCTCAAAGCTAATTAAGTTGACCATCATTTTTTTTCCCTCTTTAATACACTTGATAAGCTCAAAGCTAATTCAGTTATCCATCATTTTATTTTCCTCTTTAATACACTTGATAAGCTCAAAGCTAATTCAGTTATCCATCATTTTCTTTTCCTCTTTAATACACCTGACAGACTCAATGCTAATTCAGCTATCCATCATTTTCTTTACTTGATAGGCTCAAAGCTAACTCCGGTTATCTATCCATCATTTTCTTTTCCTCTTTAATACACTTGATAAGCTCAAAGCAAATTAAGTTATCCATCATTTTTTTTCCCTCTTTAATACACCTGACAGACTCAAATCTAATTCAGTTATCCATCATTTTCTTTACTTGATAGGCTCAAAGCTAACTCAGGTAATCTATCCATCATTTTCTTTTCCACTTTAATACACTTGATAACCTCAAAGCTAATTAAGTTATCCATCATTTTTTTTCCCTCTTTAATACAATTGATAAGCTCAAATCTAATTCAGTTATCCATCATTTTCTTTTCCTCTTTAATACAGGGGCCCCGAGTGGCCGAGTGGTCTAAAGCGCTGTCCGTTACGGACCACTGCCATCTCACCTCTGTCTGCGTGGGTTCGAGTCTAAGATTCGGCTAATGTAGTTAAGTGAGAAAGCTTGCCAGTAGCTTCTCGTGGGTCGGTGGTTCTTTCCGGGTTTTTTCCGGTTTCTTCCTCCACCACTAATACTGGCCGCCATGTATAGCCTATATATTGTGCTGAAAAATGGCGTTAAACCATAAAAAAACAAAAAAAAAAATCTTTAATACACTTAATAAGCTCAAAGCTAATTCAGTTATCCATCATTTTCTTTTGCTCTTTAATACACTTGATAAGCTCAAATCTAATTCAGTTACCCATCATTTTCTTTTCCTCTTCAATACACTTGATAAGCTCAAATCTAATTCAGTTACCCATCATTTTCTTTTGCTCTTTAATGCACTTGATAAGCTAAAAGCTAATTAAGTTATCCATCATTTTCTTCCCTCTTTAATACACTTGATAAGCTCAAATCTAATTCAGTTATCCATCATTTTCTTTTCCTCTTCAATACACTTGATAAGCTCAAATCTAATTCAGTTACCCATCATTTTCTTTTGCTCTTTAATGCACTTGATAAGCTAAAAGCTAATTAAGTTATCCATCATTTTTTTTCCCTCTTTAATACACTCGATAAGCTCAAATCTAATTCAGTTACCCATCATTTTCTTTTCCTCTTTAATACACTCGATAAGCTCAAAGCTAATTCAGTTATCCATCATTTTCTTTACTTGATAGGCTCAAAGCTAACTCAGGTTATCTATCCATCATTTTCTTTTCCACTTTAATACACTTGATAAACTCAAAGCTAATTAAGTTATCCATCATTTTTTTCCGTCTTTAATACACTTGATAAGCTCAAATCTAATTCAGTTATCCATCATTTTCTTTCCCTCTTTAATACACTTGATAAGCTCAAAGCTAAATCAGTTATTCATCATTTTCTTTTCCTCTTTAACACACCTGATAGACTCAATGCTAATTCAGCTATCCATCATTTTCTTTACTTGATAGGCTCAAAGCTAACTCCGGTTATTTATCCATCATTTTCTTTTCCTCTTTAATACACTTGATAAGCTCAAAGCTAATTAAGTTATCCATCATTTTTTTCCCTCTTTAATACACTTGATAAGCTCAAATCTAATTCAGTTATCCATCATTTTCTTTTCCTCTTTAATATACCTGACAGACTCTAAGCTAATTCAGTTATCCATCATTTTCTTTACTTGATAGGCTCAAAGCTAACTCAGGATATCTATCCATCATTTTCTTTTCCTCTTTAATACACTTGATAAGCTCAAATCTAATTCAGTTATCCATCATTTTCTTTACTTGATAGGCTCAAAGCTAACTCAGTTATCTATCCATCATTTTCTTTTCCATTTAATACACTTGATAGGCTCAAAGCTAATTCAGTTATCCATCATTTTCTTTTCCTCTTTAATACACTTTATAGGCTCAAAGCTTCAACTTAATTTTCTTCAATATGAACAATGTCTGGATGTAAACAATCTGAGCTGTAAGAAGATAAGAAATCTAGTCTCACCCTAAAAATAGACATGATTGGTCATCTTTCCGTCAATCAGATAATAAGATTCGGATGTAAAAAATGTTTTTTTATTTAATACAATGGGTCTAACATTTTTACATTGTTTTAAGTACATTTACATGTGCACATGTCCATAATGTTAACTGCTGTATTTTAAAATGATACCCAAAACATTTTCCAAATGCATGATTCATATATACAAGAAGATTAATGTATTCATTTTAACACAAGTCTATCAAATGGGTAGATGCTCTACTGTCCAAAAAGAATTTAATGGGTGATGAAACCATCTCTGATATTCTCTAGTGACAAGATTTCTAACATTGTAGTGGCAGCAGTTTTCTTTGGTACAAACTAGACACCATTTGAAGACTTCAGTGAAAAACCATTCATATGACCCATTGATCAGAAAATCAGGCATGATTTTCCTATTGTAGCAACCCTATCCGAGGTCAAAAGAAATCTTGCAACGAAAACCCATATGCTGATTTGACCATCAATTCAGTTGCAACAACACAATTCTGAAGATATCCTTGCAGAAACACATTCATTTAGGACTAACTAGACATCACAAGTTGCCTGTTGAAAACCTGATCTTGACTTGTCTTTCCATTCAGGCAGATTAAGGATCAGATTTTCAAGATTGCTGCTATGGCTGTCAAATTAGATGTCCATGGATTACCCTTTTCACTGAGGACCAACTAGACCTAGGAATCGATGTGCATGTAAAGTTTCATGGTAATCTGCCAAGTCACTTAGGAAATGTAACGGACAGACAGGCACTGGAAGATGATATTAAACAACAGATGACAGACAGACAGACAAGCGATAACAAAAGCAGTGCTAAAAGTGAAATCTGAGAAAAGTTCAGTAGAATTATTTTGTATGAATTTGATGACTTCAACATGATATATGGACATAAATGCTCACTGAGCAATCATGATATGACATGCATCAAGAATAACAGTTAACTGACAGATCATACATAAATAATTTGCTAATGATTTTGCTGGCAAAAGATGAGAAAATTTACAAATTAGAAATGTATCCATTATCTATGAAATACATGATTTTTCATGCTTTATCTACACAGAACTGCCTGATTGTCAACACTTTTTTCTTAACTAAAAATACTTTTATCAATGCAAAAACACAAACTGATGACAAATTCATTTTTTTTCAAATGTAATAGTTATTCAGTTCTTCTGTTTCAATATATCAACTGTATCACTAGTTTTTTTCTTCTTCTCGATACCTATTTTAAGGTAATCTTTTCACTAGCAGCCATTGTCCTGCTTAAATACTTGGAATAACAAGTATAAAAATGGTACAAATAGTTCTAACTTTAGGTTTCTTTATTTTAGAGAAAAGTTACAAAACAGAAACATGTACATGATTGATTCCTGGTCTGAAGACTGCATCTGAAGCAAAATTCAAACAAAATTACCCATCTCTTCTAAAATGTCATTAGTTATAACTTGCAAATAAAACAGCGCTTGCTAAACTCTGCACCATCTTTTATAATGATATATCCCTGACAAAATGTGTTGTTTTATTTTTTCATCTTTCATCAATCAATGGGGTTCCATCTCCTGTTGGAGAGCTATCATCCCGTGGACTTGGTGAGGGTCTCACAGCTGGGCTTTCTCTACGTCGTGGAGTCATGGGCTTTGATTTTCTTGACTTTGCCCATGCTTCTGCAGCCTTAGCCCAGTCTGTACCTGCAGAACTGGTACCTGGTCTCGCACCTGGGTGGGAAGGGGTTCTTGGTGTTGCCCCAGGCCAAGCATTACGTGGTGTAGGTTGGTACAATGGTGTGGCCATTGGCTGCACAGCTGTTGTCATATTCCCACCGCCACCCTGATAAGATGGGGTCATCATGGGTGTCATCAATGGTGTGGTACCCACGCCCTGTAATATAAACAAAGAATATGTAATGTGTTATCTTTCTTCTCTTTTTTAAGAATCCTAACATATATAGGAGCTATCAATGGGTATTAACTGCACCCTGCAAAGTAAAAAATAAAAGAACAAGTGGACAGCTGCACAAGTTACTGGCAAATCGACAAAGCTAATGTCTTCCCCCGTGATGAATGATGAAGTAGTTGTGGTGAAAAAATGTTTAAAACAATTGATGCCATAAATTTGTTTGTTTGTTTGTTTGATTAGGATTTTTAATGTAGCTTTAAATTTTTTTTAGTCATATCGCTACGATGTCTGCAGTCAGGCAGTTTATTGTGATGTCTAGCACTGGGGCATCATGTCGCAGACATGTAACATGATGGCCCACCCAGTCACATTATCCTGAAATCAGGCTGACCAGTCCTAACAATAACCTCTTAATGCTGAGCATTAAGCAAGGCAGCTGTTAGTACCATTATTGTAAGTCTTTGGTACAACGCGGCAAGGAATCAAAACCACGACCTTCCGCTTCCGATGCTCTAGCAACTAGGCCACCGGAGCAGTCATGTCTCACAGAAAAAGGAAGAAGACTTGCAATACTATTTTAATACATATGTCATAGAAACTGGAATATTATTTAAGAATTTAAAGCAAGAAAGCTGCCAATGGCACTATAATTATACTGCAAACGATGAATATGGCATTATCGTTTTTATCTATGGTATAGTTGTGTATTTTTGGTTTGCTGAACCAGATTACATTTTAAAGAAAGACATGTGTCACTGTACAAGTAATAGTGGCTGAGAAAATGAACTACCTGCAAATGCAACACTATCATAAAGTAACTGATTCCACTGCTCAGCACAAATCACTGAACCAAGAAATATAGTTTTCATTGATAACTGTATTATATGTGATGCAATTGTACAAGACAAACTTAATTTTTTGGCAATATTATTCAATCTCTTCATATTTTTATAAAACAAGTTTTTAACATGAATCAGATTCTGAAAGCAAATGTTACAATAATAATTGGGGACCCAGGTGGCCAAGAGGTCTAAGGCAGGATTTTTCTCAGCTCTACATCTACCTGATCTACTGGCTGCCATGCATAGCATATCATGTACTGAAAAATTGACATTAAACCTAAACCAACAACAACAATAATCAATTAAAAGAAGTCGATGTGTTAAGTTAAAAAGGTGGTGCTGTATATATCTTAGTTTATCACAAAGATTTTTAAATATAAAATCTGCAAGTAGTTTTTAGTTTCCTTCACAAGTATACTGTCTGCTGACCACTGATGACATTCATTGTGATTATTAAGTTTCACACTTAACAGGATCTCAGTCATTTTTATGGTCTATATTTCCTCTGTGCAATGGTGTCTACATATTTCTGGTGTTATCATTTCTTCCCCCATATACTATCTCAAAATTCACTTTACATGAAATGCACATTGTAAATAAACTCTGGATCTCTGTTAATAGCATCTGATTTCCAAGCATTCTTAAACTTTGTGTAATATCTGATAACCTAAGTTTAGCAATGGTAGAGAAAGTACACAAAAGGGCATGAATTGATCTGGAGTATATATAAGGTTATATATAAAGTACCCATACAAATATCTCTCTTGAAACAGTTTAAACAAGAGTCCCTTGAAGGAACTAACACATCTTTGGGGGAAAAGGTTTTCCAGATTTCAAGATAAAAGACCATTTTTTCCTCTTAACTGTTGAGTGCTGGATCTATGATATTCTTCAGCAATAACAAGATTTTGAAATCAGCAGTAGTGACAAGATTTTGAAATCAGTAGGAATAGTGACAAGATTTTGAAATCAGCAGCAGTGACAAGATTTTGAAATCAGCAATAGTGACAAGATCTTGAAATCAGCAGTAGTGACAAGATTTTGAAATCTGCAGTAGTGACAAGATTTTGAAACCAGCAAGAGTAGTGACAAGATTTTGAAATCAGCAGAAGTGACAAAATTTTGAAATCTGCAGGAATAGTGACAAGATTTTGAAATCAGCAGTAGTGACAAGATTTTGAAATCAGCAGGAATAGTGACAAGATTTTGAAATCAGCAGGAATAGTGACAAGATTTTGAAATAAGCAGTAGTGACAAGATTTTGAAATCAGCAGGAATAGTGACAAGATTTTGAAATCAGCAGGAATAGTGACAAGATTTTGAAATGAGCAGTAATGACAACAAGATTTTGAAATCAGCAGTAGTTACAAGATTTTGAAATGAGCAGTAATGACAACAAGATTTTGAAATCAGCAGTAGTTACAAGATTTTGAAATGAGCAGTAGTGACAAGATTTTGAAATCAGCAGTAATAGTGACAAGATTTTGAAATCAGCAGGAATAGTGACAAGATTTTGAAATCAGCAGGAATAGTGACAAGATTTTGAAATCAGCAGGAATAGTGACAAGATTTTGAAATCAGCAGTAGTGACAAGATTTTGAAATCAGCAGTAATAGTGACAAGATTTTGAAATCAGCAGTAATAGTGACAAGATTTTGAAATCAGCAGGAATAGTGACAAGATTTTGAAATCAGCAGGAATAGTGACAAGATTTTGAAATCAGCAGGAATAGTGACAATATTTTGAAATCAGCAGTAATGACAACAAGATTTTGAAATCAGCAGTAGTGACAAGATTTTGAAATGAGCAGTAATGACAACAAGATTTTGAAATCAGCAGGAGTAGTGACAAGATTTTGAAATCAGCATTAGTAACAACTAGATTTTGAAATCAGCAGTAGTGACAGCAAGATTTTGAAATCAGCAGGACTAGTGACAATACGATTTTAAGATGGTCTGCATGGCAGCAACATTGGATGTATGACTGGCATCATTTTAATTTAGAACTTGGTGAAAACCCCACCATAATGATCACCCATTCAAGATGTAGTGACAAGATTTTAAAGTCAGTCATCGTGGCAGCCAGATTGAAATAACTACTGAGACCATTTTCATTTGGCAACTACTACGTATCATAGGAGGTCTATTTGCGAAAACTCCATGCTGATATATTAGGAGTGGAGTGGAGATAATATTTTCAAGATATATCTGTTCAGGAGGAGTTTCATTTAGAAGATTTTCCAGATGGTTGCCATGGGAGCCATATACGAAAAAAGGGCATTATAAGAAGCTTTCTTGTGAAAACTCTAATAATATGACAGTGGCAGCCATATTGGACATCAGATTGGTACCCTTTTTATTTAGCATTGACTAGACATCACAAAGTCTTCAAGTAAAAACACCAAGTTGATGCAGCTGTGCCATCTTTCATATTTAAGCAGCACCATTTTCAACTACAAGATGGAATGAATGTCTGCGTGTAATACTGTATGTACTTTAGGAGTAGCAATCACAAAGTGTACTAACAGACAGATGGCAGACAACAGATTATCCCATATGAACAGTAGAGCTAAAAACACAATAATTAAGCAAAAAATCAAAATACTTATGCAAGTGGTGAAACCAAAATAATTTTGGTTGGTCTCACCTTTTTATCTCACTAAGTTCAGCCAATTTTGAAACAAAGTTTGAAGCACAAGCTATAATGGACTTACAAGCTTTGAAATTGCTCTAACACCCACTACTTATGTAATTACATCAATTGATTTAAATGTATCTGTACAATTTTATTTCAATGAAATGAAATAACCAAAAATATTGTTATATTTATTGCAATTGTGGTAATATTTTGTTTATTTTTAATTCAATACTGCCTTTCAAATTGTATGTCTTTTCTATTGTATGAAGCACACTATTTAATTAGAAAAGATGTGACAGAACTGTTTTCTCCATTTAATATTACTTAAGTTTATATCCAGACTTTGTTAAATGTTTTCCAAAAAAGTTCAAATGAAAGGAAACAATGAATGGACACGACAAATGCAAAAGCAACATATTTCAGAGACCATACATGAGAGATGACAAGATGATAAGAGGAAATTCAAATGTGAATGAAATGAAACTAAAATACAAAATAAACACAAATGTAAATGTTGTTGTTATTGTTGTAGGGTTTATTGCCATTTTTCAGCACATGATAGGCTATACATGATGGCCAGTATTAATGGTGGAGGAAGAACCCAGGAAAACACCAGGAAAGAACCACTGACTCATCAGAAGCAACTGACAAGCTTTCTCACATGCCTACATTGACTGAATCTGAGATTCGAACCCACACAGACAGAGGTGAGATAGCAGTGATCCTTATCAGAGAGTGTTTTAGACCACTTTGCCACTCAGGGCCCCCCAAATGTGAATGAAATGAAACTAAAATGCAAAATAAACACAAATGTGAATGAAATGAAACTAAAATGCAAAGTAAACACAAATGTGATTGAAATGAAACTAAAATGCAAAATAAACAAATGTAAATGAAATGCAAACATAATATGTGATTTGGTAAATTACCTGTTTCACAATCTGTAATTAAAATGCGCATTCATAAATGGGAACTTTTAACATCTTTCCTATACAATTTTTTTCTTCAAGAATCTAAAGCATCTTATTAGATTAACAAATTCTTATTTTATTTGGCAATAAATGTTTTGTAGTAATTTAAAGATCAGGACAAATTGGTGAAATGGTAAAACTTCAGGACCCATGGTACAATGATGTTATATCTCAATTAAAGTTATTACAAAGCATGTCAGAGGGAGGTTCTGCTGTACCAAGTTATGCAACTCAACAAACATTTGTGTCTAAGGGAAATGAGCCACAAAGGTCAACTAAAACCAGTGCAGAGTTAATAAAAAAAAATGTTAAAATCCACTTGTCCAGGATTGATGAAATATATGCAATCCAGAGAAAGAACAAAACAAATACGTGAAAAAATATTGCAAAGGTCTTGTCAAAAGCACATTTTGATATACATGTTGCAACTGTAGTCATATATATTTCTGAAGCTGGATTTTAAAGAATATCCACATATATTTCTGCCACATAGATCAGCACTAAACAAGCAGCTGATAGCTGTGTAAAGAATATTGTTTGCAAGAACTGCAAAACATCTTTCATTGGAGTCACTGAAACCAAGCCAATATTGTTTGCAAGAACTGCAAAACATCTTTCCTTTGGAGTCTCTGAAATCAAGCCAATATTGTTTGCAAGAGCTGCAAAACATCTTTCCTTTGGAGTCTCTGAAATCAAGCCAATATTGGTTGCAAAAATTGCAAAACATATTTTCTTTGGAGTCACTGAAATCAAGCCAAACAGTGAGTAGTGGACTTCAAGCAGTCATTGTGGGCATGCATATTTCTCACAAAATCTTAAGCTTGATAATGATGGCAACAAACCTAAGTAAGTTACCTACTTCACATCAGCTGCTTTAATGCACGCTTGACATAAATGTAGCTTATGTGCTGTTTGTACTTCTGTCTCCCTTATTTAGAAACACATGCTTGATTATTGTTGTGTACCTCTGCCTCATATTCCTGGAAATGCAATCTTTATTAGTGCTATCTGTACTTCTGTCTCCCTTATTTAGAAACACATGCTTGATTAGCGTGCTTTGTACATCTGTTTCCCCATACAAGGAAATGCATGCTAGATTAGTAAATTTGTACTTCTGCCTCCTTGACCTGGAAATGCAAGCTTGTTTAGCGATAATTGTATTTCTATCTCCCTAACCTGGAAATACATGCTTGACAAAAATGTAGCATTAGTGTTATTTGTGCATTGTGTGTAAATTTTCCTTCTCTGGAAATGTATGCTTTATTAGTGCTATTTGTATTTCTATGTCATTAACCTGGAAATGTGTGCTTTATTAGTGCTATTTGTATTTCTGTGTCCTTTACCTGGAAATGTGTGCTTTATTAGTGCTATTTGTATTTATGTGTCCCTTACCTGGAAATGTGTGCTTTATTAGTGCTATTTGTATTTATGTGTCCCTTACCTGGAAATGTATGCTTTATTAGAGCTATTTGTATTTCTGTCCTTTACTTGGAAATCCATGCTTTATTAGTGATATTTGTATTTCTGTGTCCCTTACCTGGAAATGTATGCTTTATTAGAGCTATTTGTATTTCTGTCCCTTACCTGGAAATATAGGCTTTATAAGAGCTGTTTGTATTTCTGTCCCTTACCTGGAAATGCATGCGGCCTGCATATGCTCCAGCATAATTGCTGGAACTGCTGACTTGTGGAGTGTGTGGTGTAAAGCCAGGGCGAGGAGTAAATCCAGGTGTGATGGAGGGGGTGATGCCTGGCGTAATTCCAGGGGTGATTCCCGGTGTAACACCTGCAACCTGGGCAAGTGTGTTGTAGATGTTACTGGGTAGACCGGCTGCTGCCCTTTGTATCGTTGCTGCATCCACACCTGAAAAGAGATTCAGTTTGATTCAATAATTTATTTTCTTCAAAATGTACGTCCTCCTAGAGCACACATCATAAAGCTGCATGATTGTCATACAAAGAAATTGAAAGTATACCTAAACAATGAAAAAAGCACACAAGACAGAATGTTCAACACTCCATCAGCAATTTGCAGTAGAAATGATCAATAACAACCAAACAAATTGAAATTGATTGATGCTTTCCTTAACAAGAAAGAATTTATAAGAATTAAATTAATTTCATATTTTAACTCCCAAGGGTTGAAAAAATCTTGACAATAAAAAAAAAATTCAATTCTGTCACTATGGCTACAAAATGGATGCAAGCTTGGAATCATTTTCATTTATAACAAACCAGACACCTTTAGAAGAGTTTAGCTGAAAACAATTCATGAGAATTAGTGAAAAGACTTTTAATATATTAACTGTGACAACCATATTTGAGGTTATATAGGCCCCATTTTCATTCAGGACAAACTAGATATCCTAATTAATCTTCTGGTAAAACTCCATTTGATATGATTTTCCATTTAGGAGGAGTAAGATTAACAAGATTTTCATGATGGCTATTATAATGATGGCAATAATCAGAATGATGCTATTTTCATTTAATACAAACTATATATCATAAGTCTACTGGTGAAAACCCAATGCTGATATCACTTTCCATCTAGGAGGAATAGCAATAAGATGATTAAGATGGCAGTTGTGGTGGCCATACTGGATATCAGATAAGCAAAAATCGTATATAGATGTTGTGTTTCTGTTCTACAGGAGTAGCAATAACAAAATGGCCACACTGGATGTCAGACTGACACCATTTTAATTTGGTACCAACTAGAAATTATAGTAAGTCTTTCAGCAAAACACCATGTTGATATCCATTCTGCAGGAGTAGCAGAAAGATTTTCAAGATAGCTCCCATGGTGACCATTCTGAATGTCAGATTAGCACCATATTCATTTAGGACCTGCTAGATATCACATGTCTTTTAATGAAGCCTCCATAGTGATATGGCCATCCATTCCAAAAGGAGTTGCAATAATACTGTGTAGCAATACTGGATGTCCAGCCTTTTTATTTAGGACCAACCAGATATCAAAAGAAGTCTTTCTGCAAAAAACACACATTGATATGACTTTCCATTTTAATGTGAGTTGCAATAATAAGATTTTCAAGATGGCTGCTATGGTGGCCATACTGGATGTCAGATTTTTATAAAAGACCAATTATCCATCATAAAAAGTCAACTTGTAAAACCTAATGCTATGATGAATTTCCATTTAGAAAGAGTAGCAATTATGAGTTGTGGTGGCCATATTGGATATAAGCTTGACTCATCTTTCTGAGAATACCCAATGTTAATGTCTTTCCATTCAGGAATAATAACAGATTTAAGGTTGCTGCTTTGTTGAGTATAATGAATGTCTATTTTTGTGTCAATTACAACTATTTTTTCACTTGATGGTATTTATGATCTAATTTTGACAAATAATAATGTTGTAAAAAGGAAATGAAGATATAATATTAAGTTTCATGTTGTTTTCTTTCAATCAACATTGTAAACAGTGTACTGACCACTTGGTCACTGGGAACATAGCAGTATCATGTTATATCTGGAATTTGGGGGCCCCGAGTGGCCGAGTGGTCTAAAGCGCTGTCCGTTACGGACCACTGCCATCTCACCTCTGTCTGCGTGGGTTCGAGTCTAAGATTCGGCTAATGTAGTTAAGTGAGAAAGCTTGCCAGTAGCTTCTCGTGGGTCGGTGGTTCTTTCCGGGTTTTTTTCCGGTTTCTTCCTCCACCACTAATACTGGCCGCCATGTATAGCCTATATATTGTGCTGAAAAATGGCGTTAAACCATAAAAAAAAAAAAAAAAATAATATCTGGAATTGCAATATAATGATTATAACAAAGCTGTAAAGTTTGATTCATAATGACATACTGATGGCATCAATATTTTAACAGTTTGCATCTTATATTGTAGTATGTATTGAAAGCTAAAATATTTTGGCCTTTCTGCAAACTAATTTGTCTTAATGTAGTATGGATTGAAGACACCAATATTGTTTGGTCCTTTCTGCAAACTAATTTTAGTCTTATTGTAGTATGAATTGAAGACACCAATATTGTTTGTTCCTTTCTGCAAACTAATCTAAGTCTTATGTAGCATTAATTGAAGGCCCCAATATTTTGGTCCTTTCTGCATACAAGTTTGATTCTTAATTTAATATGTATTACTGTGGCACATATAATTTGGTTATCTCCTTGAAGACTAGAAAAACTTTTGATAAACAGAGAAACAAAATATCAGATTGGCTGCCTGTTGGTTTCTGGCCTTCTCTGCCAGAAGAAATATAAATGCTGGGAAAGCAAGAGGAACACAATATATAATTAAGGAAATCAATGCAGTTTCAAAATCTATTTAATAATCTGTTTTTGAGTATAATTAGCATGTTTATGTTCCAATTTGTTTTTTTTTCTTATCCATCAGCTTAAATGAATTTTATTGTCCTAAATTTGTATGTTCCAATGAAAATTATTACAAGTTTTCAAAAAATGGTGTCATCAAATTTGAAGGTCTGGGTATTTTGATTAATGATGATAATCTTCAAAGTCAGTTTTGATAAAATAAAATCATTTCTTTTGTATTCATAACTTCTATTTTCAAGCGGACAAAAACACATTTTTAACCCTTTACAGAACTAAAACGATCCTACTTTTACCAAACACATAAATACAACATCGTACTCATTCAAGCTTCATACATACAGGGAATAACAATGACACACTTTATGCTTTCTTAGGGTTCTGAAACAAATAATGATACCGTGTAAATTGAAACTGGGTGTTGCCATATTTGATGATATCATAGGTGTTCTTGCTGGTGTTCTAGCTGGTGTTCTGGCACTCCCTGGTGTTCCTGTGATACAAAAAAGTAAAATTTCTTCAAATATAGACTATTTTATTACAGTGTATAGTTATCTAGTACTAAATGAATAATGCAATATATGAACAATGAATCCCATCCATAACTAAACACCAAACATAGGTTGCAGTATCTTACAATGTATAATAGGTAAATAATCAATGTCCAATATTTGTTGTTTCTCCTGTAATTTTCTCTTATTAAAGTATATCTTGTTTAGATATTGCAAATGTCATGATATGTAATTTGGGAAATCAATACACACTTTTCCAGGAAAAAAGTAAGGAGTGTATGTTGAAAGAAGGCACTTATTGCCAACAAGAGCTCCTGATCAGACTGACACTCTACTGGAAAACAAATTAAATAATTTGTTCTTCGATTCCTATTAACTCTTAAATACTGAAACCATAACTGATATTCATGACAAACTCCATATAGCGTAGTACCTGTAAGTGTAGTTCCAAATTCTCTCTTATGCCTTTGACCTTTAAATCATCACTGATATTCATGACAAACTCCATATAGCGTAGTACCTGTAAGTGTAGTTCCAAATTCTCTCTCATGCCTTTGACCTTTAAACCATCACTGATATTCCTGACAAACTCCAATATAGCAGTTCCTGTTAGTGTAGTCTTTTGTCTTGCACCAGGGCAGAGGTGTTAAGTGTGCTACTGGTGCACGATCACCACCAAAACTCAGAATCAGAAACAACATTAAGCATTGGTACATGGAACATCAGGACATTATGAACGCCTGGAAAGGTAGAGGAACTAATACACAAAATGAACAGATACCATTGGACCATCCTGGGACTGTGCGAAGTACGATGGAAGAACCTTGGGGAAACATCAACACAGGATGGCCATAAACTATACTACTCTGGCAAAGAAGATAAACATGAACATGGTGTCAGATTTCTCGTCCACAAAGACACTGTGAACACTGTCATGAGTTGTCGGCCAGTCTCCAGTAGGCTTATCATCATACGCTTGAGGGCAACACCACTCAATATCACCATTGTGCAAGCTTACGCTTCAACTACAGACCATGATGATGAAGAATTAGAGGATTTCTACAACCAACTGCAAGAAGTCCTGGACCAGACCCCAAAGAAAGACATTCTTGTGGTGCAAGGAGACTGGAATGCAAAAATAGGAGAAGATGCCGTTGATAACTGGAAAGTCACATGTGGACGCTACTGCAATGCAGAGACCAACGACAGAGGCTTAAGGCTCCTGGAATTTGCCAGCTTCAATGATCTGAAGCTGATGAACACATTTGGTCCACACAAAGCATCCAGAAGGTGGACCTGGCATAGCCTGAATGGAGAACACCATAACCAGATTGATTATATCATTACCAAGACAAGAAGTTTCCCAGGAGCAGACACTGGAAGTGACCATGACTTAGTGATGATGACCCTCCAACTACGTCTAAAAAAAGTCGACAAAGAGGGCCCCACAAGCAAGAATCAAGTTCAACCATGACAAGCTAAAAGACCCAGAGGTCTTGGAAGCCTTCCAAGCAAGGATAGGAGGGAAATTTGCACCACTGTTACTTCTTAGTGCAGAGAACACAGTTATAGACACAATGATCAACACATTTACCATAGCAGTGACCCAAACAGCCAGTGCGATCCTTGGCAAACATCGACGACCAAAGAAACCTTGGGTTACAACTGACATACTTGATCTGTGTGACAAGCGTCGAGAGCTAAAGAAGAAGAAGTCAGAAGTAGAAGGAGCAAAACAATACAGGGAAATCAACCAGGTTATCAAGAAAAGCATGAGAAAGGCAAGGGAGACATGGATTGAAGACCAGTGTAAAGATACAGAAAACAATCTAAAGAAAAATAATAGCAAAAAAAGCATACCAACTGGTGAAAGACCTGACCAGTGTAAAACAAGGACGCTCCTCCATCATTCAAGATAAGGGAGGGAAATGTCTTACAGAAGAACAAGACATTCTTAAGAGATGGACAGAATACACCCAGACATACTCCACACTCTATCAGTGACCAACACTGACAACTATCCCATCCTCAGAGAAGAAATAGAGGCTGCAGTGAAAGCATTGAAAAAAGGGAAGGCAGCAGGAGTAGACAACATTCCTGCAGAACTAGTTCAAGAAGGGGGGTGAAGCCATGATAAGCGCCCTACTAACAATCTGCAACAAGATCTGGCAGACAGGGGAATGGCCAACACCATGGACTCGGTCAATCATAGTGACTCTCCCGAAAAAAGGCAATTTGCAGCAATGTCAGAACTATCGTATGATCAGCCTTATATGCTACCCAAGCAAAGTCATGCTAAAAATCATATTAAACAGACTGAGAGGAAGAGGAAATCATATCTGAAGAACAGACAGGCTTCAGACCAGGGCGAAGCACAACTTAACAGATTTTCAACCTGAGAATACTATCGGAGAAATACCTCCAGCACCAACAAGACCTTTATCATGTCTTTATAGATTTTAAGAAGGCATTTTACAGGGTATGGCATGCAGCCCTTTGGTCCACCATGAAGCTGTACAACATCAACGCTAACCTGATCAAAGTCATAGAAAGCCTTTACAGCAAGGTCACCAGCACAGTATGCTTCAAAGGTCAAATAGGAGATTGGTTTAGGACAACTGTGGGAGTCTGACAGGGCTGCTTGCTTTCACCTACTCTTCAACATCTTCCTTGAAAGAATCATAACAGATGCACTGGAAGACCATGAAGGAACTGTCAGTATTGGAGGCAGAATAATAACGAATCTGCGCTTTGCTGATGACATCGATGGCCTTGCAGGAAATGAGGAGCTAGCTCAGTTGGTGGAAAAACTGGACAGAACAGCTACTGCTTTTGGTGTGGAAATCAGTGCAGAGAAGACCAAATTGATGACCAACAACACCAGTGGCATCAGCACTGACATCATGATTACAGGCCAAAAACTGGAAACAGTTAAAAGATTCAAGTACTTAGGAGCCATCGTGGCAGACGTGGGATCGAAACCAGAAATATTGTCCAGGATTGCGCTGACAATAACAGCAATGGCAAGGCTGAAGACAGTTTGGAAAGACAGAAACACCTCAATCAGCTAAAAAATCAGACTGATGCGCTCCTTGGTTGCATCTGTATTCCTATATGCCTGTGAGTCATGGACCCTCACAGCGGATCTCGAAAGGAGGATACAAGCTGTTGAAAGGAGATGTTTTCAAAGGCTGCTTGGCATTACATATAGAGATGTCACGAATGAGAAAGTGGGAAACAGAATCAAGCAAGCCATTAGGCCCTATGAAGAGCTACTGACCATTGTGAAAAAGCGCAAAATGAAATGGTATGGACATGTCACACGATCAACAGGGCTTGCTAAGACAATCATGCAAGGTACTGTGCAGAGAGGGAGAAGGAGAGGAAGACAGAGGAAAAGATGGGAGGATAACATCTCAGAGTGGACAGGACTGAAGCTGAGTGACACAGTGAGAGTATCAGAGAACAGATTGGAATGGGAGGAAGCTGGTTGTCAGGTCATCTGTGGTGCCCCAACGGTTGGCAAGACTAATGGATGGATGGATGGATGGATGGATGGATGGATAGATAGATAGATAGATAGATAGATAGATAGATAGATAGATAGATAGTAAGTGTAGTTCCAAATTCTCTCTCCTGCCTTTGACCTTTAAACCTCATATCATGAACTTGATTATCTCAGAAAATGTGAAATTTGTTCAAAATTTTAAATTATTGTTTTACTTAAGAAAAATTACTAAATAAAGTTACTGAACTGGCATCATTCAGGTATTCTACAGGCAAATTTACAAGCTGGGTTTGAAAAAACATCTATCCAAACTTCTTTGCATTATCATACTTACAAGTGAGTATATATAAAAGTTTGAGTCAAAATATCTGACTTTGAAATCAAAGTTTTAGTGCTGACTATCAACTTGTTTATTGGAATGCAATTAACTGCAAAAGCTGGCACAATTTATTTTTAAAAGTTTGTTTCTATGTTCATAAGCTCAATGAAGTACACAAATTCAATCAATTATCTTTGGCTTGAACTCAATTTCATTTAGGACTGATCATCAAAACTTTCACACATAAAATATGGATATGCTGGCAGTCAGTTTTTCAATTTTTCAGTTAGAACCATTTACATACTGCATTAAGCGTTTCAGTGAAAACCTTGTGTCAATCTCACTATTCATGCAAGAGGAGTTTTGACAAGCTTTTCAAGATGGCCATTAACATACCATACTGGAGGTACAGAATAAGATCATATTCATTCAGAATCATTTACACATTTGTGGAGAATTTCTTTTTGGAATAAACCAATGTTGATATGACCATCCCTTAGGGATAAATAGCCATATAAATATTTTCTAGATGACCATCAAAGCAGTGATTTTGTAGGCTGGATAAGCATCATTTTAATTACGAAACAATGATACATTTCAGGCAAAAGCAAATTAAAAAGAAACAAAAAAGAAAACATCAGTATGACTATCCATACAGTAATAGTAGCTTTAACAGGACTTTTCAAATCATACACCATTCTCATTTTAAAACAACCATACATAGTGAAATTCCCTTTGACTATAGCTTCAGGAGGAATAATGAAAAGATTTTCAAAATGATCAACATCATGATGTAAATCTGATCATATCAAAAGAAGTCTTGTTTATATGACCAATATGTTTTGGAGAATTACCAATGACAAGTATTTTCAGACAACTGAAACTGTGCAAACCACAAAGATTCTGACCTACTAAGACATAATGCACCTGCAGATAGGGTCTATGTTATCTACTGATTACTTCTAACAAACTACACAGATCCATATCTGCTGGTGAATTATGTGACGGTAGACCTGTCTGCGCAGTTTGCAGTTGGATTCACTTTAAAAGCAAATATATATGGTAATTGTCACCATTTTTATTTAGAACTTAACCAACTAGACCTTGTAAGTGCTTCTGTGAATGCCTCATGTTGATATGAATATCTATTAAAAAGAAGTAACAAGATTTTCAAAGTGTCTATTGTGGCAAAATTTTCACTTGGGATGAATGTGTGTATGTGCAAAGTCTCATGCCGATCGTCTCAGTAGTTTAGGTGTAGAAGTGACAATAAACTTGTCTGACAGATGAATGATGTTTGAAAGGTCACCAAATTAACTCTTCTGACCTATGGTCATTGGTATTGGTCAAAGAGGAGTAATAAATAATCTGTTCTTGTTGTCCAATCAAAATCTGATGGATAATAAACTGTGAAAAAGATGTGCTTCCAATACCACCCGCATCTTTACTTCAGGAACTGCATTTAGTTTAAAACAATGAAAGTATTACCAATAAGAGCTTACCAACAATAGGATCCCGGAAATGCTCCTTGAACCACCTAATCATTGAGTTGAGAGAGTGGAATATTTTCTGTCGGTAGCGTAAACCATCAGGCTGTACTGTGACATACTCATGTCGTGGTTTTGTTCGTGGCATGTAGGACAACAGAAACTTGCCTGGGAACTGCTTTGATGAACTCATGTAATAGGGAATCCTATAAGTAATAAAAATCTCAGTTAACAATTTGTTTCCCAGTAAGGTAGAATATAATCATTGATAATGTGCTGTACTAGCCCATGCAATTTCCACCTGAATAATAACTGATTTCTTGCTTGTATGCAAATTATAAAGGAACAAAAAAGGAAAATATTTTTTAAGCAGCACTGGTCATAGCTGTCAAATGACAGCTTAGTATAAGTACATCGTCCAGCATGTTTAAATGGAAGAATTCATAAAATTATCATATATTGCCATGTGCTCTGTTTATTAGGGGTGAAACAATATACTTGTGCCGCATAGCACTATGATTCATGATACATAGCCTACGATTTGATACATATCAATATACATATGAACTTGATGATCTTTCCATCTTTGTAAGGTAGGCGGTACCTTTCATCTATGTTGACATTCTTGGTTGTATTTTAATATGCAGACAACAGATGGACATAATGTTATCTCATTGATGAGAAGATATTAACGATTACTCTCAAACAAACTACATGTTGGTTGCAGTGAGTTTCATCCAACATTTTAGGCCATTTAATGGTGGCTTCTAACTCCATTTGTTTTGTACAACATGAATGATTTGAAAACATATTGTTACGTGCTTAGGCTCAAATAAACAGTAACGTAGAAAGAGTGAAAATAACAAGCTTGTAAAAAACTTAATAAACATTTTATTGAGCACAAATATTTTCCAGAAAAGAAAAAATAAACTTACGGTTTTAAGAATCAATTCCAAAATTAATCCAAAAATAATTCAAAACGTAATCCACTTGAAAAATTCAAAAGTCCTGGTAATAAAATATCCAAATAATTCCAAGTTCGAATCCCATTGAAGTATCCAAGATGGAAGACGATGTCACTTGATGAAGTCAGTTCTTGGTAATAAAATTCTATGAGCACAATTCTTTCCAGATAAATAACAAAATAATTCCTCTTGATCCAAACAAATTGAAATAATTTCCAATACAAGGTAATTTAAAATAACTCAAAACGACACAACTTAATATTCTAACAGTCCAAATTCTACTAAACAGTTCGCTCCATAACATAATTTATATACCTGTTTTTCAGTAAACAAGAAAGGGGTCGCATGATCTTCTGTAATCTTTTTAAACAAATTTACGTTCAAAAAATCACGTACACACCGTATGACCCAACTAAAAATAAAAAGATGTTTATAACAAAGCTCCATAATGTCCTTGGAATCAACCAATCATTTTAAAGCTTGTTTACAACTCTGAAACCAGGTCAGAAATGAGGTCAACACCTGGTGTTTATTTGTAAAGTACAGATCATCTCCCAATGAACGAATCTTAAACTTAAAATGTCAAATTTGAATCTGACAAACAAATAATAAAAATAAATATAAATGACTTATATCAAATATACGTAACAATATTATTACCAATTTCATGTCTCAGTTACACTTTGAGGACATTATAATGTTATTTTCAAAACAGAAGAAATAATGCAATTTCCTCATGCAAAGAAAATCTCATCTAGAACAAATCCAGGCATGGGAATAAGGTTGAATACCAACAAAATCTATCACATTTTGTTTCCTAAAGATGCAAAGACTGCTGCAGCCACAGGCACATGTATTTGTTAGTGAAGAAGGAAAACTACTGACTTCACTCAGTCTTATTCTACAATTTTCTTTTAACTTACACAAGTTGATAAACTTTAGCAGTTTGAAATCTGCCCCATCACTCATTCTATGCTAATTTCATTTATTCCACAAATGTGAATTCAATGTAACATATTTCAACAAGTGCTGCTTTCAAATCAACCAAAATGTCAAGACACAATTCAAAGTAGAAACTTCACGAAAGGTGGTTAAATGATGAGTAAAGTACTTTATTAAACATGTGGAACACATCTGGAATGTATAGTATATGTGGAACATACTTCTGGGTTAAGATAATTAGCATGAAGGGGGTGGGGGGATTACGAACCATGTCACTTTGTGTTAACTCATAGACAGCGAGTGGGTATTGTCAAATAATCTTTTCCTTCTTTACTAAAGAACATGAGTGCCTGTGACTGCAAATGCTGTTTCAGATGGATTATAATTTTACAGAAGGCAACTAATATTAATCATTCATGGCTGCGGAAGACTAAATTAACATGCACATGATAAGTATCATTTTGTACTGATTCTCCATCTCTTGAATCGATATGTGCATCATTTCAGCAAAAGTAGTGATGCATCGATATACTGATGAATTGTTTCACCTCAACTGTTTATTATGAACAAAGCTAACTGTAATGTATTTTCAAGCTATAATAAATTGTATCATGTACTTATGAATATAATTATAAAGTAAGCAGCTGAAAATGTTCAAATCAACATTACTAAGCAATATTGAGAATCGCAGTGTACCAATGAAGTAACAGCAGAAATAAATGTACTTTTTATGTGAACCTTTAAAGTTTATTTGTATCCATTGTGGATGAAACTCAAGTGGTATTTAACCCCACTTAAAGCGATTATATTAACACCTATCTTAAGATTACTACCTGGGTTTGGAAGGTAGGCGAGTCACTCAGCATTATCCCTTTGCCAAAGATGTTGGAAGGGGCTATAGTATTTGCCTGTTGGTGTGTTCATTGGTTTGTTTGACATCTTCAATACCTAGGACACTATTTCACTTACACTTATGAAAATTGGCAGTTGGATGCATCTAGAACAGGTAAACTTGGCCATATGAAAACTATGTCACTGTGACCTAATTAAGACGTGTGACTTTTGTATTTTCATAAATCAAATTTGCTAAACTCGTAACATAATGAACTCTTATTCACCTGTACTCGTGAAAACTGCTATGTAAATGTATATCAAAAGAGGCAACTCAACTATGCCAAACATATTCAGTGTAACCCTTTTATCATCCTCTAGTTGCTTTTGTATTTTCAGCTTTTCTTTTGTCACACCCTGAACATCCTGTTATAAAACGTTTTCAATTTGACTCACTTTTTAAAACTGAGTGATTTTTTCCCCAAAAGGTTATTTGTTTATTACACTCTCAACATCTATGACACTAGTTCACCTACTCAGGAATACTGGGATTTAGATACAAGGCATTTTAGATAAAAGTTATTTAGATAGAAGGCATTCAGATACAAGGCATTTAGATACAAGGTATTTAGATGAAATGTATTTATATACAAGGTATTTAGATACAAGGTATTTAGATACAAGTTATTCAGATACAAGGCATTTAGATGAAATGTATTTAGATACAAGGTATTTAGATGAAATGTATTTAGATACAAGGTATTTAGATGAAATGTATTTAGATACAAGGTATTTAGATGAAATGTATTTAGATACAAGGTATTTAGATGAAATGTATTTAGATACAAGGTATTTAGATGAAATGTATTTAGATACAAGGTATTTAGATACAAGTTATTCAGATACAAGGCATTTAGATACAAAGTATTTAGATACAAGGTATTTAGATACAAGGTATTTAGATACAAGTTATTCAGATACAAGGCATTTAGATACAAGGTATTTAGATACAAGGTATTTAGATACAAGTTATTCAGATACAAGGCATTTAGATACAAAGTATTTAGATACAAGGTATTTAGATACAAGTTATTCAGATATAAGGCATTTAGATACAAAGTATTTAGATACAAGGTATTTAGATACAAAGTATTTAGATACAAGGCATTAAGATATAAGGTATTTATATACAACATATTTAGATACAAGGCATTTAGATACAAAGTTTTTAGATGCACGTTATTCAGATACAAGGCATTTAGATACAAGTTATTTAGATAGAAGCTATTTAGATACAAGGTATATAGATACAAGGAAAATCAATACAAAGTCTCAACTTGTAATATAATATATTGTGCAATACTGAGACAAGTCATTTGCCATCAGATAATATTGCAAGTCTATTCTTCTGGTTACACAAGACAGGGTAATGGAGGGAGTAGTGCAAAACTACAGGTTCTGTAATGCAATTACCAGCTTATATTGATATGTAAAAAAACTGTCATTATGTATTTAACATTTTAATTTATTTGCTGGAAAAATGCTTCAGTATGTACATGTATAAAAAACAAATATTTTTCTAGTAAAAACATTCTATCAATAATACTTGACTGCTTGATATATGAGGTAACTTATCCACAATTTTTCCATCACAGTGAAGCAATCAGCTTAAGAAAAAACTCTGGATTCTCTTTCTTTCAATATCACCTTTAGAGGGTAAGAATAAACATCCAGACCAATCCAATCTTAAAAATGAGTATTTACTGACCAGACCTTCAGATATAGGTATAAGGTGGGAAGTTTTGCATGACACCGTGATCCAAAATTTGGTAACTGCAGATGGTGGAAACCAAAATTATCATGCTTAGAAGAAAATTGGCAACAGACAGATGGGGCATTAAGGACCCATGGACATCACAACATAATACACTCCACCTTATAACGTTTATGTATTAAAATAAGTTATTTCCAACCAAACGTAAGTCTCAAATATACTGTAGCTGACAATGCAAGTTACTACTGCCTTGTCCAGTTAAGTCTTTGTACAATCCTGGCTATAGATTTGCAACCAAAGCCAACAAGAGTCAAGTAGGGGACACAACTCTTGGTATTTTAGACTTGTCTATTCTGCAAATGTAGTAAAAGCATGGTAACTTCTCAGTCTACATCAATGTCAAATACTCAACTTCATTCAAAGTAATGTTTCGGACTTCTCGCTGTAAAAAATTCTCTTGACCATTTCATAAAACTCAATTAATCAAAAAACTTACCATAAATTTTGGTCTGTAGCTTATTATGTAGCATTCAAATGCAAATGACCTAAAATTATTAAACTGAATTGTATACAATATTTACAATGTCATGAACCTGTATTTTACCTCAATATAAACTCCATTAATTTACTACTACTAAATCTTCAAATGCAGGCACGTTGATGGAGCCAATTGTGTTTGCTAAATATTACTCTTCTATTGCTATTATATAATTGTACTGCAGTATTTCCTTGTTAAACACCAAATCTGTACAATGATAATCCATATCACTGAATGTCCATTTGTTGTTTTGTGTCTGGTTGCAATGTACCTCAACATAAGTAACCTCACTTTTCATGTGGGTCAAATATATGCTTCCAAAGAGAGAGGAACTCTATGGACAAAGTTACATAAGTTACAAGTAATTCAGTAATTAAAACTACATGCATTTCAATGATTTACCTTGATGGTGCTTTCTTTTTCTCTTCATAAAGGATTTTATCAATAATCTCTTTCTTGCCATCTGTATTTCTGAAGTATTTGAAATTGACAATGTCTCTGGCAAATGCTGCCATTGGCTGGACAAAACGGGCAATGATTTCATCTAGGTCTTCATATTCCTGGCAATTAAATCAATTATCAGCTTAAAGTTTATTTCAATATCATTATGTATGATGGAGAAAAAATATTTGAACAACCTCCAAATGAATAGAAAGACAGAAACACACAAAATCAGGGACTATAATACAGTATGGAATACAATTTTTATGTGTGTCATTAGGATTTTTAACGTAGCTTTAAACAAAATTAAGTCATATCACTATGATGTCTGCAGTGAGGCAGTTTATAGTGATATCTGGCACTGGGGCATCATGCTGCAGACATGTAGCATAATTTTCCACACAGTCACATTATCCTGACACCAGAACGATTAGTCCTAACACTAACTTCTTAATGCTGAGCGCCAAGCGAGGCAGCTGTTAGTACCATTTTTGTAAGTCTTTGGTATAACTCTGCCAGGAAATTGAACCCATGACCTGCTGCTTCAGCTGTGGATGCTCTAACCACTAGGCCACAGGAGCGGTACAATTTTAATATTAATGACTTCAATGAGGGCTTTTCCATGGAAAACGGGCATAACTTTTTTAAAATCATGGATGATTAAAAAGGTACTGTACACATGCAGACTTATCTGCTGATAAACACATCTATGATCCATTAAAAAGAATGCAAATATTTACAACAAACCTAATGTCTTTTTAAATGTCTTTTTATAAACTGATTTCAGGCAAAATTTAAAAAAGGCTAGTCCCCTGGCTTATCAGTTTAGAAATCTTCTGCTGCCATTCAAAAATATCTATTATAACAAAATCAGTTTTTAAACAAAGTGAAAACCACATATTAATCTGGTCATATAATCTGAAAAAAGGAGTGAAAAGTAAAGATTTTAAACAAGGCCATCTAAGCACTTTTTGGGACTTCAAAAACCTACCTGAACACAGAGAAGCAAAGATTTTCAACATGGCCATCTAAGCACTTTTTGGGACTTCAAAAGCCTATCTGAACACAGACAAGCAAACAAGAGTCAGGGCTAGAAACCAAATATATGTTGCACCACTTTAACATCTTGAGGAAACTATTCAATCAGATTTCATGAATATTAGTCTAAAACTGTCAGAAGATGGACAGAAGGAAGGATGGACTGATAGCAATTACAACATCCTATATTTAAAATAATCACTGCATTAAAAAAATTAGTTAAGGAATTCTAAATGAATAACTGTATCATTGGAAATGTGTATATCAAGGACCAAGTTGTACAATAGATTATGTTATATCTGGGGCCATGTTATATCAGGGACCATGTATATAACTGTCAATGTTATATCTGGGATTGTGCTATATCAGGGACCATGTATATAACTGTCAATGTTATATCTGGGGCCATGTTATATCAGGGACCATGTATATAACTGTCAATGTTATATTTGGGATTGTGCTATATCAGGGACTATGTAATATAACACTCCATGTTGTATATGGAAACAAAATATATTAGGGGCCATGTATATATTAAGCCACTTTGAAGAAAATACAAAATGAAGTCATATGATGGTTACTATAGCCACTCAAATACTAGTAGTTACAAAGCAAACAATTATTTTTTGAGGCACGAAATTCTTATGAGTAATGCAACACTAGCTGTAATAGTTCTTTTTTTAAATTCTCAACTGCAAACTTTACATCAAAATTTGAAATCTGATAGATGATTCTGTGAACAAAGACATCATACTACACAAACTACCTAAGGGCGATTTATTATGATCCAGGAACTTATTAATAGGTACAAAAACATAACAATGTGATTTTCTCTTTTCCCTTTACAAACCTCTCCATTAATCCGGAGTGACTGTCCCAGACTGAATGCATTCTCTTTTCCTTCCTCTTTTATGTCAATATGCTGTAAAATACCATCTGCCACCTTCCATGTCACTGTCAGGTGATCAGAACCCTGCAGGAAACAAAATGATGTTATGGCAGGATTATTAATGAAAACATTGTTTGTCAATCAAGGCATAAAAAAACCAACAAAATTTGACTTATTTATACCGCCATCTCCAATCCTAGTCTAACATATGTGATCATTCTGCTCAATTAATGGCTGCCCACTTCTGATCATCTTAACCAATGGCTGTACCCTTCTGATTATCTTAACCAATAGCTGCATACTTCTGATCATCTTAACCAGTGGTTGTACACTTCTGATCATCTTAACCAGTGACTGTACACTTCTGATCATCTTAACAAATGACTGTACACTTCTGATCATCTTAACTAATGGCTGTACACTTCTGATCATCTTAACCAACTGAATTATTAAGGACACATGAGGAACTCAAACTGATGTATCTACTATGCAATATATTTTGTATCATACATGCCAACCCCTGACGAGGAAAAAGCATAATCCAAGTGGTCAAAAAGCGGAATCCAGGCAGAAAAAGCGGAATCCACATATAACATGCTAAAATTTCGATAAATAATGATTTATTTGCCCCTCTCGTCTTTTAACATCCTTTACTGTTTCAAGTTTTCATATGTAGCACTTTTAGCTTTCCATACATCGACTAGAAAACCTCTTAAGACTTAGTGCCAAATATTAAAATTCTTTCCACATGGCTGGAAATAGATGTCACATGATGCTGCACTCTTGTCTTAATATTCAGAGGACTGTTATTTTTTGTTTCATTTTTTTTGTTTGTTGCCTTTTTCTAATTTATTGGGGAAATTTTTGAAAGGAGATATTTTTGCTCACATAAATACATAGACTATAAAAAAAAAAAATACTTAGCGCCCAATATCTTTAGACTGGTTCTGCCGCAAATATGAATTAGAACATGGAATCTGTGTGTAAAGATTAAATTTAGAAACCAGATTGCTCTCTCCTCACTAAGCATACAGATGCTATAAATATAATTCGATTTCGACAGTAGAACCAGGTTAGCTATAAATAGAACATGATACTGTTAGGAAAATCCATGGTCAAAGTGTACTCTTATATTGTAGTTATGTAAAAGCAATCTTTTCTAAAATACGGTCTGTGGGATTAATGGAATGTTAATAATAACAAGAAAACGAAAAATTGATTTTTTGGGGAGGTGGATGTACCAAAAAAGCAAGCATGGACAGTTTATTCAGCTGTCAATTGATAACAGAATATAGCAGTGATTTGTTCATAATAAAATCACAAGCATGTTAACATTGGTAAAAATTTCACATACAATGATACAACGATACCATTACTAGTGTAAAATATGAAGCCAAGATATTGACTTGGCCTTGTCTTATACTCCGAATAGACTTATATATGGATGAAGGATGGAAAATTTACAAAATTGGTGAATTCAACTTATACTCTGAATCAACTTATAGGCTGAAAAATATGGTAGGTGTCTGATGATAAAAATCTTCTGATGTTTGCTAATTGTTTTTTAATTTGTGTGTTAACAATCTGCTTTTAAAAATGAATCAATCTGTTAAGGCAGCACCAAAATTTTATGATGCTTGAACTTCATTTAATGTTTTAATTTTATCTTTCTGTAGCAATCAGATTTATTCTTGCATTGTAATACTAATCTTTTATTTCATGTCATATGTGACAAAATTGGATCTCTGATAGTATGCTGCACTTGTCTGCCATTTAAAACACATGTGGATTCTCCTAGAACATCATCATTAATAATTTTTTATACTAATAATTGATTTCTGAAATGGTCTATGCATTCAAGCTGGGCTCAGTGTGTCAGAATATAAAAATAACAAGGTATCTGCTACTCTGTCTCACCTGTGAAATGACTGATGTACTAGTGTGCCTGGAAATCATTTTCAAAGTCTAAGATAAAATCCTTTTAAGTATTCTGATGTCGACATCATCGGAGCTGAAAATATGATACCCATGTCTTTCTACCTCCAATTACAGACATTTGATTCAGCACACCATTGTTAGACAAGATTGGTAGGCAGACAAAAAGAATGACATATACAAACAGTAGCACAGATAGACAAAACTTATTGCTAGGCCTAATAATAAAAGCACATTACAGACTATGTGCATTACCCTGCTATTGGATCTTATAATATATAGCACCAGACAGATAGACATACAAACAGAAAAATGTAAATTAGCTTACTACTGGGTCTGATAATACAACAGCAAGAAGTCAGACTGAATGATTGACATTACATTATCTTCCTGCTGAATCTAATATTACAGTTTTGAGATAAACAAACTGATGGATGGAAGAAAGAACAAAGAAAGACATTAAAACTACCTTGCTGCTTGGTCTAATGATGGCTTCACCTTGATCCATTCCTTCTAGTAACTTTTCACACTCCTTGTACCCAATATTGTGAAATGATGGATGGGCAATCACTCTCTTGATGTATGCTGTTTAAATTGAATTTTCTTCGTTAGAATGACCTACATTAATTAGTAATTTCCCTATCAGATGATGACAAAAGAAAAGCTGGTCATTTCATTCGGACTGCCTCTGTTCTTACCCAATGTCGTTTTGAAATGTACCCTTCTTAAATTTATTTTGCCGCTAATAGAAAATTAGAAACTTCTTATCCATGTTTGGAGTACAGTTGAGTTTGCTGCCATCAATAAAAAAAAATTAAATCTTCATTTCCTTTCTTTCAAAACAGTGCTGCATTTGAATTGTTTAATGATATTCACAAAAGACCTATAACAATTTTAATTATAATCAGGACAAGTTTATGTATTTTTTAATCATCAGTACCCTCTCATAATTTTTAGATTTTTTTCATACCAATATTGGGGTGGGTCAAGCTTTATAAAGAAAAATATTTCACAATAAATGAATAAAAAATATTCTGAAAATCAAATATTTTTCTTCAAATGCTGATTGACATTGTCATATTAACTTTGTGATTTATTACTCTCACACATCCATGTCTTTCCTTTATTTGAAAATTATCTTTTATTGATTAATTAAAGATATCTAATGCTGAATTTACCTGGTTCTTAAATTTACTGTATGATATCAACCATTCAACAGCATCATTTTCAAGCATTGCTCAAAATGTTGCTCCCCTGCTAGTTTCTTTCCTAATAGCCAAATGCAATTGCTGTCAACATTGAAATCAGGACAGTACAATGCATCCTGCTGTAATTTCTTCCAATGAACATTTTGAGTTTTTTAAAGTTTTTCATTCTTAATTCATATCTGATGACACATCCGCATAATTTATCTAGTCCTGAAAAGCCCTATGTCAGAATGCATTGTGTTGAAGTTAGTTTAATTCTATACAAATATGAAAGCCCTTTATGCCAGGATCCATTCTGTCAAATTTGGTTAAACTCTGAAGTGTTTGAGAAACTGAAAACAGTTGCCCTATTTGAATGTGATTGGCATCATCTGTACAAACTGAAAGGCATCATTCTGTCCTGTAAAGTCTATTAAGCAGTTTTGCAGACGAAGTTTTTATCTATTTTCATTAACAGTGGCATTTCTATTTTTAATAACCGCAACCATGATTTAGAGCAAATTCGTCTTGATTTTAGCCAAATTTGGTCAAATTCAGGTCTTACATTTTGAGATGAAATCGCTTAAGGGTTTTTATAATTTTTTGTAATGATAACCATACCTGAAACTAAATTTGCATCATTGATATAAATCCAATATACAGGCCAGTCCACATGACATTATGGACATGTATGTTGAATATTCAAAAGAAAACCTGTTCAAATTAAGTTTGGAACAAAGTATTATATTATTTTATCTTCATGTAATTTGATGAAAAATGTTCTGGTAATTCAAAAATGGAAGACAACAACCATGATTCACACCGAAAATTCTAGTCCATATTGGCTACTCAAATTTTTACAAACATATTCAATCTCGAAAGATATTGTTCCCAAATAATTTAGTTATGGAAAACAACTCAAACAAAGAGTTTGCATGTATGTAGTAGCATTTTACAACACTTTAGCATAATAGCAGCTACATGGTGCCAAATAAAGGTATAGTTAAGTATGCAAAATTGAATTGCAGAAAATTTTGGAAGATATACTGAAGCAAGGAGACAGATGTACTAAAATGAAAGATAAAAGATATGTTGGACAAGAGATACTGTCAGATTTCAGACAAAGTAACTAAGACCAAAATAAATGTAGTGTTTTGAGTCGTATACTGTACATGTTTAGTAATATCTTAAAACTTTACACAAGGTATAGGCATAATGCTTAAGATAGGCAAATGCTTTCAAAATCACATTGCAAATATTGCACCAGTTAAAAAACAATATATCAACTTACACATACACTCATGAAATTTAGGAGATGTAAAATAGCTTACATATTTTACAAGCTCATGAGGTTATTCTGACAACTATTAACCCTTTGAACCCTAATCTCCCCCATAATTCGGCACAATAACCCGAGCCTCCCCGGCAATTTTTGACAATTTTATAAAAAGTAAAATTTTGCAAAATAAAAGTAATATGCCTTAGAATGATAATCCACTATGATATAACAGCAAATATCAAATTGTCTCTTTTCAAACATGCTTATAAAATGCTTTTTATTACTATGACTATGTAACAAACTGTCTGGAAATTTCTTCATATTTCATATTTTTCATATTTTTTCTATATTTCACTTACCATCTATCGAATAACATAACACAGGCCGGTATACCGCCCTTTCGGGTTATGACGGTAGATAGCTAGGTCGGTACTACCGGCCTATTGGGTTATGACGGTAGATAGCTAGGCTGGTATACCGGCCTTTTGGGTATATACACCGTTACAAAGGGCCGGTAAACCGGCCTGTCGGGTTCAAAGGGTTAATGTCAGTCAAACCTGAAACAAAAATATATACAAATAACTCTAAAGTCCATTTGTAAGAAATTTCTGTGCAGGCTGGAAATTGGTAGCAACAATTACATCTCCAACGTTGGCATCACTTAAGGCGCTAAAGAAATAGAGTCAGAATTATGTGAACACTTTAAGCATACCTTATACATGAAATGATGCAAATCAGGTTGGGGAGTAAGTCTTCATAAACTAGACAATTGGAATTCAAACTTATGGGTTGCTGATTTTGCTGCATTAAAAATTGTAAGATTCCTTACTTTGCCTGGCTTGTTGCTTCTTTTTATCTTCTTCTTTGCTTATATCTTCTTTTTCCTTGTCAAAATCATAATACATGTCTTTCTGTGGCCTGGAAAAAAAAGAACAGACTCTTGAAGTTTTGAACTGTTATTCCATTACAATCTGTGCCTGAGTGAAATGTTCTCCTATTATGGATATTGGCTATGGTATAATACCAAACCAGTACAACATTTGTTCCAAGGATAGGTGACAACTGCAGATTCAATATTTTACATGATGTCGAATGGTCACAATTGGGCATGCTTCAAAAATGCCAGCTGTAACAGGTGTAATGACCTTAGCCAGTTATAGCATCCTGTAGTCATGAGGAAATACTGTCAAAAAAAATTTAAGCCAATAGGAAATCAAGAATTGATCATGTTATGTCCTAAGTTTATTAAACATTAACTGCACAAGTTTTGCCAACATATATAATGCTCTTGACTGATCAGATGTTGGTGTGTTGTGGTTTTGGATGGTCAACCCCACACTTTTGCATATACCAGAAATAGGAAATGACCCCAGGATTGTAATACTGCAAAGCCATTATACCTACAAAATAGAAATAAGTTCGTAGATGTCCCACCATAATAACTGAAAACAGCCAAAGTGTGATGTATGTACCATTCAATGGATGAACAATGGTAACACCGTCATTCCAGTGTCATGGTGGGGCAGAAACAAAACTGGCAGAGTACTAGTCATTAAGGAAATTAAATGTTTGCATGTTTGCTTTACAAATCTCTAGGCACTATTTGCTAATGAGCAATAAGCAATTAAAAGGTGTTTTCTAGTTTGTAATATTCATACAGTATTATTATTCTGGGTTAACACTTGGACACTGATGTTTGTCATATCTATATAAGAATATCTGGATTTAGAATTACATTGACCATTTATCTTGTCAATATGTTTACTTGAAAATACAAACAACTTATATATTTATTTGTTATGCTATTCCCAATGCAAACAACATAGATACAGCGCTGTTGTAGTATAGCGAACTGGGAGATCAGAGTCTATATGTTCTCTACTCATGTTTTGAAATGTACGGCACAGATTCTGGCCAGCAGTCAAATATGTCAAATTTTTACAAAAACTGAATTCTAAAACAAATTTAATTATTTCTTCTATAACTTTGTTGAGCATGAGGTAAACCTTGTGAAAATGTATGTGTAAATTTGTACACAGACTACACCAAACTTCAATGATCTGGAGATACTCTAAATATGATTCCATATTTTTTAGTAAACAATTTTAATTTTAGTGTTCTGATAGTTTTATAACTAAGGGGGGATGGTCTGCTTCTTCATTAAGCAATGGAAGAACTGTCATCTAATCTGTTCTTAAATGTGTCCAGCTCATGTGTCAATAAATATGGAAGCCAGAACTTATTCGATAACTGATAAGTAATTAAAATAGCAGTCTCAATTTTCAAATATTCATATGCTTACTTCCATCTGTTCTCCTTGTCAATGAGATCTGATGATCTACAGGTGAGGTCAACCTGGAATCTGTCAATGTCAATCTTGATAATTCTGGCATGTACTGTCATATTGGGCTGAAAGCAGGAAACAAGCACAATACATGTAGCGTATACCAGATAAAATATGCTGACACTAATCACCTTGGATCAAATTATTAAGTAACCAAGATCATGCTAATGCTGTTAAAAGTTGCTCAATCAACAGAACAGATGTAAACAAAATCATATAAATTATGCAACACGTCTCAGTTGTATATTTGCATCTGTCCATAAAAAAATCTAATGATGCAGCCACTGTGTTTTCATATCCTTGGTAAATGAAACAAAACAATAGCAATATACCGGTTAACATCCTCGGAAAGGAAATAAATACATATCAACAAATTGTAATAATTTTTATATCTTGCTAATAAGTAAGCTGTTAATGTTAAAATGTTAAAGAGCCAATGGGATGTTGTTTTATTTTTGCACTGCAAAAGTCTCACTTTGTTGAGTTTTTCATTTACTATATTTACCGCCAGTCAGTCACTCGCCAAAATAAAATCTGAAATTTCATAAAAGGTTAAACTTTATAAATTCAAATCAACAGAATAATGACATAAGGACACAATAGGATCATATGTGTGAAATAATGCCACCACAAAACAACCTGCTAAACAGCAATGTATATCAATCAAAGACTTAAAAAAAACAACTTGACAACTACCAAATTCATATAGTTTATTAGGATAAAGTTTTCCAACAAAAACAGAACCCAAAATGACAAAATGTTCCTAAGTAAAATTCAGCCCTTACTCTGAGATGCCAACCAATCAACATGATCATCAGGAACCCTAGATAGCCTGGGTAGAATGGAAAAAACTTTCATTAACAAAGAAAATTCTACACAATCATGCAGCATTTTCGTAAGAACACAGATATACATGTACCTAATTTCAGAACTGTGAATACCTTATCATATTTTTTACAACATTACCATACACATTAGCTCTCTTCAAAGATTACCCACATTTCCTATCTCTCTTTAAATCTGCTGTCATTTATCACCGATTAACAGTCTGACTGATTGTTTTCTTGCTACAGTAAAACTGGGCTTGAGCTACTTTTGCTACTGGTGGATGCCTGTCATGCATGCACAGATTGATTTTATTATATAAATGTACTGCTATGAGCAACCACATGCATGACATGACAAAATAATACGATGTTTAGGCAAAAAAAGTAATTTGACACCGCAATAAACAATCACACTGCAAAAACTGACATAAACACAATGACCTTCATTTAATCCTAAGTAATCATGACTACTTAAAACACTTGCAGGCAAAGTGCAGATTGTTCTAAACAACTCAGTTATGAATGCCTGCATTGCACAGATGTAGTCATTTTTAAATATGACCAGTTAAGATGGTCTGTTCTAAACAAAACCTGAGTCTGGCTACTGGTTTTCTAAATGTAGCTTCACATGATACAGACTAAAGTGCATGTACAAAAAATCACCATTGTAGTGTTGAAATCATGTAAATCCCAATTATAATTAACCAATCTTTTGTCAAGGATTCATTGAAAGATGTACAAAGTCTGTTCAATGTTTTGTATTATTTTTTTTTATCTTTAACAAAAACCACACAACCCCAATGTCATAATTAGAAACCTTAAATGGCTTCAGTGTAGCGGTCAAACATGCTGATTGTCACTGGAGTCAACCCATAATGCCAGGGGTGAATGCAGTCCTTATCTCTAAAAAGTGATGAACATTTATCAGATTTGATTTTTATTGTAAATGGTTCTTGTTGTTTTCTGCTACTGTATGCTACAGTTTACAAAACCTCACACACCTAGTCATGATTTGTTCATCTGGTTACACCTTTTGTTAACCACCATAATCTCTATATGACTTCTGTGAATTAGGCCACTGGCTTTTGTCTCTAAATAATTAATTTTGTTTATGGATTGTTTAATTCTGTTTATATTTTCTTCATTTCATTCATCATAACATTTCTATCAAAGCCTGATCAAAGCTGCTAACTCAAACACAGGATGAGCAAGTGTTAGCATCACTAACTGTACAATTCTTATGTTACATATGACATAACTTTGAAATTTTTGGACATGTGCTGTTAACTTATATACAGGAGAACTAAATATTGCTTTAATTAATTTTCTCATTCATGTGCTAACACATGTACATAAAATCTTTGAATATAAATGTGAATGGTTTATGACAGATGTAAATTGTTATTGCGATAATTTTCTAAAAATATGAATGCAGTATTTATTGAAGAAAACCACATTTTATGTACCAATCTATCATACTGAGTGGTATTTTGATCACATAATTCAGAATGATTCAATTTTTTTCTAAAAATCTTAATAATTCTGCAAAATCTGATATGATTGGCAGCTCTATGTTCTCTTCACTATACCTGTTAGTACAACATTGGCTAGTCTAGCATTTAAAAAAAAATTGAAGATGGTAACAGAAAACTAAAATCATTTCACATAGCATTTTCTTTTGCAGAACCTAGTTTTTTTATTTAGTTAAGAAAGAGCAAGAAACTTAGACCTTAATCTAGGGTGAAGAAGCATGAACAGATAGATGGACACGTCAAACTGGTGGACAATTTACTCAAGTCACTGAACAAGACATCCCCTTTTGTCAAGCTTGCTACAAAGAAACTTTAATAATGACCTTAAACTAGGGTGTGGATGTATATACAGATTGATAGATGCATACACGGAAGCCATAAAAAGATCACTACCATTAGCTTAAAGCCATTTCCAAAAGTTTGCTAAAAATTGATGGATTAGACTGTTTATGGACTTACCTTGACCCTTTCTGCTGGATTTTTAACATTCTTATCACTGAGTAACTTGGTCGGTATAAAACCGCTGACACCATTGTCCAACCGACATCGTACTCCTGCTGCAGAACCAGGACAGCTGCCAGCATCAAAATGACTCCAGACCTAAAATTAGGTGAAAATATAATAACTGATAATATCATATTTATGGCTGATGTTAGAAACAGGCATCAAGGTATGAAAAATAATGACATCTTGGAGGCTTGAAGAGAGTGTAACCTAAACAAGATCAATACTCGAGGTATCAAGATGTGAAAAATAATGACATCTTAGAGGCTTGAAAAGACTAACCTATACAAGATCAAAACTCGAGTTGGGGTGAGGGAAACACCATTTTTCAGCACAAAATCTGTTATACATAACAGTCATATGTTTAATAAAAGATGAATCCATGATAAATGCCAACCCATAGGAAGCTTATGGAAAACTTCTTCTCATACTCATGCTGGTCACGCTGCAACTCGTGTAGAGTGTAGTGAGATGTGTGAGTAAGCATCTTTGACTACTATTTGGCCACCCAGGACAAAAGGTTTATGTTAGGGATAGTTAATAAAGTATTTAGAATACTGATGGCTTGGAGGATTCACTAATTTACACAAGATTAGATGGAATATGAAAACTCCCTTTTACTACCATACATTTACTACCCTAAATAATCTTTTCTCAATTTTCTATTCTTTACATGTAACTAGAAATTTTATATTAACATTTAAATATTATTTGACAAATTATTGTGAGTTCTTTCTAAAAGCTGTTACTAAAATTGTTTCATGCAGATTTCATTCTAGCCTTTTGTAATAATGACACTAATTTGTCTTCTTTGCAACAAGAAAGTTACCAGCATGATACCTATGGAGTGCATAAAGAATGTGGGATCTGGATTTGTAACATAGCTTAAACAGTTATTGTCATATTACTATGATGTCTACAGTGTGATAGTTTATAGTGATGTCCAGCATGGGGGCACAATGCCACAGACATGAAGTATGATATACCACCCAGTCACATTATCCTGTCACCAGGCCAACCAGTTAAAACACTAACTCTTAATGCTGTGTGCCTTATGAGGCAGCTGTTAGTACCATTTTTTCAGTCTCTGGTATGACTCAGCAGGGTTCAAATAAACAACCACCTGCTTCTGAGGCAGGTACCCAGAGCAGCTGAATGCATGAAGAAGAACCAAGAAATAAAAAATAAAAGGTTGTTATATATTGCTGATGTTAGATAGAAAGCAGTGCATCACATATTTACTGAATATAGTTTACTCCTTGCCAAAGAAGCACAAGACAATAATTTCACTGACTGGCAGAAATGTCTTACTGATTGGTATTACCTTGGGCACCAAATGAGAGTATGTGATCCAAGATTGTTCATGAAATCCTCAACTAAGACACTGCTGCATTTATTTCCAATGTAGTGTACAGAGAGAAAGAAGTGCATACTTGACATTCAGAAAATCAATTTTTTATAGTGGGTTATAGATACTCAAAGATGAGGAATTAAAATCTCAATATGGAAGGCCAAAAATTGGAGAGGCTAACGATGATTACAAGCATCTGGATCATGTATTACTTTTGAAATAAATATTCACTGTCCCAACATTATATACTTTTTATCAGTCATTTTTTAGTCGGATTAAAGCCCAGTCTGCTTCAATTTCCTTGTCAACTAAAATAACCATGACCTTACCAGAGGACATGACTATTTTAGCAAATACAGAAATTGTGGATATCCATGCAATAGTCCAATTCTACAATGAATTATTTAAAACTTGTAATGCTGGCAAGTGAGTTATCTATTGTAGAAATTGATCAATACCAAGAGTGCCAGTGTTAATGATATGTGTTAAGAGTTTCTAAAACAAGAAAAAGCAAAGGGTGTTTAGACTCCTGTTTGTTCCAAATTACCCCCCTTTTTTGACCTGCCAGTAGTTAAAGGGCACCACTTTTTCGATTTCTGGAATGATCATATGTCTTTACTGCAAACAGGGGAATGGAGAAACATTATCCAAAGCAGGTAATTGCTAGGGCCTGCCTAAATGTTTTGTTTGTCCTTAATTTAGTAAGACCATAAAGTTTGCTATTATTCTTAGCATTACGAACTATATTCAGTACCAGAGAATGGACAATATACCTCTAGTATGATTTTTAAATTAAAAAAACCTAATCCAAAACAAAGGGGATTTTCCACTGAATAATGTCTTGTCTGTACATTGCACTATGTCACATTTATGACTACCGTATTTTCGCGCATATATCCCGCACACGCAGATAATCCGCACCCTCATATAGCCCGCGGGTTTTGGGGTTTTGTGTAAAAAATCGTTGGCATAACCCGCACCTTTGTATAACCCGCAACCATAGATATATTTATACAGCTACAATCGGAAATGAAATCAATTACAGGATCACGGGGCTTCGCTGATGTAGCAAACTGCGATTCTGTTTTCCGTTTTGGTGACAAAATATACCATCTGGTGATATTTGTGGCGACACCAATTTTGGCTGATAAAAACCGTATATACAGTCTTGCGTTTGGAGTAGAGAAAATCAAAGGCACCATGACAGGAAACAATGTACTGGAATATATTGTTAAAATAACAAGTCCTTGTCTCATACTGGCAAACCACACTAACAGTGCACTGTTATATCATAATCCGCTAATGATGATATCTGGCCTTATTACTTTATGCAACTGACTAGTCAAAATCCAAATCCGCAGAAGGCGAAAACGTAAAATGAGTACAGTCAAGCAGATGACACTAATTTAAAAACAAATACCAGATGGAAGAAGAAAAAATACGTTTGCTGACACTTCAAAGAGAACTGATTACCTTTGAAGCACTGATATATACTAAACAAATAAAACAAATCTGTTTCAATGTTCTACAATTATCTGAAGTTGCCGCAGCAATAACAAACAGGTATTTGTTTCACCCTTTAACTGGAGCCTTTAGCGGCGCCATCATCAAAGTAAGCCGACAACCTTTGCTAAGTAAAAGTCAGGAAAAACACGGTACACAGTGCTTGTGTGCGTAGGAGCTGTGCCTCAACTACAGGCTACATAAACACGGACATTTTTAAATAATCTTGTATTCTTGTGAAGTGTAGATTCGAGTTTAAATAATTTCTTTCTGTTTAATTTAAAAAATGCCGAAACGAAAGTCTTACACAGCCGACTTCAAGCTAACTGCCATTGCGTATGCTGAAGTGCATGGCAATAGAGCCACAGGCACAAAATTTGATATTGATGAGAGTGTAATCCGAGGTTGGAGAAAAGAAAAACGAACGTTGGAGAAGATGAATCCACGAAAACGTGCTCGTCGCGGACCTAAAGCAAAGTGGCCTCACCTTGAAGCTGACCTGAAGCAGTGGATCGTGGCCCAGCGGTAAAATTAGGTACCGTAGTTATTTCGATTGAAAACAGAAAATATTGATTATGAAAACGTGACGGATACGAAATTTTAAGTTTTTATCCCGAAATGTTGATTTAGTCCCGATACCGTAGGTTGTAAAGTCACCGTAGTAGCCATAATATCCAACCCTAGCAAAACAAAACTAGAACAATATATGTTATGTAGTTACGTTTTTCGAACAATATGTTGAAATATCATCATGTGTAAAAAAATTGTGATATAGCCCGCACCCTTATATAACCCGCACCCCCCCTGCGGGGTTTGTAAAATCTGGTATAATCCGCGGGATATATGCGCGAAAATACGGTATAAAACAAAATGTATGAAACAAAATTTTTAAGACAAAATCTTAACAATCGATAACAACAGTAATGTTGTTGGCACAAGTGTGTTAATTTCAAATATGTCAACCTAGATGAGTAAACAAAAATCTAATCTGACAGTTTATTTGTTCAATACTTTCATTTTTATGTAAAGCTGTAATTTCCATGTATTTCATATTTGCTATAAACAATAAATTTAAAGACAATTATTTTCATGCTAAACAAAAGGACACTTCCCAAATCCACAAAATTAAATTCAGACAAAAATTAATTTTTTTCTAAACTGGAAGTTTTGTTTTCCTATTAAAAAATGATCTAAAATCAGATGATCCACATGACTGAGAATTAAATTATTGTTTGAAAAACAAACAGAAAGTAAATGAATATTGACATGCATCACTTTTTAATTGCCTAGCACCTTTGTGTAAACAAAATACTATCTCTTATCCCAAGCATGAAACTAAAATTGCTACAATTACCATGACCTTAATGTTTTTTTTTTTATGGTTTAACACCATTTTTCAGCACAATATAAGCTATACATGGCGGCCAGTATTAATGGTGGAGGAAGAACCCAGACAACCCCTGGAAAAAACCACCGACCCACGAGAAGCTACTGGCAAGCTTTCTCATATAACTACATTAGCCGAATCTTAGACTCGAACACATGCAGACAGAGGTGAGATGGCAGTGGTCCGTAATGGACAGCGCTGTAGACCACTCGGGGCCCCATGACCTTAATGTACATCTAAAATCATCAGGTATCTGTCTTTCTACTTATGACAAAATAATGCATACCAGCATCCTTCACAGACTGCTAAATCTGGATGATGTGTTGAGACAGAAACTCTGGCATACCATTTAGCAAATCCTAATAATTCAATTTATAAAGTAATAATCTTTATTATTATAAGCAAATTAGTGTCTTTGTTTCACAAAGTGTAGCTCACCTCACTCAGCTCTGGAAAATCATCCTTATTACAAAATGGACACTGCCACAGTCCCGTCGTGTCATTCCTAACTGGGTTGGCCTGATCCAGCTGATCTCTTTGTGGCTTTCTATGCGCAATGCCAATTATTTGTGACATGATAAGTTTACCTGTGATTAATAAGATATTAGCACATATTTCAAGACATGAGTAAAGATCACATCTTTAGCTAATTATGGGAAAGGTGCAACATCAAAAACATGTTATATTATTTAAAATGAATGCAGTATATTTGTTACTTCATAGTGTACATGTCTTACATGATCAAAAGAATCTTTAATTCGAACCCATCACCTCCCACTTTTGAGACAGATGCTCTAACCAAGGTGGTCTTTGTTTATACTATCTAAAATTTATAAACTTTATTTAAATTTACTGACAATGGCTTGATGAGAAAAATATTTTAAAAATAAATTTCTGAAAAAAAAAATAAAATGAATAAGATAATTTATATATTAAAATTTAACTTTAGTTTGAATATGACACCTTCTGCATTATGTAAAAATACATGGAAATTTTACACAATATTATCTAGTACACCTGAAATTTTAATTAGGTTTAAACATTGCAACGCTTATTTGAATTGTTCTAATGATTACATGTAAACTATGGATAGAATAACCAATAAATCATTATATCCCAGTTCATTATAATCAAGTAATATAAAAATCTGAAAAGGAACCTTACAATGTGCTTGTAATACCGGACATTATAACATCTTGTTATAAATGGACCTCAGTATAATATTTTTCAAATGGCACAATAAACCAAGACATTTTAAAGTTGTAAAATTGCTGTAAAGTTAGTAAATGCAGCACAAATTCTGATTACTATTTTGTTGGGAAAGGGGAAACTGACCGATTCTTTAACTGCATGTTATATCTAGGTTTACTAGGATTCACAAGCTGTACAATATCCTACATCTGGGCGTTACTAGAATTTAATAACTGTACAGTATGTTACATCTGAGTTTTACTGTGATTTACTAACTGTATAGCATATTACATGTGGGTTTTACAAGGATTTACTACTGTACTGGATGTTTCATACATGTTTTACTAGGATTCACTAACTGTACAGCATACTACATACATGTTATATTATACTAGGATTTACTAACTGTATAGTATCAGTTCTTTCCTTATCAGCTGGGAGCCAGGTGATCATTCTATGTACTTTATATCCAGTTACTTAAAAAAAAGTATTCCAACTAAGGTAGGTCCCCCAAACCCCCGCCTACTTTGGCAACTCACTGTCTAACTTTAAATTTAATGGAAGGCCATGAGTATGGTATGTCTGGGTTTTACTGGGATTTACTAACTGTACAGTATGTCATGTTATATATGGTGTTTACTGGGATTTACTAACTGTATAGTATGTCATGTTATATATGGTGTTTACTGGGATTTACTAACTGTACAGTATGTCATGTTATATATGGTGTTTACTAACTGTACAATATGTCATGTTATATATGGGATTTACTAACTTTGCAGTATGTCATGTTATATATGGGATTTACTAACTGTGCAGTATGTCATGTTATATATGGGATTTACTAACTGTACAGTATGTCATGTTATATATGGTGTTTACTGGGATTTACTAACTGTGCAGTATATCACGTTATATATGGGATTTACTAACTGCAGTATGTCATGTTATATATGGGATTTACTAACTGTGCAGTATGTCATGTTATATATGGGATTTACTAACTGTGCAGTATGTCATGTTATATATGGGATTTACTAACTGTGCAGTATGTCATGTTATACATGGGATTTACTAACTGTGCAGTATGTCATGTTATATATGGGATTTACTAACTGTGCAGTATGTCATGTTATATATGGGATTTACTAACTGTGCAGTATGTCATGTTATATATGGGATTTACTAACTGTGCAGTATGTCATGTTATATATGGGGTTTACTAGGATTCACTAACTGTATAATATCTTACATCTGGGCATAACTAACTCTATGTTACATATGAGTCTTAATAGAATTTATCTACTAACTATAAAGTTTGTTACAATTAGGCATTACTAGGAATCACTAACTCTATAGCATGTCACATATGGGGTTTTCACTATGATTTACTAACTATGGTATGTTACATCTCAATTTTAATATGATTTACTAACTATGGTATGTTACATCTCAATTTTAATATGATTTACTAACTAGAGTATGTTACATCTTGGTATTATTATGATTTACTAACTATAGTATGTTACATCTCGGTTTTATTATGATTTACTAACTAGAGCATGTTACATCTCAATGTTACATCTCAATTTTAATATGATTTACTAACTATAGTATGTTACATCTCGGTTTTATTATAATTTACTAACTAGAGTATGTTACATCTCAATGTTACATCTAAATTTTAATATGATTTACTAACTATGGTATGTTACATCTCAATTATAATATGATTTACTAACTATAGTACGCTACATCTCAATTTTATTATGATTTACTAACTAGAGTATGTTACATCTTGGTTTTATTATGATTTACTAACTATAGTATGTTACATCTCGGTTTTATTATGATTTACTAACTATAGTATGTTACATCTTGGTATTATTGATTTACTAACTATAGTATGTTACATCTCGGTTTTATTATGATTTACTAACTATAGTATGTTACATCTTGGTTTTATTATGATTTACTAACTATAGTATGTTACATCTTGGTATTATTGATTTACTAACTATAGTACGTTACATCTCAATTTTAATATGATTTACTAACTATGGTATGTTACATCTTGGTTTTATTATGATTTACTAACTATAGTATGTTACATCTTGGTTTTATTATGATTTACTAACTAGAGTATGTTACATCTCGGTTTTAATATGATTTACTAACTAAAGTATGTTACATCTCAATTTTAATATGATTTACTAACTAAAGTATGTTACATCTCAATTTTAATATGATTTACTAACTATGGTATGTTACATCTCAATTTTAATATGATTTACTAACTAGAGTATGTTACATCTTGGTATTATTGATTTACTAACTATAGTATGTTACATCTCGGTTTTTTTATGAGTTACTAACTAGAGTATGTTACATCTTGGTTTTATTATGATTTACTAACTAGAGTATGTTACATCTTGGTATTATTATGATTTACTAACTATGGTATGTTACATCTTGGTTTTATTATGATTTACTAACTATGGTATGTTACATCTCAATTTTAATATGATTTACTAACTAAAGTATGCTGCATCTCAATTTTAATATGATTTACTAACTAGAGTATGTTACATCTTGGTATTATTGATTTACTAACTATAGTATGTTACATCTTGGTTTTATTATGATTTACTAACTATAGTATGTTACATCTCAATTTTAATTTGATTTACTAACTAAAGTATGTTACATCTCAATTTTAATATGATTTACTAACTAGAGTATGTTACATCTTGGTATTATTGATTTACTAACTATATTATGTTACATCTTGGTATTATTATGATTTACTAACTAGAGTATGTTACATCTTGGTATTATTGATTTACTAACTATAGTATGTTACATCTTGGTATTATTATGATTTACTAACTATGGTATGTTACATCTTGGTATTATTATGATTTACTAACTATGGTATGTTACATCTTGGTTTTATTATGATTTACTAACTATGGTATGTTACATCTCAATTTTAATATGATTTACTAACTAAAGTATGTTGCATCTCAATTTTAATATGATTTACTAACTAGAGTATGTTACATCTTGGTATTATTGATTTACTAACTATAGTATGTTACATCTTGGTTTTATTATGATTTACTAACTATAGTATGTTACATCTCAATTTTAATTTGATTTACTAACTAAAGTATGTTACATCTCAATTTTAATATGATTTACTAACTAGAGTATGTTACATCTTGGTATTATTGATTTACTAACTATATTATGTTACATCTTGGTATTATTATGATTTACTAACTAGAGTATGTTACATCTTGGTATTATTGATTTACTAACTATAGTATGTTACATCTTGGTATTATTATGATTTACTAACTATGGTATGTTACATCTTGGTATTATTATGATTTACTAACTATAGTATGTTACATCTCGGTTTTATTATGATTTACTAACTAGAGTATGTTACATCTTGGTATTATTGATTTACTAACTATAGTATGTTACATCTTGGTATTATTATGATTTACTAACTATAGTATGTTACATCTTGGTATTATTGATTTACTAACTATAGTATGTTACATCTTGATTTTATTATTATTTACTAACTATAGTATGTTACATCTCAATTTTAATATGATTTACTAACTAAAGTATGTTAGATTTGGATTTACAAAGACTCACTAATTGTACAGTATATTAAATCTGTGATTTAATGGGATTCATTAACTGTATAATATCTTAACAATGTAAACAATGACACGCTATGAAAAAGTGTTATTATTTACGCAGACAACACATAAAAAGCAAACTCAATGCAGCTTCTTACCTATATAGAATGTATCAGGAGTTTCCTTGGTGATCATGTTAAATCTTTCCTCATTTGTGGGTGAGCGATAGGGTGTTCTAAGGTCCTTGTAGCGATGATTCAGTTCAGCACGGATGTCATACAGAGTGATATGTTTATCTCCCAGACCCTAACAAATTATATAAAATAATGTATTTTTTTTTTTAATTAAAGGTTTAACACCATTTTTCAGCACAAGATAGGCTATAGATGGCGGCCAGTATTAATGGTAGAGGAAGAACCTGGAAAACCCCCAGAAAGAACCACCGACCCACAAGAAGCTACTGGCAAGCTTTCTCACATAACTACATTAGCCGAATCTTAGATTTGAACCTACGTGACAGAGGTGAGATGGCAGTGATCCGTAACGGACAGCGCTTTAGACCATTCGGCCACTCAGGGCCCCTATAAAATAAGTAATTAACCTACAATATTGTGACTTCTTCATTCAAAGATTTATAAGTACCAGGGATAATAATTTAACACTGAGTTGTCAACGACAGATGATTTTTAAAATAGATATTCTGAAGATTAATGCATCTGTGATTAACAGTAAAAATTAGATTACTGCATTTAAGCTTGAAATATAAAAACAAGAAAAAATGGACTTATAAACTGTTTATGACCAAAGACTGGTAATCATTACAAATTATGAATTAATAAATCACACAAAAGTATGGCGTAAACCTGTTTATACCCAAACAATAATGATGAAAAATGAACCACTCATCATATTGTAAATTTGTAACCTTCAGTTTGTCACAAAATCAATTGATCAGTTACACAATGCACAACTATTTTATATCATAATCAAACTGTTTTAAATGAGGCTTTTAAAAAGGATGGCAAAATTTGTACAGTATGTATTTTCTGAACAAAAATATTCTGCAAGGCATCTGTGACAACAAATAACTTTGCAAAAATTCATTTCCAAATCAAATTACACTGTAAAGAAACAACTGCTTCAAAAGTAGGGAAAGAAAAGGTAATTTACTATTATAAATTTAATGACTTCAGGGTTTTCTTTAAACCTAAAATCTGATGTATTTCTGAGAGACCTTGAGCACTGATTCATCTACTGGCAGATATTTTATTAAACTGCTTTCTCAATTAAGTATGTTCAAATAAAACTGCACTACTTTTATTTAGTCAAACCTGTACAAAATGGTCATCTTAATATAGCACTCACCTGATCACAATGGTTAATTTCATATATAAGTCATGTATATAAAGGTCACCTACTCTGTGTCGTCAAAAATTATTAATTTCATAACCAAATAATAGTTACCTACTACTTTTTGCCATTACTGGAGCATATCGATACTGTCTGCTTAGTATACTTTTACTTTACCATAAAGGCATTGTTTGATGTACAAAGCATATTATTGGAATTGAAGGTGTAAATATTTCTTATTTTGCAAGTTCTCACGATACTAAAATCACAACGCCAATTACTGGTGTACCTATATCCAATTTTCAAGAGTGAGGTGAATTTAATCATTAAAGACTGGGTCAAAGCAATTTATTTGCTGGATGGTTGGAAAAGCAGCTGGGTGGTCTCAGCAGAAATGAGAGTTGCCTTTTGTGTCAGTGTAACATGCATAGGTCAACATTCATGAGTTACCTACAATAGTCACATACAATTTCATTCCAAAAGTTCAACATTCACGAGTTACCTACAACAGCCACATTGATTTCTTTCACACATGCACAAATGTGAGAAACAGGCAATAACTGAAACTTCTGTAGTTCACAAATATTTCTGTTATAAATGATCAACAGGTTCTACAATCATCCTTTCGTATCAACATATACCTGTATGGAATGGACAGAGATATGTTCATCAAGTATTTTTCTAACAAGAATAGCTTCCAGGGTTGATGCTGACAGGCTGGATCTTTGGCTGGTTCTGTTTTTTCTGAACATGGAGAATACCCTCTCAGCATTGCTGTTGCTGTGCAGTATTGATTGCATTGACAGCAATACTTTCCTAAGGGTTGAAAACAACGGTTGGCCAGATCCATCCTTTTCTTCCTGAGTACACCACTAAATGATGACTTACTTAATCATGCAAGCACTGCAGATGTGTCTAAACAATCTGTAGTATTGTTTAAGGACCTGGCTTTTTTTCAACCAAATGGAAGGAATCAACACTGTCGATCTGTATAGAGAGTTTCAGCTTTACCAAATCTACAATTATTTTCTTGAATTGAATGTGAAAAAAGCCGATTATCAGTGTCAGAATGCATGATGGGCCCCACTAGTCAATGGATGAATAAAAGCAAACTGCTTTCACAATCACTCCTATATGTTTTATCCCATTTTCTTTTTCTTGGCTAGTGATAAGTAATCAGTTACTTTTCTTCTTTCTTTTGCTTCTTGCTGTGAAACTTATCCATTATGGATGCTGAGATTTGCTGATGGGGTTGTACAAAGAGCAACACACTGCGAGACAATCTCTTTGTACTGGCGGATGAAAATTGGAATCAAGCCATATAAGGTAAGTACTAACAAACATACCAGACACAGAAAAACCAAAATCAGAAACAGGAAACAAAAAAATTATGATTTTGTGTTTAAAAAATTACATTTTTTCTCAGGGAGTTGAAAACTGGATTTTTTATAAAACAATCGGGGAATCAGAAGATAGGTTCATAAATCTGGATTTTTCTGATCTTTTCAGTAGGGTCTGCAGGTCTGCTAGCAGTATCTGTTATTATACGTGCAGATGAAGACACCAATGCCAGGGGTAGTACAATAGTTCTACAAAGATAGTTCCCTCCCAAAGAGGTAGGTCTTATGAAACCCAATCCATCCTGATGTCAAGGACATAGAAAGAATGAATGTTGGAGATGCAGTTAGGATGTACATATGTAAATGCTTTATATTTGCAGGAACAGACATTAATGTTAAATATATCTCTGGGGATAGTACAATAGTTCTCCTCTAAATTGTACAGGTTAGCTATAAAAAAAAAATATTTTGTATCACTGAATCTAAGCAATGCAGATTAGGCCTAAATTGATACCCTAGAAAAGGATGAATATGGCAAAAAATGACTACAGAGTTTGTTTACATATTTCATCGTACAGATCCAGAACCAGTTATGTTTATTCTCTTTATATGAAACATATTGTCAAACATAATACTTCTGAAAAATAACCTCACCAGCCTTTCCAATTCCTCAGCAAATGCATCCAAGTCTAAATCTTTCAGACGCTCAGGACTTTCTAATATTTCTTCTAAAGCACCTGCTGGATTGGCATCCTCTGCTGTGTCATCATACTCAAGGGCATCTACAGCCATCTTGCGAGCCCACTCATATGTTTCAGGATGTACCCTAGACCCATCAAGAACCTCTACATAAGACTCGGTGCTGAAACAGGAAAATCATATACGATCAACCTATGAAACACTGTTTATGACCACCAGCATCAACCCTAAACCACCCCAGCTCCAATATATAACTGTTCAAACTTTTAAACAATATTGGAAAAGTTATACCCGTGTCTTATTTATCTGCTAATGTAATCTTGACAGACAAAAGATTTGTAAAAAATGTTTGGTGATGAATGCATTTTTATCCTGGAACAGTTAAATGAATGGCCTTTGTAACCTGGTTTCTTAGTGGTTTGCATGCCAGACTCCAAGTCTGTGTGAAGCAAGTAAAATCCTGGTCACATCAGCTGGTATAGACAGCCACATCAGCTGGTAGTATAGACAACCAAAATCAAGGCATTTTTCTCATCTTATTTTCAGCTAAGGTGTTTTCATTTGCTTGAAACATAACTGAATGACTGTGTTTCTATTTACATTTAGGGAATTTAGTTTACTTGTTCAATTAACAAATGTTTTCAAGACAATGTAAAGTCCAAGCTTTTGCAAATGCCAAATACTCAAGTAGCTCCTTATCCTGCTGAATAACAATAATGCTTATTGTCATAATGTATCTCTACTCACTCAGGATAAGACAAATGGATTTGCAACACAGTTTACTGTACCTGTCTCCCAGTTTGTTGGTATCTATCTTGATAAAGCCAGCACAGTTGGTGAGCACCTTGGGGCCCATCCTGCACACAGTAACTAACTGTGTTCTGTTTTCAAGACGACTGTTATTCTGTTTCAAAATCTACAAAATAAAACAATATACTGTGAAATCATTCATAAAGCCGAAGAAACCAAAGTGAAGAAGATGGGTAATCAAGAGATTTAAGGGTTGTAAATGATGTTGTGGAATGCTAGGTATGAAACTGTAATCAATATGAAACATCTTTCTATATTTGGCTGAAAATAGTAGCATTAGCAACCAGAACAAAATCAGATCTCTACTGTTGCTGAAAACATAGACTGACCAAGCAAATATGGCATCCATGTTACTACAGAAACTCTTTTTAGATTCAAAATAACTAGTTGACAGTGTTTGGGCTCCCCGGGTAACAATCAGATTAGAACTTTTCAATGAAGGAAAGGACTAAGTTGTATGCATGATTATATCCTTAATTGCCTTCTGTTTTTAAAATCAGTAGGGATGGTACAAACAGGATGTTATGAAAATACTTACAGACCATGCCATTTACTATATGACGATGGAAGATTTCAGAACTTTATCAGACACCAAAAAATGTACTAGGGTAGGTAGGTAGTTATTTAAACACACGCATACACACATACTCAACACACTCACACACACAAACATCAATTATAGTTACAAATCGATTTCTGGAATTTGTTTTCCTTTTATTTTCTTTGTGGGGGGTGAATTTGGTAGAGTTGGAAAGAAATAAAATGGATGGTTTGGCCATCCAGAAACATATTTTTTCAGTCCTAAATGAGGATAAATTCTTGGATTTTGTAATAGATGACATTAGATGGTGATATGTTGTTTTTGTAGGGTTTAACACCATTTTTCAGTACAAGATAGGCTATACATGGCGGCCAGTATTAATAGTGGAGGAAGAACCCAGAAAAGCCCTGAGAAGAACCACCCACCCACAAGAAACTACGGGCAAGCTTTCTCACATACCCACCTTGGCCAAATCTGAGACTCGAACCCACACAGACAGAAGTGAGATGGCAGTGATCCGTAATGGAGTGCTTAAGAAACGCGGTCACTTGGGGCCCCAGATAGTGATATATATCAAATACTGTGGATTAAACAAATTGAGACTTAACTTCAGGTCTGTACAAATTTAATATAATTTCCCTTTAATCAAGTACCCGATCATTAGACATTTTCTACAATTTTGACTACTGTACTAGCCACATGAATATAAAAATATACAAGGTTAGTATCTTTTTTTTAATATCTCTAATGAAGTTCTATGGAGGTCAAACAGCTGAATGTGATAAAATTTGTTACAAAATTTTATAGATAAAGCTTTTTATCAGCAGCCATTACAGGAAGAATGTAATGTATTTCCAATTTATGACTTCTGGGTAACAGTCATGAAGGCGCTGTGGCGGTAGCATAGGGAATGTAGGGTTTAAAACAAACTGCTTCAAATTAGGTTTCAAAATAATTGATCTGTAAAAGGAATGGATGTTTGCAATAGTAAGCCAGAGTTGTCCAGGTTACTAACTGCTGGTGGTACCTTCATTAAATGAGCTGCTTTTCTTGGTCCCAGACCACACACAAACTGGATTAATGGAACTGTATGGGGGAAATTGAGACACCTGTTGACATCAACACCCACTTCATTGACCCGATTGATAAATTCCAGGGACAAAGCACTCAGCAATTCCTCCTTTGTTATCACATCCTGATGAGAAAAAGAGAAAGAAAATTTAAACAAATGCAATCTTTCAGTCGTTCTTTGCAAGATATCCTGACCTGACACAAATAATGCCAGAGTTCAACTTCTATTTACTAGCAACCTACAATGACAAAAAATCCTGTTAAAAGAAGATGAAATATAAGTGAAAAAGACTAACCACAGGCTGTATATGGGAAGTGACTGCAAGTTTCATTGATAATTTCTGTATCCTAAAGAAGAATCAAAACTGATTTAAAAAAAGGCATAAAAAATAAATCAATACATCTACACCATTTCTTTTTCTTTATACGATTACTCCAGTTATGATAACATACAACGGAAATGCTTTTAAAATAACTTTTATGCCCTATTCCTTACCACATTGAGAAAATAAATGATAACAACTTTTATGCCCTATTCCTTACCACAATGGGAAAATAAATGATAACTTTTATGCCCTATTCCTTACCACAATGAGAAAATAAATGATCACACTTTAATCCGGACTGGTGCTGAAGTAAAAAACATTGTGAATAAACCAAGATCCAAAACGTCTTTCAAGTGGTTGGTTCTGTGACACAAAGACTTGGATTTGTTGCAGCTTCACAAAATCTAGCAAATAATCAGAAGTAATAAAATACATAAAGTTTTACCTGTAAGGGATGGTATTTGAGACAGAGGATATCCTCATCGTGGTTACACAGCTGAGCAAACTCAATCAACGGGTCTTGAATCCGACGAGCTATTGATACTGCATTACGCAATATAGGTGGGTACTCCCTAAATTCTGCCTGGAAGCAGAAAATGTTTACAAGTCAGTTCTGTTGCCCTAATACAATGTGTGATCAAGTAACGTAAGCAGATGACTTGATCTTATATCTATACCTTTTATTTGGTAAGTATATCTCAACATAATCATCATGTGACAATTTACTTACAGTGATGAGAACTTTATACCAGACACCTGCTTTATAAGTAACAATGGATCTTTTAACATCAACAATTTTGTTTAAATATAGTTGTTTTTTTAATTTTGAAAAAATTAAATTTTTGTAGGTATTTAATATATCATTTGTGTACTTAGCAAATGACCACAAAAGAACAAGAACTGACACGGTTTTCTGTGTGAAAACATTTTCCCAAGCATAAGGAAACAACCTTAAACCTTTTGGGCACATAGTCCATCAAAAGTCTGCAACATTAAATGGTATATGATCCAGAGGTTACAAAACCAGTTGTGTGTTCAGTAAGCATTTCATCTCAGATTCATAGCACAGAATTTTAACTTTCTTTATTGGCTATTTAATTCAAAATGACAAAACCCAAAGCTAACAACTCAATGCAAGAAATCCCATCCCTGTATTTAGCAAAGTATGTAACAGTGACCTTAACCCATTTTATCCTGAATACGCCCGCGGTCGTAATACCTCTTTCTATCCTGAATACACCTGCAGTCGTAGTATCCCATTTTATCCTGAATACGACTATGGTCGTACTCTACCACGTATTTGTGTAGCGTCTCTAGAAACACGTGTTATTCATCACAACTATTTGTGTACTTGTGTACCTACACAGGAAATGGTTAAAGCAAGCATGCGCAGTGAAATTTTAAAAAAAAACGTGCTTGGAAGAGAAACTGTAGATTGAAAACCGATCGATAAAAATATGGACCACAACTATGATATAAACGTGGATGTTGATAGCGAGGGTAGCGACATTGAAGTTGAGGATTTCGATGATTCTGATAATGATATGGAATCAAATGATGGGCTACGACTGAATAAAGTGGATGAAAAAGATGATGCATGGCTTCGTGCACTTTTCGATAGCGATTCCGATAATAAAGAGGAGTTTGAAGGTTTTCAAGAGGAATGAGCCAGGGATGATTTTTCAATTCGGTTCCGGCCAAAATTTAAACTGATTGAAGGAGCAACTGTTCAACACCCAGAAGAAGCAGATGCACAACATTATTTTGAGCTACTTTGGGATGAATTATTATGGAGCAAACTTGTTGATGAAACAAATCGTTATGCTGCACAGGAACGTAGAAAAAATCCCCCCCCCCCCACCAAAGTTGCCAAATTGGACACCAGTTGATATTCCCACAATGAAGGCATTTATAGGCTTATGTTTTGCCATGGGAATAATTCGTCTTCCATCAAGACATAATTATTGGCGACAACATAAGTATATGTTTGTCACGTCCTTCAATAAAATTATGTCTCGTGACAGATTTGATCTTATTTGGAGATATTTGCATCTCCATGACAACGAAGAGCAAGCTGCAGAGCCTCAGCCAGAGGGAAGACCAGACAAGTTGAAGAAAATTAGATGGTACCTGAATTACTTAGACAAGAGATTTTCCTCAAATTTCATTCCAAAAAGTACTGCAACAATAGATGAAAGCATGATAAAGTTCAAAGGAAGACTCTCCTTTAGACAGTATCTTCCAGCAAAACCGACAAAATGGGGTGTGAAACTCTGGAATATGGCCGACAGCTCAACTGGTTATATGCACCGTTTCCAGGTATACACCGGCAAAGAAGATGAACAAGAAAAGGGACTTGCTTACAGAGTGGTCATGGATCTCTCCTCACACATGTTTGGCAAAAATCTGACAGTGTATTTTGACAACTTTTATACCAGTACAGATTTATTGAGAGACCTGCATACTAGAGGGGTGATGGCCTGTGGAACTGTCCGTAATAACAGAAAGGGGTTGCCAAAAGACTTGCTGCCAAAAAATCTGAAATTAAATAAACACCAGTACAAAGTTGATCAGAAGGATGAACTTACCTATTGTGTTTGGCAAGATACAAAAGCTGTTTGTGTCTTGTCAAATTTTCATGATCCATCATCACGTGGCACTGTAAACAGACGTTCTGGCATGCCTATTCAGCAACAGGTTGAAGTACCGAAAATGCTGTGAGATTACCAACTAAACATGAAAGGAGTAGATCTATGTGACCAGATGGTGGGATACTATCTTCTACATCACCGGTCAAAAAAATGGTGGCGTCATATTTTCTTTTATTTGATGGAAACTTCGGCATACAATGCGTATGTTATAGCAAGGGACACAAATCCAGAGAGAGTCAAAACTATGTGGCCAACATTTCAGAGCTATCTGGAGGACTTAGTTGCCTCTCTGGTTGGTGACACTCGAGCTGGAAAGGCTGCAGCGCTTGTTCCAGAGCCTACCAGAGGAACTGTGCAACATACCATTGAAAAAATGTTTGATAAAAAAAAAACATGTCATGAATGTTCACTGGCCGCTCAACCTGGAGCAAGAAGAGGGGTAACAAAATTTGGATGCAAGGAATGCAATGTTCCTGTACATACAGAATGCCAGGCAAAACACATCACTAGGTGTTTAAATGCTTAAAAGCTAATGTTTAGGCAACAATTGATGTATGGCTGTTTTAAAAGTGTAATATGTTTTTTCAATGTGATGTGGACATTTTTATTCACCAGTACAGTAATAATTGTTATTACTAACAAAGCGATGATGTGGACTTAAAATTTTGGATTAATTTTCTTTATATTACTGAAAGATTTCTAGGATTAATTTGTGACAAGTTTTCATGAGAAACTTCACACTGAAGTACATGTTCAAGATTGTGATGTAAACAAACTGTTCCACGTGTCATGTTGTCTAATTTTAGTAAAATTATTATAACTTTTGAACTAACAGTGCTAGCAACTTCAAAGTTGGATCAAAATACTAGAAATTGAATTATCTTTATTTTATTCCCATACTATAAGGAGCATTTCATTCATCTTCACTGACAAAAGATTCACTGAACATCATGGTAAGTTCCAAAAAAAAAAAAAATTCTTGCAAGTCTAATTTTAAAATATAGTTGTGAGCATGTACATTGGTTAATAATAACAAAACATGTACCAATGTGTTGCAAATTGTATTATCTTTTCAGAGATATATAGTTTTATATACCTTAAAAAAGAAATAACATTGTTACAACACTTTTAGTAAACATGGTGAAGGTAGTCACAATTTCTGCTGCTGCTGCTGTATGATGCTCAGTTTTACCACAGTGTATTTAGAATTGCTTCTCAGGAATCAGGCACTGCAGTTGAAATTGGCAAACAGGATAAAATGGGTTAATGTATAAACTGTTACATGGACCATAATTAAAAATTTATACATGCCTTGATCTGGACAATTGTATCGATTTTTAACCCAGATGTCACTCAAAACTGGGTCACTCAGTTGTTTTAAGTGGATTGTTCAGATCAACAATGATAATTTTAAATCTACTACTAAAGTGGGGGTTTTAGCATTCAATAGGTTGCATATATGGGTAAATCATGGATGACTCACACCTGAAAGAGTATGAATTCGAATCCTACCATAGGACCAGCATGGGTATGTTACCATGGTGTGTCCTTGTGCAATGGACTTTACTCAAACTGATACTGTTTGTACATTTAACCTACTTGTGTTGCTGTGCTTATGAGCAAAACAAACAAATGGACACACATCGATGCTCATATGATCTCTGTGAAGCAACAAAGCGAACCAAATGGACACATGCACACACACAAATTGATACTAATGTGATCTCTATGAAGCAACAAAGACACATCGATGCTCATGTGATCTCTGTGAAGCAATAAAGCAAACCAAATGGACACACACAAACATCGATGCTAATGTGATCTCTGTGAAGTAACAAAAACAAACCCAATGGATACAAACACATGCACACACACACACACAACGATGCTAATGTGATCGCTGTGAAGCAACAAAGCAAACCCAATGGACACACACACATATCGATACTAATGTGATCTGTGTCAAGTTCTGTAACACTAGTTCAACTTACTGGAAAGTTCTTAAAGCCAATCTGACAGATGCTTCAAAGTCTAAAATTGGACTACTAATTTCCTTCACCAACATAATTCTAAAAATCCTTCAAAATGTTTTACTGAACAATAATTATTTAATTGATTTAATCTAAATATACAAAATTAGCATTTAGTTATTCATTATAAGGTTCCATTATTTTATAAACTCTGAACATTCCAGACATGTCCAATGTTGTCAGCACCACTGAAAATACATAAACAAAGTATGCCGTTTAGTAGAATTGGTCTGACATTATAACAGCACACAGTTTCTGTTCTTACTGAATACAATTCATAAGACAAAGCCTTTCCATCATACAAATTATCACAGCATTTTGATTAATAAATATTACTTGAAAATCATATTCCAAACTGAGAATCCAAATTCCTCCACACGTCAAATTTGAACTGGACTACTCAATCAACATAAAACCTTGATTAACCTGATAGATCATATATGAGAAGTCAGTGCTTTCAAGTTCTTCATTCCAAATCTTTCATTCTGGTATAGGTCTAATTTAGGCACACGTTTCAAACCAAGTGCATATGACATACCTGTCCCTTGTTGCTGTTTTCATATACAAGAGCAACTTCATTATCCACCAGTTCGACATTTATTGGTGCCATCTGCTGTTCCTGTTCTAGCTCTGCAATTATCTCTTTGATGTCATCAATCACCATCAGGCTTTCCCTGAAATAACAAAAAAAAATGTAAAAAATTCGAATTTAAAATCATAAACTAATTCTACTGCAATCATGAATGTGATAAGTCATATCTCTATGATGTCTCAGTCTGCAGTGTAGGAGTTTATAGTGATATCTGGCAGTGGAGTATCGTGTTGCAGACATGTAGCAGGATCTTCCACCCACTCACATTATCCTGACACCAGGCTTACCAGTCCTAACGCTAACCTCTTAATGCTGAATGCCAAGTGAGGCAGCTGTTAGTACTATTTTTATAAGTCTTTGCTGAAGATCAAACCCACAACCTCCCGCATCCAAGGTGGGCACTCTAACGACGGCACCTGAGTGGTAATTAAATTGTAGTACTGAACAATTAGCAACATGGAAAAATGCCAAGCAATGTATCTACCAAGATTTAAATGACATTTTTTAATGGTTTTGCAATGCACATGCCAACAATATCCCAATCACATTTCATGCTTAAGAATAAGAACTATTAATTTATGTTACCTTGAAATAATTATATTCTTAAGACAACAATAACCTTTCAATAATTTATGCTACTTTAAATAAAGGTATTATATGCTTTGAAGTTATATGTAGCTTTCTTACTACATACACATACATAAACATCACATAATAAAGATAATAATAATAATAATCAGTGCCTAACCTCTAGAAGCTCTAGGCGCTTTACAACATTAGAAAACACCAATAACATAAAAAAACATATAATGATATGATTACAAAAGAAAGATCACCTTGAAATTAGAAAACAAAACATGCTGAAAACGTTTAAGGCAGGAAACATTACTAGGTCTTTAAATTTGTTCTTGCAGTCAAAATAAGTGAGTTTTAAGAGCACTCTTGAATGGGATCACTGTCTTTGTGTCTAATCTCAGTGGGCAATTCGTTCCACATTGCTGGGCCCTGGTATGCAAAGAACATTGTCCATATGACTTCATTTTCATAGTGGGAATAATGAGTCTACAATTGACAGAAAAGGAGCATAAGTATCTTGCTGGTGTGTACACATGGATGAGGCCGGATAGGTATGTTGGACTGGAGTCTGTCAGTGAAATGTAGCACAGAGAACAAATTTTGTGTTTAATTCTGAATCAAATGGATAGCCAATCTAGGTTACAGATCTGCAAGGAATACATATATACACATATTTCTCTCAAATATAGTCCCCATCTGGAAAGGTCACAAGTCTTTTATGGACACTTTCCTGGTGCGAAAGGGTCAATGTATAAGATGGGGACCACTGTATTGAACAGTCACTGAAAACGCTTAAGTTGCAACAATAAATTCAACATGAATTTTGTCAAAATCATCAAAAAGTACAGTTTTTAAATCTGCTCCTCCTTTTTAAGGATTAAATGGGTGCAATATAAATCTGTTAATGTAGCATTAAAAACATACAAACACTTTTGTAAAACTGGTAGGGTTAGATTCTGAAAACAATAATGATGCTTATAATACAGTGATCTCTCTCTCTCTCTCTCTCTCTCTCTCTCTCTCTCTCTCTCACACACACACACACACACACACACAGTGGGATACTTAAGCAGTGTAGACATATGTAGCAATTTAATGGTTTAAAATTAATATTGCAGCAACAACAACAAAAAAAAAAATTTATCATCTGGTTAAGCAAATAAGACAATGCTGCTGATTATTTCATGAAAATGTTTAATAAAACATGAAACAGAACAGTCTTCTATTCTCTCAAATGAATTTTGATAGTCTCCACTCTTTGCATGTATTGCAAATGATACAACAGTAACAGTAAATAGCATCATAAATGACTTTTTTTTCCACCAGTGGTATGCAGTCTTTGACATAGTTAAAAAAAATTAAAAATAAATTACTGTCATTGCTGTCTTGAGACTGCCATAACCTATCAGCTGCTAAGGACAATACCGATGTATGTTTACTCCATATGCTTTGCATGCCAATTGTGAACGCATTCCTGAGCTAAGGACAATACTGAGGTATGTTTACACCATATGATTTGTCTGGCAATTGTGAACACATTTGTGTGAAATCTTCTATGAATTTTGTTATTTACAGACACAATAAACAAAAGACACAAAAAAGTACACTGGAGAGCACATGTTAAATGTCTAAAGTTGAAAATGCAAGTGCTATTCAGGAGTTTTCTTTCCTGGAATTTTTTTTTTTTTTTTTTTTAATGGTTTAACGCCATTTTTCAGCACAATATAGGCTATACATGGCGGCCAGTATTAATGGTGGAGGAAGAAACCGGACAAAGCCCGGAAAGAACCACCGACCCACGAGAAGCTACTGGCAAGCTTTCTCACATAACTACATTTGCCGAATCTTAGACTCGAACACACGCAGACAGAGGTGAGAAGGCAGTGGTCCGTAACGGACAGCGCTTTAGACCACTCGGCCACTCGGCTGGAATTTTTTCATACAATTTTCCTTTGGAGATGATACTAGTTAAGAAAATGACAAACACAGCTCTTTATATCTTTATTTTGTTCAATGTACCCCAAAGTGTACTCCATATACAGATGAATGTGGTTGTTGTGGATTTTTTTTCAGCACATTAGACTCTACATGATGATCTGTAAAAAAATACTAAGGAATAACTACAAATTCACTGCAATTTATTGTCAAGCCTTTTCTCTTACCCATGTTTGACAAGCCCAAGACTTAAACCCATGCAATGTCAGTGAATGGCAAAGGCATCCACCTTACACCACTCAGCTACCCAGGGCCCCACTGATGAATGTAAGATGTAATTCAATGTCAGTAAATGGCAAAGGCATACACCTTACACCATTCAGCTACCCAGGGCCCCACTGATGAATGTAAGATGTAATTCAATGTTAGTAAATGGCAAAGGCATCCACCTTACACCACTCAGCTACCCAGGTCCACAATGATGAATGTAAGATGTAATTCAATGTCAGTAAATGGCAAAGGCATCCACCTTACACCACTTAGCTACCCAGGGCCCTAATGATGAATGTAAGATGCAATTCAATGTCAGTAAATGGCAAAGGCGTCCACCTTACACCACTCAGCTAGCCAGGGCCACAATGATGAATGTAAGATGTAATTCAATGTTAGTGAATTGCAAAGGCATCCACCTTACACCACTCAGCTACCAAGGGCCCCAATGATGAATGTAAGATGTAATTCAATGTCAGTAAATGGCAAAGGCATCCACTTTACACCACTCAGATACCCAGGGCCCCACTGATGAATGTAAGATGCAATTCAATGTCAGTAAATGGCAAAGGCATCCACCTTACACCACTCAGCTACCCAGGGCCCCACTGATGAATGCAAGATGCAATTCAATGTCTAAAATCCATAATGACTACACCTAAATTGAAGAATGGTTGGCAAGTATGAAATTTAATCCCATCACTGTCTGGACAAATCGGATACATTTTAGATTCGTGAAAATAACCCACTATTTATTCATCCTATTCTACATTTGAATATTTTTCAAACCTTTTGGCTCATATTCTATAACTGGGTAAACAAGTGTAACTGAAATACCCTAATAATAGCATACTGCAAACATCACTAATGGTTATGATCCCAAAGTTAGAAATAACAATTATAATCTAATGGAAGTTTAATTACAAAATGTATCATGCACCTCACCTTGATTCAGCCGTTACAGCAATTACATGTGGTTTCTTAGTTTCAATAAATTCCTTCAACTTTGTCAAAGTCTTCTCCTGAAAAAAGCAATAAAATATTAACAACATATTAATTACAAGTACGGAAGCAAGAACAGATAAAAACATACATGATCTATTACAGCCTTCAAATGTAAAGAGAAATTACTCCTTACTACTAATCAGTCTGAATTAAAGGGAAGAATTACCTAAATATAGGCAAAGTCAAGAAAAGAAACAAGTCTGGGTTTGCAAAAATTATGCAAGAAAATTGCTGAAGGCAATCAGCAAATGAAAACTGCTGATGCCTCCATAAAAGATTAATCCCATCTCATCACCACACTTCTGCCAGATTACCTTATTTCATCAGCCATTCAAATCACTTCTCTAAATACTGGGAAAGTACTGATCCAGTGTTTATCAGTAAAATCATTTACTTAATGCCTGTCTGGCAACGATTTCATTGAACCACGTGAGAAGTATGGTTGAACACAACAAAAGAGAGTCAGGGAGAGTAATGATAGTGTATTGCCTGATGAACAATCTGATATTGGTACATTCATCTTTTTACTCATTTCTTCATCCATATAATTACAATTGTCATTTGTGAAATTGTAAATTGTGAACAATTACCAACTAAAAGAATACAAGCTAATTACCTTCTCTTCTCTTTCACTCGTCCTGAAAGCATTTTTGCGGTATGTGAGACCAGGTAATCGTATGAAATCAGTAACTTGCCCATCACCATCTATCTGAGCCCCAAATGAGGTTGTTTCCCTGCAACATAAGAGAACAACAATTGCCTTTGAAAGTTTGTATCATGCTAATAACAAATGTCCTCTACATATCCCCACCAATCAACTGCTTATGTAAAAATTCCTGCTGAATGAACGCTCTCCTTGACATATGAATTGTGCCCTACCTGTCTCCATGGTAAGATACAAATGGAGATGGCAGAAAATTCTAAGTATCGAAAACATCTCAATGCATCTAACCTGACTAGCTGTAAATATTTGGTTAAAATTTATTAACAACTTGAGAGCTATGCTCTGGAAAGGGAAACGCTTATCCAGCAGCAGACAAGAGATTCATAATTATTTACCAGGGATTGGGGTGTGTGGGTGAATTAAAAAAAAGAAAGAAGCATTATAATAAGCTAGTATTGAGATATTAATAAACCTGCAAAGAAAAAGATAAAAATTAATTCGTTTTTGAAAGTTACATAAATGTTTACAGGAAGTTTGTAATCTGTCCCTGATAATTGAAGCCATTTTTTCTTAATAAATTATGTTTCTTTGAAAATACTTACCCAACCATAATACTTTAGGAGAATTGATAAAGCTTCGCAAATGCTACCCTCCCAGATACTTCTTTTAAAGGGAGATAATAGTTGTTTGCCAATATATGTGGTGGCAAGGCACAGTGACCTTCCCTTAAGTATAAAAACTGGCATCAAACTCTAAGAAGCTCTCAGTTTCTACTAGAGTGGAAGGTATTCTCTCTTTGAATATAACTGGGTGGGGGGGGGGGTATCTGTATTATCATTGGGTAAGTATTATTGAAAAAACATATTTTACTATAAAACCTTTTTTTTCTGAGAAAAGATACTAAAGTAGAGTAGTCAGACAGAATGAGAACTCCCTTGCCATTTAAACATTCCTGCGACCAGTGAAAGGCATTCACAATGACCAGAAGATTGACATGCACATGGCGTTCCTGAGTAGATTGTGAATTACTGGCTTCCTGAAAGGATAGTAGCAGGTGGGCTCCAGAGCCTTCCATACTTGTCTAAGTACAGACTGTAGTCTCTGGCAGTTATACTTGCAGAGTTAAACCTGCCATGAGCAAGATGGATGCCCTATTTCTGCAGATGGTGCCACAAATATGTGCAGATGGGGAGAGGATGGTCCAGTAAGCAAACTTGGGCTTCTATTGGAACAGAAGATTAATTTGCAATGGGCACATAAAAAGGCAACATAGGACAATAAGGTCTGCTGCCACATTGAGCAAACCTAGTAGGCAAAGTATTTCCTATATGGATAGAATTTTCTTTGAAAGCAAGGAAGCCAACATGGTTCAAGTTTTCAATGCCCAATCCTGAGGGAGATGATTAATGATGCATGTGTACTGAACTCAATACATAGGTGAACAAATTGTTAAGATGGTACTTAGGTCAGATGTGTCACTACTGGCGAGAAGCCCAGGCTGGTGGGCAGTGTAACAAGGGTTATCATATATTGTTTATATATAACTCACCGGCTGTTTCTGAAGGATGTCATACTGGTAACTTGATGTTGCTGCAGTAGTTGTTGTAGTGTTTACCACCATTTTTCAGCACAAGATAGGCTATACATGGCAGATAGTATAATTGGTGGAGGAATAACTGGCAAACCCCGTGGAGAACCGCCAACCCACGAGAAGCTACTGACAGAGTTTCTCACATACCCACATTAGCTGAGCCTGAGATTCGAACCCATGCTGACAGGTGAGATGGCAGTGATCAGGAACAGTGAGTGCTTTAGACCACTTGGACACTTGGAGGCCCCTTGCTGCAGTAGAAATGGGCCCAACATGCACCATTACTTTTGATTTATAATGCGAGTGAAGACCAAGGGGCTGAAGTTGAGTCAGCCAAACGGGAGTGCCCTGAAATTGTATACGATGTTGTAAGTGAATAGCAGGAACATCCTGGAAGCACTCTGAATAGGCACATAAAGGTATTTCCACAATGATAGCGACGTCTCCCTCTTCAATGGCATTCCAAATGCACCATGGAGTTTCCATTGAGAACCAACTGAACTGACTGATTGATACCAAAAAAGTCTGCGATAAAACCAATGAGAAACATTGGATCGAACAATATGACACTCTTGGTGCTTTATATGCTTTGGTTTGCGAGAGATGTGAGCATCATGTGATGGATTTTCAGAGATTTGTGCCCTGTTCATGGACCTTGGGTCCTTTTGTTGTGGTTGTGAAGGAAGAATATTAGTTTCCTTGGTGGCATGTTTGCACACTTCTTCAATCTGGCCATTACAAGGATGGTTAGAGGATCAAGGCTGACCTCTCAGCTTGGGCTTATGGGCATCTTTCAGGATAGTGCAGGTACAGAGTCGTGTTCTGCCAATTGTAAATTGTAGCTGTGGATACAGAACTAGCCAAAATGTTGTCAGTGGCTCTGTTCAGTACCTGAAACATTCTTGAGACCAATTCTCATGCATGTCTTGAGGAATTCATTGTGGGAGGAAAGAAGCAATTTTCCAGATCATGGAAGACAGCCATAGAGATCAAGTCCAAGATCAAAGCCATGGCAACTAACTTCCTAGTTTCACCATCTCACCCACATGTATTGAGTGTGGCTTTGTCATCTCCATTGCAGCAATATCACTGCCAACTGCTGGAGTTTTTAAATGAAATACTAGTGTGTGGCCAAAGTATAACTACCGATGAACTGATGATGGAGGTCAGAATTTTGGTCATAACTCTCCCAGACTGTGCAAGTTTCATGTTAAGATCAAGAGATGATAGATCTCTGGTTTTGGCTCTGGTTAGAATGCAATGTCAGTGTAGAGCTATATCTTAAAAAATTTGACCCAAAATTGAGTCTAAAACAGCAATGAAGCATATAGGTAAAAAATAATGACAATTCCACCTGTATAAACCTATGGGCCTGCATGTAATGTTTGAATACAACAATGGTTCAGCTGTACAAATAGAAACACTGAAGTTACTGCCCGGATTTCTCCACACTAATTTTTTTTTGCAAATTCTTTGCTTTTGCGATGATCATATCACGATCTATAAATAAGGTGAAATGTGCAATGTCGACATGTACGTTAATTTTTTTATCTCGACGTCAACACAAGCAAATTTTTTTCAAAATATTTGGCTTGTCGATGTAAGTGGGTAGGACTTGGTTTGCAGATGAGAGAAAAACTTTAATTTTGAGAGGTATTGGGGACAAAATGTCTATATAATGCATGAAGTCGAAGCAGTTACCTGGCTGTAACAAAAGAAATGCCAAGCACACGAAGTCCTTGCTCACTGTCATCATAATCATAATGATCATCCAGTTGTTGATCAGCCTGGTATGGGGCTACCTTCAGCCAGTTGTACAGCTTACGACAGCAGGCCTGAAAATGTATAATCAATCAAATTAACATCTAGGTCTTAAACATAGAAATCTTACAGGCACTGATGAAAGTTCACTCTCTGGTAACCTTTGGAATTCCCTGTCCCCTTGTATTAAACAATCTATCCAATAAATGATTGCACTTTATGTTAGGGTGAGTTATTGTTAGAAATGAATTACATTTTACATTTTCTGAAATAAGAAAACAGTATTCTGATTGGTGAATGAAAAGTTGTTATGGGGTTAAAAGCAATTTTTTTAGAGTAAGATAGGATATGTATGGTAGATAGTATAACTGGTGGAGGAAGAACCTGGATACCCCCCCCAAAAAAAATAAAATCATGAAAGAACCACCAACGCATGGGAAGCTACTGGCAGGCTTTCTCACATGCTCACACTGGCCATACCGAAGACTCTATACCCCATAGACAGAGATGTCATATCAGTGACCACTTCATACCACATGATCTCTTGGTGTAGTGAATAAAAAGATATCAGAATACATCATGTTGGTAACCATCATACCTATAAAATACAAGTAAATTCTGGTTTGGTATTCAAAGTCATATCAACACATGAAAGGCTGTATTGTGCTGAAACAACTCAAATAAAATGGCATGCCCTGGGAAATATCACATTGGTTAACTAAGACATTTTAACTGTTATGATTGGTAATTGGCAGTAATTTTCACTAATGGGCTTTATTGATATGCTGTTAAATTCCTAACCTTGGAATAGCAGATAATTTCAAGCCCTAAATTGCTGTGCTGAAAGTTTCATTTTCTGTTTGTCTTACCAGCTTGATCACTGAAGCCGCCATATATGTGGCTTCCACATGTTACCAGGGTAAAATTAGCTGTCATTCCAGATCTATTGCATAGAGAAACTTCACTGCCTTGACAGATAACAAATGGCATTACATCAAGGTCATATAGGTGACTATAAAGCAAATACAAAATCAAATTTTGTTTAGTCAAAAATTTTCACAAAACAGGAGTGGAAGTTACCTCAATACATTACATGAATTGATTTCATCTTTTCTTATATGTATACAGCATGTCTTTACTTTCATATACATTTTATGATTTATATTGGTACTTCATTTCCGCACTTGTTTTGATGGGTTTATCTTCCCCCTTCATATTACAATGTTTTTTACCATATGGCTGAGGTTTTAAAATGCTACAATGACTCCAAGACTTGGATACAATTGCTTACCCTCTCAAGCAACGAATGTTATGGTATACTGAGAAAACATTTATTTCAAGGTAATCCCGAGTTTGCAATTGAGACAATTGGAATAAGAGGGAAACAGACCTGAGCATAGCAATTGTGCAATTGGAAAAGAAATCTTGCTGGATTTAGGTCTTTTTTGTATTAAAAACAGTCGCTGAGCAATTCAAACAGAGAATGACTGAATGGCACACCTGTAATAAATTTAAGGTATGAAAAAAAATGCCTTGTTCATTTTGTTCACATTGCTATTTGGCATACTAAATCTTTTCTGCAGGAGTTTGGGTCAATTTGAGTAAATCCCACAAGTGCATATCCTCGCTGAAACAATGCATCATCTTTATCATCATTTCTGCAAACCTAAAAAGACTTCATTAACCATTATTTTCAATTTCACTACAGCATCACAACCACTACCATCAGAATTTCCTTCACCTTAACAACTCCATCTTTGGCCTCCTGGAAGAGTTTGGCCCTGAGTTCCTTCTCCATCTGGGGGTACAGAATTTTAGTCAGGGATCTCTCCAATGCCTCCATTCTTTGAGTGTTCCACTTCTGAACCAGGCTGCTAAACTCATCCTACAATAACGGAGAAGAAAAAACACGAGTTCAAAATCAACTGCAAGTAAAGTGCAAAAAAATGTACACTCACTCTAACAGAAGTTAGGACATCTCAGAGAATAAATAATAAGAGTTGTTCCAGAAAAGATGGAGAGGGGGACAGGAAGGTACTTTTTTTTAAAAATTATATATGGGTGGTAGGGATAAACTGAGATTGTTCTAAATATTTTAGGCTGACACATACAACTGATACTGGATGGGAAATAGACTCTTTAAACAAGAGTCCTTCAATGGAACTGATCATCCACCTGCGACAAAGAATTTTCTGGAAACCAAAATCATATCTTCTTTTCAACTGCAAAGTATTGAAATCTCTAATATTCTTTAGTGGTAACAAGATTCTAAGATCATCACCATGGCAACTATATGAGATGAAAGATCAGCATAATTTTCATTTAGTAACAACTACACATCATACGACATGCCTTGGTGAAAACTGCTTGCTAATTATGACCATCTATCCTGATGAGATAATACAATTTCTGTAGGATTGATGCACTGGACATTCTGATGTCACATCTGCACCATGTTCATTTAAGATGGCTTTTTTATTGGGATAGTGACATTTTGTCAGCACATGATAGGCTTTACATACCGGTCAGTATAGTTGATGGCGGAAGACCCTCCACCCAGGAATTAACAATGACCCAAGGGAAGCTGCTGGCAAGCTTTCTCACATACTTACATTGGGTAAGTTCGAGATTTAAACCAACACAGAGCTGATATGTCAGTGACCTGTAAATGTATATGCCTTAGACCACTCAGCCACCCAGTGGCCCCATTTTGATTAAGGACCAGCCAGATATAAAAAAAAATCTCCATTCAGGGACCCCTTTTTGATTTAGGACCAACCAGATATCATAAAAAGTCTTCTCCATTCAGGGACTCCATTTTGATTTAGGATCAAAAAGATATCATAAAAATAATAAAAAGACTTCTTCATTCAGGGACCTCATTTTAATTTAGGACCAACCAGATATCATAAAAAGTCTTCTCCATTCAGGGACCCAAGTTTGATTTAAGACCAACCAGTTATCATAAAAATTCTTCTCCATTCAGAAAGATTAGTATTAACAAGATTTTCAATATGGTCACCATGGTTACCATATTAGATATCAGATCATTTAGGACAACTAGCCGTCATAAGAATAATATTGAAAACCCATATCAAGACTACATTCTGAAGAATTAGTGATAACAAGATTTACAAGATGTCTGCTACAACAGCAGTACTAGATTTACAATTGGTACCATTTTCATTTAGGACCAACAAGATGGTATAGAAAGTCTTTTGGTGAAATCTTGAAACACCACTCATTCTGGATGGATTCTCATATCAACATTTTCATTTAGGACCAACTAGATGTCATAAGAAGCATTTTGGTGAAACCTTGAAACGCCACTCATTCTGGATGGATTGTCGTATCGATATTTCTTCATTTAGGACCAACTAGACCTTGGGATTAATGTGTATTTTTGTAAAGAATCACAGTAATCCTCATATAGTTTAGGAGTATGTGTCTGATTTTGGATTTTTTAACATAGCTTTAATTAAAAAAATCAGTCACATCGCTACGATGTCTGCAGTGTGGCAGTTTACAGTGATGTAGCATCATATCCCACCCAGTCACATTATCCTGACACCAAGCCAATCAGTCCTAATATATACCTCTTAATGCTGAGCACCAAGCAAGGCAGCTGCGCATACCATCTTTTGTAAGTCTTTCATATGACTTGGCCAGGGTTCGAACCTGTGACCACCACACCTGAGGCAGATGTTAGGCACTTAGGCCACTGAAGTGGTCAGGTTTAGGAGAAAGACTGATAACAGTTATTTACAAAATCTGTCAACATTGATGATATATACCAAAACAAGATTTTCCAGATGGTCACAGTGATGTCATACTGGACATTAGATTTGCACCATTTTCATTTAGGACGAAGTAGACCTCATATGAAGCCTTTTAGTGAAATGACCATTCATTCAAGAGAAGCAGCAATAATTAAATTTTCAAAATGGCCACTGTGGTGGCAAAGTGGATGTACAAGCTGCACCAGTTTCATTTAGGCCCTGGTATGTGTGTGTAAAGTTTCATGGCAATTATCTGTAACCTTGGTGAGGTAGCCATACAATTTTTTTGCTAATGGACAGACAATGGACAAATGATAATCTTTTGGTTTACGGCCAGCAGAGCTAAAAAGAACAAAACAAAAATTTACTCTGTAATAGAGCTGCTTGATTTCATCAAAGTATGTCTGAGCACCATCCCTCTCATCATCAATAGAAAAAGTAACTGTTAAGAGATTTTCCTCCTCTGACTGTACTAGGCGAATGAACTGTTCATCATGCATATCTTTCACCGGCTTGTTACTCAGGTACTTCAAGGTAAAGCATGGATGTGCCTCATCTATTTCCTGGAATTAGAATACAGATGGCTTGATAGATGCAGGCAATACTACATTACCGAAGAACAAAGGCATAAACTTAACTTGCGATATACTATTCATAAGAAATTTGCAATGTTATTTAGGTACATTTTAAAACTTTTCTTCTTTTTATTTCTTTATTTAATGGATATTTCACAAAACTGTTCAAACCTTTACAGCTGATGAACATTTTCTTTTGATATTGTATTTAAGTGCTAACTATATCAAAGAAGGTAACAACTCTGACTAATCATTTCCATTAAATTATAACTGGCTAAAGTTTATAAGTATGTCTTTATACAGTGGGACCCCGCTATAAAATGGTAGCTGGGAGCCATAGAATCCGACAGTGTTATGAACCGAACCGTGTTATAAGCAACCATGTACAATACCAACACATTTTTGGATTTAATTGGTGGGGGGTACATAAAGACGGGTGCGAAAATGCATGGCACAATTACTATTTTTGATCAATATATATATTAAATGAGAAAAACATTTGCTGTGGTAACAGAAAGTGCAGATATAATATATTACTTTATTCAGAGAACCATGCATTGGTACATACACGTGTCTAATTTATGTATACATCTATAATCTATTGCATGAAGAGAGTATCAACACCGTGTACTCACCAGCGAATCTTGTAACATACATTGAATCCATAATACAAATATTTCCATCGAAAATATCCAATAATTTTGTCACAGATCATTATGTGACTGAATTCAATGAAAAGAAAATAACAAAAATTACGTAATGGGTGTACGTAAAGAATGATGAAATAGTACATGTCCGTAGATTAAATAATGGAAGCTAAAGTGTATTCTTATAATAACTACATATACATCTCAGGATCTTTCAGTCTCTGAATTCAGTCATTGTAAATTTCAGCACATTTTCCCACCCAAGCTGCTAGTCAAAGTCCTTTGAACTTGCCACCCAGCTATTGCGTCATGTTCTTTTGATGTACTCAATAAATACAGCAGGCAGAACTGGCTGTATTTTAACCACTGAATTATGTCACTGTAAATATCAGCACAGCTAAAATGATAAAGTAATTAACACTAACTTTGTCTCCCAGCTATTTGCATGCGTACGGAGGACTCCTGCATGGAGTGATTTGTGTGTCCCAGATCAAATATTTGCATTCAAATATGCGTAATTAAGCGTTTCCGAGACCTCTGTGTCATATACATTTTATACCATTATATTTCTCATCTGTCAATAGTTATTATTTTTTTAAAAACTCTGATTTTTAGCTGCTTTCTGCTAATGTCACGTTTGCTCTTGGCAAAGTCAATTATAGTTCTCAGTTGCAGAATTCGAATTTACTAGTCAACAGATTGCATAAAACGACACTGCCAAGCCACGCAAAACATGCTGGCGGCCTTTTGTTTCTTTGATGCTGTATAACTCGTCCCCCCCCCCCGAATTGAACAAGTTTAGCTCGGCAGTTCACTTTGATGATAAACAATGTACTTAAATTAATTGATTTATACATTCTGGTGAGAATCTTTTATCAACCCCCGCATTGGCTGTTGCTTAGTTGTGTATGAAATTAAGAGTAAACATATATCGGAGATTATTAGAGCAACGATTGTATTCGGAATGCATTCAAGACAAACACAAAGTAGACACGATGGCTTCATCGCTCAGGGATCAGTAATAATAATATTGACACTTATGAGCTGTCATTTTTCAACAATAAACAAAGATCAAAGTTATCAGTAGGCCCAGCAATTGGTACGTATTTCCGATGTTTATTCTGGCACAAAACTAGAAGAAATTTGTAAATTTTTGGATTTCCTCCCCAAAATGATAATACATTTTCCACACGTTTTTATTTTCACACTTTTTAGACAAGTATGAGAATGATAATTAAACTCTTGACGTATTTTATTTTTCATACTTAAAAGATTTTTTCTTTGGTCTTTGAGAAAAATACCTGTAATAAATTACCTGAAATTTCGGGAGCCATGCCACGACCGTGTTATATCCGAATTCGTGTTATAACGGGGCGGGTTTTAGCGGGGTCCCACTGTACTTCTGGTGAGGACACAAGTCTACAGATAATGGGCATCACTATGCTATTCATCACACACATTAATCATAAATACTCTGCCAAAGTTCTATTAAAATACATTCTGTGTTTCCCAAGTCACAATCCAGAAAGGTGTATGTCACCAAATTATATTTACCTATGTAACCTTGACTCAAAAGGCACAGCTAGTCATGACACAAACCTGATCAAAGTTTCATGAAAATCATTCCATGTTATTGGCAAGCCAAGCAAATATTTACAAACATTTTAAAAAAATAAACCAATCTTAAATCAACTGTATAATTAGCACTCCAGGAATTTAAGTAATAGCATCACATAATATTGTTTCTCATTTTTAATTATTCTCCTAAGAAATCAATATAACCATACAAATAAAAATCTTTTATAAACTAATTACTTCTTACAATTTTGTGATATTTTCTTAACTGATATATGCATAAAACAAGCTGATATTTGTTATTAGTTTCAGATGTTAGTTTTTTGGAATAGAGGAGGACTATAAGTATAAATTGTCTTTTCTTCCAGTGACTGGTATAAGCCACCCTCCTATAGGACTTGTGGTACTCTTGATATGGAAGAATGGGAGCCAGTCTAAATGACGATAAAACAGAGCATATATGGGTTTAACTAAACAGGATTGGTTGATATATAAAATAAGATTTCACTAAAAAGAATCATTTGAGAGCTTATCTGAGTTGAAACTGAAAAAAGATGCATTGTTTAATTGAGAGAATTCCATTCCCTTTACACTCTTAAAATATGTGCCATGCATTGTTTAATTGAGAGAATTCCATTCCCTTTACACTCTTAAAATATGTGCCATTCATTGTTTAATTGAGAGAATTCCATTCCCTTTACACTCTTATAATATGTGCTATGCTTTTGCCATTCAGCCATGTTGTTGTTAAGATGTGATCTTTTGCAGTGATGAAATTTTGTTTTCATAACTATGTTGCAGGTCAAGTTACGCAATAAAATTGCAATCAGTTTAAGTCATGTGACTTTATTTTGAACCTGCAAACAAAAAAGTACTCAATAGGACTAAAATACTGAGATATGGTTTAATAAGACAAAGAATTTGGAGGGCAATGGAGGAAGTGGAAAGAAATCACTGACCTTGACTAAGCCTGGAATTGCAAAACAGGTGTATTACTGCTAAACTTCCCTGTAGTTAGAAGATGGGTGAGACTGCTTGCATTAGTTGGATGGAAGGAGAGATAAAAAGGATAGATATTAAAGGCAAGAGAAAGTATCATAGATGGATGAATATGTTGTTGTTGTTGTAGTGTTTAATGCCATTTTTCAGCACAAAATAGGCTATACATGGTGGCCAGTATAACTGTTGGAGGAAGAACCCTGAAAAACCCTGGGAAGAACCACCGACCCACAAGAAGCTACTGGCAGACTTTCTCAAATACCCGCTTTAAAAGAGCCTGAGAATCAAACCCAAGCAGGCCGAGTTAAGATGGCAGTCATCTGGAATAGTGAGCACTTTAGACCATTCAGCCACTTGGGGCCCCAATGGATGCATATTTAAATGAATACAAAAACTGAAAGAATTAGTATTGCACCACAAGATGAAAACAGTAAAGGTTAAGCAAACAGAGGAAGAAAAATGAAAGAATTGATGCACATATCTAAACAAGCATACATTAATAGAAACAAAGCAATTAATTATGATTAACATGCATTTCAGTGGTTCCATATTTGATCCTGGGATGGATGCAATTGTTGGAAAAAGAAATCAAGAAAGAAACTAGCCATGACATTTATCATAGGACCAAATCACTGATACAAGTTTTAAACAATTTAAGCAACAAAGCCATGCTTGAACAAAATAGTTATAAAGTCTAGAACTTTATATCATGAATCATACAATGTATAATACCTTCATTCCTTTCTTGGTTGGCCTAACTTTTATTTTAGCTCGTTCAAAGTATGCCTGTCTCACACTCTGACGTACAAGTGGATCATGGGCAATTTGCATGGCTACCATGTGACGTGCACCCAACAAGACATCTTCAACTGTTGCAAACTGCCTGCAATAAACAATAGTATGTCAAGTGAAACCCTAAAAAAAATTATTTTGTTAACTGTAAAAGTTAAGCATGGTCCTTATTTTGCACTGGTTTGCAGAGAAAAAAACCTAAGCTACATCCATTAAGAATAGCATTACACTAATAATGCAGAAGATAGTTTAGTTCCACATAACAGCCTTTCCTTATTGGGAATTTTCTACATGCTGGACAAACACTAGCACTGATTTAGTATAGGACTGAAATATTCCTATTTGTCAACCACGCTTTTCATTGCATGTGTTTAGAAAATGTCTATTTAGCCATTATCCATAAGTAATAGGTGTGTGTGTGTGTGTGCATGATTTGGATTTTTAATGTAGGTTTGTGGCAGTTTGAGTGATGTATAGCACTGGGGCATCAATTTTGCAGACATGTGGCATCATGTCCCAATCAGTCAGGTTATCATGACACAAGGCCAACCAGTCCTAATACTAACCTCTTAATGTTGAGTGCCAAGCAAGGCAGCTGATAGTAACATTTTTGTAAGTCTTTGACTAGGCCAGGGATCAATTATCATCAAAATTATTAACAAGAAACCTCTTTCCTCAATAGTTATGGCTTAATAATGATAAGTTGTAAAATCCAAATATGTCACGTTGTAAGGAACAATAACTAGTTTGCAATATGCTAGACCCTGAGGCTAATATGTTCGCATCATAGATGTATGAAGGTCAATCTTGCACACAATGAGGTGTCAACCCAGTTATTTAACATGCTCATAGGAACTCGTGACTGACACCTTATTTTGGCCAAGCCAGTTATATAAGATGTCCATAACATGGTTCACAGGTAAGTGATGAAATCCATTGTTTGGATCAAAGGAACATCAATTGGGAGTTCTAAATCCACACTTGACAGACTGCTGGGGAGGGGGGCAGTGTCTGCTAATTATATGAAACAGGGGTGAATCAACATCCACTCTGAGTTTAACGAGGCGTGGCCATCATCAGAAGCACAAGCTTAAATCTATTATCTTGAGAACTAAATGTCAGCAATGGCTAAACCATCTTGTGGGAATTATAAGGGAAAATAAGCTACTCTGATGTCATTCGAAATTAGTGAGAAATTTGTTATTCTGGGAATTACAAAGGAGCTTCAGACTGGTCAGATACTTATTTGCTTGATTGTTGTATCTATTATGGCACAGTAATTGTATTTGAATTATATGCAGTATATAGAATTACCATTTGTAGTGTTTGATTCAACTGTAGTGTTTGATCTACAAGCATATTTTGAGATGCGAGCAATGTTTATGTAAAGAATTAATATTGTAATTAGCTATTTGGTTAATTCGTAGTAGCCTCGTGCATCTATTCATGTGATATTCTAGATTTGCACATACTGAATTGAATTATAACTTTGTATAATGGTTGCAGTGTGCAAAATTAGAATAGGGATTTGATTATTTTGACTATCTGTGTGTACTTTGTAGGAGTATCATGTGTAAGGATATATCAGCATATGGATATGTAGATATCTGTGTACAATTTGTTGAAGTGCAATATACAGAAAAGCATCTGATATGTGATATTGTTCTGTATAATAAGATTGAGAATCTATATATACCGTGTACACCATATCAGAGATAACTGGTATTTTGATGTGCACCAATGCGTGACCAAAGAAGATCTGCTAGTAAATTATGATCTGGGTCTTTGCAGTTCAGCTTGATTTATAAGCAAGTATATATGGTAATAAAAGTGCCAAACTAAACGCTTATGCTACTGACCCACAAATGTAATCTGTAGCCATCTCCTGTGGTTCTAGAGGACACTGCTCCACTTCGTGGCGCTGATAGTTATCTCTCATGTTCTCTCCAAACTGCTCTGGTGTTAGCCCAAATCTTGATGCAATCTCATCTATTAAAGACAGTGAACACATCAATACAAGAAACTATAAATATCTCACAAAACTCCCGTTGGGGTTTTGTTTCCTCCAAAGTTATTCACCCTTGCTCAAACGTCACAATTACTGACTCCACTTGCAGCAGAAAGAGAAAATTTAACCAGTCCCATTGTGCACATACAATAAGCTACACTACAATGTAACAGATATATTGTGCACATATATGAAAATACATTGTGAAAGTAATACCCATTTTACATTGTACCACCTATATTGTGTACATATACTAAATTACATTGTAATGTACCACCCATATTGTGCACATATACTAAACTACAATGTAAAATGTACCACACATATTGTACACATATGCAAAACTACACTGAAATGTACCACCCATATTGTGTACATATACTAAACTACACTGAAATGTAACACACATATTGTACACATATACAAAACTACATTGAAATGTACCACCCATATTGTACACATATATAAAACTACAATGTAAAATGTACCACCCACATTGTACACATATACAAAACTACACTGAAATGTACCACCCATATTGTACACATATATAAAACTACAATGTAAAATGTACCACCCATATTGTACACATATACAAAACTACACTGAAATGTACCACCCATATTGTACACATATATAAAACTACAATGTAAAATGTACCACACATATTGTACACATATACAAAACTACACTGAAATGTACCACCCATATTGTACACATATACTAAACTACACTGTAATGTACCACCCATACTGTGTACATATACTAAACTACAATGTAATGTACCACCCATATTGTACACATATACTAAACTACATTGTAATGTACCACCCATATTGTGTACATATACTAAACTACACTGAATGTACCACCCATATTGTACACATATATAAAACTACAATGTAAAATGTACCACACATATTGTACATATATACAAAACTACACTGAAATGTACCACCCATATTTTACACATATATAAAACTACAATGTAAAATGTACCACCCATATTATACACATATACTAAACTACATTGTAATGTACCACCCATACTGTGTACATATACTAAACTACAATGTAATGTACCACCCATATTGTACACATATACTAAACTACATTGTAATGTACCACCCATGCTGTGTACATATACTAAACTACAATGTAATGTACCACCCATATTGTACACATACAAAACTACACTGAAATGTACCACTCATACTGTGCACATATACTAAACTACAATGTAATGTACCACCATATTGTACACATATACTAAACTACATTGTAATGTACCACCCATACTGTGCAAACATATGAAACTAAAATATACCACCCATATTGTGCACATGTACAAAACTACACAGCAATGTTGAAGGTCTGCATACCAAACATATATGTGCCATTACAAATCCTTGAAGGCTAAACTACATATTAAAAATTAAAAAAATAAAACCATTGTGGCAACTGTAAATTTGGAAGACATTATAGTGCTATCCTCAAAATAGAAACAATAGTGCCATTTCCTCATGGAAGGCAAATTTTTATTAAATTTTCTCCTATATTGTCATATTACATAAGGTTAGCTTTCTTTGTTACCTCTTAATCCAGCTCTCCAGAAAGATGGAAAATGTCTTTCCATCTCAACATTATATAAAAGAGAAGCAACTCTTGCATGTTATGTCCCCATCCTACCTGCTGATAGCAACTTGTAAACCTGGTTTAAGATAATATTTTTTTTTAAGTGTCACCTCAGAGGATGCTTAAAAAGGTGAGCGGGATTACTTGCAATGAGATCAGGTAAAATATTATAGAAGAAACATAATTTACTAAAATTACTTGCTTTTTATAGCAAATACAGTAATGGATCACATTACATTAGAATATGTTACAGGAGGAAGACATGCTGAGTATCCTACCTCTAACAGGAGGAGCATGATTGCTCTAATAATGGGTGAAATTAGGAGACCTCAGTTATACATTTGCAAGCAGATCCCTCTGGGATTCTGATATTGATTATTGTTTCACACCGGGTGAATCCAGTGAAAATACCAAGTACCATAAGGTTATACCATCATAAACTGGCTTGGTTATTGTCTCTGCAGCTACCACTGGCAGAGCCCCGAGTGGTCTAAAGTGCTCATGGTTCTGGATCACCTATGCGTGGGTTTGAATTTTAGGCTCATATAATATGGATGATAAAGCTTGCCAGTAATTTCTTGTGGATCAGTGGTTCTTCCCGCTGTATTCCAGGTTCTTCCTCCACCAGTTATATTGGCTGCCATGTATAGCCTATCTTGTGCAAAAAATGGCATCAAACCATACAACAACAATCACTGGCCCAATAACATTTAGTTCTCTCCTCTGTAAAGCCATGTCCAGCAGATCAAAACTGAGGAAAGTAGTCTGGGCATGCCATCTAACTGACTCCACCTGTCTCAAATGGAGACATGTTAGAATGTCTGGCTCATGGAAAATGCACATAATTGGTGAGCTGAGATTTTCAAATGACATACCTGTGCCTGAAAGTGGTCACTGTACATCGATTTTACAACTCCCTTGAACCCAACGGCTAGTGCTTTGGTGCTACGTCTTGCTTTCCAGACAATTAGAGGAGGAAAAAGCCTGGTCCAGCTAATGCTGATGTTCTCTAGACACTTCAGATATGAGATCCTGGCACATTGCCTATCGTGACACACTAGTCACTGAGGTTGGGTGGGGCAAAGTTATTTGTTGATTACCTATTGAAGCAACCTGTTATTTTGAATTAAACCAATTAATGTCATTAAGACAAACCATCCATTGGGATGGAACTGCATAAAGTGAGAGGCCACAGACAGGGCATGTAGCTAACTGACTATGCATGCCAAGTCAAGCACTATCAGAAACTATGTCTTACATGGTAGCCAATTTATAGATGTGGACAACTCAAACATGTTAAGCCATGTCAACACTTAGGGTAGGTTCCACTGAGTGATTGGTCTGGATAAATAAAAATCTGACACCTTGTTGGGACCAATATCATTCTGTCAACAATTCTGAAAAATGCCTGAGATCAGGGACTGGCATCCATTTGTCAGGGCTAACTTCTTGTCTTCCATGAGAATGAGAAAGAAGCTGTCCAGCTGAGGAATCGAATCAGACTGGTTGATGTCAAACCTGTCATTAAGAGCCCCTCATTTCCGTTCCTATGCCTTCAGAGTGAAAGGTTTTCTAGCTGTTGTGATCCTCTGTACAACTTGAATTTTGGAATTTTGTACAAGGCATCCTTACATTAGCCAGACAAGAAGGTGGAGTTTCTCTGGATGTAAAGGGGACAGTGGTGATCTGGGCAGTTTGAGCAGGGTGGGGGTTGCTATGAATTTCATGTGTACATCTGTCACTAGAGAGATCATAGTGTTGATCCAGGATTTTTCCAATCTTAGAGGGCTGATCAGAACTATCTGGTTTTTCATGTCCCTCATTTTGTGAGCTACTTTTGGTTCCAAGACTGATTGAGGGAAGACATAGGCACACATTCCCTCCCAGTTGACTACTAGAGTACCAGGATTTGGGTCCAGAAAAGGTAAGACAAAGGTAGGCAATCTGTTGCTTCACCTCCTCATGAAATAATGCATCAGTGGATGGCCCCATTGGGTGCAGACTTGACTGAATCTTGAAGGAAGGAGAGATCATAGTGTGAAGAAGTTGTCCTCTCATGGACAGAGTCAGCTAAAATACTGAGCGTTTCTAGTATGTGGTGAATTGAATATCTGGTATTAGGCACTCCTGCAAAGGTAATCCCATACTAAGACACAAAGGTCCAGCTATTTTGTTGGAGGAGTTACAAAGACACTACTGAATTGGGTAGACATACAGTATTAATACAGCTGGAGGCATTAAGAGTGGATTACATTTCCTGAAGGAGGATGTGAAGAGCCATCTCTATTCACATCCATTTGCCAATGACCATCATGAAGCCCAGTACCATGTGTGCTCTCCAACCTGACAGTCTGGAATCTGTACGAATTGCTATTTCTGGTTTTCTGTTTTTGAGGTGTTTTGCTGCTGTGGATTGCTTCATGTGAAAGTATGTCATTGAGCTAAGAGGGTCACTGCAATGTATGCATGTAATGGCAGATCTACTGCTGCATTAACCAGGGGTAGGAGTTTAAGAAACTCCCTCACCAATATAAACTTTAAGTTTGAAATCCTCTCTTATGTATGTGATGTGATTTTGGATTTTTAATGTGGCTTTAACAATTTTTCAGTCATATCGCTATGATGTCTGCAGTGTGGTAGTTTACTGTGATGTCTAGCTTTGGGGCATCATGGCATAGACATTTAGCATCATGTCCCACTCAATCACATTATCCTGACACCAGACTGACCTGTCCTAACACAAATCTCTTAATGCTGAATGCCAAGCGAGGCAGCTGTTAGTACTATTTTTATATGTCTTTGATATGACTTGGTCCAGGATCAAACCCATGACCTCCTGCATCCGAGATAGACGCTCTAACCACTAGGCCGCCAGAGTCTCCCTGATGCATGAAGAGTTTTCAATGCAGTTGCAAGGAGGATGTATGAGACCTGGGCATGTGAAAAACTCTATATAGGGTTTGTGAAAAAAAATCAATACAGAGATGGTTACAATGGTGAGAGAGAGGGAATAGGGCACAGCTTCTTGATGTTTGTTATCCATCATAGACTACATATGAGAGTAAGAGGTTCATTCATATCTTGGATCAAAAGCTGCCATTAGCCAATGTTTTTAAAAGATGTCATCCAGGTATGCAGCTGTCACTGTGGAGGTCATACTGAAACACAAGATTACAAAGTTTTTTTTATCATACTTGGCTCAAACAGGCAAAGCAAAGTTATTTGCACAATATCACATGGATTGAAATATAAATGTTGCATTGAAAGATTCATGGACTTTGCCATCACCAGACGGAATATTAAGGCTAAAATAAATTAGATGAGCATGCTGAGGTCAATGACAGGTCTCGATTTGCTGCCGGACTTGATCAAGAGAAACTACTGAGTAGAAGCCAAGTGTGTTTGGCTTTTGAACAAGCTCCAACACCCACTTCATGAGAAAAAAAGTTATCCCCTTCTGTATGCCTGCATTCATGAGGTTTTCATCATTTAGGCAAACATCAATGTGGAGGAGGCCTGATTAACAAAATTCTCAGGCTCTACAACACAACTTGGATCACCCAATCATTTGCGTAAGAAGCACTGGGGAATTTCTACCAGTGAAAATGCATGTTACCATCTGAAGGTGAATAGGACGAAAACACACGATACAATTATTTATAATTTTTAAAAAAAAACAATTTACAGGTTTTATAAAAATACTGTATGCATAATAATAAAAAACATTTTTACTTATTGCACATCTGAAAAGAAATGTGGATAATTAAATTAAGTATTCAAATCGATCTAATTTATCTGGAGGAAATCTTAGCATATGGCAGCAACAAAAAAACTGGTTTAAACCAGGTATAATGGTAGACATTTTTCAGTTATGTATGGGCATTCCTGCTTCCTTTTTGTCTGTGAAATAAAGACAGAAAGAAGTTTTTTGTCATTCCAGGAGCGATGGATTTAGATAGCAAAGAAAACTATCATAATGTAATGTGAACAACGTACTGACTGGGGAAAATCTTATCTAAACAAGTTTGAGTATGGGAATGGAGACGACTACACAACTATATGTATCACACTGTACTTCCTGGAGATACAAGTGCCACTGCCACTTTTTACAGTTAGTGAAAACAAAGTGACTATTCATGCCAATTAAAATCTGACCCACCCTCATTTTTGTGCTACGTTTGTTTAAGTCACTGACTGCATATATCAGAATAAATTTCAGTACTTTACAGCTGATTTAATAACCATTTACATGCAAAGTTTCTCAGTTACTTGGATCAATACTTCTGGTTAAGTTCTGATTAGTGGTTATTGTCTACTCTGGACTGGAACAAACAATATACACCAATCAGAATTGAACTTACATATTTCACTGCATTACACATGATTAGTCTTTAAATCTGACCCAAGCAGGTAAGATATGAAGCAACAGAGAATTTAAAAAAAAAAGATTATTAAGAAATGATCAGAAAAGTATTTCAATCATATATGGGGAACATGTCTGGAATGTCTCACTGACATCAATATATGTGGCTGAACATGCTGACAGATAATATAATTGGCATGGAATTGATGGGGTGAATCGTGGTTGTGGGGTTTGAGCCACATCACCTTGTGATAATTTTGTAGAAGGCAAGTGGGTGATGTTAATAGTTTTTCTTTTTTAATGACTTATTGAGTGTGTGTGTTTGTCTGTGATGGCTATCTCAAATGAATTCTCAATTCCAGGAATAAGAAACCATACACGTAGTAATTATCACTTTATTAGATTTAACTTGGTAATGTCATTTTGTATAGATTCTTAAAGTCTTGCATCAATATATGTCTCAATATGGTCAGAATATAAAAGTATTGATATATCAATGGATCGTTTAATCTATAAAGGATAGATATGAAAAACAGTCCTGGATTTTGGTTCAATTCCATTTATTCAACAATTCAACTGGGAATGTAGTTTAAGTCCAAAGTTTAATTATTTATTTTTATAGTAAAACTCCTTAAATAACCTCCAATACCTTCTGTGCTTAATTTATTATTTTATATATTTTTTGTCTGTTTTTAGGCCTTGAATAATAATAATAATAATAATAATAATAATAATAATAATAATAATAATAATAATAATAATGAGGACTTTGTACAGCGCCTAATTTTTAGAAGTTCTAATCGCTTTACAGTATCTATACTGATACGACTACAAACACCTTGAAATTAGAAAACATAAAAAATGCTGAAAATATTTAAGGTAGGAAACATTATTAGGTCTTTAAGTTTATTGCTGCGGTCGAAAAGGGTGAGTTTTAAGAGCACTTTTGAAAGGGATCACTGTCTTTGTGTTTAATTTCAATAGGCAATTTGTTCCATTTGACTTGACTTGATAAGACTTGATGAAGTCAAGCAATGAATTGACTGATCAAGACTATCAATAGACTTGATAGTATTTCAGGACAAGTAACTTTCCAGAATTTCCATAGTGAAACATTCTTAAGATTTTGGTTTTAGAATTGAGATCTATATTTAACCCTTTCATCACTACAGACTGGTTTTCCCGTCTAGCGGAAGTAACTCTGTTCACCCTATGGACCGCTTTACCTGTCTGGGGCAGTGTGCTTATTTAAAGTTTGCATGTGTATTTTAAAAGTTATAATATATATGCTTATTTTGTTGAATTATTCAAACAAGTTGACTTCTAACCTTTATTTTGATACGAAATAGAGCCAGATATCAATAAAATTGGCAAAGTTATGTTCTTTCAAAGTCAACAGGTCATTCTGCTTTACAAGTCCAAAGATGCATATTTATAAAAGGGTTAATATAAAACTTGGCCACTATTCAGCTTCAAAATTGGCCATAGAAAATCCCATTTTAGGTATCTGACTGTTGATTTCTATGAAGGCTAGTATTCAGTTATAAATTATATGCATAAGCCCTATATTAAACTCTCACCTAATTTGTTCTTGATACAAATGTGGTAGCCACTTTTTCTTGTCGCCTGTTTGATCGACTCGTGCTGTTCATCATCCATCTCTTCCTGTGGACGATCTGGATCTTCCGCCTTCTTGGCACGTTCTGCTACACGCATCTTTGGAATGTCAGATCCATAATACAGAAGAAAGTGCATGTATGCATCTCTGAATTCTTCCATGGTCTCTACCTTCTTAACACTATTCACAAAGTAAAAATAGAGAAAAACCGGTATAAATCAGGCAGGAACAGATCCAAAGATTCAAGTTTAATTGAAGGGATCGAATGATTTCAATAGCACAAAAGAAGAATTTTACAGATTAATTGTTTAACTGGTGTTGAACAGCACGCAAGTACATGAAAAGTCATTCTGTTCCGATTAAATGAGTAAAGAACTATTTAAGACAAATTATGTCAGGTGACCTTGGCTAAACTAAGCACTATTTGAGCATACAACCCACTCACTGTATAGCAAAATAAATAACTTACATTCCAACATACTCATCTGATGACATACTAAATAACTTACATTTCAACCCACTCATTTGATAGCATACAAAATAAATTATATTTCAACCCACTCACTGTATGGCATGCTAAATAACTTACATATCAACCCACTTACTACATATCATACTAAATAACTTACATTTTAAACCACTCACTGCATGGCACACTAAATAACTTCAATTTCAACACACTCACTGCATATCATACTAAATAACGTACATTTTCAACCCACTCACTGTATAGCATACAAAACAACTTACCTTTTCAACCAATACACTGTACAGCATACTAAATAACTTACATTTCAACCCATTCACTGTGAGTATAGTATAGCATACTAATAACTTAGACTACAAGTTGACTCACAGCGAATATGGTATACCAATAACTTAACCTACAACCCACTAACTGTATGGCATGGGAGGTGGGCTCTATAATTATTATGAACTTCTGAAAAAGTGACTCGTGTAAGATTGTTTGCATTTGCAACATGCACAGTTAAAACGGTATCTCTAAGTTGCTTTCATGTACAGAGGTTAAAATCTCATTAGACATTGTACTTCTGGAATTGCACATGATCTAAGCACACGGATACCCAAAATGACTGTTCCCATGCACTAAAAATATCTGCCATAATTAGACTAAAGTACACTGTCTTTAGCAGTTATTAAAATAGAGCAAAAAGAATTTTACCAGACTCAACAATAACAGTTTCAGAAAGTGCAATGAATGAATTACCAAATATATTCAATGTAAAAACAAACATTATCAGATCTAAATATTTTTACAAAGTACCTTCAGTCAATGAAGTGAAAATGACGAAGTGAAGCTAGCAGTTATTGAGTGTGATTTGTGTGAGTGTGATTAGAATTTTTAATGTAACTTTAACAATTTTCAGTCACATCAATATGTCTGCAGTGTGGCACTTAATAGTAATGTCTAGCACTGGGGCATTGGGTCGCAGACATTTAGCATGACTTCCCACCCAGTTACATTCGCCTGATACCAGGCCAACCAGTTCTAACATTAACCTCTTAATGCTGAAGGCCTAGCAAGGCAGATGTTAGTACCATTTCTGTTAGCATGACTCTGCCGAGGATTGAACCCATGACCCCCTGCATCCGAGGTGGATGCTCTAACCACTAGAGAGGTTGATAGTTTCTTAAGTTAGGCCAAACTGTACTTCATAACCCAAAATACACCCATCAATCATACACCAGAATAAAGGAAATTAAAATTTCTCTTAACAATATCTACGAGATGCAAGTTCTTTTTTTCAAAATAGTGAATATAACCAAGGTTATTCAGCCAACACAATTCAAGCCAGTGAAACATGCTTTTTGATGAGAGCTTAATTGATAAGGATTTTACCTTTGTACTTTTATCTTTTATTTTTTAAATAGCTTTTGCAGAATTTAAACATCCTTCTCTCATATCTCCTCCCAAAAGATTTTAAAATATTTACCTTTTATTTTCAGACCATAACTCAAATGATCCTTTAAGAGATATCTGCTAACTGAACAACTATTTTGAACACCAAGGCAAACTTTATAAAAGACTTTTGAACTTTAAGGTTTACTCTCAACTCATTCCAAGTCTTAATGTATGATTAAAATTTTTCTTATTTTCAATTTACCTGTTTGGCCATAATATTTGCAGCCAAAACTTTTATAGCAAAAAAAACAGGATCAGATCAAAATATGGCATTATTTTAAATTCCTGACTTAAAACTGTTATTTTTCTTTGGTTTCAGTTCTATTTATTACATTGGACATTTCATTTCATAAACTCCTATAACAATCTTTCTGCTTTTCTCTTTTTGAATATCATAACTCCATCAGATTTAAACATATCCTCTTAACCAGCATCACCTAAGACCTACTGTACACAGGAAGTAGTAAACCATGTCTAATTTTACAGTTGAGATTTTAATTTACAAGGATTTGAAATTTGTCTTCCAATGACTTCTGAAACACTAAACTAAATTTGGTCTGCACAAGTAAATGCACATAACATAAAATAAAATGTATTATATTTATAAAAAAAAAACAATGAAATAGTGGATTCTAATATGTATGGAGCTATACTGTCAACAAATTTAGTGTGAATACGATTTCAGATTACAGAATATTCCTAGAAACAATTTAAAAATAAGATTTTAAATATTTCTTTTCTTCTGAGGATGTATCTTGACTTATGGTTCATCATGCATGCAATTTTAAAACCTTTTAGAAAATGTTTTATACATTTATCAAATAAGAGAGAAATGTGATGAAGCTTGAAAGACAAAAATACTCTAACCTTCAATCATCCACCCTCCTTACCTTGGATGACTCAAGTCTGGACTAAGGATTTAGTCTTAAGTTCATAAATCTGTACTCACATTCACCACCTAAATAGCCTAATGCTGGCTGTAAAATCTCAATAATAACTATTTAATTTTAGACTGGTCTGAAATATTAAAATAATATACCGATAAATATGCAAACTCTAACAGAGACATAAATGTATTTAAATACCCCTGAAAATGTTCATTACACCAAAAACTGATGCCCACTAAAATAAATGAAACCACAATATGCTAAGAGATATACACCGGAAAATTTATTCACGACAATTATACATATACACCACCAAATTAAGAAATATTACTTACATTTTTCCAAAGTGATTGAATATGTGTTTTATTGCTGCAGATATCTGCTTTTATCAACTGGAAAATGGGAATGCTGCTGGTATTATTTTTTTCTTGCTAGAAACTTATCTATTTCTTTACAATCATCCAGATTTAAGACAATATCTGATTTATATTTTTTAAAATAATTGCTCACCGTTCAATGTCTTCCCCTGTCAAAGTCCTGATGTTGCTCTCCAGAATTTTGTCAGGATCAGAGTTCTGGTCATACTGATAAGTCTGCATCCTCTCAAATAGCCGCACCAAGTTCTGCTTCCGTGAACGCAGTTGTGTCCACTATAAAAGAATTACATCAATTATGCCAGAATGTTTCTTTAAAAGTTGGTAAAATACTGCTGAGCAGTTTCTAAAATTTCCGTTAAAAGTTCTTTTCTAATTTTAGTGACATTGGCCATAGCTGATGGTGGATTGGTCTCATGTGTAAAGAATTCCAAGTATTTTTATGCCAGAATGCTTTTAAACAAAATTTAGTGAAATTCTGTTGAGTGGTTTCTGAGAAGTCATTTTAAGTTGTGTTTTAATTAGGTGACCAAACGTTATCGCTGACTGGCATCATTTGAAGAATCGATGCCAGTATGGTTTCAGTCACAGTTGATAAAATTTTGTAAAGCAGTTTTGATAAGTTGTAATTCAACATTTGTATGTTGTTAGTAATGGTGGCCATTTCTGATAGAAGATTATCATCACCTGTACAAATTTAATGACCATCTGTTTTCTATTTTTTGACCTGATGGTCAATCAGCATCATTCAAACAAATTTGAAAGCCTTTAACTTCAGATCATTTTCTGTAAAAATTTGGTCAAATTATGCAATTTCTGATAAATCTAAGTCTTTTTCTATTTTTTTTGTAACAGTTGCCATATTAAACTGCACACTGGAACCACCTGTCACAACTGCACAACCTTTATGCTAGGTTGCTTTCTGTCAAATTGGGTAAAATTATGTTTAATGGCTTTTGAGAAATCATCTCAATTTCTATTTTTAGCAATGGTAGCCATATATGATGACTACAATTTGTACAAACTTGAAAGCTGTCTATAACAAGATGTGTTCTCTCAAAGTTGGTCAATTTCAGTCAAGTGGTTTTTGAGAAGACATTTAAAGGTTTTTGTATTTGTAGCTATAAGGGTCACACCTGATGGTAGCTTGGCATCAATTGAGTAAATCTAAACCCCTCTAAGTTTGTGTCAAATTCAGTCAGTTTTTATTAACAGTAATTTAAAGGTTTCCTAGAAATGATGGCCATATTTAATCAATTGGCATCATAAGTACAAACCTGAAAGCCATCAATATTATATTTTAGCAATGGCAGACAGAGCTGATGATGAACTGGCATCATTTGTACACATCTGCCAGATTGTTTTTTGTACCTTTTCATCCCAATGCCAGATCTTCCATAAGTCATTGATATTCAGGTCAGGTTCAACATATTCTTTTCTGTAGAATGCAATAAATGGAACCTGCAAAAAACAGACATTTTTGGTATCACTAAGGTCAATCATATGTCATTGGTGAATGCAAGAGGCATACAAATGCAGTATCACTAAGGTCGATCATCTGTCAATGGAGCATGCAACAGGAATACAAGTTTAGCATCATTAGGGTCTATCATCGTCAATGGAACCTGCAAGAGACAAATATGTTAAATATCACTATTGTCTATCAAATCATCAATAAAAAAAACCCACTGAAATGTGCTTGATCCTAATACCTCAATCATTTTTAAACCTTTCCCTTTCTCCGAATATAAATATTAGAGTAAAAAATATTCAGCAAAATCACATTGCCTTTATCAGCGACTACTACAGATCATGTGACCTTTATAAGTTACATAATCAACAGTAGTTTCTGATGAAGGCAGTGTGATATTGACAAAATATATGAATTAATGCTTTAAGGGAATATTCAAACAATTGTGAACTATCCAGAGCAACCTTTTCAGATGTATGATATTAACATTTTGTTCACAAACTCCACCTTCATGTATGATTTAGTATTGATGGCAAGTGTGCGAGAGGGTATATATCAATCATTTAATAAATGCATAGATTCAGAAAGAAGTGAAAATTTAACACAAATTAAAAATATGGCCCTGGGAAGACACTAAAAATATTATACTATGGGACTCCGTATAAAATAGGGGCTCTGGGAACATTGATTCTTTCAAACATGGCCTTCAAAACTATACAGTTACATAGTACTGATAAGAGTTGGGAGACCTAAGCTAATTTTTAATTAATCAGGCTGGAACCTCTTTTAAAATAAGAACACAAAAAGTTATATCTGCTGACAGTAGTCCATTTAATATATTTTTACCATTTAATATCAAATGCACATTAAACGAGTGTGATAAAATGTGTGGCGTATTCAACTGTACTGCAAATTAGTGTGTCTTCTAAATATATTCAGTCATGTCCTACATTTTGTACTATGAACATTCATGACATGTTTGTGCAATGTGAGAGTACTGTCCAGAGTAATACCTAGGTTTCATACTAACTGTGTAAATTTAATGTTGCTGTTGCTGATATTTATTGTTTGAGGTAAAGAATGTGAATGAGAAAGTCTTTGTGTTGTGATCAGAATGGCCTCAGTTTTATCATCATTCATCTGCAGCTTGTTATATGTCATCCACGATTTCACATCAGAAATGCACCTCTCTACTCCTTGGATGGTAGCATCAACTTCAGTTGGGTGGCTGGACTTGTATATTTGGGTGTCATCAGCATACAATTGGTGAGACACTGGATGATGATCTATGACACCTGAGAGCAGCTGAGTGTATAGAATGAAGACAACAGGTCCAAGAACAGACCCCTGTGCAACACCACAACATAGATCAACTGAGCTGAAGTTTATATTTGCAGATGCAATTTTCATCCTGTTGACTAAGTAGAACTTTAATCACAGTAAGGCTTTACCTATTAGTTTATACCTTGTCCCAGAAGAAATTTGCAAACAGTTCAGGAAGGTCTACTGGAGAGAAGGTACTTGGAAGTAGTGTACATTTTGTTCCTTGACATTAGTTTGTTAGTTATCTCCAAGAATTCTTTGCAGCTGGAACACTCCATGATCTTAGTATTGTAGTGGGATAATTTGGCTAAATGGACTAAGTGATGTTCTTCTTAGCGGTTTCATATATCTGTTTATGAATAGCGAGTCTAGTGGAAAACCAAAGCCTCTCCACTTTACAATGGTCTCTTTTAGCAGTGCAAAGCTGGTCCCTAATACTGCTATACCACAGAAAACATTTTTGAATTGATACTCTGCACTTGGTGACTGGGGCATGTTTTTCAAGAAATGCAGGCAGTTATTGAGTTATTACGATGTAGGATGTAAGCAAGTTGTTAGGTTTGCTTGGATGTCATGCATTAGTTTGGTTCTATTTATCATACAGTGGTTTCTCTTAGTAGCTAATAAAGATGGAGGGTTGGGGACTGATACATCCAGATGGCATATAATCCAGAGGTGATCTGATGCGAGTTCATGGGATACAAGGGTGGATCATAGAATATTATCATCAGGTCTATCATAAATACTGCAATTGTGACAATAATCATACATTAATTGAAAGCATGTCTCTTTCCAAATTTCTGCATGCAAAAAGCATTATTAGCTATAGATTGATTGATGTAGTTGTTTATGCTAATCCAATTTATTAACCCAGTATGAAAAACCCCACGTCAATTGCTGAAACAATACTTAGTATAGAAAGATGTTTAAAAATACCTCCAGGTGCTTGTTTCTCATGAAATTGATTGCCTCTTTGATCTTGGTAACCATGCTGGGGCCTCGTTTGTAGCTATACTGACCACCTGGTCTCTCTTGTTCCAAGAAGTTCTGCAAAACATTTGCAAGAGATCATCTACAAGTATAGTAATTGTACTTGCTTTCATCCCCACAAAGTTTCTAAATTAAGTAGTCAAAATGTGTCACAAGAACACCTAAAATATGACTATACCAGATCAGAAGAAACTAGAAATATCTCTATGGAACATACATGCCCCTTCACAATGACCTAAACACAAAACTCAACTTGATGAGGAGACAGTTGGACAGGGCTAACACTACTGTATATACCCCTTCAACATTCATAGACATAAACACTTCTTCCAGTCATCAAAGTCTCTCAACATTTTAAGTTGAAGTAAGAAATAGTGTAAATTTATATTTATTGCCCTGACAATATTAGAATGAAAACGGAAGTTGAAGTTAGAAATAGTGTAAATTTATATTTATTGCCCTGACAATATTAGAATGAAAACGGAAGTTAGAAAAAGTGTAAATTCATTATTGTGATTGTCTCTATAAAATGATGAAGAAACAACAACTTCAGTGGAAAATTTCATACCAACTTTCTTCTCACTCCATACTGGGTCAAAACTATAATAAAATATATAACAAGGTTGAAAAAGAATACAGGAGACCAATCTGCTTTGGCCAAGATACATAGCTTCCAATCCCCCCCCTCCCTCCAGTACAAAATACTGATTGCTTGTGACAAAAATACTGATTTTTACAATTTTAATGTATATGTAACTATTTACAACATATATATCCATCAGTAAAGTATGACAGTGCCTTATATAATTATTTAATGTAAAAGATGCATGTGTTGTAGACTGGTACCTTCTGGACCACTCTACCATGTTCCATTTGGGTGTCCATTCAGAAGGTGTAAAAGAAAGGGGAATGTTCATTTCAAAAAGAAATTTTTGAAACCAAATTTCTATCAAATTACATTAAGGTTATCTTTGGAATTAATATAAGTCATAAGTTCAGGTCGAGTTGTGTGTGATGAAAACTATTTATTGGCTTTTTCGCACTCTTGTATTTCATGGGTGCCTCCATGCACAATAGTGACAACACATTACACAATGTAAAGTTTTCTCCTTTACCCGACTTTTTCACAAATCTACACAAGACAGCACATTGTCCTTCCAGTTATTTTCTATTCAGGGTGAAAATTCAGAATATTCTGCTTTCCTATATGATTCAAAGTTGAATATTACAAAGATGAGATAAAGTGACAGCAGTAACTGTTTACAAAATCCAATATGTGGATCAAGACAGGCATGATACCCTAGATTTTGACTGAACCAATCATATAATAATTGTATTCCATTATATACATGCAATACATTTATATCAAAATGGAAGCGAGTGCCCTTTCTAAACTGAAAATTTTAAGGAAATTATTATTATTATTTTTTAATTTAAAAAAATGTATTTTTTGCTCAAAAAAGCGTACACCAGTATTCAGATCGAAACTACGGGACACGTCTAAAATATGAAGAAAAATAACAGGACAGTTGGCAGCGATGAAGATATTGAGGGTATGGCTGGTCACGGTTTTAGTCCTTGAACATCGCAAAAAATAGAAGAGATAAATACATTTGCAAATATTTTGTGTTTGAAACAAGTAGATATAATCAATCAAATATTAGCAATTTTATAAACTAAGCTAAGTTTACCTTTATATAATGGACCCCTCATGACAGATGGCTCTAAAGATTGGCAGCTCACTAAGTGGAGGCCAACATATCTGCTTAAAAGTGTATTTTGAACATCATGTCCTCCCTGTAAAGGCCAACTCTTTAAAAAGAATATCCTTTCACTGCAGCAGAAGTGACCTTCCAAGAATGGGGAGAATGGCACTGCACTTTGAGAGATATAAACTGGGCAACAAATATAAAATGTAAGCAAAGACATTACTTTCTATAATACCTGTATGGAGATTGTTGGAGTGCTAAATGCATGCTTAAAGATCCATTCAGCCTCCTCTTCGAGTTCACCCTCTTCTGTCTCCTTTACAGGTATCTGTCTTAACTACAAATAAAAGTAAATAAATGATACATAAGAAAAGAAGAAACACTTCACTGCTTGTTAGTTGATTGATTGTGTTTAAATGCAAATCACTACATACTGGACTGACAAGAGTAATGTACCTTATCCAGAAATATATAAATCTAATTTCCCTAAATCATATTATTGTAGAAGTTAACCTGCATTTAAAAAACCACATGAATTAGCAGTCCATTTCCTTTTCACTAATCACAGGTTTCTGCTGAAGAAAGGTTTCACTGGATAAGATATTTACATCCAAAAATTACATAATTGAAACATTATTCAATAAATGACAATATAATTTCATGGGTCTTAATAATTGACTGCACTTAGGTACATAAATTAAAAAGTGCATACCAGGAATCTCTCTGGCATGTCTGCATTTCTTATCTCATTATCTACATCTGTAAAGAATCCTCTCTCCAGTTCACTGGGCTCAAATACCTGCAAATAAATAAAGACAACTTAAAATCTAACTTCGCTGTGCTAAAATATCTGATGGTAGTGGAGTCTAGTCATGGCACAACTACATTCTGAAGGCTCTACTATGCACAGGCAAGTAAATTGCCTTGCCAAAAAACACTGTAGTAGCTGATCTGGGCAGATTTGTTAGCAGTAATGAACCCACGCCATTTTAGTCATGAGTCTAATGACCTTACCACTGAGCCTATTCAGCTCCCATGCTACAACATATATGAAAGCAGACTGGGTCAATGTCATTTGTACCGCTAATATTTTCCAGAGAAAATTGTATTCCGTTATCTACATTAATCAATGGAAGACCCGGGTCTATGCTGCTAGGAAAAGAGTACAGAAAAAAAGTACAGCACATAATTATCACTAATTTTGTCCAGAAATACTCAATGCTGGTACTACTGATCATCAAAACTGCTGAAGATTAAAATTTTCAAATTGGTGACAAACTGGCAGATATACCATCCCATGAGTATGGTTATGAGGAAGTATAATTTATTTTTCAGAATCAAGCCAACTTAATGAGAATCATGTTCATTAAAAGTATAAGCTGACCCCTCCAGCTTAATAGGTAAAAATATTAAAACATGCAGGATCTGTGTATTAGCTGACCCCTCCAGCTTAATAGGTAAAAATATTAAAACATGCAGGATCTGTGTATAAGCTGACCCCTCCAGCTTAATAGGTAAAAATATTAAAACATGCAGGATCTGTGTATAAGCTGACCCCTCCAGCTTAATAGGTAAAAATATTAAAACATGCAGGATCTGTGTATAAGCCGACCCATAAGTTTTAGACTACATCAAAAGATGCACAAAGTGAGTTTTAAATACATTTACTTAGGCAAATCACATTACTAAAATATTATTTTCAAACTTAACAAAAATAAAAGTAAAAAAGCTAATTTATATGCTGAAAATTTATCTTGTCTTGTGTGCTAGAAACATGTCTCAGGCAAGCAATGAAGGTTTCTGGAGAAGTGCATCTGGTCTCTTGTTCCAGATTTTCTCCAACCATTCAATCGTTCCACTTTCATCCATCCATCCATTTTCACGTGCACGAATGATGACACCTGTATGAAATTTCATGCTTTTCAGCAGTGTAATCCTCTTAAAAATGATGACTGGAGGCAGCTTTTATCCATCAACTAAACAGGCCAAAAGAAACATGAAATGTGTTTTTTCATGGCCAGTCGTTTTTACCAGAATAGTTTTCTCAACAACAGCATTGACTGTTTTATAGCTTGGTGAGTCAAAGGACATCCATATTTCCGATTTGTGATAGTTCGAATAAGCACTCCTTTCAGCATTCAATAATGAACTGCTGAAATGATTTAAATTTTTCTTCCAAGTCTTTTTTGGTAGCTTTTATGCTATCTTTGTTCACTGCCTACAACAGAAACCATGCCAGTTCATAAAGCAAGAACACCAACCAGCTTATGGAACAAATTTTGAATCTGCCATCTTTCACCATCTGCATAGCATTTCATATGACAATGTATCCATTTTGTCAACATTCACTTACAAAATCCCGGAGTTCTTTCTCCAATTCAGGGAAGGAGGTGATCCAGTCAGACGAGCCTTCTTGATTCTTGGCATTTCTTCTAATGCTGCTTTGCTTTTATGCTATTCCTGTACTTGCTTCTTGTTCACACAAAATTCGTGTGCTGCAGCATAGTTGTTATTTGCTTCTGCATATTCAATAACTTTAAGTTTGAATGCTGCATCATAAGCAGAACGCTTTCTTTTACTTCCAATACTATTCATTTTATTTGATTGAATATAAACTTTTGGAAAGATTAAACTGAAATAATTTCTTATAGTGGTAATATACTATTGATACCTTATCCTGTAATTTTTTCCATGGATGGTTGGTTATCAAATTGTATTGAATAATTATGGGTGGTTGGTTTTCAATTGTATTGGATAATTTTTTATCATGTTTTGTTTTGGGGGTTTCTTTTAACTACTGGTAGTGTGATTTAGTGGACCAAAATATGATTGGTTTCAGCATGGACATTGCTGAAGTAGAGTGACAGTTTGACCCACTATCTTATCTCATTAAACAATACATCTGAGAGTCAGTATGTATTTGTAAAACCATTGGCATTGTGCAACATAACAAATCCATTATCTCTGAGACATTTACCACAGATTAAGCATGCCAGTAGTTACTAAAAAACACTCTACTGCTAATAAACCACTTTGCTTTACAAACAACTAAACAACAGTAGAATATAAATTGTGGCTTCTATTTGCTTCTAAAACACCTGGCAAAGAAATCCTACAAATTATATTATTCATGCTTGCCAATTATTTACCCTTTCTTAGCATGCGTTCAACCCATATGGAACCTCTTGCTAGTGTTCCTTTAAGACTATCATACATGTATTTCTACTCTCGATACCAAAATGATTGTGTCGTAAATACCTTCATTATCATAATTTTAATTTGTTTCATATTTACACTGAAATAAGCTAGCATGCATTTGTACGGTACCATAGAGTTTAATGATTGCTGATTAGCTCAGGGATATACTTGACTGCCAGATTACTAATATGGCGGTTCTTTTAAAAAAATACATGTACCACCAGTGGCTCAAATAACATGTATGGCTGCATTTACTAGTGGATGGACATCTGTCAAATGGATGTCAAGTATTGTTTTACACGTTTTTCATTCATTATCCTACCAGTTAAGTTAGAAACAATATTTGTTTCACTTCACGACAGCACATATCATATGAGCCATGTGGCATCATTAGACATTTGATCTCTTCTTTGATGATCAACAGTAACAATAAATACTGATAATCGTGAAAAAAAGCTTTATAAATGTCAGACTTAGACCTTGGCTTGCAGATAAGCTACCCCTCCCTTAATTTTTTCCTAAATTATTCTGCTTATACGCGAATATATAGGGTAACCTTGATATGGGCCTAAACATACCTCAACACAGAAACAATAAAAATCCAAAAACACTGTACCTATTGCTCTAATTCCAGAACCTTGAATTCCTCTCAATAACTCTTGCCAAAGCAATAACCAAAAACATTAGCTTTCCGCAGAAATTATCGACATTTTCTTCTCTCTCAAGCTATTCCACCATTTGGTTAATATTTCGCCTAAATGACTGCTTTTTGTTAGAGAAATCTATGCAGCAATCTAACATACTGGTGCTTATCTACTTTTCCATTTCCTGTTCCCACAAAAAGTGGTGTTAAAAAATGTATCTGCAAAATTATTAGTTTACCAGTTTTCTCAATATAATTCTCAATGCAAACTTCAAAAAAAAAAAAAAAAACAAACAAAAGAAATTATTTCACAAAATCCAAATAGTTTGCATCTCAGAAAATTCTAGCTCAATCCTAGGATATGTAATCAAATGCCTAAACTTAAATATAATGTTATCATATCTGAAGTAACGTTTTCTAATATCATCTGACCCAAAAAATTAATCACTGAATTTATCAAATTAAAAATTGTATTATGGCATAAAGACAATTAAACCTTCTTATCATTATCATTCTTAACATCATTGTCTTCATTCTTATTATCATCATTGCTATTCTTCTCATCATCATCATCATTATCTATAGATATGCTTACCTCAAAGATTCCCTTTTTGGTTGCCTTCCGTCGATTTTTCTTTGTCCTGGGTCGACCTTCCTCTGCCTCCTCTCCTTCAACCTCCTCTTCATACTGAATTAAAAGGTGAAAAATACAAATATTCCACAATGTTTTCTACTATGAGGATTGTGAGGCTAACTGACACAGAAAAAAAAGACTATAATTTTGTTAAAAAAATTACGACTGAACCAAAAATGTCAACTTTTGAGCATTTTATTTCCAATGGTAAAAACCCATAAACATTAGTTTTGAAATGTTTATACTGTGATTTATTTTGTATCTATCTAAATATAAAAGATAATTAAAAAAGGAAAGTCACAGTTGTTTTTCATATTTCCTTAACAAAATACAGTTAACACATATTGGCAAGTTTGTTGTTGTTGTTGTAGGGTTAAATGCCATTTTTCAGCACACGATAGGCTTTACATGGTGGCCAATATTATTGGTGGAGGAAGAACACGGGAAAACCCATGCAAAGAACAACAGACCCACGAGAAGCTACTGGCAAGCTTTCTCACATAACTACATTAGCCGAATCTTAGACTTAAACCCGCACAGAGAGGTGAGATGGCAGTGATCCATAACGGAGAGCACTTTAGACCACTTGGCCACTCAGGGCCACTATATTAGCAAGTTTAAATCAAATAAATACACATCGTCATTTATGAACAACAAGCTTGTCTCCATATATTACAAAGTGATAAGTTGTCAAAACCTTTCAAACTAATCAAGCATGATTTGAGGTCAGTAGATTCAGTCTAGTTAATGTTTGGTAAGATAAATGCTTTGCCTGATGATTTTTGTCTTATTAAATTAGTCTTGTTATTAATTATGAACATCTTCAATCTATATAAAAAGAGGAAAATTTTAAAAAACATAAAAACAATCTTATCTGCTGATTGAATTTGGCAACTAGCGACAATATAGTCAAACTTTTAAAAACTAGATCTATCTAAAATAGACGTGTAAAAATGTATTTCAAGTTTGGGTCCTCCATTCTGACATGAATGGTACACAGGGAACACTATTTTTTAACAATATATACTATGGTGCTCTGATTACTCAAGAAGTTCATATGAAAATTATACAAAATTCTAATTGCATCTATGAGAGACTATCCCTTATTAAAAGTGCCTTCCCCAGGTCCCAATCATGCTGTAGTGGTATAGCCCTTATTAAAAGTGCCTTCCCTAGGTCCCAATCATGCTGAACTGGGATAGCACTTATTAAAAGTGCCTTCCCTAGGTCCCAAGCATGCTGTACTGGGAGAGCCTTTATTTTGAAATTCTGTGCTAGAAGGCATAATGCTTTGTAATCACAAATCTTAGCATGACCACTGACTTCCTGTCAAACAGTACTCGACCTGTGAAGCTAAGTTCAAAGCTCTATTAATTTAACTCACAATTTCCCAGAATGCTGCATCTTAACTGCTTGTCTATTTCATGACAAGTTCTTATAAATGAACTCATTTAAAAGATTGTAATGAAGAGAAGAAAACAGGTAAATGTTAATTGGTAGCTGTGGATGACATAACTATAAAAGTTCAATATGATCTACATCATGTTTCACACCTAAAAGCTACAATATTAGAGATGTGGATGTACATGTATGATTACATCCTTATAAAAAGATCAATAGGATCTACATATAAATGTGGCCATCTCTAATCCTCAAACTCGACTCTGCAATTAAGTTTTTATAGCTGAATATGCAACATGTCTAAAAAAATGGTGCTGAATGTAAATAACATGTAGGCAGTGAGCGATAGACAGGTGTGATTTACAATTAAAAGCAGTCATTTGTGTATCTAAAGATTAATACAATCACGTGTGTATCTAAAGATTTATACAATCATTGTGTGTATCTAATGATTAATACAGCCGTGTATCTAAAGATTAATTATAGTCATGTATCTAAAGATTTATACAATCATGTGTGGATCTAAAGATTTATAGTCATGTGTGTATCTAAAGATTAATACAGTCATGTATCTAAAGATTAATATAGTCATGTGTGTATGTAAAAATTTGTAGTCATGTGTGTATCTAAAGATTAATGCAGTCATGTATCTAAAGATTAATACAGCCATGTATCAAAAGATTAATATAGTCATGTGTGTATGTAAAGATTAAAAGTCATGTGTGTATCTAAAGATTAATACAGTCGTGTGTATCTAAAGATAAATACAGTCATTATCTAAAGATTAATATAGTCATGTGTGTATGTAAAGTCTAATACAGTCATGTGTGTATCTAAAGATAAATAGTCATGTATCTTAAGATTAATATAGTCATAATGTGCCACAACTTTAAATGGAACAGTGTCTAAGAAATGGCACTGTTTGTGACCAAACTGGCACTGTAGGGAAGAACAATTTAAGTCTTATCCATGCTTTGCACCCGAGATAATGCGTATCTACTTGCACAGAACATAAAGACATAAAACTCAATACAGCTGACTCCGGTTAACTGCACACTCTCGGGCCCGTCACAAGACGTTGCAGTTAACTGGAGTGTGCAGTTAACCGGAGTACGGTACAGTACAGCTTTAAATCAGCACGGCACGAATATATGTGAAGAATAAATTTAAACAATGATTAGAATCCACACTTTTAACTTTTACTTAAATGTTAAGCTTGTTTTACTTCATCCGAACACAATTTCACCGATTCAACCAATGGATCAAGTAATTATAGCAAATTTCAAGAAATTCTATAGATCGCTTGTCATTCGAAAACTGCTGTCAGACATTGATGGGTCATCTCCCGAAGAAAAAGCGTTCAGCTCCAAAGTCGTCTGCATCCTGTTTTTCGCCGTGTTGTCGTTTAAATTTAATTCCATTGCGCATTTTCCATCTTTCCAACCATCCATTTTTGGGTTTGAAATTATTCAAACCCGAACGGTTGAGAGCAATGTTTCCCATGCTGTACTATGATATTTCCCATGCTATTGCTCCCTATTGAGCACAGATATACATGTATATAAGGTGTCCTTTACATGTCAATCATTTACAAAGTCGCATTTACCCGCTTAATTGTCGGCTTATTTGAAGCGCTACAGCAGCGGACTGGCAATAACTGATCATGAATATACATTGTGCAGTTAACCGGAGTAACATTGTATTGAATAATGTGCCAGAAATTTATCGTGTTATTATCCGGAGTGTGCACTTAAGCGAAGTGCAGTTATCCGAAGTTTGTTCCCGTCGAAAAGCATTGGGAAAAAACGGGACCGATGTGACTATGTGCAGTTATCCGGCGTGTGCAGTTAACCGATGTGCAGTTAAGTGGAGTTCACTGCGATGTGCAGTTAAGTGGAGTTCACTGTAAATAAATATATACATTTAGACAAATCCACATTCATAAGCAATACATAATAGACTGATATTCATTCACATAACAGAGAAAGAGAAATTTACCTCATCTTCAAATTCCTCTTCATCTTCCTCATCACCATATTGCTCAAAATCCTCAAAGTCAAAATCCACACCAAAAATGTCTTGGGCCTCTTGCAATAACCTATAGTTAATTTTTTTTAAAAGATACAAATAGTACAAGTTTATTCAAACTATTGGCATTTTCCTTACACCTAGTCGGTCCTATGTTTTCCACCATAATTCCAAGCCATATTAATTTATATTTTTTGCTTTTCCCATGATAACATTTGATAAGTGAGGTTGTGTGGATAACAGTCAAACCTGTCTACAGCAGCCACCCATGGTATAAGGCAAAATAAGCCTGGTAGACACACGACCTCTGATGGCAGGTTCAGCTCTGAAACTTAATTCATGACATATCTATGTACTATGAAGCAAACAGCATTATTATTATTATTTTTAATATTATCATTATTATTTCATATTCATTGTTACTATTATTTGAAGTAGTAGTTTGCTACAAAGATACATAAGTTTAGCTATTTTGCAAAAAGGACAAATAAAAATAACTATAAAAATAAGTTACACTAAAGGATACTGAATCTTCACTATAATCCATGTACATCAAATAATAACAAAGCCTTTAAAGAGCAACTGATCTTAGTTTTATCCAGCACATCTCCATCCCCATTTCAGCTGCAATGTCTGGAATCTCCATCACTAATTTCAGCATTCTTGAATATCCATGATGAATTGGAAACCCCTTTTGCTTAAGCATGCACTGATGTACTTAATGTAATTGCAAAAACTGATAGTTTTGTTAGAGCAGTTGTTATAATTAGGAATGAAAACAGGTGTTCACACTTTCAACAACAGATTAAACAGTTGCTCAAACTCACCAAGATCAAATGACAGTTGGCTTTTGTTTGCAACCTTTGATGATTATGGAATGAAATGAAACTTCCTGGGACAGTTGTCAGAGATCTCAGAAAAGCTTAATTACACATATATGGATGCAAATAATTGATCTGGGATGCAGAAAATCACCCATGCATGAGTCCTCTGTACACAAGCAAATAGCTGGACAGCAAATTCAAAGATTTGCCAGTCCTACTTCAACAACTACTTCATCATTTTAGCTGTGCTGATATTTACAATACCAGAATGCAGTGGTTACCACATGTGCTTGCTGTATTTGTAAGACTTTGATTGGTAGTTTGGGTGGGAAATAGTGATGAAATTTACAATGACTGAATTCAGAGACAAAAAGATCCTTAGATGTACATGTGGTTATTTTAAAGTGTACACCAGAACTTTAGCTTCCATTATTGTGCAAAACCCATACCAAATTCAACTGACGAAAATAAAATTCTGCAATGCTTACCAATTTGAAAGGGGTAATTGTCACCAGAATATTATATTCAAAATAATACTAAGTTTGGATAAATGGATATCACCCCAATGTCTCCATGACTCGAGATATGGCGGTCTATTCTGCGCATGGCTTTGAAAAGATGTCATGTTTATGCATCAGGCGATTGGAAATGAAATACATTACTTTGGACTCTTCCTGGCATTTCAACCAAAACACCATGTTATCCATTGTTTACAGAAATGATGTATCATTGTGCAGAATTACCAGGCACGCCAAATAGGTGGACATGGTTATACATGTCAGTGGTATAAAGAATGTGGAAATTAAACTCAATGGCAACCAACAGTTCTACCATCTGCAAAGTTCAACATTGGGATGGAACTGTAACTTTTGCTGGTGGAACTCCCATTTTTACCAAAATGGATGTCTGGACTCCAAGTTTTAAAATCCTAGCAAGACCTCTGGTTGTTAGTAGCATGTAAATCATAGTGTGATGTACTTCTTCTTGGCGATTACACATAATTTTATGTTCATCGGTGATAGTTTTGATTCAAAATATTAAAATAATTAAAAGATTCATCTTCTTAACATGGAAAACAGAAAATAATTTAAAACTGAGGCCAACATGTTGACACCTTTGAATTTCAATGGATCACAGAAAGTACAATTCAAATAATTTGCATACTTGGAATGGTCAGTGTTGATACACTCCAGGGACCACAGAAGACAGGGTAAAAGGCTGGGTGAAACCACTGCTCGCTTTAAGAAAAACATGGCCTCTGACAATGGAAAACAGGTGACCACTGATTACATAACATTTTTATCGGAAATTTGCAGGGGTGAAATTTGAATGGTCATTGTGACCAGATAACCACTCAACTCAGAAGTCAGGTATAACTGTATGTATATGCATGTTTGTTATCAACACCATTTAATTAAAGATTCTTAACACATAATCATCCACTCTTAGGATGTCAATCTACCATGTTCAAATGAGTATTTTTTGAACAAATTGGCATGAACAATAACTGTGAAACAGCAAAATCTAAACATAAATTCTGCTAAACAAGGTATCTTGGCAGTGAATAAGGCTATGATACCCTAATGTGTGTGCTTGAGGGTAGTACTTCAGGGTTTGGCTGGAGAGCCAAGTAGTGTGAAAAAAATCTAGTAAGTTCTGGCAAACATATTGTAGAGTGCAGGTGCAAAATTCATTCAGGCAATCTACTTCACTGAAAGCATTCTGAGATATATAATTTGGTATTTCCACACAAATCTCAATTTTTTAAGTGGTGGTGTTCAATCTGGACATTTGGTTTGCTGCCTCGAAAATCTCAGCCCTCAGAATGTCTTACAATTTGTATTGGCAACACCATGCAATGGATATCTTTCTTGATGATTATCTCAGAATGTTTCACTATTTGTATTGGCAACACCATGCAAAAGATATATATCTTGATAATTATCTCAGAATGTCTCACAATTTGTATTGGCAACACCATGCAATGGATATCTTTCTTGATGATTATATTATTATAATGTCATAATGAACTTTTGCTGATCACACTGAAAAAGTTTGCGATGAATTAAATATAAATATCTATATTGATAATTATCTTATTCGTGTTGTGTAAATAACCAAGTTGTTTGGGCTTATGTTTGACAAATGTTCCTTTCAAATATATTAGATTAATCTAGTAAAAATGGAGCAAAGTGAAGGATTTCATAAAAGTAGTTAAGTCAAATTATGGAGCAGATCGGAAGGTCATTCTCTGATTAGATAGTTCATCAGTAAGATTTAAACATGACAAGAAGTCAATTCAACCTTTTACAACTTTTAGTAATGACGGCCATTGATGATGTTGACTCAGCATCATTCAAACAAACTTGGAAAAACATTGGTGCCAGGATACTTTATGTGAAATGTGGTCCAAGTCTGCCAAGAGGTTTTTGAAACTAGAGCCAACAGTCTATCCAAAACAGTACTGCAGGGCAGTATCTAGGGTCGCAAAAGATGAGGTAGGTAGACATTGAAAAAAGTGGACTGACAACATCACAGAATGGACCAGGAAAAGTTTTGCGGAGACACAGGCATTTGGCACATTATTAAGACAAGTGGAGGGAACTGGTCAGATGTTCAGCAGCACAGTGCCTCAACAACCATACAAGGCCAAGAGACTGATGATGATGATGATGATGATGATTTAACAAGACAAGTGGCTAAGTAATCTCTCCATAAAATATTACATGGGCATACAAGTGGAAAGAATTTCCCAGGTACAAATGCACTGGTCAATTTTTTAAACTTAAAATGGTACACATCACATCTCTCGATTATAACGATGTGTAATTTCAATAATAATTTCACAGCTACATCATAATGGCATTTTAATGTTATGTTAACCCAAACAATATCAATAAGAAACTTACGAGTCACTGTGTATGATGTGTTTCTTTTTTTTCTTGCTGGTGATTGGCTGCCCATCTTCTCCAACGATGAAATCATCCAAATCTTGAAACAAAAAATATTATTTAGCAAAAACATAATAAGGTATATAATACATTTTTTTAATCTGTACATAATGCACATACTGTACATATGTGTGGTAAATTAGATGTATGTTCTTTTTTATCCAATCAAAATCAAATAAAAAAAGTTTTAAAAAATTAAAGCGTACAGCATTCATATTTTGAAAATAAAAAGGGGCAAATCTGAAATATTTGGATATTTTTACCATCTTCATCCTCAGAGCCAAGTTCCTCAAACTGATTTTCCATTGCCTTTCGCTGTGATGCTACTTCATCCAATTCTTCCTCTTCCCCCTCTTCCCCTTGGAACAGCTCATTAGCAATTGCCTCCCTTTCATCACCCTCCTGCTCTTGTTCCTTGTCACTGTCTTCATCATCAGACAGCATACGAATACGTTTATGCTTTTTGGCCTGTAAAAGAAATGTAGTGTTTTACATAGCGAAGGAGTACATTTAAAGATACAAGATTTGTGTTCACTGGACACATGATGTTCCTACCCACATGGGATAGTGACAAAAAGGGGTCCAAACTGTCAAATTTGCAATAAAATGTTAGGGACTTCAACTCATCTTTTTGGTCTTTTTTATATATATCTTATCCTGCACATTAAAAATGGCTAGAAGAAAGAGAATATGTCAAAGGTTACTGGACAGAAACAAATTTTGTGAAACATGAGATGGATGTATATAGTCACCCTCTGTAGACAATAGCAGAGGCAGGAAAAAAAACCAACTACCTAGTGAGACACAATAACTATATTAGGATTCAAGGTACTATGATGCATGTAGGGATTATCATATGACATGTAACACAAGATGCATCATACCATTAGCACCTCATGAAAAGAAATCTTACTATATCAACAAAGACATATTTAGTTCATTGTGGAGATAAAGCTATACAATGAAGTTTAATCCAGGGTCATCAGACAAGTTAAAAATATGATTAGTGTTATGCTTACTTGTTGAAATACCGAATGAATGTGGTCAAAAAGTAAGCACATAAGTAAAACTAATCTGAAGTTATTAGCAACTCAACAATAAACTAAACCAGGCCAAAAAAAAAAATTTGCAGACAAAACTAAGTGTGAATTCTGTGAGAATTCTGCAGCAATTGACTTTAATAAACCACAACTATTCTGTACCATCAAACAAAGCTTTTTCAGCCACCCAATAAAATGTATTAAATTTCAATTAAAAAGTTTTAAAAAATACAAATAAACACTGGGGTCGAGGAATGTCAAGGCATGTGTTTTCATTACAAATGCATACAAATGATGGCAGTGCAAGAGCAAAGCATAACACTGCATGAAAGAATTGACACCTAAATCATTTAAGACCAACCCAATGCTCTGTAAGTATACATTTATATCCATATTTACAATAACTGGAACATCAATATCTAGAATGCTTCAACTCTTCCCAAAAGGAAAAACTATTTAATATTTAAGGAACAATATAAAATAGAACAGCAGAAGAAATATGATGAAAACTTTCTCACTTACATTTGTGTAATGATATATCCTCCAAGTACATAACTTGCAAACAACTCGCACACAAAACTTCAATGATGCCACCACCACTGCCTAACCAGTGAAACCCATGTCTCACCATTCTTGTGACATGTGCTGATGAGATAAAAATGTGAGCTTCAATATTCACTTACACAGCCCCAAAGAAAAGAGCAGACTATTACCCTCTTGACTTTGATTCCCAGGTTTTCCTCAATTAGGTCATAATCTTCATCTTCCAGCTGGTCATCTTCTTCCTCCTCTGACTCGTGTTTACGTTTGTTGTCATCTTCCTCTTCATCCATCTCTTCTTCTTCTTCTGGTTCCTCATTAATAAAGTCCTTCATTTCCTCAGCTATTGCATCTTCTATAAATGAGAAAACGGAGAAAGATTATAAAAAATTGCAGCAATTTGTATAAACTATTTTATTTATATATGCCTCATATATAAACACAAGCAAATTATTTTTATAGCAGAGATGGGGGTGCATCAACTCATATTCTTCTTTCAGATTCCTATTTCTCCATCCATTCATTCAACAAATAAAAGTACTGCCCCATTCGGGCGTGTCTTTTTTGGTCTATTTCTGTCAACTCAACAAATTAACATACAGATTTGGGAAGATATAATGTCATGCCACAAGGACAACACAAACTTTCTATAATCCAATGTAGTGGTGCTGTGGTTAAGGTATTGGATTCGTGACCAGGCTAGTGCAGGTGTAATTGCCATTATCATATTAGCCCAGATCAGTGTCTCTGGGTAAGGCATTTTAATCTAATGTCTCCGCAAAGTTCTGCTTTTAAACACCACACCAAACATAGCTCTCACAAACATTCCCAAGCTTTGCATTCTTCCCTGCTGCCTGATCCAGAAAACAATATGTAGTCGACTAGAGTAGGAAAAGTTGGTCATGGAGACCTAGATGATCAAGTAAAATTCAAAATGATTGCAATATTAAAGTTCTTTATGTAATATTTTTTTGGTTTCATCCCTCAAGCCAGACAGGTGGTGGTGCATGGCATGATGGAAAAGCATGGTGATTGAAAAATGCAGCAAATGTTTAATGCATTAGTGTCCAATATATCAAGATATATTCAAAACTAATAAAACCGTTTTAATTGCCACCATAAAAGTGATACCTTGATCTCACTGCCAGTTTATGCAATTGTAAATAAATGCTGAAGCCAAAAGCAAGGTTTTTGACTGGATTCATCTCTTCCATATTTTACTAACCATCCTCTTCATCTTCTTCTTCATCATCATCATCTTCAATAATTCTCTTTTTCTTTTTTTCCTTGGACTTTTTCTTTTTCTTTTTCTCCAAGTCAGATCCCTCATCATTGCTGTCAAGATCTTCACCTGATGATGTCCTGTCTGATACCTCAGCTTCATCCTCAAAAAACTCTGACATCTTCTGTTGAATGCCTTAGCTTTTCAGTGTTTTTGTATGAAACCCTGCACAAGACAACGGTTAAAATTCATTATTTCACTATTCTTAGCACAAGATATTAAAAAGTATCTAAAGTAAATGGCACATTATTATTCCCTGACCGTTGAGCCAGGGAACTGACATACGATATGGATCTAGGTAACAATTTCATCAAATATCCATATTCATTAAGGACTGTTAACCTCTATTAAGAAATAAACCACTGACTTCTCTTTGTGACCATGACCTTTTAATCTGGGGTTATCTTCCATGGTTCAAAACTTGTATTCCTGACCAGGATAGAAGTCAAATTAATAAATCCATGACCTAAGTGATGTGCTATTTTTAGCCTCTCTCATATCAAGCTTTCCACACTTGATTTAATTCCTCATCCTCAAATAACCATTTTCCTCTACAAAGAATTTCTTTTGGAAATCTGAGTCTTCATATTTCTTCCCTATACACTAATTAGGAGATAAATGCAGCAGTGGTTTCACTTAAGATTTCACCAATAAACATTAAGCTTGTGCTCTCATATTGTACCAAGGTCAATCAAATTTATTATAAAACTTCTTCAGCCAATGAAACTGCTTTTAGCTTCTTTTGAAATGAGCCAACTCTATTCATGAAAGGATATGCACCTTACAGTCTAAAATTAGCTGTAATCATATTTTATGTTTGAGGGATGATTCCAACAAAATAGTTTTGAAGCCCTCCTTCCAAGTAGCTGTGCTGATATTTACTATGACAGAGCTAGGCTGCATGTTCAAAGACTTCAACTGCCTACCAAGTGGTGGGAAAATGTGCTATTTACAAAGACTGAATTAAGGGGTAGAAAGAACCCACAGGTGTACATGTTGTCATTACAAGAATATATGTGATGAATAAATTTAGCTTTCATTATTGTGTTGTTTCCTAGCATAGCAGAATAAGTGCATATGACTTGGAAATCAAGACATGTCAAGACTTAGATAAATATGCAGTTTTTTTTGCAAAACACAGCAAACTGATAAAGATTGTAATGAGATTAAAATTGCTCAAGTTGCTTGAACTGATAGTTTACAGTAGCCAGTGGTATGAAAGTGTGCGCTTCCTGCCTTAGTGTTTAGAATAAGACCGTTCCTGGTGACTGACAAAATTCAGTCTCAATCTAATTGACAAATAAGCTTGATGTCAGTGGTGAAAGTAATTTGGAAAATACAACTCAATGACAACCAGTTTCTTCTCTACTGGACATTTAGCCACTTCAGGTATGCCCAATATGCTAATGGGAACTGCAATCTGTTTTGGTGGAACTATAATTTTTACCAAAATAGGGGTCCTGGACTCAAAAATTTTAAAATTCAAAGAAGACCTCTGATTATATATTTTTTCTTTTGTAGACAAGTTGCCTTTGCTAATAGTAGCAGTAGTAGAAATTGCTGTTATTGTTCTTGGTGTTGGTCTATTGATAAAAAGTCCTAAGCATATAACAAATTTCTCTCTCTCTCTCTCTCTCTCTCTCTCTCTCTCTCTCTATATATATATATATATAACACTATAAATCAAGCCTGCATAATAATAATAATACATATAGTTATTATAGGAATAATGATGCCATGTGATCGTATGGCACCATCATTAAATTCCAAACTGAGCTTCAGTTGTTTTAAAGTATAGGAATCTTTGCGCTGCATTATTTGCCAAGCAGACACGAGTCAGGAAACTAGAATGCTGAATACTTTTTAAACCTATATTTGTTTTTCACTCATTAAAAGCATTTTCACTCAATAAAAGCAAGGCTGTTGTGGTTTAACACCATTTTTCAGCACATGACAGGCTATTCATGGCAGCCAGTATTAATGGTGGAGGAAGAACCCAGGGAAAACCCCCCGAAAGAACCCCTGACCCACTACTGGCAAACTTTCTCACATACCCACATTGACCAAATCTGAGACTTGAACCCACGCAGACAGAGGTGAGATGGCAGTGATCCATAACTGAAAGCATTTTAGACCACTCGGCCACCCATCACATAATGTAAGAGATTGAAGAATATATCACCAGGATCTAAATGTCATCAGTTAATTAGATTAACAAATAATTTTATTAACTAGCTTTTATCCTTAGATAGAAGAATGTTTGAAGTTAAAACTTTAAGTGTTTTGTGTGACTTGTTTATGCTATGGTATCAATTTTTCCAGCATTTATATGCTACCTGGACGATTAATATAAGGAATTTATCATAAAAATAATAAATGTACATTCAGTGATTGGATATCATGATAATACTTAAATTACTTGATCTAGTGGTTAGAGCATCTGCCTTGGATGCAGGAGGCAGTGGGTTCAAACCATAGTTGAGTCATACCAAAGACTTATAAACATGGTACTAACAGCCGCCTGCTGGCACTCAGCATTAAGAGGTTAGTGTTAGGATTGGTTGGCTCGCTGTCAGGGTGTGACTGGGTGGGACATCATGCTACATATCTAAGGCATGAGTGCTAAACATCACTATGAACTGCCACACTACAGACATAATAGCGATATGGCTGAAAAATTGATAAAACTATGTTAAATTTCCAAATCACTCATTCATTGAAATTAATCTTGTCAATACTAAAATAAATTCTTTTTGATTGATAACACTGAAATTAAATTTTTTTTGAAGGATAAGTTGGAATAAAAACTCTTTTCAAAAGGAAATGGTTATTAATGCTTGGTTTATGCAAGCAATACATACAGACAGGACATCATAAAGTTTACTGGTTTGTTTAGTCCTACAATGTAAGCCCCGACGCTGATATTTATGTTTGCTCGCGTCTGGGTCTTACTGCCTAAAGAGCAGCGCTGTGTAGTGTTTTTAAATATACTGAACAGAGAATAAGAGGTGAAATTTTCATGTTTATCACATACTTGGCAATAAGTATCAACATTTATCCACATATTTAAGAGTTATTGATGTACTTACTTTGCTGTCTGATCGTGATCGACTCTAAATCTGACACTAGGAAATGAACGCATTTTTCATGTTCCTTTGAAACACGTTTCAATGCCATGGTGGCTGAGGAATGCCGAAGTAAGTTTCAATAAAGCTGTTTTATTTTCACGAAACAAAATTATTTCTATATTGCCTATTTGAACAGCAAGCAATATTTCGTTTCGTTCAAGAAATATTTTCCGATTAGAACCTAACTTAAACATACTTCAGCATACCTCGACAACTGTCGCATTTCAGCAAATTCAAATGTATGTCAACTGAACAAAAAATGCGTCCGTTTGCAAGTGTCAACTATTGATTCCATTTGGATAAAAACAGCGCAGTAAGTATAATTAATTAAACATATATTAGTGGAAGAGTGTCTATATAGGTTGCCAAGTATGTTCGATATTCCTGAAACTTTGATTTATCGTTCCGATGTCGACGACATCGGAATTAACTACACTATGGCGTCATTAGGCTCGTAAGACGTAGCACTAAAATCAAGATCAACATGTGATACGTCTTACGGGTAGGACTACTGGTTTGTTATGTGTACTGTATTTCATAGGGCAGGGATTTTAAGTTTAAAAAACTTTGGAATTGTGATTCAAACGTTTTTTTTACTTGAGTAGCTTAAAAAATGAATGAGAAGTTCAATAATAAAAATAAACATCCACATGTAACAGACTGAGGGAATACTTTAGGGAAGACATTTAGCACATCACTCATCAGAATTAATGTTGCTGTTAAATAAACGTCAATATTGCAAAACATTGAAAATTCGGCAAAATCGAACAGAAAGTCATACTGCCCAAATAATTAACTTCTGGGATTCTACCTTCTTAAACTCTGCAAGGTGCAGAGTTTTATTTCAATAAGTACAACTTGGTTTTAAAAAAATCACTGGTTTATAAACTTTACTCAAGAAAACGAGTTCTGCTGACCGATTTTCTTACTGGTTGTAAGACTTTTTATTACACCTGCGACATTGGCATATAATTTCCATGACGAACCTTTGTACACACAATAAATACACTGATGAAAAAACAGACGAAATTCATTGACAAATATTGTAACCTTTCTAATGAGTTTCCTTGCAGTCCTCCAAACATGGACGCACTTACAGACTAATTCTATATATCATTACACAAAAACTTAAAACCCTATATAAATTGTTTAAAACCAGTCTATTCAACTGACCTGCACTAAATAGTGACTCTAATTTTAAGTAGCTAATAATATTTATGTTTACTCTTAAGTCTCGAAGCAGAACAAACCGATAAAATGTATCGAATCTGCTCCAAAAAAGTAAAATGCTGCATAAGACAGACTTATTTAATGACTAAAACTAAGCAGAGAAGTGTCTTTAGCGAAAAAAAGCAAGAACACGAAGAGCTAAGTGAATCAGTAATCCCTCAACATTTATTTTCAGCAGCTAACATAGGAAAGTTTTTTCAGGAACAACCCACTCTAGGGAATCAATATTTAGAAGATGTAACAGTGCAATCATATTTAAGAAGACATATACCAAAAAAGGTATTTCAACCAAGTGTACCAATCCCGTATGATTATTATTCTTTACAAGGTCCGACATGTATGTCATGTTTTTGACGTAGTCCTACCCGTAAGACGTATCGCATGTTGATCTTGATTTCAGACGCGAGCAAACATAAATATCAGCGTCGGGGCTTACATTGTAGGATTAGTTTTTGACGCAGCGACAGTCATTTCTTGCCATACCGCGTACCAACCCCGTATTAACTATTATTACTTGGTTTTTTGTTTTTGTTTTTTACGGAGTCCGACAATAAATATTTCATGTTTATGACGCATGGACATACATTTTCATTTAAAGAAAATCATGTCGTTAATTGTGAATTGAAATAAAGATACATATTACAACTATAGCTCAAGTAGTTAGGGGTTTTGTTCATTTATTTTGAATTTTTAACAATGTTTTGCATACCTATCATGTTCCCTGACCGCGGCGAGGGAGTGAGACTCGAAAGTATTTTGAGGACTCTGGGAAGGGGGGGGGGGGGGAAGGGAGGGTCACTGCGCGTGACCATCAAAAAGTAACATACGATTGAGGGTAAGCGAATCATACAGAAAACGTGACTAATAATGTAATAACTTGCCTGTTTTCTTTTACATTCACAAAGAAGAAAAACTTGGTAGAAAATAGTGCAAAATAATATCATATCACAACACACAAACGTACAAATACGGACATAATCACAAATACACTGACTTTAAATAAAAACATACACCAGGTATATCTGTTAGAATAGACCAGCAAGTTGGTCTCTAAGCCTTTTTTTTATTTTAATTTGACGGCTTATATGGTTCATAAGCTGTCAAGACAAAATAACAAAAGGCTTAGAGACCAAGTTAGATGGTCTGCTGTTAGAATTTATTAAATGACAAAGTACTGTTTCGTTAGATGCAGTCTTTACTGTAATTAATAGTTCAGTGGTTTTGAAAGTGACATTTGTGCTTGTCTATAGACTAAATTTTTATTTAAAAAAACTTTCAGCAGAATTATTTTATCAAGTCCTGGTTAGACCAGAGTTGTTCTTGGCGACCATAATGCTTGATCATCTGAAGAATTTGTTAAATAAAAATATGGATAAAATTTGTGTAAAGGTCTCATGGACTAGATTGGGGTGAGGTGCTTTCAGTATTATATTTAATTAATTTATGAAAATACTCTAGAAAAAGATGCATGATGCATTTTCTAATCGGAGTATTATATAAACCACAATGAGGAAATAAATGCATCAGATCTTTATTTTTCATCAAAATTATATCTACTCATGCAACATAGACCTTAAACTACCATTGATTAATGTGTAGGCAGATCAGCTTCTGTGTTGTTTTTTTTTTCCAATGATAAGTTTTTAAAAACTGCATGGATTGAGATCTGCTGACACATTATGTAATAGGAGATCTTGGTCTTTCTTGTACCTAGATCTGACTGATAGTTGAATCTTAACTCAAATACTACCACCTGTATTGACCATGTTGAAAATCTCTTGTAATTTTGCTACTCCTGCCAAATAGATGGTCATATTGACATGGCTTTGTTTACTAAAAGAGTTCTTTTAAGTAAATGAAAATTTGCCAGTCTGTCATCCAGTATGTCCACCATGGTGACTATCATGAAAATCTTGTTATCATTCAAGAATATCAGAGATGTTTTCAGCAGTTAAATGAAAGAGTCCTAAAAACTGTAATTATCAGGGCTCTGTAGCTGGAGTCCCTTTTCCTGTATTCTCAGATCTTCAATTTTTGGTTTAGAATTCTCAGTTTTCTAAATTTAGGTCAGATGTTTTCAGTCAACTAGACTCCTTATTTTAGAAGAATCACAGTGTCATGAAACGAAACACACACAAAATTGAACCTTCATATTTTAAAACTAATGTGTGCTTAAAAACACAGATAATCCAGAAACTTTTGTGAAATTTATTGCCATCAGAAGGAATTAGTGAAATATCAGTGTTTGTGCTCACATTTGTGACCTCAAGGCCTGGCCATATGCTCAAAGTGAGTCTCTAGCAGTTTTGTGACTTTAGGGCCTGGGTAATAATTGTCCGTTGAAATTAGACACAAATTAAATGGTGATCCCTTTCAAGAGTGCTCTTAAAACTCACCTTTTTTGACTGCAAGAACAAACTTAAAGATCTAATAATGTTTCCTACCTTAAATTTTTTCAGCATGTTTTTATGTTTTCTAATTTCATGGTGTTTGTTGTTTTGTTTTTTTATAGTCATATCATTATAGATGTTGTAAATCTTTTAGAGTTAATCTAAAGATTAGGCGCTATCCAAAGTCCTCATTATTATTATTATTATTATTATTATTATTATTATTATTATTATTATTATTATTATTTTCATTATTAATATGCTTAAATAGTTTGGTGACTTTAGGGCCTGTGCCTTGTACTCAAAAACTTGAGTCACTTTTTGGGGCTACATTCTTAAACAGTTCTGTGATCTTAATACCTTTGCCACATTTGTTGTAATTTTAATAGCCTTTTCTGTAGTATTTTTCCTTGTGTTGTAAATGGCAAATTGTAAATGAATGACTTGGCACTACCAGTGCTAGCAGATATATAAAAGCCTTGACAGTGAGATTTTTTCTTCTGATGGCCATTTTCAAAAATGACCATTTACTGTATTCAAATCTGGGCATCTAGTCTGTTAAATCAGCTCTCAGACCTGTAGGGTTATTTTTGTAATTTTACCAAAATGCAGATACAGGTTGGTTGGCTGATTTATTGGACTGTTCATTACTGAGATAGATTTGCAGTATATGCAACTGCATATGCAGTGTTATTTGCAGTTGAGTGTATGTTGTATGCAAGTGATTCTGTAAAATGTCACTTTTCAGATATACAGAGACATTGAGCTAGATTTGGTCCGATTTGGAGAGAGGGTGGCAACTGACATTTATGACCTTCACCTTGAATGTGAAAAGGAGCCACCACGTTTGGAGCAATACAATGCCTGGGGAAAGCGAGTGGACAAGCTTATCACCAGCACAGCCTGGAAGAAGATGCATGACTTGGCAGCGGAGGAAGGGCTGATAGCCATAGCATATAACAGGGAATTTGGAGAGTGGAGGTGTGTTTGAACTTTTTTGCATGTTTTTGTTTCATCTGGACCACTTTAACAAAACAATAACAGTAGCTTTATTTGTTTTTGGCTTTCTTTATATGCATGGTCTCTGCTATACAAATAGAAATTTGCTGAAAATGTGTTTGCCAAAATGCAATTATCAGTCCACACATGAAACATGTTAGCCAAAATAAAATTATCAGTCGATATAAAATATGTTTGCCAAAATAGAATTCACCTTTTTCCAATTCAGTCAATATTTTGAAAAAAATTCACAATTTGAAGCATCTTATATACAAGCCAAATTTTGAAAAATTGTAGGATGTTATCAATTTAGTAGTGTATCTTTTAATCCCATTGGCACAGAATGAGAAAACTCAAATTGATTGGTTGTTTTTCATTAAAAAATATCTAATATAAAGAAAATCTACAGTAATTTTTCTGACCACTATCTCTGGTATCTTTCTAGGTAATGATGGCTGGATTCCCCACATAAACAATAACATGTTCTCCTAATTACATTAAGTAACACAGACTAGGGTCATTTGACCTGTGACCCTAACATTATACATGTAGTTATGAAGATAAATATTGACCACTCCAGTGGCCTGGTTAGAGCATCTGCCTTGGATGTGGGAGGTTGTGGAGTTGAACTATGGTTGAGGCATACCAAAATCTTATAAAAATGGTACTAACAGCTGCCTCGCTAGGCACTCTGTATTAAGAGGTTAGTGATAAGCCTGGTCAGCCTGGTGTCAGGGTAATGAATATCATGCTACATGTCAGTGGCAAGATGCCCCAGTGCTAGACATCACTATAAATAGCCACACTGCAGACATTGTAGCTATATGACTGATTTTTTTAAGAGTTACATTAAAAATCTAAAATCACACACACAAAGCTGATAGGCTGTGTTGATTGTTTTAATGGGGTCTGGTGGCCATCTGTGCAACCACCAGAACTTGCGGATTCAAGGTTTGCCTCTGTGAAGCTAAATTCTGAGATGAAAACTTAAGAAGGTTGACTCTGCATGCCAGCCAACAGCTTCTGTTATATCTGGATCCAAATGTTATGCTCAAATGTGAGGGCCACACAGGTCACACAAATCTCGTGAATAGTAATCATCATGATGCAACTTGTGAGGCCTCAAAAAACACAGAGCATATGACTCATTTTAGTCCTGAAGTAAGGGTTTAGGGGTGAAATCCTGTTTCCCAGCTTCAGAAGGAAGAGGAATTTGTGTGTGCCAGGACTTGTCTCTCTGCCTTTTAAGTAGTGCTTGAGTGTGTAAACAGGATCAGGCATGGCCACTGCTCTCTATCTGTATGTGGAAGAGAGCAACTGAATGTTGACTAGATGGATGGTAACCTATTTTTAGCTACAAAACCTGGTTGTCTCAAGAGGACAACTGAATAATCCGATCAGTACTGACGATAGTTCAGGATGACAGAAAGGGCATGCAGCTCACTAACTGCATGCAGAAGCTAATGTTATCAGGTAATGTGTCTTGTATGATAGTAACTATAGCGATGTGTGGGCTAGAGGCTTGAATTTATTCAAATTCTGCCATGTTAAAACCCAGCACAGATTCCGTTTGGGGGATTTTGTTCAATTGATATCCAAGGAAGTAACACCCATGACCATGATCACTTGAGAAGATTCAGTTTGTCCAGAATCTTCCTGGGCAGATCTGTCACTAGATTGAGTAGATCAATAACAGAGGACTTTTCCCATTTGGGAAGGGCTATTATAATCATCTTGCATCTCTGACCCCATTATTTTCTGGATTAATTTTGGTATCAGAAACATCGGAAGGTAGGGAAATGATGACAACCTTATTTATAGAAGGCTGATGTGTAGAGACCGCTCTCTACTTCCCACATGAATTGCTTCAAATCATCCTCCAAATGCAAAGGTGACACAAACAGAGATGTCTGTAAAACAAAGGTATGATAATGTTTGAGTGATGCAGATCCCAGATATGCATCAGGTCCATGTTGGCCATGGTATGGTGAGCTACCCAACTTGATGGTCCTAGCAATTATGGCCATCGCCTCTCAAGCATAGCTGTTACTAGATTTCTCCAATAGTCTGAAAACTGCCCATGAGGCCAAATGTAACATTGAAGAATGAGCAACTACATACTGAAACAGCTATGACATGGCATGGAACACAGTTTTGTCCACTTTAAAAAAAAGTGCAGAGGACATATAAACAGCTGTTTAATTCTTTTCAAGGGCTGGGAGATCAGCACTGAAAGAGTCTGACTTTTATATCAGCAAGATGAAAATGGTACTGGAACTTGGCTTTCCAGGGTCACCAATACTGCGCAAAGTCCAGAACTGCCAGCTGTTTTTTCCAATGAAAGGTTGACCTAGATGCTGGCAGTATAGAATACACCAGAACTGGTCACTGCAAGGGCCTGGCTGGACAGACAGATTTCTCACTGAAATCTCTGTCATAGTAAGTTTATGTCACCGATGGTACAGCTAGTTGGATGGATCTGTCCTTTAGAGACCCATAAAACATGCTGTAATGGATGGCTGGAAAAATGGCATTGGTGCAGTTATATTGTTATATTTTAGATAGGATTCAATGGATCCAATATTAACCCCTCTCATCCTGACTAGCAGGCCCAGAGACCATGCTCTGACATGTGGTGATACTGAAATCCACTGGGCTGCCTAAAATTGTTGGTGGGGTCATTCCCAAGGTCATGCTCAGAAATGCAGGGGATTTATGCAAACATTGGTGACACTCCCCCAGTGAGTCAGAATTGCAAGTGACAAACTTTATAATGTTTTCCTTGATTATCCCATATTTTTGAAACTTTGCATTTGAACCACTCCATTGGCCTAATGGTTAGAGCATCCACCTTAAATCATACCAAAGACTTATAAAAATGGTCCTTGCAGCTACCTCACTTTGCACTCAGCATTAAGAGGTTAGTATTAGGACTGGTCAGCCAGGTGACAAGATAATGTGACTGGATGGGACATGTTGATATATGTCTGTGGCATGATGCTTCAGTACCTGATATTGCTATAAACTGTCACACTGCAGACATTATAGTGATTTTTTTATATAGCTATGTTAAAATTCCAAAACACACACAGACACTTTGCATTTCATGCATTTATAAGACATTTGTCCTGAAATGACACAAGAAAATATAGCTTAAATTAACAATTCTGCATTTTACTGACTAATACTGTAGCCCAGACTTCATCTGACCACATATTACACATGCTACATGTCGTGGACAATACACACTTCGTATATATACAAAATGAGTCATGGCAGACTTCCATGTTCTGAAGTTGCATTTTATAGCATTTAGTTGACATTTCTAATTGAAATGACACAAAAACTTAACCTTTATTAACGATGTAATTGAAAATAGTGTCACATTTGATGCTTATAGACTATGCTTTGAACTTATGCATTACATATAATTAGTTTACATTTATACGGAAATTACACAAGGGAAAAAAGCATAATTAGCAATACAGCATGTTAATAACTCACTAAAGCAGACTTTTTTTACTGGCAAATGAAAATAGTGTCACACTAACTCGTAAATGACAACATGACGTCAGTGACTGCATGGTGTGACATGGTCTTAAATAGATGAAGTTCAAAAGGTGACAGAGTCACTCAAATCTGACAGAAATTGTAAAATATAATGTATTCAGCCTGCAATAGAACGATAAATCCAAACTGAAAGTTGGATGGTCTAATATGAATATTAAAATGGCTTGGATTGTTTGAAGTATAAAAAAAAAGAAAAATGTTCAGTGTTGTCAGTACAGCAGCAAAGCTAAAAACTGGTGATACCTGGCAGTGACAAGGGGAGGTAATGGGTAAGAGCAATTGCCTTTTGTCTATATTAGATGTACAAGAAAAGACAATTTTTGTCTCTTAATAGGGCTGGAGGTAGCAGGCTAATATACCTTTTGTAATGTGATTGGATAACATATTTGAAGAAGAATTATATTGTGCAAATAATATGTCTCAGTGTAAGGGGACCTTGTTTATATCACGGTATACTTTTACTGCATACAGTGTTTTAGTGAGGAACCAATGCATACAAAACTGGTAATAACACACACCTCCACATAAAGGATATCTCCTTATAAAGAACAAAATTTCTAAAACTTATTTTTTAAATTCCTTGTTTTAGTTTTTGATATCAAGGGCACATATCCACAAAGCACAAATATTTGTGATCTCTTGACTTTGCCTTATCGAAAGTTTTTTTGTATAAGACAGTTACAAACTTTTTTATTTAACTTTTGGCCCTCTATACCACTGACCCATTATTACATTGCAGTCGTCTCTACCAGATTGCCAAGCTATACTTGTATTCTCCCAGTGCTGGCTTATATTCCTGTCCTCTAGCCATGACCGATGGAGCTGCCAAGATTGTGGAGGTTTGTGCACATATTTATATTTAATAACAATGTTAATATAAAGTTTCATAATGGAGACATAGCATGTTTTTAGCATTACTTACTATTTATAGCATGATTTTAGCATTACTTACTATTTATAGCATGTTTTTAGCATTACTTACTATTTATAGCATGTTGTTAGCATTACTTACTATTACTGCATTGCAGTTTAATTTCCTGGCTCTAATCCAATCCAAGGACATTATTCCCTCCTTCAGTTAGTAACTTTCGATCCAAAATAAAAATCGGCATCATCCAAATCTTATGTCAACTTCTGAGAATTGGATCATCCTTAGTTTCCTTGAACTCAGAATTTTAACAGATCTCATAGGTGCTCTACACTTCATCATTTAAGTAAACTTTTGGTAATTATATCTCTTTGTTTTGTATTTCTTATTTTCTCCCCAGTCTTTGCTTTATTCTTGTGTAGGCAGCTTTCCCTCTCCCATTTTCATGTGCCTCATTATCATGCATTTTCATATATAATGCAGTACTACTATAGACCCAATATCATTACTGTATAACAATAAGGGTTGAAATAAAATAAGGTGAAAATTAGTCTTATAACTTTATTTCCATTTTTTAAACACCATTATTTAAAACACTTTGATCATGACCATTATGCCACAGTTTGATATATTATGTTATTCTCAAAGTATAGCAGTTCTGTATATATCATGCTATTCTGTATATTGCAATTTGGTACATGATGGGGTCACTGGTTATGGTCCCGAACTGACTGCTGTGTTATAACAAAGGAAAGCTGGATGGATCTTTTTTCATTGGTTTTGAGGGTTTTATTTTGTTAGTTGCTAATTTCTCCAATAAAGTTTGAGACTTGACAGAAAGTAGATGTGCCAATTACGCCAGGAGAAAAGGTCATACATTTTGCTTTTTATCTCTCAGAAAGGATGTCTCCATCTTTTATAATGGAGGTGTCAGGAATAAGAAAGTTACATGCTTCCACTGGAGTGGATCTCTTTCATTTGGTAGGAAGGTGTCAGCTTAGTAGTTCCCAGTGTAGTGAAATTGCCAGCCCCCCACCCCACCCATAGCAAACCTTAGCATTCCAATGCAATTGAAGTGTTCTTGTCTCACTCAGTTTAACGTGGACTTACATCACATTCATTGGAGTTTAGTTCCACAAACACAGACCCCACAATAGGGTCTATAGTAGCTGACCAGCTATTGCCAGGTATCAGGACACTGGATAATGTCAGTTGACAGTCATCAAAGGTCTGTCACCAGGCACTGGTACCAGGTACATGCCACTGAGGAATTGGTTAAGTGACAGTAATAGAAGATCTGTCAAATAACTTTGATCATTGGTCACTGGATGATGTCTCAAGTGACATTCATATAGTGACTGTCACTGGGCGGCAAGCATGGGCACATGATACTGGGCACCAAGTAACCAGGTGCCAATCACTGGACACCAATCACCAGGTATTGTGTGTGGTGCAGATCTATTTTCATTGTTGGGTCAAGTGCTGGTTGCCAATCAGCAAGCGCTGAGCAATGAGTACTGAGTGATGTACACTGAGTATTGAACACCTGTTGAATGGGTCAAATGCTGGTTGCCAATCAGCAAGCACTGGTCAATGAGTACTAAGTGATGTACACTGAGCATTGAACACCTGTTGAACAGCAGATAAGTAATTCATAACTAAAATATTGAGGATTTCAAAACATGGTTTTAATTTCACAAAATTCCATTTTAATGCCCTAAAAGAGTATTCACCCTTGTCAATCTATCACACAACTGATTTTAGCATATAGGTCATTTCAGGTACTGTGATGTCATATCCTTGTTGCATGAACACATTCTTTGTGTCAGATTTACTATTTTTCCAGGCATACAACTTTTGTGGATTTCAGGTTTGTTTCAGCTTATTAATTTAAAGACAAAATGCAATGATCATTCTAAAGAGAAAAGAAAAATTGATCTCCAGGAATGTTGGTACTGCTCCCCTTCTTTATAACACAGTAGTTTGGGTGCATAACTGTTGACCATATTTTGTACCTAACCACAATACAGAGATTATGTTGAGAACATCATTGTATATCTAACCACAATATAGCAATAATGTACGAAAATGTTTAAATAACTGTTTGGAAAAGGAAGTAAAGATACAACACTAAAATACATGAATTTTATTTTTAGTGATTTTGTTATAAAATTTATTAATTTTTGGCATTTTGTACATAGTGATACTGCATTATATCAGGAATGGTGTTCTAACAAGTTGTATAGTAATGTGCGACACCTGAATCCTCATAAAATAAAATAATTCATTGTCATAAGTTTTTGTGGATCCAATAACTTCAATGCACATCAAATGAAATAATTACTTCAGATATCTAGTATTCTAATAAAATCAGTTTCTCCATTACATTTTGCACGGAAAGATTCCACAAATGTGCTGGACAGATTTGGGGTTTGAGGGGTGGGTGAAATTAAAGAAGCTCATAATATCTCATGAAAATTGTTTAATTCACTGTTTTTGCAGACCTTACAGGAATCAGAGCCATGGCTAATGAATCGAGCATTTCATCATCTGACTTCCAGGTTACCGAGTTCATTCTGGACCTCAGGGCAGTGGATGACAGAGCGAAGAGGAGGATCAGATGTTGGTCAGTATATCTTTTTACCATGGAAACCAGATTGACTCGGACTGTTTACATACAGAAAATGTTTAGTTCTTTTAATTTTTTATGGATAAAAGAATTATTAAAAGTATTACAGGATATGTTAGCTCAAAGTATATTACAAACTCTAGTAGCCCAAAGGTGACCAACTGGAACATTGTATTGGTCATTTCAAATGTGAAGTTACAAACCCCTTATCATCTGGTTCATTTAAAAGTGACAAGAAAAATCAATTAGGTAAAAATTAATGATCAAAGAGGACAGAAAGACTTGAAGTTAAAGTTTCACGAAGGCAGATTAAAGATATAAAGTTAAAAAAAAAACACTTCTGTATCAAAAAATGTAAAAAATATTTTTTTACAAAAAATTTCAGTGATCATGTTCTGCATCAACTTCAAGCCAGAAATTGAATTTCATGTTGGGTTTCTTCTCAACTACATATTGCCTGATCTTATCTTTGCTGATAACGGACCACTAACAACTCCTGATTGGTCATTTTGATGAAGGCCCTCTGTTTTATTGATCAAAGCCTGTCTGTCTTATTGATGAATGTCTATTAGTCTTTTGGATGAATATCAGTCTTATTGATGAATGTCTGTCTGTATTATTGATGAAGGTCTGTCTGTCTTATTGATGAAGGTCTGTCTGTCTTATTGATGAATGTCTGTCTGTATTATTGATAAAGGTCTGTCTGTCTTATTGATGAATGTCTGTCTTATTGATGAATGTCTGTCTGTATTATTGATTAAGGTCTGTCTGTCTTATTGATGAAGGTCTGTCTGTCTTATTGATGTAGGTTATCTGTCTAATTGATAAAATTTGTCTTAAGACCTTGAAGGGTTTAATCAGCTGATAATATGATTAATTTAGATGTGCACCATTCTGCGTAATTCTCCTGGTTACCAACTCTCCCTTTTGTCACATTACCTCTATGAGATTAAGCATTTTGTCTGAAATTTGATCACGATTTTGAAATGGTATCTCTTTGACTATTCGTTTAAGCAAGTTGTTTGAGGGATCAATATTTAATTTTTGAATGAAGCAAATAAGAAAACATTGAAGACTTTAAGCCCAAACAAAGCATGTATTTTGATTGATTCAAAGCATTTGAGTGACTGAAGTTTTACTGTAATATATATGTTCTAATGACTTGTTTCATTCTTTTCACCCCAAATTATTAATGGAAACTTGTCAAGCCTGCATTAGGGTGAATGAGTCACATCAGTCAGTTTTCTAGTGGTAGTGGCAGAATCGTTCTCATACCTTTTTACGAGTTTGGTTTAATCTGCACAATCATACAGTGCAACTCCTCAAAACTAATAATTCAGGATACCATAATCCCCTCAAGACCGAATATATTGTTTAGTCACAAAATTTATTGTCATCAATTTTCCCCCCAATAAGCACAAATCACTCAACACCAAAACAAATTTTGATCCCAAATTTAAATCTTGCACTTATACCCTATAAAAACAAAAAGTTAGTTGAAACTTGAAAATATGAAATTTGTAAATATTTAGCTACAAAATGTATGTGCACACACTGGAACAGATTGTGGTTAACAGGTACTGTAGATGTATGATCTGTGAAATAATGAGCCGGAAAATGTCCTCTGGGGATGTTTGTTTAAAACTAAACTTGACATGCACACTATTACAGAATGAGTGCAGATAATAGACTAATCTAAAGTCTTTTCACAAAAGAACCAACTTTTAAAGCTAATTATATGTATTGATAATTAAATGCCTGTAGGTAAGCCATTTAAGAAAGACTGTCCTTTATCTGCTTATTATCTAAATGTGATTGATAAAATGATATTCAATTGTATTGCATGATTGATTGATTATAGTTTACTTGTTTGTTAAATTAAATATCAGGGCTTTGTTAAGTAGGCATGTAGTCTTGCTTTTGGTTCGTTGCCAACAGAGACAGAGAAAACTGATTACATACATGTATTTATGTAGCCATGACTGTCATTTGTCTTCACTCAAAGCAGTGATGTTTTGTATACAGTGCTACATTTGAGAAATTGAAACCACATTTAATCAGCAGTTCTCAGACACTTACTGCTTTAAAGACGTTATGTTATACAACTAGACAGTGACATATATAGCTAAAAGGAAATTATGGATAACAACACCAATATTCATCAAATGGATAAATAATGTAAACATAAGTTGGCGGGAGAGATAAATCATTATGATACATCACACAGACCTGATCTACATCGGAGTCATGTGACTTTGAACTTGTGTTGCAGTTTCATGAAAGCAAGTAGGCCAGTAATTTGTTGTTGTTGGCTTGACTTTGCACACGAAGATTAAGAAGGAAGATTTCTATGTCTATTGCACTTGCGCTGATGGCTGACGAACCCAATACGTGATAGGCACGTCCGTCCACAGAGGCTGCAGGGGAATGTCTGGGTTTTGGTGGGTGCTGACAATGGCTCCCGGTTTTTTATTTGCCAACGTTTTTCCTCCAAGATGGCCCGTCTGTTTTGTTCAAAAGTGTCAGCGGCCTGGTGAATTGTACGTCGCCAGCTTGTACGGTCAACAGCTAGTGATGCCCATTGGCGGTGATCAATGCCACAGGAGGTAAGGGTCTTTTTCAAGGAGTCTTTATATCTCTTTCGAGGTGCCCCTCTATCATGGTGGCCAGTTGATAGCTCACCATACAGTGCAATTTTTGGCAGGCGATGATCCTCCATCCTGGACACATGCCCTGCCCAGCGAAGCTGTATCTTCACGAGTGTGGCCTCAACGCTGGTGATCCCCGCTTGCTTGAGGACTTCAGTGTTGGTAACGAAGTCACTCCAGTGGATGTTGAGGATGGTGCGGAGGCAGCGCTGATGGAAGCGTTCAAGGAGACGGAGGTGACGGCTGTAGGTGACCAAGGATTCGGCGCCATATAGGAGGGTGGTCAGTACGACAGCCATGTAGACTTTGATTTTTGTAACTCTCTTGAGATTGGGATTGTGCCAGACACGTTTGTAGAGTCTGCCGAAGGTGCTGTTTGCTTTGGCTAATCTGTTGTCTATTTCTTTGTCGATCATTGCATCAGAGGATATCACACAGCCTAGGTAGGTGAACTGGTGGACTACATTTAGCTCTGTCCGGTCAATGAGGATGCTTGGTGGACGGTACTCTTCCTTGGGGGCAGGCTGGTGAAGTACCACAGTTTTCTTTAGGCTTACCTCGAGGCCAAAGAGCTGGCAAGCTTCTGCAAAGCAAGATGTTGCTCGTTGTAAGGCAGCTTCCGTGTGGGCAAAAAGGGCGGCATCGTCTGCAAATAGAAGTTCTCTGATCAGTTTTTCTAAAGTTTTGGTGTGGGCCTGAAGTCGCCTTAAGTTGAAGAGGTTGCCATCAGTACGGAATCTAATATAGATGCCATCTTCGTCACCAAGGTCTTCTGTAGCTTTTCGGAGCATCGTGCTGAAGAAGATTGAAAACAGTGTAGGAGCTAAAACGCAGCCCTGTTTCATGCCATTTGCAATGGGGAAGGTCTGTGACAATTCGTTATTGTTTTTAACCTGACCAAGCTGGTCTTCATGTAGTTGGATGATCATGGTAAGGAATTTGGGAGGACAGCCAAGTTTTTCAAGGATTTTCCACAGTCCAGTTCTGCTCACCGTGTCAAAAGCCTTTGTTAGGTCCACAAAAGTGATGTACATTCCTTTGTTTTGTTCTCTGCATTTTTCCTGGATCTGTCTCAGGACGAACACCATGTCAGTTGTGCCCCTATTGGCTCTGAAGCCACACTGACTCTCTGGAACATGATCTTCTGCAATGGTAGGCACTAGTCTGTTTAGCAACACTCTAGCAAGGCCAGTAATTAATGTTATGATGATGATCAGTTTCATGAAAGCAATTAGACCAGTGATCAATGTTATGATGAGAATGTTATGAGCCACCTGGCAATGATATGACATTCTTTGAAATTTTAGAGCTTATAAGTGACATTTCAAAGGATGATTCTTACTTGGCTATGGCACAAAAAATGGAGTCATTAACACAAACTACAATAGTTAAAGAATGATGTAAGAAACAACAGACATCATTTCATGCATTCATCAAACTAGCCTACTTAGCTATGAATATTTTGAATTATTTGGAGTATTTAAACATTGTAAAGTATCATTTATAATTCCAGTTGACTTATAACAAAGCTATAAAAAGTATTGTATCTCATTTTTCAGATGTTTCATTTGATGAGAACAATATTTCTGACCAGGAAATTTCATGTGACAAGACATGATTTTCAGTAGGATCATATATTGTTCAGCAAATTATTCTTTATATGCATGTATTTAAAATTTTAAAAAATGATGACTTTCTTAATTTTTTTCATGTTTACCCACACAGACACTAGTGCTTTTGTAGTTGCACTATATTTCTGTTTCTGTTGTCACATGAGAGCTCACAAAGAGACTTTATTCAAATCTGAAACCAAAATCTTATAAAACCTAAAAAGAATTTGGGTCCAAATGTTGTTCAGTTTTAAGAAGTTTGTCTGTATTTCCTAAACCCCTTGATAGATTGTCATCTTACTTGACTATTATCTAATTAAGATGATTCATTCCACAACATATATGTTCTTGTCCCTTTTACCTATGTGCCAAGGTCACTATCAGAAAGTTTGTAACAAGGTTTTGGTTAGTCTTTTTAATTTACTCTTTATGTCCCATGGATGGATTATTTTCATTCTTAATATGACTTTATACGAAACTAGTCCTGTTCATTGTGGAACACACATTTATCATGTGGTCAAGGTCAGAGTTTTTAAAAAAAATTATGGCATGCTTTTGGTTGAAATTTTTAATATTTCCAAAGGAAATTAATTTATTTATCCAGTATTTGCTTTTTTCTGATTATTTTGAGTGGGTTGCTAACAGCTATATGCTTTGAATTGAAAATGTCTACTTGGCTACACTGTAACCTAGGTTAGGATTTGCTGTTACCTACAGTGTCAGGTGTACTATCTTTTTATTTCATGAGAAGCACTGCGCTGTTCATACAGAACTCATTCACTGTGACCCATCATTCACACTTTTAAGAGTGTTAAATAAAATCAACTCATTCACTGTGACCCATAATTCACACTTTTAAGAGTGTTAAATAAAATCAACTCATTCACTTTGACCCATAATTCACACTTTTAAGAGTGTTAAATAAAATCAGCTCGATTTCTTGCCCTGATATTTGCTAGGTATACAAGGATGTGCAACATTTTTTGTCAATATCAATTATTAGCCTTACATTATTGTGACAGTATCAAATGGTAGCCTTACATTATTGTGACAGTATCAAATGGTATCTTTATATTATGGTGTCAGTATCAAATGGTAGCCTTACATTATGGTGTCAGTATCAAATGGTATCTTTACATTATGTTGTCATGTTATGTTGGATGAGTAACATTGTAAAATTTTGTTGCCCTTTCTGCAGATTTGTGAATTAATCATGATTAGATACTCAGTCATTTGTTGACATATCAGAGTGGTCTACTTACCTTTCAGTTAGGACAAATTCCAAGAGACATGATATGTGCAAATAAATTATATGCTTTGATTGGGATTCCAGTCCCTTCCATTTAAAATAATAGTACCATTGATATTGAGAGATGTTTGAGATTACAAACACACTGCCCTTTTGTGTTGCAACAGTTAAAGCAGATGATATCATCAGTCAGTTTATATTGTCTATACCAGTGCTTTAAGTTACTGCAATCCCTTGGATTCTTTATTCACTGTATTAAAAACAGTCCATACCAGTGTATATGTTACTGTGACCCCTTCAACTCTTTGTTCCCTATGTTACAAACAAGTCCACACTAGTAGATATATTACTATGACCCCTTGGTTATCCACTATTATTATTATAAACATTCCATATTAGTGGATATATTATTGTGATCCCTTGGACTCTTTATTCATTGCATCAGAAACACTGTTCAAATAGTCATAGATTTTATTTGTACAAACCATGAATTTGTTGTTCCTGCTGACCATGTGGGATATAGGAATTTACTTTGTACTAACAATAAATTTGTTGTTCCTGCTGACCATGTGGAATATAGGAATTTACTTTGTACTAACAATAAATTTGTTGTTCCAGCTGACCATGTGGGATATATCAATTCGCTTTGTCCTAACAATAATTATAGCTTTTAGCCATAGGATAGAATATCCTCACCAATGTCTCATTTAATTTTGATCCTTTTGCTTAAAAGCTAATGGTACAGAGACAATGGCAGTACCAGAACCAGGTGGTAGCTACAAGCTGTACGGTTACAAATGGTTTTCCTCGGCAACTGACGCTGACATAACCTTCACTCTGGCCAGAGTTGTGGATGTACATGGCAAAATTAAAGAGGTAAGAATTTGTCATTTCATCAACTGAGTCAGTAGTGTTCCTTCATGCAGCATAATATAACCTTTTCATTCATTTTCAGAGACAACCATAGGCTCAGAAAAATGGATGAGTTATTTCTCTTTAGGCTTAACAGGAAGAAGTGTGAGACCATTATAAAGAATTTATTTTTTCTCTCAAGATATGAAAGTAAAATGTTTGTGTTTTAATGCTATACAAATAATAACAGCTCATCAGAAACGTATTGGAGCCAGTGACAATAGTTTAAAAATTATATATGCAGGGCTGATCACATTTTGTTCTTCATCCAGAACTAGTAGTTGAAGAAAATATTTCCCATTTACCATTTACCTTGTTCCACACACACAGTATATTGCCTTGATTTGATGAGATGTATTCACTTCGCACTATTGATAAAATAAAAGAAATAATATGCATCATATGTGTATCCTCATTTTTCAGTTTTCAAACTATATCTTGGACCCATACTGTAGCATTGGTATTGATGTCAATAGGAATGGTAAGGAATTTACTAGAAGTCTGATGATTTTCCCTAATGTCTTCTCTCAAGACTTGATCAAATGACAGAACAAGTCTCATGCCCCAAGTCCACACCAAGTTCAACACCATTCTTCAGAAGTGTACACAGCATTTCCCATATCAAGCAATGCTTTATCATAACAGGGTGTAGGCTTTGATAAAATGAAGCAACTTTTTTAGTTCATTCATATTTAGTTTTAAAATGTCCTTTCCTAGTGGAGTGTCAACAACTCAAACTTCAGGGAACTTCTGCACATGCTGATCATTGTCATGCATATGCAGGTTATAAAGTCACCTTATTGCATTAAATAGATTTTGATGTCATTTACCCACAAGACATGCACTGCTGTACAGCTTTCTGACAAAGAAAACAACATTGAAATAGAAAGGTAATGCTTATCCTGTGTCTTATACGATGTGAAATGTGTTGCTTAGCTCGCATTAATGTATACAAAATAACACCCATAGATAAATTATAAAATCAAGTAACTGTTGCACATTAGATTGCTGGATATTAATGGAAATTGGTTGCTGGATCTTAATGGATATTGTTTGCTTGATATTAATGTATATTGGTTGCTGGATAATACTGTATATTGGTGGATATTAATTGAGTGAATATTGGTTGCTGGATGTAAAATGGATTTTGGTTGTTGGATATTCATGTTATTGGTTGCTGGATACAAATGGATATTTTTTTGCTGGATATTCATGGATATTGGTGGATATTAATGGATAATAGTTGCTGCATATTAATGAACATGTGTTAATGGATATTAGTGAATTTTTGTTGCTGGATATTAATGTATATTGGTTGCTGAATATTGGTGGATATTAATAAATATTGATTGCTGCATATAAATGGAGTTTGGTGGATATTAATGGATAATGGTTAATGCATATTAATTATAATTTTTGCTGGATTTTAATGGATATTTATTGTTGTATATAAACGTATATTGTTTGCTAGATATTACAGTAGTGTATATTGGTCGTTTGATATATTAATAGATATTGTTGGATATTAATGTATATTACGGTAATAAGTATTGGTTGCTACCCATTAATGGATATTGGTGGATAATAATGAATATTGGTTGCTGCATGTTAATGGATATTGGTGGATAATAATGAATATTGGTTGCTACATGTTAATGGATATTGGTGGATAATAATGAATATTGGTTGCTACATGTTAATGGATATTGGTGGTTAATAATGAATATTGGTTGCTACATGTTAATGGATATTGGTGGATAATAATGAATATTAGTTGCTACATGCTAATGAATATTGATGGATAATAATGAATGTTTGCTGCTGGATATTAATGAATAATAGTTGCTGGATATTCTTGGATATCAGTTGAAGTTAATGTAATTAATTGATACTGTATGCTTGACAAGGTTTACTATGAGGTCTGTGTCTTACTTGCCAGCAGCATTGTGATGTGTTTTGTACAACTTTAAAAATATGTGGCTGATACAGAATGCTGAACAAAATTTACACACAGGACCATGTCTTACCTGTCAGCAGCAATATGTTTTTTTGCATGACTTTCAAAAACTGAAACAAGAAACATGAGGCTGTCACTGGCACATTTTATATGGTTTATAAGACAAGAGCTAAAATTAATTGAACAACCATACGTAGAAATAGTAAAATATGTAATGGATTTTATATTCTCTATGACCTTATCCACATTAAAGGAGAGACAGATGTATATTGGGTAACTTCAACAGTGAGAGCTATTCCATTTAAATTCTGCCACATTTTTGTGGGCTAGGTATATCACCATTAGAAACAAATTAATTATGTATGAAAAACCAGAACTATATATATATATATAGATTCAGACCTGTTCTCCAATGTAAAACGTTTTTTGTCAATCACTTAGATTTGAACATATTTAAGAATCCCCAAAGAATCACTGAATATTTAACAGTTTTCAAATTAAAGAAACACAGAAGTTGGTAGAAAGAAATGAAACATTGTAATTTTATCCATTACACAGGGGACCCAGGGGCTATCGCTTTTCTACCTGGAGACTCGCAAGTCAGATGGGCAGTTGAATAATATACAGATTCAAAGGTTAAAGAATAAACTGGGAACAAGGCAGTTACCAACTGCAGAATTACTTCTGGATGGAACAAGTGCCTTCAGGGTAAATACAAATTTGTTAAACTAAGTAATGATGATCTCTGACATTAACATAGAGGATATACACTATAGTATTTGTACTGTTGGCTTTTGTGACCTAGTTACCATGAGACAAACTTGCTTGTTGTAGATTTGAGCTAGGCACTATAAAAGGTGCAACATGTTATAATAAACTTGTGTCTTGCCTCAGTGACAAGAATGATGCTCCTGGACCGTATCTTAGAAAATTAAAACATTAAATCACCAAGAAAATCATGTTGGTATTACTATAAAACAAAACAAAATATGCATGTCTTTGTTGATGCCATTTCTGAATTTGCTGTAGCAGCAGCTGTTGGTCTTGGAGTGACTGGAAGTGCAAACACGGCAACCATCACAAATCAGAATTATTGCCTTATCTATTTAGATAGCAACTGGTTAGGAATTAGTAAACTGTATTTGGAGGGAAAATAGTTAGTACAGCTGAATTCAAATTTTCGCGGAAAAAGAAAATCACAGACAAAAATCTTAGCCCAGATAAAAAACCACATAGCAGATTTATAGACAATAAAACTTAAGAATTAAAACAAAATCAGTTTATCATAAACGTTTTTTTGCCCATCACTGCTCTGCATCACCATACTCTTGCTTGGTCCACTTTATTTTCCTGGATTATTAATGTTAATAATCCATGGGTTGCATAATGTGTGTGGCTTTTAGCTAAAATGGGCAAATGTCAATTGGAATAGGTTGTAACCTAGAAAAATAATCAAAATCCTAAACAACCATAATGACACTACTAAGAATACTCAAGATGAAGAAACTCAAATATATATTTATAGATGTAAATATCAAAGAACTCATGTCTTTGCCCCAATGACAGGAATGCTGCCCTGGGCCTTATCTTGGAAAGATTAAAACATTGTTGAGATCCACACCTATAACCATATATTGGTTTTGAATAGCCTTAGGAGACAAAATCACATATGATGATGATTTTGCTAATTGTTATTTTTAGTTGAAACAGAGTAAAAACTGTTGTCTAAACACTGGCTTTACCAAATTCCTATCAGATTAAAACAAAATGTTCAGTCCTTTCTCCTTTGAATAAATTTGCAATCACACTACATAAGGAATATTGACCTGAAACCTTATGAATTCAGCAATATTAAAAGACAATGATGGGCTTTTCCTTTCTATTATAATAGACAAATGGCAATAACACTTGCCCATTACATCCCCTTGATACCGCCAGGTGTCACTTGTTCTTAGTTTTGCTGCTGTACATGATAATATCATACAGTTTATCTTCCAACAATCCAAGTCGTTTTTGTGTTCTAATTATCCAACATTACTTTTTGGTTATTGTGTGAATTAATTATTCTGCCTTTAGGCTGTACACATTCTTTTTACAATTTATGCCAGATTGAGTGATTTTTTTTCGCTTTTAGGGAGTTTGTCCTAGTAAGACCACATCATAAACACTATCGTTGACCTCCAATAAGGTTATTATGAGTTAGGGAGACTTTGAACTTTTCACTTGCTCCATTCATAATGGAATTTATAAATTTTAGAGAGTTATTTAATTGCAGCATTGCTAATTTATGCTTGTTTTTCCCTTCTGTGTGTTGTTTCTGTAAAAAGGTCAGTTAAATACATGAATGATCAAACTCAAAGCATGGTGTGTTGATTTAACCTTGAATATTGTTAATTGCAGTGTACTAAGTATATCGTTTGGAAAGAAAACTATAGGTAACAAATTATATGACTTCTTAACTAAAGATGATATTTCATAATATTGATTAAAATTTCCGTGTCCTACCTATTGTTTGTGATGATAAAACAAGCAATATATCAAAGTTTCTGTTACTAATTTTGTTCACAAAGGAGAGCTAGTTAAATTTTTTTAGAGATGGAATTTAAGATCTAGAGTCATAAGAAGATTTTGTAGCATTTTTCTTCCTTGGTCACTACAGGTGTCAGAAGAAGGGCGGGGTGTAGCAGCAATCAGTAATATGCTGAAACTGACACGTATCCACAACACCCTGGCATCTGTAAGTGCCATGCGACGGTAGGTACCAAAATCCCACTGTAGCCAGTGTCATAGATGGATGTTGAGAAAATTTACAATGAGATTTAATATGCAAAATTACGATATAAATTTACCATAAATCAGTTACATCTCGCAAATTTTTGTATGTACACCAGTTTGTTGTTGACTGTCAAAAATTAAGTTCAGGCATCTGCTCAATGGGAAGGGTGCATATGGGGCTATGAGATAGTGTTGAGATAAGTTTGGAAAGTTCCAGTTTATATATATATATATATATATATATATATATATATATATATATATATATATATATATATATATATATATAGTCCTATTCCATGATTATGTAAAAGAAATGGCATATGTTGCCTTGAGTTCAGCCTGCATTTACATTCCTGGTCAGTTCATGAAACTAGTAATCTGCACAGTATGGTCTTGCTGGTAAAAATATTCAGACATATCTTGGTCTTGCTGATATAAATATTCAGACATATCTTGGTCTTGCTGATAAAAATATTCAGACATATCATGGTCTTGCTGATAAAAATTTTCAGACATATCTTGGTCTTGCTGATAAAAATATTCAGACATATCTTGGTCTTGCTGATAAAAATATTCAGACATATCTTGGTCTTGCTGATAAAAATATTCAGACATATCTTGGTCTTGCTGATAAAAATATTCAGACATATCATGGTCTTGCTGATAAAAATTTTCAGACATATCTTGGTCTTGCTGATAAAAATATTCAGACATATCTTGGTCTTGCTGATAAAAATATTCAGACATATCTTGGTCTTGCTGATAAAAATATTCAGACATATCTTGGTCTTGCTGATAAAAATATTCAGACATATCTTGGTCTTGCTGATAAAAATATTCAGACATATCTTGGTCTTGCTGATAAAAATATTCAGACAGATCTTGGAAAATATAATATATTTTAAGAGCTAGTTGAGAATGTTGACTCAGATAACATGCTCAGCTGTTCGTAAAATGCCAAGTATTTTGAAACCTGTTTGTCAATGATATTTTTTGTCCTGACCCTTAAACTTTGAAGATGTTGAATGCAGATGGGACACTGGAATCCCTGAATTCTCACATTGGGATGCATGAACTTTCTAGTAATCAACTCTTTATTTTTTTTATCTGTCCAGCTTTCTATGCTTGTTGTAACCACCAAGACTCAGCATCCTTTGTTCAAAATTCCATAGTCGCATCTTTTCGGGTCTAGATTTAATGAAGTCCTTTTTCAATTAAGTTTCAATCTTCAGTACAGCAGATCTTTCTAATAGAATAGCTTAGGAACCATTCCATGCATTCTGATGCAGATTAGTGTGTACCCTGTTTAATGGACCTTGATGTGCCTTTTGTAGGTTTCGTCTTGTGTACTCTAATTTAAAAATGTAAAATCCCTTGACAGTTCATTTTTCATGGAATGTTTGCTTATAACCAGCATAGCTAAAGAAGCTTTGACACACTAATTTGATTTGAATAACATTTGGTAGACCAAGATATACCTTTTATGGATTTTGCTTTGTCTACTCCATTTTGGACAGTTATAGCTCCTCAGCTAAGTATCTTTACATGGAATGTTGCTTGTGTTGAGAAGAGTTCGAAGGGGTTAGATTTCAAGCACTCCATATCATCAGTTTGAGGAGTTATTGCCCCTGAAGACCCATAGTCTATCTTGGGTTTCCCAGCACAAGCTTCTCTGTACAAGGCTGTAGCATATTGTATTGATGCACCCATTCCTTTTAGCTGTAGTTAATTATCTATAATTAGTAATTTTTCAGAAAATAATTAAAATGAAAATTAAAATGCTGCAATATTTTCATAATTTCAGAATTGTGAACTTGGCACGAGATTATAGCACAAGACGAACAGCATTCGGGAACAAGCTGAAAAACTATCCTCTTCATATGCAAACATTAGCAAGAATGGAGGTCAGAAAATAATCTTAGGAAGATTCAGTATATGTTGACATATAGGTAGAATATGTAACTGGTTGGTGAGACAGGTCGTTTTTGCATGTATTCCTTATAAAATCAGTTGATCACTGTATATCAGATATTGCTAATGTTGGTACTTGATACAAGTATTCAAAAATCTGTTAATCACTCTATCAGTTGTTGGTATTGTAGGTAATTGATACAATTATTCATAAAACATTTGAACACTGTATCATATGTTGGTAATACAGGTAATTGATACAGGTATTCACAAATCATTTGATCACTGTATCATATGTTGGTAATGTTTTTAATGGATACAATTATTCATAAATCAATTGATCACTTATCAGATGTTGGAATACAGGTAGTTGATACAGGAATAATGAAAGAATGAATTTGACTTGAATCATTTGTATTTGAAGGTGTGATTTAATTCGGTTTCATTCTTTTCCTGTCTTGCTTATCTCAGATTGTGCCCAATATTACTTTATAATCATGTTGGTGCAAGAGAATTAAGCTGACAAATAAATATACATGATAGCTACATTTGCCATAAAATTACTTGTGAAAGCCACAAATTAAAAATTTGTCATTGCAGCCTTACCCCATATTAGTAAAGTTGATACATAATTAGACCTCCTGCTCCAGATTGCACTACATGAATTTCAGGTACAATACATGATTTACACCCATTGTATGCAATGTAAAACTAAGATTAGTACATGTCATTAATGCATACAGCTGACCATGATATCAAAGTTAGTGATACATGTCATTGATGCATTCAGCTGACCATGCTATCGAAGTTAGAGATACATGTGATTGATGCATTCAGCTGACCATGCTATCAAAGTTAGAGATACATGTCATTGATGCATTCAGCTTACCATGCTATCAAAGTTAGAGATACATGTGATTGATGCATTCAGCTGACCATGCTATCAAAGTTAGAGATACATGTGATTGATGCATTCAGCTGACCATGATATCAAAGTTAGTGATACATGTCATTGATGAATACAGCTGACCATGATATCAAAGTTAGAGATACATGTCATTGATGCATTCAGCTGACCATGACATCAGAGTTAGTGATACATGACATTGATGCATTCAGCTGACCATGATATCAAAGTTAGTGATACATGTCATTGATGCACACAGCTGACCATGATATCAAAGTTAGTGATACATGTCATTGATGCATACAGCTGACCATGATATCAAAGTTAGTGATACATGTCACTGATGCATACAGTTTATTATCATATAAGAAGATAGTGATACAAATTAGGGCTGTTCCATTTAGAGATACATGGTACCCAAGGAAGGCAGTGTTTTTAAAATATATGCTAGCATACTTTGATTTCACATACTTCATATTAAATACAGTCGACTCCGGTTAACTGCACACCCTTGGGCCCATCACGAAACTGTGCTGTTAACCAAAGTACAGTACAGTACAGCTTTAAATCAGCACAGCATGAATATATGTGAAGAATAAATTTAAACAATGATTAGAATCCACTCTTTCCACTTTTACTTAAATGTTAAGCTTGTTTTCCTTCCTCTGAACACAACTTCACTGATTCAACCAATGGATCAAGAAATTATAGTGAATTTCAAGACATTCTTTAGATTGCTTGTTATTCGAAAACTGCTGTCAAACATTGATGGGTCATCTCCCACAGAAAAAGCATTCAGCTCCAAAGTCGTCTGCATCCTGGTTTTTTTTTGCCGTGTTGTCGTTTAAATTGAATTCCGTTGCGCATTTTCCATCTTTCCAACCGGTTATCCATTTGTTTGTTTGAAATCATTCAAACCTGAACGGTTTAGAGCAATGTTTCCCATGCTGTACATGTACTATGATTTTTCCCACGCTATTGCTCCCTAGTGGTCGCGGATATACATGTATATACCACCAAAGGCGTCCTTTAGATGTCAATCATTTACAAAGTCCATTTACCAGCTTAATTGTCAGCTTATTTGAAGTGCTACAGCAGTGGACTGGCAATAACTGATCATGACTATACATTGTGCAGTTAACCAGAGTAAAATTGTATTGAATAATGTGCCACTGGCAGAAATTTATTGTGCTATAATCCGGAGTGTGCATTTAAGCGATGTTCAGCTATTCAAAGTTTGTTCCCATTGAAAAGCATTGAGAAAAAACAGGACTGGCATGACTATGTGCAGTTATTCGGCATGTGCAGTTAACCGAAGTGCAGTTAAGTGGAGTCGACTGTAGATATAAAACTTTTAAATTGCATCAATGGATGGGAAAAATGCCTTCCCTGGGTCGCAGGTATATTATACTGAAACAACCCTCATTGATAGGCACAGTTGACTATGATGTTAAAAGATAATGAAACAAGTCATTGATACAACAAGTCATTGATACATACAGTTGATCATGATATCAAAAGTTAGTGTTACAAGTCAATGAATCATGCAGTTCTCATAAGTTTCAAGTGTTCCCTTATCGCAAGAAAAAGTTATATCTATATGCAATTTTAGGTGGAAACAAGGGGAGCAACTCTTCTTCTTTTGGAGATAGCTCATCTTCTTGGCAGAGAAGATGTTGCCATAGCAACAGATCATGAACAACAGCTGATCAGAATTCTAACTCCCCTGGCCAAGCTATACACAGGAAAACAGGTAAAATGTTTATTTAGGATATCAAATTATCAAAAATTACATAAAATATTACATAATAGAAGGATTCAAAAAGTAGTTTCTTTCACTTTTAAATCTAGATTTCTTCTGCTTTCGTAGCCTCAGAAAACATCTTAATGCTTGAGATTTCTTTCTTGATTGGGTTCTTTATAGCCAGCTACACAAAAGGTCAAAGGTCAGTCTCACAGTTGTTAATTTGTTTATATTTTTTAAAGAACCCTTATCTTTTTCCCCTTATCTTATTCTTAAATAGATTGTCTTTAGATTCATTGTGCATAAAACATCCATGTGGCGCAAACATTACAAGTTCATAGTAACTCATTAAATATAGTAAGCATTTATTAGGATGAAAATTATAGGATTTTTTTAAAGGAAGATCTTAATGTCTTCTGGTTCCATGGATGGATTATTACAACATTTGCAGGCAAAAGAATAGGAACATCACTCAGAATGGTCAAAGGTTCAAGTCACAAGTTGTTTTGTACTATATTACAAAAGTTACAGTGACAGTCAACGTAGGTGACTCATTGTTTGATTGACCATACGACCAATGAGCTTATGATATGATTCTTGGCCTGGAATGTGTATCATCTATCATTCTTCATCTGTCAGTTGCTATTTTATCTGCTTAAATACCAAAGTAGTAGATGCTCAAGTTATTGCTAAATTATGCATTTCTACATGTTCTTTTGTTAAAATTTTAGTTACCTTGTATCATTTATACAACCTCAAAATTAGGTCACACTACAGAACATGAGCAACTTAGAAAATACTTTAACAAGCCTTTAAACTTTCAATCACAAAGTTTGTTTTTTACAGAATGAGTTGCTATCTGACAGTTTTGATTGCTATCTTTGACAGTTTTGATTGCCATTGTCCATTTTGGTGATTGCTAGTGCTAATGTAGAACAAAATTGTCGGATTTTTGTTGCAGGTAGTGAAAGTTGTGAGTGAAGGTCTGGAAAGCTTTGGTGGACAAGGATATATGGAGGACACAGGGCTCCCATCAATCCTAAGAGATGCACAGGTCTGTATAAGTTAAACTGCATTGATTCAAACACAACAAGTGCCACTCCTTCTGCAGCAACATATTGGTCTGATAGAAAGGGTGGTCTTTTGAGGGGCAACAAGAGTGTAAAAGTCACTTTAATCAGAAATAGAACATGTGCTGCAGCAGCAGAGAGGGTGAACCCTACAACGAGCGTGAAAGCGTCGAATCGAACAAAAGCGTCGACAACCAAGCACAAAACAACCAAAGAAAAGCGTCGAATCGTAAAAAAGCGTCGACAACATACGCTTCCTCATCTACGCCAGCGTCGTTGTCATCCACCCTCTCTGCTGCTAGAACTTTCAGTTCTGGGTTAATAATTTTTTTACGAGTTTAACCGAATATTTGATCCAGTCCGATACGATATCGTGTTCGAGGATCATGTAAATTTATTGTTATAAATCCATACGGGGTTGACAGAGCGTTACTAAAGAAATTTCTAAATTGATTGAAGTCCATATCAGAGCACCATGTCTGCCAAATATTTCGTAACGTATGTGTATCAACGCCGTTAAACACAGCAAGAATATTACAGTTATCTCTGATCACTTTTGGAATCTGAGTGTATCGTTGAGTGACATATATCACGTCGGTGTTTTTATGCCTGCCTCTGGAAAAGATCCTAGCAGGATTTTTTTCATTGTCTAACATCACATCGTCGTATACGACTCAATTATTAATGTTCCCATCAAGGTCATCCACGGATGGTGCCTCGTCAATATCAGTTATAAAATCAATGGCGTTCTCACCCTTAATTTCTGATGCATTCTCGTTAAAATCCTTTAACACTTCATAACATCGTTGATCATCTACGCTAGGGGCAATTAAATACAACTTATCCCACTTCATCCATCTCATTATTAAATTGAGTAACAATTGTGTCTTGCTGGATCCAGATGGCCCGATTATAATCATCCGGATAGAGTTTGGTAGCGCTGCATGATGCTTAACTGGTTCTCTTGCTTTAGTCGCTGAAAAATCAATTATATCCATGTTTCTATACATAAATTATGGATCTATATTGTGTGAAGTGTAAAACGCGTACTGGCACAGATGACTTGACGACGATTACAACTAGAAATAACCGATCAGCGCTTTCTGGTAAATGCGTGCAATGTGGTACAAAAAAATTTAGATTTATTTCTACAAAATCAAAGATTTTACAATCCGGAGATGTTTTTAAAAAAAACGAGGAGGTGATATCGCAGCCAAATTGGCAAAACTCCCTGGAACCCCATGGGAAAGTACCCCGGAGAAAAGCACCTTCCAGGATATAGCTACTGTGGCCCTGGAACACGATTAGATATCAGACTTGATGATCAAAATCAACCCAGATCCGGCGAGTATCCGATAAACGCCATTGATAAGGCGTGTCACGCTCATGATGTTGCATATAAAAGCAGCAATCTGCAACACAGGCATCTCGCAGATGTGAAATTAATTCATGCGTTAAATGCTATTCCTGATAAATCTTTGAAAGAAAAATTGGCTTCGTGGTTGGTAAAATCAGCTATGAAAGGCAAATTGATGATGGGTGCTGGTAATTAATAATATGGAATCTATTTATTATTCTCCGAGAGGATACTGGAGGGGTAACGCTGCAATCAATAAACTCGCCAACGCCGCAAAAGTGAAAAAGGCTACTGCGGCTAATTGGTTATCCAAACAGGCACTATGGCAGATTTATCTACCACCGCCTAAACAAATCAATTTTTCGCATTTTGATGTTACCGGACCCAATGAAGTTCATCAAGCTGATTTATTGTTTTTACCACATGACAACGATTACAAATACGCGCTAACCGTAGTTGACGTTGCGAGTCGATACAAACAAGCAGAACCGCTAAAAACAAAGTCAGCTACTGAAGTAGCTTCTGCATTTGAAAAGATTTATCGAAAGGGTCCTCTGCGTTGGCCGAATCTGTTACAAGTTGATCCTGGCAAGGAATTTCAGGGTGCAGTGTTATCAGCGATGAAACATCATAATGTCACCATCAGACGAGGGCAAACTGCGCTACATCGCGATCAGGCAATTGTTGAACGATTTAATCGGACTCTTGCTGAGCGGTTATTTGGATATCAATACGCGAAGGAGTTTATTCAGGATAAAAGATCCCGTGAATGGGTTAAGAGATTACCAGCTGTGATTACCGCACTCAATAACGAGATTACTCGAACAATTAACATGAAACCTGTCAACGCGATTAAGAAAGCGTCTATACCAAAAATGGAAATCCAAGGAATTTCACAAAACAGATTTCAAAGAACCAATTCTTGGTAGTAATGTCACTGTGAGATATTTATACGAACCAGGAGAGCTTGAAGGTGGCAGAAAAAGGGCTACTGATCCTATTTGGAGTGTTACTGCACACAAGATATCTACTATAACACGATCAACTGGTAGACCAGCAATCTATAAACTGGATTCAACTGCCCCTCAGCGGGGTTTTACACGCGAACAATTACAAGTGATTCCTGACGATACTCAATTGCCACCTCATGGTCTTAACTAGCACCCCTTCGTCTGTTGCACTCAAGACAAGTCAGCATAACATTATCGTTGGTATGACCAATGCTGCTATTCTTTCTGTCTACGGTAAATTGGCGAGGATCTTTACCCGAATACTGCCAACGCATTATACAATTGCAACTCGCGCAGTGATTATTCTGTTGTTGTTTCAGCGTAATTATTAATTTAGCATCAATGTCAAATTCTCTATTATTTTTTTTATCCTGTTGTTTATAACCGGAGAGTTTTTTATTAATGATGCTAGCATCATCCATTGTAGTGTCACCAATGATTTCATCATCGCCTGACTCTGTCAGGACAACTCTTCGAAGTTGATTTAATCTCCTCACTCTGGATACTGCAAGATAGACTAAATTCGACCATTCGATGCGATTATCTACCATCCAAACAATTGTATCCGATATAGTCAATCCCTGTGAAGAATGTATCGTCGCTGCGTATCCTAGCGTCCACGGGGATTTATTAGCACGCAATGCATCTTCAACGACGCTGATATCAACCAGCACAATATCATTTAACACGAGAATCTGCTTTTCACTCTTCCCTGGAATATCAACTTCAATATTCTGCTTTCGTGTATCTGAAGGCCTATAACACAACGGTACTGGAAGTGTTGCAAATTTTTCTTTATGCATTTCAAATAACTTCATCTGAAGTGTGTCTCTGACTATTTTTCTACTTGCTACTATCAAATCATTTGGTCTCCACGTTTCCCAAAAATCATTCATGGGAGTTTCTGAAATTATTTCATGCGCTATTTCACATTGGATTTTATCCGGCTGTAATCTAATCAGTGCTTTGAACTCGCGTAATTGTTCATCAAGTGATCTATAATCAGTAGTAATTTCTTCATAGTAGTCTACAAAAAAACCCTTTAGCCATTCATGTGGAGATGCACCGACAAATGGTGGTGGTTGGCCGTGATCACCACACATGACGATTTTTGTGTTTTTGTTTAACAACCATTCGAGAAATGTTTGTAATACTCTCAACGATACCGTGCATATTTCATCCCAAATTATGATTTCAGGAATGAATTTATCACCCATTTGATCAGGGGTCCATTCATCGCCTTTCCATCGAAAGAAACTGTGATAAGTACATGCATTTACCCCTCGCTGTATCATCTCTCTGGCGAGTCTGTGAGTCGGTGTTAACACAATCATATTTGACCGACGATATAATTCAATTGCACGAGTTGTCTTTCCTGACCCACCACAACCGTTTAAATAAACTGTCTTGTGTCTATATATTGGATCAGATACCGGTGGTGCATTAGAAAATGATTGAATCTTATCACACTTTAAGTACTTTTCATCCATGGTAACATCTGCTGATTCACAATACTCATGTAGTTTTTCCTTTTTAAATCGCCAACGTCCCCAGTTTTCCTCGGGATCTGTGAATTTAGCTACATCTGATTTGTATTTCTCGTGGATATAAATAGAATCAGTGGCTACTCTAACTGCGTTATTAGGAAATCTATTTATCATCAAAAATAAATTGAAAGAAGCATAAGCTAGCATAGAACTTCTCAGATGTGTGTACTGGGAATTATATCCATCACAATAGGTAACAACCGTACCCAATTTCTCACCATTGGATAGAAAAACGTCTTTACGATTTACAAGTTTTCCCTGTTTCGTTAAATCCGTTACAATAAAATCGTATTCAGCGACGTCTATGATCAACCGCGAGGAATATTTTGCATTGTCGTATCTTCCACCCTGGGTAAATTTACCGATTATTCTTCGTCCAAAATCTTTTGCTTGTTCTTTTTTAATTTCAAATAACTTTTTAGACCAATTCATGACTTCTTCCTCGCTGAAATCTGGAAATTGTTTTCGCTGTTCGCTAATTATACGATCTAGATCGGGTTGTGGTAGCCAAACTTCTTTCTGAGCTCGATAGCATATAATAGCTTCGGAAACAATCAACGATTGTAACATCTCACAATCAATCATATATCGTAGTAACACTATTGGCATCCAGGCCTTTTCAGATATATGTCTACCAAGCCAAACATAACTACACGGATGTAACCCTGTAGCGAGTTCAAATGATATCACACGAGCGAATCCGGTTAAATCAAAATCAGGTAATGGCCCATTAATCGCAACACGAGTCATTTCATGCGTGGGGTGTCCAAATCGTTTAAAGTACTCAGCGGCTTCTCCATATCCTAGAAAACTCCCTGGATAACACGCAGCTTTATCAATTGAAATCATACCATCACGATGGTATTTTGTATTCCACAGTCCTCCATGACTAAATTCGACGCAACTCAATTTAACATCCTCGAGAAAATCACTTCGTGTTGGACGCCACGAGTTTTTTTCTCTTGCGAAGTGAGCTACCACTGATGGAATAGTAAAACTTTCCGTGAGTAGTTTTTCATGGAAACTCTCCGGTGAAAAATCATTAGCGATTTTTCTCATTCTGTTATCTAATTCTTCAACGCGATATAATTCACCATTTGGTCTTACAAATTGATCAAATACTATTTCGGGATCTTCATCACTTCTAAGTAACCACACTGACACAGGATCATCTTTACACAACGCATGAATAGCATCGAATAATTTCTCATTATAAAAAACATCTCCGACGAATTCCTCGGGGATATATCTCACGGTTCTATCTCGTGGAAATATTGTTACTGCAGGTGTCCACGCGTGTTCGTTATGATCAATAATTTGTATTGGAGCTCCATTTTTGTTATATTTCGGTTCGTATAAAACTTCTCCAGTTATCGTCATTACTGATATTGGGAATCTTAATGATGTTTCTAATTTAGCTATATCAGAAATCTTTGCACCGTGCTGTTTCACTGTCAGTTCCCATTCGGTTATTTTCCTACATCGCAGATCAGTTAGTTTATTTCCTCGGGATGCATTTGTGAAGTGTTCCATTACCCGTGTTGCTACACAATTCAGTGAACTAGAATATTTCATAGGAGCTAGTTTTGCGATATCGGGTTTATCATTTAACGGATATATCCCATAAACGATTGCTGTTACAGGATAAGATCTCTCGTAGTATGGTTTGTCGATTCCAATTAGAATTCCTGGTTTGGAATCTCTACTCAGCGTGATTGTTTTTTTATCCTTGAGGATTGGTTGAAATTTATCCCTGATAATCCATTTGCCTTTGACTTCGATAATGAATTTTATTCTGATAAAATACTTCTGTTGGGAATTGCTTTGCAATTTACCCTTGGATTTCCCGCCAAGGTGTGAAATGATCTCAGCTGCTCTTTCATCATTCATGGTAGCATCGATGTTAGGTACATTGACATCCTCGTGTATAATTCGAAATGTCGACCAACAGTATGCTGCACCGTCTCGGTAGAATTCATTAAAACACTCCTTGATTTTACTTAGTATAGTTCTGTCACCGATTAGACGTTTTGGTGTATCAGAGACTCTATCGAGATTGAATTTAGTATTTCTCCAAGGTTCGATTTTCGATAATCTCTTGAACTCTTCCATGTTATAATTAAAACAAGTATTTAAATAGAAAAATATAGTATAATGAATCACTGCAAGTGGCTTATGATTGGATCAACAACCCCGTGTAACAAATCATGCAGAAGCGAATTCTGTGGGCATCATTTACAAAGCGTTCGGTGAGGAAGTTTTGGTCCTCTCCCATGCCTCCAATGTGGGGCTGGGGTAAGGGGAAAATCACAATTATGTCTCAGTTGCGGCGGCAAACGATACAGGGAACTAAAACGCTATTATGACGAACGAATCATTGACCCCAACGACCTTGATAAAATCAAGGACAAAATCATCAAAACCCCTCAAGGCTACATTGATAGACTTATAATTAAAGCAAATAATAAATTAGACAAATAGTATTATTATACAAATGAGCCAAGATTTCAGACCTCACCCAGTGCTTGTTAATTATGAAGCATCCCGTGATGGTGTTATTAGAAATTGCAGACTAAAAGAACCGGTTGGGTATCTGAATAATATGGGGTATTTGATGTTTTCAGCTGGGAGGAAGAAGTATCTCTGTCACAGAGCCATCTATGAAGCATTTTACGGATTAATCAAAGACGGATTTGTGATTGATCATATCAATAATAACAAGACTGATAATTGTCTTGAGAATCTTCAAGCCATCTCGCAGCGCGATAACCTTTTAAAAAGCAACGCTGGTAGACACGCAAAACACCCTAGGGGGGTCAAATCGTTTGATTTAGAAACCAGCGAGGATAAAATATTTCAATCAATAAATGAAGCCAGTAGATACTTTGACATTTATGGGGCTTCAATTCGATTTGTTGCTGAAAATATAATTAAAACTGCTCTGTCGAAAAAAAATGGTCATAAAGTAAAATTTGTATACACCTGAAACTATTCAAGGGAGATAAATCCCCATGGACAAATCCGCCGCAATTCACACTCTACCTACTAAGTTCCCTTGTATTATGACGTCAAAGGAATTTTCTGTCTGCTCTTACCTGTACAGAGAGGTATAATTGACTAGGCGCGCGCACGTGACTGTAATGGAGTATAATAGTTTCGGTAGAATTGTATTTTTATCAACTTTAAATAATTCTAAAATGTTTTATTGTCGCTTCGGCTAAAACAGTTGTATTTATGTAGACCATCTATTAATACACTTTCAGTACAGACGTTCTTTATAATCCTTCCGATAAGAACCATATGTACATCGCGAGTGGTTTCTATTCATTGAAGTAGGTGGGCGTGGTTAAAATTCCTGTATACAGCTCTTTGTGATCTAATCGATAATTTATTTGTCTAGTAACTGATAGTTACATTATATTTTAAACTGCTCCGATTTTATGTTTTCACTGTTTTCTGGATAGTTGCAACAGTTAAATTATTATTCGTTTTCTTAAATACGATAGTAAAATTGTCTATTTTAAAAATCTCTTATTGTTAAGTATAATCAGAAGATATATATATTAAAAAAACTCTATTCTGTATGACGGCTCCGTGGTGTAATGGTAGCGTGTTTGTCTTGTAAACATAGCTATCAACTACTACGTGTTCGATCCCCATAGCAGATACATTATTTGATGGCGAAGCGGAAGATGTTTTTTCTATTAATTGGGGAGGGGGGCGGACCCCCTCAGCCAAACCAACATGGCAACCCATACTATCGCATTCTCGGTAGCGTGGGTTGGTGTTTTTTCCAACTCATGCAACCATGAATTTGATTTCATGGGTTGCCATGTTGGTTTGGTTTACCACGCCCACACGCCACATAGCATCCAATAAACATATACCTTCTGAGAGATCTAATTCAGCCTTTGCTGAGTTAGACCCCTCACCGGAGATTATGTGTTTGTCAAAGTAAAATTGGATGTAAAATAAATGGTATAAATTGATGCAAAAGCTCTACATTCACATGAGGAACCCCACAGGGTAGCACAGAATGGGCTACCGGCTAATAGAAACGGTGTTAGGGTCACAAAAAGGCATCTGGAATGGATAGCCAAAAGAAAAAGGCATCTGGAATGGATAGCCAAAAGAAAAAGGCATCTGGAATGGATAGCCAAAAGAAAAAGGCATCTGGAATGGATAGCCAAAAGAAAAGACCCTAGCAAAGACACAAAGGCCTGAATAAGGGACTCATGAATGAATAACCGCTCATAATTTATACTATTTATTTTGCATTTTTTTTGCATTTTTCTTTTAATAATTAAAGATAAAATATATTATATTTATATAAATATAAATAATGGATATCAAAGATGTAAATGCTATAATTGCCGAAATCTCAAATTTAAAAAATAACGGGGTAGTATTATCTGAAGGTCTCAACTGTGACAAGATTACCTCGGAATATGAAGATATTGAGTATCAGTCTAGTAAGGGTCGTTATGTTTTACCTAAAATGTACAGACTCGTGAAAGGAATTCAAAAGTCCATCTATGCTTGTTTGTACGGTAACGATATTGATGTATTTATAACGCTATTTAGCACCGTTGAAGCAATACGTCAAAAGCTCGGACAAGAGTATCAAAAACGAGCTGAAATTAGTTCTAAGGTTCGTGATCTTAAAAAAAATATTAAACGAGGAAAAACCAGTATCTTAACCACGTGAGTGATAGGCTTTCAGTAAATAATTTAAAAAATAATTTTTTTTTAGTGTTTTTTGTAACACTCACATGGGATTTTCTCCTGAAAGGATAATCAGCAGTTTGGGCCTGCTTATGCAGTTATGTGCATAATAGATGTTCTGGTCGTAGTAGCAAGTAATCACCGCGACGCCTCCATTTTTACGTAGTTGTTGTTGTTGCCGCGTCGTTAACACAAATCGTTCATCGCCGTTCTCAGATATTACAATTCTGAAACCCCCAGCGATGTTATTTCTGAAACACTCGCGGATGGCATCGTACAGTTTAACCCTGTCAGAGATGGATACGTTAGCTTGATGGTACATTATTTAATAACTAAGCTTTTAATTGTGATAGTTTCACATTTGAAAAATTAGTTCACAAACAATATATGGTAGGTGAATCGCTTACAACTAGATTAGCCCGAGAGCGGCTAGCAGCAATTAAAAAGTTTATACCGGTTCAAGACAGAGTTCGCGAGAAACTTCAACAACGACAACAAGCGCAGACTGACTTTTCTGTGTCAAGTGAACAACTGTTCGCCCCGGTAACTAAGGCGACCAGCGATGTGAAAACAGCAACTGAACGAGCAATATTTGGGGATATTCCTGAGGAAGGCAAGCGACGAGAAGTGCCTGTTCTTAGTGTGCTTGAAAAGATTGCAGCAGAGACCGAACAAATAAAAAAGTCTTTAGAAACACTTCCAGTAGATATAGTAACTACTTCACGGCAACAACAAAAAAAGAGCAAGTACTAGAAGAACTAGGTGCTACTACAAGAAAACCAAAAGAAGAAGAAGACGTTACTATAGAAAAAATATATTCACCGCAAAGTATATTTATACGCAATATACCCACCGTAATTAAACATTATAATGACAAGGAGTTAATTAACTTTACCACGCAGAATTTTTCACTCGATAAAAGAGTACAATTTGTAAACAAAGAGTATAAAGAGTAGATAAAAAAACGACGAGAATTGGATAAAAAAAACATACCTGGCAAACCGTGGTAGATTTAGAATCACAGACAGTAACCGTAATGATTTTGAGAGTTTTAAAGACCAAGTATTGAGTAAAGTAGAAAAAATGAATCTAGTTGAAGAGGATGAAGAGGAGTCAACTGAAGATGAATATTTAGGTAGCGGCATAGTTGAAAACACTAGCGTTACTTGCCCTGGTAACATTCTCAGTGATATATCACGACTGGAGGTTCTCATCGGGGGAAAGCGAGCCGGAAACAACTCACCGGAAATAATTAATGAGGCTGCTGATATCTGTAGACGATTATTTGCCGGCGGTATCATGGACATTAATGTATATCGAGAACTCATTGCTGAATTAGTTGAAAATCACAGAGACGCCCATGGTTATGATGAAAATCCAATGGACGCTAGCGATTGATCACTAATTGAAAAATTACTAGTTTTAATAACAAGATGATTATACACTACAACCATGATAAACCCGTAAGCGTCTACGTGGTGAACTCACGATTGCCTGTTTATAGAGCATATTACGGAGATGGTTTCGGCAATACCATTGAGGGGTTATTTACAAGAATGGCTCCCAAGGTGGCGCCGTTAGCTAAACAATTATCAATGAAGGCCATTGATGTTATTCGTGATAAGGGTATTGGTGCTGTTGGAGATCTCGCCGGAAAAGTGTTTTCAGCTGCGAAGAAAAAAATAACATCATTAGTAAAATCACGAAGTGATTTACGAAAAAAGAAACCGTTACCGTCTACAGCGGAAATGCCTGCAAGTGTTAGTAAAATTATAAATAACGCAGTAGATGAAAAACTAGCGTCGTTGGCTGCTTCGGTGACTCCGTCGCCACCGGTAACAGATAGCGCTATCATGAACGCGATAGCAGGAAGTGGTTTGAAACGAAAACGAAATTCGAAGAATTTTCAACGACGATGATTATAAAGTGTTTCACAATTGAAAGCACTAAATAATAATAATAATGTTTAAGCGAACAGCTGATCCCGCGCTTGATATGGAAGCCCCAGTGCACAAAGACGATTCCGTCCGCGATTATCAATACTATTCCTATCATGCAATACAACCCGACCTACGATCGCAAATTGAACTACAAGTTCAAGATACCAGTAAATACTTTTTGCCATGTGAAGCATTTATTGAAATCGAGGGAAAACTCATAACAAATGTTGCAGCTGATACCCCATTTGCAGATGATCCAAATATCCGAGTTGGTTTCGTCAACAATGGCATCATGGCGTTATTTGAAAGTGCAAGATATCTCATTGATGGAAAAGAAATTGAATCAATAGACCGCGAGGTTGATGTTGCAACAACAATAATCCGGCTAGCAAGATACTCCGATGATTATACAAGATCGGCTGGTCCGTCTATGATGTTTGCAAAGGATACCTCTGATAACGCTGACCACCTTCAATACATTAAAGTGTTAACAGTACAAGATACTGCCGAAGCAAACCAACAAGAAGCAGCTAATCCAGAACGTCGAGCTAGACCAGGAGCTGAGTTTGATATTCTCAGAGGCGTTAATGGTAATTTCAATTTGGGATTTGCAACACGAAAAGGAGCATTGCAAGGACAGCAGCGATATTTTTCATGTGCGATTCCACTCCATCACATATTTGGATTCTGCAGAAATGTCAGAAAAGTCATCTATGGAGCCAAACACACAGTCGCGTTAGTGCGAAAAGGCAATGACAATGATGCTATTTGGCGTACTGGTGCCACTGATGGTAAAGTTGTTTTGAGTAAAATAGTATTGTGGATGCCAGTAATGACCCCATCAATTACCACGGAAGAGCGGCTACTTTCATTTATGGACACAGGTGGCAAATCATTGATAAGTTGGCTAACAACAACAACTGATGCCAAAGAGGATAATGTTGCTGATACATTTACATGGCACCTGGCATCAAAACAAGGCGTTTCAGCTCCACGTCATATATTTATAGCGCTGCAGAATCGGGATCGATTAGGCTCCCAAGAACGCAGTCATATGATATTTGATCGGTTAGGAGTCAAGGAGGTTTCACTGAGAATAAACGGACAACAAGAACCATCTGAAGATATTCAGCTTGATTACGACACTAACCACATAGCACGTGTGTATCATCGGATGCTGTCATATATGGGTCGTGATCAAAATGTTGATACTGGTTTGCAAATATCGCAACTTGATTTTAAGAACTTGTATCCGATTTATTACTTTTCGCTGGAACATCTTGATTTAACAAGGCAATCCGTCGTTGATATACACTTCAGAGCTCGTATAGCTCCTGGTGGCTTTAATTATAGAGCGATTGCTGTCATTCTCAGTGATAAATCAATGTTGTTAGAAGGGGTTGGTGGACGAATGAGACTTATTGATGCACCAGTGGAAAATATGTAAATGAAACTTGAAGAGTTTCCAATTAGATCAATTGAAAGCATAAATGTGTTTTACAATAAAATGACATATAGTGTTGTTAGTGTCAAGTTGACTGATGGTCAGGTCAAGAAATTGCGATCAAAATCCGCTAAAGAATGTGGAACCACAATAACGTTGAAACCAGCGCAGATGTCCGGCGGTACACATAAAATATCACTGACGGATCATCAAGTAAAACATTTCAATGATGCGCTAAAGAATAAGAAAGGGGTTCAAATTGTATTTTCAAAGGCTGCAGTCGCGAACATGATAAAATCAGGTGGTATATTTCCATTGTTAGCTGCAATACCAGCATTGATTGCAGCGGCTGCCCCAGCAGTGGCAAAAGCGGCAGCGTTGGGAGCCGTTGGGACCGCGGCAGGGATGGCGTTGAAAAAGGCAACTGGGAAAGGATATAAAAAAAAGGGAAAGGGTCTAAGACTACCAGGAACCCCGTATTCATGGTATAGCGGGAGATCCGTGAACGGATCAGGTCTAAGAATACCAGGAACGGTTTATTAATTCAGAAATCTTCGATTTCCAAACCAATTGTTGAGGAGTCTATGATTGAAGAGTCTTTGACTCCAATGTCCAATTTTGATTTAATTGATGCTGCTAAAACACTAGCGATAAAAAACTTCAGAGGGGTTTTTATGAGAGATCAATTACCGAGAAAACCTAAACGCGTCGAAACCGGTATCATCAATCTTGATAACAGCAGCGGATCGGGAACTCACTGGGTTGCATACGCGATTGATCCACGTGGGATTGTCTATTTCGATTCATATGGGTTAGCTCCGCCAAGAGAGTTTATGCGGTATATAAATTCCTCAATGAAACTCAATGAGTTTCCGATTTTTTTATTCCACGCTGCCAACACAACAATTAAATGATATTCCGATATGCGGCCGTGAAGTATTAAATGTCCTCGCGGAGATTTCATCGTCACAGAAACCACCTCATCTGGTTGTAAATAAATACACGAGTGGGAAATTGCAGGGTAATTTTAGAGAATCAATAAATTGAAAATACTAGAGTCTTTACAATAATGATTAATATTTGGGGACAATCTCTGTCAATGTCGGAACCCACCGCAAAAACATCTGCGGTTTCTATCGAGGATGTAAAAAAAATAATTAAAAATGAAATCGCTGAGACGTTAAATTTAGTAAATGTTGACCCGAACGAAATAGTTGTATTTCAAGATCGCCAGGGTAAATTGAAAAGCAGTAATGTGTCATTGGATGACATTTTAAAACGACAACACGACATCGCTGAAAACTCTATTGCGCTGTATTCCAACGATGGACGACTTAAACCAGGCGCACTTGTGTCTACGATCACCGACGCGATTGCCACCCACGACAACATGATTGCCACCCACGACAACAAGATTGCCGCCCACGACAACACGATTGCCACCCACGACCGTGAGCTGGATGATCATATACGAGGTTATAATAGTTTTCGCAAAAATGTCGTACATAAATTCTTTGGAACCCCACTTGTGGTTGGCATGACTCTCGCTGAAATTAAAAACTATCGCTATTCTTTTTTAACAAGGACGCGGGAAGGGTGATGAAAGAAAATGAAATCAAGGCAAATTATCTCGATATTTCTAAACTAATAGAAAATCCTGAAAAGGTAAGGATTCCGCACAAGCGCATTAAAAATATCGTGTATACGGTCAATCATGGAATCGTGGATTGGATAGGAGAAGATACTTCTATAACTATCGTCGATCTCTTGCGGGGTGGGGAAGCGAAGGTCGATGGTATCTATAGGTTAACGTGGGCCGCCTATATCGATCAATTTAATCTGATCATGGGCGGTAAAACCTACTCTGGTGGCGTCGCGACGTTAATTATCGAGACTGGCAGTACACCAGCCTTTCACTTCGTCGCGGTTGATAGCTCCACCATTAGATCAAAAATATCCTGGTGTATAGAACTCGTAGATCATTTTTCCGGCTGAAGTACTAGCAATTCCCGCTAACGATGGCAAATAATTGAAAACACTAGTGTTTTTAGAATAAAAATGATTTCATCAACGCAATGTCGCTATTATCAGGTCAGAGAATTTCAGACTAGACTCAAAACCCTCGCCGAGGAGTATCAAATAAAAATAAAAAAATACCGACGAATAATCACCGCAATTGATATGACTATGTACTCGGTGTCAAGCGTTCTCGCTGGCGCCGGAATAATACTCGCATCGGTTACAATGATTGCCCCGGTCGTGGTTCCAATTTGCATTTCTGCGGCGGCTACAATCGGGGGTATATCAACCGGGATAACAAAAAAAATATCATCATGCAGCCAACGTAAACTGCAGGATTACTTAGTTCAATTTCATATTGTATCAACCGCATACTCGCAATTATCCTCGATGATATCGTCGTCACTCGATAATACAATTATATCAGATAGTGAGTTCTCAGCGATGGTCAGTATTTATGATTCCGCGATATCAAAATTAAAGCGACAACAACAGTATAATAACAATGACAACACCGATGGAATTAGAAAACACGAACCCGAAAACCAGAATGATCTCAATAACCTCAACGATATCAGATAGTGAGTTCTCAGTGATGGTCAGTATTTACGATTCCGCGATATCAAAATTAGAAATAAATCATGAGTATAGCAACAATAACAACACCGATGGAATTACTTCAACAAATAGTGGAGAACACGAACCCAGTACAAACAAGCATGATATCAATAACATCAACGAATCCTGAATTCAGTGTGAATTTCCCTAGCCCAGTCCCCGTGAAGGAGATAGCGCTAGCAAAACTACGAGTGTATCACAGTTGGCCTAATATCAGATCGGTAGCATTTGGTGGTCAACAACCGAATAATTCACTGGTGTTCTCGTATAAGAATAAACCCGACGGTACCCCAGACTGGAACGTTGTTTCCATACCAACAGGGTCATACCAAATCGAACAAATCAATAATGAATTGCAACGTAGAATAAAATCCATTACTGGAACAGAATCGAAAATCGCTATAACAGTTCATGAGCCAACGCTATCATCTGCCATTGAAATAAGCACAGAAGGATACGTCGTAGATATCTATCAGAGTTCTATTAGAACCGTACTAGGATGGCCTGAATTACCACCAGGGGGGAAAACCGTTGATTTACCAGAACCACAAAAAAATGATTATATCACCGACAGAATAAAACCTGATAATCCAATAAGGAGTTATAAAGATCACACAACCACTATAGAGTTTTTTGGTATCGGACACCACTCAACTGGAGAAGAGAAGCCAGGGGAGAGAACAGAGGGATATCATTTTGTTAACGAACCTGAAATCATTAAAAATTTCACAGCAATGAATAATGATTTATCGCTGTTGTTAATATCTCTTAAATCCGGCTCTCTCACCCGAGATGAATTTATCAGCGTCGTAGAAACATGCAACAAAATTATCGACGATATGGAAACATTTAATCTGAAAATCATTCAGGATATATTAGATGACGATAATCCCCTATCGAGAATAGAATTTGCAAAACAATATAATTTTCCCGTGGAGGATATTCCGACATTCAAACTACCAGGATATAACGTACCAGAACTAAAAAAACTTCTCAGTGATGCCATCGATTTTGGTTTTAAAATAATTCATGATGCATGGAAAAAAACAGCATCACCGGAAATAAAAATCCTCAAACATAATAATGACCCAGACGGTGGCGACAGACATATCGCTCCGTTCAACGTGAATATTTCATCGGTGATTGCGCTCAATTTAGTATGCGATGTTATCGAAGGAAGCTATCAAATTAATCTCGAACGATCAAATCAAGCTCAGCAGGGATATATTCTTTATTCGTTTGCACCAACAGCTCCTCCAGGATTTTTAATAATCGAGTCTCCGGTTAATCCAGTCTATATGCGATGTCATAATGATTCATTAACCAGAATTAATTTCAAATTCACAGATCAGTCCAATAATCTAATTGATCTACAAGAAGAGGTGTTAGCGATTAGTCTGTTTGTGAAGTCCTAAAAACTGGATCAAATATTCGGTTAAACTCGTAAAAAAATTATTAACCCAGGACTGAAAGTTCTAGCAGCAGAGAGGGTGGATGACAACGACGCTGGCGTAGACGAGGAAGCGTAGGTTGTCGACGCTTTTTTACGATTCGACGCTTTTCTTTGGTTGTTTTGTGCTTGGTTGTCGACGCTTTTGTTCGATTCGACGCTTTCACGCTCGTTGTAGGGTTCACCCTCTCTGCTGCTGCTGCTTTTCTTTCCCCTACCTTTTTCCTCAATCCCATTAAATCAGAAGTGAAGCTGTAATCTTTTTACCATCAGATATCTTCCCTGATAACAGTAATGTTTGGGGATATAAGCCTGCTACCTCCCAAATCCAGCCCTACTTTCCTGTCTATATTACATAGGCAAATAGCAATAACTTGTGCCCATTTCCTTCCTTGCTGCCACCAGGTGTTGCTTTTTATTGTTTCTCTGTCATACAGTCAAAGTCATACAAAAATAACTCAGATGTCAATATTCATCCAGAAATTTGGATTTATATTGTGCATTAATCACTCCTGTAAATGTGATATACAATATTTGTTTCTTCTTCCTGTATTGTTGTGAATTTGTCACTTTTTCAGATTTCATCTATTTAGACCAGATGGTACAACCCACTATCATTGATGCATGTTGTCAGTCATGTTATAGCACACACTGTTAGACCAGATGGTACAACCCACTATCACTGATGCATGTTGTCATTCATGGTATAGCATACACTGTTAGATCAGATGGTACAACCCACTCTCATTGATGTATGTTTTAGCACAATTTTTCACACTCATTTAATATGGGATGTTGTGTTAGTGAATTTTTAACATACTGCATCATTAATTTATGTATTTTTGTGTTATTTCATTGAAACATGTCAACAAAGTTCAATAGATCAAGTAGTTTATGGCCAGGGAAAACACTCATGAATCCTGTATGGCATGTGCTTAATGTACTTCATTCTAACATTGTAGTTTGTATGCCATTTGGTCCAATATATGAAGGAAATAGAAGAGGGTAAAATCTTGTAAGGACAACACAAACATATCAAGTACTCATCGTAAGACTGAATCCCTTACAAGCATGATGGGATTATCTACTGAAAAGGGGGAACAAAATGATGAGGTTTTACAGTAGTTTGCCGTCAGATTATATATGTGTTAACTGGTTCAGTTTGATGATGCATTTGATAAATTCTTGACAAATATTGCCTTTGTATCCCTCTCTTACTTCCAGAGGATTTCTGAGACACTGTGTGGCATTGCCTACCTCCACTTTTAGGCAGCCCATTGAGTGTAGGTCTTCTTCCTACCACCACCCACTTCTACCTGCATGTCAGAGCACGGTGTAAGTCCAGGTGCATGGCGTTTCTGACGGATCAGTTGGATCAATCTTATTTGAAGGTATTGCCATGCCAGCCAGCCAGTCATTCCATCATTCTCAGCTTGGGTAATTTTTACTGTTAAATCTGTCCTTCTAGCCATGTCTTTGGTTCCATCTCTCTACAACCACAGGATCTAGGTGATAGATCTGTTTTTCTCACTAGGCATAAAGCTTCTCCAACACATAATGATGGGGATTTTAGTGATGGATTAGTCCATCCAGCCATGCCTACAGCACAGCCAGTACGAGCCTACTACACCAACTTCTGCATGGCCAGCAACCATGCCATCCATTCTCACAATGAACCAGCCAGCTATACCAGTACAACACATCTGTATGGCAGAACCATCTCATCAAAAGGGAAGTTAGTGTGACAGTGTATAGATACAGCATAATTGTATCATCTATTCCACTTGGGCTGGTGTTTTGTCAGATATGGAGGCAGAACTTGAACAGGACACTACTACATGGTTAGTGTGAAGATATTCCCAGACAACAGCATTATTCAAATCCGAGTATGTAGCTTTGTTAGATAATGATGATGAGACAAGACTCCATTTTTCTGACTGCATCTTCATTCAGCAAAGATCAGGCAGATAATTGACTCTGTGTCTGGAAAAGTCTTTGATCTTGCGAATACTGTGTTTTTCTTTTCAGAAAGTCAATTACCTGCAATGTTTTCATTGTGCATGTATAAAACACTTTGACACCTTCCATACCGAACTCGTGGTTTTAGAAATGAATTTAGTATCACACCTCATATCTGCTCGACCAATATTTTTTATGGCATGGACATTGGATATCAGATTTGGCCTCATTCGCAATATTACGACTTACAGAAAAATTGGCCAATGATCATACAGTGTTCCAGAGTTGCTGAGGTCATCAATAGGGCATCTCATCTTTCCATGACAGTGTACTAGCTGCCACTTTGAATATCAACCTGACATGATGTGACATGTTTCTGCATTCCATGTCACATCATACTCAGGCATTACAGATGATGCTGTTTTGGGGGGACTCGTCATTAGTCTTTGGAGACTTGCAATTAGAAGCATGAGACTCCAAACATTTTTGATAGAGTATTTCTTGACAGCAGTCAGAAGCATAAGACTTCAAACATTCTTGATAGAGTATTACTTTGACTGCAGTCAGAAGCATGAGACTCCGAACATTCTTGATAGAGTATTACTTTGACTGCAGTCAGAAGCATGAGACTCCAAACATTCTTGATAGAGTATTTTTTGACTGCAATCAGAAGCATGAGACTCCAAACATTCTTGATAGAGTATTACTTTGCCTGCAATCAGAAGCATGAGACTCCAAACATTCTTGATAGAGCACTACTTTGACTGTAGTCAGAAGCATGAGACTCCAAACATTCTTGATAGAGTATTTTTTGACTGCAATCAGAAGCATGAGACTCCAAACATTCTTGATAGAGTATTACTTTGACTGTAATCAGAAGCATGAGACTCCAAACATTCTTGATAGAGTATTACTTTGCCTGCAGTCAGAAGCATGAGACTCCAAACATTCTTGATAGAGTATTACTTTGACTGCAGTCAGAAGCATGAGACTCCAAACATTCTTGATAGAGTATTACTTTGACTGCAGTCAGAAGCATGAGACTCCAAACATTCTTGATAGAGTATTACTTTGACTGTAGTCAGAAGCATGAGACTCCAAACATTCTTGATAGAGTATTTTTTGCCTGCAATCAGAAGCATGAGACTCCAAACATTCTTGATAGAGTATTACTTTGCCTGCAATCAGAAGCATGAGACTCCAAACATTCTTGATAGAGTATCACTTTGTAATCAGAAGTATGAGACTCCAAACATTCTTGATAGAGTATTACTTTGCCTGCAATCAGAAGCATGAGACTCCAAACATTCTTGATAGAGTACTACTTTGACTGTAGTCAGAAGCATGAGACTCCAAACATTCTTGATAGAGTATTTTTTGACTGCAATCAGAAGCATGAGACTCCAAACATTCTTGATAGAATATTACTTTGACTGTAGTCAGAAGCATGAGACTCCAAACATTCTTGATATAGTATTTTTTGCCTGCAATCAGAAGCATGAGACTCCAAACATTCTTGATAGAGTATTACTTTGCCTGCAATCAGAAGCATGAGACTCCAAACATTCTTGATAGAGTATCACTTTGTAATCAGAAGTAAGAGACTCCAAACATTCTTGATAGAGTATTACTTTGACTGCAATCAGAAACATGAGACTGGATGAAATAAATTAATAATGAGTTGAGTCATTATAGATTGCATGAATGCAAACCAGTTTAGAAAAGTTTAAAAATGGAGGGTTACAGCTTAGAAGATAAGTTGTTACACGACAAATGATGGGAAATAAGACGGTAGGTCATAATGGTATAGATGAGAATTAAGGAATAAAACCTGTTACATTTAATTTTAGTAAATATTAACATATGAAGATACTGATACCTGTCCAGATAAAAATGTCATTTAAAGTGGGTAAGGGGTCGGCTACTGAATGTTTTAAGAAAGCCTTTCTGTATATCTTTTTTATCCCATCCTAGGTCACCACAATATGGGAGGGAACAACAAATATTCTGTCACTAGATGTATTAAGGGCCATAGCCAAGTCTCAAGGAGAGGTGATGAATGCATTTTACAAAGATGTTCAGCATCACTTAGCAACAGCCATGCAAAAAGATCTTGTAACTGCAGCAGCTAAGGTCAAACAATCTGTAGACAACACTGTATCTTTTATAAGACAGAATACAAACAATCTAGAGATTTCTGCTAGAGATCTTTCCTACAGCTTGAGCAGGATTTACATTGGTAAGTTTAGTTTTTTCAAACTTCATTTAATGTTATGCCAGCAGTGACATTAGTGTCATTAAAGTGAATATTCTGCATTAAATAATATGAAAGCCTGTTATACATGGAGTACAGTGTAGCACAGTAAACATGCAAGACACTGCATTCAGGTCTATCCTGGATTTTTAGTTGACAAGGCCATAAAGCTGAATGAGCAATGAGCATCTGGCTTGTGTCATGTATCAGCAGTTAGTTTTCAGCTTCTCAGAATCCACTGCACTGGTTTGAAGCAACATAGCAGAGAGATTACTGGCATGAAGACTTTGCAAGTTTGTACAATGATACAGATCCATCATCAAATAAAGCCATGTACAATGATACAGATCCATCATCAAATAAAGCCACTGATACTAAAAGAGTAAAACCTTCAAACAGCCTCTCAAAAATGAACTTTACCAAATTTTACAGAATGTATTCTGGCATGAACACCTTTTATTTTTCTATACAAATGATGCTTATCTAGATTCCAATAATCACTATCACAAAAAAGGAAAACTTTAAATGATTTTTTTCCTTCAAAACAGCTGAATAAAAATTAATCAAATTCAACAGAAAACATCAATGTTTAAATATGATCATTGCAAATGCCCAAGCTTGAAATTTTATTATAAGAATTTTGTCTCAAAAGGCATTCAGATGATAAAGATCCAATTCGGCTTTTATTTGTAAGAGTTATTGTCCATTTTCAACTTAAAATGGGCATCCCAGTAGCAGTAGCACAAACATTCACAAATTTTGTTTGATTCAAACATATTCACAGTGAAGTTTCATCTCTACACTAGATTCGATGAATTCAGTTATAATAAGATTTTGCAAAATTATGATCCATGGTTGACTTAAAAGAGGTATCAAATTATTTGTGAGCATTCATGCATTTAGTTTTTTCCTTACTTTAAATTGTGAATCTGCACCTCATCAAGGTCTCACATCAGCTGGTTGAGTAGATTTATTCCAGTTTCTTAAAGAGTTATTGCCCTTGATCAGCTTGAAACAGGGCATCCCAGGTGGTTTACAAACACAGCTGCATTCACACTTTTTGTTTTCAGTTGCAGTGAAACATTAACTCAGTAAGATGTGAAATGAATTTAAGTTGACCTGAGTTTGACCGTTATCAACAGAGTTATGCCCCATGAAAACATTAGGCTAGGCATTCCATTGATATATGAACACTCTAGCCTTCACATTTTCCTTACAAACTTTACTTTAACCAAATTAACTGTGTGGCTTTGTTCTAACAAGGACTCAGATTATTTTGAAAATAATCCGAGTTTTTAAGATATTTTACCATGTTATAGGCTTTGAACACCTCACTGACTTCTGCATACAAACATTTTTATATATTTTGTCTTATGTAGGAGGCTGCCTTACAAAGGTGGTTTTAAAAGCAGGTTTGACTTTTAGTTCACCTTGGGAGGTAATTTACAGAAAGATAACCTAAAAAATTTGTTAAGTAATTACCTGATGTTAGAAAAATTGTACAAGAGTTTTCCAGTGACTGACTTTTAATTAAAGATTTAAAATAGAGGAGTCCTATTTTTAAATAAGTCATGATTTTAAGTTGTTTTATTTTTTTATTTTAGCAGCCTTGATGTTGGAACATGCCAGTGCCCCTACAGCCACATCTCAGGATGTCTATGCTGCACAAAGGTTAGCTTTCATATTCCAGTCATATATTTTATGGCATGTTATTCATGTACAAAAACTGGTGTGTATTTATGTACATTTCTAAACATGCCTATGCACAACATGTGCAGAAATCAAAGGTCATGTATATCAAATTATCTATGCATCATTTGAGAGTTTACATAAAGGAATGACCTATTTTGTACATATTTATTAAGCTCACTCCAAATACATAGGCAAATTTATGATCATGAAAAGTCAGCTGCATTCTTTTAGTATAGTGTTTTTACTGTATATATTGGGCCACGATAAAATAAAAAAAACTATTCCTATCCCAGAAATTATGGTGAAATGTTTTTTCACCTAGGTCATATGTCCCAAGACTTAAGAAATGAAATAAATTTGTATTGCGTTTGTGCATTTGTGCTCCCCCCCACCAAACCACACACACACACACACACACACACACACACACTGCACATTGGAATAAAATTGATAATTAAAATGCTTCTTTTATTACAAAAAGAAACTAATCTTGTGTTGTTATCATTTATTCCATTTTTTTAAAAGATGAGCATTAAAGAATAAAATATCTCCATGAAATCCGTATGTGTAGCATAGGCTTTCATACTGTAGCATGTATTGCTTATGTCCAATAACACATATCATGTTGTTCATTGATGTGAACTTTGAGAAACAAATTGTGTGTGGTTGTGCTCAAAGGTTTGAATATGTTATCCAACTGATCCAACAAAATCGTAAACAAGAGGGAAATAGTCAACCAATATTTTGATGACAGCTGTCATTCTTGCATGACACAGTGTTATGTGTAATTGAATTATATCCAGGTCTACTGTATGACAGTATTTTTATGAATAAAAATCATTAATTGAGTTCTCTTTAGTACAAGTGACAAATTTTTCAATGGAAGGGTTACAAACATTTCATTACTATTTACCAGCAGACATCATTGCTCTGTTGTATTAATTGTAACTACATATGCCAAACACATAGAAGCCCAGGTGGTGAATAAACACAACCTGCAATGAGCAATAAACTCCTTCTTTGAACTGACCGACAGGACATAAAAAACAAAGGTTATTTTTATCACAAAACAAACCGACCTAAGAAGCCAACGCTGGTTAATATTTTGTAAAGGATATAAATACAAGGGTTCTTTTATTGCAAGCCAGCTATGGATTCTTTTTTAGTGAATATATATATATATATATATATATATATATATATATATATATATATATATATATATATATATAAATATATATATATATACAAAAGGCGGCTGAGATATGGTTCCTTTCACCGGGATTGATGGGAATTTTGAAAATAAATTAAACAATGGAACAAATTTTTCAAGCGATGAATATCTGAAGAAAATTTTAAAAATTTGATGAATTAGTGAAGGGCAGAAGAAAAGCAGATGATTTCGCAAACAGAAGGGAAATAATCAACCAATATATTGAAGACAACTGTCATTCATGCATGACATGGTTTTAAGTGAAAAATAACCAAGATTAAATAATGTCCTGGTCAATTGTATGACAGAAATAAAAATCATTATTTGAAAACACATTGAGTGCAAGTGACAATCTTTTTGCTACGTTAGGTTACAGAAGTATGATTACTATTTATCCACAGACATCAATGCTCCTTTGTGTTATAACTACAGATGCCAAGCACATAGAATAAGCACAACTGGCTGCCAGCAGTAAACTCCTTTGAACTTACCGACAGGACATCAAGGACAAAGGTTGATTTTATTACAAAGCAAGCCGACCTTTGAAGCTAACATTGGACACTCTAATGCCTTTTTTTTAAAAAAGGATATCAATAAAAAGTTATTTTATTGCAATCACTAATGATGACATATCCAATTGGACGATGCATGCTAAATATACTTCATCACTATATTTTGTTGATTTTGATCTCTGTTGAAGATAGTGATGAAACTGAAATACTAGAAAATGATCATCAGACAATGGAACAGAAGGGAAGTTAGTTTATGGCATCAGTAGAGGCAATCTGTAGGATATTGTCTTCTTGGCAATGCATTTCTCTAACATAATCAATTTACCAACAAGGTCAATGTCTTGGTAGATATAGATGTTGATAACAACATTTCATCAATCTGAATCTTGCTACAATTGTTCAAAATTGCATAAATTACAGGGCATCTCTTATAGCATTCCTGATCCCTGTAATGCAAATTGCATAATAATAATAATAATAATAATAATAATAATAATATCAATAATGAGGACTTTGTATAGTGCCTAATATTTAGAAATTCTAAGTGTTTTACAACGTTTATAATGATATGACTATAAAAAACAAAAACAGACACCATGAAATTAGAAAACAAAAAAATGCTGAGAATATTTAAGGTATGAAACATTGTTAGGTCTTTATGTTTATTCTTGCAGTCGAAAAATATACGATTGTCAGAAGGGGAGCTTAAGTGTCTTGCTGGTGTGTACACATGGCGGAGGTCAGATAGGTATGCTGGACTTGAGTTCATCAGTGAAACATAGTACAGAGAACAAATTTTGTGTTTAATTCTGGATAGAATGGATAGTCAGTGTGTAGGGTACAGAGCAGCGAAGAGGTGTGCTCTGATCATGGTACTCTAAAGATGATCTGAGCAGCTGTGTTTTGAAATTACAGGGCATCTCTTGGAGCATTTCTGATCCCAGTAATGCAGAAGCTTATTATGGTGAGTGAGCTACATGCAAGCTTCTCGCCCCACTAGTGAAAATTCATGTTCAGAGAAAATTTTCTCCCCACACACTTGGTCCAAATGTTGATGAATGAAACAGACAAATCTTGAATGACATGTCAAAGTTTAGCAGGAATGTTGTGTCAGCTTCCAACCTACTTAACACATCTGGTGATTTTTTTTCCAGCCAAAAAATCCACTAACAGTCATTACTGTTTTTCTTTACACTTCTCTTCAGTTCTCATCCTTAGATGTGGGAATTCAATCCCCGGCTGAATCATACCAAAGACTTACAAATTGGTACTAACAGCTACCTTGCTTGGTACTCAGCATTAAGAGGTTAGTGTTAGGACTGGTCAGACTGGTGTCAGGATAATGTGACTGGGTGGGACATCATCCTACATGTCTGCTGCATGATGTCCCAGTGCTGGACATCACTATAAACTACCACTCTGTCATGGCAATATGACTGAACTTTTTTCTAAAGCTGTGATAACAAATCCAGTCACACACACATACACACACAAATCATGGTGAGACACTAATCAAGTGTGGAATCCAGCAGGGGTCTCCTGTGTGTATGCGTAAAAACAAATTGTCTCTCATTGTGCCAAACTATGAGTCTAGCAATCATGCTCCTACTGGGTGATACAGGTACAGGTAAGACGTTCTGTATTTCCTCCTCTTACCTGGTTCCCTAATGTAAAATGATCAGAACATTTATTTGATGGAAAAGGTAAATTTTCTAGTAAATTATATGTCTCAAAAAATACTTAACTGATCACATTCCACCCTTCCTGCAAGACAAGCAATCTTTAGGATGTTGCACAAAGAAAAAAAACCTGGTTGATAGAGAATTACAGTGAACAGAACTGTAACTATCTTGTGCTATATCCCAATTTTTTTTTACATGGATGCTGGGCAGGATTTTTTGGCTGCATTTTATGTGTCGGATGTCAGCTTTTGCACTAACACAATCTCTCAAATAGACAGATTTGACTGTGCATAAACAAAGTTGTGAGACCAATAATTGTATGCATTTTATGATTTATATATGTGTAGTTGTAATGGCACATATACAGTCCAGACTATATAGTTCCAATAAGGCTTGGTACTAAATGACCAAAAGTCCTTGCTAAAAATCTTTTGAAAGTTGTATATACTTAAGTTTTTTTAAGTGCACATATGTTAATAAATAATTCAAATGTCACAAAATAATTATTTTGAAAGCTATTTTAGTTTTCAATACTATATCATACCCATATATAAAATTAACCATCCAAATGCATAGACCCATCCAGAAGTAATTACAGTAGCATTAAGGCATATGTAAGCTTCTTTCATCCTGTTGAAATGCATTTTTTTGCAAAATGTGTCTATAATAGCCAGTTTCCTTTTTAATTTGATACATAATTTCTTGCCAATTTATTAATTTCAAAGAGTTTTTGCAGTCAGTTCTGTTCACACTGAAGTGATTTTACTCTTAAAGGATTTTGACACACACACCAAAACAAGAAAATAAATCAGTTTTTGAGAAGCTTAGTAAAGAAAAATCCAGTCACAAGACCCATGGCAAAAAATGTACTCATCATTTCTTGTGATCAATTGAGATTGAGAAAATGAATTGTATTCGGCATTACAAGCAAATGAAGAAATATTCCAGAAAACAAATTTAGACCAGTTTATTTTCATGAAAGACATGCACATGGAAAGCATCGGTGATGAAGGTAATATCTGACACGTGGAGGCTAACAAGTGGGTCTTTACTTGCCCTGGAATTTCAGTTTCCAATACTGAATATAAGTAATATGACTTATACACACTGAACCAAATCCCTAAACTTTAGAATTACATGTTCCCATGGTCTTCAGAAATCCATTTTGATTGAAGCAAAAGTTAAATGGAACTAAAGTTTTTGGGTGGATAAGTAAAACTTCATGTTATACCTGAATTCATGAACTGGAACTACACACAAATAATTGCCAATGAAAATGGCCCTTAGCAGCAGAGGGGGCGAGCCGGACAACATTTTTAAACAAGTTTTCAATGAAATCAGGCTTAAAACAATGAAATCAGGCAAAAAAAATTAAAAAAATCAATGAAATCAGGCAAAAAAAAATCAATGAAATCAGGCAAAAAATAATAATAAAAAAATCAATGAAATCAATGAAATCAAAAAAATGACTAAGCCTCCATTCGATTTTCAACCGAATATTTGATCCAATCTGGTCTTAGGGTCATAGGACGAAAATCACTACGACTTTACAAACAGACTTATTTGTAAAACCTCATCTTGTAGATCAATCAGATTATTAGACTGGTCAGTGAGTTTGAAATTAATTCTGGTTAATGAATTATTATGACATCGCATATAGACTGGATTCACCGGGGACTCAATTATTAAAAATCCTGGAGGGGCTGTTGGTGCAAATGAATACAAAATATACCCCTGCTGAGCTTGATTTGATCGTTCTAAATTTATTTGATAACTTCCCTCAATAACATCGCATACTAAATTGAGCGCAATCACCGATGAAATATTCACGTTGAACGGAGCGATATGCCTGCCACCGCCATCTGGGTCATTATTGTGTTTGAGGATTTTTATTTCCGGTGATGATGTTTTTTTCCACGTATCATGAATTATTTTAAAACCAACATCGATGGCATCATTGAGAAGTTTTTTTAGTTCTGGTACGTTATATCCTGGTAGTTTGAATGTCGGAATATCTTCAACGCGGATTTTATCATCTGATGCAAATATTGTTCTCGATAGGGGATTATCGTCATCTAATATAACTCGAATAATTTGTGAATTTAATTTTTCCATATCGTCGATAATTTTATTGCATGTTTCTACGACGCTGATAAATTCATCTCGGGTAAGAGAGCCGGTTTTAAGAGGTATTAACAACAGTGAAAAATCATTATTCATTGCTGTGATATTTTTAACGATTTTAGGTTTGTCAACAAAATAATGTCCCTCTATTTCATCCCCTTCCTTCTCTTCCCCAGTTGGGTAGTATCCGAGACCAAAAAAATCTAAGGGTATACTGTACTCTTTATAACTTTTTACTGGATTATAAGGTGCTATCACGTCGGTGATATAATCAGTTTTTTGTGGTTCTGGTAAATTAACGGTTTTTCCCCCGGATGGGATTTCAGGCCATCCTAGTACGGTTCTAATAGAACTTTGATAGATATCTACGACGTAACCCTCTGTGCTTATTTCAATGGCAGATGATAGTGTTGGCTCATGAACTGTTATAGCTATTTTTGATTCTTTTCCAGTAATCGATTTTATTCTACGCGCGAATTCATTATTGATTTGTTCAATTTGGTATGATCCAGTTGGTATGGAAACAACGTTCCAGTCTGGGGTACCGTCGTCTGTATTCTTATTTGCAAATACCAGTGAATTATTGGGTTGTTGGCCACCAAATGATTTTGACCTAATATTAGGCCAACTGTGATACACTCGTAATTTTGCTAGCGCTATCTCCTTCACTGGGACTGGAGAGGGGAAATTCACACTGAATTCTGGATTCGTTGAGGTTATTGATATCATGCTGGTTTGTACTGGGTTTGTGTTCTCCACTATTTGCTGAAGTAATTCCATCTGTGTTGTCATTGTTATTATACTCATGATGTATTTCTAATTTTGATACTGCGGAATCATAGACACATACCATCACTGAGAACTCACTATCTGATATCGTTGAGGTTATTGAGATCATTCTGGTTTTCGGGTTTGTGTTCTCCAATTCCATCGGTGTTGTCATTGTTATTATACTCATGTTTTTGTATTTCTAATTTTGACATCGCAGAATCATATATATCTACCATCGCTGAAAACTCGAGAGATGACGATATCAATGAGGATAATTGCGAGCATGCAGTGGACACAACATGAAATTGAATTATGTAGTCTTGTAGTTTCCGTTGGCTGCATGATGATAATTTTTTTGTGATTATTGAAATAATTCCCGCGATTGTTGTTGCCGCAGAAATGCAAATTGGAACAGCTATCGGGGCCATCATTGTCACTGAAGACAGTATAATACCAGCTCCGGTGATTACACCACTCACTGAATACACGGTAACATCAATTGCGGTAATTCTCCTGCGATATTTTTTAATTTTCATTGCATACTCCTCAGACAGGGTTTTGAGTCTAGTTTGAAATTCTCTGACCTGATCATAACGATATTGCGATGATGAAATCATTTTTTATTTTAAAAACGCTAGCGTTTTCAATTGTGAAATCCGAAGGATTTTCCTTTCAATTTTCAACTTAAATCCGCTACGAATTCCACATACCACGTTGTTGAAACCCTAACCAAATTTTTATCAGTAGATGTGATTGTGAACTTTTCAGTTGTATCCTTGTCGATGATCGTTGAAATCGTATTATTGACCCCGGATGAACTGGACGATGAAATATTAAATTGAGTCAATGGTGTCACTAGAGTTAATCGATAAATACCCTTAACGGTTGCAGTGATATCTAATTTGTTGTTTGTAGGTGTCCACGCAAATGATCCGTGTTGGATAGTGTATACTACGTTGTTGGTTTTCTCATGAGGAATTTTTGTTTTTTCAATGATTGTTATCATCCTCGAAAAATCATTTTTGATGGCCTCGGTGAAGATTTTCGTCTCATCGATGGATTTTTTAATATCAGGGAGTTTTATTTCAATTTTATCGAATGTAGTTCCAATAAATTTATCAATGATATTTCTATGAAATGAGGTAAACTGTTTTATGTGTTCTTCGGTTTTAGATTGAAGTGTTGCTAGTTCCAACGCAGAATCGTTGAGAGTTTTAAATCAATCTGTAATCGTCGAAAAAAGTACACCCGGTTTGAGTTTACCCTGATCCGAAAATAACGTGATAGTATCCTCGATTGCGTGTCGTTGTTTAACTAAAATATCATCCAACGATACATTACTGGTTTTCAATTTACCCTGTTTGTCCTGAAATACAACTATTTCATTCGGGTCAACACTTGTTAAATTTAACGTCTCAGCGATTTCATCTTTAATTTTTTTTTTTATATCACCGGTTGCAGTGTCATCGGGTTTGGGTTTCAGAGGTCTTCCCCAAATATCAATCATGTTATTGTAAAACTCTTTCTCTTTAAAATCGTTTTGATTTCCAGCGACTACTAGTGTATTCATTTACGACAATAGGAGGTGGTTTTCTAGATGCTGAAATAGCGTTAAGGACATTTAATACTTCGCTGCCGCATATTGGTGGGTCATTGATTTGTTGTGTTGGTAGCGTAGAATACCAAGTCTTCATTGGAAAATTTTTTATATAACGCATAAACTCTTTTGGCGGGGCTAATCCATATGAATCAAAATAGACAATCCCACGTGGATCAATAGCGTATGCAACCCAGTGAGTTCCAGGTCCGGTGCTGTTATCGAGATTAATAATACCTGTTTCAGTTTTGTTTGGTTGATGTGGTAATTGATCTTTTATAAAAACACCTCTGAAATTTTTAATCGCTAGTTTTTTAGCAGCATCCATTAAATCAAAATTGGACATTGGAACCATCAAAGATTCCTCAATTAATAAACTGTTCCTGGTAGTCTTAGACCCCTTCCGCTGTACCATGAATACGGGGTTCCTGGTAGTCTCAGACCTTTTCCGCTGTACCATGAATACGGGGTTCCTGGTAGTCTTAGACCCTTTCCCTTTTTTTTATATCCTTGTCCAGTTGCCTTTTTTAGTGCCATTCCTGCTGCAGTACCAACGGCTCCTAACGCCGCTGCTTTAGCCACTGCTGGGGCTGCTGCTGCAATCAATGCTGGTATTGCAGCTAGCAATGGAAATATACCGCCTGTTTTAATCATATTTTTGATAGCAGCCGCAGAAAGAGTAATCTGGACACCTTTTTTTGCTACAAGTGCATCATTGAAATGTTTTACTTGACGAGTTGTCAGCGATAATTTATTTGCACCACCAGTCATTTGATTGGGTTTCAACGTGATTGTGGTTCCACATTTTTTAGCCGATTCTGATTGCAATTTTTTGATTTGACCAGGAGTTAACGCAACACTAATAACACTATATGACATTATACATAATAGATTGATTCTAAATCGTTTACAATTTCAATGAAAAATCGAGAAAATCAATCAAAGATTTTCTACTGGGGCATCTACCACTCTCATTCTTCCTCCAACTCCTTCTAACAACATTGATTTATCACTAAGAATGACAGCAACCGCTCTATAATTAGCAATACCACCAGGACGGGTTACACGGGCTCTAAAGTGTATATCAACAACAGATTGTCTCATCAAATCAAGATGTTCCAATGAAAAGTAATAAATCGGATAGAGGCTTTTGAAATCCAATTGTGATATTTGCAAACCAGTATCCACATTTAGATCACGTGCCATAAATGACAACAGGTTATGATAGACACGTGCAATATGGTTGTGAGTGTAATCAAGTTGTACATCTTCAGATGGTTCCTGTTGTCCGTTTATTCTCAGTGAGACCTCTCTAACACCTAACTGATCAAATATCATATGACTTCATTGTTGATTACCAACTCGTGCATTATTCTGTAATGCCACAAATATATGACGTGGAGCTGAAACACCTTGTTTTGATGCCAGATGCCAAGTAAATATATCATCAACATTATCTAGTTTAATATCAGTGGTCACTGATAACCAACTCAATAACGACTTTCCTCCTTGGTCCATAAATGATAACAATTTTTCTTCTGCGGTAATTGATGGAGTTAACACTGGCATCCATAATGCTAGTTTTGTTAAAATGACTTTACCATCAGCAACACCAGCATCATGCCATATTGCATCATTATCAGTACCCTTTCGTACAAGCGCTACTGTGTGTTTAGCTCCATAAATAACTTTTCAGACGTTTCTACAGAATCCGAATATATGATGCAGTGGAATTGCACATGAAAACTGTCGACGCTGTCCTTGCAACGTTGATACACGTGTTGCAAACCCTAGGTTGTAGTTAGTAATATTATTTATGACATCAAAATCACCAGCTGGTCTTGTATATCCGGCTGGTGCTGGATTAACTGAAGAAGCATGTGTTGCCTTGACTCTAGAATACTGGTTGTGTTCAGGGTGATCAGTAATATCCTTAGAAAACATCATAGATGGACCCGCTGATCTTGTATAATCATCAGAATATCTCGCTAACCCTATGATTGTTGTGGCCATATCAACATCACGATCAATGGATTCAATTTCCTTTCCATCAATGAGATATTTAGCGCTTTCAAATAACGCCATGATACCGTTATTGACAAAGCCAACTTTGATAGTTGGGCTAATGTCATATGGAGGATCATTATGAGCAGCATCATTTGTTACAAGTTCTCCATCGATTTCGATAAATGCTTCACACGGCAAAAAGTATTTACTGGTATCATGAACTTGAAGTTCAATTCGCGATCGGAGATCGGGTTGTATTGCATGATAAGAATAAAATTGAAAATCGCGTATGGAATCATTCTTGCCAACTGGGGCATCCATATCAAACGCTGGATCAGGTGACCTTTTGAACATTTTATTCTATTTATCAGAGTCTAAATCGTGAAATCATAAAAAGATTTTCATCGTGAAAAACGCTAGCGTTTTCGTCGTGGTTTTTTAAAGCCACTTCCCGCTATCATGTTTGCTATCATGTTATTTTGGTCACTTGGAGTCACCAATGATGCTAGTTTTTCATCTACTGCGTTATTTATTATTTTACTAACACTTGCAGGCATTTCTGCTGTAGATGGCAATGGTACCGGTTTCTTTTTTCGTCTCACTAATGATGTTATTTTATTCTTCGCGGCTGAAAACGCTTTTCCGGTAAGATCTCCAACAGCACCAATACCCTTATCACGAATAACATCAATGGCTTTCATTGATAATTGTTTAGCTAACGGCATCACTTTTGGAGCCATTCTTGCAAATAACCCAGCAATGGTATTACCTAAACCATCTCCGTAGTATGCTCTATAAACAGGCAATCGTGAATTAACTACATAGACGAGGGTTGGTTTATCATGATTGTAGTGTATGATCATTATTATAAAAACACTAGTGTTTTCAATTGTTATTTATCTAATCAGTGATTTTTCAATTCAGTCACTGTGATACCCATTTGCTAACTCGTCAATGAAATCTCGATATGTTTTGATATCCATGATACCACCTTGAAATAACTGTCTACAGATATCAGCTGCTTCATTAATTATTTCCGGAGAGTTATTTCCGGCTCGTTTCCCTCCGATGAGAACTTCTAACTGTGATCACTGAGAATGTTACCAGGACAAGTAACGCTAGTGTTTTCAACTATGCCGCTGCCTAAATACCCATCTCCAGTTGACTCCTCTTTACCAAAAAATCCAGTTGGATACTCTACTTTACTCAATACTTTGTCTTTAAAACTCTCAAAATCATTGCGGTTACTTTCTGTGATTCTAAATCTACCACGGTTTGCCAGGTATACTTTTTTTATCCAATTCTCGTCGTTTTTTATATACTCTTTATACCCTTTGTTTACAGCTATTTCTCTTTTATCGAGTGAAAAATTCCGCGCGATAAAGTTAATTAAATCATTGTCATCTTTAAAATTTTTAATTATGCTGTATGCATAGTATGTAAATATACTTTGCGGTGAATACATGTTTTCTATAGTAACGTCTTCTTCCTCTTCTTGTTTTCTTGCAGTGGCACCTAGTTCTTCTAGTACTTGCTCTTTTTTTTGTTGTTGCCGTGAAGTAGCTACTATATCTACTGGAAGTGTTTCTAAAGACTTTTTTGTTTGTTTAGTTCTTTTTGCTATTTTTTCTAACACAGGGAGAAAAGTCTCTTCTTGTTTTTTTCCTTGTTCAGAGATTGTTGACACTATCTGTTTCGTTGTTGTAGTTATTGGTTTAAACAACTCTTCAGATCCCTCAGCAAAATCAGTCTGAAGACTCTGTCGTTGTTGCAGTTTATTTCTTACAGAGTCACGAATTGGTACAAATCTCTTAATTGCATCTAATCGTTCACGAGCCAATCAGGTCGTTAATGCTTCATGGACCATTATTTGAAATCGCAAACCATTTTTCAATTGCAAAACAATTTTCCCCATCGATGATTCCACCCTAACGGTCCAATATTTTATTGCTGTGAAATATTTTTATTTTTATTGCTGTGAAATATTTTTATTTTTATTGCTGTGAAATATTTTTATTTTTTATTCACTGATTTCACTGATTTTTTGAAAGTTTTGGTGGTTTTTCACTGATTTTTTGACAGTTTTGGTGGTTATTCTCAAAGAAATTTTACGGTCAAGTAGTCGATTTTGCATGGGATTTTCCGTAGAGAAAAGCAGTTAGGATTGATTTTCATCGATTTTGAGCCAATTTTTGATGATTTTCAGTCATTTTTGATGATTTTTAGTCATTTTTTGATGATTTTTATCAAAAAACCACGTATGGTCAAGTAGTCGATTTTGCATGGGATTTTCCGTAAAGCAAAGCTGTTAGGATTGATTTTGATGGTTTTTCAGTTGAGTGGTCGATTTTCCATAAAGACATGATTGTTGCAACAGAATCTAGTGCCATTGAAATATTTTTACTACTGAAATAATTTTATTTGTAGTGCCTCTGAAATATTTTTACTTTTTTGCCTGTTTATCTCTGATTTCACTGATTTTGTGTTATTTTTGTACCATTTTGTACCATTTTGATGGTTTTTTCAGTTGAGATTTTACGGTCAAGTAGTCGATTTTGCATGGGATTTTCCGTAGAGAAAAGCTGTTAAGATTGATTTTCATCATTTTTTTAGCTATTTTTCATCAATTTTTGCCTGTTTTCAGCGACTTTTGGTCATTTTTCATCGATTTTTATCAAAAAACCACGTAGGGTCAAGTAGTCGATTTTGCATGGGATTTTCCGTAGAGAAAAGCTGTTAGAATTTTATTCAGTGTGAAATAGTTTTTATTCACTGATTTTGATAATTTCAATCAAAATATGAAAATCCCATTGAGATTTTACGGTCACAATAAAAAATGATAAGGGTCGGGCAATCAATTTTCTTGAATTAATGCTCGTAGGTTTCTAATTTTAGAGTTGACTTCTTTTTTCAATTCGTATTCGTTACCTAATTCTTTTCGTATCCCCTCTACGATAGTATACAACGGAACGAACACACTGATGTCACTGGAAAATGAAAGAGAGTCTCTAATAGAATTCTGAATTCTTTTGATGAGTGCATATTTCTTTGGTAGCATATATTTATTGTTGTTAACTCCGTATTCTATATCCTGAAAATCAGACACAATTTGATCAGGATTTAACCCATCTGATAGTTTGATATCCTGATTTTTCAATTTTGCTATTTCAACTATGATGCTATTCATGTTTTCAGAATTCATTATTCTATAACATGACATATCTCTAATTGAAAAATATGACGCATTAGACATAACTAAATTGAACTTTTTGCCCGCGATTTTTTGAAATAGCCGATCGATAAATCCCCTCTGCAACGAATCGTACTGAGGCTCTACAAATATAGAAATGCCTACCGGCTTCATATAATGATTGAAATATTTTCTCTTCGTTAGTTGTTGTATTCAAAGATTTTACTGGTTTCGCTTTTTTTGAACAAGTGCCAGTCCTTCCAGATGAATTATTCTCACTCTGTGTAACAGCTCGTAAATTATCTAAAGAATTGTTCTTCGGATTAGAATCGATATGATCAATAACAAAATCATCCTCGATCAATCCATTGAAACATTCAAATATGAAACGATGATTGAGATATTTCTTCTTTCCAGCGCCAAACATCAAGTACCCGTGATTATTCACAACACCAACTGATTTCTTCAGTCTACGGTTTCTTACAACACCATCACTAGATGCTTCATAATTTGTAATCAAGGGATGCTGTCTGAATTCTTGGTTCATTCGTATACATAATACTATTGTTTGTCTAATTCATTGTTTGGTTCAATAATGAACCTTTCAATGTAGTCTTGAGGGGTTCTTATGATTTTGTCAAGGACGTTGTCAGTGTCAGGGTCAAAATTTCTGATTGATTGTCCATTTTTTATTCTTTCATCATAATAACGCTTCAATTCCCTGTATCGCTTACCACCGCAATTTAGACATAATCGTGATTTTCCCCTGACCCCAACCCCACATCGAATACAAGGTAACGGACCAAGGCTTCCACGACGAAAGCTTTGCATATGATACCCACAGAACTCATTTCTGCATGATTTGTTACACGGGATTACTGATCCAATCATAAGCCATTTGCAGTGATTCATTATACATAAATCTTTCATTTAAATGCTTGTTTTAATTATAGCATGATGGAGTTCAAGAGATTGACTTCGAAAAATGCTAAATTCAATGCTGATAAGGAGTTTAAGAGATTATTGAAAATTAACCCTAAATTTAATATCGATAAACCCAAAAAACGTCCAATAGACGGAAACATGAAGGAGTTTAAGAGATTATTGAAAATTAATATCGATAAACCCAAAAAACGTTCAAGAGACGGAAACAAACGTCCAAGAGACGGAAACATGAAAGAGTTTAAGAGATTATTGAAAATTAATATCGATAGACCCAAAAAACGTAACAAATGTCCAAGAGACGGAAACATGAAAGAGTTTAAGAGATTATTGAAAATTAATCCTAAATTTAATATCGATAAACCCAAAAAACGTGTAGTAGACAGAAATATGAGGGAGTTTAAGAGATTATTGAAAATTAATCCTAAATTTAATCGCGATTGACCCAAAAAACGTAACAAGAAATTACCTTGGAAGGATGCTCAATTCAATCTTGATATAGTTTCTAATACACCCAAGAATAAAATTCTTGATAAACCCATCAGAGACTGTTTTAATGAATTCAAGCGTGATGGAGCATCTTATTGTTGGTCAACATTTCGAATTGATGGTGTTGACGCTACCATGAATGATGAAAAAGCAGCAGTGATAATTTCACGTCTTGGGGAAAAAAGTCATTTTTTCTGAATAAAATTCCTTATCCGTGAGGATGGAAAATGGATTATTAGGGATAAATTTGAACCTATCTTGAAGGGCAAAAAAACTATCACCGTGAATCAGGATTCCAAACCAGGAATTTTGACCGGAATTGACAAACCCTACTACGAAAGATCTTACCCTGTCACAGCAGTTGTTTACGGGATCTATCCGCTCAATGAAAAACCTGATATTGCAAAACTAGCACCCATGAAATATTCGACAGGGCTCAATTGTGTAGCAGAACGAATAATAGAACACTTCACAAATGCGTCCCGGGGAAATAAACTAACTGATCTAAGACGAAAAAAAATAACCGAGTGGGAATTAACGGTAAAAGAGCATGGGGCAACAATTCAGGATATAATTAAATTAGAAACATCATTGAGATTTCCAATATCGGTAAGAACAATCACCGGTGAAGTATTAAAAGAACCGAAATATCAATCAAAAAAAGGAAACCCAATTGAAATTATTGATCATAACGAACACGCGTGGTCATCTGCAGTAACAATATTCCCACGGGATAGAACCGTAAAATATCTATCCCAAACCGAAGAGTTTTTTTCAGAGCAGAAATTATTTGATGCTATTTACCATTTGAGTAAAAACGATCCTGTGTCAATGTGGCTATTTCATAGTACTTCAGACGAAGAATGCAAATTTGATCAGTTTGTAAGGCCCAACGGAGAATTGTACCGTACTGAAGAACTGCATAATCAAATGAAACAACTAGCTAGTGAGTTTTCTGGGGAGGGGGAAGACAACGATCAATTATTAGCAAACTGTTTTACAGTACCATCAATTGCAGCACATTTTGCTAGAAAGAAAAACGCGTGGAAACCAACACGAAGTGAGTTTTTATCAGATGTCAAATTGTCTTGTCTTGAATACAGCCATGGAGGATTATGGAATACAAAATACGACCCTGATACCGTTATTTCAGTTGATATGATTGCATGTTATCCAGGAAGTTTTCTTGGGTATGGAGAATGCGAGAAATATTTTAAACGATTTGGACACCCCACACACGAAATGACCCGTGTTGCTATTAATGGACCACTGCCTGATTTTGATTTAACCGGATTCGCTTGTGTAGTATCATTTGAAATGGCTACAGGACTTCATCCGTGTAGTTATCTTTGGATTGGTAAACACATGTCTGAAAAACACTGGATGCCAATAGTGTTATTACGGTATATGCTTGATTGTAAGATGTTAAAATCATTAATTGTCAGTGAAGCAATTATATCCTATCGAGCACAGAAATCAGTCTGGTTACCACAACCTGATTTAGAAAAAATAATTAGCGAAGAGCGAAAACTGTTTCCTGATTTTAATGAACAACAAATCAAGGATTGGTCCAAACAGTTATTTGAAATCAGAAACAATGAAGCAAAAAATCTTGGACGAAGAATAATCGGTAAATTTACCCAAGGTGGCAAATACGACAATACGAGATATTCTTCACGATTGATTATAGACAATGCTGAATACGATTTTGTAATCGCGGATTTAACGAATAGGGGCCTATATGTCAATCGTAAGGACGCATTTATGTCCGATGGAACCAAATTGGGTACAATTGTTACTTACAATGATGGATACAATCCGCAGTACACACATTTGAGAGCTTCTATACTTGGTTATGCTTCTATTAATCTGTTTTCAATGATAAATAGATTTCCTGACACCGCAGTTAGAGTTGCCACTGATTCATTTTACATAAATAGCAAAATGGCTGATTTTAAGGCTACTGGCAACGAGAATTGGGGGTCATGGAGAATTAAGAAGGAAATGCTTCATGATTATATTCAATCAGCAGATGTTACAATTGAAAATAATTATTTAGAAAGCAATCAGTGTTCAGAATTTTCTAGTGCACCACCGATTTCTGATCCAATATGCCGGTATAAAACAGTTTATTTAAACGGTTGTGGTGGGTCAGGAAAAACAACCCGGGCAATTGAGTTATTTCGTGTTTCCAATCCAAATATGATTGTACTAACACCGACTCACAGACTTGCAAGAGAAATGATACAGAGAGGGGTAAATGCCTGTACCTATCACAGCTTTTTCCAATGGAAGGGAGATAAATGGACTCCTGAGCGTATGGGAGAGAAATTTATTCCTGAAATCATGATTTGGGATGAAATAGACACAGTGTCAGAAGATGTATTAAAAATATTTCTTGAGTGGTTGTTATTAAAAAATACAAAAGTCGTCATGTGCGGTGATCACGGCCAACCACCACCATTTGTCGGTGCATCCCCACATGAATGGCTAAAGGGTTTTGTAGACTATTATGAAGAAATTGATACCGATCATAGATCACTTGATGAAAAATTAAAAGAATTTAAGAAATTAATTAGATTACAACCGGATAGAATCCAGTGTGAAATAGCCCGTGAAATAATTTCGGAAACTCCAATGAATGATTTCTGGGAAATGTGGAGACCAAATGATTTGATCATTGCAAGTAGAAAAATAGTCAGGGACACACTTCAGATGAAATTATTTGAATTGCATAAACAAAAATTTGCAACGCTTCCAGTGCCTCTTTGTTATAGGCCATCGGATACACGAAAACAGAACATTGAAGTTGATATTCCAGGACAAAGTGAAAAACAGAATTTAGTATTAAATGATATTGTGCTGGTTGATATCAATGTCGTTGAAGATGCATTGCGTGCTAATAAATCCCCATGGACGCTAGGATACGCAGCGACGATACATTCTTCACAGGGATTGACTATATCGGATACAATTGTTTGGATGGTAGATAATCGCATAGAATGGTCGAATTTAGTCTATCTTTCAGTATCCAGAGTACGAAAAATAAATCAACTTCGAAGAATTGTTTTCGATGATAATGACACCACAATAGATGATATTGATATTAAAATGATTGATAAAAAACTCTCCGGTTACAAACAACAGGACAAAAAAAAACGAGAATTTGACATTGATGCTGAATTAATAATCACTTTAAAGAAACAACAGAATAATCACTGCGCAAGTTGCAATTGTATAATGCGTTGGCAGTATTCGGATAAGGATCCTCGCCAATTCACCGTTGACAGAAAAAATAACAATCTCGGTCATGTCAGAAATAATGTGATGTTGACTTGTCTTGAGTGCAATAGACGCAAGGGTGCTAGTTAAGACCATGCGGTGGCAATTGAGTATCCTCGGGTATTATTTGTAATTGTTGTCTAGTAAAAACCCGCTGAGGGGCAGTTGAATCCAGTTTATAGACTGGAGGTCTACCCGTAGATCGTGTTATACTAGATATCTTGTGTGTAGTAACACTCCAAATAGGATCAGTAGCCCTTTTTCTGCCACCCTCAAGCTCTCCTGGTTCATATAAATACCTCACAATGACATTACTACCAAGAATTGGTTCTTTGAAATCTTTTTGTGGTTTTTCAGGTATTGACTTCTTTTTAATCGCATTGATAGGTTTCATGTTGATTGTTCTAGTAATCTCGTTATTCAGTGCAGTAATCACAGCTGGTAACCTTTTAACCCATTCACGGGATCTTTTTTCTTGGATGAATTCTTTTGCGTATTGATATCCAAATAACCGCTCAGCAAGGGTTTTATTAAACCGTTCAACAATTGCCTGATCACGATGCAGTGCAGTATGCCCCCGTCTGATAGTGACATTGTGATTTTTCATCGTTGTTAAAACAGCACCCTGAAATTCCTTGCCAGGATCAATTTGTAATAGATTTGGCCAGTGCAGAGGACCTCATCGATAAATCTTTTAAAATGCAGAAGCCACTTCAGGTGATGATTTTGTTTTTAACGGTTCTGCTTCTTTGTATCGACGTGCAATATCAACTACGGTTAATGCGTATTTGTAACCATGGTCATGTGGCAAAAATAATAGATCAGCCTGATGAACTTCATTGGGTCCGGTTACATCAAAATGCGAGACATTAATTTGTTTAGGCGGTGGTAAGTAAATTTGCCATAGTGCCTGTTTGGATAACCAATGAGCGGCAGTGGTTTTTTTCACTTTTGCAGCGCTAGCGAGTTTATGGATTGCTGATTTACCCCTCCTGTATCCTTTTGGAGAATAATAAATAGATTCCATGTTGTTATTAATTACCAGCACCTAACATCAATTTACTTTTCATAGCCAATTTTTCTTTGAAGGATTTATCAGGAATAGCATTTAACGCATGAATTAATTTCACATCTGCTAGATGCCTGTGCTGCAAATTGCTGCTTTTATAAGCAACATCATGAAGGTGACAGGCCTTATCAATAGTGTTTATTGGTTCCTCACCGGGTCGGGGCTGATTTTGATCACTGAGTCTGATATCAAGTCTTGTTCCCGGTCCACAATAACTATACCCTGGAAGGTGTTTTTCTCCGGGGTATTTTGCCCATGGGGTTCCAGGGAGTTTTGCTAATTTGGCAGCGATATCACCTCCTCGTTTTTTTTTAAAGGTTCCTTGGGTTTAGAAACAAATCTAAATTTCTTTGTACTACATTGTACGCATTTACCAGAAAGCGCTGATCAGTTATTTTTTGTTGTAATCGTCGTCAAGTCATCTGTGCCAGTACGTTTTTTACACTTCACACAATATAGATCCATAATTTATGTACAGAGATATGAATATAATTGATTTTTCAGCAACTAAAACAAGAGAACCAGTTAAGCATCATGCAGCGCTACCAAACTCTATCCGCACAATTATAATCAGGCCATCTGGATCCGGCAAGACGCAATTGCTGCTCAATTTAATAATGAGATGGATGAAGTGGGATAAGTTGTATTTAATTGCCCCTAGCGTAGATGACCAACGATGCTATGAAGTGCTAAAAGATTTTAATGAAAACGCTTCAGAGATTGCCGGCGAGGATGTTATTGAATTTATAACCGATATTGACGAGGCACCATCAGTAGAAGACCTCGATGGAAGTATCAACAATTTAGTTGTATACGACGATGTAATGTTAGATAAACAAAAAAACCCAGCTAGAATATTTTCCAGAGGCAGGCACAAAAACACGGATGTGATCTATGTCACTCAACGATACACTCAGATTCCAAAAGTGATCAGAGATAACTGTAATATTCTTGCTGTATTCAACGGCGTTGATACACATACGCTACGAAATATTTGGCAGACATGGTGTTCTGATATGGACTTCAATCAATTTAGAAATTTCTTTAGTCATGCTCAGTCTGCCCCACACGGATTTGTAACAATAAATTTACATGACCCTCGGACACGATATCGTATCGGATTGGATCAAATATTCGGTTGAAAATCGAATGGAGGCTTAGTCATTTTTTTGATTTCATTGATTTCATTGATTTTTCATTATTATTTTTTGCCTGATTTCATTGATTTTTTTTTGCCTGATTTCATTGATTTTTTTTATTTTTTTGCCTGATTTCATTGTTTTAAGCCTGATTTCATTGAAAACTTGTTTAAAAATGTTGTCCGGCTCGCCCCTTCTGCTGCTCCCTTTGATTTGAATTTCTATTAATCATAACTGTTGCACGAGTACATCAGCTTGAAAGGACAGGGATTATTTATCCATTTTTTAAAAAAACTTTAAAACATCAAAGTATATATAACAACCATGTTTATACAAGAACTTCTCCTTTGAATTGCCAACCAGTTGGGCATATCTTTTGTCTGTAGGATATTCTAGTACTGATATTTGTGATGTACCATTCATAAAATTCATCATCAAATTCTGTATGATATTCTAGTACTAATATTTGTGATGTACCATTCATAAAATTCATCATCAAATTCTGTATGATATTCTAGTACTAATATTTGTGATGTACCATTCATAAACTCCATCATCAAATTCTGTATGATATTCTAGTACTGATATTTGTGATGTACCATTCATAAAATTCATCACCAAATTCTGTATAATATTCTAGTGCTGATATTTGTGATGCACCGTTCATAAACTCCATCATCAAGTTCTGTATGATATTCTAGTACTGATGTTTGTGAGACACCATTCATAAAATCCATCATCAAGTTCTGTATAATATTCTAGTGCTGATATTTGTGATGTACCATTCATAAAATCCATCATCAAGTTCTGTATAATATTCTAGTGCTGATATTTGTGATACACCATTCATAAACTCCATCATCAAGTTCTGTGTGATATTCTAGTACTGATATTTGTGATACACCATTCATAAAATTCATCATCAAATTCTGTGTGATATTCTAGTACTGATATTTGTGATACACCATTCATAAAATTCATCATCAAATTCTGTGTGATATTCTAGTAATGATATTTGTGATACACCATTCATAAAATCCATCATCAAGTTCTGTGTGATATTCTAGTACTGATGTTTGTGATACACCATTCATAAAATCCATCATCAAGTTCTGTGTGATATTCTAGTACTGATGTTTGTGATACACCATTCATAAAATCCATCATCAAGTTCTGTGTGATATTCTAGTACTGATGTTTGTGATACACCATTCATAAACTCCATCATCAAGTTCTGTATGATATTCTAGTACTGATATTTGTGATACACCATTCATAAAGTCCATCATCAAGTTCTGTATGATATTCTAGTACTGATATTTGTGATGTACCATTCATAAAATCCATCATCAAGTTCTGTGTGATATTCTAGTACTGATATTTGTGATACACCATTCATAAAATTCATCATCAAGTTCTGTATGATATTCTAGTACTGATATTTGTGATACACCATTCATAAAATCCATCATCTAATTCTGTATGATATTCTAGTACTGATGTTTGTGAGACACCATTCATAAAATCCATCATCAAGTTCTGTATAATATTCTAGTGCTGATATTTGTGATGTACCATTCATAAAATCCATCATCAAGTTCTGTATAATATTCTAGTGCTGATATTTGTGATACACCATTCATAAACTCCATCATCAAGTTCTGTGTGATATTCTAGTACTGATATTTGTGATACACCATTCATAAAATTCATCATCAAATTCTGTGTGATATTCTAGTACTGATATTTGTGATACACCATTCATAAAATTCATCATCAAATTCTGTGTGATATTCTAGTAATGATATTTGTGATACACCATTCATAAAATCCATCATCAAGTTCTGTGTGATATTCTAGTACTGATGTTTGTGATACACCATTCATAAAATCCATCATCAAGTTCTGTGTGATATTCTAGTACTGATGTTTGTGATACACCATTCATAAAATCCATCATCAAGTTCTGTGTGATATTCTAGTACTGATGTTTGTGATACACCATTCATAAACTCCATCATCAAGTTCTGTATGATATTCTAGTACTGATATTTGTGATACACCATTCATAAAGTCCATCATCAAGTTCTGTATGATATTCTAGTACTGATATTTGTGATGTACCATTCATAAAATCCATCATCAAGTTCTGTGTGATATTCTAGTACTGATATTTGTGATACACCATTCATAAAATTCATCATCAAGTTCTGTATGATATTCTAGTACTGATATTTGTGATACACCATTCATAAAATCCATCATCTAATTCTGTATGATATTCTAGTACTGATATTTGTGATACACCATTCATAAAATTCATCATCAAATTCTGTATAATATTCTAGTACTGATATTTGTGATGTACCATTCATAAAATCCATCATCAGATTCTGTATGATATTCTAGTACTGATGTTTGTGAGACACCATTCATAAAGTCCATCATCAATGCATTGCATGAATTGCCTTTACTTGGATGCTTGGGATGTGGACTTAAATTAGCTTGGAGGCATAGGTGGAAGAAGATGGGATCACCATGCTGGTAGACATATTGACATTATATAATTCTATGTCATTTGATACTCTAACTCAGAGAAACAGGTGGTATATTTGATTCATGTTGTCCATCCATCTGTGTATTGATCTGTCCTCCCAGTCTGGGTTTTAACACTTATTCGATATTATTAGTAAGACCAGCTGGAAATTGCCTTACACAAGAAAAAAACATTTTGAAAAGATGGACATAGTACTGGACATAACTTTACAACCACCAAGCCACAATTTGATCCAGATGTACTGAATGTCCCAACATATATAGCCACTGAATTCAAGTCCTTTTCATGTTTCCAACAAAGTTGTGACACATGGATGGATCATGGAATGAACATCTGTCAGTCGTCAAAGAATTTTTTAATCGCGATCTTTTTTCCAGGATTTATTCATTCATGCTTTAAAGTAACTACTCATTTTTCAGAAGTGTGACATCTTAATAGCTGTTTCTTATTAGTTTCTCTGGTTATTTTTCAGGTGGTGTGAGAAGGACCTTTGTCCAGTGGTTAGAAACTCAATACATTATACAGCAGCCAGCCAGTCACAGGAATTTCAGTTGCTTTTCGATGGTTACCATGACAAAAGCAGATTGTAAACTCAAACCAGTGATCAAGAAAACCATGCAAGCTCTCTACATGATGCATTAAGGAAGTGTGCATTCAACTTCTCTCATCCAGGAAATATTATTGTGGATAAATGTTTGTAATTATAACTTGAAACTCACTTGATACATTGTTTCACTCAGATGCTTTTGTTCTGTTGACCAAATACTTAGAATTGGCTCATACAGTTATTTACACAAGACTAGCATAAATGTTGACTATAAGGGTGCTTAAATACCCTATCAGTAGAAGTATATACATATTATACATGTATAGTCCCAACAAAATATTGGCCTGTTAGGTAATTATAGAATGCCTGAAACCATCTTCACAGATTAAACATGCAGTGAAAATTTGGAGCAGTGGAGAAAGTTTAGTTATTTTATTGTCAAGAAAGATAATGAATGTAAAATTAGTCCGAATTTATCTTTAATATTATATACTGTAGATATATAATGTATAACTAACCAATTAAAATCCACGATTTTCTTTTGAAAATGTTTATATTTTAAATCCTCATAAAAATACCTGCTACATCATTATTAGGTCTGTTAAAATCAAGCTGCAATAACAGTTTATAATGAAGGCTGGAGTTGTAAGAATGCTTTCCATGTTTACATACGTGTCATTTTTAAGTTTCCTTGATTTCCATCATATTGTTTGATCAGATTCCAACACAAGGTCAATGATTTTTCAACAAATCAGCCAAGAATTTTCCAAATTTAAAAACAAATTCTGACAAATTTAAAGGCACTGATTTACCGAGAAAGATAATACTTTAGAACCTGTCTCAAAAGACCCCCCCCCCCCTTTTACCCAATATCAGTCTCTCAAGAATGGTGGTCCCAAAGCAGTAGCCATTCAGAATATGTTTTACTGTATCTTTTTATTTAATCTATTACAGATTCACAAGGTTATGAGTTGTGAAAATTTTAACATTTTTAATTTTATGCAACAAAATCTAATCTTTGGAGGCATATATATGTTAAAATAAAGAACTGGGTGCCAATTTTCATAAATTATAAAGGCATTATTTGTGAGAAATGTAGATAATACCCATTTGCTTCTTGTGCCATGTTGCTTTTGTAGACTGCCATTTTATTTGGTTGAAGATGGATGCTGACAGAGGAATGCCAAATGTGGTTGAACTTCCAATTTAGTGTCTTTAAGAAAACAAATCACTCAGATCACATTGATGCTGATTGTGATGAGACATATTCATTTATAGAAAATGTTTAGTTGACTTTAGCATTCCGTGGGTAATAACACTCATAAAAGGACTGAAATGGTGATTAACAGAGTTTAAAAAATACAATCGCTAAATTGTGCCTGGATTTGCTCGTTGAGGAATCTGGCATCACAGTAAATATGCTATTAAAAAAAACAGTATCATTGATGAGTAACAATGTCAGTTTAAGCTACCACTTATACGAGATATTCAGTTCTTTACATGTCATTTATGTCAGATCTTCACAGCACTGAATGTTATGTCAATAAGATGTCAATCCATTCCCCACATCTTGCACAGAAAGGTCAAACAAGAATCAACATCTTGTATTGTCAGACTAACATCATATAACGCACCAACAAATCTTAATATCTGCCATATTGATGAATTAAAAAGATCACTGTAGGCATTAATGCCAGTACATCATATATCATGTTCTCGAATTATAATGATCACTGTAGACATTAATGATAGTATGTAATATATCATGTTGATAAATTATAATGATCACTGTAGACATTAATGATAATAATGCCAGAACATCATGCATAATATTTATGAATTATAATGATTACTGTAGACATTAATGATAGTATGTAATATATCATGTTGATAAATTATAATGATCACTGTAGACATTAATGATAATAATGCCAGGACATCATGCATAATATTTATGAATTATAATGATCACTATAGATATTATTAATGCCAGAACGTCATATATAGTGTTGATGATTTATAATGATCACTGTAGATATTAATGATAGTACATCATATATCATATTGATAAATTATAATGATCACTATAGATATTATTAATGCCAGAACGTCATATATCGTGTTTGCTGTTTGTTGACTCAAAATGCATTGTTGTACTTTTATTGAACAAGTCTGTACAGAATGTGTAGTGGAGATTGTTCATTTCAGTTGGACTGTCAATGTTCAAACATTCATTGATGTTTTATACAGAATGTGTAGTGGAGATTGTTCATTTCAGTTGGACTGTCAATGTTCAAACATTCATTGATGTTTTATACAGAATGTGTAGTGGAGATTGTTCATTTCAGTTGGACTGTCAATGTTCAAACATTCATTGATGTTTTATACAGAATGTGTAGTGGAGATTGTTCATTTCAGTTGGACTGTCAATGTTAAAACATTCGTTGATGTTTTATACAGAATGTGTTGTGGAGATTGTTCATTTCAGTTGGACTGTCAATGTTAAAACATTCATTGATGTTTTATACAGAATGTGTAGTGGAGATTGTTCATTTCAGTTGGACTGTCAATGTTAAAACATTCATTGATGTTTTATACAGAATGTGTAGTGGAGATTGTTCATTTCAGTTGGACTGTCAATGTTAAAACATTCATAAATGTTTTATACAGAATGTGTTGTGGAGATTGTTCATTTCAGTTGGACTGTCAATGTTAAAACATTCATTGATGTTTTAAAGCTTAGATATGGACATATGAATGACTGAATTTTAATGGAAATGCAGACTGGTTAGTCTTTCATTGGAAAGTGTTAAAACAAATCAGACGTGAGCTAAAGAAAGAGAATTTGGATTTTTGTTTTCATATTTCAGTACCAGTTTTAAAATGGGACACATAAGAGTCAGTATTATATTCCTTTTGCTTTTAGTTTTTCTTTATGATTTAATGAGATTGCCCAACTACAGTCATATACTCCCTCCCCAACTTCAATGGGGGCAGAGTGCCATATTTCCTAAATTCTAGATTCATCCCTGGATTCAGTTTTGCGGTTGTGTAAAATTGTGATATGCCTACATTTGGTATTCATGCATATGCAAAATAAAAATAACACACTGAAGTTTCTGTTTCTAGGTTAATACCTATTATGAAGGTCTTGTTCCAGATCTGGTTCATTGTAACTTGTGCCTTATTCTACGTTTATAGGGACTACCATCAGCTTAAGTAATGCCTTTGTGTATCATTGTTAAAAATATTGGGGTGGGGGAGGAGAGGTTACAGACTCAATAAAGTACTGTCATTTGTACGTAACCTACATGTATCTGTCTGACTTGTCAATACAGTGTAATGTATGACAGTGATTAGATGTATCAGGCTGAATAACTCTCTTTTGTCAAAACACTAATAAATTGCAATTATTTATTTGTAAGTTAAAATACTTTGCTGGAAGAATTGTCAAAAAACTTGTCACTAAATATTCAGGAATTAATAAAGTCAGGATATCAGCAGTTTACAATTTAACAATGTGTTGTTTTCCATCACTTATTTAGTGGGATTGGGTTGATTTTGAAAAAAAAATTATTTTCCACTTAAGTTGTCTTCCAAATTCATTAAACATATTTAAATAAATCAAATATGTGATAGATGGATTTATCTAAAGTTTTTACAGCTCTGGTTCACAGTGAATTAACAAAATAAGTCTTCAGTTTAATATTTAATTGATAATAAAGCTTTCAAACTCGTCAAACGTTTCTTTGGCATAATTTTTGTATGAATTTAAAGCACAAAGCCAACTTTCCTGCCTGAGAAACTTTGTACTGAATTTGCATGGAAAATAGACGTGTTTATCTCTAATGATAGTTTGCATATAATTTGTTCAACTTGAAGATTTGCAAACAAATTTTTAAACCATGGTAAATAGCACATCACCATCATGCTTTATTGTTATTTTTTATGAACAGTTCTTTTACAGAAATTTAATAACCTGAAACAAAGTTTAGTAATTAATGGGACGTATTTGAATTTGAGTGATTAGAGAAGTATTAGCATGTACTGTTGTTTTTAATCAGTTTTCTGATATGGGCACTTGTTTTTAATATAATTTGTTGCTTAATGGAGATGGTTGATTTGATGGAATTATTTATAAAGAGAATTCAATTTGATCAATACTTGTCAAATTTATTAATAATTTTTATTCATGTAGAATTATTGTTGTATTGATTTGAACTTTATAAAATATTATTAGAGCTGCCATGCTATTATACAAGAGAGTAGTGGAAATGCTGTCTGCTAGTGTTATCATTTTGATAATTTAAATATAATCCAAGTGGGATTACAAGGTCATGCACTAATACATGTATTACCCTAATTGGTATCTCTGTATCTGGAATCTGTTCTTTGGATTGGGAGCTAACCCAGTTGAGTTCATTAGTAGACTCATTATGTCCTCAGATTGGTTCTTTCAGTTGGGCACTGACCAGAGCGAGTCTTCATATGTGAGTTCTTCATGAAAAAGTTTCTTTATTATTTGGAAAGTACAGTTTAGTTTGATCTAATTGGAATTGTTCTCCAATTGTCAGCTTGCTACCAAATGAGTCATATTTGGATTAATTAGTGTCAGTATACCATGAACTCTGAGATTTCTTCTCATTGCTATTCAGATCATTTATTCTTTTACATAGAAAGTAGGTCACTCTTAAACCAATGTTTGTTTGTTTGGCATTTTAGAAGGCAATTAACTCGTGGTTTATGACATAATCATTTAAAAGTAAGGGCAGTATTTGGAGGAATGTGTTTCCTCAAAGAGCCAATAATTCCAGCAGTTTTTTGGGGGTTCTTGAACACCACAGTTGTAAAATAGCCTGGCAGTTTTATGTTTAGCATTACAAAATCCGACACAAAAAAAAAGCAAAACAACAAAGTATTTGCAATTTTAATACAATAAATTTAAAAAAAGAATTGATTACTAGTTTCCTCATTTATACCTCTATTTACTTATTTACTTATATAACTTTAAATTGTGGTTTTTTATGTTTTTACTGACTTTTTAGCCTAATCCTGGTTGCATGAGAATTGTATCATTCAAAACACAGCTGCATAAATTGAGCTTGCAACCTAATATACCAGCTGTAGTAATAGGTCCTATTAATTGGAATATATGACACGACCAAAGTTGCAGCTCTACCAGCAGCATGGGTGGCAACGGGTATATAAACCACCCACTGACAAGAAACAGTGATTAGTTGACCCAATGAATTTACCAGACAAGTTACCTCTGGAAAGTTACAAAATAATGAAACCGGTCAGGGAGTCAAGACTACATTTTATATAGTAATATTGCTTTATTCCAGGAAGATTTGAAGCTATCATCACCAAGTCTGGTTTTAGCAAAATGGCCAGTAAATATGAATGCCTCTGGTTGAAGTTGATAAAGGCATCATTTGTACAAGATACAGTGTGTCTGGTCTACATGTGAAACATTTCAAAAAGGTTTTTCCAGAGGACTGACACACATCTGGGCATCTTTTTTTGTGTTGTAGCTGGATTTATTATTGATGTTTTGAGAAATAATGTCCTTTACACCTGAGAAGTCATGTTGTGACCAGTTTGGGGGCTAATTATTTTATTTTTTAAAAATTGGATTTAAAGAGATTATTTTTCCATGGAAATACTTGTGTTCTAAATTAATTCTTGGACAAAGACAGTTATCAAAAAAATTTAAAGTGAATTCAAACTGGAATATTATTGTCTGTCATTCAACAAAGAACTGTTGACACATCAGTACTATGCTGACCACAGCATACATCATCGCCTTCCATTTTGAATTTCATCTGGAGTCAAACTATTGTTTTTATTTAGTACTTTTTATTACTAAGACTTCTATTTGTTAATTCTTTATTTTTGGATTTGATTTGTAAAACCCTAAGTTCTTTGTTTTTCGTTTTTACCCTGGTTTTCTAGGGAAATAAATTTTTTGTTGAATTTTACAAAGCTTGATGCCTTCACTGTTTTCTTGTTACATTTTTTGAAAGGTTTGTTTATTTTTTTTTGTATGGTTTAGCGCCATTTTTCAGCACAATATAGGTTATACATAGTGGCCAGTATTAATGGTGGAGGAAGAACACGGAAAACCACGGAAAGAGCCACCAACCCACGAGAAGCAACTGGCAAGTTTTCTCACATACCCACATTGGCCAAATCCGAGACTTGAACCCACGCAGAAAGAGGTGAGATCTCAGTGATCCGTAACGGACATCGCTTTAGACCACTCGGTGCCCCCATTTTGAAAGGTGCTTAGACACATGACAGGACATAAATCTATTCTTATTCGAAAACCAAAGTTATATGGCTTTTTTATGGTGATCAAAGACATATTCAAAGATAAAAAGCAATGCTGATGTTATTTACTTAACAGTCCAACCCAAATTATTCAAAGTTCAGAAAAAAGTTCATGTTTCTTAATAGTTCAACAAAGAATATTCATATTTATGAAAATATAGCTAATGTTTTTTGTTTCAAGAAAGAAAAACGTTCATATTTCAAGAACAGAGTATGATTTTTTTCTCTCTTTACTGCTTAAACATACACATTTACATTTAAATGACAGCTATTATGTTGGATCCAACCAAATATATTCACATGCTTTCTCGCTTTCATGGTGCAACAAACAAAAGCTGTTAATAACAGTTGCTGCATTTTTATTAGGCACTGCCTCAGCATCTAACCACTTGGTCAAGACACTGCCTTGCCATCTAACCACTGAGTCAAGACACTGCCTCAGCATTTACACACTTGGTCAAGACACTGCCTCATCATTTACACACTTGGTCAAGACACTGCCTTGCCATTTACACACTTGGTCAAGACACTGCCTTGGCATTTACACACTTGGTCAAGACACTGCCTCAGCATCTAACCACTTGGTCAAGACACTGCCTTGGCATCTAACCACTGGGTCAAAACACTGCCACAGCATCTACACACTTGGTCAAGACACTGCCTTGGCATTTACACACTTGGTCAAGACACTGCCTCAACATTTACACACTTGATCAAGACACTGCCTTGGCATTTACACACTTGGTCAAGACACTGCCTCAACATCTAACCACTTGGTCAAGACACTTCCTCAGCATCTACACACTTGGTCAAGACACTGCCTCAACATCTAACCACTTGGTCAAGACACTTCCTCAGCATCTACACACTTGGTCAAGACGCTGTCTCAGCATTTACACACTTGGTCAAGACACTGCCTCAGCATCTATACACTTGGTCAAGACACTGCCTTCGCATTTACACACTTGGTCAAAACACTGCCTCGGCATTTACGCACTTGGTCAAGACACTACCTCAGCATCAAACCACTTGATCAAGACACTGCTTCAGCAACTAACCACTTGGTCAAGACACTGACTCAGCATTTACACACATGGTCAAGACACGGCCTGAGCATCTAACCACTTGGTCAAGACACTGCCTGAGCATCTAACCACTTGGCCAAGACACTGGCTTCGCATTTACACACTTGGTCAAAACACTGCCTCGGCATTTACGCACTTGGTCAAGACACTACCTCAGCATCAAACCACTTGGTCAAGACACTGCTTCAGCAACTAACCACTTGGTCAAGACACTGCCTCAGCATTTACACACATGGTCAAGACACTGCCTCAGCATCTAACCACTTGGTCAAGACACTGCCTGAGCATCTAACCACTTGGTCAAGACACTGCCTTGGCATCTACATATTTGGTCAAGGCATTGTCTCAGCATTGAACCACTTGTTCAAGACACTGTCTCAGCATTTACACACTTGGTCAAGACACTGCCTTGGCATCTACATACTTGGCCAAGGCATTGTCTCAGCATTGAACTACTTGGTCAAGACACTGTCTCAGCATTTACACACTTGGCCAAGACACTCCCTTGGCATCTACATACTTGGTCAAGGCATTGTCTCAGCATATACACAATTGGTCAAGACATTGCCTCAGCATCAAACCACTTGATCAAGGCACCACCTCAGCATATACACAGTTTGTCAAGACACTGCTTAAGCTTCCAACCGCTTGGTCAAAGCATTGTCTCAGCATCTAACCACTTGGCCAAAGCATTGTCTCAGCATTTACACACTTGTTCAAGGCAATGTCTCAGCATCTAACCACTTGGTCAAGGCAATGTCTCAGCATCTACACACTTGGTCAAGGCACTGTCTCAGCATCTAACCACTTGGTCAAGGCACTGTCTCAGCATCTAACCACTTGGTCAAGGCACAGTCTCGGCATCTAACGATTTGGTCAAGGCCCTGTCTCAGCATCTACCCACTTAGTCAATTTTTTTTTAGCACATCAGCCACCCTAGTCAGCTACCTTTTAATCCATTCCCTCGCTTCTCAAGACTCGGGAGGACTTGGTGCTGCTTCAGCATGGATTGTATTTAAGTAATTGCAATGCCCTGCTTGCAAGATTCACAGCCTTTCATACATAGTGAAATCTGACTCTGTATTCTGGGCAAATCAAAAGTTCAGCGTGAATGACACATGATGCTGAGACTCAATCCACAAGCTGAGCATGTAGTGGTTCTCGCTTCTCTTCATTTTGTGCTCATTCAGATACTTTGTTTAAACACAGTCTCTTCCATGTCTAATGCAACTATTTTAGCCTGAGTAGTGGCCCGATCACTTCGTAAGTTTAAAAGCATATTTAATGTCTTAATATCACGCAAATGTATATCCAATTTTTGAATGTTTGTCATTACAACTTTCATTTCATCCTCGCAAACTCATTATTTTTCTTTTAGGTCAACAGCTTGCTGCTTTACAAAGTAAGCAGACTCAACGGTCAATCATTATGTAAACTTGCATATATTTGCTGTCTTGATGGAGAATTTTTCTTTTCAAATATTACAAATGTTATTATCATTTTCTGGAAAAAGAAAAACAAACAATTCTTAATGAACTAAATGATTTTATGTTAAAGAGTCTATATCATGATCATAACATTATATAACATGTACGCAAATTTGTATGCAACAAAAAAGACATAATACCAATTAAATCAAACATTCTAAATATATACTTCTTGGTGAAACACGCGATAATATATAGTGTAAGTATATCCTTACAACTAGGCCATAAAAGTGTCTGATCTTACTCATTACTCGTTTTTACTGCTTTGCTAACGTCTTGCATCATCACAGCATGTCTTTCAACATGCTGCAATTTACCAACAATTAACCTACTATAAATGCTAGAAAGGCAGCTGTTATTTTTATCTGAAATACAAAACTACATTCTTTTGTAAATGTTCAAAATGCATCTTTAAAATCCCATCCACTGAATACAAATTTGAATTGCAAACTTCACAGTTTAATGGTTTCTTCAGAAGGTGTTTTCATGTGCCACAAGAAATCCACCTACTAATTTATACAAGCGTACAATATTGATAAATAATCTAATGCAACCAAATTAACAATTACTTACAGCTATTGCTTTACAAGGCTACAATGTGAGCTGATAGAACTTGAAAAACGGGATCTCAAATGTGAGCTTTCTGTTGCTACAGTAATGGAAGATTAAATCTCCTTCAAATGGCAATTACTTTTCCTATATGGTCTTTAAGTACTGAACTTTCCAAACTGTAATAAGTAATGTGTTAATCTAAAATGCCTCCATAGATAAACTCAACATGAAGTTCTCGTCATAAGCTATCCGGGATTTATTTTTGAGAGGCTGGACTGTAAAAAATGCACTGAGTGATGAGTCACAGATTTTACTTCTTGATAAGCATCAATGCTTCATTACTCACTTGAACAGCTGCCTAAATTCACACAGAGAACAACACCATAATGTTCATATTCTTGAGAATAATCCAGTACTTTTCAACTCAATACCAAGAATGTCTATATCAAATTATCATATCACCACCAAATCGAGTGACACAAGGCCTCAAAATTGACTGGGATAACATTCATAGGTACTGAACCAGAAGTGATAATTTTGACCCGAGTTATTCTGACAACTATCTATAATGTGACTTTAACTCTTAACAAAAAGACAACAGGAAACACATCTATCATGTGACTTTAACTCTTAATAAAAAGACAACAGGTAACACATCTATCATGTGACTTTAACTCTTAACAAAGAGACAACAGGTAACACATCTATCATGTGACTTTAACTCTTAACAAAAAGACAACAGGTAACACATCTGTCATGTGACTTTAACTCTTAATAAAAAAGACAATAGGTAACAAATGCATTAACTAGTAATGACTGTCAAAAGGCTGAGGAATAGAACATAAAAGGTAAAAGACACAACATGACCAATCTACACTTGTCTATTGTAATCCAATGTAAGTTATTAAGTCACTAAGGTACAGGGTTTGTATACAGAACACAACTGCACACAATTTTCCTTTCTATGTACATATAGAAAATATGAGATTTTGAACCCTATCGCTCAATTCAGAAGACAGTAAATTATCTAATTTCAAACTTTGCTGAGTGCGGCTCACTGTGATTCAGACCTGCAAAACACAAGGACTGCTTTAATTTGAAATCACTTGGATTTTTCAGATGAGTTACTGACATTCACTAACTTTTAAATAACAAACTACTACTACTACTACTAATAATAATAATATTAAAAATAATAATACTAATAATAATAATATTCATCATCACATTTGAAATTATAATTACAATCAAATAAACATCAAATTTGTAAGTTTCGCTTCTTAATTATTATTTAAAGTTTTATTAATAAATAATTTCAAAGTGCTGCTTTTTATTGTTTGCCATTTAATCGCACATCAACACTTTTAATGATATCATGTGCAAAGACAAAGAGAGGATGCTAGCTCTGTCTCTGGATATCTTTATGACCAAGAGTTTTAAAGACTAACCACTGAGGACCCAAACATAAGAGATGTACTCACCTATTTCAAAGGTTTTGACTTGCACCTTCCTTCCATGCACCACTGCGAAAAAAATATTAGAATGTGAGAACAAATAGGAAAACATTTAGCCACTCACTGGTTCATAATTTGATTGAATTTGCAAGGAATTACATGTAGTTATCTAACTGACTTAAATTTAAAGTGTGAATTATTGTATAACTCACTAAATAGTGTTCTTAGAAAAATAATTATTCATTATAAACAATAAACAGTCATATCTTTTGTTATAAAATAATCTTTTGTTATATAATAATTATTCATTATAAACAATAAACATATTTTTTGTTATAAAATAATTATTCCTTATAAACAATAAACATATCTTTTGTGATAAAATAATTATTTATTATAAACAATAAACAGTCATCTTTTGTTATAAAATAATTATTCATTATAAACAATAAACAGTCATCTTTTGTTATAAAATAATTATTCATTATAAAGAATATAAAGTCATATCTTTTGTTATATAATAATTATTCATTATAAACAATAAACATATCTTTTGTTATAAAATACATGAATTTGGTACAACCTTTTGAGAGAGAGAGAGAGAGAGAGAGAGAGAGAGAGAGAGATATTACCATATCTACTCCACAACTGGTTCCACTAGCTGCACTGTAATGATTCAACAGGCAATTGCCTGTGTTTGGATCTGTGCACTGCATGCAGCGACAAATATGTCGCAGCACATCCTTATAAGAAGTAAAATAACATATTTTATGACTCAATGGGAATGAACTATATAACAGAAGAAGCCAAACCAACATGCTTAGTAAAATAAATAATTTATTTTCTTTGTGCTATAAAGTGAATATTTAAGAAGAATTTACGGTTCTTTGAATTAAATCCCAAATCTACATGTCCAAAAGTATAAAATGTTCTAAATGAATTCCAACTTTATTTTTAAAGTCTTGCCAAGGACAGAGAACCCAATAATCCCAAATTAGTGTTCAAGTCCAAAAAGTCAATGAATAATTTAAACCAATTCCTGTCATGTATAATTGAATACAACTCTTAAGTCTAATAATACATTCCCTAATATTGACATTACCATATTTTCGCGCGCATTATACGCGTTTTTACAATCAGCGCAACCCCCTGGCGCTGTATATGCGTAAGCGTGTTATCCCAGTTTTTTTTTTAAAGCACATTTTGAATTTTGAACAACCACCCTAATAAACCGGTGACAATTAATAAAAGATTTCTTTCATACACTTACAGTATAAATGAGGTTTATTCAAATCTTTAAGTAGAAAATAAACAATTCGAAGTTGACACCATGCTGCGCCGCTTGCACGTCTGTACGTTATGGTATGTAATGAATATCTTTTATTCGCACGAGGCATACACTAACTTCCATTATAAGAATATATTTCTTGTAATTTCTATGTAGGACAAAAACCAATAATGGGTTTAAAATCGGATTTCTCAAACGATAATTGGTTTTGGAAAAAAAAACAACTATATTAACATCCCTATACCGGCATGCATACATTCCAGATGGAAATTAGTGAAAACCAGTAAATACACATAGTTTTAAGGCAGTTGCTATTTTGCCTCTGTTTACACGAAAAATATTACGACATGGCATTTATGACTGTACTGGTAATACCGATATTTATTACGAGCAGAAAGGGTTAAAGGCGCCGGCGTTAAATCGCTGGATGATTAGCGAGAGACGATAAACAGCCTCATATGTGTTGGTTACCACACAGTATATGCATGGGCATGCAATCCAAGATATTTTTTTTTACACAAAGACGGAATTTCCACGCGTTATCTGCGTGTGCACATTATACACGTAGAGCATGTTATATGCGTGAAAATACGTTAAGTCAGAAAAACTTGGATATACTGATTAATCATGGCATCAGACTCATTATAATTACCTTGAACTCTAATGCAAGTATTAATCTTGTACTACACTCAATCACGGACAAAATTAAACACAATCTAGATGTACATAACCATCCACCAATAAAGCTAAAGATTAATACAATACAGCTTTCTTTTACATATCACACACACACACACACACACACACACACACACAGATATATATATATATATATATATATATATATATATATATATACATACATACATATACTAAAATAATTAAAATTAAATAGGTAGCTGTCTTATGAGTCACACTGAGCTTATATATAAAGTATACACAAAATAAAGGAAAATAGTCGTATACATGCGAGAGTGCATCTGCAATCAAATTTTCCTCTAATGTTCATTTTGTAATTTTGTTTTTCATTCGGTTAATGAAAGTAACGAGGTTATAATTACTTAATACAATAATATGCAGATGAGCTGTACCAATATACAATTTTGCAAAGCTGATATCAATGCTTAATGTTCCTTCTTGATTGTGAATGTTTTCCCTGGTGCTTGTTTAGTTTTATGGATGACATACACCATTCCTGTCTTCTTGAAGCAATATTTCATCAAACTTTATATCACTTGCTTCAGCATTTTAAATATTTGAATCAAGTATGGAGTTCGAAGAACTGGAGCTCTTTTTAGTATGGCCTTTCTTTTGTCAAACTCAACAAGTGGTCAAATTTTCAATGACTGTGGATAAAATTTCAAAAACAATTGATAATTTTTAGTCATACCCAACACTCGTATCAGTTTATTTTTACTAATAGGAATTCAGAGATAGTCTTGACCTTGTGCAAGTTAAATCTAACCTTGTCTCACAATGTCCTAACAATGTGACACCAGCACAGAAAGAGCCTCTTTAATTAACAGTCATGATTTTCATCACTTACTTGCTCAAAGAATATCTGAATGGTTCCAAGTGATATTTCTAGGTGCTATTGTAGTTGATGACATCATGGATGTATGCATCACAATAGTCTAGATAAGATGGTAACATATTCATTCATTACTGCAATGTTGACTGAGAATGCTTTCATAGCAAACGGTATCGCTTTATACTGATTAAGTCCATCTGGAGATGCAAATGCTAAAATAACTTTTGCTTTTTCCAAGAGTAGAATTTGCCAAAATCATTTTAAATGGTCAAACTTGGTAACATATTTGTATTTTCAATTTGGCATTGCAGTCATCTACTCTTGTCACTGGAAATGAATCTGTTTCGGTGACACCACTAACATTGTTATAGTCAATACACATACAGAATGTATTAGCTGCTTTGGACACAATATGCATGGTGACCTCCTGTTGCTTTAACTTGATTCAATGAACTCATTCTCCAGCAAATACTAAATTTCTTTTTCCAAGCATTCCTGCTTGAGACGATTCGTCTAAAATCTAATGATCCGACTCCCTACAGAAAAATGACAGAAATGAACATCCTTGTCACAATCGTTTCTTACATCAAAGCAATATGGCCAAATCATGTTCTTCAAAGTTTAATGAAATTTTTACAAAGCCCTTGAGTTTCCAGGTGATTGGGATAAAACTAAAGCTGATGGATGCCTAATTTATACACAGCTTCCTGGAAAATTCCAAAGATACAATTTCAGACTCAACAGATTTGGAAAAACCTACAAGGCTAGAAAACATTATCAAGGTTTTTACTATGCTTTTAGTTTCATATCTGTTGATGGAATCGCCTCTGGAAATCTTGTGGATGCAGATGTTATGGTCTGCAAGCATTGATTACCTGACTTAGTATTAGGTATGGAACCAACACATTCTACCATTATTCTGCTAAATGATTCGTCAAATGCAGGAATAGGTTGCAGATGATCACTAGGTATCTTCTGATTCCTACCATTTAACAAGTGTTACAAGATATACAGTATTTAGATACATTGCTTTTAATTTTCAGCCAATAAAAATGATTCTGTGGGCAGTCTTATTGACCTCTAAATGACCAGAAAAAAGGAATTTCATGGGCTAAACTGAGAATTTCCTGTCAATATGACTTCAGAACAAGACTTTGATTGCTCACTGATTTTCTCATATGGACCCATTTCCACTAAATAGCAAACTGTGAAAAGTGTCTCTTCAAGTTCTCATATATCTCTCTGAAACAAACAGGAGATCTAAGGTTCCCATTGAACAAAGAGTGATTGTCATTTGTTCTCTTGATTGTGCGATCCAAGTAGTGTCATTGCTAAGGATTTCTACTAGTTTGTAAATTCCAGCTTTTTCAATCAGCTTTACAAGCTGTTAGTTGCTAAATGGTATTTAACTCAATGTGTAATTCTGTCAAGGCTGCCAATTTAAATGAAGTACTCTCTGTACTTTTGTTAATTTTAAGCATAATTGTTGGTTAAGGGCGATATTTTGATACTATACTAAGTGCATTGGTCTAACTTTTAGTACAAATTTGTTGTTTATTATTGCACTTCTTCTAAAATTTCTCAAAATACGACAAATTACAATAGGGTGTGGTTCTTGATACAGAGTGTTACAATAGAAGGTGTAAGTCCTTGTAGTCACAATCATGCAAAATATTCAATGTGAAGATTAACTGAATAAAAAGCCATTATAGGCACATATCCTCAAGATTTTATCTTTTGGACCTTGTCATCAACTTTGCATACCTTGTCAAGAAGAATACCTGTTCTTTTTTTTGAGAGCTTGGGCGTCTGCAGAGATTTTTAATTTTTTCAGGGGGTTTAAGGTTGGCAAAGATAGTTTTCTGCAGTTGGGTGAATCTAAAATTAAACAGACCAGGTTTATAGGTATGTGTACTAAATAATAGATATTTATAAACTTCATTGCCCTTCCGCAGCTGCCCATGTACTGGATGGAGTACAAGCTTGCTTTTAATCAGAAGATTTATATCCTTAAATATTTCAACATTCTTTACAACTTGACCAGTTTACCCTTTAATTTTTATTTGGGTACTATACAGGCATAATTGTGCTGATATAATTTTAAACCACATACATATATGCACGTCATGTTCATCGTTTAGTTATTCTGTGTATAGAGTTGTATGTAAATAAAGAAGATGCATTCAAGTAAAGTTGACTTTGTTTATCCTACTCCAATGCTCTTTCCAGAGACATTGGAACGTGCTCTGTCTGTCTGTCTGTCTGTCTCTCTCTCTCTCTCTCTCTCTCTCTCTTTACATACCCCACAATATTTAGATTTGGATCCAATAATAAGCTCACATTGCTGATTTGGTGAATACACCTCTCCTGGCAGTTTCTCCACATGCTGTTTCCATTCCTGCTCGTCGTAGAAAAGACCCTCGTTGGCCAAGCACGATCTGAAATATGAAATAAGATCATTAATGATGGCATAGAGGTAAGATGCGTAGATAACCTACGCACTGACCTTCCTACCTTATATATCTGCATACCTATCTACCTTTGCATACTACCTATCTACCTTTCATACAACCTATGCACACACACAGACAGATATAGGTATACAAATAGATAAATTGTGTTTCTTCTTGGCAACTACTGTCATGTCACTCACCAATATCAAAGAATATCGGACAAGAATACAAATTTATAATTCTTTATGTCTTTGATATACACTGTACATACTTTTCTGGTAGTGTCTTCTTGAATGCTTCCACTGAGCAGTTTGAAAAAAGCCATGGGTTTGGGGTGTACCGCACAGTTGGACTAAATCGTGGCACAATGGGAGACATAATAAATAAGTCCTCAGCCCTACAAGCTATCGCACTCTTTTCGCCGTCATGGTGTGCTCCAAGACTGGAAAGAACAAGAGGCAAGATGCATTACTGTACACTAGATACAGAGTGGAATTAATAATGAGGACTTCAGTTCATAGTACGGAAAGTGACCATCCACTATCGCCTGTCATAATTACATTCTTCCCGTTATATATTTGACATAGAAAGGTTTTGCCTGATTTGGTAGTTAAACATATATACAAGGAAGACCTCAAAACACACCTAACCTTTCTTCCAAAACAGCACACCAAATGATTCATAACCTACAGTGTATATCTTCATGGAAGACCTCAAAGGATATATAACCTTTCTACACGAGGAAGACTTCAAAGCACACATCATTTCTACTCAGTGAAGACTTCAAAGCACACATCATTTCTACTCAAGGAAGACATCAAAACACACATCATTTCTACTCAGTGAAGACTTCAAAGCACACATCATTTCTACTCAGTGAAGACTTCAAAGCACACATCATTTCTACTCAGTGAAGACTTCAAAGCACACATCATTTCTACTCAGTGAAGACTTCAAAGCACACATCATTTCTACTCAGTGAAGACTTCAAAGCACACATCATTTCTACTCAGTGAAGACTTCAAAGTACACATCATTTCTACTCAAGGAAGACATCAAAACACACTATTTCTTCTACAAGAACATCTAAATTAAAAAGTTTTCTCTTTACTCAATGAAGATCTCAAATGACACATAAACCTTTCCAAACAAGGAATTACTCCAAAGACACAACCTTTATTTGCAAATAAGACATCAAAGCACATATAATGTTTCTACTCAATGAACACCTTATGTGACAAATTAAAGGAAGATGATAAAGGACTCGTAACCTTTGTATACAAGGAAAACTTCAAAGCACATACAATAACCTTTCTTCTCAATAAAAACCTCAAAGCATAAACCACCTTTTATATACAAAAACCAGTAATTTTCTATTAAGGAACTTGAGTTTAGACAGTGTAATACAAAATAAAAGTAATTTCCCATTGTATAATAGTTTTTAAGACAATAAAGAGTAACCCTGTATCTCTGCATTTCATTGTTGTATATATTTACATTTAAAAATGAATTTAGTTTTGTTTCTTGTGGTTTTTTTTAACAGTGTAATACAAACATTCCTTTTGCTATGCGCCTTATATAGTCCTATTTCATACTTTTACTATAGGCCTTAAATAATCCTATTTCAGACTTTTGCTATAGGCCTTATGCCTTTTATAATCCTATTTCAGACTTTTGCTATAGGCCTTATATAATCCTATTTCAGACTTGCTATAGGCCTTATATAATCCTATTTCAGAACTAAAGGACTGAAAGGACCACTGATCAATGCAATCAACATTACAACTGGAAAGATAGACCTAATGAATTTCTATGTGTGCAAGGTTAATCAAGTGGTCTTTCATGAGCCTCACTATGTTGCTTATACAGCTTGCTCTGTACAACATATATAATTTAAAGTCTTAATAACACGCATCAGTCAATTTACATTGAATAGATTTCACAACTTATTTTATAGTTCTCTGTTAATGAATATTATCTTTCCTTGTGGAAAATAATGAGTTTGAAATAGCTACAGTATAAAAAATGGATTTTCTTTAAATCAAGGTCATTTTATTATTTACTGTTACGTATCTTAAGTAGATCATATACAGTGGAACCCTGCTATAACACGATAATTGGGTTCCCAAAAATTGGATCACGTTAATAGCTGCTTCGCGTTAATGCAGGGTTTTACAGTATTTTAATTGTTTCGGAAAACACCATATTGACATAATTGCGAGTATTCATGTATAATGTAAAAAAATCTGGGTATTATCAGACGAATATTAAATGGAATTTAGTAATAAGATTTACTTAAAATAATGGATGGATAATATATTTATAGGTTACTACTTAGCGTTAAATAGTTTTCCTATTTTTTGTTTCTTTCTAAAAATACACGTTGATAGATAATACACCAACTGACATTATATCATGAATATGGTATCAACATCGTTTACTATCGTGCTGTCGTGGCCTTCAGTTCATCCATAATGCATGTAATTCCAATGAAAAAAATTGCACAGATTTAAAATTGTCAATAATTTTGTCCAAGATCATTGTGTCCGAATTCAATGTCCAATATATAGCATGAACAGAGTATTAACACCGTTTACTTACTGTCCGATATAGTACCATTGTGGCATGCAGCTAATCCATAATATCTGTAATTCCATTGCAAAAATTGCAAACATTCTGAAACTATTCATTAATTTTGTCACAGATCATTATGTGTTTCAAATTTCAATGGGAAAAATTAACAGAAAATTAGGTTAAGAAACACAAAGAATATATACATTTCATTACATTCCATGGTCTATGAATGGTGTCAATACAAACTGTAAATTTGATTTTCCATAACGGTAAACCATATTTGTATGTAAAAAAATAGGAAATTAATGACGAGTTCATAAGCAAACAATATACACATACAATCCAAGAATTAAATGCAGTGAGAGTCTGTAATGGTCACGAGCCACAATGATGTAGAGTTTTATAAGCTGTAAAAATGTACAATTTCATACCCTTTCAATTTCCAGCTAATAAAGTTGACATTATTTATTGGTCCAATGATTCCGTCAAAAATCACCGCCAAGCCCAGAAAACATATTGGTGGCTTTTGCTTTTTTAATGTTTATAAAACTGTAAGAATTTGTTATCAGCCACTGCATTGTCTGCTGCTTGGTTAAGAAGAAACATGTCAGCTATTGTATTAAAAACGATTGTATACAGAATTAATTGAAGGCAATCAGAAAGATGATTTACTGGCTTTACTCATAGGTCAATAACAAGTAACATTTGCGATAATGTTTACTTAGGCATAACAATTCAAGAACCTGGTAAATTTGATACATTTCAGAGGCCAAGCATTTTGCACACTATTTCTCATACTTTATCATATTATATATCGTATTATATTAGAATTCGTACACAATCTTATCCCCAAAATCATAAAAAAAACTTTTTTGCACAAATTGCAGAGAATGACTTCCATTTGTGAACTTATTTTTGCATAAAGGTAAAATATTTTTTTTTCAAAAAAAGAAATTAATAACGATTTCATAAGCAAACCCCTTACACATGTAAAAACCAAGAACTAAGTGCAGTAGGCCTGCAATGGTCAAGAGTCACTTTTATCAGGTTTTAAGCTGAACGCATATCCAATTTCATACCCTCCAATATTCAGCTAGTAAAGCAGACATTATTTACTGGTCACTGATTGCGTCTAATAACACCGCCAAGCCCAGCAGCTTCTGTTTTTTGATGTTTACTAAACTGTGAGAAGCTTTTATCAACCACAGCACTGTTTGCTGCTTTTTTGTGTGTGCAGTTAAATAAGAAACACACGTCAGCTATTGTTTGAGCAACAATAGTATACAGAATTAATTGAAGACAAGCACAGAGACCACATAATGTTTATTTAGGCATAACACTTCAAAAACCTGGTGAAATTGTTACATTTAAGAAGCTACGCCACGATCATATTATATTAAAATTCTAACGTGAACTCTTCCCCAAAATCATAATAAAAAGTTTTACACATTATTTTTCGTAATTATATTTTTTTAAAATTCCCACTACGAGAAAAATACATGTACATATATTTAAAATTTCAGGAACTAAGCCACTATCATATTATATTCAAATTCAGAGGAAATCTCTTCTTCATACGTGATCTCTTCCCCAAAATGATAATAAATTCTTGATACACTATTTCAGGTACTATGAAGAAGAAAAAAATCATGTGCAAATGAATATACGAAATTTCGGGAGCCATGCCACAACCACGTTATATCCGAATTTGTGTTTTTCACGGGGTTCCACTGTATTTAGTATTCAAGGTAGTCCGAGTTATGTGGTGACCTGTGATTGAGACATGGAAAACCGGAAAATCCAGAAGAAACATTTTGTATATATGGCAATCAGGAATATGTCATGCATCACCAGATGTGCCAACCAAGTGAATGAAATTAAAGGAGAAAAAATGTGTCAACCTACTTATGTCCAAGCTCATGTGCAGCAGTGCTTGTCGTCAAAAAAAAATCATGTACCTCGACGACTGAAACTCTGCCACCTACGCTACATACCTTCCCTCTGTAGGAAAGACCTGGAAGGAAAAAATAGAAAGCTATATACTACAGAGTTAAGTCAAGGTTAATATTCATAAACTTGTCCGGCACATCAATGATGTAAACAGAGTTTGACTGTAGTGTTTTCTATATTATGGGATCTAGGAAATTACTCCCCCCCCCCTGTCAATTATCCCCTCAATATATTACAACCCGGTTTATTACCCCCTCCCCAATCTATTACTAGATAACATATAAATGTTATACTCTAAGAATAAATAATAAATTTAAATAAATTTCAAATTGCAAATTTTTATTTTAGTAAATGAATCCCAGCCTTGAAGACATATACTTGTATTGGAATGTTCAATATTAAAATCATCATATCATAATGTTATAGTACCATAAAATATATTATATCATTACAATTGAATGTTATGTGCGATCCCTCGCAAGTATTCAAAGTGCTCACAATTAGTAAAGTTATTAACAATAGTATAGACTGATCACAAATTATCAGATTGTGTTTCGTCGCTGATTGTAATCATCCCTGTATTTGCTTTAGTTCGATGTTGTATCTGTATTTCTAAATTACGATAATGGCAGGGGGTAATATACAGGGGTGGGTGGGGGGTAATATACTGAGGGGGTAATTTATATGGGGGTAATGACAGGGGGATAATTGACAGGGGGGTCATGTCCTGCTTCCATATTATGAATACAAGCGATGGCACTATCAATATTTGACAACTCAAGTATATAGTGTGTGTGACTATATAACTGGTTAAGTAACTTGTACTTGACATGATTCCCTAGTCACAAACTCGATGACCAGCAAATATCGCAGTCTAGACCAGATTAAAGGCAGAGGAACTGGAGCATGTGCTCTACAACCTCTGTTCAGTTGTATGACGGTAAGGGGGTTGCAATTAAGTGAAAGTTCTTTTTCGTGGTTGGGATGGCCAACTTTTACATAGTCAACTTTAACCATAAATATTTGTAAAGACATTATATGTTTCAAATAATTATAACCTATCTGTTAAAGGTATATAACCTATTTCGAAAAGGTATGTAATTTATTTTTCTGCTGACATCCCAAACCAGTAAATCAAGTTTTTTTTTCTTCTCAGTAATGCGAAACAAAACCAAAATGAGAACGCCTAGATGATGGTCAGTGACTATTATAGGGCAGTGGTCATTTTCGGACAATGTGAGATGCTACCCAAACATGTTCAACAATCTTTTCCTCTTTATTTGGCCATGAAAGATTGAGGATATCAGTCATAGCAGACACTTGAAAACTAACATACAGGTTCCGTGTGCAAAGGAGTATAATACACAAATGTCTCTGTTCGTTTGCGTTACTTTACAACCCAAAAGAGACTTTACTTGTGCGACACTGAAAGAAATGTGCTAATGTGAAACTGGTACATGCAGCTATAATGATGATTTTGTGTGAACATTTATAAGCGATTTCAACCTTTGTTGTCTGGATGTAACCAAAGGAAGCTATATGTTATATTATTTTCTAATGCTTGTGTATTATATTATGGAATAATTATATATGGGATACGAGAGTTGTGTGCACTTCTACATGTTGCTGCATTATGTGAATTACTCCAGTTTTGTTGCAACTAAGATGGAAATTTTCACTGGAAATTGCACACACTTTGACAGTTCTTGTAACTGGCCACTCAATATGAACACTTATTGAAAATACTAATCTATCTGAAACTCCACGTTTATATCTTTCATTCCTTATTCTTTTCCATATTTTGAATTTTGTTGAATAAACTGAGAAATAACCTTCCTTGCTTTTCTTCACTGATTCCTGCACAAGTTATATACATACAGATATTGTACATACAGATATCATAGTAACTTTATGTTTATTCAGTTTCATCCAACATAGGCATATCAGAAAATATTTCATTATCTTTCTGTGGGTCAGTCATTCTTAATGGAGCTTTCATGGATTCTTCCTCAGCTATTTATACCGACCACAATGTATGGCCTATATTGCGTTGAGAAATGGCATTAACCCTAAGAAACAAAAACTAATATTCCTGATAGTGGTATAGCAAATGAATGATACAATTGTGATTTTTGTTTTCTTGTTCAACAATCTGACTGAAAAGATACTACAGTTTTATCGATTCCCAAGTTTAATATGCACCTTAAATACAAGTATCCAGAAAGACGGGAAAGGTGAAAGGAGCTCAGATTATTGGATGGATATACTTTACAGCTTTGATACCGTCTGTGTACGACATAAGTGTGATGAAATGGCTCCTTTAAAGGTTGTCTCAGTACTGTTGTATCAGGTAACTCAAAGTACACTTTCATTGAGACATAGATGTCCTCTGTTAAATCTTTGAAGATAAATTTCAAAGAATGCAACTGGTTTGGATACAACACCAACATCCATTTGTGGATTTGAATGGCTTTGCTGTGCTACAATTCATTTTTGGATTTGTGCAAATAATGCCATTTTCTTTGTCAGCATATAGGCTATACATGGTGGACATTATATTCAGTGGAGAGAGAACCACCAACCCATAGAAAGGTACTGACATTCTTTCTCACACACCCTAATTGACTGAGCTGAGATGCAAACTCACACAGATAGAGGTGAGATATCAGTGATCTGTACATGCTGGCATAATAGAAAACTTGGACATCTAAGACTTAGCTAAGCTGTGATATTCTGATCAAGATAACTGGTGTTCAGATTAACCAGAATAATTAACTCATCTGGCTAGCAAACAGATTCAGTAATGATACAAAAGCCTGGACTGTCTTTGAAATAATTTGCGATCGTAGACCAGTCACTATGATAATACTGTATCACATCTGTTGAAGTTCATGATTTTACGGTACTCTGGAAACATATCTTTGTAGACATGCCAGATTGATCATGCATTTAGCAGGAGGTTTTAAATCAATTTAGGGTTTTAGGTGTTTGTCTTTCAAGTATTTAATTTCCACTGTTAAAAATGGCGATTAAAATTTGGTGATTTTTAAAAATCTGTTCAGCTAAAACTTAATCTACTAAATATTGATGCCACCCAGTAAGATGCATCCAACACATATAAACTGCAACAGGATCACCTTTGGAGTCTTCTTTGACTCGCTCTGGTATGGCTCCAAATGGATGGCTGAAACACTTCTTTGACTACCTCTGGTTTGGCCCCAAAATGATCGTTAAAATTAACCACTTCTTTGAATACCTCCTGTATATCTCCTAATGGATGGTTGATACACATTTTTGCCTTTCTCTGGTATGGCCCTAAACGAATTGTCCTCCACATTTGGTCCAGTTTTCTGATGTTCGTGGACAAAACTTTCCACGTACGCAAACAAGTCATCATCATCATTCGCAATTACGTCAGCGGAATCTGCATCATGACCTGGCATAATTAAAGTGGCAACATCCACATTCGAGTCGACGTCTGCCGATGCATAAACCGCAGTTGATGTGATTGGCATTTGGTCTTTATTTGCAACCGTTTTTCTCTGACCACATGACCAGAGTCATCTCATGGGATCACTAGGCACTTATGGGGGAAATGAAATTAACCACTTCTTTGATTACCTTCTGTATATCCCCTAATGGATGGTTGATACACATTTTTGACTACCTCTGGCATGGCCCCAAAATGAATGGCTGAAACAAATATTTGACTATCTCTGTTATGGCCTCAAATGGATGGTTGAGGTATGGCCCCAAATGGATGGTTAAAACGCTTCTTGGGAGACTCAGTATCAATTGCATGAATTAATGTTGCAGCATTTCCTGTTTTACATTCATACTCCTGCAAACTGAATTATCTAGTCTGTTTCAGTACACCTATCCATATTCATTCATTTATTTGTGATGAGGGAGGATGTGAATAAAAACAGTGAGTTTTAAACACTTCTGGTAATTTAAAAATCAAATATCAGAACTGTAAGAAATAGCTAATTAGTTAATAATACAAATGTATTTACAACCGGGTCCAATAAATCTAATTAATATGGAATCATCAAAGACAATCACAATTTTACAATTTTAAGAAAATCAAATTCTGCACATGGTGTGTATCATATATATAACAAGTATGTATGACAGATTTATCTGTATGGCACATTATTTTGAGAGAGAGAGACAGAGAGATGTACTTACCAGTTATATATGTATTTCTAGTCTTGTTCAGATACAAATCATATCTGAAAATTAAAATAATCATTGTATTTATTTGTACAATATCATATCTTACAGACCAACATAAACACTTAATCCTCATTTTACAGTCAAGACCCTGATACATTCAAGACTAGATATTATCACTGAATGATCATTACATACAAATTATCAAAATATGATTTATCTTAATCTGATATATTTAAAATCAAAATTTAAATTTGAACTTAAATATATTTTACATACTCTCTACATGGAAATCTGTGTTCGATGACATTCATCTAATCTGAGGAAGAAATTAATTAACACAATTTTCACTTGGTTTCAAAACATTATTTTAAACAATAACCATATTATATTGCATGTGGAATAATAATAATAATAATAATAATAATAATAATAATAATAATAATCATCATAATGATGACTTTATTTAAAGTATGTAACACAATTAGCTAAGAGCTAATCTACCTTGAGGCCCTCATACAAAGGCATTTATTTATTTGAGCAGCATCTCAGAAGCCACTGGATATATTGGGTTTGGAAGATGGAAATAGAGTGGGCATTTCTAATCTCAACTGGAATACTATTCCAGAGCAAAGTTCCAGAGTATTGTAAACTTTTTTTAAATAATTCCTTATTTGATTTGGGAATGTTTTACTGTTTGGTAGACATTGATCGCAAGAGGGGTGTATTACCAGGTAGCCTATATTAGAATAGGGATTGTAAATATTCAGGAGCACTATTATTGGATATCCTGTACATTAATGTGGCTTTTCTTAAACAGATTCGATCTTTAATAGTTAATATTTTTAACTTACCAGATAAATTTTCTTAGCTTTCTTTCTCTTAAATACCCCATACTGTATTACAGTAGTCTAAATAGGACTGCATGTAACTGTTATAAAATACTTTTCTGTGCTTTTTAGGGAGAAAATGTCTTATCCTACTGAGAAGCCATAAACTTGAATTTACCTTTCTACTGATATGTTTGATATGATCAGTGCATGATTATTATTATTATTATTATTATTATTATTATTATTATTATTATCTACCAGAACACCAAGTAGTCTGTCATGACAGACCATTTGCAAATTTTTGTCCTTCCATGTCAGACATAGTTCATTGCTATCAAAATTTTTTCTTTTTTTTCCTTGTTGAGATAAGTAATATTTTAGTTTTACCAGTATTTACTACCATGCCTTTGCATGTGCACCGGTTTTCCAGCTTGTTTAATGCATTCTCTAAAGAAATTTCGAGTTCATGCTTTGTGTTTTGGATGTCTGACAATGTTGTGCCATCTGCATAGAGATCTGTAGATGATATCGAGTCTCTTAGTAAAAGTGGTAGGTCGTTAATAAATACAATAAACAGTAATGGACCTAGAATTGAACGTTGTGGTACCCGATATCTAATTGTTTCAGGTTCAAACAACGTTATTTATATAAACATGTTGTGTTCTCTCACTTATGTATGAAGTAAACCATCTGATTTTTCATCGCATTGGTAGATTTTCAGTTTCTTGAATAGGATTTCATGATACACCATGTCAAAAGCTTTCCTGAAATCTACAAATACAGATCCTATTATTTTACCTTGGTCAAATGCTTGAAGCCATTTATCAGTTAGGGAGATCAAGGCAGTCTCACATGAATGTTTCTGTCTAAAGCCTGATTGATTAGGGTGTAACAGCAAGTGTTTGGTTAAATATGACATGAACGAGTCATGGACATGTTTTTCAATAATTTTGACAAGTTTGGTAGTATTGAGATTGGTCGGTAGTTATCAGCATCATTCTTAGATCCAGATTTGTGAATAGGAGTTACTTTTGCAGTTTTCCATATTTTGGGGACAGATGAGGTTACAATACTTAAATTGATTATGAATAACACAATACTAATATTCACTTAGTTTTAAAAAAAATTATTCTATAACAATAGCCATATGATATTGCATGTGGAATAATACAATGCTAATTTTCACTTGGTTTAATAGCATTATTCTATAACAATAGCCATATGATATTGCATGTGGAATAACACAATGCTAATATTCACTTAGTTTAATAACATTATTCTAAAACAATAGCCATATGATATTGCATGTGGAATAATACAATGCAAATTTTCACTTGGTTTAATAGCATTATTCTAAAACAACTGCTATATGATATTGCATGTGGAAAGTTTTCAGTGCAAGTACAGTTTAAAAAATATCTTACAGCACATGGCCATACACGTGATATGCTGGTCTCTTTTCTAAAGCAGACACTCACAAAGAAAAATTAGAAACTCCAAAATCATAACTATTTAGGTGTTATTTTGCTATGAAAGAAACTTTCTGGCTACACCGTAAAACTAATTAATGTAACTCTTTATTCTATTTACATTTTTCTGATGCAATTGCTTGGGGGGGCTCATTTTGCCTTCCAAATTGGCATTTTTTTCACCATAGCAAATAAATGTTACTTCAATGAAACAAAAATTAAAGAAAACAGCAAGCTATTTACTATTAAAGAAAAAATGAAGCACATCTTAAATTATAGGATCGAATGATCCCAAATTCGTGCAATGATCAGACGGAGAGACAGGTGCAATGACCATTACAAATTACAAAGAGACAGCAACCTTCTCAGATCCATTTTGATATATTTTACAGAAATAGCCTGTCATTGGATAGGTTGGATATGGAGAGAATTCTTCATAACAAAATTTATTTGTATCTCTTTATAGTCATTTTCTGCTTCTTCTACTTTGATCAGAATATGCAATAAATCGCACGGACTAAGAAGCAAAAGGAAAAATGGAATGCATTATGTCATGGAAAGTTAATAATAATTATAATAATTTTAATCAAGGTTGGGATAACAGAGTGGTAATGGCCTCACACTGTATGTATGTGGTCATGAGTTCAACTGACAGCATCCAGCCCGAAGCTATCAAATGTGGGAAACAAGCCTTGCTCCAACCATTGCACGAACTACTTTGCCTCTGCTGGGAGGAAGGAGCAGTCCACTAAGAAAGACATGCGTGATGCCACGATTGTGACCCTTTATAAAAACAAGGGCGACCGCAGTGACTGCAATAATTACAGAGGAATCTCGCTTCTGAGCATCGTTGGTAAAGTGTATGCCCGCATCATACTAAACAGGCTGCAGTTGCTGGCAGACCGTGTGTACCCAGAATCCCAGTGCGGCTTCAGAGCAGGCAGGTCGACAACAGACATGATCTTCTCTTTACGACAACTCCAAGAGAAAAGCAGAGAGCAAGGTCAACGACTCTACATGATGTTCATCGACCTCACCAAGGTCTTTGACTTAGTCAGCAGAAATGGCCTTTTTGAAGTTCTCAGTAATATCGGTTGCCCTTTAAAACTCCGCAGCATGATAATCTATTTCCATGCAGATATGAAGGGAACAGTCCTGTATGATGGATCTTCCTCAACCTCCTTCCCAGTTAACAGCGGTGTGAAGCAGGGCTGCGTTCTGGCCCCAACCCTATTCGGGATCTTCTTCTCCTTGCTTCTGTCCTACGCCTTTGACTCTTCCACTGATGGCATATATATACACACCAGGTCCAATGGGAGGCTGTTCAACCTGGCACAACTGCGCTCAAAGACAAAAGTGAAGGCTGTGCTCATCAGGGAGATGCTTTTTGCAGATGACGCGGATCTTGTGGCACACACTGAGGAAGCTCTTCGGAGACTGGGAGACCGTTTTGCTGATGTCTGCATGCAGTTTGTACTCACCATCAGCCTGGAAAAAACCAAAGGTCAGCGTGCAAGATACCACCATTGCCCCTACAATCAAAATCAACGGTGTCACCTTGGAAGCACTCAACAACTTTACCTAATAAGGGTCAACCATCAGCAACACTCTCTCGCTCGATAAGGAGCTGGACAGAAGGCTTGGAAAGGCAAACACCATCATGTCGCGAATGACCAAGAGGGTGTGGGAAAATAACGCGCTGACTGTGCAAACCAAAGTCAAAGTTTACCAAGCCTGCTTTCTCAGCACCCTTCTCTGTGGAAGTGAGACCTGGAATACCTACATGAGGCAAAAGCGTCAGCTCAACTCCTTCCATATACGGTGCCTTAAACGCATCTTGAAAATCAGCTGGCAAGACCGTGTCCCAAACAGCGAAATCCTGCAGCATGCAAACACCCACAGCATGTTCTCCCCTCTGAGCAAAAGTCGCCTTCGATGGCTGGGACAAGTCCGACGCATGGAGGATGGGAGGATGCCAAAGGACATCCTATATGGACAGCTGGCCACTGGCTTACGAAGAGTCGGCCGCCCCTCACTCCGTTTCAAGGATGCGTGGAAGAGGGACCTGAAGGCATGTGACATCGCACCCGATGGCTGGGAAGTGCTGGCCGAGGACTGAGGCACCTGGAGACTGACAGTAAGTAAAGGTATCTCAGCTGCTGATACGAGGAGATGTCAGTTGGCAGCAGAGAAACGTGTCAGAAAGGGCCACGTGACAGCAACCACTGCAACTCGGGCTTCCCAGCATGTCTGCACAACCTGCAAGAGGGACTGTCACTCGCACATAGGTCTCCACAGCCGCAACATACGATGCCAACAACCCAGAGACAGACGACACCCCAAGGGCGCTATCCGCATGGTCTCCCGAGACTAAGGCGCCAATGATGATGAATCAAGGTTGGAATAACAGAACGGTAATGGTCTCACACTGCATGTATGTGGTCATGAGTTCAACTGACAAATCCATAAACTCAATGTCTTTCATCACCTGTTAGTCAATTGCTTTTTATTGGTACTGGCAGTGAGTACATTGTTTCAGTCAATATGTGATTTATTGTGTATAGAAACATGTTGTTTTAAGTTTGTGTACTGTTAAAATTGTTAGATTTCTGGGCAGTTTGCATTACGTAATAGGTTAATGCAACATATTTAGATTTTGATTCCATTTACACTATCAACAGAAAATGTATCTATAAGAATGTGAGAACAATTTCCCAAAATACACAATTCAGTTCTATAGAAGATGTTTTTATAATGAATAGACGTGGTCATACACATTTTTGTCAAAACGTTAGTTCCAGCCTTCAGGATAGGAAGTATGCATGTGCATGCATCAGAAGGATGATTCACTTCTGATTCCCTACATCTCACAGACTGTCAAAACCAAGCTAACATCTGAGTCTTCAAGGGCACTTTAAATAAATGGTTATTATTATGACTTGTTGGACAATCTTTTTATCTACTACCACTAAGAGTAATAATAATAATAATAATAATAATAATAATAATAATAATAATAATAATTAATAAAACTGGAATAGTTGAGGGTTTAACGCCATTTGAAAAAAGAACCTGGGACAACCCCGGGAAGAACTACAGACCCACGGGAAGCTACTGGCAAGCTTTCTTACATACCCACCTTGGCTGAGCCTGAGACTCGAACCCAGGCTGACAGAGGAGACATGGCAGTTAACAGTAAAGACAAACGTTTTACATTACTCAGTAATATTGGCCCCTAAAGATGGAACGAAGCTAACATTTGAGAGATTTCATTTAGAAAAACAAAATATCAGGAATAATCTGAAATGCAGAGCAGCATTTGATTGGTTCGCCTGATGGTTTCTGCAAGGCACTTTCAGAACTTTTTTCGGTTATAAAGTTTGTAGAAATAGGCAGTTGAGCCGGCCTGGACAGCACTGTCGAATTTTGAAATTGTACGTGTGTGTGTGTGTGTGTGTGTGTGTAATTAGTTTGGGGTTTTGAATTAAGATTAATATTTGAAGATGAAGAAATGAAGAATGGATCTGATGCAAATTTAAATTAATGTAAATTTAATTATTTAAAACATTATTTGTGAACATATCATATGTGCCATAATAGTTATTTCCATTCAAAAGGATCCGATATGAATGTCGTATGATACCACCTATTGTTGTAATATATTATATCAAATCATCTATACAGTACCATGTATGACATCATATCAAATCATCTGTACAGTAGGAACATGTATGACATCATATCAAATCATCTGTACAGTAGGACCATGTATGACAGCATATCAAATCATCTGTACAGTAGGACCATGTATGATAGCATATCAATCATAAGTACAGTAGGACCATGTATGACAGCATATCAAATCATCTGTACAGTAGGTCCACGTATGACAGCATATCAAATCATCAGTAGGTAGGACCATGTATGACAGCATATCAAATCATCTGTACAGCACCATGTATGACAGCATATCAAATCATCTGAACAGTACCATGTATGACAGCATATCAAATCATCTGTACAGTAGGACCATGTATGACAGCATATAAAATCATCAGTACAGTAGGACCATGTATGACAGCATATCAAATCATTTGTACAGCACCATGTATGACAGCATATCAAATCATCTGTCCAACACCAAGCATAACAGAATATCAAATCGTCTGTACAGTACCTTGAATGACAGCATATCAAATCATTTGTACAGTACCATGAATGACAGCATATCAAATCATTTGTACAGTACCATGTATGACATCATATCAAATTATCTGATTAATATTTATTAAACTATTTACTTGATGGAACTTATTTGTGTGATATTTTTATATAGGCACACGAGACAACGCACAAAACAGTTCATGAATCTATAGCCTATAGTAAAAATCTATTTTATAAATTGCTACCATTGGAATATTGGCCAGCATAATTCAGACACTTTTACAATATTGTTTTAAAAATAAGAGTACCATCCAAAACTATAACAAGTTTGAAAAATCTCTAAGAGACCAAATTATCTTTAGTATCCAATGGGCTACAGCGTTTGAACACATTATCAAGCAAATACAGACCATCTGCTCATTCAGCTACATGTTTGAAACATAATCCACATGTAATCTGGACATGCAATTGTTGTATTCTCAATCTGTACAGTTGTTCTCGCTACATTTACTTACCTCGTGAAGAGCATCGCATGGTCATAGTCTGTTCCATTTCTCGAGTCCAAGTCCATGTCCCACTTTGTAATGTCATAAAGGTACTTTTTTGCATTAATAATCTTTGTTCCATTAACAATCTTTACTATAGATTGTATGTGTTGGAAGTTATGCTACATATGGAAATAAAATAGGAGACATAAAAAATGTTAAAGTAACTGTGGAAGATCAGTTTTGCAACATAAGAATGGAAACAATTAAAAAAACTTGTAATTATTTCAATACATTTTCTAATAGAGCATTAACATACACAGATAGGCAGGAAAAAGAAAACAAGTGGTACATCATTGGTTTTGCTGTTGTTGTTAATGTTGTTGGGATTTTTTCAATTTGTTTTCCCAGTATGTTTGTATTTGTAAGTTGAGGACATCTTACAGGCAACTGTGGAAACAGGTGGTCATAGGTATAATGACTAAAACAAATATGTTGTTGGTTTTTTTGTTGTTGTAGTAGGGTTTAATGTCATTTTCAGCACATGATAGGCTATACATGGCAACCAGTATTAATGGTGGAGGAAGAACCTGGGAAAACCCTGGAAAGAACCACCGACGCACGAGATGCTACTTTCAAGCTTTCTCACATACCATCATTGGCCAAATCTGAGACTCGAACCCATGCAGACAGTGGTGAGATGGCAGTGATCCGTAATGGAGAGTGCTTTAGATCAAATATAAATACAGCATAATGTCATTTATATGTTCATATTACATATTTAACCAACAATAATATAATTGAATGAATATAAATATAAATATATATACACACACATATGTGTGTGTGTGTGTGTGTGTGTGTGTGTACAAAGATATATAAAATGTTGGTTAAATTTTGACAATGTGAGACATTTTAGCGCTACATTTATTCCCATAATGGGTAATGATCTTTAGATCACTGGCTTCATAGTTTCCTTTTCTTAAATTCAAGATCAATGTCTGGTCTAGATATGAACAAAAATGAATATTCAAAACTGCAAATGGTCTTTGTTCCCAGTTAAGGTTAGTCTCTCTAACATCTTACACAAAAAAATGCTTTATCTAGATTAACATAAAGACACTGGAGATTGGATAATAAAGTGTTGACAAATGTAACGCTCAAAGATTCTTCCAAGTTGCTTACAAATATTAGGGTGTCATCATTACACTGTGAAATTCACAATGTGTCATGTACTTCTCTACATTATTATTATATTTAATCATAATTTCAAAATTATCAGCACAAAGTACAAAGATATAAAGGAACAATGAAACTCTTTGTCTACATCCATGATGAATATTAAACAATATAGATACGTGTTAACTCACAAAAACACTCGATTGTATAGTATTATATCATTGATAAAAAGGGTACCCTCATCTGTTAATTAAAATATCAAAATTAAAAAAGTAGAAACTTTAACAAGTCAAGGTTACTTGATGAAACTTTAACAAGTCAAGGTTACTTGATGAAAGAGTGTTTGTTTTAAAAATCAACCTAGAAGACTAAATATTGGTGTATTATGTTTTATTTAATCTTTTTAATCTTATGGATATAAAGACAGCATTGTATTTTTAAAAATTATTATATAATTGATGCTAAGAGAAATCTAAACTTTTCATGGAGGAAGCTATAACATTTCTAGTAGTATTAACCTATGCAGCTGCCATTTTTTTTCCATATCTCGTTTTTAAAAAAAAACCATTTCACTGTTGGATGAGTGGAATGTAATCAGAAGGACCTAGATTTTATTCAGTTAAACTTCAATCCTAAGTTAAAAGAATAAGTTATTGAATTTTTAAACTTGCCACCTGGTCTTTGCCATCTACACATCATCAAAATACTGATTTCCATTAAATGTAAATTTACATTTTGACACTGATGTAGGGATAGGTTGGAATTATTTCGGACAAATCAGTTGCAATGAACTTTGTACAGGGATTTAAAATATGAGCAAAACATCATATATATATATATATATATATATATATATATATATATATATATATATATATATATATACATATATACAGATACCTGTATGGCACAGACATGCTTCTTGGGGGATAGTTTATATCAAAACATAACATCACAGAAGTTTCTCCTATTATAAAGATGTATCAATCCTCATCACATCCCAATTCCTCCAAACTGGCTTTAAATCAGATGGTTATATTTATTGTAATAGAGGATTTACATTAAATCATGCATTCACAAAGAAAATGCACTCCCTATCATAAGTAAGTGTACGACATTTCTTACCTTGAAAATGTAAAATTTGCGAAGGGTGACACTGATTTCCATACTGGTATCGTGTATATTATTGTAGAGCATATTTACCTAAGACAAAATACAAAAAAATTTGAATAAGGTTATTACAGTTTACGATTTTGACAGAAATAATTTGAAAAAATAATGGTTCCATTTATCTTTCGTTTAATATTTTTCACATTTTTAGCAGAAAATACATAAAAAGTGACATAATTTATTGATAGCATAAAAATATATTTAAATCCTATGGAGTCAGGACAAATAAGTAAGTAAACATTATTATATACGTTGCTATCAAAGGGAGTATTCTATTAAAAGAAGAAAATAAACAAATCCTCTCTAAACCACATACTGTTAAGATTTTGGCCATTTCATACAGGTCACCACTACATTTATGTCTGGTTATATTATATCTGCCTGTTTGGAAAATTAATGGTTTTTGTTTTAAAGAGGGATCCATTTGATTGTAATAAAATCTACAAAAAGAACAGCACTGCCATATTGTTAAAGAAATTAGGTCAGGTGAGATGTGCTGGCGTAAGTAAAAACTCCTCCTTGCAAAGTCGATCCAAACAACAATTTTGCAGGTCAAGTTGGATGGAGCATCATTCTATTCCAAATCATATTTATTCCTTTAAAGAAAATACATTATGTAAATAAAAATAAATATAATTTGTTACTTACACCGTTAATAATATGACAGTAAGTTTCTCTTATTTTTCTTGTTACAATCATCTCCTTTTGTACGGTGTCCGGATATATATAAACTGATGAATATCTGCAGGTAGACACGATATATATATATATATATATATATATATATATATATATATATATATATATATATATATATATATATGAATTTGTTAAATAATATTCTACTTCTGAGGAAAGAAAGAAAATTATTAAGATACTTGCATAAGAAATTATTGTAATGCATTTTCTCTGTGTCTGGCTGCGACTTTTATTGTTTTTGACACACAGAAAATATAGGGCTTTAATTGTTAATTATATATTACAATGTCATTGTGAATTCGCCACAAAATATAGCACTCTAGGTTTGCAAACCAGAAATTCGCCAAAATTCTGATGGCCAGAAATATCGACTTATATCGTAGTCACATATGAACAGAGACTCAAACATAAGATGCTTGTTACTAACCATGCAGAAAACTAATTCATGTTTGGTCCAGCATCTCTTCAAAAGATTTTGTGTCATATTGTCCACGCATTATGTCCTTGTTACAGTACAGCTCATACTGAATAATAGTTTCATTAAACTTGTTTTGTAACACTTCCATAGTTAGATAACAGTAAGTAAGCATAAATCTGTAGGTAGGTAGGTATAAGGTAAATATGTATGTCTAGATTAGTAGATTACTGTTGGATGTAGATTGATAATAAAGTTCAAGATGGGATGCAAAGATTAAGGATGATAGATGGATAAACTTAGGAAGGGATGTAAATAGGTCGGTATATAAATAAACACTTACAAGTCCCATATTCCTGGATCTATCAGCACCGCGATTTCAACATAGAATTTCTGTGAATTGTCTGTGGATGAAATTTGAAATGAGAAGACATTCATTTTAAGGTATTACTCAGTGGATGACGAGAATGACTTTCATTGTAACTTTGTTTAAAGTGAGGAAGAGTTGAGCACTTCGTCAATCTCACTCACTCGCCCAAAACCATCCAAGTCCTACAGCACGACAACATTGAGACAGCCAGAGATGGGGTTGAGTGCAGTGGATGACCAGGACATCCTAAATGTCTTGTCAAGCTCTTAGTGATCCTTGGCACTTTGCTGGAAATTGCCTTTCTACCTGTTGACCAGCTGGCGGTTCCTCTGTGCAGGCTGCTGAATCCAGTCTTCACATGCAAGGTTTCTGACAAAAACTAACTGACCGAGGGTTCAAGACCCATCGGCTACCCTCAGCCTGAGCAGCAGAGAGGGTGTATCGGACAACATTTTTAGACAAGTATTCACTGAAATCACGCTTAAAATCAATGAAACCAATGACATCAGACCCAAAAGTCAATGACATCAGGTCTCAAATATGTGTGTGTTTCATGGATTAGGTCCCAAAAAAAAATATGAAAAAATCAATGAAATTAATGAAATCAAAAACTTTTCAACTATTACATTTTTTGGGAAAAAGGGACTACAACATCGTTGTCACTCACCCTCTCTGCTGCTATGGGTTAACCGAATATTTGATCCAGTCCGATACGATATCGTGTTCGAGGGTCATGTAAATTTATTGTTACAAATCCGTGTGGGGTAGACTGAGCATGACTAAAGAAATTTCTAAATTGATTGAAGTCCATATCAGAACACCATGTCTGCCAAATATTTCGTAGCGTATGTGTATCAACGCCGTTGAATACAGCAAGCATATTACAGTTATCTCTAATTACTTTTGGAATCTGAGTGTAGCGTTGAGTGACATAGATCACATCAGTGTTTTTATGCCTGCCTCGGGAAAATATTCTAGCAGGATTTTTTTGTTTATCTAACATGACATCATCGTATACAACTAAATTGTTGATACTTCCATCGAGGTCATTCACGGATGGCGCCTCGTCAATATCGGTTATAAATTCAATAACATCCTCGCCGGCAATCTCTGAAGCGTTTTCATTAAAATCTTTTAGCACTTCATAGCATCGTTGATCATCTACGCTAGGGGCAATTAAATACAACTTATCCCACTTCATCCATCTCATTATTAAATTGAGCAACAATTGCGTTTTACCGGATCCAGATGGTCCGATTATAATTGCGCGGATAGAGTTTGGTAGCGCTGCATGATGTTTCACTGGTTCTCTTGTTTTAGTCGCTGAAAAATCAATTATATTCATATCTCTATACATAAATTATGGATCTATATTGCGTGAAGTGTAAGGCGCGTACTGGCACAGATGACTTGACGACGATTACAACTAAAAATAACCGATCAGCGCTTTCTGGTAAATGCGTACAATGTAGTACAAAGAAATTTAGATTTGTTTCTAAACCCAAGGAACCCAAGGAACCTTTAAAAAAAAACGAGGAGGTGATATCGCTGCCAAATTAGCAAAACTCCCTGGAACCCCATGGGCAAAATACCCCGGAGAAAAACACCTTCCAGGGTATAGTTATTGTGGACCGGGAACAAGACTTGATATCAGACTCAATGATCAAAATCAGCCCCGACCCGGTGAGGAACCAATAAACGCTATTGATAAGGCCTGTCACCTTCATGATGTTGCTTATAAAAGCAGCAATTTGCAACACAGGCATCTAGCAGATGTGAAATTAATTCATGCGTTGAATGCCATTCCTGATAAATCCTTCAAAGAAAAATTGGCCTCCTTTTTGATAAAATCGGCTATGAAAAGTAAATTGATGTTAGGTGCTGGTAATTAATAGCAACATGAAATCTATTTACTATTCCCCAAGAGGATACTGGAAGGGTAACGCTGCAATCAGTAAACTCGCTAGCGCCGCAAAAGTGAAAAAAACCACTGCGGCTCATTGGTTATCCAAACAGGCACTATGGCAAATTTATCTACCACCGCCTAAACAAATTCAATTCTCGCATTTTGATGTAACCGGACCCAATGAAGTTCATCAGGCTGATCTATTATTTCTGCCACATGATCGTGGTCACAAATATGCGTTAACTGTAGTTGATATTGCAAGTCGATACAAAGAAGCAGAACCGTTAAAAACAAAATCGGCCACTGAAGTCGCTTCTGCATTTGAAAGGATTTATCGACGAGGTCCTCTGCACTGGCCAAATCTGTTACAAGTTGACCCGGGCAAGGAATTTCAGGGTGCAGTGTTATCTACAATGAAATATCACAATGTCGCTATCAGACGAGGGCATACTGCACTGCATCGTGATCAGGCCATTGTAGAACGGTTTAATAAAACCCTTGCTGAGCGGTTATTTGGATATCAATATGCAAAAGAATTCATCCAAGAAAAAAGATCCCGTGAATGGGTTAAAAGGTTACCAGCTGTGATTACTGCACTGAATAACGAGATTACTAGAACCATCAACATGAAACCTATCAACGCGATTAAAAAGAAGTCGATACCTGAAAAACCACAAAAAGATTTCAAAGAACCAATTCTTGGTAGTAATGTCATTGTGAGGTACTTATACGAACCAGGAGAGCTTGAAGGAGATAGAAAAAGGGCTACTGATCCTATTTGGAGCGTCACTACGCATAAGATATCTAGTATAACACGATCTACGGGTAGACCTCCAATCTATAAACTGGATTCAACTGCCCCTCAACGGGGTTTTACTACACAACAATTACAAGTGATACCCGAGGATACTCAATTGCCACCCCATGGGCTTAACTAGCACCCTTGCGTCTATTGCACTCAAGACAAGTCAACATCACATTATTTCTGACATGACCGAGATTGTTATTTTTTCTGTCTACAGTGAATTGGCGAGGATCCTTATCCGAATACTGCCAACGCATTATACAATTGCAACTTGCGCAGTGATTATTCTGTTGTTTCTTCAAAGTGATTATTAATTCAGCATCAATATCGAATTCTCGTTGTTTTTTTTTGTCCTCTTGTTTGTAACCGGAGAGTTTTTTTATCAATAATATCATTATCATCACCAATGATTTCATCATCGCCAATGATTTCATCATCGCCTGACTCTGTCAGGACAATTCTTCGAAGTTGATTTATTTTTCGTACTCTAGACACTGCGAGATAGACTAAATTCGACCATTCTATGCGATTATCTACCATCCAAAGAGTTGTATCCGATATAGTCAATCCCTGTGAAGAGTGTATTGTTGCTGCATAACCTAGCGTCCACGGGGATTTATTAGCACGCAATGCATCTTCAACAACATTGATATCAACCAGCACAATATCATTTAATACTAAATTCTGTTTTTGACTTTGTCCTGGAATATCAACTTCAATATTCTGTTTTCGCGTATCCGATGGCCTATAACATAACGGTACTGGAAGTGTTGCAAATTTTTGTTTATGCAATTCAAATAACTTCATCTGAAGTGTGTCCCTGACTATTTTTCTACTTGCAATGATTAAATCATTTGGTCTCCACATTTCCCAGAAATCATTCATGAGAGTTTCCGAAATTATTTCACGGGTTATTTCACACTGGATTCTATCCGGTTGCAATCTAATTAGTTTCTTCAATTCTTTTAATTCATTATCAAGTGATCTATGATCAGTATCAATTTCTTCATAATAGTCTACAAAACCCTTTAGCCATTCATGGGGAGATGCACCGACAAATGGTGGAGGTTGGCCGTGATCACCGCACATGACGACTTTTGTATTCTTCAATAACAACCACTCAAGAAATATTTTTAAGACATCTTCTGACACTGTGTCTATTTCATCCCAAATGATAATTTCAGGAATAAATTTCTCTCCCATGCGCTCAGGAGTCCATTTATCTCCCTTCCATCGGAAAAAGCTGTGATAAGTGCAAGCATTTACCCCTCTCTGTATCATTTCTCTTGCAAGTCTATGAGTTGGTGTTATCACAATCATGTTAGAAACGCTAGCGTTTCCACGACGGAATAACTCAATTACCCGGGTTGTTTTTCCTGACCCGCCACAACCGTTTAAATAAACTGTTTTATACAGGCATATTGGATCAGAAATCGGTGGTGCACTAGAAAATTCTGAACACTGATTGCTTTCTAAGTAATTATTTTCAATGGTAACATCTGCTGATTGAATATAATCATGAATCATTTCTTTCTTAATTCTCCATGATCCCCATTTCTCGTTGACAGTAGCCTTAAAATCAGCCATTTTGCTATTTATGTAAAATGAGTCAGTAGCAACTCTAACTGCGGTGGTAGGAAATCTATTGATCATTGAAAATAAATTAATAGAAGCATAACCAAGCATAGAAGCTCTCAAATGTGTGTACTGCGGATGGTATCCATCAGTGTAAGTAACAATTGTACCCAATTTGGTTCCATCGGACATAAATGCGTCCTTACGATTGACATATAGGCCCTTATTCGTTAAATCCGCCATTACAAAATCGTATTCAGCGTTGTCTATAATCAATCGTGAAGAATATTTCGTATTATCATCTTTGCCACCTTGGGTAAATTTACCGATTATTCTTCGTCCAAGATTTTTTGCTTCATTGTTTCTGATTTCAAATAACTGTCTGGACCAATCCATGATTTGTTGTTCATTAAAATCAGGAAACAGTTTTCGCTCTTCGCTAATTATTTTTTCTAGATCAGGTTGTGGTAACCAGACTGATTTCTGTGCCCGATAGGATATAATTGCTTCACTGACAATTAATGATTTTAACATCTTACAATCAAGCATATACCGTAGTAACACTATTGGCATCCAGTGTTTTTCAGACATGTGTTTACCAATCCAAAGATAACTACACGGATGAAGTCCTTCAGCCATTTCAAATGATACCACACAAGCGAATCCGGTTAAATCAAAATCAGGAAGTGGTCCATTAATAGCAACACGGGTCATTTCGTGTGTAGGGTGTCCAAATCGTTTGAAATATTTCTCGCATTCTCCATACCCAAGAAAACTTCCTGGATAACACGCAATCATATCAACGGAAATAACGGAATCAGAGGTGTATTTTGTGTTCCATAATCCGCCGTGGCTGTATTCAAGACAGGACAATTTGACATCTGATAAAAACTCACTTCGTGTTGGTTTCCACGCGTTTTTCTTTCTAGCAAAATGTGCTGCAATGGATGGTACTGTAAAACAGTTTGCTAATAATTGATCGTCTTCTTCTCCGTCCTCAGAAAACTCACTAGCTAGTTGTTTCATTTGATTCTGCAGTTCTTCAGTACGGTATAATTCTCCGTTGGGCCTTACAAACTGATCAAATCTGCATTCCTCGTCTGAATTACTATGAAATAGCCACGCTGACACAGGATCGTTTTTACTCAAATGGTAAATAGCATCAAATAATTTCTGCTCGGTAAAACATTCTTCAGGTCCCAACCCTGCTGGGGATAGATATTTTACGGTTCTATCCCGTGGAAATATTGTTACTGCAGATGACCACGCGTGCGCGTTATGATCAATAATTTCAATGGGGGTTCCTTTTGATTGATATTTCGATTCGTATAATACTTCACCGGTGATTGTTCTTACCGATATTGGAAATCTTAATGATGTTTCTAATTTGGCTATATCCTGAATTGTTGCTCCATGCTCTTTTACCGTGAACTCCCACTCGGTTATTTTTTTTCGTCTTAGATCAGTGAGTTTATTCCCCCGGGATGCATTTGTGAAGTGTTCTATTATTCGTTCTGCTACACAATTGAGCCCTGTCGAATATTTCATGGGTGCTAGTTTTGAAATATCAGGTTTTTCATTGAGCGGATAGATCCCGTAAACAACTGCTGTGACAGGATAAGATCTTTCGTAGTAGGGTTTATCAATTCCGGTCAAAATTCCCGGTTTGGAATCCTGATTCACGGTGATAGTTTTTTTGCCCTTGAGAATGGGTTCAAATTTATCCTTAATAATCCATTTGCCATTCTCACGGATAACGAATTTGATTCGGAAAAAATGACTTTTTTCCCCAACACGTGAAATGATCGCTGCTGCCTTTTCATCATTCATGGTAGCGTCAACAACACCATCAATTCGAAATGTTGACCAACAATAAGATGCTCCATCACGCTTGAATTCATTAAAACAGTCTCTGGTGGGTTTATCAAGAATTTTATTCTTGGGTGTATTAGAAACTATATCAAGATTGAATTGAGCATCCTTCCATGATGATCTCATGTTTCCGTCTCTTGGACGTTTGTTACGTTTTTTGGGTCTATCGCGATTAAATCTAGGATTGATTTTTAATAATCTCTTAAACTCTTTCATGTTTCCGTCTATTGTGCGTTTGTTACGCTTTTTGGGTCTATCGATATTAAATTTAGGATTGATTTTCAATAATCTCTTAAACTCTTTCATGTTTCCGTCTCTTGGACGTTTGTTACGTTTGTTTCCGTCTATTGGACGTTTTTTTGGTCTATCGCGATTAAATCTAGGATTGATTTTTAATAATCTCTTAAACTCTTTCATGTTTCCGTCTCTTGGACGTTTTTGACGTTTTTTTGGTCTATCGAGATTAAATCTAGGATTGATTTTCAATAATCTCTTGAACTCTCTATCAGCATTGAATTTAGCATTTGTCGAAGTCAATCTCTTGAACTCCTTCATGCTATATACAAAACAAACATTTAAATGAAAGTTTTATGTATAATGAATCACTGCAAATGGCTCATGATGGGAAATGTAACCCCGTGTAACAAATCATGCAGAAAAAATGAGTACTGTAGGTATCATATGCAAAGTTTTCGACGTGGAAGTCTTGGTCCGTTACCCTGTATTCGATGTGGGGTTGGGGTTAAGGGAAGATCACAATTGTGTAGTGATTGTGGTGGTAAGCGATATAGGGAATTGAAGCGTTATTATGATAAAAGAATAAAAAATGGACAATCCATCAGAAATTTTGACCCTGAAAAGGTCTTTGACCCTGATAACGTCACTGACAAAATCATAAGAACCCCGCAAGACTACATCGAAAGATTCTCCAGTGATGTAATTATTGAACCAAACACTGAATTAGACAAACAATAGAATAGTATATATGAACCAAGAATTCAGACAGCATCCAGTGATTACAAATTATGAAGCATCCAGTGATGGTACTGTCAGAAACCGTAGACTAAAGAAATCAGTTGGTGTTGTGAATAATCACGGATACTTGATATTTACTGTTAGGGAAGGAAAAGAAACGAAAAATTATCTCATTCATCGTTTCGTATTTGAATGTTTTAATGGATTGATCAAAGATGGTTTTGTTATTTATCACAAGGATTCTAATCCAAAGAATAATTCTGTATCCAATCTGCAGGCTATCACACTGAGTGAGAATTCCAAACGAGGAAGAGCTGGCACTTGCAAAACGGTTTGGAAGAGACCTGTGACATCTTTGAATACAACAACTAATGAAGAAAAAATATTTCAATCATTATATGAAGCCGGTAAATTTTTCGATATTTGTGGACCGTCAGTACGAAAAGTTGCAGAGGGGATTTATCGATCGGCTATTTCAAAAAAGACGGGGCAAAAAGTTCAATTTAGTTATGTCTAATGCGTCATAATTTTCAATTAGAGATATGTCATACTTATAGAATAATGAATTCTGAAAACATGAATAGCATCATAGTTGAAATAGCAAAATTGAAAAATCAGGATATCAAACTATCAGATGGATTAAATCCTGATCAAATTGTGTCTGATTTTCAGGATATAGAATACGGGGTTAACAACAATAAATATATGCTACCCAAGAAATATGCACTCATCAAAAAAATTCAGAATTCTATTAAAGACTCTCTTTCATTTTCCAGTGACATCAGTGTGTTCGTTCCGTTGTATACTATCGTAGAGGGAATACGAAAAGAATTAGGTAACGAATACGAATTGAAAAAAGAAGTCAACTCTAAAATTAGAAACCTACGAGCATTAATTCAAGAAAATGAACAATTTTGATTGCCCGACCATTGATTGCCCGACCCGTATCATTTTTTGATTGCCCGACCATTATCATTCCGAACATATCATTTTTTTTAGCCGACCCTCAAAGGGTGTCAAAAATCGATGGACGATGTGTCAGATTGGTCAAAACTAGAATGTTGAAACTATCAGTATTATTTTATTTATATACAATTTTGATACTTTCAACATCAATGATAGAAGGTGTCTCACGATGAAATAACACTTCCATGACCATATAAAAAATCATCCGACATGTAACAAAAGTGGGGAAACTCACAGTATTATTTATTTTATATACAATTATGTGACTTTCCCCATCATTGATAGAAGCTGTTATAGGATGAAATAACTCTTCCATGACTGTGTTAAAAAATCATCTGACATGTCAAAAAAGTGGAGAAAGTGTTTTACAATTGAAAAATAGTTTGCGATTTCAAATAATGGTCAATGAAGCATTAACAACCCGATTGGCTCGTGAACGACTGGATGCAATCAGGAGATTTGTACCAATTCGTGACTCTGTAAGAAATAAACTGCAACAACGACAGAGTTTACAAACTGATTTTGCTCTGGGGTCTGAAGAGTTGTTTAAACCAGTAACCACAGCAACGAAAGGGGTAGAGCGTGCTTTACTGGGAGATGGTCCCGAGACGGGGAAATCTGTTATTGGTGAGCTTGAAAAACTAGCAGCGAAAACTGAACAAACAAAACAAATAGAATCAAAGAGAACAGTAGATGATTTACGCATGAGATTTAACCAAGAAGGGTTAGCAGCAATTGATGAGACTGATCCAACAGAAATTCCTACGCTTGTTGTTACGTCCTATGAAAACAGAAAAAAAATGTTGAAACCAGAACATCATAAATATGTTAAGAATTTAACTCACTGGGCTGATATATTCTACAAAATCAAAACTGGAAAAAGTCAAAAAAAGACGGATAGTGCATCATACATCGAATATATCAGGATGGTGGATCACGTGTATAATCAATATGAAGAACTAAAACAACAACAAAAACCGCCAAAATTGCAAAGAAAGCGAGAGCAACCTGCAAAGGAAATATCTTTTTCACCTAAAAAACAACAAATACCACGTGATGATGATGATGATGATGATTATTTACAAACTACGGATTTAGAAAAACTAGATGAAGCAGCTGGTTATAGCGGAAGTGGATTAGGAAATCCAAGGATTGGAAACATTTGTCCTGATAGCGTTATCAATGATATATCACGATTAGATGTTCTCATCGGAGGAAAACGAGCTGGAAATAATTCACCGGAAACAATTAATGAAGCAGCTGATATTTGTAGACGGTTATTTGCCGGCGGTATCATGGATATCAAAACCTATCGAGATTTCATTGACGAGTTAGCAAATGGGTATCATAGTGATTAAATAACAATTGAAAACACTATTGTTTTTATAATAATGATCATCCATTACAATCATGATAAACCAACCCCCGTCTATGTAGTTAATTCACGGTTTCCAGTTTTAGAGCATACTACGGAGATGGCCTCGGCAATACCATTTTAGGATTCTTTTCAAGAATGGCCCCCAAAGTGATGCCGTTAGCTAAACAGTTATCAATGAAAGCCATTGATGTTATTCGTGATAAGGGTATCAGTACTGTTGGAAATCTTGCCGGGAAAGCGTTTTCAACTGCGAAGGATAAAATAACATCATTAGTGGGACGAAAAAAGAAACCGTTACCGTCTACAGAAGAAATGCCTGCAAGTGTTAGTAAAATAATAAATAACGCAGTAGATGAAAAACTAGCGTCGATGGTAAATCAAGGAGACCAAAGCAATATTGCAAACATGATAGCAGGAAGTGGCCTTAAAAAACTACGTCGATGAAAATGGAAAAATCGTTTACGATTTCACTATTTAGACTCTGATAAATAGAATAAAATGTTCAAAAAATCATCTGATCCAGCATTTGATATAGACGCCCCAGTTGGCAAGGATGATTCTGTCCGCGATTATCAATATTACGCCTATCATGCCATAGACTCAAATAGTCGAGCAAGAATTGATCTTCAAGTCCATGATACCAGTAAATACTTTTTGCCCTGTGAAGCATTTATTGAAGTAGAAGGAGAAATTGTAACAGCTGCTGATACTACTAATGTACCAGCACCGTATCCAGCTGGTACTCAAGTCGGTTTTGTCAATAATGGTATTATGGCGTTATTTGAGAGTGCTAGATATCTCATTGATGGAAAAGAAATTGAGTCCATAGATCGTGATGTTGATGTGGCCACAACAATCATAGGGTTAGCGAGATATTCTGATGATTATACAAGATCAGCAGGACCCTCTATGATGTTTGCAAAAGATGGTAAGAATACCGCTGGTGGAAATCCATTTGTTGTAAGACGACCAAAGAATAATGCTGGTGCTGCTAATGCTGATGTCGAAGATATGATTATAAACAACGATGTTAATTTCAATCTAGGAGCTGCAACACGAAACGCAATGTTGCAAGGAGATCGTAAATCATTTTCATGCGCGATTCCACTGCATCATATTTTTGGATTCTGTAGAAACGTCAGAAAAGTTATCTACGGGGCGAAGCATACAGTATCGCTTGTACGAAAGAGTGATGATAACGACGCAATTTGGAGGATTCCAGCAAACCCAGCTGCAGCACATATAAATGATGATGCCGGTAAAGTCATTTTAACAAAAATATCATTGTGGATGCCAGTGTTGACTCTAGCAATCACCGCAGAACAACGACTACTATCATTTATGGACCAAGGAGGAAAGTCGTTGTTGAGTTGGCTAACCGTGAGTACAGATGTGAAACAATCAAATATCAACGGGTTATTCACTTGGAACCTAGCATCAAAACAAGGCGTTTCTGCGCCACGTCATATATTTATTGCGTTCCAAGATAACACACGAGTTGGCAATCAAATCTTCAGTCATATGATATTTGATCAATTAGGTGTGAAAGACGTCTCACTGAGAATAAACGGCCAGCAGGAACCATCTGAGGATATACAACTTAATTACACAGAAAATCATATTGCACGAGTTTATCATCGTCTGTTGTCATTTATGGCACGCGATCAAAATGTCGATACTGGTTTGCAAATATCACAATTTGATTTTAAGAATCTATATCCGATCTACTACTTCTCACTGGAACATCTCGATTTGACAAGACAGTCAGTTGTTGATATACACTTTAGAGCTAATGTGAATCGTCCTGTTGGTGCTGCTGATTATAGAGCGGTTGCTGTCATTCTCAGTGATAAATCAATGCTACTTGAAGGTGTTGGTGGAAGAATGAGAGTGGTAGATGCCCCAGTAGAAAATCTTTGAACGATTTTTCATTGAATTAGAATCAATCTATTATGTATAATGTCATATAGTGTTATTAGTGTTGCGTTAACTCCTGGTCAAATCAAAAAATTGCAATCAGAATCGGCTAAAAAATGTGGAACCACAATCACGTTGAAACCTAATCAAATGACTGGTGGTGAAAATAAATTATCGCTGACAACTCGTCAGGTGAAACATTTCAATGATGCTTTCAGGGATAAAAAGGGAGTTCAGATTACTCTCTCTGCGGCTGCTATAAAAATATGATGAAAACAGGCGGTATATTTCCATTGTTAGCTGCAATACCAGCATTGATTGCAGCAGCAGCCCCAGCAGTGGCTAAAGCAGCAGCGTTAGGAGCCGTTGGTACTGCAGCAGGAATGGCACTTAAGAAGGCAGCTGGACAAGGATATAAAAAAAAGAGACGATCCGTTCAAGGATTGGGTCTAAGACTACCAGGAACCCCGTATTCTTGGTACAGCGGAAAAGGTCTAAGACTACCAGGAACGGTTTATTAATTCAGAAATCTTCAATTTCCGAACCTATGGTTCCCAAATCTTCGATGGTTCCAATGTCCAATTTTGATTTAATGGATGCTGCTAAAAAACTAGCGATTAAACATTTCAAAGGTGTTTTTATGAAAGATCAATTACCACATCAACCAAACAAAACTGAAACAGGTATTATTAATCTCGATAACAGCACCGGACCTGGAACTCACTGGGTTGCATACGCTATTGATCCACGTGGGATTGTCTATTTTGATTCATATGGATTAGCCCCACCAAAAGAGTTTATGCGTTACATAAAACAATTTCCAATGAAGACTTGGTATTCTACGCTACCAACACAACAAATCAATGACCCACCAATATGCGGCAGTGAAGTATTAAATGTCCTTGACGCTATTTCTAACTCCTTGGGTAACCCAAGGGGAAAACCACCACATATTGTCGTAAATGACTACACTAGTAATCGCTTTTTAGAGAGAGAAAGAGTTTTACAATAACATGATTGATATTTGGGGGAGATCTTTGAAACCCAAACCCGATGACACTGCAACCCCTGATTCTATCAAGGATATAACAAAAAAAATTAAAGATGAAATAGCTGAGACGTTGAATTTAGAAAGTGTTGAACCCAATGAAATAGTTGTATTTCAAGATCGCCAGGGTAAATTGAAATCTAGTAATATTTCTCTGGATGATATTTTAGTTAAACAACAAAACGCAATCGAGAACACAGTTGCGTTATTTTCCGATCAGGGTAAATTGAAAACCAGTAATATCTCTCTGGATGATATTTTAGTTAAACAACAAAATGCAATCGAGAACACAGTTGCGTTATTTTCCGATCAGGGTAAATTGAAAACCAGTAATATCTCTCTGGATGATATTTTAGTTAAACAACAAAATGCAATCGAGAACACCGTTGCGTTATTTTCCGATCAGGGTAAACTCAAACCAGGTGTACTCGTTTCGACGATTACAGATCGATTAAAAACTCTCAACGACGAGTTAAACAATTCTGTGGTTGTACTAGCAACACTTGAATCTAGAATTGAAGAACACATAAAACAGTTTATATCATTTCGTAGAAATATCATTGATACATTTATTGGAACCCCGTTAGATAAAATTGAACTAAAACTCCCTGATATTAAAAAATCCATTGATGAGACGAAAACTTTCATCGAAGGCATCAGGGGGGATGCAACGAGGATGATAACAGCCATTGAAAAAACAAAAATTCCTCATGAGAAAACCAACAACTTAGTATACACAATCCAACATGGATCATTTGAGTGGACACCTACAAACAACACATTAGATATCACTGCAACCGTTAAGGGTATTTATCGATTAACACTAGTAACACCATCGTCTCAATTTAAGATTTCATCGTCCAGTTCATCCGGGTTCAATAATACGATTTCAACGATCATCGACAAGAATACAACTGAAAAGTTCACAATCGCATCTACTGATACTCATTTGGTTAGGGTCTCAACAACGTGGTATGTGGAATTCGTAGCGAATTTAAGTAAATCGTAATTGAAAACGCTAGCGTATTTAAAATAAAAATGATTTCATCATCGCAATATCGCTATGATCAGGTCAGAGAGTATCAAACTAGACTCAAAACCTTGTCTGAGGAGTATGAATTGAAAATTAAAAAATATCGCAGGAGAATTACCGCAATTGATGTTACTGTGTACGCTGTGAGTGGTGTAATCACCGGAGCTGGTATTATACTGTCTTCAGTGACAATGATGGCCCCGATAGCTGTTCCAATTTGCATTTCTGCGGCAACAACAATCGCTGGAATTATTTCAATAATCACAAAAAAAATATCCTCATGCAGCCAACGGAAACTACAAGACTACATAATTCAATTTCATGTTGTGTCTACTGCATACTCGCAATTATCATCATTGATATCGTCATCGCTCGATGATACAATTATATCAGAGAGTGAGTTTTCAGCGATGGTAGATATATATGATTCTGCGATGTCAAAATTAGAAATACATCATGAATATAATAACAATGACAACACAGATGGAATTACTTCAACAAATAGTGGAGAACACAAATCCAGTACAAACAAGCATGATCTCAATAACCTCAACGAATCCAGAATTCAGTGTGAATTTCCCCTCTCCGGTCCCAGTGAAGGAGATAGCGCTAGCAAAATTACGAGTATACCACAGTTGGCCAAATATTAGGTCAAAACCATTTGGTGGTCAACAACCGAATAATTCACTGGTATTTGCAAATAAGAATAAACCCGACGGTACCCCAGACTGGAATGTTGTTTCCATACCAACCGGATCATATCAAATTGAACAAATCAATAATGAATTCGCGCGTAGAATAAAATCGATTACTGGAGTAGAGTCAAAAATCGCTATAACAGTTCATGAACCAACACTATCATCTGCCATTGAAATAAACTCAGAAGAATACGTCGTAGATATCTATCAAAGCTCAATAAGAACCGTACTAGGATGGCCTGAATTACCACCAAAGGGGGAAACCGTTGATTTACCAGAACCTCAAAAAACCGATTATATCACAGACAGGATAAAATCTGATAATCCAGTAAAGAGTTATAGAGATTACAGTATTGCTAGCATCTTTTTTGCTCTTGGCACTATAGATAAGGGAGGGAAATATCTTTTTGTTAACGAACTTAAAATCGCTGAAAATTTCACAGCAATGAATAATGATTTTTCACTGTTGTTAATACCCCTTAAATCCGGCTCTCTTACCCGAGATGAATTTATCAGTGTCGTAAAAACATGTAACAAAATCATCAATGACATGGAAACATTTAATTCACAAATTATTCAAGAGATATTAGGTGACAGTAATCCTACAACAAGAACAATTTTTGCAGGAGGCAAGGGCATCCCCGTCAAGGATATACCCACAGTCAAACTACCAGGATATAACGTACCAGAACTACAAAAATCTCTCAGTGATGCCATCGATATTGGTTTTAAAATAATTCATGATACGTGGAAAAAAGCAACATCACCGGAAATAAAAATCCTGACCCATAATAATGACCCAGATGGTGGTGGCAGGCATATTGCTCCGTTCAATGTGAATATTTCAACGGTGATTGCGCTCAATTTAGTATGTGATGTGATCGAAGGAAGCTATCAAATTAATCTAGAACGATCAAATCAAGCTCAGCAAGGATATATTTTGTATTCATTTGCACCAACAGCTCCTCCAGGGTTTTTAATAATTGAGTCCCCGGTGAATCCAGTCTATATGCGATGTCATAATAATTCATTAACCAAAATTAATTTCAAACTCACAGATCAGTCTAATAATCTGATTGATTTACAAGAGGAGGTTTTACAAATTAGTCTGTTTGTGAAATCCTAAGGGGATTTTCGTCGTAGTGATTTTCGTCCCACAGACAAGGTCTGGAACACGATATCGTATCGGACTGGATCAAATATTCGGTTAACCCATAGCAGCAGAGAGGGTGAGTGACAACGATGTTGTAGTCCCTTTTTCCCAAAAAATGTAATAGTTGAAAAGTTTTTGATTTCATTAATTTCATTGATTTTTTCATATTTTTTTTTTGGACCTAATCCATGAAACACACACATATTTGAGACCTGATGTCATTGACTTTTGGGTCTGATGTCATTGGTTTCATTGATTTTAAGCGTGATTTCAGTGAATACTTGTCTAAAAATGTTGTCCGATACACCCTCTCTGCTGCTGCCTGGTTTAACTGGCCAGTCATGGCCATATTCCAGGATATGGAAACTGCGCATGCCACAGCTTCTTAGAGCCATAGGCGAGAGCTGAGTGCCAATTGGAGACCAAAGATGGGCGAGCTACCCCCAAAGGAGTACGACTGCTTAACCAGCCAGAGGTGTTACCCCTCCCAGGACACCCCATAACTAACAATAGTGAAAGGGCTATAATATAATAAAACTGAACTGAATGGTGACAGTTTTGCCATTCTAAGTTGGGGATATTACCTGTACCAACTTACCATATAATAATAATTTCATATCAAACAGATTTATACCAAATAATAATAATAATATCATATCAAACAGATTTATACCATATAATAATAATATCATATCAAACAGATTTATACCATATAATAATAATATCATATCAAATAGGATTATACTATATAATAATAATTTCATATCAAACAGATTTATCCATTAATAATTGTATTCACCTCTTGCTACATTTCTGGATGTCAGCGTGTAGTTTGCGAAAAAAAAATGGTTGTTTTGTGGATGTGGGTTACGTCGGAGTAGATCAGCCAGTTTGTTAGCTACATTTTTCTCATTGCCATTTGCTGTATCTGCAAAATGAGATATTTTTGTCATGTACCAATATCATTAAGTCTCTTAAAGGTTTTATAACTGTTTCTTGTTATAAATAATCAAATACAGATCTCGTAAGAAAACAAAATCTTTATCATGCTGGTGTTTAATAACTTTATCTTAGCTTACATCAAGAGGAAAACATGTCATTGTAAAATGACAAAGATTGCAATCATAATTATCATTATAACCAATAAAAGCTATCGCAAAAACACCTAGAAAATAACACAAAGTCATTATTTATATGTATAATCCATCTTCCATCCATGTATTATTGTGATTGTATATAGCAGTAAATGTCAACTTAATGGATATGCAATTAAAACATTTAAAATGAATACATTGTTTTTTTATCAAGATATAATAAAAGTTTGCAAACCTTTATTTTTGACTGAAAGATCTCTTTGGCTATTTGTTTGCTCATATAGAACATATCGTCTGCCAAAATGATTTGAAACAGCCAACAAGTTTATTGATGTGGCGTCACTCTCCAGTGGTCGAAGGTCATAATTTCTGTCTCCAATGCGTATGTTTCCATTCTAGTTTAAGGTGGAAAAAAAATCAATAGGCATATAATCAAAACTTATCAGTCAGACTGAGTTTTGCCTATCTCTATTATCATGATAATATGGTAATTTCAGGCATTAATAATAATATTAGTAGCCATTATAATGCAAGAAAAAACAAGTTTTCCTCAACGTGTCTGCAAATGTCAGAATACTTACACTTATTAACTCTGGATCTGAAGATAAAAGATAGCACAATTTGCCTTGTAAAGGTTGAAGAAGGGGCTGGCCTCAATTTTGTTGCCAGACCAGAACCCTAAGTAGTGCAATAATAGCGGTGTGAGAGTGGGCACTCGATTATGGTTCCAGATCCCTAAACCACTTCTATATACTTCATGACATTTCCCTCATTCAGGATTTAGGCACACATTGCTTGCAAATGTAAGAGCCCCTACCCCCAAAGTATCAGAAGATGGTCACACAACAACTACAGCTACTCACCGTAATTATTATTAATCACGACTATACTACACGATACATTTTATGCAAATTGTTTTCTTCGTGTGAGAATATATTATTTTTGATTGCTATGCTACATAAAATGTGTACTGTACAGATTTGCCATTGTCAAAGTACATTGCCAAGAATGATTCACTTAGTGCGTGCTACTTTTATGTAAATAAACATGTTGGTATGTTTTGCATCTTAGATTTCGGACTGCAACACTGGTGTCCAACAAATTATATTACTGTATGGAAATTTTTTTTAATCTCTAATTGTTTTACAAGGTGATGAACATAGTTCATATATTTTATACTTACAATGACTCTCTCACACTGTCCTTTTGATTTTTTGATGCATCGGACGGTCATGAATGCCAAGTTCTCCGTATCCAGGTAGTTGGCCACATCCTATTCAAATAAATATGTGTAATTTTAGATTCAAAGGTAGTACAGCAGGTAAAAGTTTCAGCACGTAGATATTTAGGAAAGTAGGTGACTACAGCTCATTTCTTACTTAAGTACCTAGTTGTGTGGGCAAGTGGGTTTTAAGATTTATTATGTATGTGATTGATACGATACAAGGAAAGTCCTAATGCTGAAAACATTTTAACATGTAATCTTTTTAACAAATATATACATCTTCCTTTAGGCGCCATATCAAATATCGGTGCGCTGACCAGGGGAACATGATAAATAAACACCATTATTCAACTGTATCATATGACCAAGTAACTGGGCCGATTATACATGCATGTATATATAGTTACGAATATATGGACATAAACTGTATAACAGAATAAAAGTAAAGTCGACACTTTGAGTAAAATTAAATAAATAATTTATTTCTGTAAGTTACAAAGTGAAAGTTTAAGAGAAATTTACAGTAATTGTGAATTTAATCCCAAATAGTCCTAAATGTGTTATCCCAAATCTTAAAGTATAGAATGTTCTAAATAAATTCCAATAGTTTTAAATGTCTTGATGTATCACAGTGATATAATCCAGAATGTCTTTGAATGAGTCATCCATGTCATGAGAATCAGTCATGAGTAATTCCAAAGTATGTCTTTTATTCCCAAATGTCATTAAACACTTTGCAGTTCCAATGAATAATTGTAATAAATAATTACTCTCAAATTATATTTGAATACAACTATAAATTCTGAATATAAATTCCCCAGGTATGAAATAAAACAGAATTGTTCTTATATACATGCTGTCATCTGACCTATGACAAAAAAAAATCAAGTAGACTAAACATGAAAATGGTGAGGAAGGCACACACTCTAACCCCAATCACAGGCAACGGTCAATCATACACTATATTGAACACTGTTGAAAAATTATATTGTAAATGTTGACACATCATTACGAGGATCCAGGTTCATTATTTTTCTCTGGCACTTGACAGATTTCCAGATACTTTTGTGCCTGAGCATGAGGTACAGCAAGGAACAAAAATAAAAGCATAGGGGATTGAAATGAAATTCTGTGTTGTTTAATTCATGCAGAAAACGAGGATTATTAATACTGTCGTTTATTTATGATGTCCATGATACTTAAGAAGTGGAAATTCATGACTGATATAGCAGAGAGTTGAGACACAAAGGGCAACTGCAGTAGTAGTCCGAGTTTCCTCTAACCCTTGCCATCATCCCATTTTTGATAATTGGACATTTATGTTGGGGTGTAGCCTACAAAACTCGGACTACAGTAGAAGTAAAACGGTTATTTTAGACCACTTTCAAACATGCGAACGCGTTGACACCAACCAGCATGATGACATTATTAAAGCTATCTGCAAGACCAATGCACTCATCAATACTACTATTGCATTGAAGATACTTTTGACAAGACCCCATACACACTACAGATCAGCAATTGTTTAACAGAGCATCGCCGCCAAATGATCAAAAGTCCAATACTGTAAAATTAGCACCATTTATTTGAGCTTATGGGCTGCTGTATGTGAGGATTGAGGTTATAAACTATCTGCTTTGCATCGAAATCATGTTTCCCGACGCTGTTTGCATGTAAGTGTTAAGGCTGAATTATGGACGTTTCGGCCCAGGACATTTCGCCCCACCAGGTACATGGATGTTTCACCCCATGACGTTTCTGCCCAGGATATTTCGCCCCACATTAATGAAAATATTGGACATTTATATAAATTCATCAGCATTACACCATTTTACTTTAGGTGCTTACCGTTAAGATTTCATTTCATACCCCATAATCCTATTTCTCACTCTTATAATTCAATTACATCCAGCGTGTATAGTGATATCTAGCACTGGGTCATCATACCGCATATATGTAGCATTATGCCCCACCCAGTCACATTATTCTGACACCAGGCCGACCAGTCATAACACTAACATCTTATTGCTGACCGCCAAACGAGGCAGCTGTTAGTACCATTTTGATAAGTCTTTGGTACGACTCGGCCGGGGAATAGCACCAGCGACCTACGCGGAAGCTCAAACTAGCGGTCCCAAATAAACATGACGTTCTAAATACATTACATCTTTTTAAAAGGTTGAACTTTACTACTTTTTTAAGATCGGTTTAGTTTATATCTTGCCATTGTTAATTTGTTACTAATTAATACTATTTTGAACAGAATGTTATGGTGACAATTGCCTCTTTTTAAATGGTAAGCATTGCAGTATTTTGTTTTCGTTAATCGATCAAATTCGTTATGCGTTTCGCTTCAAGTTTGAAAATGTACTTTATTGTTAGTAGTCCTCCAAATAGTATTTCATAATGTTTCATCGTCTCGATCTTATTCACGCTTCACGCTCGAGTGACTCTTTACTTTCAGTCATCGAGCTGAATGGGGGGCAAGCAGGGCCGTATTATCCATAAGACTGACTAGGCTGAAGCCTAAGGGCTCACCAAGAGCAGGGGCCCATGCAACCTTTAGCGATGCCATGGCAATGCTGCGTAATCGAAAATTCCACATTAAAACAATTTCTACTTTATGACACAACAATCAGACTGCTGCTAAATTCCACCTTTTTAAATCATTTTTGGTAAGAATGTATTATTTAAAAGAGCGCGAAATTCGCGGGTGGATGTCCAGGGGCCCAAAGAAGCTCGAAGCCTAAGAACCCTGCCATTTGCGGGTGGATGTCGAGAGGCCCAAAGAAGCTTGAAGCCTAGGGACCTACCAATAGTTAATACGGCACTGGGGGTGAGGAATACAAATTGTAATTAGCAATAAAATAAAGAGATATGAAAATTTGGTTTGAGACATTTTGTTTCAAAATATTAAGCATGTATCTGCATGTTTAAATCAACACACATCACTAATCAAACTGACATCTCATGATAGGATATAAGTGTAAAATTATGATGTGCAAAAGTATAGTTCTAAACAGTAACTATATATCATTTTCTCTCTTTTTAAAATGCATTGAAGTAAAATATCAGTTACACTCAACAATGTATACGAACTTAAAATACAAATATAACAGTACATTACTGTTGCTATGTCTAACATGGACCTTTCAATCTGGCATAGCATTTAAACAAGGTGTTCGTGCTGTTTTGGAGGTTTCCATACTTCTCCCATACCTTGATAAGGCGACACTGAACTTTTGTTGTCTGTTTTGATGTCGTTTCATCTGACCCTCTTGCACAAGACGAACTACGTATCCAGTTTCACAGGCTTCCTCATAAAGTAAAGTTTTGAGGAGATAGAAAGGCAAATTTCCCTTTTTGGCTCTTCTATTGAAGTGAGAATGCCACCCTTCCACATGATTATTGGTTCGGATGCTTCTCCCAAAAACTGACCAGGAATCAACAGTCCATATGTGATTGTGAATCCAGTTGTCTTCCATATATCTTAGGAATGACAGCACATTCACTGCCTTTGGATCAACTCTTCTTTGAAACTCTGCAAATGACGGTGGTAAATCGTCTGCTTGTAATGGGGGAAGCGCGAAAAATTTGACAAAAAGTTTGCTTCTGTCTGTCGCAAGGTTGCAGGGCATTCCGTATTCTTCCCACGCACGCTACAATGCCATTCGATGGTTCTATTCGTCAGCTCATGCTTAACATCAAAACTAAATTCAGCGCTATATATTAACTCTCTTTTTCCTCGAGTGGATCCTGTGGCTACTACTTTAAAGGTTATACGATCTTCAATGTCCAATGGCACTTCACCATAAAGTTTCATTCATAACTGACATGAAGAAGGAGATAAATCGTGATATGTGTGCAATTATCAAAAAATAATATTTTCCATGAAAATAATATGTACATCCATCAGTAAAATAACAAATGTTTACAAGATACCTAACAAGATTGCGTAAATAATGAGCATTCTTTTGAATAGAACATGGACTGTATAATGCTTTATGTACATCTATATTAGTGAAATTAATTGTTGATATTTTCTGTGTTTCCCTGTCCGCTTATAATTTTAACTTCCGCTTTTTCTTCTGGTGTCAAAGATCTGTGTGCGCGCTGAACGTCAAATGAAGAGATATCGGCTGCAAATGTTGATGCAGCATCAATGTTGACCATAAACTCATTCAATACGTGGGTGCTGGTCATTTGTTAAAATGTTTTTCAATTGTTCAGTTCTATCCAGCCTGAAATTATAAATAGGTCTTAACCTGTCAGAAAATGTTGAAAACATACAAGCAATACATATAAAAACAAGTTAAACCATACCGAATATGGTATTTACACAAACAGACGTATGCAAACACCCGTACGATTCTAATAAATAAAATAACATTCACCTTACCGAAATATCCTCTTTATTGATAGAAATCGGCTTTGAATTTCTCGTGCTCACCATCTGCCCCGTGCAGTACCGGTATTCATTTCAAACTTGGACGATGTATTTGGTATGGCACTTAAGTCCATTTTGACATTGTAGCCATCTGTCTGTAAACAGTATCAATATTAGGACATTATAAAAGTGCACATAAGAACGCTACCGTGTTACATCTTAAATCAAAATTAGATTTTTTAAATTTAATTTGTATGGCAGAATGTTTTATTTGGATGGGTGCAAGAGCTAATAATCTTGCAGCATTTGTGATAGGGAGAAAGTAAGCAGCGTTCCACGTTTGTTCGCAATTTTTATTTAACCGTAGCTTAAGTACATCAAATGCGATTGGCAACCAGCTACTTTAGCATGTCTATATTCTTAAAATATGTTGTTTGTAATGAAATCTTACCTCAAGTTTTGAATTGCACAGGTCAGACACAAACTGAAAAGATATCTTTTTACGTCTAAGAAGACCGTACTTGTAGCTTGTTAGACCTGTAAATAAAAGCCTTTTCTTCAGATCATTCATTTCATTCCATCGACGTTTTGTGATCAAATTTTTATAAAAGAAAATTTGAATATACTGAAACACGAACAATATCATGCGAGAAAGCGACACTAGATACACAAAATTAATATAATTTTAATTAAATTAAAATTTGTTATGCCCGTTCATTTGCAGAATGATCGTAATATGATGTAGAAATAAATAAATAAACTTACCAGTATTTCCACAGGCTCTGTGTTGCCATAGGCCGCAATATCACAATATATGGCTTGCTGACGATGGGTACTGGTTTTCTGCAGTAAATGCCTGAAGACATTGTTCGATCTATTGATTTATTAGATATTATAACAACTAATACCAATAAAAATAAAGACTGCAATGTATAGAGCAACTGCACGAGCTTCCATATCTGTAAGACAATGCACTTGAAGAATCATAATTTTTATCCTTAAGCTCAGATTTTGGTATACTTTGATATACGTTGTTTTAATTATATGTAATTGTTTTGTTATTAGTGAACGCCAGAACATCTGTGTTAAATTGTAATTTCCTTTCCATAAAAGCTTCCATGACTTACTCAAAACCCTGGCTGCAGCTTAATTAACTTGATACCACATTTAGTAGATTATTAACTATGAAGATTAAAGAACTTACATGGCTGTATAAAGTCTAAATAACAATAATAATAGATGGGCGAGAACAAAAAAGAATCGAGAGAGAGAGGGGGGACTATAGGGTAGGAAATGAAATGTGCATTGATGATGGGCGAAATGTCATGGGCCGAAACGTCCATGTACCAGATAGGGCAAAATGTCCATTGTAGTGGGGTGAAATGTCCATTAAAATGGAGTGAAATGTCCTGGGCCGAAGCGTCCATGGGGCAAACATCCAGGTACACACATACAGACGAGTAGGAACTCAGGACAAGAGGAAATTTCACACATTAATTCAAACGGATTAAATAGGCCGCCATTTGGTCGAGTGATAGGGTTTTAGTTGAATTTTATTTGAGGGATGACTTATATTGGATTATATTAAATTTTTGATATTTGAATTTCACATTTTGTGTATTCATTAATTTAACTGTCGGTACCGTTGACTGGGGGCTCAGAACTTTGCATCTCTCTATCACTACTTCAATTTCTGACAAAAACGAGTCAGGATGTGTCTTCTGTATACATTTAATAAATTGGGAGCACCCCACCCGAAACTGAATAAGCCACAACCTTCACATACATAAACAACTTAAGATGTGGTACTGCATTGTTGATGTGATCATAAGGCTGAGCATCACACCTGAGTTTCTTGTTAGGCTTGAGTCTTACGCTCGATACTTGCTGTTTTAAAGGATTCAACTTTCTCGATTGACGTTGGTAGTTAAAATGAACTATCGGTCATGGACGTTGTCACTTTTTATATGCTGACCAATATCGATGTGACCGTACGGAAACGTGAAGTAGTTGGGAAATCGATTCTCTTCTGGAATACGATTTCATAGACTTTTTCCAAGGGTCGACAAACGATTTGGTGTGTGCATAAACGAACAATCTTGTTCTGTTTAAGGGTGATCACTTTAAAGTTTTCATCCCGTCCAGCAAGCAAGGTTTCTTTCAATACGTCAAAGTTCACCAGTCGACTGTTGATAATTGAAAGTCAATCATTTCACTGTACACTCCGTGTACAATTTTAGGACCGCCACTAGCAAAACGTAGAATTTTGTCGTTGGGGTGCTCGTAAGTCCAGGCTCCTAAACGTACTCCTTCCATGTCAAGGTAACGTTGCCCCTAGGCAATCGATTTGGATGTAACAATCCGTGTCAAAATACAGGACGCGATCATCTAACAGTTCTAAATCTTCGTACAGTTTAAGCGAGTACGGGCTATCACGTAATCCGCAGTTACGATATTTCCAAATTCGTCGGCTTCTACAAACTTAAGGTCTATTTTTCTAATTGACAAAGATCAAGTCCTCATGATCGATGTCCACGTGTTTCATGCATTTGGTTTTGTCGTGAATTATCTGAAAGTAGTGGGAAGGTTTCGCCAAATATTCCGTCCTTGGTAAACACTGTCGTTGTGCCATTTCGCCCTAGAATGAATTTAACATCCCTTTGGCAAACGGTCGCCTCCCTTCGTTTGTCTCCATGTAGTTTAAAGTGATGCCTTCCTGCTCCTAGTATTTCTCTTTTGAATTTCTTTTGGTCTTCAAGAGCGTGGCACCAGGATGCCAAGCCGATGACTTATTGTTTCAGTTTTAAATTCATCCACGTAGTTTGCAAAATGCCCTTCTAAATCTCGTTGCCCTTATGGTACTGTTCTGCCTTGGGAAAGTGGTAAATTTCGTAAACTTTTAACAATTGGTATCACAGGTCAAGAGTATTTAACAATTCCACGCTGATCCGCGTTCTCATCAAGGTATGTTCTTCCTGCGTGTGCTGACAAGGATTCTCTTGTTTGCACGTTCCTGCCCAAGTACGGCAGCAGGAAAACATCAGTTTTCCTTGGCAATGGTGAAGTAAAACACGGGATGGTACAAGTCTGTGGGAGGAAAGATTTTGCACTTTATCAATGTTTCGGATTGTCGAATGTCGTCTAGGTCGATGGGTTCCGTCAGCATTTGCTGGTGCCCTTTGGAAACGCGACGCTATCTGCACACATAAGGATACAGCGAACACACGTCCGACTATTTGATTTCTTCTCCTTCTCCTCGTCGACTTGGAAGAACAAACATGTGGCATTTGTCCGTCTTCCGTACTAACTGTTCCTCGAGTTTAGTGGGTCCACCAGCTTGTAACTTTTCACGATGACATTAAACTCGGGGTCGGTTTTCAAACGGTGTACTCGTGTTCCCACATTTCCACCACTTGAAATCCTTGATGTTCTAACTTCAAGTGCCACTGACATGTGGCTTCGTACAAGTCTTTCATGGTTCGTTGTAAAAACTGATTTTTAGTGACACATTGAAGGTAGCAGAGGGGATTTCTGTGAAATGAAAATCCGTTAAACTCGTACATGATCGTGGGGTTTCTAAGTCCCCACCAACCAGCGAATATGCTCCAATGGTCTTTTCGCCTCCTCAGTTTCGGACATGTTGAATCCATATGTCTTCCTTGTCACACAAGTAATGTAGCCAGCGTAAGACATTGACCGAATATCGACGTTTGACAAAATTCGTCGTTTGAGGGCTTATGACAGCCAGTGTTTTCGGACATGACATGTTGGTGGTACACTAAGGAACACGCTTTGGCAATGGTGCAGGCATCTTTCAAAGGATCGAACCCTCTGTGTTGAATGAACAGTTCTCGAAATTTTCCACATCAACCCCGTAAAATGTCCACGTCGGAACCACACTACTTTAACATTTCTTCCTGAGAGTCGAAGGATTCGAGGCGTGAGTCTGGTAGCAAGCGTAGAAAGCTTCTCATTGTTTGGTGCGCATGTTGTCGGGTCATAACAGTGTGTCCCAGGCAAATGTTATAAATCGGCGTGTTGATTCGCTTCGGTATTTAACAAGCGCTGAAATAACATTTGGCATGGCAAAGTAATTCATCGATTCTTTAAACAGTACTTGTCCCACTTGCATGGATATGATTTTTGCTCCGTTCAAAGTCACTTTGCGACGTTCGGCACTTTGTTCCATATTCTATCTAAAAAAAAACTGCCCATCATTTCCCGAAAAATTGTGAGCCATCACCTTGGCATGGCGATGATAATCTCCGTAATGTTCGATGTCCTCTTGGCTTCACGTCTCATCGATGGGGTCTATGATCAATTAGGCGAAATTGGCTTGCGTGTTCGGTTCTCAAAATATTTGTTCACGTCCTCCATGGATCTTACTGCAATGAGGGCAATGACTTAAGATAGGTTCTTGGATGCACTTCTCGCACGCTTGATGAGCCACGCAGAAATAAGGAATGTGAATGCCAGTCTCTTGCATACATTAAAAATCTGAAAAGATGAAATAGAAAAGCACATTTCTTTTAGTCATCTTCCTCCTCAAGTCTGGCATGGTATTTTTGAATGTAACAATCGTGTTCCAAGTCCACGACTTGGTGACAAAGTTGATATCGTTTCTTTTCTGGACATACGTGAGCCTTGGTATTATTGGTACGCATACGTTGTCCAAATGTACGGCATAATCTCAGGAGTTGAAAAATACTTTTCTGATGGGAACCTAGTGTCTTTAGATGTTGCTGGTAACAGACAGGGCTGACAAAAGTGCGCTGACAAGTTAGGCAATGCACTCTTTCATGTCCTTCGTCAACACAGGGTTTAGAGGCCAAACATCCGTCACATTTCGATCCACAATGCTTGTGTCGTTCTTGATTGTTATACACATTATTAGGTCTTTACGTTTGTTACTGCAGTCGAAAAGGGTGAGTTTTAAGGGCAATCTTGAAATGGATCACTGTCATTGTGTCAAATTTCAATGGTCAATTCGTTCCACGTTGCTGGGCCCTGGCATGCAAAAGAAGGTTATCCATACGAGGAGGAACGTAGGTATCTTGCTGGTGCGTACACATGGGTGAGGCCAGATAGGTATGTCATACCCTTCTCTTCCTCTTGTGGTGACAATGACTTGATATATTTCATAAGGGCAAGTGAAAGTCCAACAATTAGGAACCTGGCTGACTTATGCGAGTGACAATGGTGCGTCTTAAACAACTCATGCTATTGAACCCTGTCACCTACATTTCGGTAATTATTTAGGCATAATTATGTTGAAAACTAGTCTTTCGGTTTGGTTAATTAATTTATCAGTATAATTAACAATATAAATACGCTTTGCTATTTTTACTTTGCATGGCTTTGTGAGGCTATGTGTGCTTTGTGAGGCTTTGTGTGGCTTTTCCAGGCTTAACAGTATCTAGTAGGACCGGTATGTACTCATTACCGATTTCAATAATGGAAATCCTGATAAAAAGTGATAAAATATGCAAGGAACTTAATCAGTTCATTCAGTGATTTATAATTTCTAACATGACTGAGTAGATTGGCCCTAACATCGTTATCATCTGCACGTTTCATGCTTAACGGAAGTTTTCAGTATGATAGTAGGACATGCTCAAGATCCATATCCAGTCCCTGAACAATTCCATTTTCAGCAAAGGGGTGTGTGCACTGCAGATGAACATATATAAATTGTCTGCTTCCGATATTTACAATGTCGAATCAAGCAAAGGAAAAGAATGACAATAACAATTTCGCTTTTCATGTGCATATAACAAGCCGTTTAATTTCTATGCTCATGTTTGCAAAAAGATAAAATTTCAAGGTTTTGTAATTTACGGAATTATCCGGCAGTTACATAACAGGATGAAATGTCTATATTATATTGTATAATGGAAAAAAAATAGTCCATATCATAGTCAATATGTTAGTATGAAAAGTCAGTTAAGCATGAAAGGTGCTTGGTATGCCAACATTAGTGCCATTCTGGTCATTGTCAGGTTAGAAATTACAAATCAGTGATTCAGTTGACTTAGTTCTGTGCACTTTTTACCACAAAATCGGTAGAGCTTACAATCAAACGGGGTACGTTTTAGACTATAGCTTCATTATTTGCACTATGTGCTGTTAGGCTTTCGTGCAAAGCAAAAGACTCAAATTATGCCCTTGATAAATTTTACTGTTAGACTTTCTTTTACGGTAAAATACTCATTCTTTGCATCTCTAGAGGATAAGAGGGCAATTCCAACCAAGAACACAAGCTTAAAAAAAATGAAGAATTATGATTAGTTTGTACTGAACTTTGAAGAAAAGTAACCAAGGAATAAATATGTAATTAAAAGCAATAAATAAAGCATTTAAGGTATAAATCTAATTAAAAATAAAATGTTACTCCACACCTATCTCAATAACAACATCTGCAATTATCTATATAAGAATATCGATTTCTATTAGCTATATTCCTATCTGATGAAAAAAACATATCACAAAATTTAAAGTTTTTAATTCTATCATAAACAAAACCTTTGTATTTTATAGATAAAACAACACAGTACGATAAAGGACTAATTGCTTGCACCTCTATTCATTGTACTGCTATCATTTTCTGTACGGTAAAAGGCCCATAACTCAATGTTTCTACTTCTTGGAGAGGTGCTTCATGAGTTGGATCATATCATTAAGTCTCATTGTAATTCCACAGAATGAAAATCTCTAATTTCTTCAAATATGATTTCAATCCACTAGCAATTGATACGAACCTTGAGTGTTGCCATCATTTATTCTGTACTCATTTAAATTTTCTCTGGATGAATAAATTAGTCAAATAGTTTTTAATATGGTTATATTTCGAGCATTGATATGTAATAAGACTTTGTAAATTGCGAAACATTAAGTGTGCTTGAATTTTTTTCTAACTTTAATTAATTAATGAAGTATCCAACATTGGCGTATTTAAATATCATTATTTTTTTATTTATATCTCACTATTTGTAATGTCTTTTTCGTATATTTTGTTTAATATTTAATTATATGTTCGATCAAATGTTTAATTTATAACCGCTATTGTTTAATTTTTAAAACTGTAATTGTTATTGCTGTTTTAATGGTTAAAAAGTGTATAAGTTTAAAACATTTGACGTTTTAAACAATTTTAATTGATTTTTTAACTAATTTCTTAAGAGATTTGTACTTTATTAATCTCAAAATGCTGCCATCACTAACTCCTATGACACTTGATTAATGTGAGACTGGAAGTGATATCAAACTCATGTGACACTGGTGGCGATATCTGACTCGTGTGACACTGATGTGATATTTAACTCAGGTGACACTGCTGTGATGTCTCACTCATGTGACACTGGATGTAATATCAAACTCATGTGACACTGGATATGATATCTAACTCACATGACACTGGCTATGATATTATATTGATACACTGAAACTGAAAGCCCCAAGAGTAAAGTCCTTTTTTTTTCTGGTCTTTTTTAATACACTAAATGATCTTCAGGCCCATTTGTTGATTTTATGCCTATCTCTATTATGTTCCTATTTTTAGGACGTCCCGTTCAGCATATTGTCTTTTACGTGCATTAAGTGTGTCAACTAACGTACATATTTGTACATTCTCCATTTGTTGTAGAGACATTTTCATTGATGATATGCATTATTATTCGTTATATTGTTTTCTTTATTTATTCGTAAACTGGCTTTGGCTTTCTTTAGATATTAAGGTGGTCTTCTACGTCAATAATAACGATTTCCTTAAATACTGTTCTCGTTAACATAATCTTCAAAAATTCATCCTTTATTTAAAGACATATTTATTCAGGTTTAAATAACTCCAAAAGCATGGGACCCAGTTTCTACTAACAAATTGTATACATACATACATACATACATACATACATACATACATACATACATACATACATACATACATACATACATACGTTGAAAGATTACCTCTTTTTCCAAATTCATTGCCTTCTCAAGATGAGATCGGCCGTCTTTCCATGTTCGCACAAAATAAATGTCTGCATTTGGATCAATCCCGTGATTCCTCTTCAAGTTTAAGCCCACAACCTGTGATCCAGTAATGAGGTTAAAAAATATTTTATCGGGAAGGTCAAGGTTACTGTTACTGAGTGTCCGTTTGTCTGTCTGAACATGTGATGTTACATCTTTTAGCCAGACCAATGCTGAGTGGGCAGGTCCTAGTAAAAAGGAGATGACACAAAAGTTTTGTGAATACAAAGTGATGAAGTGATGAACGATCATATTCATATATATATATATATATATATATATATATATATATATATATATATATATATATATATATATAGTTACGTATATCTGATAGATCTGATTTGACATATATTTTTTATTTAGTATTGTTTGTCAGTTTTAAATTTCTTTTGTATTTTTCATTACATGCTTTTGTAATGTAAATTTATTCATTAGAGAAATGTTTTATTCCTCCAGAAAATCGGTTGACCGAACTTTCTTTAGTAAAGAAGTAATGTTGATCTAGATCTGTTCTTGATTCAAGGTTAGTGAGAACCACGTAAACAGGTTGCATTATTATTTTTAAATGATTGGTTATTGTCAAGGTCAAGACGGGATTAGTCAATTAGAAATAAACAACTTTTTATTCTTAAAGTAAAAATAATTGGTTCTAGTCAGGGTTATGTCAGGAATACTTGATACAAACGATCACATGACTTTTTTTTCTCTCCCCCTTTTGTGATTTCGCAATTTGAGGAATTTTTTTGTAACTGCGTATTAGAATACAATATAACCATTGTTTTAGATGAATATTCTTAGTTTTAGGCTTTTACAATTGACGCTAAGTCATTTTCTTTTGTTGTAACAAAGTTTCTGAATCCATGTTAACTTTTCTTCAGGTCAGTTGCATGTTAAAGGATTATCGGTAATTTGAATCTCTGGAAATACTGTATGTTCTTGTACGTAATTCTTGGACAAAAACAGTTTATCAAAATATTATTCAGCTTTCCAACACCGGAATGTTAAATCTTGTGATTATACAAGGAACTATAGATGAAAATAAAACAGACTTCAGAATACGTCATGGCCTTCTATCGTTGATTTTCCAACAAGACTCGAGCTACGTCATCGTCTGCAATGTTGGATTTTCCAACAGGACTCGAACTTAAATTTATTAGAACATTTCATTACTATGACCTAGGTAATTTAATTCGTGGATTATTCCTTAAAATTATTTGGTTTCGATCCTTAAAACTGTATGTTCTTTTTCAATTTACACAATTTTTTCCATGGAAAAGCATTACCGGTAGTTGTTAATTGTATTTTTTAAAGGCTTGTTGTTTTAACTCATTATTTATTACCGTTTCTCTCTCTCTCTCTCTGTCTCTGTCTCTCTCTCTCTCTGTCTGTCTGTCTCTCTCTCTCTCTCTCTCTCTCTCTCTCTCTCTCTCTCTCTCTCTCTCTCTCTCTCTATATATATATATATATATATATATATATGATGTACTCGACCATCGGTGACTTCCTATGGTACAATAAATAAAGACAGAGACATAGAGAAAAAGGGGTTAGATAGAGATTGAGACTGATTGCATTGAAATCGAACTGTTCTAAATTGCCTCAGTCATGAATAATTTTATACAGGTAAAATCCCTCTACAAAAGTGATATATTATTGAAATGACAAAATTCGGATTTGTCCAGATTTTGATTTCTTCCAAATTTCGGATTAGCCCCAAAATTCGGATTTGACCAGATTTTGATTTCTTCCAAATTTCGGATTAGCCCCAAAATTCGGATTTGTCCAGATTTTGATTTTACACAAATTTCGGATATGATTTTTACAATTTATTGATATAGTTTAGGTAATTAGGGTTAATACCTGTTTCCAATAAGATTAATCTTTGATGTTATAAAAACATTAACTTTATTTTATAAAATCTTTATTTTATAAAATCTAGTTCATAAAACCTTGATTCTGAAATTGATGTTTTTTTAAATATGGCTACAAACTTGTGTATTAAACAAGCCACATTGTTGGATATATTAAATGTATAGTCATAAAGTATAATTACAATTGTGTATGTCAATGTACTTGTGATATTGTGAATATTTCATAAAAGTAAATAAGAGAGAGAACACAATAAAAAGTAAAACATAATTTATTTTTGTATTTACTTGTCATAGATAGTACACAGTTCATTCTCCTCTATAAGCTCTTCTGTCGTTCTAGTCTTTTATTGTACAGAAATATCAATGCAAACACCCCAATAAATTGGTTACATTTATTTCACCTCAAGCCAGTACCAGACGAACCCAGAATATGTTATGACTGAAAGAACCTTAGTAAACGGTCGTAACAAATGGTGTCAGATGTGGGGTTCTGAAAAACAAAATTAAAAACCAGAATGTTATGAAAAATTAAAAATTAATTATATTTATTTTAGTTGTACAAAGTTTGTTTGTTAATCTGGTATTGGTGGTAAAAAAAAAAAAAAAAAAAAAAAAAAAAAAATGGATGAAAGAAGAAAAAGCAAGTCAATTGAAAGTGTTATTGGAGGTGCATCTCCTTCCAATGAAATTGATGAAAATGAAAACAGAAATATGGATGAAAATTGGGAAGTGAGTACTTCCTTTGAGGAAAGGTTAGATAGAAATTTGAGTCAGTTTACACATGAGGTGAAGAATACCATTTCATCTCTGAGTGAGACAATGAGTCTGCAGTTTGAAAATGTTTCTCTCAAATTACATGAAATGCAAGAAAGGCTTGAAAAAGTAGAAGATAATTCATCCAGTAAAGAAAATCGAATCGCAAAAGAATCAGAAACAAAAATTGTAAACCACAATGTGCATTCATTGCATAAATTGTCCCAGAATGGTAAAACAAATACAACCCCTAAAATTAAACCTCAGTTATTTGATGGAAATATAGATATTGATGAATATCTCACTCAATTTAACATTGTGGCAGAAATCAATGGTTGGAATAATCATGAAAAAGCATTGTACCTTGCTAGTAGTTTGTCTGGAGTAGCTCGTTCATTGCTCGGTGAATTGGAAAATGAACAGAGAACAAACTATGATACTCTAGTAAGAGCTCTCTTCAATAAATTTGGTTCTATAAATAGAGCTGAGATCTTTCACTCAAAATTGAAATCTAGATACCAAGAAAAGGGGGAGACCCTTCCTGAACTTGCTCAGAATATCAGAAAACTTACAAGATTAGCCTATCCTTCTGCAAGCACTGAAGTAGTAGAAATTTTAGCAATAGAACAGTTCACTGAAGCTATCAATAATTCTGATATAAGATTGAGACTTCGGGAACAAGGTCTAAAAACCATGTCAGAAGTAGAAACATTGGCTGTAAAACTAGAAGCACACAGAATAGCAGATAGACAAAGAAATAGAATGGTTGGTTCTGTTCAAGAAAATGGTATGAAAGAGTTTGAAGATTGCAAACAAAACTGTGGTAGCGATGAACTTAAACAAAGCTTTGAAAAGTTAACTTCAACAATAGATGAACTTGTGCAACAAGTAAAATTGAATCAGCAAAGCAATAAATCACAAAATTCACATGGTCAAAGATATCAGATTAACGGTAGAAATTACGCAAATCAGTCCAGGGAAAGATATGGTGGTTTTAATCATCAGCAAAATAATATCAAACATAATTGGGGAGACAACTCAAAACATAATTTGAATTATAGATCAAATTATGACAATACCAAAAGATTTCAGGGTGGTTGGAGAGAAAATAGAAATCAACATCAAAGGCACTACCAGGAAAACGGGAATGGGGTGAGCAAAGGGACCAAAACTCGTCCTTTCCTCACTCCAGGTCCCCAATAATTAAGCTAAACAGTGTGGAAAAGGATGACGGTTACTTTGTAAAGGGAACAGTAAACCATAATGAAATGAAATTGCTTTGTGACACAGGGGCAAGTGTGTCCATTTTAAGAAAGAGTGTTGTAGAACAATGGTCAAATCAACCAAAAATCATTCCAGTAAATACCAGATTACTGACAGTAACAGGAGAGACTGTACCATTTTTTGGTAAAGCAAATGTGGATATAAAACTTGGGAATAAAGTATTTAAAACTGAGATGCTTATTGCAGAAATTCAACAAGATGGGATCCTGGGTATGGACTTTATGACAGCAAACAAATGTGACTTGTTGATAAGCAAGAGATGTTTAAATGTAAATGGAGAACAAGTTACCTGTTTCTTTTTCAATGGAAAGGAACCAGTCTGTTGCCGGGTAGCAGTTACTGAAACTGTTGAGATTCCTGCACATTCTGAAATAATAGTAAACAGTAAACCATTGGGAATTGTGGGAGAAGGCTCCTATGGATTGATTGAACCTGAAGTTAAATTTACTGAAAAGACAGGATTGTTGGTAGCCAAGGTCCTAGTTGATCCTAGCAGAAATACATTACCCATTAGAATAGCAAATTTTGGAACAGAACCATGCAAAATATTTAAAAATACAGTAGTAGCTGAATATCATCCTGCATCAATTAATGATTGTATTACATCAGAATCAAAAACTGTCTCAGAAACAGATGATAAAATGAATGAAATAATGCCCAAACACCTAATAGATATGTTTGAAAGATCCTCCAAGAATCTAAGTGAAGAACAGATAAATGAATTAAGAAAATTTCTAATTAAAAATCAGGATGTGTTTTCCAGAAATTCTAATGACATAGGCCACACTACACTAACCCAACATACCATTAACACAAAGGATGCTCAACCAATTAGACTTTATCCATACAGAATTCCACTAGCAAAAAGAAAGATTGCTGACGAAGAAATTAAGAAAATGGCAGAAACTGACATAATTGAAAAATGTCCCCAAAGTCCTTGGAATGCTCCTGTAGTAATGGTAAACAAGCCAGATGGATCTGTTAGATTTTGTTGTGATTTTAGACGCTTGAATGATGTGACAGTAAAGGATTCACAACCTTTACCTCGTATTGATGATAGTCTTGATGCACTTTCTGGTTCAAAATGGTGGTCTTGCCTTGACATGAAATCAGGCTATTGGCAATGTGAAATTAAGGAAGAAGACAGACTAAAAACTGCTTTTTCAATACCTGGTGGTGAACAGTGGATGTGGAAAAGAATGGCATTTGGTTTATGTAATGCACCCGCCACATTCACCAGATTGACTCAAATTGTATTATCTGGTCTAATATGGAAAACTCTGATCTTATATTTGGATGATCTGATTTGTTTTTCGAAAACATTTGAGGGTCAACTTGAAAATCTTACCATTATCTTTGAGAGGTTGCGACAAGCAAATTTAAAACTGAATCCAAAGAAGTGTTATCTTTTGCAGAAACAAGTTTCTTTCTTAGGACACTTGATAACTGAATCAGGTGTTGGGACTTTACCTGAAAAGATACAAACCATTAATGAATGGCCTGTACCAAGAACTGCCAAACAAACCAAAAGCTTTGTTTCTCTGTGTTCATATTATAGACTTTATGTTCACAGATTTGCAGATATTGCTAAACCTCTCCATCAAATGGCAGAAAAGAATGTAAAGTTCAAGTGGACGGCTGAATGTCAAAGTTCATTTGATATGTTGAAACAAGCTTTAACAAAAGTTCCAATACTTAAATTCCCAACTGAAAATGACCCATTCATCCTTGATTGTGATGCTTCAAATATCGGACAGGGTGCTGTCCTATCACAAGTCCAAGATGGAAGGGAGAAGGTTATTTGTTACTTTAGCAAATGCTTTTGAAAACCTGAGAGACAATACTGTGTAACTCGCAGAGAGTTATTGGCTATTGTAAATGCCATTAAACACTTTCACAATTATTTGTATGGTCGTAGGTTCACAGTAAGAACAGACCATGGTAGTCTGAGATGGCTTTTGAATTTTAAATTAGTGGAAGGACAATTGGCCAGATGGTTAACATTTCTGTCAGTATATGACTATGTAATTGAATACAGGCAAGGAAAGATCCATAATAATGCTGATGCATTATCAAGAAGACCATGTCATGACATCCTCTGCAAATATTGTGATAGATTGGAAGAACGTTGCAATGAAACAATGAAAATTGACCAAAACAATGAAACCTGCAAAGTTGAAAGTGTTCCTATTCTATCCTGTAATGTAGACAGAAATAAAATAATTGACAATGTTGATAGTATCAATAGTAAGGAGGAATTACAAGTTGGTATTAAGGCGGTTGGTCAAAGTGTCTTAAATGAAATGTGTACAAAGAACTTACTCCATGGGATGATACTGTGTATGTTCTTAATTTTTCATGTAGTGACAGATACAATGACAACAATTGTTGTCCTCTTATACTGCTTCATCTCAATCTTAGTAGAACACCATTGCAAAAGAAATGAATGTGAAAAGAATGAATCTAAAAGTCTGACTAATCAAGGATCTCAGAAAAGGAATAGTACAGAAAAGTCAGTATACAGCACTGATGAATTAAGTAAAGGTGAAAACACATACTGTAATATGTCTAAAGAAATTAATACTGAATTAGAGCAGACTAATAACAGAAATATACAGAATAAATGTGCACCTGATTTATCAAATGCTAAAGCTGAAAGTAGTGACATAAATGGATATTTGAATTCTCAAGTAAATGATGCTGGAAATTCTAAAAACACAGAAATTCACCTAGAGAACTTAGACATAGAAAATTTGGATCTCAATGTTCTAGCAAAGTTACAATTACAAGATCTAATTTTAAAAATGGTACATGACTGGTTGAAAAATAAGAATAAGCCTGATTGGGCTGATGTTGCTAAATATGGCCTAGACATTAAGTACTTTTGGTACAGGTGGGAATCTCTATGTTTAGAGAATAATGTTTTATATAAAAAATGGGAAAGTCATGATGGAAAAGAATTCACATTTCACATTATAATACCAAAAAGTTTGAAAACATTTGTTTTGACCCAACTGCATAATAGTGTTAGCAGTGCACATCTTGGTATCACCAAAACTCTACATAAAATAAGACAAAGATTTTTCTGGTATGCCTTATGAAGAGATGTAGAGAATTGGTGCAAGAATTGTACAATTTGTGGTTCTAGAAAGATGCCGAAAAAGAAAGCAAAGGCTCCCCTTAAACAATACCATGTTGGTTTACCCATGGAAAGAATAGCAATTGATTTTATAGGACCTTTACCAAAATCAAGACAGGGTAAAAAGTATCTAATGGTAGTTGCAGATTATTTTACAAAATGGACAGAAGCCATTCCATTAGCAAATATTGAAGCACAGACTGTAGCAAAAGCCTTGAATGAAAATTTCATATCACGATTTGGTGTACCATTACTCATACACACAGATCAGGGATCTAATTTTGAAAGTAATTTATTTCAAGAAATGTGTCAGGTTCTGGGTATTAAGAAAACCCGAACAACTACTGCAAGACCCCAATCAGATGGTATGGTTGAAAGAGCAAATCGTACAATAATGAATATGCTTTCTGCTTATGTGTCAGATCATCAAAGAGACTGGGATGAATATGTACTTTTGGTAATGATGGCCTACAGGTCTTCAGTTTATGAAAGTACTGGAACAAGCCCTGTTTTAATGACATTTGGAAGGGAGATAACTCTACCCATAGACATTGTCTTTGGTGATCCTGAGAAACAGCCATCTGAACAAATGAACTAAAAGAAAGATTGAATGAATTACATGAACTTTCCAGAAAGAAAATACAACTTTCTGGTGGAAATATGAAAAGGAATTATGATCTGAGAGTCAATCTCCATAACTACAATATAGGTGATAAAGTATGGTATTTTGACCCCAAAGGATAAGAGGTTTGAATTCGAAATTACAAAGACCCTGGAAAGGTCCATTTGAAATTATTTCTAAACTTAATGATGTGCTTTACAGAATACAAGAAAGCCCAAGGCATAAGCCAAAAATTGTACATCATGACAAACTAAAATCATTTCATAGAGAAGTTATTTCTCCTTGTTTAAATATTAATAATTAATGAAACTTTAAGTGCTTTCAGATGTAAGCATTTTCAGAATTTACACATATATCTAATTCTGTTTCTCTTAGTATAAGAAAATGGTTGCTTTGGTTGCTGAAGGAAATTTACTGAACATGAAATGTTTTGAAAATTGAATGAATGTAAATTGAATAGTATTAAGATATGTGTCAATAGAAAATTTTTAAAAAAAAAAAAAAAAAAAAAAAAATATATATATATAATAATGGTATCTAATATGTCTTATAAAATTGCAGAACTGTATTGAATTGTATATGTGTATTTATTTATTGGTAACAAAAATTTTATGAATTGCAGAGTGGTGACTGGGTTTGCGGAATTTGTGAGGACATCAGATTTTTTACAAGAAACAAGTGTGTTAATCATTTAATTGAACAACATTCCGGTATTAGCTTCAAGTGCACCTTATGCAAAAAGTTATTTATTAGGAATGACAATCCGCACACATGCAAAGCGAAAAAAAAAGACTATGATAGATTTGCTCAAGTATCTGGAAAACGAGGCCCTGATGCAGAAAAAGAGTTAAGTGACTTTATTGCTACAGTGGTAAATAAAAATGTGAAAAATGTGAATGACATGCAAAAGGTAGTTAACAGTCCATCAAAACGAAAATGAAACTCTTCCTTGACTCCCAGCAAGAGACAATGTAGAATACCACCAATCCACATCACCGCCAAAACTCATTCCTAAATACCATTCAACCGGAAATCTTCAAGAAATCGAACCAAATCACATACCTTCTCAACTCCTAGTAGTTCTAGGTCCAACTCTAGTTCTTCCACAAGAAGCTCAAGTTCATCTGGAAGTTCTTCCAGTCATAGCCACTCCAGTTCATTTTCAAAAACACCTGAGAGGAGAGTAACCGAAAGTGTTAGGACTCCACCAACCCCTCAAATACTAAAAGAACTCCTTGGAATTGATACAGAAAGTTTATTCGGAATGGAGGATAACAAGGAATATTTACTAGAGGAAGAGATGACAAATGCACAGAAGGAAAATAAAAGAAAGAATGAAATGTCTGATGCTAATGAGAATGAAAATCATGGAGAAGATAAAAAGGGAAGTAGAAAAGAAAGAGATCCAATAATAATTAATGAGAAAGGTGAAAATGTCATGAGTGTTATGAAAGGGAAGAATGTGAACGATGTTAGAGATGAGAGATTGGAAGAAAAAAGGGACCTAAGCAAGAAGACAGACAGTATGGTATTGAAACAGACAGTGAATAGAAAAAAAGAAAGCAATAATGATGTAAGAAGTAGAGGTATGGAGATACAAAGTAGACTAAAGGAATTACAACAACTGCAAAATAGTAAGTTTATGTTAAATGTTGGGGGTTGTAAAATGGAAACAAGTCGGATTACTTTGTCTAAAGATCCTGAGTCACTCTTTGCAAAGGCAATAGAATCTAGTGAACATTGTTGTTCAACTAACAATGTTATTTTTATTGACAGGGACCCAACCCATATGAGATTTATATTAAATTACCTCCGTTACAATGGCTCTATGCCTGAGGCCTTAATCCCTAGAGACAGGCGAAATTTAACAGAAATTCTACATGAGGCTGAGTATTATAATCTGAAAGGCCTGTCCTCACTACTTTGGAAAAGGCTGAATTTATTACTTGAGTGGGGAGAAGTTTGAAAAGCTATAATGTCAGAAAGACACACAATGAATAGAAATTTGATTGAAATAACTACATGTATAATGAAAATTGAGATGTGACAAGGCTGTCTGGAATTGAAAATTATTTTTAAAAATATTGAAGGATTGAACTTGTGTTGGGAAACTGAAAATCAACCATGTTGACCACTGGACCCAAATACCACAGAGACTGTTGGACCTAAAGGTGTCAACTGACTATCTTGAGCATGAATATATAAGGGGAAATCATCAGAAAATGTAGAAAACTAAATACACAATCTAGATGTACATCCAATAATTTATAAATTAATTTGTTGTTAATAATATTGCTCATACTTATCTATTTGATGTACAAGAAGATTACAGCATGTTAATTCCAAGCTGAAACTGGGTATTTCATTATTTTTCTTCATATTATCTTAATGGTTGTAGATATATTTTATCTGAAAGAAAGAAAATATATAGGTATGATATATGTATTTTATGTTCAACATATAGGTATTGAAATTTGATGTGCATCAATATGTATTTTAAAAATACAATTTGTATCATTTATATGTATGAAATATCTTTTAAATGAATTATTGAAATATTTTAAACATAAGATGAATTTAACATATGAATTAATATTATACTGGATTACCATGTCAATATATTTTTGTGTGGAAAGTTTTCATGTTAAAAAATACAAATGAAATTCTAAATTCATTTGTTAGATATCATTATCATTATGAATTATTTAAATGGTACATAAATGCAGTGTTATTTCTTTTCTCAAAGGAATTGGGTGGGTTATAATCCCACTGAGGCTGATAGTAGTCAGTTACTACAGAACCACTATACATTATAGGAAAAGTAAATATTACTAGAATTTAGAAAGGGTTCTGTATAATTTGTTTGAGTGTATGATAAATTTTCAAATGAATTATAACAGTTGTAAATAAATGTACGGTTATTTTATCTCTCAATGAAATATTTACAAGACAATTTAAAAATAATAATAATAATAATAATAATAATAATAATAATAATAATAATAATAATATGTATTATATTTGTAAACACATGTATGATCATTATGTAAACAAAATTGCGAGACTGCAGCTCCACGGGAAAATTAAAGTAATTTTCTTAACTTTACATCTCATACATTTCTCACTAATTGGGGACCAATTCTTAATGGTTGGGGGTAATGCTATACCAGTCTCACAATTTTATATTATCCATAAGTTTAGTATGATTATTTAAGATGTGTCGTACATGTACCTTGTTTCCAATTATCACGTTGCCTCGAGACGGTCCCTCGTTGAAAGCACACGGCTTTGAATGAGATCGACCGACCGACTCTCATTCGATCCATTCTGATGATTATTTCAACTCATCTTTATGTTTCGAGTAACTGTTAGTAACTTATGTATTACTATATGACGATATTTTATGATGTCTTAGCTGTTTACAGTGTATTTTTAATCAAATAGTGCCTCCCAGAACGTGCTATGCTACTTCGTAATGACGTCGTTCCCAGTCTTTTCAAGTTGCTTGAGCGCGAGCTGGTAGCGTTTTCGTTTCTAACCAAAATCGGAGAATCTCGAATGTTTCCGTTGTTTGTTTATGTAAACATTAGAGGTTCTCCAGTGGGTATAGAGAGTATAGAGAGTATAAAAAGCATTCCTGTCATCGCAGACGAGAGAGACAGAGACATAGAGAAAAAGGGGTTAGATAGAGATTGAGACTGATTGCATTGAAATCGAACTGTTCTAAATTTCCTCAGTCATGAATAATTTTATACAGGTAAAATCCCTCTACAAAAGTGATATATTATTGAAATGACAAAATTCGGATTTGTCCAGATTTTGATTTCTTCCAAATTTCGGATTAGCCCCAAAATTCGGATTTGTCCAGATTTTGATTTCTTCCAAATTTCGGATTAGCCCCAAAATTCGGATTTATCCAGATTTTGATTTTACACAAATTTCGGATAGGAGTTTTACAATTTATTTATATAGTTTAAGTAATTAGTGTTAATACCTGTCTCCAATAAGATTAATCTTTGATGTTATAACAACATTAACTTTATTTTATAAAATCTTTATTTTATAAAAATCTAGTTCATAAAACCTTGATTCTGAAATTGATGTTTTTTTTAAAGATGGCTACAAACTTGTGTATTAAACAAGCCACATTGTTGGATATATTAAATGTATAGTCATAAAGTATAATTACAATTGTGTATGTCAATGTACTTGTGATATTGTGAATATTTCATAAAAGTGTAACGGGGGTTAATTAGTAACTACGTATATCAGTCCAGGTTCGTTACTAATAAAAGAGTATTCGGTGATATAATTTAGTTTGGAGAGGAAGAGGGATAGAGAGAGAAAGATAAAGTTCTAAACGTTGAGCGACAGAGAGAAGAGAAAGAAAGAATAAGATATAGATCATTTCATTAAAGTAAAATTATTACTTACAGAAAGGAAAAAGCAAAGATGAAATTCCAAAGAAAATAATAAGGTTTATTTAAGATAAATAATTAATTAAATAAGCAGTCATAAATTAAGAATGTTTTAGGTGGATGGAGACTAAAATTTAGGAAGGAAATTAGGAGAATAGAAATAGTTTTATAAATCAGGTAATTAATGGGGCCAAGCTGAACTTCTTACCATTTTCAACACCAAAGCAAACCAGACGATTGTATCGTCTTGCTAATAAGAAATCTATGACCACACTGGTCGAAAGCCAAGCAATGGCGACTCTGCTTTCCGCAACAGCAACACGGAGATTATCTCACTCCACTCTGGAAAGACCCTTCGCTGGAAAAGAACCAGACGCTGGACCGGTCCAAAAGGATATATATAAAGAGCTGCATACACGTGCCGCCACCGGACTATCTGACATGCGCAGAGAGTGACACGTGCGCTGACCGGTACAATGGTCCGACGTAAACAGCTCAAGTAAACACTTCATGTAGAAAATAAAGGGGGGGAGGGTAACTTTAAATTTCAGTGTAAATAAGTCCGAAATTAGCCAAATCGTATATTAAAGAACTACTTCAAGTAAATTACGTACTAAATTTCCATCCACCATCAAAAGTAAATAAGAGAGAGAACACAATAAAAAGTAAAACATAATTTATTTTTGTATTTACTTGTCATAGATAGTACACAGTTCATTCTCCTCTATAAGCTCTTCTGTCGTTCTAGTCTTTTATTGTACAGACATATCAATGCAAACACCCCAATAAATTTGTTACATTTATTTCACCTCAAGCCAGTACCAGACGAACCCAGAATATGTTATGACTGAAAGAACCTTAGCAAACGGTCGTAACAATATATATATATATATATATATATATATATATATATATATATATATATATATATATATATATATATATATATATATATATATATATATATATATATATATATATATATGATGTACTCGACCATCGGTGACTTCCTATGGTACAATAAATAAACAAATACATAAAATTCAATACAGTATCATCCGTTTTTAATAATAATAATAATAATAATAATAATAATAATAATAATAATAATAATAATATTATTATTATTATTATTATTATTATTATTATTATTATTATTATTATTAAATATGATTCATCGGTATTTTGTTTCAGCGTGCAATAATTTTTATGAATATTTTATCTATTTCTCAAATCTAGATTTTAAATATGCTTTGCATTATATAATGAATGGCATCGGCTATAGAAAACAAAATAAACATGGTTATTTAAAATGGGTGTGTGGGGGATGGGGAAAGGGAATATATTGAACATTATTACAAAGGTACCAAGTTTTAATATTTTCTTAATTGCGATAAATATGGTGCAATATGACGCTAATCTTATACTGTTTTACAGTGCATCGGAAATGAATGCCTTAAATAAAAGTAACTAGTCCACTCTTTATTTGTCTAGACTGTTACTCTAAGCCTGTGAAGCAACGTATCAAAACCTGCTATAAACGGCTCATATACTGAAGACTACGAACCGATTTAAACGTGCAATATCAATGCACACATTACACATTTCTTGAATTTCGGATAAATAATGTGCACGAAATATAAATGATCCTATTATCTAAAAATTTGGTTTATTCACTGATCTGAAGTTATGATAACTACTACTACTACTACTACTACTACTACTACTACTACTACTACTACTACTGGTATTATGCATCTTAAGCTGCATTTTAAATGCATATGAGAAAAAGTCAAATAAATAGATTGTTCCCAAAAATTTGTCAACAAGAAGAGTTTTACTGCATTAGGAGTTGTGTTAGACATAGGAATTTACAGGCTTATTGTACGTCTGTATATTCTGAAGATTTGGTGCTACAAGCAACATGTAAAATAATTCTGGTTTAATGTTACTTCTAAAGTAATGTTCATGAAAGTATACCTTTTATTAGTTTAATACTTTGAAAAGTGATTATTTTAATGTGGATCCATTTGCAATTTTGTTGCCTTTTCTAATTTTGCTATTTGCAAGTTTGGAATAATTAAATTTTCCAAAGCTCTTTAAAGTCAGTAAAAATACGTTAGTTTTGAAAGAAGAAAAACAGAAAGGACAGATACCTGAATATACATATGGCAAGACACCGACGACAAGAAGAAATATACCACTCGTCATTGTTAACTCTAAGACTGGCTGGCGTCGATAGAAATGCTGACTTGATTAACCATCGGATAGAAGATTATTATAGGGGTGAGATAGCGCTGGTCAAAACATGTTTGTTCCGAGGAAGAATAAATATTTTTTCTCCGCACAAAGCTGCTAAAATTGAATAACACAGTAAATGTCACAATCGCAAATTTATTTGGACCGCACCTGGTACAATGTCGTGTTAGCTGTAACAATGTGTGTATTGTATGAAATCAAAATATTGATGTACTTTTATGTGTTACTACATATTGAGTAACATAGTAAATGTCGCCATCACAAATTGTTTTGGGTCCCGTCTAGTATAATGTTGTGTCTGCTGGGACAATGTGTGAATTGTGTATCACATCAAAATATTGATGTATTGTTATGTGTGCTTACATAGATAAGTATAGACAGTTTATGTCGTAAAGATTATTAGGGAAAGAATGACTCTAAATATCCATGTATACGTCTGTCCATAGATCCTTTCATCCGTCCACTTGTCAATCCATGTACTTTCCAACCCACATGTCTGTCTCGCTATCTACCTATTGATATATCTACTAAGTTGTATCTGCATAAAACGAATAACTTTATTTTCAGTGTAAACGTTTGTATCCAAAAGTAAGATATTGTTATGGGGAACAGAAGAAAGATTTATTTACTGAAGCCCAAACACTGCCAGTTTCTGTATTCGGTTTACTGATCGCACACGGAAAAAATGAGATGACTTTACAAAGACAGATATACTGGATAATAAGGATTATTTCATAGAAACTAAGCCTTCAGCTGCAAATTGAAAATAATTTTCATCCATATGTCGAGACGCATTATTAAAATCTATTTACCATGAATCCGCCTGATTTAGTTTTATAAAAAAAAAACAAATAATCAACCAATCAATAAAACGTTTCACGACACTTTTAAACGTTTTTTTTCAACACTACAAAAGATGTTTCAAATTCACGGAAATTAGAAAATGAAATCCGAGGTGGTAAGACAGATGAATATTAACAGCAAAAACACAAGAATGCATCCTTGAATTGTTCATCTAAAAAAAGTTCAGCTTTGCATCAAAGTATGGCAGACATAAATTTTAGTACTTTGCAAAATAATTTCGAAAGGATGTCTGAATATGCAATCTGGTTAAAAAATTTAACGCAATATCAACGCGAGAGACATTTTTGTGCGATATAAACAGCAAAGTATCGACAAATCTGGTTGTTGGAAGTATGAACTTGATGGCTTGAAAACTGTAACTATCTAATTAAATCACACTCTACAAGTATTAAATTCAGTTTTGTATATTAGAACTATATATCATGTTTCACCTGATACAACACTTTGATCTGAGTAGTGTATTGTGTAAATGTGACACGCAGTACGAAATTAAATTCAAAATATCCATTACTATACAAGTATTAAATTCAGTTATGTAATTTAGAATTAGACATCATGTTTCACTTTATACAAAACTTTGATCTGTGTAGTGTATTGTTGAAAATGTGAAACGCAGTACGTAGATACAACTAAAATATCCATTACAATCCATCCTTAGAGTTCCACGATCATAGCACACCTCTGCTCACTACTCTGTACCATACACTGAGTACCCATTCTATCCAGAATCAAACACAAAATTTGTTCTTTGTGCTACGTTTCACTGAGAGACTTCAGTCCAATATACCTATCTGACCTCACCCATGTGTATACACCAGCAAGATACCTACGCTCCTCTTCTGACAATCTAATACTCATTATTCCCACTATGAAAGAGAAGTCGTATGGACAACGTTCTTTTTCATACCAGTGCCCAGAAACTTTGGAATGAATTGCCCACTGAAATTAGACATAAAGACACAATGATCCCTTTCAAGAGTGCTCTTCAAACAAACCTTTTTCGACTGCAAGAACAAACTTGAAGACCTAATAATTTTGTTTGTTTGATTAGTATTTTTAACGTAGCTTTAATAATTTTGTAGTCATATCGCTACTATGTCTGCAGTGAGGCAGTTTATAGTGATGTCAAGCACTGGGGCATCATGCCGCAGACATGTAGCATGATGTCCCAAGCAGTCACATTATCCTGACACCAGTCCAACCAGTCCTAACACTAACCTTTTAATGCTGAGCGCAAAGCGAGGCAGCTGTCAATACCATTTTTGTAAGTCTTTGGTACTAGATAGCCGGGGATCGAAACCACGATCTCCCGCTTCCGCGGCGGACGCTCTAACTACTAGGCCACCGGAGCAGTTAAAGACCTAATAATGTTTTCTACCTTAAATATTTCAGCATATTTTAGTTTTTCTAATTCCATGGTGATGTTTTTTAATTATTGTCATATCATTATAGATGTTGTAAAGCGCTTAGAGCTTCTAAAGATTAGGTGCTATACATAAGCGATCGCATGTCCTCATTATTATTATTATTATTATTATTATTATTATTATTATTATTATTATCATTATTATTATTATTATTATTATTATTATTATTATTATTATTATTATTATTATACAGAAGCACTTGTCAGGCATGCGATTGCTTATTCACCATGATTTTAATTGTTTGGACTTTTCAAGTTTCTTCTAGCTTATCGTGCCAACATTTAAGCTGTTGATAGCCTGTTGTTTAACTTATTATAGTCCGTGCTATTATTTAAACCGTCGATAGCCCTTTTAATGACGTGTTTTAATTTGTTCTTCAATCAGCTGAAAAAATAACACAAAGCTTGACTGGACTGAAATGTTAAAGTTTCATTCGAAAATCTTATTTTGACTAATTTTGCAAGCTAGTTATTTGTAACCCATACCTATGACAGTCGTTTACCATCTAAGTCAGATCATCCATTCGAGTTTGTGTACCTATTGGGAAATCCTTGGGTTTAGGACAAAAATAGTGTAGTTTGATGTTTTAGAACTAGACTTTCTTTCCCAGACTGAAAACATGCATTATATTCAGATGATAGTGTTTGGCTTTCATTTTAATGCATTTCTTACGCAGGATATAAAGCAGAAGAGGGAGAGAACCCTACAACCTTTTTAGAGGTGTCTGCTTGTCAAACCAAAGCCTCGTACGAAATCGAAGAAGAAGAAAAGAAAAAAAAAAAAACAGAACTAAGAACTAATTTTCGAGACGCATATTTGTTGTCGCGCCCTCTCTACTGCTATCAATTGAATTATATCATATAACATATAACAGGAGGGACAGACTAGAAGCGATTAGGAAATTGATACCCGTCCGTGATTCTGTCGGACAAAAATTACAACAGCGACAAGAATCCCAAATTGATTTTGCAACAGGTGCTGAACAATTATTCAAGCCCATTACTGCAACTACTAAAGATGTTGTATATGGAAAAGAAGAAGATATTTGTTATATATGTGCAACACTGGGATTATGTACTTTATAAAATTCAATTTAGAAAAAAGCCGAGCCGATACAAATAGTGCACTGTATATATGATGTCTCGGTGCGGTAGATAAAGTACATGGTCAATATGAAGAACTGAAAGAGCAAGAAATAGAAACATTACAACAGCGAAAAGAAGAGCAAAAACGCCCCCCCTCAAAACAATTGAAGAATAAAAACAGCAAAAAGAAACTTTACAACAGCGAGAAGAAGAACTAAAACAGCGAAGACAACAAAGGAAGAGATAAACATCTTCAAAGCAAGAGCCTTCTCCACCTCAACAAGAAAGAATACCAGATGATGATGATGATGATGATGATGATGATGATGATGATGATGATGATGATGATGATGTTTTAGAATGATTGGGACTGGGACCTGAAGAAAAATCTGATGATACATCTGTTGTTAAAGGTGAGGGATTTTCTCTGAGTGGAACTCACTGGAGTGGTCATGTTGCCTGACCTAAAAATATTCTCTCCGAAATAGCACGATTATAAATTCTCATAGGGGGTAAACTAGCTTGAAATAACTCTGCGGAAATAATTAATGAAGCCGCTGATATTTGTAGACGATTATTTCAAGGTGGTATCATGGACATTAGAGTATATCGCGAGTTTATCGATGAACTCGTTGATGGTTATCGCAGTGACTAATTGTCACCACATTAGATATAACGATAATAAATAAGATGATCATACACTATCAGCATTATAAACCAACCATGGTATACGTAGTAAATACCCGTTTTAGAAACGATTTATGGAGATGTTCTTGGTAATGTTATTCAAAGGTTATTTGCAAGGATGGCTCCAAAAATAGCACCAATCGCAAAACAATTATCGATGAAAGCAATTAATGTTATTGGTGAAAAAGCTCCTGATCCTATTGGTAATATTGCCAGTAAGGCTTTTTCTGCAGCTAGAGAAAGACTAACCGCATTGATTCATGAAAGACAACGAAAACCACCGCCAGTAAAATTGCCATCTACAGAAATCATGCCTGCGAATGTCATTAAAATAATAAACCAAGCCGCAGATCAAACACTAGCAGCACTGATGAATCAAGGGTTTGATGCACATAGAAATATTACCGCAAGATGTTAATAATGTATCAATACCATATGGCCCATATGTGCGAGTTGGTTTTGTCAATAACGGTATTATGGCGTTGCTTAGTAGCGCTAGATATATGATTAATAGAAGAAAGATTGAATCTACTGAGCATGATGTCGATGTCATCACAACAATAATGGGTTTAGCTAAAAATGTGGAACTACGATATCGTTAAAACACAACCAGATCACTGGTGGTCAGAATAAACTATTACTAACAGCTCGTTAAATAAAGCATTTCAGTGATGCAAAAAAAAAGATTGAAGAAAAGATGTTCAAGTTATTCTCTTTGTCTCTCTCTCTCTCTCTCTGTCTCTGTCTCTGTCTCTGTCTCTCTCTCTCTCTCTCTCTCTCTCTCTCTCTCGCTGCAGGCGCGATCAAAAACATGATTAAATTAGGTGGTATATTTCCACTTCCCGCTGCGTTACCAGAATTGTTTGCCGCTGCCACTCCCGCAGTCGCAAAAGCTGCTGCGTAAGGAGCAGTTGGAACAACGGCAGCAATGGCATTAAAGAAAGCAACTGGGAAAGGATACAATAAGAAGGAAGGGGTCTAAGACTGCCAGGAACTCCGTATTCATGGTGCAGTGGAAAAGGCCTGAGGTTGCCAGGGACGGTTTACTAAAACCGCTATCAAATTTTGATTTACTTGATGTTGCTAAAAAAATTAAGAATAAAAAACTTCAGAGTGTTTTTATGCGAGATCAATTACTTTACACGCCAAACAATATTGAAACCGGTATTAATAATATGGATAACAGCACCGGCCCAGGCCAGGAATCACTGTGTTGCATACGCGATTGATCCGCGTAGAATCGTTTATTTAGATTCATACTGGTTAGCGTCACTTAAAGAATTTATGCGCTATATGCATCAATTAAATATTCCTCGCTGGTACCCGGCGCTAGCAGCACAGACAATAACCGAACCACCAGTATGCGGCCAAGAAGTAATTAATATACTTGATGCCATATCATAATCTACCAAAACCACACTATGAAACCGTACACAAATATACGAGTAATCACCTTTTAGAGAGATCTTAAAATATAATGATTGATATTTACAAGAGATCTGTCTCCAGCCTAAAACACACACCGGGTAAATTTCGGCAACCAAGGATGTAATTTTCTTGTATCTAGGATGAAATATCCGAAATGTTAAATTTTGCAAGTGTGGACCAAACGAAATAGTTGTATTTCAAGATAGACAGGGAAAATTAAAAATGAGTAATGTTTCCTTGAATGATATTATAGTTAAAATTAATGAAGTAACCAAAAAGTCCATAGCGATGTTTGATTACACCGGTAAGATTAAATCAGTGGTTCTTTTTCCAACTGTGTTAGATAGTATTAATGATCGAGAAAAGAATCTGGTGATACACTGACAGACGAGTTCAACATGAACTCGAATAAAGTAACCAAACCTGGTAATACAACATTGGACAGTGACGCTGTGAAAAAACTATTTACACAATAATCTATCAACGCTGCGAGACGAATATAAAACCACAGACGATAAACTAACAACGCTGCTCGTGAGTATAATGTTCACATAAACACATTTACAAATCTCCGTAGGAATTTTTTTAAAAAAATGAGGAGACCATTGATAACTTCTTTGGGAAATCACCAAATATCCCCAGGAAACTTTCCTATATTAAAACACTATTGATACGATTAAACAAACATAAGATAATATCGTTAGTAATTTTCCTGCTAGCGCTGCATGACATGATAAAATTAAAATACAGTATAAACAAAATATTAATACCGTGTACTCGACATATCATGGATCTTTCACCTGTACACCTAAAAAAAAATCGTGCAAGTTACTGCAGATGTCCGGGGTATTTATAGATTAACCTTACTTTCACCGTTACAGTTTAACGTATCATCAAGTATGTCCACTGAAATTAATACTACAAGTGCAATAATAGATACGGGCGTCATGCAGATGTTTACAATAACTTCAATTGATGGTAATTTTAGATCAATATCAACACATGGTATTATAATTAATAAATGATTTAAGTAAATAATATAATGAATGTCCAGCAATATCGAAACGATCAAGTGCGCGAGTTTCAAAGTAAACTAAAAATTCCCATTGACGTGTATCAGGTAAAAATAAAAAATACCGCATGCGTATTACCTGAGTTGACATAGTCGTGTATTCGGTTTCAAGTGTTATTGCTGGAACGGGTATATTGTTATCAGCGGTAACCGCGTTGGCACCTGTAGTTGTTACAATTTGTGTTTCAGCAGCAACAGCAATTACAGGGATTCTTAATATAAGTGTCAAAAAATATCCACACGCAGTCAGAATAAACTAAACGAGTATATGGTTAAATTACATATCACCGCGGGTGCATATTCTCCAATATCTTCGTTGATATCATCTAGACTCGACGATACAGTGATATCCGATAACGAGTTCTCGGCGATGATTAACATTTTACAATACAGCGACATCAAAATCAGAAAAACATAGCAATAACAACAATGACATAGGCAACGGGATTACTGCAAAAGATAGCCGCGAACACAGCCCCATCAAAGACAACAATGATTTCAATAACCTCAACTAACCTTGAATTTAATATAAATTTCCCAACGGCAATTCAGGTAAAGAAAATTGCGCTAGCGAAACTACGAGTATATTACAGCTGGCCAAACATTAGATCAAAACCATTAGCGGGTCAACTTCCGAATACGTATCTGGTGTTTTCAAATAAAACTGATAAGGATGGAAACCCTGAATGGACCGTTGTTTCTATACCACCCGGTAATCATCAAGTTTCTTGCATTTAACGCAAACGAACTAAATAAATATATATGCAGTGTTATAATAATTTATTAACGAGGATAAATCTTAAACTCACTGATCAATCCGGTAACTTAATTGACCTCGATAATAACATTTTATAAATAGGTCTTTATGTAAGATCCTAAATGTCAATCCACGGGCGCATATATATATATATATATATATATATATATATATATATATATATATATATATATATATATATATATATATATATATATATATATATATATATACATATATATATATATATATATATATATATATATATATATATATATATATATATATATATATATATATATATATATATATATATATATATATATATATATTATAAATAAAATATTTCAGTCGCATACTTGTTTTCTCAAATATGAAATCGGTCGAATTTCGTGATTTTTAGTAGTAAATACCCTATCAGAATGTGTAAATCGGACGATTTTTATGGCTTTTAGTAGTAAATATCCTATCGGAATGTGTAAATCGGACGGTTTTTGTGACTTTTAGTAGTAAATACCCTATCAGAATGTGTAAATCCGACGGTTTTTGTGATTTTTAGTAGTAAATACCCTATCAGAATGTGTAAATCGGACGATTTTCGTGATTTTCAGTAGTAAATACCCTATCAGAATGTGTAAATCCGACGGTTTTTGTGATTTTTAGTAGTAAATATCCTATCGGAATGTGTAAATCGGACGATTTCCGTGATTTTTAGTAGTAAATATCCTATCAGAATGTGTAAATCGGACGATTTTTATGATTTTTAGTAGTAAATATACTATCAGAATGTGTACATTGGACGATTTTCGTGATTTTTAGTAGTAAATGCCCTATCAGAATGTGTAAATCGGACGATTTTTTATTTTTAGCAGTAAATACCCTATCAGAATGTGTAAATCCGACGGTTTTTGTGATTTTTAGTAGCAAATACCCTATCAGAATGTGTAAATCGGACGATTTTCGTGATTTTTTGTAGTAAATATTCTATCGGAATGTGTAAATCGGATGATTTTTGTGATTTTTAGTAGTAAATACCCTATAAGAATGTGTAAATCGGACGATTTTTGTGATTTTTTGTAGTAAATATTCTATCGGAATGTGTAAATCGGACGATTTTTGTGATTTTTAGTAGTAAATACCCTATCAGAATGTGTAAACCGGACGATTTTTGTGAATTTTAGTACTTTATACCCTATCAAAGTGTGTAAATATGTCAGTGTGTCAGTAAAATACTTTCAGTCGGATGATAAAATTATTGTGAAATCAATCCCCTGATGAAATCAGGTTGCAGGGTTTTTACCAGTAAAAATCCTATCCTCGCTAATAAAAAGAACCATTGTAAGTCAAAGTTCAAAACCAGGAATATTGACCGGAATTGACAAACTGTATTAAGAGCGATCGTATCCTGTGACCGCGGAGTTTTTAAATGGAATTAACCCGATAAAGGAAAAGCCAAGTGTTGAGAATCTAAAACGTACGAAATTGTCAAAGATAAATCGTGTAGCCGTACGAGTAATAGAGCATTTTACGTTACGTGGAAACGGTCTAACGGATCTGAGACGTAGCAAGATAAACAAATGAGCTTTATCAGTCAAGGATACTGGTGGTACAATAAAAGATGTGGCTAAACTTAACATCTTAACATCATTAAGATTCCCAATAACTGTAGGAAAATGACAAGGGAAGTATTATACGGATCGAAATATAAAAAACGGAGCTGCAATAAATATCATTGATCATAATGCGCACGTGTGGACTAACGCAGTAAAAATATTTCCACGGGATAGAATTGTAAGATACTACACGGAGAATTAGTTTGATTTTATTTACGAGTTAAGTTAAACGATCCTGTTTCAGTGTGGCTATTTTAGACTTTTGAAGAAGAGGACGGTAAATTTGACCAATTTGTAAAACTAACGGTGAAATATACCGTACGGAATCTCTTCACGGCACGATGAGAAAACTCGCTGAGAACATTTTAAAGGATAATACCGAGCAATTACTAACAAACTGTTTTACAGTCCCGTCAGTTGCTGCTTATGAGAGAGAGAGAGAGAGAGAGAGAGAGAGAGAGAGAGAGAGAGAGAGAGAGAGAGAGAGAGAGAGAGAACAACACGATTTGAATTTTTCACAGATGTTCAAGCTAGTAGTGTAGTATATGGACACGGTGGATTATGGAATTCCAAATATAATTATAAAAATGTTATTGCGGTTGAAATGATTGCATGTTATCTATGAAGTTTCTTCGGGTATGGACAGTGCGCTGGGTATTTTAAACGAATTGGACATCACACGCACGAGATGACACGAGTTGCGAAAAACGAACCACAACCCAATTTTGATCAAACCGGATTCACTCGTGTAATATCATTCGAAATCGCTAAAAGACTTCATCTGATTTGTTATGTTTGGTTTGGTAGACATTTCTCTGAAAAATACTGGGCACCAATAGTGTTACTACGATATATGATTGATTGCAAGATACTGATATCATGTATTGTCGGTAAGGCAATTATATCATATAAAGCACAGACTGAGGTTTGGTCACCACAACCTGATAGTCTTGATACAAGTATTAACGATTACAAGGAAAAATGTCCTGGTCTCACCGAGGATTATATTGTTTAACGATCCGAGGAGATCTTTGAAATTAGTGATAAAAACGATAAAGATCTCGGTACAAGATTAATCGGTAAATTCACCCAAGGCGGAGCATATGATCAAAAGCGGCATTATTCACGATTAATTCTACATGACGCTAAAAACGATTTTATAATCGCGGATGCAACAGCAAAAAATGCATTTGTCAATCGTATAAATGCTCTTTGGTCCGATGGAACAATATTTGGTACAATTGTTAGCTACAACGATGTCGAATCTCCTCAGTATATACATCTAAGATCATCTATGCTGAAGTGTTTCTATAAACCTTCTATCGATGATAAATAGATTTTCTGAATTTGCAGTAAGAGTCGCCACGGATTCATTTTATACAGATAGCAAGTATATAGAAACAGTGGCTCATTTTACAAATTCTGATGCGTGTTGGGGTTCATCGAGAATAACAGAAGAAATGTTGCATGATTATTTTAAATCAGCGAATGTTACGATTGAAGATACTTACCTGAAAAATAATCAAATATCAGAATTATCCTCAGTGCCATCTATATCCGATCCAATATGCAGATTTAAAACCGTTTACTTAAACGGATGTAGCGGCTCTTAAAAAATATAAGTGATCTAATTATTTCAGGAAAAGTCAGACATGATTATGCTAACACCCACACACAGACTTGCCAGAGAGATGATACAACGAGGAGTTAATTCTTGGATTTATCACAGTTTCGGTATAAGCGTGACTCATGGACTACTGATTGAATGGGCGAGAAATATATTCCAAAAATCATTATTTGGGATGAGATATGCACAGTATCGTTGGATATATTAAAAATGTTTCTTGATTGGTTGTTACTCAAAAATACAGCTGTGATAATATTTGGCGATCATGGTCAACAACCGCCATTTGTCGATTTGTCTCCGCATGATTGGTTGAAGCAATTTATTTAATTACGAAGAAATTAATACCGATCATAGACCACTTGTTCCAGAATAAAGCGAGTTCAAGAAATTAACCAGATTACAGTCAGATAAAACCCAATGTGAAATAGCACGTAAAATAATTTCAGAAACAAATATAAATGATTTTTGGGAAGCGTGGAGATCAAACAATTTGATAGTGGCAAGTAGAACGATAGTCAGAGACAGACTTCAACAGCGGTTGTTTCAATTACATAAAGAAATATTCCCAACCCTTCCAGGGCCGTTGTGTTATAGATCAGCTGATACACGAAGACAGAATATTGAAGTTGATATTCCAGGGCACCTGACAGGAAAACAAACTCTCGTATTAAATGATATTGTTCTGGTCATTATTAATGTTATCGAATATGCCTTGCGCGCTGACAAATCTACCTGGACGTTAGGATACTCAATGACGATACACTCATCTCAGGGGTTAACCATCTCTGATACAGTTGTTTGGATCGTAGATGATCGCATCGAGTGGTCGAATTTAATTTATCTCACAGTGTCACGAGTTAGAAGAATAAATCAACTTCATAGAGTCATTTTCGATTCTAATGACACCAGCAACAATGAAATTGTCAGCGTTGATATAATAAGTAAAGTAACAAAGTTCGCTGGTTATAAACAGAGCGACAAAAAATAATAATAGAGAATTTGATATTGATGTTGAATTTATAATGATGCTAAAACAACAACAGAATAATCACTGCGCCAGCTTTAATTGTATAATGCTGTGGTATTGGTCTAAACACAAAAATCCACGCCAATTTGCCGCAGACTTAAAAGATAGGAGTCGAGGTCATATATGAGAAAATGTTATGCTGACCTGTCTTGAGCGTAATAGACGCAGAGGTGCTAGTTAAGTGATCGTGGTGGTAATTGTGTATTCCCGGGTATCACTTGCAACTGTTCACGTGTAAATCCACTACAAAGAGCAGTTGAATCTAATCTGCAGATTGCGGATCTACCCGTGAATCTTGTTATATTAGATATTTTATATGCGTTAACACTCCAAATAGGATCAGAAGCTTTGTTTTTGCCACCTTTAAGTTCACCTGGTTCATATAAATATCTCACAGTGACATTACGTAGTAATTGTTGTTTTGAAAACTTATTTTGTAAATGGGGTATATATATTTTTTGGGTCGCGTTATTAGGGTTCATATTGACTGTTCGAGTAATTTCATTATTTAACGCAGCTATCACAGTTAGTAATCTTGCAACCCATTCACGAGATCTATTGTCTTGAAGAAATTCCTTCGCGTATTGAAATCATAAAAACCGCTCAGCAAGTGTTCGATTGCCTGATCGCGGTATATTGCAGTATGTCCTCATCTGATAGTGACATTATGTTGCTTCATTAATGATGACACCGCACCCTGAAATTCCTTGCCAGGATCAACTTGTAGCAGATTTGGCCACTGCAAAGGTCCTCGTCGATAAATTCATTCAAACACAGAAGCTACTTCTGATGCTTCCTTTGTCAATAATGGCTCAGCTTCTTTGTATCTACTCGCAACATCAGCTGCAGTTAAAACGCACTTGTAAGTCCGTCTTTTGACAGTATCATGTAGGAGAAATAATATATCCACCTGATGAACTTTATTTAAAACGATCACATAAAAATGTGCAAAGTGAATTTTTTAGACGGTGGTAGATAAATCTGCCATATCACCTGTCTTGATAACCAATCTGCTGCAGTAACGTCTTTGACTTTTGCTGCTTTGGCAAGTTTATTAATTGCTGATTTACCCCTCCAGTATCCTCTTGGGGAATAATAAATAGATTCCATAATAATATTAATTACCAGCACCTACTACCAGTTTACTCTTCAACGCAGATCTTACTAACCAGTTAGATAATGATTCATTGAAATATTTATTCGTAATAGAATTTAACGCGTGAACAAATTTGACATCTGCCATATGTCTATGTTGCAGATTGTTGCTTTTATAAGCAGCATCATGAGCATGACAAGCTTGATCAATTTCATTTATAGGATATTCACCTGGTCTTGGTTGGTCATGGCTATCAAGTCAGGTATCGAGCTTGGTTCCAGGGCCGCAGTAATTATATCCTGGAAGATGTTTTTTTCCTGGGTATTTAGCACATGGAGTCCTTGGGAGTTTTGTCAATTTTTTTGCAATATCACCTCGTTTTTTTTTTTTAAATCATCAACCGATTTTGTAGAAATAAATCTATTTTTTTTATATCATACTGTGCGCACTTGCCGGTGAGCGAAGATCTGTTATTTTTTGTTGTAATTGTTGTTAAGTCTATTTGTGCTGGTACGCGTCTTACGTTTCTCACAATATAGAATCATAATGACACCGCACCCTGAAATTCCTTGCCAGGATCAACTTGTAGCAGATTTGGCCACTGCAAAGGTCTTCGTCGATAAATTCATTCAAACGCAGAAGCTACTTCTGATGATTCCTTTGTCAATAATGGCTCAGCTTCTTTGTATCTACTCGCAACATCAGCTGCAGTTAAAACGCACTTGTAAGTCCGTCTTTTGACAGTATCATGTAGGAGAAATAATATATCCACCTGATGAACTTTATTTAAAACGATCACATAAAAATGTGCAAAGTGAATTTTTTAGACGGTGGTAGATAAATCTGCCATATCACCTGTCTTGATAACCAATCTGCTGCAGTAACGTCTTTGACTTTTGCTGCTTTGGCAAGTTTATTAATTGCTGATTTACCCCTCCAGTATCCTCTTGGGGAATAATAAATATATTCCATAATAATATTAATTACCAGCACCTACTACCAGTTTACTCTTCAGCGCAGATCTTACTAACCAGTTAGATAATGATTCATTGAAATATTTATTCGTAATAGAATTTAACGCGTGAACAAATTTGACATCTGCCATATATCTATGTTGCAGATTGTTGCTTTTATAAGCAGCATCATGAGCATGACAAGCCGGATCAATTTCATTTATAGGATATTCACCTGGTCTTGGTTGGTCATGGCTATCAAGTCAGGTATCGAGTTTGGTTCCAGGGCTGCAGTAATTATATCCTGGAAGATGTTTTTCTCCTGGGTATTTAGCACATGGAGTCCTTGGGAGTTTTGTCAATTTTTTTGCAATATCACCTCGTTTTTTTTTTAAATCATCACCCGATTTTGTAGAAATAAATCTATTTTTTTTATATCATACTGTGCGCACTTGCCGGTGAGCGAAGATCTGTTATTTTTTGTTGTAATTGTTGTTAAGTCTATTTGTGCTGGTACGCGTCTTACGTTTCTCACAATATAGAATCATAATGACACCGCACCCTGAAATTCCTTGCCAGGATCAACTTGTAGCAGATTTGGCCACTGCAAAGGTCCTCGTCGATAAATTCATTCAAACGCAGAAGCTACTTCTGATGCTTCCTTTGTCAATAATGGCTCAGCTTCTTTGTATGTACTCGCAACATCATCTGCAGTTAAAACGCACTTGTAAGTCCGTCTTTTGACAGTATCATGTAGGAGAAATAATATATCCACCTGATGAACTTTATTTAAAACGATCACATAAAAATGTGCAAAGTGAATTTTTTAGACGGTGGTAGATAAATCTGCCATATCACCTGTCTTGATAACCAATCTGCTGCAGTAACGTCTTTGACTTTTGCTGCTTTGGCAAGTTTATTAATTGCTGATTTACCCCTCCAGTATCCTCTTGGGGAATAATAAATAGATTCCATAATAATATTAATTACCAGCACCTACTACCAGTTTACTCTTCAGCACAGATCTTACTTACCAGTTAGATAATGATTCATTGAAATATTTATTCGTAAAAGAATTTAACGCGTGAATAAATTAGACATCTGCCATATGTCTATGTTGCAGATTGTTGCTTTTATAAGCAGCATCATGAGCATGACAAGCCGGATCAATTTCATATATAGGATATTCACCTGGTCTTGGTTGGTCATGGCTATCAAGTCAGGTATCGAGTTTGGTTCCAGGGCCGCAGTAATTATATCCTGGAAGATGTTTTTCTCCTGGGTATTTAGCACATGGAGTCCTTGGGAGTTTTGTCAATTTTTTTGCAATATCACCTCGTCGTTTTTTTTTTAAATCATCACCCGATTTTGTAGAAATAAATCTATTTTTTTTAATATCATACTGTGCGCACTTGCCGGTGAGCGAAGATCTGTTATTTTTTGTTGTAATTGTTGTTAAGTCTATTTGTGCTGGTACGCGTCTTACGTTTCTCACAATATAGATCCATAATTTATTTATAATAACATGTATGTAATTGATTTTCGGGGACAAAAACACGAGAACCTGTTAAACACCATGCGGAGATACTAAATTATATTATAATGATTATCATAGGTCCGTCTGGAAGTGGCAAGACCCAACTGTTACTTAATCTGATAAGGAGATGGTCAAAATGGCACATGTTGTATTTAGTGGCACCATCTGTAGATGATCAATGATGTTACGATGTGTTAAAAGATTTTAACGAGAACGCGAAATCTTAATTAAGATGAAGATTTAATTCAATTTATCATTAATATCAATGAAGCACCGAGTCTTGATTCCATTGATGGATCTATTAACAATTTAGTCGTATAGGATGATGTGATGCTGGATAACCAATCAAATACTTCTCGGATATTATCCAGAGGAAGACGTAAAAACACACAGATGTGATTTATGTAACCCAACGGTATACACAAATACCAAAAGTGATCAGATGTGTTTATAACGATAAATTTGCACGATCCTAGATAAAGATATAGAATCAAACTTGATAAAATATTCGGTTACAACCCTAGCAGCAGAGAGGGCGCGACAACAAATATGCGTCTCGAAAGTTAGAAGCCTTTTTTCTTTTTTTTCGGTTTCGTAGGAGGCTTTTGTTTGACAAGCAGATGTCTCTAAAAAATTTGTAGGGTTCGCCCCCTCTGCTGATCATAATCTTCCGGTAATGACTCAATGGCGCACGTTATCATCACTTTGCCTGCCTTCGAGTCAAGTATGAATAGGATGTGTATAGCCCATTAAGTCAAGAATATCTCGTAGCTCCTTCAGAACATTTTTTCATAATTTCAAATATTTGCATGTCGTTTTGGAAATGATGAATACTGCCCTAAAGATTAGGTAATGAAAATGTTAACTAAAACAAAACGCATCTCTCTCTCTCTCTCTCTCTCTCTCTCTCTCTCTCTCTCTCTCTCTCTCTCTCTCTCTCTCTCTCTCTCAGATATGTGGTATATTCACCATTGAATACATGGAGCAGTAGATATGTTGTATTTTGATTATAAAACCCATTAGTTGTAGGTTGTATTGTTTTCGCCACAAAACCTCTCGTATTAGCTGATATTTTGTAGCTTGATAAAAAAACAACTTTGCGAAGTTCAAGAACCAACATAATTTCATAACATTTGATCTAATTTTACTCCATCAAAAGTGAGTATATTTACCTACATACATTTATTATGTTTCTAGAGGTAATCTTTTTAAAAAATCTTCATTATTCATTGTTTTATCGCTCGCTGTCTCATCTTAAAATTTTCATATAAAAAACTAAAAATGTATTATCTGTTTTAGATAACCAACATCGCATTTTCCACTATCAAAAGTAACTAACAGTAAAAATGACTTGAAACTACGGATACAACACAGATATAAAGAAAACAAATGAGATAAAATATTCTCTAATCGCTACATAGGATTCACTTATATTAGCTTACAGACGCTATTACACTGTTTAGCTGAGAATAAATAAAATCTAAATATTTGTTAATTAATCAATCTGATTTTAAAGCCAACAAATACAACAACTGATTCGTGGCCTGCAACTCATTTTAATGCTGCATTTAATAAAGCATTCGACAAATATATAAAGAGATTCTTAAATATTTGTAAATTTGTAAGAGGGCTAGTTAATTGGATTTAGCTGCGTTACCTAGGGAACGACCTCCATCCGAAATCCTATGTGACATTTTAAAGGTCGGCTTGTGAGCTCTGTCTGTCTAAGTCGTTCCAGAACTCACTAAGATTGCGTGTTCTTCTGGAACTGGAATTCGCCAATATTCATTGGACAATACTTTTTTTTTTTAGAAACAACACTTAGCGATGGTTATTCCGGCAAATATGGACTCGGGATCCGGTAACATTTCAACCTGACATTCTGTAATCCTTTTGAATTTCCGAAAGTCTACACAAAAGCGGTGATCACCATCCTTCTTATGGATCAAAACAACCGATGAACTATATGCATATTTGGATGGTTCAATGACAATTAAGTCATTCATAGTTCTAATTTTGTCACCCAGTAACTTCAAATGAACTCTTCTTGGAGTATCTCCTCCACCTCTTCACGTTGTTCTGACGTTAACGTTACATCAAGAACGACGTCGACGTAAGTCTCATCCCTCGTCAAAGGACAACAATTAAGTACTGCCATCACTCGTCCATTGTCGTCGGGTTCTTCAGTCACAACTGTAGCAGCCACGAACTCAGTACAGGCACTGTGCGATGTGAGGTCTTATGTGCCACCCGCTTATACATGTCACACAACAGACAATCCCCTTTACATCTAGCAAGTAGAATTCCATCACTAACCTATCTTTCATATTTGCCACGCCCATGTGACTACCTAGTAGACTCTCATGTGCTAGCCTAAGCACTTCTTCTCCCTTAGATCGATGTACAATCACTTGCCTAAACCTCTCAGATCCTTTCCGAACGTATCGATACAAGAAACCCTGTTTCAGCGCGAACTCTACCTCAGCGTCTGACAAGTTCCGTACGGACTTCTTTGCATACCCGCGTAGCTTGTTAAGGGTATAATCTTTCTCTTGAAATCTCCTTAATTTACCACGTTGCAAATTGTCTATAGACGAAGTCGAGGGTGGGTTCAGCGGTTTCAACCCTAACCTTCGCTTCATAGACCTCACATCTACGGACACCACGTGTACACACATCATATGATTAGGCTGTGGCAACATAAACCTACATCCTACAATTATGTCGTTTTCTGCTGCATCATCTTTAAAAGAATTGTAGCCATAGATTAAGACCATGTGCACGCCCATTTCCAAAATGCAAAGACCAAATATTTTTTACTAAGAGAGAATTTTGAACAATGCACTGGTCATCACTTTGGCCGTTTTTAAAACATTGTGGCAGTCCTCAGAAAACATTCAACATCATTAGAAACAAAAGGAAGATCCCCTATACAGTCTAACACAACAGTCACCCAACAGAAAGCTCTAAGACTGGAGTAAAACAAATGTTGCATTCTGTCGCCATTCGCTTTGTTTTGTAATGCATCCAACACTCCCTCTAAGCGAATGGTAGATTTGCACGCAGTGCTCGCTGCACTGCGCAAGCAGGCGAGCAAATCTTAACGTTGGATTGAGCAAAAATTGACAATTCAGCTGCGCGGGGATGCCTGAGCCCAGCTTAGAGGGAACGTTGAATGCATCATAATTTTAAGGAAGCGACAGAAAAAATAATATAAGACTTGAAATATTAAATTAATCTTCTTTCCATCCGGCATAGTGACAATGAACAAAAAAAAAACTATGGCAGAAAAACCAAGTGGATCAGTCTCAAACTAAACGTAGAAGGAATAACTGATAAAAATCAACTCTAAGATAAATCTGTAAGTTATAATGAAACACAAACCATTGCCAGAGACGGAACATTTCACGCATTTATCTAAGTGTCAACAGATTCCGAGTGAATAACGGAGGTAAACACGCAAGTTTTCAAATCAAACCAGGTTTTTGCAATGCTTCAAACTATCTGGAGATATAACACAAAATAGGCATAGGGACCAAGTTAAACAGTTCGAAATGTAACATCCTCAGTGAGCTAATCTGTGCTGGAAGAAAATAACATCTACCCAAAAGAGGATGGAAACATTCCAATGGTTCCAAAGATTCAGAAGATTTGTTTGTACCAACACCATCTCTAATGAAGAACTCAGAAGAACAGATGGAGTCTAATTCATCTCATCGCAAGTGACATCTAGACGATAGAGATAGCTGGGGCACATGTACAGAATGTCTTCTACTACCCTTATCAAAGTAGCTCTTCAAGGGACAAGGCAAACCAAGAGAAATAACATGTAGGAAACATGGATACCGGCAGCAGAAAATATCTTTAAAACAGTGGCCTGAGGTGAGAAACAGTACAAAGAGCAATGACTAATCGGCAGCAGGCAGCATATATATATATATATATATATATATATATATATATATATATATATATATATATATATATATATATACATATCCTTTTTTCAAGGGTATTTACATAAAGAAAGAAGTTTCATCATTATGAATACCAATACGTTTTGTAAATCACATTTATTTATCAGCACGACACTTTCTAGTTGTTTGTATTTATTCTACTCATACTTGGTAGTAATGCAACATTGTTCTCTTCTAATTTAAATGAGGTTTAATTAGTTGATATATTCAAATTGTTGGGTATATAGACAATGCCATACTGCTTAATCTTCGTGTATTTAAAAATTCCCATCAGGCTTACATAACCATCGACGTTGTCTGCTAGTGAACTTGAAAAATAACGTTTCACTGAAAAGACGAATAACAATAACCTCTATTATCCTGAAACTGCCTAATAGAAACAGCAATCAATGAACAAAACAGCAAATGGATTATTGAAGAAAAACACAATTGATAAAACGTTTAGTTAAAGCAGCTGGGAATAAAATCTATGAGGAAATGTGTTCATATGTACAAATGTGAGATCAGTGCCAATATTAAATCCTTCATCGAATACCAATATCCGACCAACACCATATATGATCGGTAATGTTCTACCTATTGATTATTTAAATCTATTGCACAGTTAATGAAGATTATGTGACTTTTAATTGTACTTGATATTTACTCCATTTGTATTATTAGCATTATCAGCGTTAAGTACTAGTTTGAAAATATTAAAAACTATTACTTTTTAATAACCCATAAGAATTTTTAAAAATCCCAAAAAGTTTAAGATAAAGAAGCTTTTTCTGCATTCCGTCTTTGTAATCGATGCATATTTGTTAAAAATCCAACATGTATTTTTTTAACTGCTTCGCATCAAAGGATAAAATATAGAAAAATATCAGTAGCAGGGTCGAATCAGACAACTTTATAGAGGCGTCGATTCGGCAAACCGAGGCCTGCTCCTAAATCGTAAAAAAGCGTCAATTTGGCAAACTAAGACTTCCTCGTAAATGTTTTATAGAGGCTCATTGGCAAAAAAAACCCCACCACAATTGTTGTCGTACGCCCCTGCTGCTACTATGTTTTATAGAGGCTCATTGGTAAAAAAAAAACCGCCACAATTGTTGTCGCATGTCCACAATTTCCAGTGTGTTATAGTACTTTGAACCTGTCGTTGTTGAATCAAACAATAGAGCAAGTGTTTCTCACAATTTCCGTGTTCTTTAAATAACTCTGTCTACTGTCCGCGCCCTGAGCGCCTGTTCTCCGATAAAGCCGAATTCGGCGTCTAGACAAATCAATAAGGCTTTTGATGTCCCAGTAAAACTTTAGCTGCGGCATGCCTTTTTATCGATTTGAGATCTCGTCTACATTATTTAATTATTGCTTGTAACCAACAAACGAATTTAGAAGAACCTTTGCGAACTCTGGCTTCTATTATCAATCTTTATTATATATAATCGCGGGATAGCACTTTCCGATCTGTTTGTTGTATATTTATAACTCTTTCTTTCTCTGTCTGTCTGTCTGTCTCTCTCTCTCCATATATATATATCTTTCTTTCTCTGTCTGTCTGTCTGTCTCTCTCTCTCTCTCTCTCCATATATATATATATATAGACATTTAGTTCAAATAGAGCTTAGGAAAGGAAGACAGTTTAACCATAATTTACTGTTTAAACTGTCATGATTATCAATGGAGATATAATTAATTGGGAAAATCATCTGCATTACACGTAATGCGAATCAAATATGTAGTATTACAAACAGTTGTATTCTTGTTTTTTTTTATGTTTTTTTTCAAGTATTCGGTTTGATACACATAGATCGTATTTAAAAGCATATACGTTTAGATATCGAATTTAGCGTATTCGTAACGCGCTGCGGTTTCGTCCCGGAAACCATGGTTCGATATTCGTAACAGAAACATTGTCGACGGTACCAATTTAGAGGTTATTTCTATATGATTGGGGGCGCCAGCCCAAATGTACTTCATGTACACCTCCCGTCTCGTCAAATACGTGACGGTGTGATTTTGCATCCCCGAGAAATTAATTCTTGGGGGAAGGTCTACAAAAATACATAGACAGTCTTCTGAATATTCTATCATTTCTTTTCGCTTATGGGCGCCCCCCCCCCCCCCACGAGCCCAATTAAATGCGAAGGCACCAGACCGGACCCTATGAGATGTGTTGTCGTATATATGTAACCTATGAGCCCGATTAGATGTGAGGGCACCTGCCCGGACCCTATGAGATGTGTTGTCAATATCAATTTTTCAAATTTGAAATATATATTATTATATATAAATAAATTCTGAAAATATCAATGAGTTCATAACTGAGATTTCAAATTTGAAAAATCAACAATATCAATTATCAAATAAATTAAATTGTGATCAAATTTTTTCTGATTTTCAAGATATTGAATACAGAATAATAAATATGTCTTACCAAAAAGGTATGCTTTTATAAAGAAAATACAGAATGCTATTCGCGACTCCCTTGTATTCTGTAACGACGTCAGTAAGTTTGTCCCGTTATTTACTGTTGTCGAAAAAATCAGAATAGAATTGGGGCAGCAATATGAAATCAAACGCACAATTAATTTGAGGGTTCAAACAATAAGAAATATTATCCGCCAAACTAAAAATTCTCCTTTGGTAACCACAACAGAATAAGTTCTCACCATGGATTGACATGTACAATACTTCAATAATTATTATTTTTTAAGGAAATCGGAAGTTCCCTCATCTAACACAGAGCTATCAAATTATCAATCTGAGTTTAAACAAATCAAAGATTTTCAATATCAGATGAATTAATTATTAATACTCCAAACATGGAATTTCAACATCATAGTAGGTATAGATATTTTTATTTTTCATTGATTTTTTGGTCATTTTCACTGCCTTTAGATCGTACGTTTAAAAACGCATGCGTTTTCTATATAATGGTAAACGAAGCACTAACGACTAGATTAGCACGTGAAAGATTAACTTAAGAAATTTATACCAATCCGCGATTCTGTCAGAGAAAAACGACAAGCTAGACAGAGTCTTCAGACCGTATGTCGGCAGGAACTGAAGAATTGTTTAAACCAATAACCACGGCAACGAAATGGGTAATATCAGCCACTGAGCGAGTTATATGGGGGGATGTCCGCGAGGAGAGGAAACCACGAAGAAAAGAGACACATCTGATTAATGTACTTGAAAAAAAAGCAACTGAAACTGAAAAAACATCAGCGTTGTCAACAAAACCCCCAACTGGCCCGAAAAAAACGAATGCTCATTTAGCGGATAAATTTACCGAGAAGACTAAAATACTAATAAAAAAGAAAAAGATTATCACGCTTTAAGCAATTTTGCTATTGACAGCTATAATTCAAAAGATGAGTATTTGAAGGGCGAGTATAAAGACGATCCAATATCACCCGATAGCTGGGCCGATGAGTTGTATAAAATAAATACCGGGGTTTAGATAAGAGGAGGAAGGAGTATAAAACCTTCAAAAAAGATTTTGATTATTATAAAAGTCAAGAACTACAACAAGAAAGAAAGCGCCAAACATCAACACGAAGACAAAAAACCAAGAAGACCTTCAATGGGATGATGAACCCTTTGGGCATTTACAAGATGATGCACAGGGCGCAACTGGTACAACTGAAAAATTCGCTAGTGCATTTTCTCAGAGTGGAACTCCAGGTGGCGTATCAGGTAGTGGTTTAGTTAGTTGTCCTGTTAATATTCTCAGTGATATAGCACGATTAGAAGTTCTCATAGGAGGAAAACGAGCTGGAAATAACTCACAGGAAATAATTAATGAAGCAGCTGATATATGCATGCGGTCATTTTAAGGCGGCATCATGAATATATCAGAACATATCGAGATTTCATTGATGAGTTTGCCGGAAATCATAGTTACTACAGTGACTGAAAATCCAAAGGATTTTTCATCACCGTATTAGACAAATATTCATTTAGAAAACACTAGTGTTTTTTATAATAAGATGATCACTACAACCTTGATAAACCAACCAACGTCTATGTAGTAAACTCACGATTTTCTGTTTACAAAGCGTACTATGGTGATGGTCTCGGCAATACCATTGAAGGGTTATTTGCAAGAATGGCTCCAAAAGTAGCACCAATAGCAAAACATTTATCAATGAAAGCTATTGATGTTATTCGTGATAAGGGTATTAGCGCTGTTGGTGATGTTGCCGGTAAAGCATTTTCCGCGGCTAAAGAAAAACTAATGTCGCTAGTTCGACAAAGAAAGAAACCAGAAATGACTCCGTCATTACCGTTACCGTCTACAACAGTGATGTCTGCAAGTGTTAGCAAAAAAATAAATAACGCAGTAGATCAAAAATTAGCATCGTTGGCGACTTCGGATGTATATGAGGCACAGAGATATAATATTCCAAACATGATATCGGGAAGTGGCTTAAAACCACGACGACGACGATTAAAAGCATGATTTAGATCGAGGAATATATAATAAAATGTTCAAACAGACACTTGATCCAGCATTTGATATGGACTCCCCAGTGCGTAAAGATGATTCTGTACGTGATTATCAATTCCATTCTTATCATGCAGCACATTCCTTATCTTCGATCAAGAATTGAACTTCAAGTTCATGATACCAGTAAATACTTTCTACCCGCTGAAGCATTTATTGAAGTGGAAGGAGAACTTGTAACAAATGTTGCAGCTAATACACCATACCCTCTTGGTGCTCAAGTCGGGTTTGTCAATAATTGGATCATGGCGTTATTCGAGAGTGCAAGATATCTGATTGATTGAAAAGAGATTGAGTCGAAAGAACGTGATGTTGATGTGGTCCCAACAATAGTAAGGCTAGCAAGATACTCCGATGATTATACAAGATCAGCAGGCCCTTTTTGATGTTTGCTAAGGATGGTAAGGATATTACTGGAAAAATTCAGTTTATTGTAAGACAGCCAAAGAATCGTGCTGCCCCCAACCCTGCTAATAATGATGAAATCGAGGATATGATTATAAATACTGATCCCAACTACAACCTAGGAACTGCAACACGTATGTCAATGTTGAAAGCACAGAATCGACGATTTTCATGCGCGATTCCACTACATCATATATTTGTATTCTGCAGAAATGTCAGAAAAGTTATCTATGGAGTGAAGCATACAGTAGTACTTATGCGAGAAATTACTGATAGTGACTCAATTTGGAGGATTCCATCAAATTTAGATCAATTAGATATAAATGATGATGCCGGTAAAGTTATTTTAAAAAACTATCATTGTGGATGCCAGTAATGACTCCATCAATCACAACAGAAGAACAATTAGTGTAATTTATGGATCATGGAGGAAAATCATTGCTAAGCTGGCTAACAACAACAACGGATGTTAAACAATCAGCTGTTAACGGTATATTTACATGGAACCTAGCATCACAACAAGGTGTTTCAGCTCCACGTTATATACTTATTGCGTTACAGGATATGACGAGGGTTGGTAAACAAGCACGTAGCCATATGATATTTCATCAATTGGGCGTTACTGATGTCTCGCTGAGAATAAATGACCAGCAGGAACCGTCCGAAGATATACAACTTAATTACGGTCAAAACCATATTGCACGCGTGTATCATCCTATGTTGTCATATATGTTGATACTGGTCTACAAATATCACAATATGATTTTTGTAACTTTTATCCGATCTATTATTTTTCGCTGGAACATCTTGATTTAACAAGACAATCCGTAGTTGACATACACTTTAGAGTTACTGTATCCCTTCCAACTAACGCAGCAGGTGTTATCACTATCCAGAATTACAGGGCGGTTGCAGTCATTCTCAGCGACAAATCAATGCTACTCGAAGGTGTTGGTGGACGAATGAGAGTAATCGATGCACCAGTAGAAAACATGTAGTGTTTTCCAAAAACATGTAATAATTAGATCAATCTGTTATTAATATAATGTCAAACAGTGTTGTTAATGTCACCCTGACTAATGGTCAAGTTAAAAAATTGCAATCGGAATCACCTAAAAAATGTGGAAACACGACAACACTGAAACACAATCAGATGTCTTGTCTGGTGGTCAGAATAAATTGTCATTGAAAACTCGTCAGATAAAATACTTTAATGATGCTTTCAAAGATAAAAAGGGTGTTCAGATCACTTTCTCTGCGGCTGCGATCAAAAACATGATAAAGTTAGATGGTATATTTCCACTGTTAGCATCGTTACCAGCGTTGATTGCGGCAGCAGCCCCAGCGGTAGCTAAGGCGGCAGCGTTAGGAGCCGTTGGTACCGCGGCAGGGATGGCACTAAAAAAAGCTACCGGGAAAGGATACAAATAAAAGGGAAAGGGTCTAACACTACCAGAAACTCCGTATTCATGGTACAGCGGAAAGGGACTGAGACTAGGAACAGTTTATTAACAACAATAATTCCCATGTCAAATTTTGATTTACTCGATGCTGCTAAAAACCTAGCGATTAAAAACTTTAGAGGTGTCTTTATGAAAGATCAGTTACCGACGCAACCAAACAGCGTTGAAACCCGTATCATTAATCTCGGAACTCACTGGGTTGAATACTTGAATGATCCGCGTGTAATCGTTTATTTCGATTCATATGGGTTAGCGCCGCTTAAAGAATTTATGCAATATATAAACCGCTTAAAAACTCCTATCTGGTATTCTACGCTACCAACACAGAAAATAAATGACCCACCAATCTGCGGCATAGAAGTATTGAATGTTCTTGACGCTATTTCATCACCGAGAAAACCACCTCATCAAGTCGTAAATGAATATAATAGTAGTCGCTTTGAAAATCGAACATTTTTAGAGAAGTAATTAGGAATTAGAGAAGTAATTTGAAAATCAAAAGATTTTTACAATAACAATGGTTGATATTTGGGGGAGATCTTTATCAATGTTGAAAACACCCACCACGGAAATATCTGCAACCGGTGATGTAAAAAAATAATCGAAGATGAAATAGCTGATATGTTGAACTTAGCAAGTGTTGATCCCAGTGAAAAAGTTGTTTTTCAAGATCATCAGGGTAAAATGAAAACGAGTAACGTTTCTCTTGATATTTTAATTAAACAACGTGACGCAGTAGAAGATACTATCGCGTTGTTTTCCAATCAGGGTAAACTCAGACCAGGCTCACTTGTTTCAACAATCACATATAAAATATTAACACTCGATAACAATTATATATCCTCGGCGAATTCATTGAAATCACTCAATGATAAGTATGACGATCATATAAATACATTTAATCGGTTTTCTGAATTACAAAGAAGAATTAACAATATTGACAAACCCGTGTTAGGATTTTTTTGGTAATCCTCCAGTGACCACACCGAAGCTCACAGAGATAAAAACTTCTTTGTTGGAACTAGCAACACTTCAATCCAGATATGAAGATCACGTTGAAAAGTTTTCATCATTTCGTAAAAATATCATTGATAAATTTTTTACAATCCCACTGGATAAAATTGACATAAAACACCCTGATATTAAAAAATCCATTGAAGATATAAAAAAACTACATCGAGGCAATCAAAAATGATGCAACGAGGATGATAGCAATCATTGAAAAAAAATCCCTCACGAACAAACAAATATCGTAAATAATGTGTACGCGATCCAACACGTATCATTTACGTGGACACCTACAAACAATATATTAAGTATCACTGCAACCGTCAAGGGTATTTATCGATTAACACTAGTATCACCGACTCAATTTAATATTTCATCAACGAGTTCATCTCTGGTCAAGAATACGATATCAACGATCATCGACAAGGATACAATTGAACGATTAACAAGCAATAGCATCCAATGATAATAATTTGGCTAGGCTTTCAGTAACATGGTATGTGGAATTCGTAGCGGATTTAACTAAATAACTAAACCACTAACGGTTTCAATTGAGATCTATTGTAATAAATAAAATATCATCACAGCAATATCGCTATGATCAAGTCAGAGAATTTCAAACTAAACTCAAAACACTCAGTAAGGGTTTTCAAATAAAAATAAATAAATAAAAAACGAAGAATCACCGCAGTTGATGTTACCGTTTACTCGGTGAGTGGTGTAATAACCGGAGCTGGTATGATACTCTCCTCGATGACAATGATTGCCCCGATAGCTGTTCCAATTTGTATAGCAGCGGCAACAACAATCGCGGAAATTATTTCAATAATAACAAAAATAAATATTATCATGCAGCCAGCACTAACTACAAGATTACATAATTAAATTCCATGTTGTATCAACCGCATACTCGCAATTATCCTCGATGGTATCGTCGTCACTCGATCACACATTAATATGAGATTGTGAGTTCTTAGCGATGGTACGTATTTATGATTCCGCGATGTCAACATTAGAGCGACAACATGAGTATAATAACAATGGCAACATCGCAAGAACTACTTCAACGAATAGCAGAAAATACCATCCCGGTGAAAAACAAGCATGATCTCAATAACATCAACGAATCCTGAATTCAGCGTTAGTTTCCCTACTCCGATTTTCGTGAAGGAGATAGCGTTAGCAAAATTAAGAGTGTATCATAGTTGGCCTAACATTAGGTCGGTAGCATTTGGCGGTCAACAACCGAATAATTGCTTGTTTTTTGCGACTAAGAATCGCGAAGACGGAACTCCAGACTGGAATGTTGTTTCGCTACCATCTGGGTCATACCAAATCAAACAAATCAATGCTGAGTTTCAGCGTAGAATAAAATCCGTTACTGGAACACCAGAATCGGAGATCGCTATAACAGTTCATGAGCCGACGTTATCATCCGCGATTGAGATAAACTCACCTAGTTATGTCGTAGATATCTTTCAGAGTTCTATAAAAACAATATTAGGATGGCCTGAAAAAATACCTGAGGTATCTTATCAAATACCCGAACCAAAAAATATTATTCTGTCACGGACATACAATCATATCATGAAATCAACCCATCATATCGATAATATTTACCTGATATAAGAAATACAAAATTAACCGAAAGATTTACATTTGTCGATGACAATAACATGCAATGGTATTTTGTTTTTAAGAAAACTCCTGATTCTTCCATTACAATTACATTTACGTTAACTAACATCAATGATTATTTGAAAGAGATTAATCAGTTACATAGAACACAACTAGAACAACTACGATGGAGCTTCCAAGAGCATCTCTCTTATATAACAAGACCACGTGATGAGATCATAAAACACATTAGGATATTAAATCAACTTGTATCCGATATATGGAAGATATCAACAAACGAATAAGTCAAGTAATAATTAATGATAAGAGCGAAGATAAACAAAAATTCCTAACTGGTTACAATATAACAGATGCCGATTTACCTGATTTCAAGTTTCCTGGGTATAACGCAAATGAACTAAAACAATCTGTTAATTATTTTTTTCAAGAAAACTTTTCTATGATACTCGCCAAATGGAAACAACAAACAACAATCCTCAAATATAATAATGACACACACGGCGGTGGTAGACATATCGCTCGTCAAAATGTTAATATATCTTCGGTGATAGCATTGAATTTAGTTTGTGATGTTATCGAAGGAAGCCATCAAATAAATCTCGAAAGATCAAATCAAGCCCAGCAGGGATATATTCTATATTCATTTGCACCAACAGTTCCTCCAGGAGTTTTAATAATTGAGTCTCCAGTTAATCTAGTCTATATGCGATGTCATAATGATTCACTAACGAGGATTAATTTTAAACTCACTGACCAGTCCAATAATTGATTTACAAGGTGAGGTTTTACAAATTAGTCTGTTTATGAAATCTTAAAAAGATTTTCATCTTAAGACTTTCATCCACAAATAATTATTAGTGTTAAACCCATTGCAGCGGGGGGGGGGGGGGGGGTACGAATTCAGACAATGTTTGTCTGACATAAAACCAACCAATGGAATTTAATTAGAATAACCCATTGAGGGTAACTCTTTCATAAGCCGTACACATACCTGCACGATTTATCTCCCTTTGGTGTTATACACATAACACAAAATAAAATTCAGAAATATGTAAACTTAATTCTGTTTTCGAAGCGCTTCGAAAGAGCCGATCGATATATTCCTTCTGCAACAAATCGTACTGAGGGTATACAAATATTAAAATGTCTACCGGCTTCATTCACTGATTTAAATGTTTTTTCTTCTCTAGTTTTTGTATTAAATGATTTTATAGGTCTCTTCCCAATTGATTTACAAGTACCAGTATTCCCAAATGCATTTGTCAAGTGCCAAATTTTTCGTCAGTGGAATCCATTAATTAATTCTTAGTCTAGCCGACAATTAACTGTCTTGGAGTAGAGTTTGAACGAAGGAATGTTTACCTAACTGGGTCACATTCGTACTATGTTTATAGTAAAAACGAAATAGGTGTAGGACAGGCTTAAAAAGAGGAAAATTCTCACGTATAGCTGTCAAAGTGATTGGAAACAAATGGTAGGGTGTTATTTCAACCCCAGGTGGCATTTTTGGCACTTTGTTAAGCAGTTTCCCAAATGTCTCTAGGAATAGCATTTATTCCGATTAGTCAAATGCGGAATCAGAGGGGTGTGTCGAACCCTAAAATTGGGGAAATATATTCTCTGAGCAAATGAATTTGAACGAGTCTAGGAATTACCTCTGCAAGAGAGGGTCCGTATTATTAATTCCGAAAATACGCAGTAGAAGACTCCGAGCGGACTTTTGGAAAAGAGACGTTCGTAAAATTGGGTTCCAGGAAATAAAACGTTTGGAATTTGGAACGTTCGTAAGACGCCAAAAACACAAGGAAAATAGTTTGTTTAAAGTGAGAGAGAAATAGCGAGGAAGTCGAAATTCAAGGAGGGAAAAGAAGTCAGAAGTCAGAGTTGTGGAATTCCTACGTTCAACCAAAGGGCAATTTAAAGTCGTGACGCACGCAGAAGGAAGAACCAGTCGAGCAGGTCATTGTGAATTTTCCAAGTAGTCCAATGTTAATGAACACTCTATTTCGTGAAGAAATTTTCTATCAGCTATTAACGGCTAAATCTGTTTGTTTTTATTAATGATTGAAATTTAATTAATGTATCTAGTATTTTAAACTTCGGTTTTAATGTGTTTCTAAACTAAGTGTATTCAGAAGGAAAGAAATTGTAATTTACTGTGTCTTTTGATTTTTCTTTCATTAAATTCTTTTTTTATCTTTACGGGGCTCGTGTGTTGTCTTTGTTCAGGATACCGTTTCAGATTACCATATCCATTCTAACCGGGCAAATCCCACTGTAGAGGTCATCCTTTAGATAACAAGTATTAGCGGGAGGCGGTTTCTAGTGTTGTTTCCAAGTTGCGCAATACCTATGACCAGGGACTTGTGCAATATTGTACTAACAGCGCTTGATACCGAAGCACCCCGTTACAGCATTATTCTCACTCCGCGTAATAGTTCGTAAATTATCCAATCTGTTATTTTGAGGACATCCATCAATATGAGCAATAACAAGACCATCTTCGATCAATCCGTTATACACCTCAGATACGAAACGATGACAATAATATTTCTTCTTTCCAGCATCAAACCTCAAATTATCCCATACCAATGTCAACACCAACTGGTTGCTTCAGTTTACGGTTTCTGATAATACCGTTACGAGACGCTTCATAATTGCTGATCACGGGATGCGGTTGAAATGTTTGGTCCATTTATATATAACACAATTTGTCTAATTGATTGTTTGGTTTAATTATTACATTATTTGGAAATCTTCCAATCTAGTCTAGAGGTTTTCTTATGATTTTGTCAAAGTCATTGATGGAATTCTTAATTCGTTTATCATAATAACGCTTCAACTCTCTGTATCGCTTACCACCGCAACTCAGACACAATTGCGATATTTCGCTCATACCTACCCCACATTGTATGCAAGGAAAGGGCCCATAACTCCCATTACGATCGCTTTGTACATGATATCCACAGAATTCCTTTCAGCATGATTTGTTACATGCGGTTACTGATCCTTTCATAAGCCATTTGCAATGGTTCATTATATAATAAATTCTTTATTTAAATACATGTTTTAATTATAATATGGAAGAGTTCGAGAGATTATCGAAAATTACGCCTTGGAAAAATGCTAAAATCGCTCTCGATAGAATCTCCGTAGATGTACCAAAGAGTCTAAAAAGTGATAGAAGCATGATAAGTAAAATCCGTGATTGTTTTAATGAATGGAGCATCTCACTATTGGTCAACATTTCGAATTGATGGTAGTGTTGATGCTACCATGAACGATGAAAGAGAAGCACTTATAATCTCACATCTTTACAAGAACAAATATTTCTTTAGAGTGAAATTCATTATCCGTTCGGAAATGGGAAATTAGATTATTCGAGATAAATTTGAACCAATCTTGAAAGATAAAAAACTGTCACTTTGAGTCATGATTCCAAACCAGGAATTCTGACTGGGATTGACGAACCGTATTAAGAAAGGTCTTATCCTGTAACAGCAGTTGTTTATGGAATGTATTCGTTAAATGATAAACCGAGTACTGAAAAATTAAAACCAATGAAACTGTCATTCTTGACTTCGTCAAGGATACTTTTTTTGCAGAACGAATAATAGAACACTTCACAAATGCGTTGCGTGGAAACAAATTGACTGATCTAAGACGTAAAAAAATAAATGAATGGGAATTAACAGTTAGGAAGAACGGAGCAACGATTCAAAATATAACCAAATTAGAAACATCATTAAGATTTCCAATAACCATAATGACGATAACAGGAGAAATATTACACGAATCAAAATATAAATCACAAGGAGCTCCAATCAAAATTATTGACCATAACGAACACGATTGGACACCTGCGGTAACAATATTACCAAGAGATAGAACCGGAAAATATTACACGGGAAATCTATTTGATTTTATTTCTCAGTCAAGTAAATACGATCCTGTGTCAGTGTGGCTGCTTCACAGTTTTGAAGACGAAGAGGGTAAATTCGATCAATTTGTAAGACCCAAAGGCGAATCATACCGTACTGAAGCCCTGCACAATGAAATGAAAAAACTAGCTAATGGTTTTTCAATAGAACACGATGAAGAATTATTAACAAACTGTTTTACAATTTCATCTGTTGCAGCTCATTTTTCGCGAAAGAAAAACATGTGGAAACCAACAAGAGCTGAATTTCTATCAGATATCAAATCAAGTTGAGTTTAATATAACCATGGAGGATTATGGAATACAAAATACGACCACGAAAGTAATATTTCGGTTGATATAGTTGCGTGCTATCCCGAGAGTTTTCTCGGATATGGAGAATTTGCTGAATACTTCAAGCGATTTGGACATCCCACAAATGAAATGACTCGTGTTGCAATTAATGGACCACTACCCGATTTTGATTTAACTGGATTTGCACGTGTGGTATCATTTGAATTGGCTACAGGACTTCATCTGTGTTGTTATGTTTGGTATGGTAGACACATATCTGAAAAACACTGGACGCCAATAGTGTTATTACCGTATATGATTGATTCTAAAATGTTGATATCGCTGATTGTCAGTGAAGCGATTATATCATATCGAGCGCAGACTGAGGTCTGGTTACCACAACATGACAGTCTTGATAGTATAATCAGCGATTACAAAACATCTTAATGCTTGAGATTTCTTTCTTAATTGGGTTCTTTATAGCCAGCTACACAACACTAATACAGCTGTTATTGGTCTGTAAATTGTTTGCAGGAGATCACATTGTAATACAAGGAATTATGCCTAAATGAATATAAAGACACTTGCCACAATCTCTTCATTTATTTAATGTAGAAAGGTTAGTAATGTAAACATCGTTGTTAACTTCTGTAATTGTTTTATACTTTTTGTTCATGTGTTTGATTTTTTTACTTGTAATAATTCATCCTTTTTTCTTTTTTCATATCTCATATAAATTTAAATTGCAGAATTTTGCTTCAAAGGGTTTATTGTTTAGTATTATTTTAAACTGCATGATTATAGTTTTGGTCTGGCCTGTCGAAAAAGGTGGGACATGCAATTGATGTGCCTGTTCATACATCCTTTCTTAGTGTTTGGTAGAGGATTATTTAAATGGCTTAACCACAATTACACATGGGGGAAAAATATTACTCAAATATAAAATGCAATTAAAGGGCAAAGTACAAGGTCATGGAAGGTCAGTTATTTACAGGGTGTAATAAAAGTGGTTTAATTTTTGTTTAAATATGAGAACATACCTCTTAGAACTGTTACCAGATACTGCAGAGAAATTTGGAATGGTACATAGACTCTGAGAATAGGAATTAATGTGACAAAAGATCAAATGTCAGTCTCACAGTTGTTAATTTGTTTATATTTTTTAAACAACCCTTTTCTTTTTCCCCTTATCTTATTCTTAAATAGATTGATTGTATTTAGATTCATTGTGCATAAAACATCCATGTGGCGCAAACATAACAAGTTCATGGTAACTCATTAAATATAGTAAGCATTTATTAGGATGAAAAAAAAAATAGGATTTTTTAAAAGGAAGATCTTAATGTCTTCTGGCTCCATGGATGGATTATTACAACATTTGCAGGCAAATGATTAGGAACATCAATCAGGATGGTCAAAGGTTCAAGTTGTTTTGTACTATATTACAAAAGTTACAGTGATAATCAACGTAGGTGACTCATTGTTTGATTGACTATACGACCAATGAGCTTATGATATGGTTCTTGGCTTGGAATGTGCATCATCTATCATTCTTCATCTGTCAGTTGCTATTTTATCTGATGAAATGCTAAAGTAGTAGATGCTCAAGTTATTGCTAAATTATGCATTTCTACATGTTCTTTTGTTAAAATTTTAGTTACCTTGTATCATTTATACAACTTCAAAATTAGGTCACACTACAGAACATAAGCAAATTAGAGAATACTATAACAAGCCTTTAAACTTTCAATCATAAAGTTTGTATTTTACAGAATGAGTTGCTATCTGACAGTTTTGATTGCTATCTGACAGTTTTGATTGCTATCTTCTGACAGTTTTGATTGCCATTGTCCATTTTGGTGATTGCTAGTGCTAATGTAGAACACAATTGTCGGGTTTTTTGTTGCAGGCAGTGACAGTTGTGAGTGAAGGTCTGGCAAGCTTTGGTGCACAAGGATATATGGAGGACACAGGGCTCCCATCAATCCTAAGAGATGCACAGGTCTATACAAGTTAAAATGCATTGATTCTAACACAACAAATGCCACTCCTTCTGCAGCAACATATTGGTCTGATAGAAAGGGTTGTCTTTTAAGGGGCAACAATAGTGTAAAAGTCACTTTAATCAGAAATAGAACATGCACTGCTTTTCTTTTCCTTACCTTTTTCTCAATCCCATTAACAGATTTGTCAAATCAGTCCTGTACTGCAGTTAGTACGGAGACCACTGATTGTAATGAATGAAGTCAGAATCAGAAGTGAAGCTGTATTCTTTTTACCATCAAATATCTTCCCTGATAATAGTAATGTTTGTGGATATAAGCCTGCTACCTCCCAGATCCATCCCTACTTTCCTGTCTATATTACATAGGCAAATAGCAATAACTTGTGCCCATTTCCTTCCTTGCTGCCACCAGGTGTTGCTTTTTATTGTTTCTCTTTCATACAGTCAAAGCCATGCAAAAAAAAACTCAGATATCAATATCCATCCAGAACTTTGGATTCATATTGTGCATTTATCACTCCTGTAAAGGTGATATACAATATTTTTTTCTTCTTCCTGTATTGTGAATTTGTCACTTTTTCAGACTTCGTCTATTTAGACCAGATGGTACAACCCACTTTCATTGATGCATGTTGTCCTTCATGTTATAGCACACTGTTAGACCAGAAGGCACACCCCACTATCACTGATGCATGTTGTCATTTATGTTATAGCACACACTTTTAGACCAGATGGTACAACCCACTATCACTGATGCATGTTTTAGCACAATTTTTCACACTCATTTAATATGGGATGTTGTTTTAGTGAATTTTTAACATACTGCATCATTAATTTATGTATTTTTGTGTTATTTCATTGAAACATGTCAACAAAGTTCAATAGATCAAGTAGTTTATAGCGAGGGAAAACACTCATGAATCCTGTATGGCATGTGCTTAATGTACTTCATCCTTACGTTGTAGTTTGTATGCCATTTGGTCCAAAATATGAAGGAAATAGAAGAGGGTAAAATCTTGTAAGGACAATACAATCATATAAACTACTCATCGTAAGACTGAATCCCTTACAAGCATGATGGGATTATCTACTAAAAAGGGGGAACAAAATGATGAGGTTTTACAGTAGTTTGTCGTCAGATTATATATGTGCTAACTGGTTCAGCTTGATGATGCATTTTATAAATTCTTTACAAATATTGCCTTTGTATCCCTCTCTTACTTCCACAGGATTTCTGAGACATTGTGTGGCATTGCCTACCTCCACTTTTAGGCAGCCCATTGAGTGTAGGTCTTCTACCTACCACCACCCAATTCTACCTGCATGTCAGAGCATGGTTTCAGGACATGTAAGTCCAATTGCATGGCGTTTCTGACGGATCAGTTAGATAAATCTTATTTGAAGGTATTGTCATGCCTGCCAGCCAGTCATTCCATCGATCTCAGCTTGGGTAATTTTTACTGTTAAATCTGTCCTTCTAGCCATGTCTTTGGTTCCATCTCTCTACAACCACAGGATCTAGGTGATATATGTTTTTCTCACTAGGCATAAAGCTTCTCCAACACATAATGATGGGGATTTTAGTGATGGATTAGTCCATCCAGCCATGCCTACAGCACAGCCAGTACGAGCCTACTACACCAACTTCTGCATGGCCAGCAACCATGCCATCCATTCTCACAATGAACCAGCCAGCTATACCAGTACAACACATCTATATGGCAGAACCATCTCATCAAAAGGGAAGTTAGTAAAACCAAATAGTTACAGCATAATTGTATCATCTATTCCACTTGGGCTGGTGTTTTGTCAGATATGGAGGCAGAACTTGAACAGGACACTACTACATGGTTAGTGTGAAGATATTCCCAGACAACAGCATTATTCAAATCCAAGTATGTTGCTTTGTTAGATAATGATGATGAGACAAGACTCCATTTTTCTGACTGCTTCTTCATTCAGCAAAGATCAGGCAGATAATTGTCTCTGTGTCTGGAAAAGTCTTTGATCTTGCGAATACTGTGTTTTTCTTTTCAGAAAGTCAATTACCTGCAATGTTTTCATTGTGCATGTACAAAACACTTTGACACCTTCTATACCAAACTCTTGGTTTTAGAAATGAATTTAGTATCACACCTCATGTCTGCCCCACCCATATTTTTATGGCATGGACATTGGGTGTCAGATTTGGCCTCATTCGCAATATTACGACTTACAGAAAAGTGGCCAATGATCATACAGTGTCCCTTAGTTGCTGAAGTCATCAATAGGGCATCTCATCTTTCCATGACAGTGTACTAGCTGCCACTTTGAATATCAACCTGACATGATGTGACATGTTTCTGCATTCCATGTCACATCAGACTATGGCATTACAGATGATGCTGTTTTGGGGGGACTCATCATTAGTCTTTGGGGACTTGCAATTAGAAGCATGATACTCTAAACATTCTTGGTAGAGTATTATTTCGACTGCAATTAGAAGCATGAGACTCCAAACACTCTTGATAGAGTATTATTTTGACTGCAATCAGAAGCACGAGACTCCGAACATTCTTGATAGAGTATTTTTTGACTGCAGTCAGAAGCATAAGACTCCAAACATTCTTGATAATGTATTACTTTGACTGCAGTCAGAAGCCATATTCATATTCAGGGAATAGGCCATTTGATTTTGCTTCAATATTCTTTCACTGCCTGCCATGACCTGAGGGAAGAAACATATTTAAAACAAATTACCACTCAGCCCATCTCCTCCACCTCTATCCATAACACTAAGGAAAGGTTATACCTGTCAATCAATGACAGCCCAATTAGTACATTATCTACACCAGTAATTAGATGTAGTACCAAACATGAAACAGCTTCTAAAGTCTTTGACCTAGATGACTCAGGCAATAAAATTAATACCCCTGGAGAGTGTCAGGAAATTACATGTTCCATAAATCATGACCACATCAGTGATGGCTTAAACCATAGTAATTTCTCAATGTGTGGACATCAAACAACATTTAGGAACTTGGAGGCCCAAATTGAAGAATTAAAACTACAGTTACATGCTATTAAGTCAGCAAAAGGAAGGATTGATGAGCAAGTACACTCATTTGAAATAGCAATTCAGACAGACTCCCAAATAGCAACAATGTCAGATACTCAGACGCAGACAATCCCAATACCAGCCAAGAGAACATGTAAAATGTATTTAAAAACGTATACCCTAAGTAAACATGCATTGCAAACAATAGTACCAACCTCCGAGTCACGCGTCACACCTGTAACAGCAGAAAGTGTCCACCCATGGCACTCAGCTAAGACAAGTCTGTTACCTGCACCAACAACTGCATTTCCAAGTACTCAGACAAATGTGTCAACATTAACATCAGCTCGATCAGTTCACACAATTGCAACACCAATTTCAGCACCCCTTCCTCCAAGAGATGTGTCTGATATACAAACCCCCAGAGTCCTACAGATGAAATCACAAGCCAAGAAAGAAAGGACTCCAATAATTGGCTCCTCAATACCGATAGCTATAATTCCAAGGAGACTTCCAGATGTCCAGACTCTAAGAGGTGCAAAAATCAACAACATCACAGACAAAATAATGAATTCTGACCTTACCAAATATAACTATATTATTATTTTAGTATGTGGAAATGATCCCAGTAAGGGAAGGTCACTAAATCAAATCAGAACAGATTTTGAAAGTCTACTCTATGCTGCTAGGTACTGCAGTCCAGATACTTGTAAAATAATTATATCAGGACCACCTCCTCGTGTGGACACCAGGGTGAAAGTAATCAATGGTCTCATAATTGACCTATGAGAAAACTTCAATATGCAGTACATTTCACAATACAGATCTTTCTTTCTTCAGAACCAGGACGTCAACATAAGACTCTACGACAGAGACAAAATTCATCTAAGCAGTAAAGGAACCTCTCAACTACTGAGAAATAGTAACATGTTTGCCCCCATTTTCAGACACTATAATGAAGAATACTGTCTCTACTGTGGAGAAACATGACACAAGTATGCCGTCATGGCAACCAGATTGAGTGCTTCAGATGCCATAAATATGGACACAAACAAAGTCTCTGTACAGCATTGTATTATACATACTAAAAAGCTGACAAAGAGGAGAATGCCAATGATTCATTTACAACAACAAATCTAAATGTACCAAGTGACACTCTTGTCTGTAACTATTCACTGCACACTAATGTAAATGCAAAAGCTAACAGATTTTCAGGGTCTGCATGTGACTTTGAAAATGGTAATATATATGACCATTTAAATACCGAAATAGGATGTCAGAATGATAAAAGTAGTACGGAGACAACCTCTTTTTGTGTCCCAGTGCATGATAACATACATATAATCGATATGAAACTAAATTCAAAAGATTTTAACATAGGTCACCTAAATGTACAAGACATATTGGGAAAAATAGACCAGATTAAGTTAATGTTCTTTTCTAAAGAAAATAATATACATATTTTAGGTCTCACTGACACTAAATTAAATGCTAACCACAATGATAATCTATTTCACTGTCAAGGCTACAATAAACCATTATGCAGGTACATAGAGACAGCACAGGTAGGTCTTGTTGTATACATTAGAGAAGATTTAAATGAAGAAAGGCGACTTGACTTGGAGCCACATGAAATTGAATGTCTGGGTGAAAATGTCTCAAAATAATGCAAAATCATTCCTAATTGGTTTCATTTATAGGCCACCTTCCTCCAAAGCAATCTGGAATGATAATTTTTTGAAATAAATGGATAATTTTTTTGCACAGGAGAAAGAAACAAATATACTTGGTATAACAGTTACATACAACCGTATTTAGACTACTGTAAAACGGTATGGGGTAATTCAAATGATAAAAACATATCAAAGTTGGAACATCTTCAGAAAAGAGCAGTTAGGCTAATATCAAACCAGAAAGAAAGCAAGGAAAATTTAGCTGGTAATTTATAAAGTGTTACCTTTTAAAGACCGAATCTGTTTGAGAAAAGCCAAATTAATATACAGGATATCCAATAATATAGTGCTCCTGAATATTTACAATCCCTATTCCAGTATAAACTACCTGGTAATACACCCCACCTGCGATCAATATATACAATAATACAGTATAAAATTCCCAAACAAATAAGGAATTATTCAAAATAAGTTTCCAATACTCTGGAACTTGCTCTGGAATAGTATTCCAGTTGAGATTAGAAATGCCCACTCTATTTCCATCTTCCAAACCCAATATATCTAGTGGCTTCTGAGATGCTACTGAATTAGATAAATTTCTTGAATGAGGGCCTCAAGGTAGATTAGTTCTTAGCTAATTGTGTTACCCTCTGTAAATGAAGTCATTATTATTATTATTATTATTATTATTATTATTATTATTATTATTATTGTTGTTGTTGTTATTATTATTATTATTATTATTATTATTATTATTATTATTATTAGAAGCATGAGACTCCAAAGATTATTGATAGAGTATGTTTTGACTGCAATCAGAATCATGAGACTCCAAACATTCTTTATAGAGTATTACTTTGCCTGGAATCAGAATCATGAGACTCCAAACATGCTTTATAGAGTATTACTTTGCCTGCAGTCAGAAGCATGAGACTCCAAATATTCTTGATAGAGTATTTTTTTTACTGTAATCAAAAGCATGAGACTCCAAACATTCTTGATAGAGGACTACTTTGACTGCAATCAGAAGTATGAGACTCCAAACATTCTTTATAGTATTTATTTACTGCAATCGGAATCATTAGACTCCAAACATTCTTGATAGAGTATTTCTTGACTGCAATCAGAAGCACGAGACTCCAAACATTCTTAATAGATTATTTCTTTTACTGCAATCAGAAGCATGAGACTCCAAACATTCTTGATTGAGTATTTTTTTTACTGCAATCAGAATCGTGAGACTGCAAACATTCTTGATAGGGTTTTAAAGCAGGCTTGACTTTTAGTTTACCTTGGGAGGTAATTTACAGGAAAGATAACCCTTTTATGTTAGAAATCAGCAGATTATAATCCTTCTAGGTTGCAAATCATCTGCTTCATATTTAGGACATCAATTCTAGCATGGCACACACGGTCACTAGATCACATAGTTTAAAGCAGTGATATGCATGGGGCAATATTCTATTTACTGTGAAGAACAGTATTAAAGCTTTTCAGTGATTCACACATGCTGACCTCCATTTTAGCAATAATAGTTATCAATTACTTCAAGAGATATGCCTTTTATCACGGGTGATGTCCACGTTCATTGTGCTAGAAATTCATTGAAAATCCACAATTTAGCCATTGGTAGTATACAAAACATAAGTCATATAAAACCTAAACTTCACTTTCAAAACTTTTTATAATATTTATCAGTCCCATATTACTCTGCAAATCGTTTATTCATTAAATAATTTTTTCTGTAATGGCCAGATACATTTGAATTAACATTATTTTTTCACTTGAAAATAGTGAAACAAAGGTATCATTTATCATTCAATTGCAGCCGATTCATTTTGAAAAATAAGTTTTCAAAAAACAAGTATCTTCAACAGAAAATTGCTTTATACTTGTTTTTTTTTACATCTGCTTGCTAAAGCACTAAGCAGGAGTGTTTTAATGCTTTGTGCCATTTTTGCTAATGATTTTTGAAATTTTTGTTTATGCTTATTTACATTTTTAGAGCAAAACTTAATTTATATAAAACATGTGTGAAAACCTGATCATGTGTATCTCAAATCAGTGGTTTTTCCAAGAATTTTAAAAGATAGCAAAATGTTTTGAATAAATAGAATAAATATAAAATAAAAACTTTGTTAAGTTATTACCTGATGTTAGAAAAATTGTACAAGAGTTTTCCAGTGACTGACTTTTAATTAATGGTTTAAAATTGAGGAGTCTTATTTTTAAATAAGTCATGATTTTAAGTTATTTGATTTTCTTTAGCGGCCTTGATGTTGGAACATGCCACTGCCCCTACAGCCACATCTCAGGATGTCTATGCTGCACAAAGGTTAGCTTTCATATTCCAGTCATATACTATGGCATGTTATTCATGTACAAAAACTTGGTGTGTATTTATGTACATTTCTAAACATGCCTATGCACAACATGTGCAGAAATCAAAGGTCATGTATATCAAATTATCTATGCATCATTTGAGAGTTTACATAAAGGAATGACCTATTTTGTACATATTTATTAAGCTCACTCCAAATACATAGGCAAATTTATGATCATGAAAAGTCAGCTGCATTCTTTTAGTATAGTGTTTTTACTGTATATATTGGGCCACGATAAAATAAAAAAATTTTTCCTCTCCCAGAAATTATGGTGAAATATTTTTTCACCTAGGTCATATGTCCCAAGACTTAAGAAATGAAATAAATTTGTATTGCATTTGTGCTCCCAAACCACCACCACACACATACACTGCACATTGGAATAAAATTGATAATTAAAATGCTTCTTTTATTACAAAAAGAAACTAATCTTGTGTTGTTATCATTTATTCATTTTTTTTAAAAGATAAGCATTAAAGAATAAAATATATCCACGAATCCGTATGTGTAGCATAGGCTTTCATACTGTAGCATGTATTGCTTATGTCCAATAACACATATCATGTTGTTCATTGATGTGAACTTTGAGAAACAAATTGTGTGTGGTTGTGCTCAAAGGTTTGAATATGTTATCCGACTGAAAACTTGATCCAACAAAATCGCAAACAAGAGGGAAATAATCAATCAATATCTTGATGACAACTGCCATTCAAGCATGACAGTGTTATGTGTAATTGAATTATATCCAGGTCTACTTTATTAAAGTATTTTATGAATAAAAATCATTAATTGAGTTATCTTTAGTACAAGTGACAAATTTTTCCATTGAAGGGTTACAAACATTTCATTACTATTTACCAGCAGACATCAATGCTCTATTGTATTAATTGTAACTACATATGCCAAACAAATAGAAGCCCAGGTGGTGAATAAACACAACCGGCAGTGAGCGATAAACTCCTTCTTTGAACTGACCGACACTAATGATGATATATCCAATTGGACTATGCATGCTAAATATACTTCATCACTATATTTTGTTCATGTTGATCTCTGTTGAAGATAGTGATGAAACTGAAATACTAGAAAATGACCATCAGATAATGGAACAGAAGAGAAGTTAGTTCATGGCATCAGTAGAGGCAACCTGTAGGATATTGTCTCCTTGGCAACACCTTTCTCTACCATAATCAATTTACCAACAAGGTCAATGTCTTGGTAGATATAGATGTTGATACCAACATTTCATCATTCTGAATCTTGCTACAATTGTTCAAAATTGCATAAATTACAGGCCATCTCTTATAGCATTCCTGATCCCTGTTATGCAAATTGCATAATAATAATAATAATAATAATAATAATAATAATAATAATAATAAAAAATAATAATATTATTATTATTATTAATAATATTAATAATGAGGACTTTGTATAGTGCCTAATATTTAGAAATTCTAAGTGTTTTACAACGTTTATAATGATATGACTATAAAAAAACAAAAACAGACACCATGAAATTAGAAAACAAAAAAATGCTGAAAATATTTAAGGTAGGAAACATTGTTAGGTCTTTATGTTTATTCTTGCAGTCGAGAAATATACGATTGTCAGAAGGGGAGCTTAAGTATATTGCTGGTGTGTACACATGGCTGAGTTCAGATAGGAATGCTGGACTTGAGTCGATCAGTGAAACGTAGTACAGAGAACAAATTTTGTGTTTGATTCTGGAGTGAATGGATAGCCAGTGTAGGATACAGAGCAGCGAAGAGGTCTGCTCTGATCATGGTACTCTAAAGATGATCTGAGCAGCTGTGTTTTGAAATTACAGGGCATCTCTTGGAGCATTTCTGATCCCAGTAATGCAGAAGCTTATTATGGTGAGTGAGCTACATGCAACTTTCTCACCCCACTAGTAAAAATTCATGTTCATAGAAACTTTTCTGCCACACACTTAGTCCAAATGTTGATGAATGAAACAGACAAATCTTGAATGATATGTCAAAGTTAAGCAGGAATGTTGTGTCAGCTTCCAACCTACTTAACACATCTGATGATTTTTTTCCAGCCAAAATATCCACTAACAGTCATTGCTGTTTTTCTTTACACTTCTCTTCAGTTCTCCACTTCTGTTAGAGCATCAGATTGAGAAAGTGAAAAAACAAGAAGCACAAGAGTAACCATTTAACTTTCAATGCAGTCTCCTATATCTGCAGGACCATTTAAAGGAACATACAAGAGAAGTGACAGTGTTGCCTCAGACTTTGCAGTATCAGGGTTTGTTCTTTTTTCTCTTGGTTAAGCAAATTATTGGCAAGTCATATGTCACTTTATGAGGGAACAGTCTTAACATATCCACCATGTACTTCATACATGTATACCGATTTATGTGGCCCAAATCTAAACCTCCGAGCCTTCATTAAGAGTTCTAGACATCTGCTGATGATAATGTTCCTGCATGACAAACAACAAAAACATATATAAAATGGGTACGTGTGTGTTGTCAGTGGCCGATGTCACATCAATGAAGTCACACTACTCTCATTACCCATTTCCCAGGGTTGAACTTGTTTCTTTCCTTCACAACAAGAGGCTGGCCCCAATTAAAATTAAGGAATACTATTCAATGATCTCAGACATCAAGGAAGAGATGATTTTGGCTGCAACAAGGTAAATTCCAACATGGTCTCCAATTCTGACATGTCCAGACATGCTCACTCACATTAATTGCAACATAATCTTTCTTGGGGCTTGACATGGCCAGACATGTCCAGGTTTGGGGCATGACATGGCTATGCTAGTCCAGATTTGTCCCCACTTCCCATGTTCTGTCACAGATCAAGAAATACCTCAGGTTACATCAGATGGTACATGCAGGGTCATTCAAGGAAAGGGAATCAGATGTTACCTGCACAATATCTGCATCACTGAAGGCAGGAAAGCAAGACATAGCCGCACAAGTGATGGCCACTTGGATAAAGGGAGTTATTAAATCAATGTACTCTGTACTTTTACAGAATTAAGTATGCTAATAAAGATTTCAGCTGATAAAGTACAAGTGACTTCCACAAGCCTGGCCTTGAATGTAATGTATCAGTCTGCCTTATCTAGTTTCCGCTTGACCTTGCTAATAAGAGAACTGAATCGCTTTTGGGGTTAGTATTAACTCCCCATTCATGAAACCTCAACCTTAGACCAAGACATGAATTTGATGTTTTTACTGGATTCACATAGGAAACCTTTCTTGTGAGACACACTGCTCCAGTGGCCTAGTGATTAGAGTATCATCCTTAGATGTGGGAGTTCGATCCCCGGCTGAATCATACCAAAGACTTACAAATTGGTACTAACAGCTACTTTGCTTGGTACTCAGCATTAAGAGGTTAGTGTTAGGACTGGTCGGACTGGTGTCAGGATAATGTGACTGAGTGGGGCATCCTGCTGCATGTCTGCTGCATGATGCCCCAGTGCTGGACATCATTATAAACTGCCACACTGTCATGGCAACATGACTGAACCTTTTCTTAAAGCTGTGATAACTAATCCAGTCACACACATACACACACAAATCATGGTGAGACACTAATCAGTGTTGAATCCAGCAGGGGTCTCGTGTGTGTATGCGTTAGTACAAATTGTCTCTCATTACGCCAAACTACGAGTCTAACAATCATGCTCCTACTGGTTGATACAGGTACGGGTAAGACGTTCTGTATTTCCTCCTCTTACCTGGTTCTCTAATGTAAAATGATCAGAACACTTATCTGGTGGAAAAGTAAATTTTCTAGTAAATTATATGTCTCAAAAATACTTAACTGATCACATTCCACCATTCCTGCAAGACAAGCAATCTTTAGGATGCTGCTCAAGGGAATAAAACCTGGTTGATAGAGAATTACAGTGAATAGAACAGTAACTATATTGTGCTATATCTCAATTTGTTTTACATGGATGCTAGGCAAGATTTTTTGGCTGCATTTTATGTGTCGGATGTCAGCTTTTGCACTAACACAATCTCTCAAACAGACAGATTTGACTGTGCATAAACAAAGTTGTGAGACAAATAATTGTATGCATTTAATGATTTATATATGTGTAGCTGTAATGGCACATAAGTACAGTCCAGACTATATAGTTCCAATAAGGCTTGGTACTAAATGACCAAAAGGCCTTGCTAAAAATCTTTTGAAAGAGTTGTATATACTTAAGATTTTTAAGTGCACATATGTTAATAAAATAATTAAAATGTCAAAAAATAATTATTTTGAAAGCTATTTTAGTTTTCAATAATATATCATACCTAGAAATAAAACTAACCATCCAAATGCATAAACCCATCCAGAAGTAATGACAGTGGCATTATGGCATATGTAAGTTTCTTTCATCCTGTCGAAATGCATTATTTTGCAAAATGTGTCTATAATAGCCAGTTTATATTTTAATTTGATACATAATTGCTTGCTCGTTTATTTTTAATTTCAAAGAGTTTTTGCAGTCAATTCTGTTCACACTGAAGTGATTTCACTCTTAAATGATTTTGACACACTCACCAAAACAAGAAAATAAATCAGTTTTTGAGAAGCTTAGTAAAGAAGAATCTATTCACAAGACCCATGGCAAAAAATGTACTCATCATTTCTTGTGATAAATTGAGATTTAGAAAATGAATTGTATTCGGCATTACAAGCAAATGAAGAAATATTCCAGGATTTTGTTTTTGAGACCACTTAGTTTTCATGAAAGGTATGTGCATGGAAAGCATCGATGATGAAGGTAATATCTGACATGTGGAGGCTAACAAGTGGGTCTTTACTTGCCCTGGAATTTCAGTTTCCAATACTAAATATAAAAAATATGACTTATACACACTGAACCAAATCCCTAAACCTTAGAATTATATGTTCACATGGTCTTCAGAAATCCATTTTGATCGAAGCAAACGTTAAATGGAACTAAAGTTTTTGGGTGGATACAGAATTCGAAAAATTTTATGTTATACCTGAATTCATGAGCTGGAACTCCACACAAATAATTGCCAATGAAAATGGCCCTTTGCTTTGAATTTCTATTAATCTTAACTGTTACATGGGTACCTTACTTTGAAAGGGCAGGGATTATTTATCCATTTTTTTTAAAACTTTAAAACATTGAATATATATATATATATATATATATATATATATATATATATATATATATATATATATATATATATATATATATATATATATATATATATATATATATATATATATAACACCATGTTTATACAATAATTTCTCCTTTGAATTGCCAACCAGTTAGGCCTATCTTTTGACGGTATGATATACTAGTACTGATATTTGTGATGTTCCATTCATAAAATTCATCATCAAGTTCTGTATGATGTTCTAGGACTGATATTTGTGATACACCATTCATAAAGTCCATCTTCAAATTCTGTATGATATTCTAGTACTGATATTTGTGATCTACCATTAATACAATTCATCATCAAATTCTGTATGATATTCTAGTACTGATATTTATGATGTACCATTCATAAAATTCATCATCAAGTTCTGTATGATATTCTAGTACTAATATTTGTGATGTATCATTCATAAAGCCCATCATCAAGTTCTGTATGATATTCTAGTACTGATGAGTGTGAGACACCATTCATAAAGTCCATCATCAAATTCTGTATGATATTCTAGTACATGTACTGATATTTGTGAGACACCATTCATAAAGTCCTTCATCAAGTTCTGTATGATATTCTAGTACTGATATTTGTGATACACCATTCATAAAGTCCATCATCAAGTTCTGTATGATATTCTAGTACTGATGTTTGTGATACACCATTCATAAAGTCCATCATCAAGTTCTGTATGATATTCTAGTACAGATGTTTGTGATACACCATTCATAAAGTCCATCATCAAGTTCTGTATGATATTCTAGTACTGATGTTTGTGAGATACCATTCATTAAATCCATCATCAAGTTCTGTATGATATTCTAGTACTGATGTTTGTGATATACCATTCATAAAATCCATCATCAAGTTCTGTATGATATTCTAGTACTGATGAATGTGTGACACCATTCATAAAAACCATCATTAAGTTCTGTATGATATTATAGTACTGATGTTTGTGAGACACCATTCAAAAAATCCATCATCAAGTTTTATATGATATTCTAGTACTGATGTTTGTGAGACACCATTCATAAAATCCATCATCAATGCATTGCATGAATTGCCTTTACTTGGGTGTTTGGGGTGTGGACTTCAATTAGCTTGGAGGCATAGGTGGAAGAAGTTGGGATCACCATGCTGGTAGACATATTGACATTATATAATTCTATGTCATTTGATACTCTAACTCAGAGAAACAGGTGGTATATTTGATTCATGTTGTCCATCCATCTGTGCATTGATCTGTCCTCCCAGTCTGGGTTTTAACACTTATTCGATATTATTAGTAAGACCAGCTGGAAATTGCCTTACACAAGAAAAAAACATTTTGAAAAGATGGACATAGTACTGGACATAACTTTACAACCACAAAGCCACAATTTGATCCAGATGTACTGAATGTCCCAAAATATATAGTCACTGAATTAAAGTCTTTTTCATGTTGCCAACAAAGTTGTGACACATGGATGGATCATGTAATAAACATCTGTCAGTCATCAAAGAATTTTTTTAATTGCGATCTTTTTTCCAGGATTTATTCATTCATGCTTTAAAATACTACCTCATTTTTCAGAAGTGTGAGATATTAATAGCTGTTTCTTATTAGTTTCTCTGGTTATTTTTTCAGGTGGTGTGAGAAGGACCTTTGTCCAGTGGTTAGAAACTCAATACATTATACAGCAGCCAGCCAGTCACAGGAATTTCAGTTGCTTTTCGATGGTTACCTTGACAAAAGCAGACTGTAAACTAAAACCAGTGATCAAGAAAACCATGCAAGCTCTCTACATGATGCATTAAGGAAGTGTGCATTCAAATTCTCTCATCCAGGAAATATTATTGCGGATAAATGTTTGTAATTATAACTTGAAACTCACTTGATACATTGTTTCACTCAGATGCTTTTGTTCTGTTGACCAAATATTTAGAATTGGCTCATACATTTATTTACACAAGACTAGCATAAATGTTGACTATAAAGGTAATTAAATACCCTATCAGTAGAAGTATATACATATTATACATGTATAGTTCCAACAAAATATTGGCCTGTTAATTATGGAATACCTGAAACCATCTTCACTGATCAAACATGCAGTGAAAATTTGGAGCAGTGGAGAAAGTTTAGTTATTTTATTGTCCAAGAAAGATAATTAATGTAAATTTAGTCCGAATTTATCTTAAATATTATATATTGTAGATATATATTGTATAACTAACCAATGAAAATCCACGATTTTATCTCGATAATGTTTATATTTTAAATCCTCATAAAAATACCTTCAACTGCTACATCATTATTAGATCCGTTAAAATCAAACCGCAATAACAGTTTATAAGGAAGGCTAGAGTTGTAAAAATGCTTTCCATGTTTACATACGTGTCATTTTTAAGTTTCCTTGATTTCCATCATATTATTTGATCAGATTTCAATACAAGGTCAATGATTTTTCAACATATCAACCAAGAATTTTCCAAATTTAAAAACAAATTATAACAAATTTAAAGGCACTGATTTACTGAGAAAGATAATACTTTAGAACCTGTCTCAAAAGACCACCCCTTTTACGCAATATCAGTATGTCAAGAATGGAGGTCCCACAGCAGTGGCCATTCAGAATATATTTTACTGTATCTTTTTATTTAATCTATTACAGATTCACAAGGTTATATGAGTTGTAAAAATCCTAACATTTTTCATTTTATGCAACAAAATCTAATCTTTGGGGGCATGTATATGTTAAAATAAAGAACTGGGTGCCAATTTTCATAAATTATAAATGCATTATTTGTGAGAAATGTTTTTAATACCCATTTGCTCCTTGTGCCATGTTGCTTTTGTAGACTGCCATTATATTTGGTTGAAGATGGATGCTGACAGAGGAAAGCCAAATGTGGTTGAACTACCAATTTAGTGTCTTTAAGAAAACAAATCACTCAGACCACATTGATGCTGATTGTGATGAGACATATTCATTTAAAGAAAACACTCATAAAAGAACTGAAATGGTGATCAACAGAGTTTAAAAACACAATCGCTAAATTGTGCCTGGATTTGCTCGTTGAGGAATCTGGCATCACAGTAAATATGCTATTAAAAAACAGTATCATTGATGAGTAAGAATGTCAGTTTACTCTACCACTTATACGAGATATTCAGTTCTTTTCATGTCATTTATGTCAGATCTTCACAGCACTGAATGTTATGGCAATAAGATATCAATCCATTCCCCACATCTTGCATAGAAAGGTCAAACAAGGGTCAACATCTTGTATTGTCAGACTAACATCATATAACGCACCAAAAATCTTAATATCTGCCATATTGATGAATTAAAAAGATCACTGTAGATATTAATGATAGTATGTAATATATCATGTTCATGAATTATAATGATTACTGTAGATATTAATTATAGAGTATCATATACCATGTTGATAAATTATAAAGATCACTGTAGACATTAATTATAATAATACCGGTACATCATATATCATGTTGATAAACTATAATAATCACTGTATACATTAATGATAGTATGTAATATATCATGTTGATAAATTATAATGATCACTGTAGACATTAATGATAGTATGTAATATATCATGTTCATGAATTATAATGATTACTGTAGATATTAATTATAGAGTATTATATACCATGTTGATAAATTATAATGATCACTGTAGACATTAATTATAATAATGCCAGTACATCATATATCATGTTGATAAATTATAATGATCACTGTAGACATTAATTATAATAATGCCAATACATCGTATATCATGTTGATAGATTATAATGATCACTGTAGACATTAATGATAGTATGTAATATATCATGTTGATAAATTATAATGATCACCATAGACATTACTGATAGTAATGCCAGAACATCATATCATGTTTGCTGTTTGTTGACTCAAAATGCCTTGTTGTACTTTTATTGAACAAGTCTGTAAAGAATGTGTAGTGGAGATTGTTCATTTCATTTGGACTGTCAATGTTCAAACATTTATTGATGTTTTAAAGCTTAGAGATGGACATATGAATGACTGATTTTATGGTGGAAATGCAGACTGGTTAGTCTTTTACTGGAAAGTGTAAAAAAAATTCAGACATGAGCTAAAGAAAAATAATTTGGATTTTTGTTTTCATATTTCAATACCAGTTTTAAAAAGGGACACATAAGAGTCAGTATTGTATTCCTTTTGCTTTTAGTTTTTCTTTATGATTTAATGACTTCTATGGGGGCAGAGTGCCATATTTCCTAAATCCTAGATTCATCACTGGATTCAAAGTTTTGTGGCTGTGTAAAATTGTGATATGCCTACATTTGGTATTCATGCATATGCAAAATAAAAATAACACACTGAAGTTTCTGTTTCTAGGTTAATACCTATTATGAAGGTCTTTTGTCACAAGATAGACCGAGTCGGGACTGGATTAGTGAAGACACGGAACGCAACTGCGTTAAAAAGATGTTTATTTTATAAACGCAATTTTAAAAATCAACTCTGACACCAATATTTTACAAAATATAAGAAAAGTCTATTTAAATAAATGTTCCTAACTATGAATTTCAGTAACGTAATGACAAAAAAGAAGTATATGAATGAATTTGCAAATATGAATATATATATATACAAGGCTCGTATAACGAGATAGATGCAAATATGAAAAGATAATGCGTCGTCAATATGACGAGACTAGAATGAAGATATTAAATAATTAATACGTCGTCCATATGACGAGACTGGAATGAATAAATGTAAACTACTTGCTGAGGTATTTTGCTACTAGCCTGGCGTCCGTCTGACGTCAGGAAGTACATCCGGTTACACAGAGTCAAGCCTAACAGTTGTGACCTTCACCTTACGCAATCATATATAAATACCATATATCTATACATCTAACGCAGCATACATAAATGCAGCATACGTAAGCACCATACACAGGCACCACACACGGGCATTACACGGTCAGCATAGACAAGCCCACACACGTAGTCACCACAACATGGCACCATACACGCAGTTACCACAACACTGCACCACTTCAGCACAACACGTCACCACACTTCAGCACAACACTTCAGCACAACACTTCAGCTAAAATTAAAACAACCGAACCGTCTAATACATATGACACGGTCAAGTATGCTCTCACATATATGTAGCGCATGCACGCACATGAAATAATTATCCATGTACATTTAACGTTAAGCATGCAGCGTATAATTGAACTCAATTATGTTCAGATACAAAAGAACTAATGAAACAAAATATAGTACTTCTGATAAAATGGCGCTGCCTAACCTATGTATTTATTCTATAGATTTTATAATAAATACTAAACATCTAATATGTAAAACAATGAATTGTATCATAATACAAATAGCAATGAGAACAAAGATAAATCTATAGTTACCTCTTTTAGCTGATAGATTGCTCAGTTTAGGATGGAAGCGTTTCCGACAAGACTACATTGTAATGTGATTTCTGTCTTATAATTTCGTCCTTATATACCCCTAGCTGTGACAGATATGCGCAGCTAGGTACTTTAAACTGCAGGCCATTTCGCACATACAGCATGAGCTGAGTGTTTGCTCATTACGCCGAAATAACTAAAAAGCCCCCAAAAAAATAAACTACCCTCGGTAAGGCTGTACGCAGTTACGAAATCCAGACTAGATTTTTCGACCACATATACATATTGAACATAGTCGTATACAATTTCGTGACATCTTGTTCCAGATCTGGTTCATTGTAACTTGTGCCTTATTTCACGTTTACAGGGACTACCATCAGCTTAAGTAATGCCTTTGTGTATCATTGTTAAAAATATTGGTGTGGGGGAGGAGAGGTTACAAACTCAATAAAGTACTGTCATTTGTACGTAACCTACATGTATCTGTCTGACTTGTTAATACATTGTAATGTATGACAGTGATTAGATGTATCGGGCTGAATAACTCTCTTTTGTCAAAACACTAATAAATTGCAATTATTTAGTTATAAGTGATAATACTTTGCTGGAAGAATTGTTAAAACACTTACCACTGAATGTTCAGGAATTAACAAAGTCAGGATATCAGCAGATTACAATTTAACAATGTGTTGTTTTCCATCACTTATTCAGTGGGATTGGGTTGATTTGGAAAAAAACTATTTTCCACTTAAGTTGTCTTCCAAATTTATTAAACATATTTAAATAAATCAAATTTGAGATAGATGGGTTTATCTAGCGTTTTTACAGCTCTGGTTCACAGTGAATTAACAAAATAAGTCTAACGTTTAATATTTAATTGATAATAAAGCTTTCAAACTCTGCAAATATTTCTTTGGCATAATTTTTTTTTATGAATTTAAAGCACAAAGCCAACTTTCCTGCCTGAGAAACTTTGTACTGAATTTGCATGGAAAATAGACGTGTTTATCTCTAATGATAGTTTGCATATAATTTGTTCAACATGAAGATTTGCAAACAAATTTTTAAACCATGGTAAATAACACATCACCAATATGCTTTATTGTTATTTTTTATGAACAGTTCTTTTACAGAAATTTAATAACCTGAAACAAAGTTTAGTAATTAATGGGACGTATTTGAATTTGAGTGATTAGAGAAGTATTAGCATGTACTGTTGTTTTTAATCAGTTTTCTGATATGGGCACTTGTTTTTAATATAATTTCTTGCTTAATGGAAATGGTTGATTTGATGGAATTATTTATAAAGAGAATTCAATTTGATCAATACTTGTCAAATTTATTAATAATTTTTATTGATGTAGAATTATTGTTGTATTGAAAAATTAATTATGTTGCTGCTAAATAATTTGAACTTTATAAAATATTATTAGAGCTGCCATGCTACTATCCAAGTGAGTAGTGGAAATGCTGTCCGCTAGTGTTATCATTTTGATAACTTAAATATAATCCAAGTGGGATTATATAGTCATGCACTGGCTTAAGTAAAGGACAAAGTGTAATATTGTTGTATACATGTATTACCCTAATTAGTATCTCTGTATCTGGAATCTGTTCTTTGGATTTGGAGCTAACCCAGTTGAGTACATTTGTTCCAGTTCATTAGTAGACTCATTATGTCCTCAGATATGTTCTTTCAGTTGGGCGCTGACCAGAGCGAGTCTTCAAATGTGAATTCTTCATGAAAAGTTTCCTTATTATTTGCAAAGCATAGTTTAGTTTGATTTAATTTGAATTGTTCTCCAATTGTAAGCTTGTTACTACATGAGTCATATTTGGATTAATTAGTGTCAGTATATCATGAACTCCGAGATTTCTTCTCATAATAATACTGATAATGAGGACTTTGTATAGCGCCTAATCTTTCGAGGCTCTAAGCGCTATACACCATCAATAATGATATGACTACACTACAGAACAACAAATGAAAAAACAATGAAATTGGAAAACATAAAAACATGCTGAAAACATATAAGAAACAAAACATGATTAGATCGCTAAGTTTGTCCCTGCAATCGAAACAGGTGAGTCTTAAGAGCAGTCTTAAAAGGGACCACTGTGTCTTTGTGTCTAATTTCAATGGGCAATTTGTTCCACGTTGCCAGGCCTTGGTATGCAAACAAACGTTGTCCATATGACTTTGTTTTCACCTTGGGAACAATGAGTATACGATTTCCAGAAGAAGAGCGCAAGGATCTAGCTGGTGTAAACATATGGGTGAGGCCGGATAGGTATGTTGGACTGGAGTCTGTCATTGAAACATAGCGCAGAGAACAAATTTTTTTATTGATTCTGTATCGAATTGATAGCCAGTGTAGGGTACAGAGCAGTGGTGAGGTGTGCTCTGATCGAGGTACTCTAATGATGATCCGTGCAGCTGTGTTTTGAACTTTTCGAAGTTTCTGGAGTAAATATTGTGACGAACCAGACAGAATTGAGATACAATAGTCCAGTCTTGAAAGTACTAATGAACACAGAAGTGTTTTAGTGGCATCAACTGAAAGATATTTGTTAATGGAACTGATGCATCTCAATTCAAGATATGCAGCCTTGCATATGTTCATGACATGTTGGTGCAATGTACTTACTAGAGTGACGCCTAGGCTATTCAGATCATTTATTATTTTACATAGAAAGTTGGTCACTCTTAATCCAAAGTTTGTTTGTTTGGCATCTTACAAGGCAATAAAATCGTGGTTTATGACATAATCATTTAAAAGTAAGGGCAGTATTTGGAGGAATGTGTTTCCTCAAAGAGCCAATAATTGCAGCATTTTTTGGGGGGTTCTTGTAAAATAGCCTGGCAGTTTTATGTTTAACATTACAAAATCCGACACACAAAAAGCAAAATAACAAAGTATATGCAATTTTAATACAAAAAATTAAAAAAAAAATTAATACTAGTTTCCTCATTTATACCTCTATTTACTTATTTACTTATATAACTTTAAGCAGTAGAGGGCGCGAATCCTACAACTTTTTCGACAAAATCGATTTAAACCGTCAAAACGGCAAATAGAGCCTTTCTACGAAATCTCATGTTTTAACCAAAAAAAAAGAAAGTCTCCATTTGGCAAACGGAGACTTAGCGATTTTTCAATCATCGGGGATCGCAACGATGTTGTCATCGCCCCCTATGCTGCTATTGGTTAACAATCATTAATGATGAAAATCCTACAACTTTTTCCAGGCGTCGATTTGCCAATCCAAGGCTTCGTACAAATGCTGTCCTTTTGGCAAAATAACGCTTCCTAAGGGATTTTCCAGCAAATAAATACGCCATTGATGTTGTCGTCATCGTCCCCCCTAGCCGCTGCTCCTTGAAATTTACGATGAAAATCCTTTACGACTTTACAAACAGACTAATCGCTAACACCTCATCTTGTAGATCAATTAGATTATTGGACTGGTCAGTGAGCCTAAAATTAATTCTCGTTAGCGAATTATTATGACATCGCATATAGACTGGATTAGTTGGGTCCTCAATTATTAGAAATCCGGGTGGAGCTGTTGGTGCAAAAGAGTATAAAATATATCCCTGCTGAGTTTGATTTGATTGAAATATTTACGTTGTGCGGGGCAATATGCCTACCGCCGCCATCTGGGTCATTATTATATTTGAGGATGGTTGAATCTTATACTTGGAATATCGTGATAAATTCCCTAACATATTTTTTTAGTTCCTCCGCGTTGTATCCGGGAAACTTGAAATTACGTAGATCGGCTTCCTTGATATTGCAACCGGTTAGGAATCGTTGTTTATTGCCGCCCTTATCATTAATTATTGTTTGAATAATTCGTTCATTGATATTTTCCATGTCAGATACAAGCTGATTTAGTATTTCGACGTGTTTTCGTGAGTTTGTTTTCCTTAGTTGTTCTAGTTTTGTTTTATATAATTGATTAATTTCGTTAAAATAATTAATGATGTCAGTTAGCTTAAATGCGATAGTAACAGTTAATTCATCTGATCTTTTAATAATAAAATCCCATTGCATGGTGTTATTGTTGATAAATATGAAAGTATCGGTGAGTTTTACTTTTCTTATATCAGATAAATTATCTTGATATGATGGGGCGATTTCATGATATGATTGTACATCTGTTACTAAGTCAGCGGATTTTCCCCGAGGTGGGTTTTCAGGCCATCCTAGCACTGTTCTTATTGAGCTGTTATATATATCCACGGCGTATCCCTCTGTGCTTATTTCAATCTCTGATGATAACGTCGGTTGATGAACTTTAATAGCAATTTTCGATTCTTTTCCCGTGATTGATTTTATTCTACGTTGTAATTCAGCATCAATCTGTTCAATTTGGTACGACCCAGTTGGTATATAAACAACGTTCCAGTCTAGGGTACCGTCGTCTTTATTCTTATACGAGAACACCAGCGAATTATTGGGTTTCTGCCCGCCAAATGCAACTGATCTAATATTGGGCCAACTATGGTATACTCGTAATTTAGCTAATGCAATTTCTTTCACTGGAATCGGGGAAGGGAAATTCACTCTAAATTGTGGATTTGTTGAGGTTATTGATATCATACTTGTTTTCACCGGAGTGGTATTTTCTACTATTTGTTAAAGTAGTTGAAACTCTTCGAGTTTTAGTGACATTATTATTATCATTGTTTACAATTTCTAATTTTGATACCGCGGAATTATAAATACGTACCATCGCGGAGAACTCGTCTTCGGTAATTACTGTGTCATCAATCGATGATGATCTCAACGAGGATAATTGCGAGTAACCGTTAGATGTTATTTGATGTTTTACTGTATACTCGTTGAGTTTTCCCTGAGAACATGATGATAATTTTTTTGTGATTGCATTTGCAACCCCAGCAATTGTTGTCACCGCGGATATACAAATTGGAACAGCAATCAAAGCTATCATTGTAACTGAAGACAGTATAATACCAGCTCCGGCCATTGCACCAGATACCGAATACACTGTAACGTCAATGACTGTAATTCTCCTGCGATATTTTTTTCATTGCATACTCCTCAGCGAGTGTTTTGAGTTCCATTGAAAATTCTTTGACTGTATTCATAGCGATATTGCGATGATGAAATCATTGATGTCATCGTTATTGGAAATGTCATCGTTGAATTAATCTTCTACAGGTATATTAGTTATAAATTCTATCACATATGTTATTGGTAGTCTAACTCTAACAACTCGAATAGACGATAATATAAAAATAGTCCAAGTGGAATTTGCATCAATTCGCTGTGTTATTGTATTTACAGCGGTTTGATCATCACCGACACCACCATAATTATCTCTAATATTAAAATGATCCCCACCAAATGTAGTTAACGTAAATCGATAGATGCCTTTTACAGTTGGAGTAAAATCTATTCGATTATTAGTGTCTTTGACCCAATCGAGAGTTCCGCACCGAACCACATACACGACATTACGGATATTTTCTGCGGAGTGTGGAATTTTTATCTTGTCGAGTCGTTCGATCATTTTAGGAAAATCATCTTTGACGGCATCAGCTGTTGCTTTACTATCCTAGATAGATTTTTTAATATCATCGATTTAATTAAGTTTTTTGATTATTTCCGAATATGTAGTTGACACGTTTTCGGATGTTGTTGTTGTAACAAATTCATCAGTGAGGTCATTAATGACCTTTTGATCATCAATAAAAGAATTAATATCCGCAAGGGGTGACGTAACTACCATTGGAGACCTAAAGAACTTATGAATGACATTTTTGCGCAATTGGTTATAATTTTTCACATGATCGTCAAATTCTTTATAGTAGTTGGCAAGTGTTTTTGTGATCGTAGATATAAGTGCGCCCGGTTTGAGTTTTCCATCGTTGGAATACAACGCTATTGTGTTTTCAGCAACATCGCGTTGTCGTGTTAAAATGTCATCCAATGACACATTATTGGTTTTCAATTTGCCCTGGCGATCTTGAAATACAATTATTTCCCCGAGGTCAACATATATCTGCATACCTCTCTACCTATCTACATTTGCATACTACCTGTCTACTTTTGCATACTACCTATCTACCTTTACATAATAATAATAATAATAATAATAATAATAATAATAATAATAATAATAATAATAATAATGCTTTATTTATAGAGGGTGATTCATTAGTCAAAGACTATTCTCCATTGAGACCTTCTTAATGAGAGTATAACAAATGCACATTGTGTGAAGAAGCAATAATTAGTGCTTATATTAGCATGTTTCGTATTAAAATACTAAATTCCATTATCTATTAGAAACACATGCATGCTCATGATATCTCTTCTTAAATACTCTAATATTTTCAGTTTTGGGTTCCCTGACTTGTGTAGCTTTTGTGTCGTCCCCAGAATCATACATTTTGTTTTACCTTCATTAATTACCATCCTATTTTGTTGTGCCCAGTTTTGGACTCTAATAAGGTCTGAGTTTAATCTTGTTTGGATAACTTCAGTATCAGAACTAGATATATACAAGGTTGCATCATCTGCAAACACATCTGTATTGGTGAATTCATTATTTAATGGTAGATCATTGATATAGATAAGGAAGAGGAGAGGGCCCAAAACTGAGCATTGAGGGACTCCTAAATGAAAAGTGCGAGTTTGAGAGCTAATATTGCGAATGCTTACTTGTTGAGACCTTTGATATAGGTATGATCTAAACCATTTTAAGGAAGGATTGTCAAACCTGTAACAGTTCAACTTTTGCAGCAGAATTTCATGATCAACAAGATCAAAAGCTTTCTTGAAGTCAAGGAAAACAATCCCAGTCATATGCCCATTATCCATTTCCTTCAGCCAAAGATCAATTAATTTGGTAAACTCTGTTTGGTACGAGTAGTACTTTCTAAATCATGATTGTGATATATGAAATAGAGAGTTTGTTTCATAAAAATATAGACCTGAATGGCTACATGCTTTTCAAACAGTTTTGACAATACAGGTAGAATTAATATTGGTCTGTAATTTCCTGGATCCTCCTTTTCTCCTTTCTTAAAGATAGGTGTAACCTTTGCACATTTCAGTTTTTCTGGAAAATTACCACTCATTATACTTAAATTTATGATATGCGTTAGTGACTTTGTTATTACTGGTGCAGCAATTTTAAGAATTCGTGGACTAATACCATTCAATCCAGAGGATTTATTAATATTCACCTTAATTAGCATATCAACAACGTCCGCTTCACTGACATTAGCTATTGAAAAATAATTATCTTCAGGAATTTTAGCTCTTATAAATAACTGTAGAGCATCAAGTTCAATTGGCATGTTAGTTTGGTTCTGAATACTGTTACTGGAGATGGTTATGAAGAAATTGTTGAACATATCCACAATGTCTTGTACAGATGTTGCTATATCATCATTTTGCTTACGTCTAGGGGGAAGACAACTGTTCTTGGGTGGGTTCAGCTCTTTTTGATGCTTCCACAATGTTTTGGTACTCTTACTTTCATTAATAGCCTGTTTATAGTAGTTCTCTTTTGCCTTAGCTATCAAATGCTTAGTTTTATTCCTCCACTTTCTATTGCTTTTCATGTCTTTTTTCTTGTGGAAATTATCTCTTAGATGCCTAGCCTCATTGATCTCAGGGGTAATCCACTTGGGTGTGATTTGGTGTTTAACCAATTTTGTTTTAATTGGGGCATGCTTGTCTAAGGCTGCATTGAACATCTGATACCATTTTGACATCAGCTATATTGCTGTCTGATTGAAATGGTTTGCATACTAAATCATTTAAGAACATTTCCTCATCAAACTGTTTAAAGTCCCTGTATTGTATTTTAATGTGTTGCCCATTTTTAGATGATTTCGGAACATGTCTAGTTATACAGACTGGGTAGTGGTCACTCAGTGCATACACTGGCACATTTATTTCACTTATGTTTTCAGGTTTATTAGCATAGACATGATCAATGATAGTAGCACTTTTATCTGTTACTCTAGTTGACGTGTTAATTAATTGAGTAAAGTTGTAAGTTTCAAAGCTACTTATCCATGTTAATGGTGGAGTTTTCATGTAGTCAATGTTAAAATCACCTAATATGATCGTTTCTAAATCTTCCTTTAGTAATGCTTTTTGAATTTGAGCCTCAAATATATAAATCCAATCAGCTGTGGAACTAGGTGGCCTGTAAACTGAACATAAGAGTATTGGCTCTCTACCCCAATAGTCTCTAGATCAACACGTCTGTTATAAGTAATGGAACTGTCTACATAGAGAAGAATACCCCCAACACCCATGGAGTCTCTATCTTTTCTTTCAAAGTGGAAGCCCTGTATTTGGAGAGCCAAATCATCAGTATCATCTTAAAGAAAGGTTTCGCATAGACCTAGAATACTGACTAATCTAGTTTGCTGTAATATTAACATTAACATTACAGTTTTGGGACCTTAACCTTAATACATTTCTCGCTTTATCATAAAAAGGTGAGTAATGCCCACAAAGATCGATTCCATATTGTGAAAGTTGCAAATTCTAAATAAGATATCACATTATATACGGGTTTATTTGATGATACACCATCATCAATACATCGTAAAAACACAGTCTGGTGAAATAGCGATCAATGAAAATGTCCTGTATATGTTAACAGGTGGCAACAGATAATGAAATAAACAGCAATTAAATATCTTGCTGTGTGAAAACCATATTATAATCCTTTATTTATGTTTCAGTATAAACATTATAATTGCAACATATTCTTTGCTATGAAAACATGAAAAGAGTCAATCAACCATCACTTCGAAACCTGTAAGTACTTCCATGAGAACCTAATTACCTGCCGGCTTTGTTTTGATCGACAAACTTGGCGAAGTGTTTGTTGCACTAAAATAATCCATTAAAAGAGACTTCTGTTGCTTTATCAATTATGTCTTGTGCATGGAATCAAGCAAGTGACGATTTTGCTCAACAGCAGCGAAATCAGGAAGTAGCACACAAAATTAACTGATTTTTTTAAAACGTCAAGTCATTTGTCCAGCGTATCACAACCGGCAATTGTATTATCATGTTCTAATTTACATTGTTTCAAATTTTTCATTTTACTTCTGCCACAATCAATTATATATATATATATATATATATATATATATATATATATATATATATATATATATATATATATATATATATATATATAAACTGTATATGAATCGATCAATCCACACTGCTTCTCGGAAAGAGAGTCGATCTTTTGTATTAAACAAATATGTCTAATTTGGATCAAACAGTAAAACAAGAATGTATCCAATTCAGCACAAAAATTAGTGACATAATACACAATGTGTGAATCAGTACACGTGTTAATCGAACCACAAGAGTCTGACATTTTATCAATAAGATACGGCGAAATCTCTGACAACATGAATTCCCCTTATTGGTAATATTTATATCTATATATATATATATATATATATATATATATATATATATATATATATATATATATATATATATATTCATGTTGTCAGAGATTTTGCCGTATTTTATTGATAAAACATCAGACTCCTGTGATCGAACGGGAACCACGTGGAATAATGTTTGCGATTAACTCCTCAATATACGGTAATTTATCCTGAAATTAATGTTACTCCATGAGGAAAAAATAAACTACACCATTATGAAGAGATATTTATTCACAGTTAATCACGTCATGATTATAAAGTGAGTATTAAAAACTAAAAAATCTGCCACCCACCCACTCTTTTGCCTTTGTATTGATCCTTTTATTATTATAGGTCCCTCGATAACTCGCGCCTCACTTATAGTGCGGTTGATATTTTTGGACCCCAATGTGCATGAGTGGTGTACCTATCTACCTTTGCATACTACTTATCTACCTTTGCATACTACCTATATACCTTTGCATACTTCCTATCTACCTTTGCATACCTATCTACCTTTGCATACTACCTAATTAATTTTGCATACTACCTATCTACCTTTGCATACAACCTATCTACCTTTGCATACAACCTATCTACCTTTGCATACTACCCATCTACCTTTGCATACTACCTATCCACACACAGTCAGATATAGGTATACAAATAGATAAATTGTGTTTCTCTTTGGCAACTACTGTCATGTCACTCACCAATATCAAAGAATATCAGACAAGAATACAAATTTATAATTCTATATGTCTTGATATACACAGTACATACTTCTGTGGTAGTGTCTTCTTGAATGCTTTCACTGAGCAGGGTGAAAAAAGCCATGGGTTTCGGGTGTACAGCGCATTTGGACTGAATCGTGGCACAATGGGAGACATAATAAATAAGTCCTCAGCCCTACAAGCTATCGCACTGTTTTCGCTGTCATGGTGTGCTCCAAGACTGGAAAGAACAAGAGGCAAGATGCATTACTGTACACTAGATACAGAGTGGAATTAATAATGATGACTTCAGTTCATAGCACGGAAAGTGATCATCCTCTATCGCCTGTCACAATTACATTCTTCCTGTTATATATTTGACATGGAAAGGTTTTGCCTGAGTCGGTAGTTAAACATATATACAATCAAATCAATTTCAGGACATACAATTTATGAATTTTAATTCGAATCAATTTGTACATATTTTTTATTACATTCCGGTAAAACCAGTGGCAGTTTATAGAGCACCTAACCTCTGTACTCCAGAAAAACCACAAAGAAAACATAACTTTTCTATGCGGAGAAGACCCTATATGATACATAACCTTTGAATACAAGGGACACCTCAATACACACATAACCTTTCTTCTCAAGGAACACCTCAGTACACACATAACATCTGTATACAAGGAACACCTCAATACACACATAACCTTTGTATACAAGGAAAACCTCAATACATACATAACCTTTGAATACAAGGAAGACCTCAAAACACACCTAACCTTTCTTCCAAAACAGCACACCAAATGATTTATAACCTACAGTGTATCTCTTTATGAAAGACTTCAAAGGATATATTTGTTTGATTAGGATTTTTAACGTAGCTTTAACTATTTTTCAGTCATATTGCTACGATGTCTGCAGTGAGGCAGTTTATAGTGATGTCTAGCACTGAGACATCATGCCGCAGACATGTAGCATGATGTCTCACCCAGTCACATTATCCTGACACCAGGCCGACCAGTCCTAACACTAACCTCTCAAAGGATATAAAACCTTTCTACATCAGGAAGACTTCAAAGCACACATCATTTCTACTTAATGAAGACTTCAAAGTACACATCATTTCTACTCAAGGAAGACATCAAAACACTATTTCTTCTACAAGAACATCTAAAATAACAAATTTTATCTTTACTCAATGAAGATCTCAAATGACACATAACCTTTCCAAAAATGGAATTACTCCAAGGACAACCTTTATTTGCAAATACGACATCAAAGCACATATAATGTTTCTACTCAATGAACACCTTAAGTGACAAATTATAGGAATATGATAAAGGACTCTTAACCTTTGTATACAAGGAAAACTTCAAAACACATACAATAACCTTTCTTCTCAATAAACACCTCAAAGCATACACCACCTTTTTTATATACAAAAACAGTAATTTTATATTAAGGAACTTGAGTTAGACAGTGTAATACAAAATAAAAGTAATTTCCCATTTTATAATAGTTTTAAGACAATAAAGAGTAACTCTGTATCTATGCATTTCATTGTATATATTTACATTTAAAAATGAATTTAGTTTTTTTTCTTGTTGTTTTTTTTAACAGTGTAATACAAACATTCTTTTTGCTATACGCCTTATATAATCCTATTTCAGGCTTTTGCTAAAGACCTTATGCCTTTTATAATCCTATTTCACACTTTTGATATAGGCCTTATATAATCCTATTTCAGACTTTTGCAATAGGCCTTAAATAATCCATTTCAGACTTTTGCTATAGGCCTTATGCCTTTTATAATCCTATTTCACACTCTTGATATAGGCCTTTCGCCTTTTATAATCATATTTCAGACTTGCTATAGGCCTTATATAATCCTATTTCAGAACTAATGGACTGAATGGACCACTGATCAATGCAATCAACATTACAACTGGAAAGATAGACCTAATGAATTTCTATGTGTGCAAGGTTAATCAAGTGGTCTTTCATGAGCCTCACTATGTTGCTTATACAGCTTGCTCTGTACAACATATATAATTTAAAGTCTTAATAACACACATCAGTCAATTTACATTGAATACATTTCATATCTTATTTTATAGTTATCTGTTAATGAATATTATCTTTCCTTGTGGAAAATAATTGAAAATAGCTACTGTATAACAAAATGGATTTTCTTTAAATCAAGGTCATTTAATTATTTACTGTTACGTATCTTAAGTAGATCATATACAGTGGAACCCTGCTATAACACGATAATTGGGTTCCCCAAAATTGGATCGCGTTAATGGCTGGGTCGCATTAATGCAGGGTTTACAGTATTTTAATTTTTTTCAGAAAACACCATTTTGATATAATTGCGAGTATTCATGTATAATGTAAAAAAAAAATCTGTGTATTATCAGACGAATATTAAATGGAATACAGTGATAAGACTTACTTAAAATAATGGATGGATAATATATTTAAAGGTTATTACTTTGCGTTAAATAGTTTTACTATTTTTTTTCTTTCCGGAAATACACATTGATTGATAATACACCGACTGACATTATATCATGAATAGGGTATCAACATCGTTTACTATCGTGCTGTCGTGGCCTTCAGTTCATCCATAATGCATGTAATTCCAATGGAAAAAATGCACAGATTTTAAATATTCAATGATTTTGTCCAAGGTCATTGTGTGTGAATTCAATGTCCAATATATAGCATGAACAGAGTATTAACACCGTTTACTTACTGTCCGATATAGTACCATTGTGGCATGCAGCTAATCCATAATACCTGTAATTCCATTGCAAAAATTGCAAAGATTTTGAAACTATTCATTTTTTTTGACACAGATTATTATGTCTGAAATTTTAATGGGAAAAATTAACAGAAAATTAGTTTAAGAAACACAAAGCATGTGTACATTTCATTACATTCCAGGGTCTATGAATGGTGTCGATACAAATTGTAAATTCGATTTTCCATAACGATAACCCATAATTTTATATATAAAAATAGGAAATTAATGACGAGTTCATAAGCAAACACCATACATATAAAATCCAAGACTTGAATGCAGTGAGAGTCTGCAATGGTCACGAGCCACGATGATATAAAGTTTTATGAGCTGTTAAAATGTACAATGTCATACCCTTTCAATTTCCAGCTAATAAAGTTGACATTATTTACTGGTCAAATGATTCCGTCAGAAAACACCGCCAAACCCAGAAAACATATTGGCAGCTTTTGCTTTTTTAATGTTTATAAAATTGTGAGAATTTGATATCAACCACTGCATTGTCTGATGCTTGGTTAAAGAAGAATCATGTCAACTATTGTATTAAAAACGATTGTATACAGAATTAATTGAAGACAATCACAAAGATGATTTACTGGCTTTGCTCATAGATCAATAACAAGTAACATTTCCGATAATGTTTACTTAGGCATAACAATTCAAGAACCTGGTGAAATTGATACATTTCAGAAACCAAGCGTTTTAAACACTATTTCTCATACTTTATCATATTATATAGCGCATTATATTAGAATTCATACACCATATTATCCCCAAAATCATAAAAAACGTTTTTTGCACAAATTGCAGAAAATGACTTCCATTAGCAGCAGAGGGGGTGAACAGACCAACTTTTTAAGCGTCTTCTAGACTTGCTTTTCGTTAATATTTTATAGAAAGTTCTATTTAACAAATTGAGGATTCCTAGTAAATGCTTATTAGAAGGGTCTATTTGGCAAACTGAGGCTTCCTCGAATGGTAAAAAAAGCGTCGACGAGGCTAACCAAGGCTTGTTCGTCGACGCCCTGGTAGTTGGAATTCACCCCCTCTGCTGCTATGGGTTAACCGAATATTTTATCAAGTCCGATACGATATCTTGATTTCGGGTCGTGTAAATTTATTGTTACAAATCCATGCGGGTTTGACTGAGCATGACTAAAGAAATTTCGAAATATATTATAATCCATATCACCGCTGCACCAAGTCTGGTGAATATTTCGTAGCGTATGTGTATCAACTCCGTTAAATACGGCAAGAATATTGCAGTTATCTCTGATCACTTTTGGTTTTTGAGTGTATCGTTGAGTAACATATATAACATCAGTGTTTTTATGTCTACCTCGGGAAAAATATCCTAGCTGGATTCTTTTGATTGTCTAACATGATATCGTCTTATACGACTAAATTGTTAATACCTCCATCAATATCATCAATGCTCAGTGCTTCATCGATATCGGTTATAAACTCAATAACATCCTCGCCGGATTCTTCTACCGCGCTGTCGTTAAAATCTTTTAACACGTTGTAACATCGTTGATCATCTAGACTTGGAGTGACCAAATACAACTTGTCCCATTTCATCCATCTCGTTATTAAATTAAGTAACAATTGTGTCTTGCCACTTCCAGATGGTCCGATTATAATCGCGCAAATAGAATTCAGCAACATCGCATGGTGTTTAATAGGTTCCCGTCGTCGGGTAGCTGAATAATCAATTACATTCATGTTATTATATATAAATTATGGATCTATATTGTGTGAAGTGTAAGACGCGTACTGGCACAGATGACTTGACGACGATTACAACTAAAAATAACCGATCAGCACTTTATGGTAAATGCGTACCATGCAGTACAAAGAAATTTAGATTTGTTTCCCTCGATAAATCAAAGAAATTAAAAAGAAACGAGGAGGTGATATTGCAGCCAAGCTAACTAAACTCCCGGGAACACCATGGGCAAAATATCCAGGAGAGAAACACCTTCCAGGGTATAGTTATTGTGGACCCGGAACCAGACTCGATATCCGACTTGATGATCAAAACGAACCCCGAACGGGTGAATATCCAATAAACACCATTGATAAGGCACGTCATGCTCATGACGTTGCTGATAAAAGCAGCAATCTTCAACACAGACATCTCGCAGATTTAAAATTGATTCACGCGTTGAATTCTATCACTGATAAATCTTTTAAAGAAAAATTGGCTTCATGGTTAGTAAAATCAGCGATGAAAGGTAAATTGATGTAAGGTGCTGGTAATTAATAACAACATGGAATCTATTTATTATTCTCCAAAAGGATACTGGCGGGGTAAAACACAATTGGTAAACTCGCTAGCGCCGGGAAGATGAAATATACCACTGCGGCTAATTGGTTATCCAAACAAGCGATATGGCAAATTTATCTACCGCCGCCTAAACGAGTTAACTACTCGCATTTTGGTGTGACCGTTCCCAATGAAGTTCATCAAGCTGATATATTATTTCTGCCTCATGATGGTGGTTACAAATACGCGCTAACCATAGTTGATGTTGCGAATCGCTACAAACAAGCAGAACCGTTAGCGACGAAATCATCAACTGAAGTGGCATTTGAAAGGATTTATCGAAGGGGTCCTCTGCGTTGGCCTGATCCATTACAAGTTGATCCTGGCAAGGAATTTCAAGGTGCGGTTCTATCAACAATGAAGCATCATAATACCGCGTTACAACGAGGACATACTGCACTACATCGCGATCAGGCAATTGTTGAACGATTTAATCGGACGCTTGCTGAGCGGTTATTTGGATATCAATACGCAAAGGAATTTATTCAACATAAACGATCTCGTGAATGGGTCAAGAGATTACCAGCTGTGATTACTGCGCTGAATAACGAGATTACTCGAACAATCAACATGAAACCTAACAATGCCATTAAAAAGAAATATATACCCGTACAACCGCAAAAAGATTTTTCAAAAGAACTAATTCTCGGTAATGTCACTGTAAGATATTTATACGAACCAGGAGAGCTCGAAGGTGGCAAAAAAAGGTCTACTGATCCTATTTGGAGTGTCACCGCGCATAAAATATCCGGTATAACGCGAACCACGGGTAGACCAGCAATTTATAGATTGGATTCAACTGCTCCTCAGCGTGGGTTTACTCGACAACAACTACAAGTGATACCCGAGGATACTCAATTACCTCCGCGTGGTCTTAACTAGCACCTCTTCGTCTATTGCATTCAAGACAGGCCAGCATCACATTATTTCTAGTATGACCTACGCTGCTATCTTTTCTGTCTACGGTAATTTGTCGAGGATCCGACCAACACCAAAGCATTATACAATTGCAACTCGCGCAGTGATTATTCTGTTGTTGCTTCAGCGTAATTATTAATTCAGCATCAATATCAAATTCTCCATTATTTTTTTTGTCTTGCTGTTTATAACCAGAGAGTTTTTTTCTGATTATATCCTTAGTGATGAAATCACCAGTGACAGTATCATTGATTGTAATGTCATTATCATCTCCTGACTCTGTCAGGATAACTCTTCGAAGTTGATTTATTCTTCATACTCTGGATACTGCGAGATAAACTAAATTTGACCACTCGATGTGATTATCCACTATCCAAATAATTGTATCGGATATAGTTGATCCCTGTGAAGAATGTATCGTCGCTGCGTATCCTAGCGTCCATGGAGATTTATCATCACGCAATGTATCTTCGACGACGCTGATATCAACCAACACAATATCATTTAACACTAAATTCTGCTTTTCACGCTGTCCTGGAATATCATCTTCAATATTCTGTTTTCGTGTATCTGAAGACCTATAACACAATCGCACTGGAAGTGTTGCACATTTTTCTTTGTGTGTTTCAAATAACTTCATCTGAAGTGTGTCCCTGACTATCTTTCTACTTGCAATTATCAAATCGTTTGGTCTCCACGTTTCGCAAAAAATCATTCATGGGAGTTTCCGAAATTATTTCACGCGCTATTTCACATTGGATTCTATCAGGTTGTAATCTGATTAGTTGTTTGAACTCGCGTAATTGTTCATCAAGTGCTCTATGATCGGTGTTAATTTCTTTATAATAGTCTACAACATTCTTTAGCCAATCATGTGGGGATAAACCAACAAATTGTGGTGGTTGGCCGTGATCGCTGCACATGACGACTTTTGTATTCGCGTGCAATAACCACTCGAGAAACTTTTGTAATACATCTAATGAAACCGTGCATATCTCAACCCAAATTATGACGCCGGGGGATAGATTTTTCACCCATTCGATCAGGAGTCCATTCATCACCTTTCCATCGAAAGAAGCTATGATAAGTGCAAGCATTAACCTCTCGTTGTTTCATCTCTCTGGCAAGTCTATGTGTCGGTGTTAACACAATCATATTTGATTTGCCGCGAAATAATTCAATCGCGCGAGTCGTCTTTCCTGACCCGCCACAACCATTTAAATAAACTGTTGTATATCTACATACAGGATCAGATATCAGCAGTGCATTAGATAGTTCTGAACACTGATTGCTTTTCAAGCATTTATCTTCAATCGTAACATCTGCTGATTTTGAATAATCACACGGTATTTCCCGCTTAATTCTCCATGATCCCCAACTCTCGTCACCAGTAGCTTTGCTACCGCTAGTGAATTCAGCTACTGCGTTGCTGTGTTTCGCGCCTATGTAAAATAAATCAGTGTCGACTCGAACTGCGGTGTCAGGAAATCTATTTATCATCGAAAATAAACCGATAGAAGCATAAGCCAGCATAGATGCCCTCAAATGTGTATACTGAAAACTGTGTCCATCATTGTAAGTAACAATTGTACCTAATTTGGTTCCATCGGATAAGAAAGCGTCTTTACGATCGACATATATACCCTTAGATGTTACATCCGCGATTACAAAGTCATATTCAGCGTTATCTATAATCAACCGTGAAGAATATATTGTATTGTCGTATTTACCACCTTGAGTGAACTTACCAATTATTCTTCTACCGAGATCTTTTACACCTTTGTTTCTGATTTCATATAACAGTTTGGACCAATGCATGATATATTCTTCATCGAGATCCGGGAATTGTTTTCGTTGTTCACTGATTATACTATCTAGATCAGGTTGTGGTGATAACCAGACTTCAGTCTGTGCTCGATATGATATAATTGCTTCACTGACAATCAGCGATATCAGCATGCTACAATCGGTCATATACCGTAACAGCACTATTGGCATCCAATGTTTTTTAGACATATGTCTACCAATCCAAACATAACAGCACGGATGAAGTCCTTTAGCCAATTCAAATGATACCACACGAGCGAATCCAGTTAAATCAAAATCAGGCAGTGGTCCATTAATTGCAACGCGGGCCATCTCATGGGTGGGAAGTCCAAATCGCTTTAAGTATTCAGCGCATTCTCCGTACCCGAGAAAACTCCCTGGGTAACATGCGTCTATATCAACCGAAATAATAGTTTTAGGGTCATATTTTGTATTCCATAATCCGCCGTGGTTATATTCGATGCAGCTTGATTTGATGTCTGTGAGAAATTCAGCTCGCGTTGGTTTCCACGAGTTTCTGTTTCTATCAAAATGAGCTGCAACCGATGGAATTGTAAAGCAATTTGTTAATAATTGTTCGTCGTCGAAACTCTTCACTAAACTACTAGCTATTTTTTTCATCTTGTCATGGAGGGCTTCGGTACGGTATAATTCTCCATTGGGTCTTACAAACTGATTGAATCTACCCTCGGGGTTTTCAGCGCTGTGAAGTAACCACACTGACACCGGATCGTTTTTACTCAACTGGTAAATAGCATCGAGCAATTTTTTCTCAGAGAATTCTGGAGAGAATTTCGTGGGTATATACTTTATTGTTCGTTCCCGCGGGAATATTGTTACTGAAGATGTCCATGGGTGTTCGTTATGATCAATAATTTTGATTGGAGCTCCTCTCGATTTATATTTCGGTTCGTATAATATCTCGCCTGTTATCGTCGCTACTGATATTGGGAATTTTAGTATTCGTTCCAACGCTGCCACATTTTGAATTGTTGCACCACGCAGTTTCACTGTTAGTCCCCACTCGGTTATTTTTTTGCGTCTTAGATCCGTCAATTTGTTCCCCCGGGATGCATTTGTGAAGTGTTCTAATATTCGTACTGCTACACAATTCAGCAATGATAGTTTCATCGGTGCTAGTTCTCATTACTCGGTATATCATTTAACGGATATATCCCATAAACAACTGCTGTTATAGGATAAGATCTTTCGTAGTATGGATTGTCAATTCCAGTCAAAATTCCTGACTTGGAATCTCGACTCACAGTGACAGTTTTTTATCGTTCAAGATGGGTTCAAATTTATCCCTGATAATCCAATCTCCCGTGTCTGAACGAATAATGAATTTCACTCTAAAGAAATACTGTTTCCGTGCAAGATGTGAAATTATCTTGGCTGCGTTTTCGTCATTCATGGTAGCATCAACACTACCATGAATTCGAAATGTTGACCAACAGTGAGATGCTCCATCACGCTTGAATTCATTAAAAAAATCACAGATTTTACTTATCATGGTTCTATCACTTATTAGATTCTTTGGGGTATCAGAGACTCTATCGAGATTGAATTTAGTATTTTTCATCATTGCAACTGGTTTATGATTGGATCACTAACCCCGTGTAACAAATCATGCAAAAAGGAGTTCTGTGGGTACCATATGCAAAGCGTTCGACGCGGAAGACTAGGTGCAATTCCTTGTATAAGATGTGGGGTAGGGGTGAGAGGAATATCACAATTATGTCTCGGTTGTGGTGGTAAACGATAGAGATTTGAAGCGTTATTATGATAAGAGAGTTAAAAACTCCATTAAGGATTCCAATGAGAACTCCATTAATGACTCTACTTCTGACTGTGTCAGCGTCCTTGACGTTGTCAAGAACAAAATTATAAGAACCCCTCAAGATTATATTGGGAGATTCTCAAATAATATCTTACTTCAACCAAATAAGTAATTAGACAAACAATATTATAGTATATAAATGAACCAAGAATTCCATCCGCACCCCGTATTTGCATACTACGATGCATCCCGTGATGGTATTATCAGAAATCGAAGATTGAAGAAGCCAGTTGGTTTTGTGTCTAATCAGGGATATTTGATGTTTGGCGCTGGAAAGAAGAAATATTACTGCCATCGTTTCGTATATGAAGTGTATAACGGACTGATCGAAGATGGTTTTGTTATCGATCGTATTGATTCCGATTCTCATAATAATTTTTTATCGAATTTGCAAGCTATTTCTCAGAGTGAAAACACCAAACGAGGAAGAACTGGTACTTGTAAAACAGTTACAAGGTGACCCGTAAAATCATTTAATACAGCAACTAATGAAGAAATTGTATTTCCATCTATGAATGAAGCTGGAAAATATTTTGATATTTGTATGCCCTCAGTAAAAAGAGTAGCAGAACGAATACAAAATTCCGCTTTTTCAAATCGTTTTAAGAACAGCATTAAGTTTTTATACACTTGAATTCCATTTTGCATTATTCTATATAGTATTAAGGGAGATAACTCGTTTAGGTATGCTTATGGCCTATGAAATAGTTATCTCCGTTAGATTGTGTCACTGATTTTGATGAGCTATCTTCTGATTGGCTGTTCTAATTTTCATGATTCTTGACGGAGATAATCAATTTATCGGCTTTTGTAGGAAAACGAATCAAAAACGCAGTGTTTACAAATATCTGTATTCTTTTTTTTAGTGTTTTGTTTCAAGTATTGTCTTGCTTAAATACTGTTAATGATCATTATTAAACAAACAGCGGATATAGCGATCACACACCTTTGTGTTCAACTTTCATCTATAACCAGCTTAAAGACTATATCGTCTGTGTTATTATTGGGCTTTAGCGTCGAAAATCATACATGACTAATTCATACAACCATGCACCGTTCGCGGTGTATGGATACTTTTGTATTCATATAACCCTGGATTTTGTCTGATTGTATGAATAAAGTCTGTATGAATGTAGACCCGCCCATCATTCATTTCATCCCATCCCATTATTCATTTCATCCCATCCCATCATTCATTTCATCCCATCCCATCATTTCATCCCATCCCATCATTCATTTCATCCCATCCCATCATTTCATCCCATCCCATCATTCATTGTAAATACCACATCATTGACGTCATTCATTATCTAACTACCATACAAACTTGATTTCGCTCAACATATCCTCTTGTGATTATAACCCCTTATTTGACAAGTTAAATTCACTCTTAGGGGAATATGTTTCGTGATATATAATCGATTGTTTGACTTTGGGCCCAGTTAGATGTGAAGGCACCTGACTGGACACTATAAGATGTGTTGTCGTATATGTAACCTCTAGGCGCCCTCCGATGAAAATACACCTAATGCAGTCCTATGAGATGTACTGTCTTATATGTAACCCATGGGAGCCTCCAAAGAAAATACACCTGAGGCACCCAAATGGGTTTAGAAATATATATACCACATAATCTCTGGAGTGAGTAGAATGTAATAATACACTTTGCCACGGACATGATTCACATATCATCGCATATATCTCTCTAGATATTATAAGGTGACCAAACATCTTAGCATAGACAGAGTTCATTTTTGAAAAAATATATATTTTTTATATTAGAAATATATATAATTATTTACAATGAACTCTGAAAATATTGATAAGATTATATCCGACATTTATACATTAAAAAACAAGAGATTAAATTAGGGTACTGATCATAATGCAATCTGGCGCAGTGCTCTTGTTGCTGCCGGTAAAGTCGTTTTAACAAAACTGTCATTATGGATGCCAGTGTTGACTCCATCAATCACAACAGAAGAACGATGACTATCATTTATGGATCAAGGAGGAACATCCTTGCTAAGTTGGCTAACAACAGCAACGGATACCATGGATTATAATATTGATGATACACTAACATGGCACCTGGCATCAAAACAAGGTGTTTCAGCTCCGCGCCATATATTTGTTGCGCTACAGAATACTGCGCGATTAAGCAATCAAGAACGAAGTCATATGATATTTGATCAGATAGGCGTTAATGAAGTCTCGCTGAGAATAAACGGACAACAGGAACCATACGAGGATATACAACTTAATTACACTACTAACCATATTGCACGGGTGTATCATCGTCTGTTGTCATATATGGGACGCGATCAAAACGTCGATACTGGTCTACAAATATCACAATTGGATTTTAAAAATCAATATCCGATTTATTACTTTTCGTTGGAACATCTTGATTTAACAAGACAATCTGTCGTTGATATACACTTTATAGCTCGTGTAAAGCGTCCGACTAATGCGGCGGGTGATGTTCTTATCCCGAATTATAGAGCAGTTGCTGTCATTCTCAGCGACAAATCAATGCTACTCGAAGGTGTTGGTGGAAGAATGAGAGTAATTGATGCACCAGTGGAAAACATGTAACAATTAGATCCATCTGTTATTATATAATGAAATTCAGTCATATTAATATTGCATTAACTCCCGGTCAACTCAAAAAATTACAATCGTAATCGGCTAAAAAATGCGGAACTACAGTAACACTGAAACCCAACCAGATGACTGGCGGGGCGAATAAATTGTCGCTGACAACTCGTCATATAAAACACTTCACTGATGCGTTCAAAGATAAAAAAGGTGTTTAGGTTACTCTCTCCGCAGCTGCGATCAGCGACATGAAAAAATCAGGTGGTATATTCCCCGTTGTTAGCTGCGTTACCAGCGTTGATTGCGGCAGCGGCCCCAGCGGTGGCTAAAGCGGCGGCGTTAGGGGACGTTGGTACCGCGGCAGGACTGGCACTAAAGAAAGCAACTGGGCAAGGATATAAAAAAGGGAAAGGGTCCAAGACTACCAGGAACCTTGTATTCATGGTACAGCGGAAAAGGTATAAGACTAGAACCGGTTTACTAGTTGAGGAACCTTCGATTGAAGAATCTTTGACTCCAATGTCCAATTTTGATTTACTCGAAGCTGCTAAAAAAAACTCGCGATAAAGAACTTCAGAAGTGTTTTTATGAAAGATCAATTACCGGCCCAACCAAACAGTGTTGAAACCGGTATTATTAATCTCGATAACAGCACCGGACCTGGAACACACTGGGTTGCATACGCGATTGATCTACAATCGTTTTTTTCGAATCATATTGATTAGCACCGCCGAAGGAATTTAACCGCTATATAAATCGCTTAAAAACTCCTCGTTGGTATTTCCACGTTACCAACACAACAAATGAATGACCTACCAATATGTGGCAGCGAAGTATTAAATGTACTCATCGCTATTTCAACGTCTGGAAAATCACCACATGTTGTCGTAAATGAATACACTAGTAATCGCTGGCGGCATCGATGATTTTGCAACGAAGAGATTTTAGAGAGAGATTATATAGAATAACATGATTGATATTTGGGGACGACCTCTATTACCGTCAAAGAAACCCGATGGCGTTGCAATCGATGATATAAAAAAAATAATTGAAGATAAAATAGTTGAGACTTTGAACTTAGCAAGTGTTGATCCCAATGAAATAGTTGTATTTCAAGATCGTCAGGGTAAATTGAAATCTAGAAATATTTCCCTGGATGATATTTTAGTTAAACAAAGCAGCGTACCCGAAGGCACTATCGCGTTGTTTTCTGATCAGGGTAAACTCAAACCAGGTGTACTTGTTTCAACTATTGTTGATAGAATTAACAATATTGACAAACCGTTATTAGATTTCCTTGGAAATCCACCGGTGACTACACCGAAGCTCACAACGATAAAAGATTCTATGTTGGAACTAGGAAAACTTCAAAGCAAATATGCAGATCACGTTGAAAAATTTACATCATTTTGTAAAAACATCATTGAGAAATTTTTTGCAACCACGCTGGATAAAATTGATATAAAACTTCCTGACATTATGCGAAAACAAACAGCGTAGTATACACGATCCAACACGAATCATTTGTGTGGACACCCACAAACAACAAATTAGATATCACTGCAACCGTCAAATGTATTTATCGATTAACACTAGTGACAACAACTCAATTTAATATATCATCATCGAGTTCATCTGGGGTCAACAATATGATATCAACGATCATCGACAAGGATACAATCGAACAGTTCACGATAGAATCCACTGCTAAAATTTTGGTTAGAGTTTCGGTATCATGGTATGTGGAATTTGTAGCGGATTTGAGTAAACAATTAAACCGCTAGAGGTTTCAATTGAAATCGTAAACTGATTTAGAAATAAAATGTCGTCATCAACGGTACCTTCGGTATCTCAATATCGCTATGATCAGGTCAGAGAATTTCAAACTAGACTCAAAACACTCACCGAGGAGTATCAAATAAAAATAAAAAAATACCGACGAAGAATATCCTCAATTGATGTTACCGTGTACTCAGTGAGTGGTGTAATCGCCGTAGCTGGTATAATACTATCTTCGGTGACAATGATTGCTCCGATAGCTGTTCCAATTTGCATATCCGCGGCGACAACAATTGCGGGATTAATTTCGATAATAACAAAAAAATATCATCATGCAGCCAGCGTAAACTGCAAGATTACATAATTAAATTTCATGTTGTATCAACCGCGTACTCGCAATTGTCCTCGTTGATATCGTCATCGCTCGATGATACATTTATATCTGGTAGTGAGTTCTCAGCGATGGTAAGTATTTATGATTCCGCGATATCAAAATTAAAAATACAACATGAATATAATAACAATGACAACAAAGCAAGAACTACTTCAACGAATAGTGGAGAACACAAACCCAGTACAAACCAGCATGATCTCAATAACCTCAACGATATCCGATAGTAAGTTAGTTCTCAGTGATGGCAAGTATTTATGATTCCAAGATATCAAAATTAGCAATACAACATGAATATAATAACGATGACAAAACCGCAGGAACTACTTCAACGAATAGCGGAGAACACAGCCCGGATAGTGGAGAACACAAACCCGAAAACCAGCATGATCTCAATAACATCAACGAATCCTGAATTCAGTGTAAATTTCCCTATCCCAGTCCCCGTGAAGGAAATCGCGTTAGCAAAATTACGAGTGTATCACAGTTGGCCTAATATTAGGTCGGTAGCATTTGGCGGTCAACAACCGAATAATTCCATGGTATTTGCGTATAAGAATCGCGAAGACGGGACTCCAGACTGGAACGTTGTTTCGATACCATCAGGATCCTACCAAATCGAACAAATAAATGCTGAATTTCAGCGTAGAATAAAATCAATTACTGGAACAGAGGAATCGACAATCGCTATAACAGTTCACGAGCCGACGTTATCATCCACAATCGAAATAAACTTACCCAAGTATTAAGTAGATATCTATCAGAGTTCTATAAGAACCGTACTAGGATGGCCTGAAATACCACCTGAGGTATCTTATCAATTACCCGAACCCGAAAAGTCTTATTATGTCACGAGTATACAATCATATCATGAAATCACCCCAATATATCGAGAATATTTACATTATATAAAAAATATAAAATTAACCGATAGATTTACATTTCTTGATAACAATACCATGCAATGGTATTTTAATGTTGAGAAAACTCCTGATTCATCAATTATAATTACATTTACGTTAACTAACATCATTGATTATTTGAAAGAGATTAATCAATTACATAGAACACAACTAGAACAACTACGATGGAGTTTCCAAGAACATCTCTCTGATATAACAAAACCGCGTGATGAGATCATAAAACACATTAGAATATTAAATCAGCTAGTATCCGATATGGAATATATCAACAAACGAATAATTCAAGTAATAATTAATGATAAGAGCGGAGATAAAGAAAAATTCCTAACCGGTCATAATATAACCGAAGCTGTTTTACCCGATTTTAAGTTTCCTGGGTATAATGCAAATGAACTAAAAAAATCTGTTAGTGATCTTATTCAAGAAAACTTTTCTATGATACTCACCAAATGGAAACAAAAAACAACAATCCTCAAACATAATAATGACCCAGACGGCGGTGGTAGGCATATCGCTCCGTCCAACATGAATATAACCTCGGTGATAGCATTGAATTTAGTATGTGATGTTATCGAAGGAAGCTATCAAATAAATCTCGAGCTATCAAATCAAGCTCATCAGGGATATATTCTATATTCATTTGCACCAACAACTCCACCCGGATTTCTAATCATTGAGGATCCAACTAATCCAGTTTATATGCGATGTCATAATGATTCATTAACAAGAATTAATTTTAAACTCACTGATCAATCCAATAATCTAATTCATCTACAAGGTCAAGATTTACAAATTAGTCTGTTTGTGAAGTCCTAAGGACTTTCATCGTAGTCACTTTCATCGTAAAGAATTGTTAACCTATAGCAGCAGAGGGGGTGAATTCCAACTACCAGGGCGTCGACGAACAAGCGTTGATTAGCCTCGTCGACGCTTTTTTTACCATTCGAGGAAGCCTCAGTTTGCCAAATAGGCCCTTCTATTAAGCATTTACTAGGAAGCCTCAGTTTGTCAAATAGACCTTTCTATAAAATATTAACGAAAAGGAAGTCTAGAAGACGCCTAAAAAGTTGGTCTGTTCACCCCCCTGCTGCTCCATTTCTAAACTTGTTTTTCCATAAAGGTAAAATATTTTTTTATTCAAAAAAAAAAGAAAATTAATAACGATTTCATAAGCGAACCCCTTACACATGTTAAAACTAAGAACTAAGTGCAGAAGGCCTGCAATGGTCAAGAGTCACTTTTATCATAGGTTTTAAGCTGAACGCATATCCAATTTCATACCCTCCAATTTCCAGCTAGTAAAGCAGACATTATTTACTGGCCAACTTATTGCGTCTAATAACACCGCCAAGCACAGCAGCTTCTGTTTTTTTTATGTTTACTAAACTGTGAGAAACTTTTATCAACCACAGCACTGTTTGCTGCTTGGTTGTGGGTGCAGTTAGAGAAAAAACACACGTCAGCTATTGTTTGAGCAGCAATAGTATACAGAATTAACTGAAGAAAACCACATAATGTTTATTTAGGCATAACACTTCAAAAACCTGGTGAAATTGTTAAATTTAAGAAGCTACGCCAAGATCATATTATATTAAAATTCATACGCGAACTCTTCCCCAAAATGATAATAAAAGATTTACACATTATTTTTCGTAATTATATTTTTTTTAAATTCCCACTACGAGAAAAATACATGTATATATATTTAAAATTTCAGGAATCATGCCACTATCGTATTATATTCAAATTCAGAGGAAATCTCTTCTTCGTACGCGATCTCTTTCCCAAAATGATAAAAAAAATCTTGATACACTATTTCACGTACTTTAAAGAAGAAAAAAAAATTTTCATCTGCAAATGAATATACAAAATGTCGGGAGCAATACCACAACCACGTTATATCCGAATTTGTGTTTTTCACGGGGTTCCACTGTATTTAGTATTCAAGGTAGTCCGACTGATGTGGTTTCCCGTGCTTGAGACATGGAAAACTGGAAAATCCAGAAGAAACATTTTGCATATATGGCAATCAAGAATATGTCATCCATCACCAGAAGTGCCAACCAAGTGAATGAAAATAAAGGAGAAAAAATGTGTCAACCTACTTGTGTCCAAGCTCATGTGCAGCAGTGCTTGTCGTCAAAAAAAAATCATGTACCTCGACGACGGAAACTCTGCCACCTACGCTACATACCTTCCCTGTGTAGGAAAGACCTGGAAAGAAAAAAATAGAAAACTATATACTACAGAGTTAATTCAAGGTTAATATTCATAAAGTTGTCTGGCACATTAATGATGTAAACAGAGTTTGACTGTAGTGTTATCCATATTATGGGATCTAGGAAATTACTCCCCCATCAATTATCCCCTCTATATATTACAACCCGGTTTATTACCCCCTCCCCCATCTATTACTAGATAACGTATCATTGTTATACTCTAAGAATAAATAATAAATTTAAATAAATTTCAAAATGCAAATTTTTATTTTAGTAAATGAATCTCAGCCTTGAAAACAAATACTTGTATTGGAATGTTCAATATTAAAATCATCATGTCATAATGTTATAGTACCATAACATATATTTATATCATTACAGCTGAATGTTATGTGCGACCCCTCACAAGTATTCAAACTACTCTCTATTATCAAAGTTATTAATAATAGTATAGACTGAGCACAAATTATCAGATTGTGTTTCGTCGCTGATTGTCGTCATCACTGTATTTGCTTTAGTTCGATGTTGTATCTGTATTTCTAAATGATGATAATGGCAGGTGGTAATATACGGGGGTGGATGAGGGGTAATATACTGAGGGGGTAATTTATATGGGGGTAATGGCAGGGGTGGGGTAATTGACAGGGGGGGTAGTGTCCTGCTTCCATATTATAAATACAAACGATGGCACTAACAATATTTGACGACTCAAGTATATAGTGTTTGTGACTATATAACTGGTTAAGGAACTTGTACTTGACATGATTCCCTAGTCACAAACTCGATGACCAGCAAATATCGCAGTCTAGACCAGATTATAGGCAGAGGAACTAAAGCATGTGCTCTACAACCTCTGTTCAGTTGTATGACGGTAAGGGGGTTGCAATTAAGTGAAAGTTCTTTTTCGTGGTTGGGCTGGCCAGCTTTTTAATAGTCAACTTTAGCCATAAATATTTGTAAAGGCATTATATGTTTAAAATACTTGTAACCTATCTGTTAAAGGTATATAACCTAGTTTGAAAAGGTATGTAATTTATTTCTCTGCTGACATTCCAAACCAGTAAATCAAGTTTTTCTTCTCAGTAATGAGAAACAAAAACAAACTGAGAATGCCTAGATGATGGTCAGTGACTATTATAGGGCAGTGGTTATTTTCGGACAATGTGAGATGCTACCCAAACATGTGCAACAATCTTTCCTCTTTATTGGGCCATGAAGGATTGAGGATATCAGTCATAGCAGACACTTGAAAACAAACATACAGGTTCCGAGTGCAAAATAGTATAATACACAAATGTCTCTGTTCGTAAGCATTACTTTACAACCCAAAAAGAGACTTTACTTGTGCGACACTGAAAGACATGTGCTAATGTGAAACTGGTACATGCAGCTATAATGATGATTCTGTGTGGACATTTATAAGTGATTTCAACATTTGTTGTCATGATGTAACCAAAGGAAGCTATATGTTATATTATTTTCTATGCTTGTGTGTCACATCGTGGAATGATTCTGTATGGGATATGAGAGTTGTGTGCACTTCTACATGTTGCTGCATTATGTGAATTACTCCAGTTTTGTTGCAACTAAGATGGAAATCTTCACTGGAAATTGCAGACACTTTGACAGTTCTTGTAACTGGGCACTCAATATGAACACTTATTGAAAATACTAAACTATCTGAAACTCCATGTTTATGTCATTCATTCCTTATTTTATTCTATATTTTGAATTTTGTTGAATAAAATGAGAAATAACCTTCCTTGTTTTTCTTCACTGATTCCTGCAGTTATATACATACAGATATTGTACATACAGATATCATAGTAACTTTACGTTTATTCAGTTTCAACCAACATAGGAATATCAGAAAATTTGGATTATCTTTCTGTGGTTCCGTCATTCTTAATGGAGCTTTCATGGATTCTTCCTCAGCTAGTTATACCAACCACAATGTATGGCCTATATTGCGTTGAGAACTGGCATTAACCCTAATAAACAAAAATTAATATTGCTAATAGTGGTATAGCAAATGAATGATACAATTGTCATTTTTGTTTTCTAGTTCAACAATCTGACTGAAAAGATACTACTGTTTTATCGATTTCCAAGTTTAATATGCACCTTAAATATAAGTATCCAGAAAGACGGGAAAGATGAAAGGAGCTCAGATTTTTGGTTGGATATACTTTACAGCTGTGATACTGTCTGTGTATGACATAAGTGTGATGAAATGTCTCCTTTAAAGGATGTCTCAGTACTGTTGTATCAGGTAACTCAAAATACACTGTCGTTGAGACATAGATGTCCTCTGTTAAATCTCTGAAGATAAATTTCAAAGAATGCAACTGGATTGGATACAACACCAACATCCATTTGAGGATTTGAATGGCTTTGCTGTGCTACAATTCATTTTTGGATTTGTGCAAATAATGCCATTTTCTTTATCAGCACATAGGCTATACATGGTGGATATTATATTCAGTGGAGAGAACCACCAACCCATGGAAAGGTACTGATATTCTTTCTCAACTGACTGAGCTGAGATGCAAACTCGCACAGATAAAGGTGAGATATCATTGATCTGTACATGCTGGCATAATAGAAAACTTGGACATCTAAGACTTAGCTAAGCTGTGATATTCTGATCAATATAACTGGCCTGGCGTTCAGATTAACCAGAATAATTAACTCATCTGGCTAGCAAACAGATTCAGTAATGATACAAAAGTCTGGACTGTCTTTGAAATAATTTGTGATCGCAAACCAGTCACTATGATAATACTGTATCACATCTGCTGAAGTTCATGATTTTACGATACTCTACAAACATATCTTTGTAGACATGCCAGATTGATCATGCATTTAGCAGGACGTTTTAAATTAATTTAGAGTTTTAGGTGTTTGTCTTAAAAGTATTTAATTTCCACTGTTTTAAATGGCGATTAAAATTTGGTGATTTTTAAAAATCTGTTTAGCTAAATCTTAATCTACTAAATATTGATGCCATCCAGTTAGATGCATCCAACACATATAAATTGCAACAAGATCACCTTTGGAGTCTTCTTTGACTACCTCTGGCTTCAAATGGATGGCTGAAACACTTCTTTGACTACCTCTGGTTTGGCCCCAAATGAATGGTTAAAATTAATCACTTCTTTGACTACCGACTGTATGGCCCCTAATGGATGGTTGATACACATTTTTGACTACCTCTGGTATGGCCCCAAATGAATGGCTGAAACACTTATTTGACTATCTCTGTCATAGCCTCAAATGGATGGTTGAGGTATGGCCCCAAATGGATGGTTAAAACGCTTCTTGGGAGACTCAATATCAATTGCATGAATGAATGTTGCAGCATTTCCTGTTTTACATTCATACTCCTGCAAACTGAATTATCTAGTATGTTTCAGTACACCTATCCATATTCATTCATTTATTTGTGATGTGGGAGGAATGTGAATTAATACAATGAGTTTTAACACTTCTGGTAATTCAAAAATCAAATATCAGAACTGTAGGAAATAGCTAATTAGTTAATAATGCAAATGTATTTACAACCTGGTCCAATAAATCTAATTAATATGGAATCATCAAAGACAATCACAATTTTACAATTTAAAAAAAAATCAAATTCTGCACATGGCGTGTATCGTATATATAACATGTATGTATGACACATTTATCTGTATGGCACATTATTTTGAGAGAGAGACAGAGAGATGTACTTACCAGTTATAGATCTATTTCCAGTGTTGTTCAGATACAAATCATATCTGAAATTAAAATAATCATTGTATTTATTTGTACAATATCATATCTTACAGACCGACATAAACACTTAATCCTCATTTTTCAGTCAAGACCCTGATACATTCAAGACTAGATATTATCACCGAATGATTATTACATACAAATTATCAAAAAAGGATTTATCTTAGTCTGATATATTTGAATTCAAACTTTAAATTTGAACTTAAATATATTTTACATGCTCTCTACTTGAACATCTGTGTTCGATGACATTAGTCTAAAACTGAGGTGGAAATTAATTAACACAATTTTCACTTGCTTTCAAAACATTATTTTAAACAATAACCATATGTTATTGCATGTGGAATAATAATAATAATAATAATGACTTTATTTAAAGTGGGTAACACAATTAGCTAAGAGCTAATCTACCTTGAGGCCCTCATACAAAGGCATTTATTTATTTGAGCAGCATCTCAGAAGCCACTGGATATATTGGGTTTGGAAGATGGAAATAGAGTGAACATTTCTAATCTCAACTGGAATACTATTTCAGAGAAAAGTTCCAGAGTATTGGAAACGTTTTAAAAATAATTCCTTATTTGGTTTGGGAATTTTATACTGTATGGTAGACATTGATCGCAGGTGGGGTGTATTACCAGGTAGCCTATACTGGAATAGGGATTGTAAATATTCAGTAGCACTATTATTGGATATCCTGAACATTAATTTGGCTTTTCTTAAACAGATTCGATCTTTAATAGTTAATATTTTTAACTTACCAGCTAAATTTTCTTTGCTTTCTTTCTGGTTTGATATTAGCCTAAATGATCGTTTTTGAAGATGTTCCAGCTTTGCTATGTTTTATCATTTGAATTACCCCATACTGTATTACAGTAGTCTAATAGGGTTGTATGTAACTGTTATAAAATAGTTTTCTGCGCCTTTCAGGGAGAAAATGTCTCATCCTACTGAGAAGCCATAAACTTGAATTGACCTTTTTACTGATATGTTTGATATGATCAGTCCATGATTATTATTATTATCTACCAGAACACCAAGTAGTCTGTCATGACAGACCATTTGCAAATTTTTATCCTTCCATGTCAGACAAAGTTCATTGCTATTAAACTTTTTTCTTTTTTTTTTCCTTGTTGAGATAGGTAATATTTTAGTTTTACCAGTATTTACTACCATGCCACTGCATGTGCACCGGTTTTCGAGCTTGTTTAATGCATTCTGTAAAGAAATTTCGAGTTCATGCTATGTGCTTTGGATGTCTGACAATGTTGTGTCATCTGCATAGAGATCTGTAGATGATATTGAGTCTCTTAGTAAAAGTGGTAGGTCGATAATAAATACAATAAACAGTATTGGACCTAGAATTGAGCCTTGTGGTACCCCATATCTAATTGTTTCAGGTTCAGACAACATTATTTATATAAACATATTGTGTTCTCTCACTTATGTATGAAGTAAACCATCTAACTGTTTTTTCATCGCATTGGTAGATTTTCAGTTTCAGTTTCTTCAAAAGGATTTCATTATCCACCATGTCAAAAGCTTTTCTGAAATCTACAAATACTGATCCTATTATTTTACCTTGGTCAAATGCTTGAAGACATTTATCAGTTATGGAGATCAAGGCAGTCTCACATGAATGTGTCTGTCTAAAGCCTAATCAATTAGGGTGTAACAGCAAGTGTTTGGTTAAATATGACATGAACGAGTCATGGACATGTTTTTCAATCAAATTTGATAAGATTGGTAGTATTGAGATTGGTCGGTAGTTATCAGTATCATTCTTAGATCCAGATTTGTGAATAGGAGTTACTTTTGCTGTTTCCCATATTTTGGGGACAGATGAGGTTGCAATACTTAAATTGATCATGAATAACACAATGCTAATATTCACTTGGTTTAATACCATTATTCTAAAACAATAGCCATATGATATTGCATGTGGAATAACACAATGCTAATTTTCACTTGGTTTAATAACATTATTCTAAAACAATAGCCATATGGTATTGCATATGGAAAGTTTTCAGTGCCATTACAGTTTAAAAAATATCTTACAACATATGGCCATACACGTGATATGATGGTCTCTTTTCCAAAGCAGACAATCACAAAGAACAATTAGAAACTCCAAAATCAGAACTATTTAGGTGCTATTTTGCTATGAAAGACAGTTGCAATGACCATTACAAATTACAAAGAGACAGCAACCTTCTCAGATCCATTTTGATATATTTTACAGAAAAAGGCTGTCATTAGATAGGTTAGGAATGGAAAGAATTCTTCATAACAAAATTTATTTGTATCTCTTTATAGCCATTTTCTGCTTCTTCTACTTTGATCAGAATACGCAATAAATCGCACAGACTAAGAAGCGAAAAGGAAAAATGGAATGCATTATGTCATAGAAAGTTAATACTAAAACTAATAATATTAAACGAGGATGGGATAACAGAGTGGTAATGGCCTCGCACTGCATGTATGTGGTCATGAATTCAGCTAACAAATCCATAAACTCAATGTCTTTCTTCACCTGTTAGTCAATTGCTTTTTATTGGTACTGGCAGTGAGCACATTGTTTCAGTCAATATGTGATTCATTGTGTATAGAAACATGTTGTTCTAAGTTTGCGTACTTTTAAAATTGTTAGACACCTGGGCAGTTTACACTACGTAATAGGTTAATGCAACATATTTAGATTTTGATTCCATTCACACTATCAACAGAAAATATATCTATAAGAATATGTGAGAACAATTTCCCAAAATAAACAATTCAGTTCTATAGAAGATGTTATTATAATGAATAGACACGGTCATACACATTTTTGTCAAAACGTTAGTTCCAATTCCTATTATGACTTGTTGGACAATCTTTTTATCTACTACCACTAATAATAATAATAATAATAATAATAATAATAATAATAATAATAATAATACTAATAAAACTGGAATAGTTGTGGGTTTAACGCCATTTTTCAGCAGATGATACTATATATGTCGGCAAGTTTAACTGGTGAATGAAGAACCTGGGACAACCCCGGGAAGACCTACTGACTCACAGGAAGCTACTGGTAAGCTTTCTTATATACCCACCTTGGCTGAGCCCGAGACTCAAACCCAGGCTGACAGAAGAGACATGGCAGTTAACAGTAAAGACAAACGTTTTACATTACTCAGTGATATGGGCCCCTAAAGATGGAATGAAGCTAACATTTGAGAGATTTCATTTAGAAAAACAAAATATCAGGAATAATCTGAAATGCAGAGCAGCATTTGATTAGTTTGCCTAATGGTTTCTGCAAGGCACTTTCAGAACTTTATTTGGTTATAACGTTTGTAGAAAAAGGCAGTTGAGCTGGCCTGGACAGCACTGTCGAATTATGAAATTGTACGTGTGTGTGTATGTGTGTAATTAGTTTGGGGTTTTGAATTAAGATTAATATTTGAAGATGAAGAAATGAAGAATGGATCTGATGCAAATTTAAATTAATGTAAATTTAATTATTTTAAACATTATTAGGGAACATATCATATGTGCCCTAATAGTTATTTCCATTCAAAAGGATCTGAGATGAATGTCGTATGATACCACCTATTGTTGTAATATATCATATCAAATAATCTGTACAACACCATCTATAACAGCATATCAAATCATCTGTCCAGCACCAAGTATGACAGAATATCACATCATCTGTACAGTACCATATATGACAGCATATCAAATCATTTGTACAGTATCATGAATAACAGCATATCAAATCATCTGTACAGCACCAAGTATGACAGCATATCAAATCATCTGTACAACACCATCTATGACTGAATATCAAATCATCTGTCCAGCACCAAGTATGACAGAATATCAAATCGTCTGTACAGTACCTTGAATGACAGCATATCAAATCATTTGTACAGTACCGTGAATGACAGCATATCAAATCATTTGTACAGTACCATGTATGACATCATATCAAATTATCTGATTGATATTTATTAAACTATTTACTTGATGGAACTTATTTGTGTGATATTTTTATATAGGCACACAAGACAACGCACAAAACAGTTCATGAATCTATAGCCTATAGTAAAAATCTATTTTATAAATTGCTACCATTGGAATATTGGTCAGCATAATTCAGACACTTTTACAACATTGTTTTAAAAATAAGAGTACCTTCCAAAACTATAACAAGTTTGAAAAATCTCTAAGAGACCAAATTATCTGTAGTATCCAATGGGCTACAGCGTTTGAACACATTATCAAGCAAATACAGACCATTGGTGTTATCTGCTCATTCAGCTACATGTTTGAAACATAATCCACATGCAATCTGGACATGTAATTGTTGTATTCTCAATATGTACAGTTGTTCTCGCTACATTTACTTACCTCGTGAAGAGCATCGCATGGTCATAGTCTGTTCCAGTTGTCGAGTCCAAGTTAATGTCCCACTTTGTAATGTCAAAAATGTATTTCTGGGCATCAATAAGCTTTATCCCATTAACCATATTTACTATAGAATGTATGTGTTGGAAGCTATGCTACATATGGAAATAAATAGGAGACATATAAAAGAAAATGTTCAAGTAACTGTGGAAGATCAGTTTTGCAACATAAGAATGGAAACAATTAAAAAAAACTTGTAATTATTTCAATACATTTTCTAATATAGCATTAACATGCACAGATAGGCAGGTAAAAGAAAACAAGTGGTACATCATTGGTTTTGCTGTTGTTGTTAATGTTGTTGGGATTTTTTCAATTTGTTTTCCCAGTATGTTTGTATTTGTAAGTTGAGGACATCTTACTGGCAACTGTGGAAACAGGTGGTCATAGGTATAATGACTAAAACAAATATGTTGTTGTTGTTGTTGTTGTTCTAGGGTTTAATGCCATTTTTCAGCACATGATAGGCTATACATGGCAACCAGTATTAATGGTGGAGGAAGAACCTGGGAAAACCCTGGAAAGAACCACAGACGCACGAGATGCTACTGGCAAGCTTTCTCACATACCCTCATTGGCCAAATCTGAGTCTCGAACCCACGCAGACAGTGATGAGATGGCAGTGATCCGTAATGGAAAATGTTTTAGATCAAATATAAATACAGCATAATGTCACTTATATGTTCATATTACATATTTAACCAACAATTAATATAATTGAATTAATATAAATATATATATATATATATATATATATATATATATATATATATATATATATATATATATATGTGTGTGTGTGTGTGCGTGTGTACAAAGATATATAAAATGTTGGTTAAATTTTGACAATGTGAGACATTTTAGCGCTACCTTTGTTCATATAATGGGTAATGATTTTTAGATTACTGGCTTCATAGTTTCCTTTTCTTAAATTCAAGATCAATGTCTGGTTTAGATATGAACAAAAATGAATATTCAAAACTGCAAATGGTCTTTGTTCCCAGTTAAGGTTAGTCTCTCTACACATCTTACACCCAAAAAAATGCTTTATCTAGATTAACATAAAGACACTGGAGATTGGATAATAAAGTGTTGACAAATGTAACGCTCAAAGATTCTTCCAAGTTGCTTACAAATATTAGGGTGTCATCATTACACTGTGAAATTCACAATGTGTAATGTACTTTTCTACATTATTATTATATTTAATCATAATTTCAAAAATATCAGCACAAATTACAAAGATATAAAGGAACAATGAAACTCTTTGTCTACATCCATGATGAATATTAAACAATATAGATACGTGTTAACTCACAAAAACACTCGATTGTATAGTATTATATCATTGATAAAAAGGGTACCCTCATCTGTTAATTAAAATATCAAAATTAAAAAAGTAGAAACTTTAACAAGTCAAGGTTACTTGATGAAACTTTAACAAGTCAAGGTTACTTGATGAAAGGGTTTTTGTTTTAAAAATCAACCTAGAAGACTAAATATTGGTGTATTATGTTTTATTTAATCTTTTTAATCTTATGGATATAAAGACAGCATTGTATTTTTAAAAATTATTATATAATTGATGCTAAGAGAAATCTAAACTTTTCATGGAGGAAGCTATAACATTTCTAGTAGTATTAACTTATGCAGTACCATTTTGTTTCCATATCTCGTTTTTAAAAAAATACCATTTCACTGCTGGATGAGTGGAATGTAAGCAGAAGGACCTAGATTTTATTCAGTTAAACTTCAATCCCAAATTAAAAGAATAAGTTATTGAATTTTTAAACTTGCCACCTGGTCTTTGCCATCTACACATCATCAAAATACTGATTTCCATTAAATGTAAATTTACATTTTGACACTAATGTAGGGATAGGTTGGAATTATTTCGGACAAATCATTTGCAATGAACTTTGTACAGGAATTTAAAATATGAGCAAAACTTCATAGATATACAGATACCTGTATGGCACAGACATGCTTCTTGGGGGATAGTTTATATCAAAACATAACATCACAGATGATTCTCCTATTATAAAGTTGTCTCAATCCTCATCACATCCCCAATCCTCCAAACTGGCTATAAATCAGATGGTTATATTTATTGTAGTAGTGGATTTACATTAAATCATGCGTTCACAAAGAAAATGCACTCCCTATCATAAGGAAGTGTACGACATTTCTTACCTTGAAAATGTAAAATTTGCGAAGGGTGACACTGATTTCCATACTGGTATCGTGTATATTTTTGTAGAGCATATTTACCTAAAACAAAATACAATATAATTTGAATAAGATTATTACAGTTTACGATTTTGACAGAAATAATTTGAAAAAATAATGGTTCCATTTATCTTTCGTTTAATATTTTTCACATTTTAAGCAGAAAATACATAAAAAGTGACATAATTTATTGATAGCATAACAAATATATATAAATCCTTTGTAGTCAGGGCAAATAAATAAGCAAACATAATTATATACGTTGCTATCAAAGGGAGTATTCTATTAAAAGAAGAAAATAAACAAATACTCTCTAAACCACACACTGTTAAGATTTTGGCCATTTCATACAGGTCACCACTACATTTAAGTCTGGTTATATTATATCTGCCTGTTTGGAAAATAAACGGGTTTTGTTTTAAAGAGGGATCCATTTGATTGTAATAAAACCGACAAAAAGATCAGCACTGCTATATTGTTAAAGAAATTAGGTCAGGTGAGATGTGCCCGCGTAAGTAAAAACTCCTCCTTGCAAAGTCAATCCAAACAACAATTTTCTATGTCAAGTTGGATGGAGCATCATTCTATTCCAAATCATATTTCTTCCTTTAAAGAAAATACATTAGGTGGCGCTCTACAGTTTCGTACTTTGCATAGGGTTAGAATTTTAAAGAAAAATAATTTTCTGGGATTTCTTCACTGATTATACTGGCAATATAATAAATACTTTGTATATCTTAGGTGTTGGGAGAAGAACTTTCAATTCCCTTTATTTTGATGTATGATTGATGGGTGTGCTTTTGGTTCTAGAGTATACAACTTGGGCTAACATAAGATGTGCTAATGTAAACAAACTGCTAGCTCCGCATGGTCATTTTCACTCCCTGGACTTCAGAGGTAAATTGTAGAAAAATGGTACGATAACTTTTTTTACTTTTCAGATATTTTGTAATTTGTTCATTGCACTTTCAGAAGCTGCTATTGCCTACTTCAGCAAAATTCGTTTTCCCTAGTTTAATAACTGCTAAGGCTAATTTTTCAAGCACATGGGAGCATCCATTTTCTTATACCATGCGCTTAGATCATTTACAATTTCCACAAGTGCAGTATCCAAAGAAATATCAGCCACATTACATCAAAGTAGCATTGAGATATGCCAACATTATCTCCATTGTGCATGTTAAAAATGCAAACAACTTCACCTCACATACGTCACTATCTGAAAAGTACATATTAACTGGTGAGCGCCCCCTTATGTAAATAAAAATAAATATAATTTGTTACTTACACCGTTAATAATATGACAGTAAGTTTCTCGTATTTTTCTTGATACAATCATCTCCTTTTGGACGGTATTCGGATATATATAAACTGATGAATATCTGCAGGTATATATATATATATATATATATATATATATATATATATATATATATATATATATATATATATATATATATATATATATATGAATTTGTTAAATAATATTCTACTTCTCAGGAAAGAAAGAAAATTATTAAGATACTTGCATAAGCATAAGAAATTATTGTAATGCATTTTATCTGTGTCTGTCTGCGACTTTTAATGTTTTTCACACACAGAAAATATAGGGCTTTAATTGTTAATTATATATTACAATCTCATTGTGAATTCGCCACAAAATATAGCACTCTAGGTTTGCAAACCAGAAATTCGCCAAAATTCTGATGGCCAAAAATATCGTCTTATATCGTAAGCACATATGAACAGAGACTCAAACATAAGATGCTTGTTACTAACCATGCAGAAAACTAATTCATGTTTGGTCCAGCATCTCTTTAAAAGATTTTGTGTCATATTGTCCACGCATTATGTCCTTGTTACAGTACAGCTAATACTGAATAATAGTTTCATTAAACTTGTTTTGTAACACTTCCATAGTTAGATAACAGTATGGAAGCATAAATTTGTAGGTAGGTAGGTATAAGGTAAATATGTATGTCTAGATTAGTAGATTAATGTTGGATGTAGATTGATAATAAAGTTCAAGATGGGATGCAAATAGTAAGGATGATAGATGGATAAACTTAGGAAGGGATGTAAATAGGTCGGTATATAAATAAATTCAAGCATATATGTTTAGGTAAAGAAATTACTGATATATTTATAAACAAAGGCATTATTTTATATGAATATAACACTTACAAGTCCCATATTCCTGGATCTATCAGCACCGCGATTTCAACATAGAATTTCTGTGAATTTTCTGTGGATGAAATTTGAAATAAGAAGACATTCATTTTAGATACTGTAACGTTATTAATTATGATCAATATAAATCTGTATTTTGTCACATTTCTAATCTAGAACAAAATTAATATAATTACACTCATAATAGTACCATTTAAAATCTTCTGTGCTTTCTTGTTAAGGTATTACTCAGTGGATGACGAGAATGACTTTCATTGTGACTTTGTTGAAAGTGAGGAAGAGTTGAGCACTTCGTCAATCTCACTCACTCGCCCAAAACCATCTGAGTCCTACAGCATGACAATATTGAGACAGCCAGAGATGGGTTTGAGTGCAGTGGATGACCAGGATATAGTAAATGTCTTGTCAAGGTCTTAGTTATCCATGGCACTTTGCTGGAAATCGCCTTTCTGCCTGTTGACCAGCTGGCGGTTCCTCTGTGCAGGCTGCTGAATCCAGTCTTCACATGCAAGGTTTCTGACAAAAACTAACTGACCGAGGGTTCAAGACCCATCGGCTACCCTTAGCCTGGTTTAACTGGCCAGTCATGGCCATATTCCAGGATGTTGCCACTGCGCATGCCACAGCTTCTTAGAGCCATAAGCGAGAGCTGAATGCCAAGTGGAGACCAAAGATGGGCGAGCTACCCCGAAAGGAATACGACTGCGTAACCAGCCAGAGGTGTTACAACTCCCAGGACACCTCATAACTAATAATAGTGAAAGGGCTATAACATAATAGAACTGAACTTAATGGTGACAGTTTTGCCATTCTAATTTGGGGATATTACCTATACCAACTTACTATATAATAATAATTTCATATCAAACAGATTTATACCATATAATAATAATATCATATCAAACAGATTTATACCATATAATAATAATATCATATCAAACAGATTTATACTATATAATAATAATATCATATCAAACAGGTTTATACCATATAATAATAATTTCATATCAAACAGATTTATCCATTAATAATTGTATTCACCTCTTGCTACATTTCTTGATGTCAGCTTGTAGTTTTTGAAAAGAAAATGGTTGTTTTGTGGATGTGGGTTACGTTGGAGTACATCAGCCAGTTTGTTATCTACATTTTTCTCATTGCCATTTGCTGTATCTGCAAAATGAGATATTTTTGTCATGTACCAATATCATTAAGTCTCTAGTGTTTTATAACTGTTTTTTGTTATAAATAATCAAATACAGATCTCGTAAGAAAACAAAATCTTTATCATGCTGGTGTTCAATAACTTTATCTTAGCTTACATCAAGAGGAAAATATGTCATTGTACAATGACAAAGATTGCAATCATAATTATCATTATAACCAATAAAAGCTATTGCAAAAACACCTAGAAAATAACACAAAGTCATTATTTATATGTATAATCCATCTTCCATCCATGTATTATTGCGATTGTATATAGCAGTAAATGTCAACTTAATGGATATGCAATTAAAACATTTAAAATGAATACATTGTTTTTTGTATCAAGATATAATAAACGTTTGCAAACCTTTATTTTCGACTGAAAGATCTCTTTGGATATTTGTTTGCTCATGTAGAACATATCGTCTGCCAAAAAGATTTGAAACAGCCAACAAGTTTATTGATGTGGCGTCACTCTCCAGTGGTCGAAGGTCATAATTTCTGTCTCCAATGCGTATGTTTCCATTCTAGTTTAAGGTGGAAAAGAATCAATAGGCATATAATCAAAACTTATCAGTCAGACTGAGTTTTGCCTATCTCTATTATCATGATAATATGGTAATTTCAGGCATTAATAATAATATTAGTAGCCATTATAATGCAAGAAATAACAAGTTTTCCTCAACGTGTCTGCAAATATCAGAATACTTACACTTACTAACCCTGGATCTGAAGATAAAAGATAGCACAATTTGCCTTGTAAAGGTTGAAGGAGGGACTGGCCTCAATTTTGTTGCCAGACCAGAACCCTAAGTAGTGCAATAATAGCGGTGTGAGACTGGACACTCGATTATGGTTCCAGATCCCTAAACCACTTCTATATACTTCATGACATTTCCCTTATTCAGGATTTAGGCACACATTGCTTGCAAATGTAAGAGCCCCTACCCCCAAAATATCAGAAGATGGTCACACAACAACTACAGCTACTCACCGTAATTATTATTAATCACGACTATACTACACGATACATTTGATGCAAATTGTTTTCTTCGTGTGAGAATATATTATTTTTGATTGCTATGCTACATAAAATGTGTACTGTAGAGATTTGCCATTGTCAAAGTACATTGCCAAGAATGATTCACTTAGTACGTGCTACTTTTATGTAAATAAACATGTTGGTATGTTTTGCATCTTAGATTTCGGACTGCAACACTGGTGTCCAAACCTGAGTGCTTTAAGTTGAAATCAAATATATCTTAATGAAGCAAACAAATGTTAGTCTTGGCATTCGCTCTTGGTTAATATAAGAAATAATATTTTAATATGACCAATATTTTGGCATAGCTTTCCCACACAAGTTTAAGACAAGGCTTTCTAAAAGAGAAAATCTAATGATTTTCCCATGCAGAACATACATCAGACAAACGTCAACAATCTGTCTTTGATATGTTTCAAGAATATGATGCAAGTAGAATTCACCAGTCACCACTTTGGTTGACAAAAACAAAAGGTTGTTGACAACTCACAACTGGTGTAACCAACAATACCACCAAATTATATTACTGTATGGAAAAAAATTTAATCTCTAATTGTGTTACAAGGTGATGCACTCAGTTCATATATTTTATACTTACAATGACTCTCTCACACTGTCCATTTGATTTTTTGATGCATCAGACGGTCATGAATGCCCAGTTCTCCTTATCCAGGTAGTAGGACACATCCTATTCAAATAAATATGTGTAATTTTATATTCGAAGGAAGTACAGCAGGTAAAAGTTTCAGCATGTAGATATTTAGGAAAGTAGGTGACTACAGCTCATTTCTTACTTAAGTACCGAGATGTGTGGGCAAGTGGGTTTTAAGATTTATTATGTATGTGATTGATACGATACTAGGAAAGTCAATATGTGATAAATTTTGAATCTATCCTAATGCTGAAAACATTTTAACATGTAATCATTTTAACAAATATGTACATCTTCCCTTAGGCGCCATATCAAATATCGGTGCGCTGACCAGGGGAACATGATAAATAAACACCATTATTCAGCTGTATCATATGACCAAGTAACTGGGCCGGTTATATATACATGTATATATAGATACGAATATATGGACATAAACGGTATAACAGAATAAAAGTAAAGCCGACACTTTGAGTAAAATTAAATAAATAATTTATTTCTGTAAGTTACAAAGTGAAAATTTAAGAGAGAGTTACAGTAATTGTGAATTTAATCCCAAATAGTCCTAAATGTGTTATCACAAATCTTAAAGTATAGAATGTTCTAAACAAATTCCAATAGTTTTAAATGTATTGATGTATCACAGTGATATAATCCAGAATGTCTTTGAATGAGTCATCAGTAATTCCAAAGTATTTCTTTTATTCTCAAATGTCATTAAACACTTTGCAGTTCCAATCAATAATTGTAAAAAATAATTACTCTCAAATTATATTTGAATATAACTATAAATTCTGAATATAAATTCCCCAGAAATAAAATAAAACAGAATTGTTCTTATATACATACTGTCATCTGACCTATGACAAAAAAAATCAAGTAGACTAAACATGAAATGGTGAGGAAGGCACACACTCTAACCCCAATCACAGGCAACGGTCAATCATACACTATATTGAACACTGTTGAAAAATTATATTGTAAATGTTGACACATCATTACGAGGAGTCAGGTTCATTATTTTTCTCTGGCACTTGACAGATTTCCAGATACTTTTGTCCCTGAGCATGAGGTACAGCAAGGAACAAAAATAAAAGCATAGGGGATTGAAATGAAATTAAGTGTTGTTTAATTCATGCAGAAAACGAGGATTATTAATACTGTCGTTTATTTATGATGTCCATGATACTTAATAAGTGGAAATTCATGACTGATATAGCAGATAGTTGAGACACAAATGCCAATTGCAGTGGTAGTCCGAGTTTCCTCTAACCCTTGCCACCCCATTTTTGATAATTGGACATTTATGTTGGGGTGTAGCCTACAAAACGCGGACTAAAGTAGAAGTAAAACGGTTATTTTAGACCACTTTCAAACATGCGAACGCATTGACACCAACCAGCATGATGACATTATTAAAGCTATCTGCAAGACCAATGCACTCATCAATACTACTATTGCATTGAAGATACTTTAGACAAGACCCCATACACATTACAGATCAGCAATTGTTTAACACGTTTAACAGAGCATCGCCGCCAAATACTCCAAAGTCCAATACTGTAAAACTAGCACCATTTAATTGAGCTTATGGGCTGCTGTATGTGAGGATTGAGGTTATAAACCATCTGCTTTGCATCGAAATCATGTTTCTCGACGCTGTTTGCATGTAAGTGTTAAGGCTGAATTATGGACGTTTCGTCCCAGGACATTTCGCCCCAACAGGTACATGGATGTTTCGCATCATGACGTTTCTGCCTAGGATTTTTCTCCCACATCAATGAAAATATCGGACATTTATATAAATTCATCAGCATTACACCATTTTACTTTAGGTGCTTACCGTTAAGATTTCGTTTCATACCCCATAATCCTATTCCTCTCTCTTATATTTCAATTACATCCAGCGTGCTGGTCTATCAGACAATATTTTCCCCTTTTTATTCATTTATGTAAAAAGACTTATTAGAAAATTAATCTATCGTTTACAGTTATAATTTTCTATAATGCAGTACTTTTATTTTCGCTATTACACAAACTGATGAAGACCGCTCCGGTGGCATAGTGGTTAGAGGGTCCGCCGTGGAAGCGGGAGGAAGTGGGTTCAATTCCCGGCCTGTATGCAGTGTGGCAATTTATAATGATATCTAGCACTGGGTCATCATGCCGCATACATGTAGCATTATTCCCCACCCAGTCACATTATTCTGACACCAGGCCGACCAGTCATAACACTAACATCTTATTGCTGACCGCCAAACGAGGCAGCTGTTAGTACCATTTTGATAAGTCTTTGGTATGACTCGGCCGGGGAATAGCACCAGCGACCTACGCGAACGCTCAAAATAGCAGTCCCAAATAAACATGACGTTCTAAATACATTACATCTTTTTTAAAAGGTTGAACTTTACTACTTTTTTAAGATCGGTTTAGATTATATCTTGCCATTGTTACTAATTAATACTATTTTCAACAGAATGTTATGGTGACAATTGCCTCTTTTTAAATGTTAGGCATTGAAGTATTTTGTTTTCGTTAATCGATCAAATTCGTTATACGTTTCGCTTCAAGTTTGAAAATGTACTTTATTGTTAGTTGCAAGGTTCTGCCAAATATTCCGTCCTTAGTAAACACTGTCGTTGTGCCATTTCGCCCAGGAATGAATTTAACATCCCTTTGGCAAACGGTCGCCTTCCTTCGTTTGTCTGCATGTAGTTTAAAGTGATGCCTTCCTGCTCCTAGTATTTCTCTTTTGAATTTCTTTCGGTCTTCAAGAGCGTGGCACCAGGAAGCCAAGCCGATGACTTATTGTTTCAGTTTTAAAATCATCCACGTAGTTTGCAAAAATGCCCTTCTAAATCTCAATGCCCTTATGGTACTTTTCTGCCTTGGGAAAGTGGTAAATTTCGTAAACCTATAACAATTGGTATCCCAAGTCAAGAGTATTTAACAATTCCACGCTGATCCGCGTTCTCATCAAGGTATGTTCTTCCTGCGTGTGCTGACAAGGTCTCTCTTGGTTGCAAGTTTCAGCCCATGTGCGGCAGCAGGAAAACATCAGTTTTCCTTGGCAATGGTGAGGTAAAACACGGGATGGTACAAGTCTGTGGGAGGAAAGACTTTGCACTTTATCAATGTTTCGGATTGTCGAATGTCGTCTAGGTCGATGCGTTCCGTCATCATTTGCTGGTGCCCTTTGGAAACGAGACGCTATCTGCACACATAAGGATACTGCGAACACACGTCCAATTATTTGATTTCTTCTCCTTCTCCTCGTCGACTTGGAAGAACAAACATGTGGCATTTGTCCGTCTTCCGTACTAACTGTTCCTCGAGTTTAGTGGGTCCACCAGCTTGTAACTTTCCACGATGACATTAAACTCGGGGTCGGTTTTCAAACGGTGTACTCGTGTTCCCACATTTCCACCTCTTGAAATCCTTGATGTTCTAACTTCAAGTGCCACTGACATGTGGCCTCGTACAAGTCTTTCATGGTTTCTTGTAAAAACTGATTTTTAGTGTCACATTGAAGGTAGCAGAGGCGATATCTGTGAAATAAAAATCCGTTAAACTCGTACATGATCGTGGGTTTTCTAAGTCCCCACCATCCACCGAATATGCTCCAATGGTCTTTTCGCCTCCTCAGTTTCGGATATGTTGAATCCATATGTCTTCCTTGTCACACAAGTAATGTAGCCAGCGTAAGACATTGACCGAGTATCGACGTTTGACAAAATTCGTCGTTTGAGGGTTTTTGACAGCCAGTGTGTTTTCGGACATGACATGTTGGTGGTACACTAAGGAACACGCTTTGGCAATGGTGCAGGCATTCGAACCCTCTGTGTTGAATGAACAGTTCTCGAAATTTTCCACATCAACCCCGTAAAATGTCCACGTCGGAACCACACTACTTTAACATTTCTTCCTGAGAGTCGAAGGATTCGAGGCGTGAGTCTGGTAGCAAGCGTAGAAAGCTTCTCATTGTTTGGTGCGCATGTTGTTGGGGTAATAAGATTATGTCCCAGGCAAATGTTATAAAACGACGTGTTGATTCGCTTCGGTATTTAACAAGTGCTGAAAAAACATTTGGCATGGCCAAGTAACTCATCGATTCTTTAAACAGTACTTGTCCCACTTGCATGGATATGATTTTTGCTCCGTTCAAAGTCACTTTACGACGTTCGGTACTTTGTTCCATATTCTATCTCAAAAGAATCTGTCAATCGTTTCCCGAGAAATTGTCAGCCATCACCTTGGCATGGCGATGATAATCTCCGTAATGTTGTATGTACTCTTTGCTTCACGTCTCGTCGATGGGGTCTATGATCAATTGGGCGAAATTGGCTTGCGTGTTCGGTTCTCAAAAGATTTGTTCACGTCCTATATGGATCTTTATGCAATGAGGGCAATGACTTAAGATAGGTTCTTGGATGCACTTCTCGCACGCTTGATGAGCCACGCAGAAATAAGGAATGTGAATGCAAGTCTCTTGCATACATTAAAATTCTGAAAAGATGAAATAGAAAAGCCCATTTCTTTTAGTCATCTTACTCCTCAAGTTTGGCATGGTATTTTTGAATGTAGCAATCGTGTTCCAAGTCCACGACTTGGTGACAAAGTTGATATCGTTTCTTTTCTGGACATACGTGAGCCTTGGTATTATTGGTACGTATACGTTGTCCAAATGTACGGCATAATCTCAGTAGTTAACAAATACTTTTCTGATGGGAACCTTGTGTCTTTAGATGTTGCTGGTAACAGACAGGGCTGACAAAAGTGCGCTGACAAGTTGGGCAATGCACTCTTTCATGTCCTTCGTCAACAAAGGGTTTAGAGGCCAAACATCCGTCACATTTCGAACCACAATGCTTGTGTCGTTCTTGATTGTTATACACATTATTAGGTCTTTAAGTTTGTTACTGCAGTCGAAAAGGGTGAGTTTTAAGGGCACTCTTGAAATGGATCACTGTCATTGTGTCCAATTTCAATGGTCAATTTGTTCCACGTTGCTGGGCCCTGGCATCCAAAAGAAGGTTATCCATACGAGGAGGAACGTAAGTATCTCGCTGGTGCGTGCACATGGGTGAGGCCAGATAGGTATGTCATACCCTTCTCTTCCTCTTGTGGTGACAATTGCTTGATATATTTCATAAGGGCAAGTGAAAGTCCAACAATTAGGAACCTGGCTGACTTATGCGAACGACAATGGTGCGTCTTAAACAACTCATGCTATTGAACTGTCACATATTTTTCGGTAATTATTTAGGCATAGTTATGTTGAAAACTAGTCTTTCGGTTTGGTTAATTAATTTATCAGTATAATTAACAATATAAATACGCTTTGCTATTTTTACTTTGCATGGCTTTGTGAGGCTATGTGTGCTTTGTGAGGCTTTGTGAGGCTTTGTGTGGCTTTTCCAGGCTTAACAGTATCTAGTAGGACCGGTATGTATCCATTACCGATTTCAATAATGGAAACCCTCATAAAAAGTGATAAAATATGCAAGGAACTTAATCAGTTCATTCAGTGATTTATAATTTCTAACATGACTGAGTAGATTGGCCCTATCATTGTTATCATCTGCACGTTTCATGCTTAACGGAAGTTTTCAGTATGATAGTAGTACATGCTCAAGATCCATATCCAGTCCCTGAACAATTCCATTTTCAGCACAGGGGTGTGTGCACTGCAGATGAACATATATAAATTGTCTGCTTCCGATATTTACAATGTCAAATCAAGCAAAGTAAAAGAATGACAATAACAATTTCGCTTTTAATGTGCATATAACAAGCGGTTTAATTTCTATGCTCATGTTTGCAAAAAGATAAAATTTCAAGGTTTTGTAATTTACGGAATTATCCGGCAGTTACATAACAGGATGAAATGTCTATATTATATTGTATAATGGAAATAAAATAGTCCATATCATAGTCAATATGTTAGTATGAAAAGTCAGTTAAGCATGAAAGGTGCATGGTATGCCAGCATTAGTGCCATTCTGGTCATAGTCAGGTTAGAAATTACAAATCAGTGATTCAGTTGACTTAGTTCTGTGCACTTTTTACCACAAAGTCGGTAGAGCTTACAATCAAACGGGGTACGTTTTTAGACTATAGCTTCATTATTTGCACTTTGTGCTTTTATACTTTCGTGCAAGGCAAAAGACTCAAGTTTTGCCCTTGATACATTTTACTGTAAGACTTTATTTTACGGTAAAATACTCATTCTTTGCATCTCTAGAGGTGGCATGGACATATTCCGACCAGTAGGGTAATCCGAGAATGGATGTACGTCCTGCTGTTTACAAAGAAATATATGCAGATTTCTTCCAGAGTTGTTTGTTTTTATTTGTGCACATGCGTATGTAACTTACTAAAGCTGTTTCCAGGCGACGAGGGCATCGCGTGACTAGCTGACGTGATAGCCTCAGTATGCTCTCTTCCGCGCGAGTTCAGAAGCGGCTTATGTATATATATATATATATATATATATATATATATATATATATATATATATATATATATATATATATATATATATATATCTATCTCTTCCACGAGTATGCTTTCAATAACATTATAATATTATAATTATGTAATATTATCTTTAAAATAATGCTTTTTTTTCTCGCTAAAGGGTACAAATTACACTAGTAAATGACGAATATCAATAGTATATTGTATAATACAATATGCTGTATAAGGGTCGGATTTACCCCAGGTTCTTTATGATAAGAGGGCAATTCCAACCAAGAACACAAGCTTAAAGAAAATGAAGAATTATGATTAGTTTGTATTGAACTTTGAAGAAAAGTAACCAAGGAATAAATATGTAATTAAAAACAATAACTAAATCATTTAAGGTATAAATCTAATTAAAAATAAAATGTTACTCCACACCTATCTCAATAACAACATCTGCAATTATCTATATAAGAATATCGATTTATATCTGCTATATCCCTATCTGAAGAAAACAAACATATCACAAAATTTAAAGCTTTAAATTGTATCATAAACAAAACATTTGTATTTTATAGATGAAACAACACAGTACGGTAAAGGACTAATTGCTTGCACCTCTATTCATTGTACTGCTATCATTTTCTGTACGGTAAAAGGCCCATAACTCAATGTTTCTACTTCTTGGATTGAAGCTTCATGAGTTGGATCATATCATTAAGTCTCATTGTAATTCCCCAGAATGAAAATCTCTAATTTTTCCAAATATGATTTAAATCCACTAGAAATTGATACGAACCTTGAATGTTGCCATCATTTATTCTGTACTCATTTAAATTTTCTCTGAATGAATCAATTAGTCAAATAGTTTTTAATATGGTTATATTTCGAGCATTTATATGTATTAAGATTTTGTAAATTGCGAAACATTGAAACATTAAGTGTGCTTGAATTTTCTTCTAACTTTAATTAAGTAATGAAGTATCCAACATTGGCGTATTTAAATATCATTATTTTTTTAGTTATATCTCACTATTTGTCATGTATTTTTTGTATAATTTGTTTAATATTTAATTATATGTTCGATCAAAATGTTTAATTTATAACCGCTATTGTTTAAGTTTTAAAACTGTGTAATTGTTATTGCTGTTTTAATGGTTAAAAAGTGTATAAATTTAAAACATTTTGAACGTTTTAAACAATTTTAATTGATTGTTTAACTAATTTCTTAAGAGGTTTGTACTGTATTAATCTCAAAATGCTGCCATCACTAACTCCTATCACACTGGAGGCGATATCTGATTAATGTGACACTGGATGTGATATCTATTAGGAATTGATTTTTTTAGTAAAATTAATAAGATTACTATTTTCTTTAAATTGTATTAAAGTAATGTTTTATTCATTTATATTAAGTAAGTTCTAAAGTGTGTTAAGATTAATTGGTTGAAGTTGAGTAACTTCAGTCGAATTGTCAGAACAAGTAGTGATTATGTCCGTCATATGTCATAGATCTAGTAACAACTGCGCAGTGAAAAGGAATACTCATGATACAAAAACGACAACCTTTAACAATGCGACGTTGATTTTGACATTCAAGTATTATTTCGTCCATAAGGTAAACTAATATTTGATTTGGGGAAATGTCTAGAATATGTGGTACGACTCGGTTTGTCATGAAACGGAAGTTACAAGTCTGATGGATATTATTCTTATCATCTTGGAATAGACTATTGATACACTCGGGTTGAGACAAGGGTTTGAGTGTAGGGCGGATATTACAATGTAAAATGTCCCTACCAGTGCATTGATTTAGGGTCGATAACGCTAGTGTTGTGTAAAAGTGGCGGTCATCAGATACAAGCATTATGTCTGGTAAATCAAGTAATTGCGTAACATGTGTAGATAAAGCGTTAATTGGGACCGGAAAGGATAGAATTCGATACATGTCAAATGGTCGTCGTCGTGATGAGATTGGAATTTGCAGAGCAATATGGAGGTCGCGGTTTTTACGCGTTGCTATGAATGACCCAAATTGATAATAATAACGTGGATCTGTCGGTGTTACTGAATAGCCTGAATAATCGGTAGATATCATAGTTTCAATCTGATTTCTTGAGGCCAGTAAAACGTGAGGTGGAATCAGTATCGGAGGCAACTTTCCTGCTGCTAATTCCGCTGTTAGTATTTGTAATTTCTCTAATTCATGCCTGATTTGCTGGGATTCTAACATTTGCGAGGCAAATAGTTCTTCTGCTTTCTGATATTGTACGCGTATGTTATCTTCATTTTCAATCATTGTACGTTCTAGTAACTGAAGCTTTTTCGAGTTTTGACCAATAGCTGATAATATATTTGTAAAGCGATTGTCGCCTTGTGAAATATAGGAGGAAAAATCACCTCCATGGTGGGCAAGAGCACTGAGCATTTTATTATTCTGTCTTGTCAGCATATTTAGTGACTTGCTAATGTGGCGACGTCTCCTGTTGTAGCTAAACCGAATAGGCTTTTGCCTATTTCACCAACGAAGGGCAAAATTGCACTTTTTGACAAATTTGAAGACTGAAAAATACCTTCTGGTATTAACTCATTAATTAATGAGATTGTTTCGTTAAATTGTGCATTCATTGTAAGACATATTGCGTTTAGTTGTTGAAGTAGTGAATTTCTGTAGCTACATTTGACACCTTTAAGACAATACTCTATAGGATTGACAGAAATATTCTCTGGAAGTTGTATTTGAAACGTGTGTATCCACTTATTGGCCGAACAATATACTGGTGAGAGAGACTGGAAAATAACTCCATAGTTTAATCCCTGGATTCAGAGTCAAGAGAAGCAGTCCTATGACCAAATTCCACATTCCACTCATACCTTAAAGAAAAGAAAAGAATTTGAGAGTTTTGCCGGCGAAAGAAAAAGAAGAAAGATAGAAGGCACGAGGGAGTGATAGAATGGCGGAAAGGATTAGCATTAATTCGTCGTTTGAGACGTGCGTTTGATTGTGTGCGTTTGCTGTGAAATGCTTGCTTTAATGCTTGAGAAACATTCTCATTTGGTTGCCATGATGGTGTGGATCCATCTGACCACTTAACCAAATAATGTTTTTTTCCAAAACTCCATTTGGATTTCAATAGTTTATCAACTAAGTACCATTCGGTACCATTGTTGGTTGGTGTGTGCTCATTGCTTGCTCGATCATGTGATGTTGGAGTCGACTGTGGGAGTGTACTGACCGTGTCCAGTGTCGGAGGTCTATAATCCCTAGGATCTTTATAGTGCTTAAGCCTATTTGCGTGTACAAGTGATTTCATTTCTTTATTGTCTAAGCAACGGCGTAATCTGTAGGTGCTATTCGGACCTACTTGAGTGATGTAATATGGACCTTCCCATCAAGGGTAAAGTTTTTTTGATAACGCTACAGGTATATGTGAGATTTGTAAATGTACATAATCTCCAACGCGAAAGGACGGTTCTTTTGCTTTCTGGTCAAACCTCTGTTTGCTTGTGTTTTGTGCTTCACGTGTATTTGCTTTAGTTATTTCTTGAACTATTTTCAATCTTTGAATCAATTGATCTATGTACTGTTGTGTTTGTATTTGTACAGTTTCTTTAGGCGTAAGAGACACATCTAAGGGTAAAGTCATTTCTTTCCCAAAGACTATGAAATAAGGTGAGTATCCAGTAGAATTAACTGATGGACTCATTCGGAATGCAATCATTACGCTGGGTAATATAGACGCCCACTCATCTTGGTGTTTACTGCAGTACGCGCGTAGGGCTTGACTGATGGTACTATTTTGGTGCTCACATACAGAGTTAGTTTGAGGGTGGTACCGTGGTATGAACTGGTATGGTGACGTGTTACTTAAAATAATTCACAAAGTGCGAGTACAATTTGAGACATAAAGTTTCGTCCACGATCACTGACAAGTGTTCGCGGTGCGCCATAACGAGTGAATATCTCATTGTACAAAACACTGGCGATTTCTGTTGCTGTTTGAGAACGTAAAGGAAAGGCTTCACACCAATGTGACAAACTATCTGTCGCCAATAAGATGTATTGATAACATTCCTTACTTTTTGGCATGCACAAAATGTCCATGTGCCACCTAGAGAATACGTCTTCTGGGGACAATGGGTGCAATGGGGCCTTTCGTGCATTTGTGTCCCTTTTAATGAGCTGACATTTAGAGCATGATGTAATGTAGTCATACACATTTTGATACATTTTAGGCCAATAGTATTTCTATTTGATAGCTTGATATGTTCTTTGAACACCAAAATGACAACCACCTGCTTTTGAATCGTGGTAAGATAGAAGGACATCGAGTCTCAAATTTGTGAGTAAAGCAACTTGTTTTATGAGTTGATCTGGAGAAGTTTTGTGTTTTGTACGAGGCTGAAAAAAATGATGTAAGACACCGTTGATTAGTTCGTATTGGTTTGCTTCATATGGAATAGCTGTTGCGCGACGAGTTTTTTTCTGGTAATATTCCTTGTTCTAGGTAAACATCATGTCCTTAAAATCAGGGCATTCGCGCTGATACTGGGTGAGATCCGGTAGTTCTGAAGAAATATCGCTAGGTATGTTATCATTAGTCTGTACTTAAAATAGGTTAGTAGAATCGTCCTTATCGTAAAAGAATGTAATTTCTGTCATATCTTCTTGAATGGAGTGTACTGGTGGTTCTAAATGAATAGCCTGAGTGTTAGTGTATGCTGGAGATTCCTCTAATTTGCTGTCATTGTTATCTGTTTGGTTGTAGTTTCGACGTGAGAGTGCATCAGCATTTGTGTTTTTATGGCCTGGAGTGTATACGATATCAAAATGGTATTCCTGTAAGCGAAGTGACCAACGAATTAGTCTGTTTGAAGTGTGTTTAACTGTCCTTATCAATACTAGTGCCTTGTGATCTGTAATGACAGTAAATTTCTGATGTGATAGGTAAACATGATATGTTCTGATACCTTCTAATATTGCTAGACATTCCTGTTCAGTTACTGACCATTGTTTTTCAGCGTTTGTTAAAGTTCGTCCACCATAAGCAATAACATGTTCTTTGTCGTCTGTCCCTATCTGAGACAAGATATATCCTAGAGCTGTACCACTGGCATCACATGTGAGTCTAAATGGTTTATTAAAATCTGGATAAGCCAAGATAGGAGCTGTGGTCAAGGCTGTCTTAAGAGTTTCAAATGCTTTTTGACACTTGTCTGTCCAAAGAAATGAACTGTCTTTAGTCAATAATTTGTTTAAAGGTGCTGCTATTGTAGAATATCCCTGCACAAATTTTCTGTAATAATTGCACAACCCTAGAAAACTCCTAACATCTTTCTGTGTTTTTGGAACAGGAAACTGTAACTGTGTCTATTTTGGACTCATCTACTTTGATTCCTTTTGTTGAGAATTTATTACCAAGATAAATAACTTCAGATGCTGCGAATACACATTTTAATGGTTTGAGTGTCAAGTTTGCTTGACGCAATCGATCAAAAATAAGTTCAAGATGTGCTAAGTGTTCGTCAAATGAATTGGAGAAAATAATAATGTCATCTATGTATGCAAGACATGTTGACCATGGTATACCTCTAAGTACATGACCTAAAAGAATACAATATGTGGCGGGCGCGTTTCTGAGTCCATACGGCATTACATTCCATTGGTAAAGACCACGTGATGTTATGAAAGAGCTCTTATGTTTTGTCGCTGGATCCATTTTAATTTGCCAAAATGCTGAGTTTAAATCTAATGTACTGAAAAGACATGGTTGAGTTTGTCCAACTGCATCAATGACATCTTCTAATCTTGGGAGAGGGAATGTCATTGGTTGTGTCACCTGATTAAGTTTCCTATAGTCAATAGCAAAGCGACAGTCACCATTTTTTTGGGTTCGATTAGTTGGTGTTCTAATAATTCATGTACCTGTCTATCAATTTCTTGATTGATGTGCGGAGACGCACGATAAGGTTGACAACGAATTGGCATGGAATCACCGGTCTCTATTCGATGAGTAAATACTGTAGTACTTCCTAATTCATCTAAGTTCAAGGCAAACACATCCCTATGTTATTCAGAAATGAGTGAAGGACCTGTTTTTGATTGTCTGTCAAAGCTGAAGAGTGTAAATCAAAAGTAATTGGTTCTTGTGGATTGTTAGTTTCTGTGTTCATGATGTCGGGTGTGTCAGATGTGGTATTTTTGTCAAGGGTGTCCTCATTAATAGTAAATATGGTTTGTGGGTGTAGTACGTCTACACAAGCTAATACGGTATTTGTACGAATACGTACTGGTTTTGAAGTAGGATTCATTATGGGCACAGAGTTCTTTTTTCAACCGTTACAATTGTTCTAGCTGGTAAGACTGTAGAGTTTGACATGTTATGAGATGGTTCTAGTAAAGCATGTGTTCCTTTTCTTATTTTACTGATAGGAACAGAAATAGAGGAGATTGAGTTCGGTGAGATTATCGTACTTTCCTTGGCACGCGCCAATCCCGACTCAGTACGGATCAGATTGACAATTACCGTATCGTCTAGCAAAGAGAGTGTTTGTGTATCTAGATTCACTACTGCTTTGTATTTAGTCAAAAAATCTATACCCAAAATGACTGAATGGTGTAAAGCACGTACAACATAGAATTAATGAGAGAAGCGTATTCCTCCTATTTTCAAATTAATAATGACTGAAACAAAATGTCTCTCACCTCCGGCTGCTATAATATTAGAAATATCTGACGGTTGAATTTGACGTGAATTGAATCCTGCGCGAGAAAGAAAGGTTAGGTTGATGGCCTAAATGTGTCAGCTAATGCATTCGTGATTTTGTTTTTAACAAAAAGAGGAACAAGGTTTTCGTGAATAGGTGTGACTAATGTGATTTGTGGTTCTTGGTCATGCTCACGACAGGTTCGTATCCTACCGTGAGGTGCGCGTTCCTATTGTTTACGAGTGGACATGCATGCATGAAAAATGGACTGTCTTGTGACAAAGGTGACGCTGAGCATTTCGAACTGGACAAATGGACTTAGAAATACAGGACCCAAGACAATAAAAACAAGAGTTTGGAGAGCGATTTTGTGGTTGCTGGTGGTAGTGCATACCTTGCCGTGATGAGTAATTAGTAGCATAATTTGGGATAGGCCTGTTCTGTTGTGTATAGTATGAACCTCGCGCCTGTGGTTTTTGAGGGCGAAATGTCTGCTTAGTGTAATTGGATCTGACAGGTTTTCGCAAGTATGTGTGAATGAACTCACTTTGTTTATAATTAGCAACTTTAACCTCATCTTTTAGTTGTTTAACTTCATCAATAAGCGTGTTAAGGGCAGATAGGTCCGAATTATCGGTAGTTGCAATGGATTTTGCTGTTAAACCTGCAGCTTGTCGTAAATCTGACATGCTAGTTGGATTTTTGTTCATAACTATTCGTTTTACTGAAGGTTTCAATCCATTCAATGCCACTGCCAATAAAACTTGATCTGGAATGGTTTTGTTAGTTGCGATTCGCAAAAGGCGACTTAGATAGTCTAAAACTTGTTCAGAAGACCCTTGCTGAGTTTGCAAAATTGAGAGATCAAGAATGACATCGTCATTGTGAAATCTAGATTTGAGAGCTAAAACTAGAGTTTGCCAATCGTTTTTATCACTATCTGGCAAGGTATCGTACCAAATTTTGGCATGTCCCTGAAGATGAAAAGGAAAAGCATACAAAATCTTATCATCTGACAATTCATAAACTTAGCCCATTGTACAAAATGTTCTAACTATTTAACAGGATTCTGAGATTGATCACCATTAAAAACATCTAATTTAATAGCTGAGGACATACCTGTTTGAGAGAATCTGTTGTTTCCGGAATGAATAGCACTCCGAGAAAAATGTTCGTCTTGTCACAAAGATAATGTTTTGAGTTCAGGAACAATTTTTTGTTGAAATGTTTTTAAAAAGGCACCGTTTGAGGTCGCGCGTTGTTCAAATGTTGAAGCCAAATCAAAATCAGGCTTGCGTGGGGTCACTACTGGTAGACTGGGCGTAGGATCAGTTGAGTCGAGGTCAGGAAGAGGTAGAATCACCGGTGCTGGACTAGGAGTGGTAAGAATGCTAGTAGCGTTGGTCAGGGTCGTCTGTAGAGTAGACAAGGTGAAGTATATGATAAAGTTGTCGTGTCCAATAGTAGGGAGGTGGTTGGAAATGTAGAAGGCTCCTCGGAATGTGGTGGCGCAGTCGCTCTGGGAGTCGAGGCACGGTTGGACGGTGCAAAGTCTGACGGTCTAAGTAGTGCTGGGCGGAATCTGTTACGTAGGTTGTAGTCATGCGGGGCGACACCTTTATTCATAGTTCCACCAACATTTATGAGATGTCTAGCTGCAATGTTCTATAGATCGATCTCATAAACACATTCTGGGAACACAGGAAGATAGTAAGAAGAGAAAGGATGAGTTCCCAGATAAAGAATGTCACCCGATGAAGGAAATGTCTTAGGGATAGGTACGGAATCGAAGCTGACACTGGTTGCGATATCTGACTCGTGTGACACTGATGTGATATCTAACTCATGTGACACTGGATGTGAAATCAAACTCATGTGACACTGGATATGATATCTAACTCACATGACACTGGCTGTGATATTATATTGATACACTGAAACTGAAAGCCCCAAGAGTAAAGTCCTTTTATTTTTTCAGGTCCTTTTTTAATACACTAAATGATCTTCAGGCCCATTTGTTGATTTTATGCCTATCTCTATTATGTTCCTATTTATTTTTAGGACATCCCGTGCAGTATATTGTCTTTCACGTGCATTAAGTGTGTCAACTAACGTACATATTTGTACATTCTCCATTTGTTGTAGAGACATTTTCATTGATGATATGCATTATTATTCGTTATATTGTTTTCTTTATTTATTCGTAAACTTTCTCTGGCTTTATTTAGATATTAAGGTGGTCTTCTACGTCAATAATAACGATTTCCTTAAATACTGTTCTCGTTAACGTAATCTTCAAAAATTCATCCTTTATTTAAAGACATATTTATTCAGGTTTAAATAACTCCAAACGCATGGGACCCAGTTTCTACTAAAAAATTGTAAACATACATACATACATACATACATACATACATACATACATACATACATACATACATACATACATACATACATACATACATACATACATACATACGTTGAAAGATTACCTCTTTTTCCAAATTCATTGCCTTCTCAAGATGAGATCGGCCGTCTTTCCATGTTCGCACAAAATAAATGTCTGCATTTGGATCAATCCCGTGATTCCTCTTCAAGTTTAAGCCCACAACCTGTGATCCAGTAATGAGGTTAAAAAATATTTTATCGGGAAGGTCAAGGTTACTGTTACTGAGTGTCCGTTTGTCTGTCTGAACATGTGATGTTACTTCTTTTAGCCAGACCAATGCTGAGAGGGCAGGTCCTAGTAAAAAGGAGATAACACAAAACTTTTGTGAATAAAAAGTGATGAAGTGCTGAACGATCATATTCATATATACATATATATATATATATATATATATATATATATATATATATATATATATATATATATATATATATATATATAGTTACGTATATCTGATAGATCTGATTTGACATATATTTGTTATAATTTAGTATTGTTTGTCAGTTTTAAATTTCTTTTGTATTTTTCATTACATGCTTTTGTAATGTAAATTTATTCGTTAGAGATATTGTTTTATTCCTCCAGAAAATCGGTTGACCGAACATTCTTTGGCAAACAAGTTTTGTTGACCTAGATCTGTTCTTGATTCAAGGTTAGTGAGAACCACGCAAACAGGTTGCATTATTATTTTTAAATGATTGGTTAGTGTCAAGGTCAAGACGGGATTAGTCAATTAGAAATAAACAACTTTTCATTCTTAAATTAAAAATAATTGGTTCTAGTCAGGGTTATGTCAGGAATACTTGATACAAACGATCACATGACTTTTTTTTCTCTCCTCCTTTTGTGATTTCGCAATTTGGGGAATTTTTTTGTAACTGCGTATTAGAATACAATATAACCATTGTTTTAGATAAATATTCTTAGTTTTAGGCTTTTACAATTGACGTTAAGTCATTTTCTTTTGTTGTAACCAAGTTTCTGAATCCATGTTAACTTTTCTTCAGGTCAGTTGGATGTTAAAGGATTACCGGTAATTTGAATCTCTGGAAATACTGTATGTTCTTGTACGCAATTCTTGGACAAAGACAGTTTATCAAAATATTATTCAGCTTTCCAAAACCGGAGTGTTAAATCTTGTGATTATACAAGGAACTATAGATGAAAATAAAACAGACTTTAGAATACGTCATAGCCTTCTATCGTTGATTTTCCAACAAGACTCGAGCTACGTCATCGTCTTCAATTTTGGATTTTCCAACAGGACTCGAACTTAAATTGATTAGAACATTTCATTACTATGACCTAGGTAATTTAATTCGTGGATTATTCCTTAAAACTATTTGGTTTCGATCCTTAAAACTGTAAGTTCTTTTTCAATTTACACAATCTTTTTCCATGGAAATACATTACCGGTAGTTGTTAATTTTTTTTTAAAGGCTTGTTGTTTTCACTCATTATTTGTTAACGTTTATCTCTCTCTCTCTCTCTCTCTCTCTCTCTCTCTCTCTCTCTCTCTCTATATATATATATATATATATATATATATATATATGATGTACTCGACCATCGGTGACTTCCAATTGGTACAATAAATAAACAAATACATAAAATTCAATACAGTATCATCCGTTTTTAATAATAATAATAATAATAATAATATTATTATTATTATTATTATTATTATTATTATTATTATTATTATTATGTTATTATTATTATTAAATATGATTCAACGGTATTTTGTTTCAGCGTGCAATAATTTTTATGAATATTTTATCTATTTCTAAAATCCAGATTTTAAATATGCTTTGCATTATATAATGAATGGCATCGGTTATAGAATAGAAAATAAACATGGTTATTTAAAATGGGTGTGTGGGGGATGGGGAAAGGGAATATATTGAACATTATTATAAAGGTACCAAGTTTTAATATTTTCTTAATTGCGATAAATATGGTGCAATGTGACGCTAATCTTATACTGTTTTACAGTGCATCGGAAATGAATGCCTTAAATAGAAGTAACTAGTCCACTCTTTATTTGTCTAGATTGTTACTCTAAGACTGAGAAGCATACGTGTCCAACTTACTAACGTATCAAAACCTGCTATAAACGGCTCATATACTGAAGACTATGAACCGATTTAAATGTGCAATATCAAAACACACATTACACATTTCTTGAATTTCGGATAAATGATGTGCACGAAATATAAATGATCCTATTGTCTAAAAATTTGGTTTATTCACTGATCTGAAGTTATGATAACTACTATAACTATTGCTACTACTACTACTACTACTACTACTACTACTACTACTACTACTACTACTACTACTACTACTACTGGTATTATGCATCTTAAGCTGCATTTTAAATGCATATGAGAAAAAGTCAAATAAATAGATTGTTCCCAAAAATTTGTCAACAAGAAGAGTTTTACTGCATTAGGAGTTGTGATAGACATAGGAATTTACAGGCTTATTTGTTAAATTGTACGTCTGTATATTCTGAAGATTTGGTGCTACAAGCAAGATGTAAAATAATTCTGGTTTAATGGTTACTTCTAAAGTAATGTTCATGAAAGTATACCTTTTATTAGTTTAATACTTTGAAAGTGATTTATTGAAATGTGGATCCATTTGCAATTTTGTCGCCTTTTCTAATTTTGCTATTTGCAAGTTTGGAATAATTAAATTTTCCAAAGCTTTTTAAAGTCAGTAAAAATACGTTAGTTCTGAAAGAAGAAAAACAGAAAGGACAGATACCTGAACAAACATATTGCAAGACACCGACGACAAGAAGAAATATACCACTCGTCATTGTTAACTCTAAGACTGGCTGGCGTCGATAGACATGCTGACTTGATTGACCATCGGATAGAAGATTATTATAAGGGTGAGAAAGCGCTGGTCAAAACATGTTTGTTCCGAGGAAGATTAAATATTTTTTTCTCCGCACAAAGCTGCTAAAATTGAATAACACAGTAAATGTCGCAATCGCAAATTTATTTGGACCGCACCTGATACAATTTAGTGTCAGCTGGAGCAATGTGTGTATTGTATGAAATCAAAATATTGATGTACTTTTATGTGTTACTACATATTGAGTAACATAGTAAATATCGCCATCACAAATTGTTTTGGGTCCCGTCTAGTATAATGTTGTGTCTGCTGGGACAATGTGTGAATTGTGTATCACATCAAAATATCGATGTATTCTTATGTGTGCTTACATAGGTAAGTATAGAGAGTTTATGTCGTAAAGATTATTAGGGAAAGAATGACTCTAAATATCCATGTATACTTCTGTCCACAGATCCTTTCATCCGTCCACTTGTCAATCCATGTACTCTCCAACCCACATGTCTGTCTCGCTATCTACCTATTGATATATCTACTAAGTTGTATCTGCATAAAATGAATAACTTTATTTTCAGTGTAAACGTTTGTATCCAAAAGTAAGATATTGTTATGGGGAACAGAAGAAAGATTTATTTACTGAAGCCCAAACACTGACAATTTCTGGATTCGGTTTACTGATCGCACACGGAAAAAATGAGATGACTTTACAAAGACAGATATACTGGATAATAAGGATTATTTCATAGAAACTAAGCCTTCAGCTGCAAATTGAAAATAATTTTCATCCATATGTCGAGACGCATTATTAAAATCTATTTACCATGAATCCGCCTGATTTAATTGTTTTGTAAAAAAAAATAATAATCAACCAATCAATAAAACGTTCCACGACACTTTTAAACTTTTTTTCAACACTACAAAAGATGTTTCAAATTCACGGAAATTAGAAAATTAAATCTGAGGTGGTAAGAAAGATGAATATTAACAGCAAAAACACAAGAATACATCCTTGAATTGTTCATCTAAAAAAAGTTCAGCTTTGCATCAAAGTATGGCAGACATAAATTTTAGTACTTTGCAAAATAATTTCGAAAGCATGTCTGAATATGCAATCTGGTTAAAAAATTTAACGCAATATCAACGCGAGAGACATTTTAGTACGATATAAACAGCAAAGTATCGACAAATCTGGTTGTTGGAAGTATGAACATGATGGCTTGAAAACTGTAACTATCTAATTAAATCACACTCTACAAGTATTAAATTCAGTTTTGTATATTAGAACTATATATCATGTTCCACCTGATACAACACTTTGATCTGAGTAGTGTATTGTGTAAATGTGACACGCAGTACGAAATTAAATTCAAAATATCCATTACTATACAAGTATTAAATTCAGTTATGTAATTTAGAATTAGACATCATGTTTCACTTTATACAAAACTTTGATATGTGTAGTGTATTGTTGAAAATGTGAAACGCAGTACGTAGATACAACTAAAATATCCATTACTATCCATCCTTAGAGTTCCACGATCATAGCACACCTCTGCCCACTACTCTGTACCATACACTGAGTATCCATTCTATCCAGAATCAAACACAAAATTTGTTCTTTGTGCTACGTTTCACTGAGAGACTCCAGTCCAACATACCTATCCGACCTCACCCATGTGTATACACCAGCAAGATACCTACGCTCCTCTTCTGACAATCTAATACTCATTATTCCCAATATGAAAAAGAAGTCGTATGGACAACGTTCTTTTTCCTACCAGTGCCCAGAAACTTTGGAATGAATTGCCCACTGAAATTAGACATAAAGACACAATGATCCCTTTCAAGAATGCTCTTCAAACACACCTTTTTCGACTGCAAGAACAAACTTGAAGACCTAATAATTTTGTTTGTTTGATTAGTATTTTTAACGTAGCTTTAACAGTTTTGTAGTCATATCGCTACTATGTCTGCAGTGAGGCAGTTTATAGTGATGTCAAGCACTGGGGCATCATGGCGCAGACATGTAGCATGATGTCCGAAGCAGTCACATTATCCTGACACCAGTCCGACCAGTCCTAACACTAACCTTTTAATGCTGAGCGCAAAGCGAGGCAGCTGTCAATACCATTTTTGTAAGTCTTTGGTACTAGATAGCCGGGAATCGAACCCACGGTCTCCCGCTTCCGCGGCGGACGCTCTAACCACTAGGCCATCGGAGCGGTTAAAGACCTAATAATGTTTTCTACCTTAAATATTTCAGCATATTTTAGTTTTTCTAATTCCATGGTGATGTTTTTTAATTATTGTCATATCATTATAGATGTTGTAAAACGCTTAGAGCTTCTAAAGATTAGGTGCTATACATAAGCGATCGCATGTCCTCATTATTATTATTATTATTATTATTATTATTATTATTATTATTATTATTATTATTATTATTATTATTATAAAGAAGCACTTGTCAGGCATGCGATCGCTTATTCACCTTGATTTAATTGTTCGGACTTTTCAAGTTTCTTCTAGCGTATCGTGCCAACATTTAAGCTGTTGATAGCCTGTTGTTTAACTTATTATAGTCCGTGCTATTATTTAAGCCGTCGATAGCCCTTTTAATGTCGTGTTTTAATTTGTTCTTCAATCAGCTGAAAAAATAACACAAAGCTTGATTGGACTGAAATGTTAAAGTTTCATTCGAAAGTCTTATTTTGACTAATTTTGCAAGCTAGTTATTTGTAACTAATACCTATGACAGTCGTTTACCATCTAAGTCAGATCATCCATTCTAGTTTGTGTACATATTGGGAAATCCTTGAGTTTAGGACAAAAATAGTGTAGTTTGATGTTTTAGAACTAGACTTTCTTTCCCAGACTGAAAACATGCATTGTATTCAGATGATAGTGTTTGGCTTTCATTTTAATGCATTTCTTACGCAGGATATAAAGCAGAAGAGGGAGCGAACCCTACAACCTTTTTAGAGGTGTCTGCTTGTCAAACCAAAGCCTCGTACGAAATCGAAGAAGAAGAAAAGAAAAAAAAAAAACAGAACTAAGAACTAATTTTCGAGACGCATATTTGTTGTCGCGCCCTCTCTGAAGCTACGAATTGAATCATATCATATAACAAATAACAGGAGGGACAGACTAGAAGCGATTGGGAAACTGATACCCGTCCGTGATTCTGTCGGAGAAAAATTACAACAGCGACAAGAATCCCAAATTGATTTTGTAACAGGTGCTGAACAATTATTCAAGCCCATTACTGCAACTACTAAAGAGGTTGTATATGGAAAGGAAGAAGAGGGAAAAAAGCCGTTCTTACTGAGTTTGAAAAAAATCACGGAGAGAATTAAAAAACATCAAGACGTTTACAAAATCTTTCTGGTCAAGTACCTCAATTTGGTCCGGAAAAAAACCGATGAAAAAATAGTCGAAAAATTACGTAATAAAGTTACTGAGGATATTTTAACAACAATCGATACAATTAATTCAGATGATTTTATCGATATTGTTGCTACGCGTTACGAAGATAGAAAAAGAATATTGAAACCGGGACATAAAACAGATGTTATATATTTGCAACACTGGGCTTATGTACTTTATAAAATTAAATTTAGAAAAAGCCGAGTCGATACAAATAGTGCACTGTATATATGATGTCTCGGTGCGGTAGATAAAGTACATGGTCAATATGAAGAACTGAAAGAGCAAGAAATAGAAACATTACAACAGCGAACAGAAGAGCAAAAACGCCCCCCCCCCCCCATCAAAAAATTGAAGTATAGAAACAGCAAAAAGAAACTTTACAACAGCGAGAAGAAGAACTAAAACAGCGAAGACAACAAAGGAAGAGACAAACATCTTCGAAGCAAGAGCCTTCTCCACCTCAACAAGAAAGAATACCAGATGATGATGATGATGTTGATGATGACGATGATGATGTTTTAGAATGATTGGGACTGGGACCTGAAGAAAAATCTGATGATACATCTGTTGTTAAAGGTGATGGATTTTCTCTGAGTGGAACTCACTGGAGTGGTCATGTTGCTTGACCTAAAAATATTCTCTCCGAAATAGCACGATTATAAAATCTCATGGGGGGGGGTGTAAACGAGCTTGAAATAACTCTGCGGAAATAATTAATGAAGCCGCTGATATTTGTAGACGATTATTTCAAGGTGGTATCATGGACATTAGAGTATATCGCGAGTTTATCGATGAACTCGTTGATGGTTATCACAGTGACTAATTGTCACCACATTAGATATAACGATAATAAATAAGATGATCATACACTATCAGCACTATAAACCAACCATGGCCTCCGTAGTAAATACCCGTTTATAGAAGGATTTATGGAGATGTTCTGGTAATGTTATTCAAGGGTTATTTGCAAGGATGGCTCCAAAATAGCACCAATCGCAAAACAATTATCGATGAAAGCAATTAATGTTATTGGTGAAAAAGCTCCTGATCCTATTGGTAATATTGCCAGGAAGGCTTTTCTGCAGCTAGAGAAAGACTAACCGCATTGATTCATGAAAGACAACGAAAACCCACCGCCAGTAAAATTGCCATCTACAGAAATCATGCCTGCGAATGTCATTAAAATAATAAACCAAGCCGCAGATCAAACACTAGCAGCGCTGATGAATCAAGGGTTTGATGCACAGAGAAATATTACCGCAAGATGTTAATAATGTACCAATACCATATGGCCCATATGTGCGACTTGGTTTTGTCAATAACGGTATTATGGCGTTGCTTAGTAGCGCTAGATATATGATTAATAGAAGAAAGATTGAATCTACTGAGCATGATGTCAATGTCATCACAACAATAATGGGTTTAGCTAAAAAATGTGGAACTACGATATCGTTAAAACACAACCAGATCACTGGTGGTCAGAATAAACTATTACTAACAGTACGTTAAAGTAAGCATTTCAGTGATGCAAAAAAAAGATTGAAGAAAATATGCTCAAGTTGCTCTCTCTCTCTCTCTCTCTCTCTCTCTCTCTCTCTCTCTCTTTCCTCTCTCTCTCTCTCTCTCTCTCTCTTTCTCTCTCTCTCTCTCTCTCTCTCTTTCTCTCTCTCTCTCTCTCTCTCTCTCTCTCTCCTCTCTCTCTCTCTCTCTCTCTCTCTCTCTCTCTCTCTCGCTGCAGGCGCGATCAAAAACATGATTAAATTGGGTGGTATATTTCTACTCCTCGCTGCGTTACCAGCATTGATTGCCGCTGCCACTCCCGCAGTCGCAAAAGCTGCCGCGTTAGGATCAGTTGGAACAACGGCAGCAATGGCATTAAATAAAGCAACTGGGAACGGATACAAAAAGAAGGAAGGGGTCTAAGACTGCCAGGAACTCCGTATTCATGGTGCAGTGGAAATGGCGTGAGGTTGCCAGAGACGATTTACTAAAACAGCTATCAAATTTTGATTTACTTGATGTTGCTAAACTAAATTAAGAATAAAAGACTTCAGAGTGTTTTTATGCGAGATCAATTACTTTACACGTCAAACAATATTGAAACCGGTATTAATAATATGGATAACAGCACCGGCCCAGGAACTCACTGGGTTGCATACGCGATTGATCCGCGTAGAATCGTTTATTTAGATTCATACTGGTTAGCGTCACTTAAAGAATTTATGCACTATATGCACCAATTAAAAATTCCTCGCTGGTACCCGGCGCTAGCAGCACAGACAATAACCGAACCACCAGTATGCGGCCAAGAAGTAATTAATGTACTTGATGCTATATCATCATCGACCTAAACCACACTATAAAACCGTACACAAATATACGAGTACTCGCCTTTTAGAAAGATCTTAAAATATAATGATTGATATTTACAAGAGATCTGTCTCCAGCCTAAAACACACACCGGGTAAATTTCGGCAACCAAGGATGTAATTTTTTTGTATCTAGGATGAAATATCCGAAATATTAAATTTTGCAAGTGTGGACCAAACGAAATAGTTGTATTTCAAGATAGGCAGGGAAAATTAAAAACGAATAATGTTTCCTTAAATGATATTATCGTTAAAATTAATGAAGTAACCAAAAAGTCCATAGCGATGTTTGATTACACCGGTAAGATTAAACCAGCGGTTCTTTTTCCAACTGTGTTAGATAGTATTAATGATCGAGAAAAGAATCTGGTGATACACTGACAGACGAGCTCAACATGAACTCGAATAAAGTAACCAAATTTGGTAATACAACATTGGACAGTGACGCTGTGAAAAAACTATTTACACAATAATCTATCAACGCTGCGAATCGAATAAATACCACAGACAATAAACTAACAACGCTGCTCGTGAGTATAATGTTCACATAAACACATTTACAAATCTCCGTAGGATTTTTTAAAAGAAAAATGAGGAGACCATTAATAATTTCTTTGGGAAATCACCAAATATCCCCAAGAAACTTTCCTATATTAAAACAACTATTGATACGATTAAACAAACACAAGATAACATCGTTAGTGATTTTCCTGCTAGCGCTGCATGACTTGATAAAATTAAAATACAGCATAAACAAAATATTAATACCGTGTACTCGACATATCATGGATCTTTCACCTTGACACCTAAAAAAACATCATACAAGTTACTGCAGATGTCCGGGGTATTTATAGATTAACCTTACTTTCACCGTTACAGATTAACGAATCATCAAGTAGGTCCACTGGAATTAATACTACAAGTGCAATAATAGATACGGGCGTCATGCGGATGTTTACAATAACTTCAATTGATGGTAATTTAGGATCAATATCAACACATGGTATTATAATTAATAAATGATTTAAGTAAATAATATAATGAATGTCCAACAATATCGAAACGATCAAGTGCGCGAGCTTCAATGTAAACTAAAAATTCTCATTGACGTGTATCAGGTAAAAATAAAAAATACCGCATGCGTATTACCCGAGTTGACATAATCGTGTATTCGGTTTCAAGTGTTATTGCTGGAACGGGTATATTGTTATCAGCGGTAACCGCGTTGGCTCCTGTAGTTGTTACAATTTGAGTTTCAGCAGCAACAACAATTACAGGGATTCTTAATATCAGTGTCAAAAAATATCCACATGCAGTCAGAATAAACTAAACAAGTATATGGTTAAATTACATATCACCGCGGGTGCATATTCTCCAATATCTTCGTTGATATCATTTAGTCTCGACGATACAGTGATATCCGATAACGAGTTCTCGGCGATGATTAACATTTACAAAACAGCGACATCAAAATCAGAAAAACATAATAATAATAATAACAATGACATAGGCAACGGGATTACTGCAAAAGATAGCCTCGAACACAGCCCCATCAAAGACAACAATGATTTCAATAACCTCAACTAATCCTGAATTTAATATAAATTTCCCAACGGCAATTCAGGTAAATTACGAGTATATTACAGCTGGCCAAATATTAGATCAAAACCATTAGCGGGTCAACATCCGAATACTTATCTGGAATTTGCAAATAAAAATGATATGGATGGAAACCCTGAATGGAACGTTGTTTCTATACCACCCGGTAATCATCAAATCGAACAGATCAATAATGAAATCCAACGTAGAATAAAATCCATTACGGGAAAAGAATTTAATAAGATTGCTATAATAGTCCACGAACCGACATTATCAAACGCGATCGAGATAACTCACCAGGCTATGTTGTAGATAATTATCAGTCATCACTCAAAAGCGTGCTAGGATGGCCTGAAATTTCTCCTCCACCTAAACCATCGAAGTCTGTTTATACCACGGATAATAAATCATATCGTGAAATTACCCCATCATACATAAAACACATCCTCGATATAAAAAGTTCAACACTGGGTACTGATTTTTATTTCGAGGATGGGGAGGGGGATTCTGGGTAATACCGCATCTCTGTGGAGAAGGACAAAAGTATAAAAATGGTGGAGATGTGGAGATTTATTTATGAGCAAATAGGAGAGGAGACTGGATCTACATCCATTCTCCCACATCACATTATTGAAATCCTTAGAACGGTCAATCAAGAACATAGTCAACAACTACAGCGACTACAGAAGGAGTCTAATCGGGGTGAAATCATTAAACGAATTAAAATATTAAATCAACTTGTATCCGACATCGAATACATCAACCAGCGAGTAATCCAGACAACAATTGATCATAATAATTACAACACAAATCGTAATAAAGAAATTTTTTAAATGAATATAAAGTAACATACGCTGATCGACCGACTTTCAAGTTTCTTGGAATTAACGCAAATGAACTAAAAAAATATATATGCAGTGTTATAATAATTTATTAACGAGAATAAATTTTAAACTCACTGATCAATCCGGTAACTTAATTGACCTCGATAATAACATTTTATAAATGCGTTTCTATGTAAGATCCTAAATGTCAATCCACGGGCGCATATATATATATATATATATATATATATATATATATATATATATATATATATATATATATATATATATATATATATATATATATATATATAAATATATATATATATATATATATATATATATATATATATATATATATATATATATATATATATATATATATATATATATATATATATATATTATAAATAAAATATTTCAGTCGCATACATGTTTTCTCAAATATGAAATCGGTCGAATTTCGTGATTTTTAGTAGTAAATACCCCATCAGAATGTGTAAATCGGACGATTTTTGTGATTTTTAGTAGTAAATATCCTATCGTAATGTGTAAATCGGACGATTTTCGTGATTTTTTAGTAGTAAATACCCTATCAGAATGTGTAAATCGGAGAATTTTTTTATTTTTAGTAGTAAATACCCTATCAGAATGTGTAAATCGGATGATTTTGTGATTTTTAGTAGTAAATACCCTATTAGAATGTGTAAATCGGACGATTTCCGTGATTTTTAGTAGTAAATATGCTATCGGAATGTGTAAATCGGTCGATTTTTCGTGAATTTTAGTAGTAAATACCCTATCAAAATGTGTAAATATGTCAGTGTGTCAGTAAAATATTTTCAGTCGGATGATAAAATTATTGTGAAATCATTTCCCTGATGAAATCAGGGTGCACAGTTTTTACCAGTAAAAATCCTATCCTCGCTAATAAAAAGAACCGTCATTGTAAGTCAAAGTTCAAAACCAGGAATATTGACCGGAATTGACAAACCGTATTAAGAGAGATCGTATCCTGTGACCGCGGATTTTTTAAATGGAATTCGCCCGATAAATGAAAAGCCAAGTGTTGAGAATCTAAAACGTATGAAACTGTCAAAGATAAATCATATAGCCGTACGAGTAATAGAGCATTTTACGTTACGTGGAAACGGTCTAACGGATCTGAGACGTAGCATGATAAACAAATGAGCTTTATCAGTCAAGGATACTGGTGGTACAATAAAATATGTGGCTAAACTCAACATCTTAACATCATTAGGATTTCCAATAACTGTAGGAAAATGACAAGGGAAGTATTATACGGATCGAAATATAAAAAACGGAGCTTCAATAAATACCATTGATCATAATGCGCACGTGTGGACTAACGCAGTAACAATATTTCCACGGGATAGAATTGTGAGATACTACACGGAGAATTAGTTTGATTTTATTTACGAGTTAAGTAAAACGATCCTGTTTCAGTGTGGCTATTTTAGACTTTTGAAGAAGAGGACGGTAAATTTGACCAGTTTGTAAAACTAACGGTGAAATATACCGTACGGAATCTCTTCACGGCACGATGAGAAAACTCGCTGAGAACATTTTAAAGGATAATACCGAGCAATTACTAACACACTGTTTTACAGTCCCGTCAGGTGCCGCTTGTGAGAGAGAGAGAGAGAGAGAGAGAGAGAGAGAGAGAGAGAGAGAGAGAGAGAGAGAGAGAGAGAGACAACACGATTTGAATTTTTCTCAGATGTTCAAGCTAGTAGTGTAAATATGGACACGGTGGATTGTGGAATTCCAAATATAATTATAAAAATGTTATCGCGGTTGAAATGGTTGCATGTTATCTATGAAGTTTCCTAGGGTATGGACAGTGCGCTGGGTATTTTAAACGAATTGGATATCACACGCACGAGATGACACGAGTTGCGAAAAACGAACCACAATCCAATTTTGATCATACCGGATTCACTCGTGTAATATCATTCGAAATCGCTAAAAGACTTCATCTGATTTGTTATGTTTGGTTTAGCAGCAGAGAGGGTGAACAGACCACGTTTTCAAGCAAAAATAATGCTTCCTACGAAACCTTATTTTAACCCAAAAAAATAAGTCTCCATTTAGCAAACGGAGACTTTACGATTTTTTAATCAATTTTGGTCGCAACGATGTGGTCATCCACCCTCTCTGCTGCTGGAACTTTCAGTTCTGGTTAACAAAAATAATAAATGATTTCAACCGAAAATTTGATCGAGTCCGATACGATATCGTGTCCGAGGATCATGTAAATTTATTGTTACAAATCCATGCGGGGTTGACTGAGCATGACTAAAGAAATTTTTAAATTGATTGAAGTCCATATCGGAACACCATGTCTGCCAAATATTTCGTAGCGTATGTGTATCAACGCCGTTAAACACAGCAAGAATATTACAGTTATCTCTGATCACTTTTGGAATCTGAGTGTAGCGTTAAGTGACATATATCACATCAGTGTTTTTGTGACGCCCCCGGGAAAATATTCTAGCTGGGTTTTTTTGATTGTCTAACATCACATCGTATACGACTAAATTGTTAATGCTCCCATCAAGGTCATCCACGGATGGCGCCTCGTCAATATCAGTTATAAAATCAATGGTATTCTCACCTTTAATTTCTGATGCATTCTCCTTAAAATCCTTTAACACTTCATAGCATCGTTGATCATCTACGCTAGGAGCAATTAAATACAACTTATCCCACTTCATCCATCTCATTATTAAATTGAGCAACAATTGAGTCTTGCCGGATCCAGATGGCCCGATTATAATTGCACGGATAGAGTTTGGTAGCGCTGCATGATGCTTAACTGGTTCTCTTATTTTAGTCGCTGAAAAATCAATTATATTCATATCTCTATACATAAATTATGGATCTATATTGTGTGAAGTGTAAAACGCGTACTAGCACAAATGATGTGACGACGGTTACAACTAAAAATAACAGATCAGCACTAACTGGTAGATGTGCAACATGTGGTATAAAAAAGTTTAGATTTATTTCTACAAAATCAAAGATTTTACAATCCGGAGATGTTTTAAAAAAAAACGAGGAGGTGATATCGCAGCCAAATTGGCAAAGCTCCCTGGAACCCCATGGGCAAAGTACCCCGGAGAAAAGCACCTTCCAGGATATAGCTACTGTGGTCCCGGAACACGATTAGATATCAGACTTGATGATCAAAATCAACCCCGATCCGGCGAGTATCCGATAAACGCTATTGATAAGGCATGTCATGCTCATGATGTTGCATATAAAAGCAGCAATCTGCAAAACAGGCATCTCGCGGATGTGAAATTAATTCATGCGTTAAATGCTATTCCTGATAAATCTTTTAAAGAAAAGTTGGCTTCGTGGTTGGTAAAATCAGCTATGAAAGGCAAATTGATGATGGGTGCTGGTAGTTAATAATATGGAATCAATTTATTATTCCCCAAGAGGATACTGGAGGGGTAAATCAGCAGTCCATAAACTCGCTAGCGCTGCAAAAGTGAAAAAAAACTACAGCGGCGGATTGGTTTTCCAAACAGGCACTATGGCTAATTTATCTACCACCACCTAAACAAATTCAATTCTTGCATTTTGATGTGACTGCTCCTAATGAAGTTCATCAGGCTGATATATTATTTTTGCCACATGATCGTGGTTACAAATATGCGTTAACCGTAGTTGATATTGCAAGTCGATACAAAGAAGCAGAACCGTTAAAAACAAAATCAGCCACTGAAGTTGCTTCTGCATTTGAAAGGATTTATCGACGAGGTCCTCTGACCTGGCCAAATCTATTGCAGGTTGATCCTGGCAAGGAATTTCAGGGTGCGGTTCTATCTACAATGAAAAATCATAATGTCACCATACGACGAGGGCATACTGCGCTACATCGCGATCAGGCCATTGTCGAACGATTTAATCGGACGATTGCTGAGGGGTTATTTGGATATCAATACGCAAAAGAATTCATTCAAGAAAAGCGATCCCGTGAATGGGTCAAAAGGTTACCAGCTGTGATTACCACACTGAATAATGAGATCACTAGAACAATCAACATGAAACCTAGGAACGCTATTAAAAAGAAGTCTATACCCGTACAACCACAAAAAGATTTCCCTAGAAACACTAGCGTTTCCCAACCAATTCTTGGTAGTAATGTCACTGTTAGGTACTTTTACGAACCAGGAGAGCTTGAGGGTGGTAAAAAAAGGGCTACTGATCCTATTTGGAGTGTTACTGCACACAAGATATCTAGTATAACACGATCAACTGGTAGACCAGCAATCTATAAACTGGATTCAACTGCTCCTCAGCGAGGAGTTACTCGACAACAACTACAGGTAATTCCCGAGGATACTCAATTACCACCGCGGGGTCTTAATTAGCACCCAAGGTGCTGGCACCCCGGCGTCTGTTGCACTCAAGACAAGTCAACATCACATTGTTTCTGACATGACCGAGACTGTTATTTTTTCTGTCTACGGTAAATTGGCGAGGATCTTTATCCGAATACTGCCAACGCATTATACAATTGCAACTCGCGCAGTGATTATTCTGTTGTTGTTTCAGCGTAATTATTAATTTAGCATCAATGTCAAATTCTCGTTGTTTTTTTTTGTCTTGTTGTTTGTAACCGGAGAGTTTTTTTTATTAATGATGCTAACATCAACGATGCTTGCATCATCCATTGTGGTGTCATCATCGCCACAAATGATTTCATCATCGCCACTGGCTTCGCCAACAACATTTCTTCGAAGCTGATTTATTCTTCGTACTCTGGATACTGTGAGATAGACTAAATTCGACCATTCGATGCGATTATCTACCATCCAAACAATTGTATCCGATATAGTTAATCCCTGTGAAGAATGTATCGTCGCTGCGTATCCTAGCGTCCATGGGGATTTATTAGCACGCAATGCATTTTCGACGACGCTGATATCAACCAGCACAATATCATTTAACACGAGAATCTGCTTTTCACTCTTCCCTGGAATATCAACTTCAATATTCTGCTTTCGTGTATCCGAAGGCCTATAACACAACGGTACTGGAAGTGTTGCAAATTTTTCTTTATGCGTTTCAAATAACTTCATCTGAAGTGTGTCTCTGACTATTTTTCTACTTGCTACTATCAAATCATTTGGTCTCCACGTTTCCCAGAAATCATTCATGGGAGTTTCTGAAATTATTTCACGCGCTATTTCGCATTGGATTTTATCCGGTTGTAATCTAATCAGTGCTTTGAACTCGCGTAATTGTTCATCAAGTGATCTATGATCGGTATTAATTTCTTCATAATAGTCTACAGAACCCTTTAGCCATTCATGTGGAGATCCACCGACAAATGGTGGTGGTTGGCCGTGATCACCGCACATGACGACTTTTGTGTTTTTGTTTAACAACCACTCGAGAAATGTTTGTAATACTCTCAACGATACCGTGCATATTTCATCCCAAATTATGATTTCAGGAATGAATTTATCACCCATTCGATCAGGGGTCCATTCATCGCCTTTCCATCGAAAGAAACTATGATAAGTACAGGCATTTACCCCTCGCTGTATCATCTCTCTGGCGAGTCTGTGAGTCGGTGTTAACACAATCATGTTAGAAACGCTAGCGTTTCCACGACGATATAATTCAATTGCACGAGTTGTCTTTCCTGACCCACCACAACCGTTTAAATAAACTGTCTTGTATCTACATATTGGATCAGATACCGGTGGTGCATTAGAAAATTCTGATTGAATCTCATCACATTTTAAGTACTTTTCATCCATGGTAACATCTGCCGATTCACAATACTCATGTAGCGTCTCCTTTTTAAATCTCCAACATCCCCACGCTTCCTCCTGGGATGTGAATTTAGCTACATCTGATTTGTATTTATTGTGTATATACATCGAATCAGTAGCTACTCTAACCGCGGTATTAGGAAATCTATTTATCATTGAAAATAAATTGATAGAAGAATAAGCTAGCATAGAACTTCTCAAATGTGTGTACTGGGAATTATATCCATCACAGTAGGTAACAACCGTACCCAATTTCTCACCATTGGATAGAAAAGCATCCTTACGGGATACAAGTTTTCCCTGTTTCGTTAAATCCGTTACAAGAAATCGTATTCAGCGACGTCTATGATCAACTGCGAGGAAAATTTTGTATTGTCGTATCTTCCACCCTGGGTAAATTTACCGATTATTCTTCGTCCAAAATCGGTTCTATCTCGTGGAAATATTGTTACTGCAGGTGTCCACGCGTGTTCGTTATGATCAATAATTTGTATTGGAGCCCCTCGCGATTGATATTTCGGTTCGTATAATACTTCTCCGGTTATTGTTGTTACTGATATTGGGAATTTTAATGATGCTTCTAATTTAGCTATATCAGAAATCTTTGCACCGTGCTGTTTCACTGTCAGTTCCCATTCGGTTATTTTCCTACTTCGCAGATCAGTTAGTTTATTTCCTCGGGATGCATTTGTGAAGTGTTCCATTACCCGTGTTGCTACACAATTGAGCCTTGACGAAGTTAACGGTGAATATTTCATAGGAGCTAGTTTTGCAATATCGGGTTTATCATTTAACGGATATAACCCATAAACAATTGCTGTTACGGGATAAGATCTTTCGTAGTATGGTTTGTCAATTCCAGTTAGAATTCCTGGTTTGGAATCTTTACTTACAATGACAGTTTTTTTTATCCTTGAGGATTGGTTCAAATTTATCCCTAATAATCCATTTGCCTTCGACTTCGATAATGAATTTTATTCTGAAAAAATACTTCTGATTGGAATTGCTTTGTTGGGAATTGCTTTGCAATTTACCTTTGGATTTTCCACCTTTGGATTTCCATCTTTGAATTTCCCCTTTGGATTTCCCGCCAAGGTGTGAAATTATCTCAGCTGCTCTTTTATCGTTCATAGTAGCATCGATGATGGGTACATTGACATCTTCATCAATAATTCGAAATGTCGACCAACAGTATGTTGCACCGTCTCGGTAGAATTCATTAAAACACTCCCTGATTTTACCGAGTATAGTTCTATCACCGATTAGACGTTTTGGTGTATCAGAGACTCTATCGAGATTGAATTTAGTATTTCTCCAAGGCTTAATTTTCGATAATCTTTGGAACTCCTCATCGAGATTGAATTTAGTATTTCTCCAAGGCTTAATTTTGGATAATCTTTGGAATTCTTTCATGGTATAATCAATGAATTTAGTATTTCTCCAAGGCTTAATTTTCGATAATCTGTTGAATTCCTCCATGTTATAATTAAAACAAGTATTTAAATAGAAAAATATAGTATAATGAATCACTGCAAGTGGCTAATGATTGGATCAACAACCCCGTGTAACAAATCATGCAGAAGCGAATTTTGTGGGTATCATTTACAAAGCGTTAGGCGAGGAAGTTTTGTCCCTCTCCCATGCCTCCAATGTGGGGTGGGCGTTAGAGGAAAATCGCAGTTGTGTCTTGCTTGTGGGGGTAAACGATACAGGGAACTAAAACGCTACTATGACAAACGAATCATTGACCCTAACGTCCTTGATAAAATCAAGGCCAAAATCATCAAAACCCCTCAAGACTACATTGATAGACTTATAATTAAAGCAAATAATACATTAGACAAGTAGTATTATTATACAAATGAGCCAAGATTTCAGACCTCATCCAGTGCTCGTTAATTACGAAGCCTCCAGTGATGGTGTTGTCAGGCACCGCAGACTAAAAAACCCGGTTGGATATCTAAATAATATGGGGTATTTGTTGTTTAGTGCTAGAAATAAAACATATCTCTGTCACAGAATTATTTTTGAATGTCATAACGGATTAATTGAAGACGGATTTGTGATTGATCATATAAATGGCGTGAAGACTGATAATTGTCTTGAAAATCTTCAAGCCGTCTCACAAAGTCTGAATGCAAAATTAGGTGGAACTGGCAAATATGCAAAACGTCCTAGGGGAGTTAAATCGTTTGATTTAGAAACCAGCGAGGAGAGAATCTTTCATTCGATAAACGAAGCCAGTAGATACTTTGACATTTGCATGCCTTCAATTCGATTTGTTGCACAAAATTTAATTAAAACTGCTGTCTAAAAAAAATGGTCATAAAATAAAATTCGTATACACCTAAAACTATTTAAGGGAGATAAATCCTTTATGTATAAATCCACTGCAATTCACACTCTACCTACTAAGTTCCCTTGTATTATGACGTCAAAGGAATTTGTCGCCTGCTATATTACCTGTACTTGACTAGGCGCGCCCACGTGACTGTAATGGTGATATAATGCATGAGTTTTCGATAGAGAATAAAACTTTTTATTGTCGCTTGTGGGCTAAAACTGCAATATTTAAATAGTTGTATTTTTATTTATCTACATATCTCATGTGTGGGGGTGGGTGGACTAGCAGTAAAGCAGACAGCTAACTCGTTCTTTTCAGTACAAAAATTCTTTATAATCTAACGCATTACCTATGTTCGCTCAGCCGGAATGCGAGTGTTTCCTATTCATTGAAGTAGGTGGGCGTGGTTAAAATTCCTTGTATACAGCTCTTTGTGAATGTATTTTATCTAGAGAATTATAACAGAGTATAAAAACGCTGTTTTATTAAACAACTGTATTATTTTGTTTAAAATATTTCTCATTGTTGCAGCATAAAATTGTCTATTTTAAAAATCTCTTCTTGTTAAGTATATCAGAAGATATATATATTAAAAAATCTCTATTCTGTATGACTATTCCGTGGTGTAATGGTATCGTGTTTGTCTTGTAAACATTGATCTATCAACTACGTGTTCGGTCCCCATAGCAGATACATTATTTGATGGCGAAACGGAAGATGTTTTTTCTATTAATTGGGGGGGGGGGTAAGGCGGTCCCCCTCAGCCAAACCAACATGGCAACCCATGCTATCGCATTCTCGGTAGCGTGGGTTGGTGTTTTTTCTAACTCATGCAACCATGAATTCGATTTCATGGGTTGCCATGTTGGTTTGGTTTACCACGCCCATATCATTACCATCATCGTTCCATTGAATTATAATCCTTAATTAAGTTAATTAAGTACATGTTATGCCTAAAATTTGCCACAACACTCGAGTGGAAATATATATGGCATTGTGCCGTCCATGTTGTGACGTCCCCCCCCCAAGCATATCTTCTGGGCGGTCTAAGATCGCGTTTGCCACCTTAGGCCTCCCGCCAGAGATGTATGTTTCGGGTCCCCTTGGGCTTACTTGGATGCGAAGGCACCCAAGGAGTTCCAAAGATGTGTTGTCATATATGTTTTTTTTTTAATAATTAGAGATACAGTATACTATATTTATAAATAAATATAAATAATGGATATCAATGATGTAAATGCTATAATTGCTGAAATCTCAAATTTAAATAATAAAGGGGTATTATTATCTGAAAGTCTCGACGTTGACAAGATTACCTCGGAATATGAAGATATTGAATATCAGTCTAAAAACTCAACGCGAAATTGAAGAACGCGAAGAAGCAGCTGCAGGAAGAGACTATTCACCTGAAAGTATATTTACAGTCGCAGCATTAAATAGAATTGAAAAACTCAGTACGGATTACGAATTAGCTGATTTTGCTAGAGAAAATTTTCCAAAGGGTAAGAGAGAGAATTTTTTAAAGGACGAGTTTAAAAGTTTTATAAAAAGCAAAGACACTTGGGCATCAAAAATATATTTAGCGAAACACGGCGGGGATAAAATCTCAGCGTTGCAGCACCCTGGTTATAATAACTTTCTAGCTGTGGTTAAAGGCGGTCTACAACCACCACCTTATATGGAGGATCCAATCCCGGAACAAATAGACATAAAAGCAGAAGCCGGTTCTAAGAAAACAAGCGGAAAAGGATATTCGATTAAAAATCCAAAGGATGTCTTTGACTCTACCGTGACATGCCCTGGTAACATTCTCAGTGATATATCACGGTTAGAGGTTCTCATCGGAGGGAAACGAGCCGGAAATAACTCACCGGAAGTAATTAATGAAGCAGCTGATATCTGTAGACGATTATTTGCCGGCGGTATCATGGACATTGATGTATATCGAGAACTTATTGCTGAATTAGTTGAAAATCACAACGATGACAACGTCATTGATGACATCGTCATTGATGATGAAAATCTTTTGGATGTAAGCGATTGATCATTAATTGAAAAACTACTAGTTTTATAACAAGATGATTATACACTACAACCATGATAAACCAGTAAGCGTCTACGTGGTGAACTCACGATTGCCTGTTTATAGAGCATATTACGGAGATGGTTTCGGCAATACCATTGCGGTGTTATTTACAAGAATGGCTCCCAAGGTGGCGCCGTTAGCTAAACAATTATCAATGAAAGCCATTGATGCTATCCGTGATAAGGGAATCAATTTCGTTGGAAATCTTGTCGGAAAGGCATTTTCTGCCGCGAAAGATAAAATAGCATCATTGGTGCAAAAGAAACCAGGAATGACTTCGTCAGTGGTGAAACCACCAGTGCTGCCATCAACTACAGTGATGCCTGCAAAATTCAGCAAAGTAATAAATAACGCAGTGGAAGAAAAACTGGCGCAATTGACTTCGTCACAATTGACAGCTTCACCGGTAACAGATAGCGCTATCATGAACGCGATAGCAGGAAGTGGTTTGAAACAAAAAAGAAATTCGAAGAATTTTCAACGACGATGATTATAAAGAATTAAAACGCTAGCGTTAAACTCTTCGAGTTTCACAATTGAAAACGCTAGTAATGTTATAAATGTTTAAACGAACAGCTGATCCCGCGTTAGATATGGAAGCTCCAGTGCGCAAAGATGATTCCGTCCGCGATTATCAATACTATTCCTATCATGCAATACAACCCGACCTACGATCGCGAATTGAACTTCAAGTTCAAGATACCAGTAAATACTTTTTACCATGTGAAGCATTTATTGAAGTAGAAGGAAAACTTGTAACAAATGTTGCAGCTGATACCCCATATGCAAATGATTCAAATATCCGAGTTGGTTTCGTCAACAATGGTATAATGGCGTTATTTGAAAGTGCAAGATATCTCATTGATGGAAAAGAAATTGAATCAATAGACCGCGAGGTTGATGTTGCAACAACAATAATCGGACTAGCAAGATACTCCGATGATTATACAAGATCGGCTGGTCCATCTATGATGTTTGCGAAGGATACCTCTGATAACGCTGACCACCTTCAATACATTAAAGTGTTAACACCGCAAGACACTTCAGTTGATAATCAACGAGAAGCAACTAATCCAGAACGTCGAGCTAGACCCGGAGCTGCGTTTGATATTCTTGGAGGCGTTAATGGTAATTTCAATTTAGGATTTGCAACACGAAAATTAGCATTGCAAGAACAGCAGCGATATTTTTCATGTGCGATTCCACTCCATCATATATTTGGATTCTGCAGAAATGTAAGAAAAGTCATCTATGGAGCCAAACACACAATCGCATTAGTGCGAAAAGGCAATGACAATGATGCAATTTGGCGTACTGGTGCCGATGAAGGTAAAGTTGTTTTGAGTAAAATAGTATTATGGATGCCAGTAATGACTCCATCAATTACCACGGAAGAGCGGCTACTTTCATTTATGGAAACCGGTGGTAAATCATTGCTAAGTTGGCTAACAACAACGACTGATGCTAAAGAGGATAATGTTAATGGTACATTTACATGGCACCTGGCATCAAAACAAGGCGTTTCAGTTCCACGTCATATATTTATAGCGCTGCAGAATCGGAATCGATTAGGTTCCCAAGAACGCAGTCATATGATATTTGATCGGTTAGGGGTAAGTGAGGGTTCACTGAGAATAAACGGACAACAAGAACCATCTGAGGATATACAGCTTAATTACGGAAACAACCAAATAGCACGTGTGTATCATCGGATGCTGTCATATATGGGTCGTGATCAAAATGTTGATACTGGTTTGCAAATATCGCAGCTCGATTTTAAGAACTTGTATCCAATTTATTACTTTTCACTGGAACATCTTGATTTAACAAGGCAATCCGTTGTTGATATACATTTTAGGGCTCGTATAGATCCTGGTGGTGTTGATTATAGAGCGGTTGCTGTTATTCTCAGCGACAAATCAATGTTGTTAGAAGGGGCTGGCGGACGAATGAGACTCGTTGATGCACCAGTGGAAAATCTGTAAATGTAAAATCCATAGGATTTCCCCAATTAGATCAATTGAAAGCATAAATGTGTTTTACAATAAAATGACATATAGTGTTGTTAGTGTCAAGCTGACTGATGGTCAGGTCAAGAAATTAAAATCAAAATCCGCTAAAGAATGTGGAACAACAATAACGTTAAAACCAGCGCAGATGTCCGGAGGTACACATAAAATATCATTAACGGATCGTCAAATAAAGCATTTCAATGATGCAATGAAAAATAAGCGAGGAGTTCAAATAGAATTTTCGAAAGCTGCAGTCGCGAACATGATAAAATCAGGTGGTATATTTCCATTGTTAGCCGCAATACCAGCATTGATTGCAGCGGCTGCCCCAGCGGTGGCGAAGGCGGCAGCGTTGGGAGCCGTTGGGACCGCAGTAGGGATGGCGTTGAAAAAGGCAACTGGGAAAGGATATAAAAAAAGGGAAAGGGGTTGTACCTACCAGAAACCCCGTATTCATGGTACAGCGGCAAATCCGTGAACGGATCGGGTCTAAGAAAAAAACCAGGAACGGTTTATTAGTTGAAAAATCTTCGATTTACAAATCTTCGATTTCCGAACCTATGGTTCCTATTTCCAATTTTGATTTAATTGATGCTGCTAAAAAACTAGCGATAAAAAGCTTCAGAGGGGTTTTTATGAGAGATCAATTACCGAGAAAACCAAATAACGTTGAAACCGGTATCATCAATCTTGATAACAGCAGCGGATCGGGAACTCACTGGGTTGCATACGCGATTGATCCACGTGGGATTGTCTATTTCGATTCATATGGGTTAGCTCCGCCAAGCGAGTTTATGCGGTATATAAATTCCTCGATGAAACTCAAAGGGTTTCCGATTTTTTATTCCACGCTGCCAACACAACAATTAAATGATCCACCGATATGCGACCGTGAAGTATTAAATGTCCTCGCGGAGATTTCATTAAAATCCTTTGGATCTCCGTGGAAACCACCTCATATTATTGTAAACGAATACACGAGTGGGAAATTACAAGGTAATTTTAGAGAATTAATAAATTAAAAATACTAGAGTCTTTACAATAATGATCGATATTTGGGGACAATCTCTGTCAATCTCGGAAATATCTGTGAGTTCTATCGAGGATGTAAAAAAAATAATAGAAGATGAAATCGCTGAGACGTTAAATTTAACAAGTGTTGACCCGAACGAAATAGTTGTATTTCAAGATAGCCAGGGTAAATTGAAAAATAGAAATATATCCGTGAATGACATTTTGATACGGCATCGCGCTGCCGCTGAAAACTCTATTGCACTGTATTCCAACGATGGACAACTTAAACCAGGCGCACTTGTGTCTACGATCACCGACGCGATTGCTACCAACGAACGTGAGCTGAATGATCTTATACGAGGTTATAATAGTTTTCGCAAAAATGTCGTACATAAATTCTTTGGAACCCCGCTTGTGGTTGGCATGACTCTCGCTGAAATTAAAGACTTGTTGAATTCATTCTTCGCTAACAAGGAAGCTGGAAGGATGATGACTGCTTCAGAAATCAAGGCAAATTATCTCGAGATTTCTAAACTAATAGAAGATCAAAAACCCACTAACGACGTCATTGTTAAGTTTTTTGGAACCCCGCTTGTGGCTGGCATGACTCTCGCTGAAATTAGCGAGTTTATCGGCAAGCATACTCACAATGCCTACCTCGCTAATAGTTTCTTTGGCGTCCCGGCATCTACAACGACTCTCAAAGATATTAATATATTTATGGTGAGACAAACAACACTTAATACCATCGTTAATAGATTTCTAGGGAGAACACCTGTGTTTGAAACCACATCGTTGACAGGCATGACTCTCGCTGAAATTAAAAGCGCTATTGACGAGCAAAAGCACACCAGCGATATTGTTAATAAGTTCTTTGAGGGCAGTAGCCTCCAAGATATCACGACGAAATTTTCTAATATCGACAACCATATTAAAACCCAAGCACGGATTAGAATCAACGAACTTCTGGTTTCATTCTTTTCTAACAAGGAGGAGAGGGGGAAAACAATAGATCCTGCCATAATCAGGGTAAATTATCTCGATATTTCCGACGATCTTCTTAAACTTAAAGAAAATTTTGAAAAGGTACAAACCCCTGCCAACGACGTCGTCGATAAGTTTTTTGGAACCCCACCTGTGGCAGTTATGACTCTCGTTGAAATTATCGCGGATATCAATAAGGTAAAAATTCCAAATAGTGTAAGCGCCGTTAATAACATCGTGTACACGGTTGATAGTGGAACCTTTGATTGGATCCGGGGAAATGAAAATTATCTTCGTGTTGGCCACAGACATACTGGTGTACCAGGTTGCTACCGACTTACAATAATACATCACCGTAAATTTGATTTGGGATTCAGCAACACAGGTATCAGCGGTGTTAACACATTGATGTATATACTAGAGAAAATACCACCACCTCCACCCTATATACCAATCCCGCTTACGATTACTATAAAGAATTCCGACGAGTCTGTGATTAGGGAGTCACTACCTTGTATAATATAATTTGTATCCGGTGTCCCCTCATCAGATCCTAAAACCAGGTCAATAATAGGATAATTGAAAACACTATCAGGTTTAAAATAACAACAATGACTTCGTCAATGACACTGTCATCGTCATCGCAATATCGAATCGACACCGTGAAAGAGTTTTCCGCGAACTTGAAATCACTTTCTGAGAGCTATCGTGAAACAATAAAGAAATATCGCCATCGATGAGACGAAAAACTTCATCGAAGCCATCAAAAATGATTTTTCGAGGATGATAACAATCGTTATCAGCTACTGATAAAAATTTGATTAGGGTTTCAGCAACCTGGTATGTGGAATTCGTAGCGGATTTAAGTAAATTACTAAATTGAAAGGAAAATCCTTCGAATTTCACAATTGAAAACGCTAGCGTTTTTAAAATAACAATGATTTCATCAACGCAATGTCGCTATGATCAGGTCAGAGAATTTCAAAATAGACTCAAAACCCTCACTGAGGAGTATCAAAAAAAAATGAAAAAATACCGACGAAGAATCACCGCAATTGATGTTATTGTGTACTCGGTGTCAAGCGTTCTCACTGGCGCCGGAATAATACTTGCATCGGTTACAATGATTGCTCCGGTCGTAGTTCCAATTTGCATTTCTGCGGTGGCTACAATCGGGGGTATATCAACCGGGATAGCAAAAAAGATATCATCATGCAGCCAGAGTAAACTGCAGAATTACTTAATTCAATTTCATATTGCATCAACCGCATATTCGCAGTTATCCCTGATGATATCGTCGTCACTCGATAATACAATTATATCAGATAGTGAATTCTCAGCGATGGTCAGTATTTTTGATTCAGCGATATCAAAATTAGAGCGACAACATGAATATAATAACAATGACAACACCGATGGAATTAGAAAACACGAACCCAAAAACCAGAATGATCTCAATAACCTCAACCATACCAAATTGTGAGTTCTCAGTGATGGTCAGTATTTATGATTCCGCGGTGTCAAAATTAGAGCGACAACAACAGTATAGCAACGATGACAACACCGATGGAATTACTTCAACGAGTAGTGGAGAACACGAACCCAGTACAAACAAGCATGATATCAATAACATCAACAACCCCACAATTTAGTGTGAACTTCCCTTCTCTGATTCCAGTGCGCGAGATCGCGCTGGCAAAATTACGAGTATATCATAGCTGGCCTAATATCAGATCGGTTGCATTTGGTGGTCAGCAACCCGATAACGCACTGGTGTTCTCGTATAAGAATAAACCCGATGGTACTCCAGAGTGGGAAACTGTTTCGTTACCAACTGGGTCGTACCAAATTAAGCAAATCAATGCTGAAATTCAGCGTAGAATAAAATCAATCACTGGAAAAGAATCAAAAATAGCTATTAATCTTCATCAACCGACGCTCTCGTCGTCGATCGAAATAAGCACAGAGGGATACATTGTAGATATATATAACAGCTCGTTAAGAACAGTGTTAGGATGGCCTGAAAAACCACCGGAAAAATCCGCCACCGACTTAACCACGGACATACAATCATATCATGAAATCAATCCCAGTTATCGAGATAATTTATCTGATATAAGAAAAGGAAGAATCGCCGATAGATTTATATTTACCAACAAAGACACATTGCAATGGGATTTTATCATTAAAAGAACAACCGACTCATCTGTTACTATTTCATTTACGCTTACTGACGTCCGTGGTTATTTTAATGAGATTAAACAATTATATGACACACTAGAACAACTACGGAAAACAAAATCGCAAAAACACGTTGAAATAATAAATCAACTTATATCTGACATGAAATATATCTATGAACTAATTATTCAAACAATAATTAATGACAACAGCGACAATAAACAACGATTCCTAACCGATTACAATATCACAGAGGACAATCTGCGTAATTTCAAGTTTCCCAAATACAACGCTGATGAACTAGCAAGAATTGTTAAAACCGATATCAAGGCGCTACAAAAATCAGATTCAGCTGTCCTCTTCAGGTATAATAATGATCCAGATGGTGGCGGTAGGCATAATGCCCCTCATAATGTGAATATTTCAACGGTGATTGCGCTCAATTTAGTATGTGATGCAATTGAAGGAAGCTATCAAATTAATCTAGAGCAATCAAATCAAGCTCAGCAGGGATATATTCTTTATTCGTTTGCACCAACAGCTCCTCCAGGATTCCTAATTATTGAAAACCCAATTAATCCTGTATACATGCGATGCCATAATAATTCGTTAACGAGAATTAATTTCAAACTCACCGACCAGTCAAATAATCTGATTGATTTACAAGAAGAGGTGTTAGCCTTTTGTTTGTTTGTGAAATCCTAAATTGCTTTGCAATTTCAAAGGATTTTCGTCCTAAAGACTCGATCAAATTTTCGGTTGAAATCATTTATTATTTTTGTTAACCAGAACTGAAAGTTCCAGCAGCAGAGAGGGTGGATGACCACATCGTTGCGACCAAAATTGATTAAAAAATCGTAAAGTCTCCGTTTGCTAAATGGAGACTTATTTTTTTGGGTTAAAATAAGGTTTCGTAGGAAGCATTATTTTTGCTTGAAAACGTGGTCTGTTCACCCTCTCTGCTGCTGGTTTGGTAGACATTTCTCTGAAAAATACTGGGCACCAATAGTGTTACTACGATATATGATTGATTGCAAGATACTGATATCATGTATTGTCGGTAAGGCAATTATATCATATAAAGCGCAGACTGAGGTTTGGTCACCACAACCTGATAGTCTTGATACAAGTATTAACGATTACAAGGAAAAATTTCCTGGTCTCACCGAGGATTATATTGTTTAACAATCCGAGGAGATCTTTGAAATTAGTGATAAAAACGCTAAAGATCTCGGTACAAGATTAATCGGTAAATTCACCCAAGGCGGAGCATATGATCAAAAGCGGCATTATTCACGATTAATTCTACATGATGCTGAAAACGATTTTATAATCGCGAATGCAACAGCAAAAAATGCATTTGTCAATAACGTATAAATGCTCTTTGGTCCGATGGAACAATATTTGGTACAATTGTTAGCTACAACGATGGCGAATCTCCTCAGTATATACATCTAAGATCATCTATGCTGACGTGTTTCTATAAACCTGCTATCGATGATAAATAGATTTCCTGAATTTGCAGTAAGAGTCGCAAGTATATAGCAAGTATATAGAAACAGTGGCTCATTTTACAAAGTCTGATGCGTGTTGGGGTTCATCGAGAATAAAAGAAAAAATGTTGCATGATTATTCTGAATCAGCGGATGTTACGATTGAAGATACTTACCTGAAAAATAATCAAATATCAGAATTATCGTCAGCGCCATCTATATCCGATCCAATATGCAAAAACCGTTTACTTAAACGGATGTAGCGGCTCTTAAAAAATATAAGTGATCTAATTATTTCAGGAGAAGTCAGACATGATTGTGCTAACACCCACACACAGACTTGCCAGAGAGATGAAACAACGAAGAGTTAATTCTTGGATTTATCACAGTTTCGGTATAAGGGTGACTTATGGACTACTGATTGAATGGGCGAGAAATATATTCCAGAAATCATTATTTGGGATGAGATATGCACAGTATCGTTGGATATATTAAAAATGTTTCTTGATTGGTGTTACTCAAAAATACAGCTGTGATAATGTTTGGCGATCATGGTCAACAACCGCTATTTGTCGATTTGCCTCCGCATGATTGGTTGAAGCAATTTATTTAATTACGAAGAAATTAATACTGATCAAAAACCACTTGTTCCAGAATAAAGCGAGTTCAAGAAATTGATCAGATAAAACCCAATGTGAAATAGCACGTAAAATAATTTCAGAAACAAATATAAATGATTTTTGGGAAGCGTGGAGACCAAACGATTTGATAGTGGCAAGTAGAACGATACTCAGAGACAAACTTCAACAACGGTTGTTTCAATTACATAAAGAAATATTCCCAACCCTTCCAGGGTCGTTGTGTTATAGATCAGCTGATACACGAAGACAGAATATTGAAGTTGATATTCCAGGACACCTGACAGAAAAACAGACTCTCGTATTAAATGATATTGTTCTGGTCATTATCAATGTTATCGAATATGCATTGCACGCTGACAAATCTCCCTGGACGTTAGGATACTCAATGACGATACAATCATCTGAGGGGTTAACCATCTCTGATACAGTTGTTTGGATCGTAGATGATCGCATCGAGTGGACGAATTTAATTTATCTCGCAGTGTCACGAGTTAGAAGAATAAATCAACTTCATAGAGTCATTTTCGATTCTAATGACACCAGCAACAATGAAATTGTCAGCGTTGATATAATAAGTAAAGTAACAAAGTTCGCTGGTTATAAACAGAGCGACAAAAAATAATAATAGAGAATTTGATATTGATGCTGTATTTATAATGATGCTAAAACAACAACAGAATAATCACTGCGCCAGCTTTAATTGTATAATGCTGTGGTATTGGTCTAAACACAAAAATCCACGCCAATTTGTCGCAGACATAAAAGATCGGAGTCGAGGTCATATATGAGAAAATGTTATGCTGACCTGTCTTGAGCGTAATAGACGCAGAGGTGCTAGTCAAGTGATCGTGGTGGTAATTGTGTATTCCCGGGTATCACTTGCAACTGTTCACGTGTAAATCCACGACAAAGAGCAGTTGAATCAAATCTGCAGATTGCGTATCTACCAGTGGAAATTGTTATATTAGATATTTTATATGCGTTAACACTACAAATAGGATCAGAAGCTCTGTTTTTGCCACCTTTAAGTTCACCTGGTTCATATAAATATCTCACAGTGACATTACGTAGTAATTGTTGTTTTGAAAAATTATTTTGTAAATGGGGTATATATATTTTTTGGGTCACGTTATTAGGTTTCATATCGATTGTTCGTGTAATTTCATTATTTAACGCAGCTATCACAGTTAGTAATCTTGCAACCCATTCACGAGATCTATCGTCTTGAATAAATTCCTTCGCGTATTGAAATCATAAAGAAACCGCTCAGCAAGTGTTCGATTGCCTGATCGCGGTATATTGCAGTATGTCCTCATCTGATAGTGACATTATGTTGCTTCATTAATGATGACACCGGACCCTGAAATTCATTCCCAGGATCAACCTGTAGCAGATTTGTCCACTGCAAAGGTCCTCGTCGATAAATTCATTAAAACGCAGAAGCTACTTCTGATGCTCCCTTTGTCAATAATTGCTCAGCTTCTTTGTATCTACTCGCAACATCAGCAGCAGTTAAAACGTACTTGTAAGTCCGTCTTTTGACAGTATCATGTAGGAGAAATAATATATCCACCTGATGAACTTTATTTGGAACGATCACATAAAAATGTGCAAAGTGAATTTTTTAGACGGTGGTAGATAAATCTGCCATATCACCTGTCTTGATAACCAATCTGCTGCAGTAACGACTTTGACTTTTGCTACTTTGGCAAGTTTATTAATTGCTGATTTACCCCTCCAGTATCCTCTTGGGGAATAATAAATAGATTCCATAATAATTAATTACCAGCACCTACTACCAGTTTACTCTTCAGCGCAGATCTTACTAACCAGTTAGATAATGATTCATTGAAATATTTATTCGTAATAGAATTTAACGCGTGAATAAATTTGACATCTGCCATATGTCTATGTTGCATATTGTTGCTTTTATAAGCAACATCATGAGCATGAGAAGCCCGATCAATTTCATATATAGGATATTCACATGGTCTTGGTTGGTCATGGCTATCAAGTCAGGTATCGAGTTTGGTTTCATGGCCGCAGTAATTATATCCTGGAAGATGTTTTTCTCCTGGGTATTTAGCCCATGGAGTCCTTGGGAGTTTTGTCAATTTATCTGCAATATCACCTCGTTGTTTTTTTTTAAATCATCACCCGAGTTTGCAGAAATAAATCTATTTTTTTTAATATCATACTGTGCGCACTTGCCGGTGAGCGCTGATCTGTTTCTTTTTTTTTTGTTGTAATTGTTGTTAAGTCTATTTGTGCTAGTACGCGACTTACATTTCACACAATATAGATCCATAATTTATTTATAATAACATGAATGTAATTGATTTTCGGCGACAAAAACACGAGAACATGTTAAACACCATGCGGAGCTACTAAATTCTATCAGAATGATTATCATAGGTCCGTCTGGAAGTGGCAAGACCCAACTGTTACTTAATCTGATAATGAGATGGTCAAAATGAGACATGTTGTATTTAGTGGCACCATCTGTAGATGATCAAAGATGTTACGATGTGTTAAAAGATTTTAACGAGAACGCGAAATCTTAATTAAGATGAAGATGTAATCCAATTTATCATTGATATCAGTGAAGCACCGAGTGTTGATTCCATTGATGGATCTATTAACAATTTAGTCGTATAGGATGATGTGATGCTGGATAACCAATCAAATACTTCTCGGATATTATCCAGAGGAAGACGTAAAAACACACAGATGTGATTTATGTAAACCAACGGTATACACAAATAACAAAAGTGATCAGATGTGTTTATAACGATAAATTTGCACGATCCTAGATCAAGATATCGAATCAAACTTGATAAAATATTCGGTTACAACCCTAGCAGCAGAGAGGGCGCGACAACAAATATGAGTCTCGAAAGTTAGAAGCCTTTGTTCTTTTCTTTCGGTTTCGTAGGAGGCTTTTGTTTGACAAGCAGATGTCTCTAAAATAGTTGTATGGTTAGCCCCCTCTGCTGCTCATAATCTTCCGGTAATGACTCAATGGCGCACGTTATCATCACTTTGCCTGCCTTCGAGTTAAGTATGAATAGGATGTGTATAGCCCATTAAGTCAAGAATACCTCGTAGCTCCTTCAGAACATTTTTTCATAATTTCAAACATTTGCATGTCGTTTTGGAAATGATGAATACTACCCTAAAGCTTAGGTAATGAAAATGTTAACTAAAACAAAACGCATCTTTCTCTCTCTCTCTCTCTCTCTCTCTCTCTCTCAGACATGTGGTATATTCACCATTGAACACATGGAGCAGTAGGTATGTTGTATTTTGATTATAAAACCCAGTAGTTGTAGGTTGTATTTTGTTTTCGCCACAAATCCTCTCGTATTAGCTGATATTTTGTAGCTTGATAAAAAAAAACAACTTTGCGAAGTTCAAGAACCAACATAATTTCATAACATTTCATCTAATTTTACTCCATCAAAAGTGAGTATATTTACCTACATACATTTGTTTTGTTTCTAAAGGTAATTGTTTTTAAAAATCTTCATTATTCATTGTTTTGTCGCTCGCTGTCTCATCTAAAAATTTTCATATAAAGAACTAAAAATGTATTATCTGTTTTAGATAACCAACATCGCATTTTCCACTATCAAAAGTAACTAACAGTAAAATGACTTGAAACTACGGATACAACACAGATATAAAGAATACAAATGAGATAAAATAGTTTCTAATCGCTACATATAATGCACTTATATTAGCTTACAAACGCTATTACACTGTTTAACTGAGAATAAATAAAATCTAAATATTTGTGTTAATTAATCAATTAGATTTTAAAGCCAACAAATACAACAACTTATTCGTGGCCTGCAACTCATTTTAATGCTGCATTTAATAAAGCATTCGACAAATATATAAAGAGATTCAAAAATGTATGTAAATTTGTAAGAGGGCTAGTTAATTGGATTTAGCTGCGTTATCTAGGGAACGACCTCCATCCGAAATCCTATGTGACATTTTAACGGTCGGCTTGTGAGCTCTGTATGTCTAAGTCGTTCCAGAACTCACTAAGATTGCGTGTTCTTCTGGAACTGGAATTCGCCAATATTCATTGGACAATACTTTTGTTTTAGAAACAACACTTAGCGATGGTTACTCCAGCAAATATGGACTAGGGATCCGGTAACATTTCAACCTGACATTCTGTGATCCTTTTGAATTTCCGAAAGTCTACACAAAAGCGGTGATCACCATCCTTCTTCTGGATCAAAACAACCGATGAACTATATGAAGATTCGGCTGGTTCAATGACACCTAAGTCATTCATAGTTCTAATTTTGTCCGTACAGTTTCTAAATTCGCATGAGGTAGTGGATAGGATTTCCGTTTCACATGCGTTTCATCCAGTAACTTCAAATGAACTCTTCGTGGAGTATCTCCTCCAACTCTTCACGTTGTTCTGACGTTAACGTTACATCAACAACGACGTCAAACTAAGTCTCATCCCTCGTCAAAGGACAACAATTAAGTACTGCCATCACTGGTCCATTGTCGTCGGGTTCTTCAGTCACAACTGTAGCAGCCACGAACTCAGTACAGGCACTGGGCGATGTGAGGTTTTTTGTGCCACCCGCTTATACATGTCACACAACAGACAAGCCCCTTTTCATCTAGCCAGTAGAATCCCATCACTAACCTATCTTTCATATTTGCCACGCCCATGTGACTACCCAGTAGACTCTCATGTGCTAGCCTAAGCACATCTTCTCCCTTAGATCGATGTACAATCACTTGCCTAAACCTCTCAGATACTTTCCGAACGTATCGATACAAGAAACCCCGTTTCAGCGCGAACTCTACCTCAACGTCTGACAAGTTCCGTACGGACTTCTTTGCATACCCGCGTAGCTTGTTAAGGGTATAATCTTTCTCTTGAAGTCTCCTTAATTTACCACGTTGCAAATTGTCTATAGACGAAGTCGAGGGTGGGTTCAGCGGTTTCAACCCTAACCTTCGCTTCATAGACCTCACCTATACGGACCCCACGTGTACACACATCATATGATTAGGCTGTGGCAACATATACCTACATCCTACAATTATGTCGTCTTCTGCTGCATCATCTTTAAAAGAATTGTAGCCATAGACGAAGACCAAGTGCATGCCCATTTCCAAAATGCAAAGACCAAATATTTTTTACTGAGAGAGAATTTTGAACAATGCACTGGTCATCACTTTGGCCGTTTTTAAAACATTGTGGCAGCCCTCAGAAAACGGTCAACATCATTAGAAACAAAAGGAAGATACCCTATACAGTCTAACACAACAGTCACCCAACAGAAAGCTCTAAGACTGGAGTAAAACAAATGATGTTGCATTCTGTCGCCATTCGCTTTGTTCTGTAATGCATCCAACGCTCCCTCTAAGCGAATGGTAGATTTGCACGCAGAGCTCGCTGCACTGCGCAAGCAGGCGAGCAAAATTTAACGTTGGATTGAGCAAAAATTGACAATTCAGCTGCGCGGGGATGCCTGAGCGCAGCTTAGAGGGAACGTTGAATGCATCATAATTTTAAGGAAATGACAGAAAAAATAATATAAGACGTGAAATATTATATTAATCTTCTTTCCATCCGGCATAGTGACAATGAACAAAAAAAAATCTATGGCAGATAAACCAAGTGGATCAGTCTCAATGTAAACGTAAAAGGAATAACTGATAAAAATCAACCCTAGGATAAATCTGTAAGTTATAATGAAACATTTCATGCATTTATCAAAGTGTCAACAGATGCCGAGTGAAGAACGGAGGTAAACACGCAAGTTTTCAAATCAAACCAGGTTTTTGCAATTCTTCAAAATATCTGGAGATATAAAACAAAATAGGCATAGGGAAAAAGTTAAACAGTTCGAAATGTAACATCCTCAGTGAGCTAATCTGTGCTGGAAGAAAATAACATCTACCCAAAAGAGGATGGAAACATTCCAATGGTTCCACAGATTCAGAAGATTTGTTTGTACCAACACCATCTCGAATGAAGAACTCAGAAGAACAGATGGAGTCTAATTCATCTCATCGCAAGTGACATCTAGACGATAGAGATAGCTGGGGCACATGTACAGAATGTCTTCTACTACCCTTATCAAAGTAGCTCTTCAAGGGACAAGGCAAACCAAGAGAAATAACATGTAGGAAACATGGATACTGGCAGCAGAAAATATCTTTAAAACAGTGGCCTGAGCTGAGAAACAGTACAAAGAGCAATGACTGATCGGAAGCAGGCAGCATATATATATATATATATATATATATATATATATATATATATATATATATATATATATATATATATATACATACATATCCTTCTTTTTCAAGGGTATTTACATAAAGAAAGAAGTTTCATCATTATGAATACCAATACGTTTTAGAAATCACATTTATTTATCAGCACGACATTTTCTAGTTGTTGTATTTATTCTACTCATACTTGGTAGTAATGCAACATTGTTCTCTTCTAATTTAAATGAGGTTTAATTAGTTGATATATTCAAATTGTTGGGTATATAGACAATGCCATACTGCTTAATCTTCGTGTATTTAAAAATTCCCATAAGGCTTACATAACCATTGACGTGTCTGCTAGTGAACTTGAAAAATAACGTTTCACTGAAAAGACAAATAACAATAACCTCTATTATCCTAAAACTGCCTAATACAAACAGCAATCAATGAACAGAACAGCAAATGGAATATTGAAGAAAAACACAATTGATTAAACTTTTAGTTAAACCAGCTGGGAATAAAATCTATGTGGAAACGTGTTCATATGTACAAATGTGAGATCAGTGCCAATATTAAATCCTTCATCGAATACCAATATCCGACCAACACCATATCTGATCGGTAATGTTCTACCTATTGATTATTTAAATATATTACACAGTTAATGGAGATTATGTGACTTTAAGTTGTACTTGATATTTACTCCACTTGTATCATTAGCGTTTTCAGCATTAAGTACTAGTTTGAAAATATTAAAAACTATTACTTTTTAATAACCCATAAGAACTTTTTAAAATCCCAAACAATTTAAAATAAAGAAGCTTTTTCTGCACTCCGTCTTTGTAATCGATGCATATTTGTTAAAAATCCAGCATGTATTAATTTTACTGCTTCGCATCAAAGGATAAAAGATAGAGAAATAACAGCAGAAGGGCCGAATCACACAACTTTATAGAGGCGTCGATTTGGCATTTCAAGGCCTCCTCCAAAATCGTAAAAAAGCGTCAATTTGGCAAACTAAGACTTCCTCGTAAATGTTTTATAGAGGTTCATTTTCAAAAGAAACCGCCACAATTGTTGTCGTACGCCCCTGCTGCTGATATGTTTTATAGAGGCTCATTGGCAAAAAAAACCGCCACAATTGTTGTCGCATGTCCACAATTTCCAGTGTGTTATAGTACTTTGAAACTGTCGTTGTTAAATCAAACAATAGAGCAAGTGTTCTTTACAATTTCCGTGTTCTTTAAATAACTCTTATCCACTGTCCACATCCTGAGCGCCTGTTCTCTGATAAAGACGAATTCAGCGTCTAGACAAATCAATAGGGCTTTTGATGTCCCAGTAAAACGTTAGCAACGGCATGCCTTTTATCGATTTGAGATCTCGTCTACATTATTTAATTATTTCTTGTAACCAACAAAAGAATTTAGAAGCACATTTGAGAACTCTACCTTCTATTATCAAACTTTATTACATATAATCGTGGGATAGCACTTTCCGATCTGTTTGGTGTATATTTATAACTCTTTCTTTCTGTCTGTCTGTCTGTCTGTCGGTCTGTCTGTCTGTCTCTTTCTCTCTCTCTCTCTCTCTTTCTCTCTCTCTCTCTCTCTCTCTCTCTATCTCTCTCTCTCTCTCTCTCTCTTTCTCTCTCTCTCTCTCTCTCTCTCTCTCTCTCTCTCTCTCTCTCTCTCTCTCTCTCTCTCTCTCTCTCTCTCTCTATATATATATATATATATATATATATATAGACATTTAGTTCAAATAGAGCTTAGGAAAGGAAGACAGTTGAACCATATTTGAATGTTTAAACTGTCATGATTCTCAATGGAGATATAATTAATTGGGAAAATTATCTGCATTACACGTAATGCGAATCAAATATGTAGTATTACAAACAGTTGTATTCTTTTTCTTTTGTTTTTTTTTTCAAGTATTCGGTTTGATACACATAGATCGTATTTAAAAGCATATACGTTTAGATATCGAATTTAGCGTATTCGTAACGCGCTGCGGTTTCGTCCCGGAACCCATGGTTCGATATTCGTAACAGAAACATTGTCGACGGTACCGATTTAGAGGTTTTTTCTATATGATTGGAGGCGCCAGCACAAATGTACTTCAAGTACACCTCCCGTCCCGTCAAATACGTGACGTTGTGATTTTGCACCCCCGGTAAATTAATTCTTGGGGGAAGGTCTACAAAAATGCATAGACAGTCTTCTGAATATTCTATCATTTCGTTTCGCTTATGGGCGCCCCTCACCCCCAAGGGCCCGATTAGATGCGAAGTACCAGACCGGACCCTTTGAGATGTGTTGTCGTATATATGTAACCTATGGGCCCGGTTAGATGTGACGGCACCTGACCGGACCCTATGAATATCAATTTTTCAAATTTGAAATTTGAATATTATTATATATAAATGAATTCTAAAAATATAAATGAGATCATAACTGAGATTTCAAATTTGAAAAATCAACAAATTCAATTATCAGATCAATTAAATTGTGATCAGATTCTTTCTGATTTTGAAGATATTGAATACAGAATAATAAATATGTCTTACCAAAAAATTATGCTTTTATAAAGAAAATCCAGAATGCTATTCGCAAAGCCCTTGTATTCTGTAACGACGTCAGTAAGTTTGTCACGTTATTTACTGTTGTCGAAAAAATCAGAATAGAATTGGGGCAGCAATATGAAATCAAACGCACAATTAATTTGAGGGTTAAAACAATAAGAGATATTATCCGCCAAACTAAAAATTCTCCTTTGGTAACCCCAGCAGAATAAGTTCTCACCATGGATTGACATGTACAATACTTCAATAATTATTATTTTTTAAGGAAATCGGAAGTTCCCTAATCTAACACGGAGCTATCAAATTATCAATCTGAGTTTAAAAAAATCAAAGATTTTCAATATCAGATGAATTAATTATTATTACTCCAAACATAGAATTTCAACATCATAGTAGGTATAGATATTTTTATATTTCATTGATTTTTGGTCATTTTCACTGCCTTTAGATCGTACGTTTAAAAACGCATGCGTTTTCTATATAATGGTAAACGAAGCACTAACGACTAGAGTAACACGTGAAAGATTACCTGCAATTAAGAAATTTATACCAATCAGCGATTCTATCAGAGGAAAACTACAAGCTATACAGAGTCTTCAGACCGTATGTCTGCAGGAACTGAAGAATTGTTTAAACCAATAACCACGGCAATGAAATGGGTAATATCAGCCACTGAGTGAGCTATATGGGGGGATGTCCGCGAGGTGGGGAAACCACCAAGAAAAGAGACACATATGATTAATGTACTTGAAAAAAAAGCAACTGAAACTGAAAAAACATCATCGTTGTCAACAAAACCTCCAACTGGCCCGAAAAAAAACGAATGCTCATTTAGCGGATAAATTTACCGAGGAGGCTAAAATACTAATTTTAAAAAAATGATTATCACGCTTTAAGCAATTTTGCTATTGACAGCTATAATTCAAAAGAGGAGTATTTAAAGGGCGAGTATAAAGACGATCCAATATCACCCGATAGCTGGGCCGATGAGTTGTATAAAATAAATACGGGGGGTTTAGATAAGAGGAGGAAGGAGTATAAAACCTTCAAAAAAGATTTTGATTATTATAAAAGTCAAGAACGACAACAAGAAAGAAAGCGCCAAACACCAACACGAAGACAAAAAAAGCAAGAAGACCTTCAATGGGATGATGAACCCGTTGGGCATTTACAAGATGATGCACAGGGTGCAACTGGTACAACTGAAAAATTCGCTAGTGGGGTATCAGGTAATGGTTTAGTTAGTTGTCCTGGTAATATTCTCAGTGATATAGCACGATTAGAAGTTCTCATAGGAGGAAAACGAGCTGGAAATAACTCACAGGAAATAATTAATAAAGCAGCTGACATCTGCATGCGGTCATTTCAAGGCGGCATCATGAATATATCAAAACATATCGAGATTTCATTGATGAGTTAGCCGAAAATCATAGTTATTACAGTGACTGAAAATCCAAAGGATTTTTCATCACCGAATTTAGAAAACACTAGTGTTTTTTATAATAAGATGATCACTACAACCTTGATAAACCAACCAACGTCTATGTAGTAAAATCACGATTTCCTGTTTACAAAGCGTACTATGGTGATGGTCTCGGCAATACCATTGCAGGGTTATTTGCTAGAATGGCTCCAAAAGTAGCACCAATAGAAAAAACATTTATCAATGAAAGCTATTGATGTTATTCGTGATAAGGGTATTAGCGCTGTTGGTGATGTTGCCGGTAAAGCATTTTCCGCGGCTAAAGAAAAACTAAATAAACCAGAAATGACTTCGTCATTACCGTTACAATCTACAACAGTGATGCCTGCAAGTGTTAGTAAAATAATAAATAACGCAGTAGATCAAAAAATTAGCATTGTTGGCGACTTCGGATGTATATGAGGCACAGAGAAATAATATTGCAAACATGATATCGGGAAGTGGTTTAAAACCACTACGACGACGATAAAAGCATGATTTAGATCGAGGAATATATAATAAAATGTTCAAACAGACACTTGATTCAGCATTTGATATGTACGCCCCAGTGCGTAAAGATGATTCTGCACGTGATTATCAATTTTATTCTTATCATGCAGTACATCCTGATCTTCGATCAAGAATTGAACTTCAAGTTCATGATACCAGTAAATACTTTCTACCCGCTGAAATATTTATTGAAGTGGAAGGAGAACTTGTAACAAATGTTGCAGCTAATATACCATACCCTCTTGGTGCTCAAGTCGGGTTTGTCAATAATGGGATCATGGCGTTATTCGAGAGTGCAAGATATCTGATTGATAGAAAAGAGATTGAGTCGATAGAACGTGATGTTGATGTGGCCCCAACAATAGTAAGGCTAGCAAGATACTCCGATGATTATACAAGATCAGCAGGCCCTTCTATGATGTTTGCTAAGGATGGTAAGGATACTACTGGAAAAATTCAGTTTATTGTAAGACAGCCAAAGAATCGTGCTGCCCCCAACCCTGCTAATAATGATGAAATCGAGGATATGATTATAAATACTGATCCCAACTACAACCTAGGAGCTGCAACACGTATGTCAATGTTGAAAGAACAGAATCGACGATTTTCATGCGCGATTCCACTACATCATATATTTGTATTCTGCAGAAATGTCAGAAAAGTTATCTATGGAGTGAAGCATACAGTAGTACTTATGCGAAAAAGTACTGATAGTGACGCAATTTGGAGGATTCCAGCAAATTTAGATCCATTACATATAAATGATGATGCTGGTAAAGTTATTTAAAAAAAACTATCATTGTGGATGCCAGTAATGACTCCATCAATCACAACAGAAGAAAAATTATATAATTTATGGATCATGAAGGAAAATCATTGCTAACCGGGCTAACAACAACAACGGATGTTAAACAATCAGCTGTTAACGATATATTTACATGGAACCTAGCATCACAACAAGGTGTTTCAGCTCCAAGTTATATACTTATTGCGTTACAGGATATGACGAGGGTTGGTAAACAAGCACGTAGCCATATGATATTTGATCAATTAGGCGTTACTGATGTCTCGCTGAGAATAAATTGCCAGCAGGAACCGTCCGAAGATATACAACCAAAACGATATTGCATTCGAGTATCATCGTATGTTGTCATATATATTGATACTGGTCTACAAATATCACAATATGATTTTTGTAACTTTTATCCGATCTATTATTTTTTGCTGGAACATCTTGATTTAACAAGACAATCCGTAGTTGACATACACTTTAGAGTTACTGTATCCCTTCCAACTAACGCAGCAGGTGTTATCACTATCCCGAATTACAGGGCGGTTGCTGTCATTCTCAGCGAAAAATCAATGCTACTCGAAGCTGTTGGTGGACGAATGAGAATAATCGATGCACCAGTAGAAAACATGTAGTGTTTTCCAAAACCATGTAACAATTAGATCAATCTGTTATTAATATAATGTCATACAGTGTTGTTAATGTCACCCTGACTAATGGTCAAGTTAAAAAATTGCAATCGGAATCAGCTAAAAAATGTGGAACCACGATAACACTGAAACACAATCAGATGTCTTGTCTGGTGGTAAGAATAAATTGTCATTGACAACTCGTCAGATAAAACACTTTAATGATGATTTCAAGGATTAAAAGGGTGTTCAGACCACTTTCTCTGCGGCTGCGATCAAAAACATGATAAAATTAGGTGGTATATTTCCACTGTTAGCATCGTTACCAGCGTTGATTGCGGCAGCAGCCCCAGCGTTAGGAGCCGTTGGTACCGCGGCAGGGATGGCACTAGAAAAGCTACCGGGAAAGGATACAAATAAAATGGAAAGGGTCTAAGACTACCAGAAACTCCGTATTCATGGTACAGCGGAAAGGGCCTGAGACTAGGAATAGTTTATTAACAACAATAATTCCCATGTCAAATTTTGATTTACTCGATGCTGCTAAAAACCTAGCGATTAAAAACTTTAGAGGTGTCTTTATGAAAGATCAGTTACCGACGCAACCAAACAACGTTGAAACCTGTATCATTAATCTCGATAACAGCACCGGACCTGGAACATCCTCATCAAGTAGTAAATGAATATATTAGTAGTCGCTTTGAAAATCGAAGATTTCTAGAGAAGTAATTAGAAATTAGAGAAGTAATTTGAAAATCAAAAGATTTTTACAATAACAATGGTTGATATTTGGGGGATATCTTTATCAATGTTGAAAACACAAACCACAGAAATATATGAAACCGGTGATGTAATAAAAATAATCGAAGATGAAATAGCTATGTTGAACTTAGCAAGTGTTGATCCCAGTGAAATAGATGTTTTTCAAGATCGGCATGGTAAATTGAAAACGAGTAACGTTTCTCTTGATATTTTAGTTAAACAACGTAACTCAGTAGAAGATACTATCGCGTTGTATTCCAATCAGGGAAAACTCAGACCAGGCTCACTTGTTTCAACAATCACAGATAAAATATTAACACTCGATAACAAGTATATATCCTCGGCGAATTCATTGAAATCACTCAATGATAAGTATGACGATCATATAAATACATTTAATCGGTTTTCTGAATTACAAAGAAGTATAATTAACAATATTGACAAACCCGTGTTAGAATTTTTTGGTAATCCTCCAGTGACCACATCGAAGCTCACAGAGATAAAAACTTCTTTGTTGGAACTAGCAACACTTCAATCCAGATATGAAGATCACGTTAAAAAGTTTTCATCATTTCGTACAAATATCATTGATAAATTCTGTACAATCCCGCTGGATAAAATTGACATAAAACACCCTGATGTTAAAAAATCCATTGAAGATATAAAAAAAACTTCATCGAGGCAATCAAAAATGATGCAACGAGGATGATAGCATTCATTGAAAAAATAAAAATCCCTCACGAACAAACAAATATCGTAAATAATGTGTACGCGATCCAACACGTATCATTTACGTGGACACCTACAAACAATATATTAAGTATCACTGCAACCGTCAAGGGTATTTATCGATTAACACTAGTATCACCGACTCAATTTAATATTTCATCAATGAGTTCATCTCTGGTCAACAATACGATATCAACGATCATCGACAAGGATACAATTGAACGATTAGCAATAGCATCCACTGATAATAATTTGGATATGCTTTCAGTAACATGGTATGTGGAATTCGTAGCGGATTTAACTAAATAACTTAACCACTAACGGTTTCAATTGAAATCTATTGTAATAAATAAAATGTCATCACAGCAATATCGCTATGATCAAGTCAGAGAATTTCAAACTAAACTCAAAACACTCAGTAAGAGTTTTCAAATAAAAAATAAATAAATACCGACGAAGAATCACCGCAGTTGATGTTACCGTTTACTCGGTGAGTGGTGTAATCACCGGAGCTGGTATGATACTCTCCTCGGTGACAATGATTGCCCCGATAGCTGTTCCAATTTCTATAGCAGCGGCAACAACAATCGCGTGAATTATTTCAATAATAACAAAAACAAATATCATCATGCAGCCAGCACAAACTACAAGATTATATAATTAAATTTCATGTTGTGTCAACCGCATACTCGCAATTATCCTCGATGGTATCGTCGTCACTCGATGACACATTAGTATCAGATAGTGAATTCTTAGCGATGGCACGTATTTATGATTCCGCGATGTCAACATTAGAGCGACAACATGAGTATAATAACAAAGGCAACATCGCAAGAACTACTTCAACGAATAGCAGAAAATACCAACCCGGTGAAAAACAAGCATGATCTCAATAACATCAACGAATCCTGAATTCAGCGTTAATTTCCCTACTCCGATTCCCGTGAAGGAGATAGCGTTAGCAAAATTACGAGTGTATCACAGTTGGCCCTTACATTAGGTCGGTAGCATTTGGCGGTCAACAACCGAATAATTCCTTGGTGTTTGCGAATAACAATCGCGAAGACGGAACACCAGACTGGAACGTTGTTTTGCTACCATCTGGGTCATACCATATCGAACAAATCAATGCTGAATTTCAGCGTAGAATAAAATCCATTACTGGAACAACAGAATCGAAGATCGCTATAACAGTTCATGAGCCGACGTTATCATCCGCGATTGAGATAATCTCACCTAGTTATGTCGTAGATATCTATCAGAGTTCTATAAGAACAATATTAGGATGGCCTGAAAAAATACCTGAGGCATCTTATCAAATACGCGAACCAAAAAATATTTTAATGTCACGGACATGCAATCATATCATGAAATCAACCCATCATATCGAGAATATTTACCTGATATAAAAAATATAAAATTAACCGATAGATTTACATTTATCGATAACAATAACATACAATGGTATTTTGTTTTTAATAAAACTCCTGATTCATCCATTACAATTACATTTACGTTAACTAACATCATTGATTATTTGAAAGAGATTAATCAATTACATAGAACACAACTAGAACAACTACGACGGAGCTTCCAAAAGCATCTCTCTTATATAACAAGGCCACGTGATGAGATCATAACACACATTAGGATATTAAATCAACTTGTATCCAATATGGAAGATATCAACAAACGAATAATAATTCAAGTAATAATTAATGATAAGAGCGGAGATAAACAAAAATTCCTAACTGGTTACAATATAACAGAGGCCGATCTACCTGATTTCAAGTTTCCTGGGTATAACGCAAATGAACTAAAAAAATCTGTTAATGATCTTATTCAAGAAATTTTTTCTATGATACTCGCCAAATGGAAACAGCAAACAACAATCCTCAAACATAATAATGACCCAGATGGGGTGGTAGCTCCTCAAAATGTGATATATCCTCGGTGATAGCATGGAATTTAGTAAGTGATGTTATCGAAGGAAGCTATCAAATAAATCTCGAAAGATTAAATCAAGCCCAGCAGGGATATATTCTATATTCATTTGCACCAACAGTTCCTCCAGGATTTTTAATAATTGAGTCTCCAGTTAATCCAGTCTATATGCGATGTCATAATGATTCACTAACGAGAATTAATTTTAAACTCACTGACCAGTCCAATAATTTTTATTGATTTACAAGGTGAGGTTTTACAAATTAGTCTGTTTGTGTTTCATCTTAAGACTTTCATCCTAAATTATTAGTGTTAAACCCATAGCAGCGGCGGGGAGGTACGAATTGAGACAAAGTTTACCTGACATAAAATCATTCAATGGAATTTAATTAGAATAACCCATTGAGGGTAACTCTTTCATAAGCCGTGCGCATACCTGCACGAGTTATCTCCCTTTGGTGTTATACACATAATACAAAATAGAATTCAGAAATATGTAAATTTAATTCTGTTTTCGAAGCGCTTCGAAAGGGCCGATCAATAAATTCATTCTGTAGCAAATCGTACTGTGGGCATACAAATATTAAATGATTTTATAGGTCTCTTCCCAATTGATTTACAAGTACCAGTAATCCCAAATGCATTATTCTCACTCCGCGTAATAGCTTGTAAATTATCCAATCTGTTATTTTGAGGACATCCATCAATATGATCAATAACAAGACCTACTTCGATCAATCCGTTATACACCTCATATACGAAACGATGACAATAATATTTCTTCTTTCCAACATCAAACTTCATGAATCCCATATTAATGTCAACACCAACTGGTTTCTTCAGTCTACGGTTTCATTCAATACCGTTACGAGACGCTTCATAATTGCTGATCGCGGGATGCGGGTGATATGTTTGGTCCATTTATATATAATTCTATATGTCTAATTGATTTTTTGGTTTAATTATTACATATTTGGAAAACTTCCAATGTAGTCTTGAGGTGTTCTTATGATTTTGTCAGAGTCATTGATGGAATTCTTAATTCGTTTATCACGATAACGTTTCAATTCTCTGTATCGCTTACTACCGCAACTCAGACACAATTGCGATTTTCCTAACACACCTACCCCACATTGTGTGCAAGGTAAGGGCCCATAACTCCCGTTACGAACGCTTTGAATATGATATCCACAGAATTCCTTTCTGCCTGATTTGTTACATGCGGTTACTGATCCTATCATAAGCCACTTGCAATGGTTCATTATATAATAAATTCTTTATTTAAATACTTGTTTTAATTATAAAATGGAAGAGTTCGAGAGATTATCGAAAATTACGCCTTGGAAAAATGCTAAATTCAATCTCGATATAGTCTCCGTAGATGTAACAAAGAGTCTAATAAGTGATAGAAGCATGATAAGTAAAATCCGTGATTGTTTTAATGAATTCAAGCGTGATGGAGCATCTCACTATTGGTCAACATTTCGAATTGATGGTAGTGTTCATGCTACCATGAACGATGAAAGAGCAGCACTTATAATCTCACATCTTGACAAGAAAGAATATTTCTTTAGAGTGAAATTCATTATCCGTTCGGAAATGGGAAATTGGATTATTCGAGTTAAATTTAAACCAATCTTGAAAGATAAAAAACCGTCACTTTGAGTCATGATTCCAAACCAGGTATTCTGACTGGGATTGGCAAAACGTATTACGAAAGGTCTTATCCTGTAACAACAGTTGTTTACGGAATATATTCGTTAAATGATAAACCGAGTATTGAAAAATTAAAACCAATGAAACTGTCATTCTTGACTTCGTCAAGGATAAATTTTTTGCAGAACGAATAATAGAACACTTGACAAATGCGTTGCTTGGAAACAAATTGACTGATCTAAGACGTAAAAAAATAAATGAATGGGAATTAACAGTTAGGAATAACGGAGCAACGATTCAAAATATAACCAAATTAGAAACATCATTAAGATTTCCAATAACCATAATGACGATAACAGGAGAAATATTACACGAATCAAAATATTAATCACAAGGAGCTCCAATCAAAATTATTGACCATAACGAACACGCTTGGACACCTGCGGTAACAATATTACCAAGAGATAGAACCGGAAAATATTACACGGGAAATCGATTTGATTTTATTTCTCAGTCAAGTAAATACGATCCTGTGTCAGTGTGGTTACTTCACAGTCTTGAAGAAAGAGGGTAAATTCGATCAATTTGTAAGACCCAAAGGCGAAATATACCGTACTGAAGCCCTGCACAATGAAATGAAAAAACTAGCTAATGGTTTTTCAATAGAACACGATGAAGAATTATTAACAAACTGTTTTACAATTTCGTCGGTTGCAGCTCATTTTGCGAGAAAGAAAAATATGTGGAAGCCAACAAGACCTGAATTTCTATCAGATATCAAATCAAGCTGCATTTAATATAACCATGGAGGATTATGGAATACAAAATACGACCCCGAAAGTATTATTTCGGTTGATTAAGCTGTGTGTTACTCTGAGAGTTTTCTCGGATATGGAGAATGTGCTGAGTACTTCAAGCGATTTGGACATCCCACAAATGAAATGACTCGTGTTGCAATTAATGGACCACTACCCGATTTTGATTTAACTGGATTTGCACGTGTGGTATCATTTGAATTGGCTACAGGACTTCATCCGTGTTGTTATGTTTGGTATGGTAGACACATATCTAAAAACACTGGACGCCAATAGTGTTATTACCGTATATGATTGATTCTAAAATGATCATATCGCTGATTGTCATTGAAGCGATTATATCATGTCTAGCGCAGACTGAGGTCTGGTTACCACAACCTGATAGTCTTGATAGTATAATCAGCGATTACAAAACATCTTAATGCTTGAGATTTCTTTCGTGATTGGGTTCTTTATAGCCAGCTACACAACACTAATACAGTTGTTTTTGGTCTGTAAATTGTTTGCAGGAGATCACATTGCAATACAAAGAATTATGCCTAAATGAATATAAAGACACTTGCCACAATCTCTTCATTGATTTAAAGTAGAAAGGTTAGTAATGTAAACATTGTTGTTAACTTCTGCAATTGTTTTATACTTTTTGTTCATGTGTTTGATTTTTTACTTGTAATAATTCATCCTTTTTTCTATTTTCATATCTCATATAAATTTAAATTGCAGAATTTTGCTTCAAAGGGTTTATTGTTTAGTATTATTTTAAACTGCATGATTATAGTTTTGGTCTGGCCTGTCAGAAAAGGTGGGACATACAATTGATGTGCCTGTTCATACATCCTTTCTTAACGTTTGGTTGAGGTTTATTTAAATGGCTTAACCACAATTGCATATGGGGGAAAAATATTACTCAAATATAAAATGCAATTAAAGGGCAAAGTACAAGGTCATGGAAGGACAGTTATTTACAGGGTGTAATAAAAGTGGTTTAATTTTTGTTTTAATATGAGAACGTACCTCTTAGAACTGTTACCAGATATTGCAGAGAAATTTGGAATGGTACATAGACTCTGAGAATAGGAATTAATGTGACAAAAGGTCAAAGGTCAGTCTCACAGTTGTTAATTTGTTTATATTTTTTAAAGAACCCTTTTCTTTTTCCCTTTATCTTATTCTTAAATAGATTGATTGTCTTTAGATTCATTGTGCATAAAACATCCATGTGGCGCAAACATTACAAGTTCATGGTAACTCATTAAATATAGTAAGCATTTATTAGGATGAAAATTATAGGATTTTTCTAAAGGAAGATCTTAATGTCTTCTGGTTCCATGGATGGCTTATTACAACATTTGCAGGCAAAAGAATAGGAACATCACTCAGAATGGTCAAAGGTTCAAGTTGTTTTGTACTATATTACAAAAGTTACAGTGATAATCAACGTAGGTGACTCATTGTTTGATTGACCATACGACCAATGAGCTTATGATATGGTTCTTGGCTTGGAATGTCCATCATCTATCATTCTTCATCTGTCAGTTGCTATTTTATCTGCTCAAATACCAAAGTAGTAGATGCTCAAGTTATTGCTAAATTATCCATTTCTACATGTTCTTTTGTTAAAATTTTAGTTACCTTGTATCATTTATACAACCTCAAAATTAGGTCACACTACAGAACATAAGCAGCTTAGAGAATACAATAACAAGCCTTTAAACTTTCAATCATAAAGTTTGTATTTTACAGAATGAGTTGCTATCTGACAGTTTTGATTGCTATCTGATAGTTTTGATTTCTATCTGACAGTTTTGATTGCTACCTCATAGTTTTGATTGCAATCTGATAGTTTTAATTGCTATCTGACAGTTTTGATTGCTCTCTATCTGACAGACTTAATTGCTATCTGACAGTTTCGATCGCCATCTGACAGTTTTGATTGCTATCTTCTGACAGTTTTGATTGCCATTGTCCATTTTGGTGATTGCTATTGCTAATGTAGAACACAATTGTCGGGTTTTTTGTTGCAGGCAGTGACAGTTGTGAGTGAAGGTCTGGCAAGCTTTGGTGGACAAGGATATATGGAGGACACAGGGCTCCCATCAATCCTAAGAGATGCACAGGTCTGTTTAAGTTAAACTGCATTGATTCTAACACAACAAATGCCACTCCTTCTGCAGCAACATATTGGTCTGATAGAAAGGGTTGTCTTTTAAGGGGCAACAATAGTGTAAAAGTCACTTTAATCAGAAATAGAACATGCACTGCTTTTCTTTTCCCTACCTTTTTTCTCAATCCCATTAACAGATTTGTCAAATCAGTCCTGTACTGCAGTTAGTACGGAGACCACTGATTGTAAAGCATGAAGTCACAATCAGAAGTGAAGCTGTATTCTTTTTACCATCAAATATCTTCCATGATAACAGTAATGTTTGGGGATATAAGCCTGCTACCTCCCAGATCCAGCCCTACTTTCCAGTCTATATTACATAGGCAAATAGCAATAACTTGTGCCCATTTCCTTCCTTGCTGCCACCAGGTGTTGCTTTTTATTGTTTCTCTTTCATACAGTCAAAGCCATACAAAAAAACTCAGATATCAATATCCATCCAGAACTTTGGATTCATATTGTGCATTTATCACTCCTGTAAAGGTGATATACAATATTTTTTTCTTCTTCCTGTATTGTGAATTTGTCACTTTTTCAGACTTCGTCTATTTAGACCAGATGGTACAACCCACTTTCATTGATGCATGTTGTCCTTCATGTTATAGCACACACTGTTAGACTAGAAGGCACAGCCCACTATCACTGATGCATGTTGTCATTTATGTTATAGCACACACTTTTAGAGATGATGGTACAACCCACTATCATTGATGCATGTTTTAGCACAATTTTTCACACTCATTTAATATGGGATGTTGTTTAAGTGAATTTTTAACATACTGCATCATTAATTTATGTATTTTTGGGTTATTTCATTGAAAAATGTCAACAAAGTTAAATAGATCAAGTAGTTTATGGCCAGGGAAAACACTCATGAATCCTGTATGGCATGTGCTTAATGTACTTCATCTTTACGTTGTAGTTTGTATGCCATTTGGTCCAAAATATGAAGGAAATAGAAGAAGGTAAAATCTTGTAAGGACAATACAATCATATAAAGTACTCATCGTAAGACTGAATCCCTTAAAAGCATGATGGGATTATCTACTAAAAAGGGGGAACAAAATGATGAGGTTTTACAGTAGTTTGTCGTCAGATTATATATGTGCTAACTGGTTCAGCTTGATGATGCATTTTATAAATTCTTGACAAATATTGCCTTTGTATCCCTCTCTTACTTCCACAGGATTTCTGAGACTGTGTGGCATTGCCTACCTCCACTTTTAGGCAGCCCATTGAGTGTAGGTCTTCTACCTACCACCACCCAATTCTACCTGCATGTCTGAGCATGGTTTCAGGACATGTAAGTCCAGGTGCATGGCGTTTCTGACGGATCAGTTAGATCAATCTTATTTGTAGGTATTACCATGTCTGCCAGCCAGTCATTCCATCGTTCTCAGCTTGGGTAATTTTTACTGTTAAATCTGTCCTTCTAGCCATGTCTTTGGTTCCATCTCTCTACAACCACAGAATCTAGGTGATAGATCTGTTTTTCTCACTAGGCATAAAGCTTCTCCAACACATAATGATGGGGATTTTAGTGATGGATTAGTCCATCCAGCCATGCCTACAGCACAGCCAGTACGAGCCTACTACACCAACTTCTGCATGGCCAGCAACCATGCCATCCATTCTCACAATGAACCAGCCAGCTATACCAGTACAACACATCTGTATGGCAGAACCATCTCATCAAAAGGGAAGTTAGTAAAACCTTATAGTTACAGCATAATTGTATCATCTATTCCACTTGGGCTGGTGTTTTGTCAAATATGGAGGCAGAACTTGAACAGGACACTACTACATGGTTAGTGTGAAGATATTCCCAGACAACAGCATTATTCAAATCCGAGTATGTAGCTTTGTTAGATAATGATGATGAGACAAGACTCCATTTTTCTGACTGCTTCTTCATTCAGCAAAGATCAGGCAGATAATTGTCTCTGTGTCTGGAAAAGTCTTTGATCTTGCGAATACTGTGTTTTTCTTTTCAGAAAGTCAATTACCTGCAATGTTTTCATTGTGCATGTACAAAACACTTTGACACCTTCCATACCGAACTCTTGGTTTTAGAAATGAATTTAGTATCACACCTCATGTCTGCCCCACCCATATTTTTATGGCATGGACATTGGGTGTCAGATTTGGCCTCATTCGCAATATCACGACTTACAGAAAATTAGTCAATGATCATACAGTGTCCCTGAGTTGCTGAGGTCATCAAAAGGGCATCTCATCTTTCCATGACAGTGTACTAGCTGCCACTTTGAATATCAACCTGACATGATGTGACATGTTTCTGCATTCCGTGTCACATCAGACTATGGCATTACAGATGATGATGTTTTTGGCGGACTCATCATTAGTCTTTGGGGACCTGCAATTAGAAGCATGATACTCTAAACATTCTTGATAGAGTATTATTTCGACTGCAATTAGAAGCATGAGACTCCAAACATTCTTGATAGAGTATTACTTTGACTGCAATCAGAAGCATGAGACTCCAAAGATTCTTGATAGAGTATTTTTTGACTGCTGTCAGAAGCATAAGACTCCAAACATTCTTGATAAAGTATTACTTTGACTGCAGTCAGAAGCCATATTCATATTCAGGGAATAGGCCATTTGATTTGGCTTCAATAGTCTTTCACTGCCTGCCATGACCTGAGGGAAAAAACATATGTAAAACAGATTACCACTCAGCCCAGCTCCTCCACCTCTATCCATAACACTAAGGAAAGGTTATACATGTCAATCAATGACAGCCCAATTTGTACATTATCTACAACAGTAATAAGATGTAGTACCAAACATGAAACAGCTCCTAAAGTCTTTGACCTAGATGACTCAGGCAATAAAATTAATACCCCTGGAGAGTGTCAGGAAATTACATGCTCCATAAATCATGACCACATCAGTAATGGCTTAAACCTTAGTGATTTCTCAATGTGTGGACATCATACAACATTTAGGAACTTGGAGGCCCAAATTGAATAATTAAAACTACAGTTACATGCTATAAAGTCAGCACAAGGAGGGATTGATGAGCAAGTAAACTCATTTGAAATAGCAATTCAGACAGACTCCCAAATAGCAACAGTGTCAGATACTCAGACGCAGACAATCCCAATACCAGCCAAGAGAAAATGTAAAATGTATTTAAAAACGGATACCCTAAGTAAACCTGCATTGCAAACAATAGTACCCTCCTCCGAGTCACGCGTCACACCTGTAACAGCAGAAAGTGTCCACCCATGGCACTCAGCTAAGACAAGTCTGTTACCTGCACCAACAACTGCATTTCCATGTACTCAGACAAATGTGTCAATATCAACATCAGCTCAATCAGTTCACACAACTGCAACACCAATTTCAGCACCCCTTCCTCCAAGAGATGTGTCTGATATACAAACCCCCAGAGTCCTACAGATGAAATCACAAGCCAAGAAAGAAATGACTCTAATAATTGGCTCCTCAATACTGAAAGCTATAATTCCAAGGAGACTTCCAGATGTCCAGACTCTAAGAGGTGCAAAAATCAACATCACAGAGAAAATAATGAATTCTGACCTTACCAAATATAACCATATTATTTTAGTATGTGGAAATGATGCCAGTGCTGGAAGGTCACTAAATCAAATCAGAACAGATTTTTAAAGTCTACTCTATGCTATTAGGTACTGCAGTCCAGATACTTGTAAAATAATTATATCAGGACTACCTACTCGTGTGGACACCAGGGTGAAAGTAATCAATGATCTCATAATTGACCTATGTGAAAACTTCAAAAATACAGTACATTTCACAATACAGATCTTTCTTTCTTCAGAACCAGGACGTCAACATAAGACTCTCCGACAGAGACAAAATTCATCTAAGCAGTAAAGGAACTTCTCAACTACTGAGAAATATTAACATGTTTGCCCCCATTTTCAGACACTATAATGAAGAATACTGTCTCTACTGTGGAGAAACATGACACAAGTATGCCGTCATGGCAAACAGATTGAGTGCTTCAGATGCCATAAATATGGACACAAACAAAGTTTCTGTACAGCATTGTATTATACATACTAGAAAGCTGACAAAGAGGAGAATGCCATTGATTCATTTACAACAACAAATCTAAATGTACCAAGTGACACTCTTGTCTCTAACTATTCACTGCACTCTAATGTAAATGCAAAAGCTAACAGATTTTCAGGGTCTGCATGTGACTTTGAAAATGCTAATATATATGACCATTTAAATACCGAAATAGGATGTCAAAATGATAAAAGTAGTAAGGAGACAACCTCATTTTGTGCCCCAGTGCATGATAACATACATATAAGCGATATGAAACAAAATTCAAAAGGTTTTAACATAGGTCACCTAAATGTACAAGATATATTTGGAAAAATAGACCAGATTAAGTTAATGTTCTTTTCTAAAGAAAATAATATAGATATTTTAGGTCTCACTCACACTAAATTAAATGCTAACCACAATGATAATCTATTTCACTGTCAAGGCTACAATAAACCATTACGCAGGTACAGAGAGACAGCGCGGGGAGTTCTTGTTGTATACATTAGAGAAGATGTAAATGAAGAAAGGCGACTTGACTTGGAGTCACATGAAATTGAATGTCTGGGTGGAAATGTCTCAAAATAATGCAAAATCATTCCTAATTGGTTTCATTTATAGGCCACCTTCCTCCAAAGCAATCTGGAATGATATTTTATTTTAAATAAATGGATAATGTTCTTGCACAGGAGAAAGAAACAAATATACTTGGTATAACAGTTACATACAACCGTATTTAGACTACTGTAAAACAGTATTGGGTAATTCAAATGATAAAAACATATCAAAGTTGGAAAATCTTCAGAAAAGAGCATTTAGGCTAATATCAAACCAGAAAAAAAGCAAGGAAAATTTAGCTGGTAAGTTAAAAATGTTACCTATTAAAGACCGAAGCTGTTGAAGAAAAGCCAAATTAATGTACAGGATATCCAATAATAGTGCTCCTGAATATTTACAATATATACAATCCCTATTCCAGTATAGGCTACCTGGTAATACACCCCACCTGCGATCAATATCTACAAAACAGTATAAAATTCCCAAACAAAATAAGGAATTATTCAAAATAAGTTTCCAATACTCTGGAACTTGCTTTGGAATAGTATTCCAGTTGAAATTAGAAATGCCCACTGCAATCAGAATCATGAGACTCCTAACATTCTTGATAGAGTATTACTTTGCCTGCAGTCAGAATTATGAGACTCCAAACATTCCTGATAGAGGATTACTTTGACTGCAATCAGAAGTATGAGACTCCAAACATTCTTTATAGTATTTATTTACTGCAATCAGAATCATGAGACTCAAAACATTCTTGATAGAGTATTTCTTGACTGCAATCAGAAGCACAAGACTCCAAACATTCTTAATAGATTATTTATTTTACTGCAATCAGAAGCATGAGACTCCAAACATTCTTGATTGAGTATTTTTTACTGCAATCAGAATCGTGAGACTCCAAACATTCTTGATAGGGTATTACTTTGACTGCAATCAGAAGCATGAGACTCCAAAAATTTTTGATAGAGTATTACTTTGACTGCAATTAGAAGCATGAGACTCTAAACATCCTTGATAGAGTATCACTTTGTAATCAGAAGTAAGAGACTCCAAACATTCTTGATAGGGTAATACTTTGACTGCAATCAGAAGCATGAGACTCCAAACATTCTTGATAGAGTATTACTTTGACTGCACTCATAAGCATGAGACTACAAACATTCTTGATAAAGTATTACTTTGACTGCAAACAGAAGCATGAAACTCCAAACATTCTTGATAGCGTATAACTTTGACTGCACTCATAAGCATGAGACTCCAAACATTCTTGATAAAGTATTACTTTGACTGCAATCAGAAGCATGAGACTCCAAACATTCTTGATAGAGAATTTTTTGACTGCAATCAGAAGCGTGAGACTGGATGAAATAAATTAATAATAAGTTGAGTCATTTTAGATTGCATAAATGCAAACCAGTTTAGAAAAGTTTGAAAATGGAGGGTTACAGCTTAGAAGATAAGTTGTTACATGACAAATGATGGGAAATAAGGCGGTAGGTCATAATGGTATAGATAAGAATTAGGGAATAAAAGCTGTTACATTTAAATTTAGTAAATATTAACATATGAAGATACTGATAATTGTCCAGATACTAATAAAAATGTCATTTAAAGTGGGTAAGGGGTCGGCTACTGAATGTTTTAAGAAAGCCTTTCTGTATATCTTTTTTTATCCCATCCTAGGTCACCACAATATGGGAGGGAACAACAAATATTCTGTCACTAGATGTATTAAGGGCCATAGCCATGTCTTAAGGAGAGGTGATGAATGCATTTTACAAAGATGTTCAGCATCACTTAGCAACAGCCATGCAAAATGAAGATCTTGTAACTGCAGCAGCTAAGGTCAAACAATCTGTAGACAACACTGTATCTTTTATAAGACAGAATACAAACAATCTAGAGATTTCTGCTAGAGATCTTGCCTACAGCTTGAGCAGGATTTACATTGGTAAGTTTAGTTTTTTCAAACTTCATTTAATGTTATGCCAGCAGTGACATTAGTGTCATTAAAGTGAATATTCTGCATTAAATAATATGAAAGCCTGTTATACATGGAGTACAGTGTAGCACAGTAAACATGCAGGACACTGCATTCAGGTCTATCCTGGATTTTTAGTTGACAAGGCCATAAAGCTGAATGAGCAATGAGCATCTGGCTTGTGTCATGTATCAGCATTTACAGTTTCCAGCTTCTCAGAATCCACTGGACTGGTTTGAAGCAATATTGCAGAGAGATTACTGGCATGAAGAATTTGCAAGTTTGTACAATGATACAGATCCATCATCAAATAAAGCCACTGATACTAAAGATAAAACCTTCAAACAGCCTCTCAAAAATGAACTTTACCAAATTTTACAGAAGGTATTCTGGCATGAACACCTTTTATTTTTCTATACAAATGATGCTTATCTGGCTTCCAATGAGCACTATCACAGAAAAGGAAAACTTTAAATGATTTTTTCCCTTCAAAACAGCTGAATAAAAATTAACCAAATTCAACAAAAAAATAAATGTTTTAATATGATCATTGCAAATGCTCAAGCTTGAAATTTTATTATAAGAATTTTGTCTCAAAATGCATTTAGATGATAAAGATCCGATTCGGCTTTTATTTGTAAGAGTTATTGTCCATTTTCAACTTAAAATGGGCATCCCAGTAGCAATAGAACAAACATTCACAAATTTAGTTTGATTCAAACATATTCACAGTTTCATCTCTACTCTAGATTCGATGAATTCAGTTATAATAAGATTTTGCAAAATTATGATCCATGGTTGACTTAAAACAGGTATCAAATTATTTGTGAGCATTCATGCATTTAGTTTTTTTCCTTACTTTAAATTGTGAATCTGCACCTCATCAAGGTCTCACATCAGCCGGTTGGGTAGATTTATTCCAGTTTCTTAAAGGGTTATCGCCCTTTATCAGCTTTAAACAGGGCATCCCAGGTGGTTTACAAACACAGCTGCGTTCACACCTTTTGTTTTCAGTTGCAGTGAAACATTAACTCAATAAGATGTGAAATGATTTTAAGTTGACCTGAGTTTGACCGTTATCAAACAGAGTTATGCCCCATGAAAACATTAGGCTAGTCATTCCATTGATATATGAACACTCTAGCCTTCACATTTTGATTAAGAACTTTACTTTAACCAAATTAACTGTGTGGCTTTGTCCTAACAAGGACTCAGATTATTTCGAAAAAAATCCGAGTTTTTAAGATATTTTACCATGTAATGGGTTTTGAACACCTCACTGACTTCCACATACAAACATTTTTTTATATATTTTGTCATGTGTAGGAGGCTGCCTTCCAAAGGTGGCTTTTCAAGCAGGCTTGACTTTTAGTTCACCTTGGGAGGTAATTTACGGGAAAGATAACCCTTTTATGTTAGAAATCAGCAGATTATAATCCTTCTAGGTTGCAAATCATCTGCTTGATATTTAGGACATCAATTCTAGCATGGCACACACGGTCACTAGATCACATAGTTTCAAGCAGTGATATGAATGGGTCAATATTCTATTTACTGTGAAGAACAGTTTTAAAGCTTTTCAGTGATACACACATGCTGACCTCCATTTTAGCAATAATAGTTATCAATTACTGCAAGAGATATGCCTTTTATCACGGGTGATGTCCACGTTCATTGTGTTAGAGTTCAATGAAAATCCACTATTTAGCCATTGATAGTATACAAAACATAAGTCATATAAAACCTAAACTTCACTTTCAAAACTTTTTATAATATTTATCAGTCCCATATTACTCTGCAAATTGTTTATTCATTAAATAATATTTTCTGTAATGGCCAGATACATTTGAATTAGGATTCTTTTTTCACTTGAAAATAGTGAAACAAAGGTATCATTTATCATTCAATTGCAGCCGATTCATTTTAAAAAATAAGTTTTCAAAAAACAAGTATCTTCAACAGAAAATTGCTTAATACTTGTTTTGTTTTTTTACATCTGCCTGCTAAAACACTAAGCAGGAGTGTTTTAATGCTTTGTGCCATTTTTGCTAATGATTTTTGAAATTTTTGTTTAAGCAGCAGAGGAGGTGAACAGACCAGCTTTTTTAGTCGTCAACGATGCTTCCTTCTAGTTAATATTTACTAGGAAGTTCTCAATTTGTCAAATAAACCCTTCTAGTTAATATTTACTAGGAAGTCTTAATTTGTCAAATAAACCCTTCTAATAAATATCAAGAGAAGGGTCCATTTGGTAAAAAAAAAGACGCCATTTAGTTGACGTTCACCTCCTCGGCTGCTAATGCGCTAACTAAATATTTGATCAAGTCCTTAAGATTTCACAAACAAACTAATTTGTAAAACCTCACCTCGTAAATCAATCAGATTATTAGATTGGTCAGTGAGTTTGAAATTAATTCTCGTTAACAAATTATTATGACATCGCATATAGACTAGATTAGTTGGGTCTTCAATAATTAGAAATCCTGGAGGAGCCGTTGGTGCAAATGAGTATAAAATATATCCTTGCTGAGCTTGATTTGATTGTTCGAGATTTATTTGATAATTTCCTTCGATAACGTCACATACTAAATTGAGCGCAATCACCGTTGAAATATTCACATTGTTCGGAGCAATATGTCTACCGCCGCCTTCTGGATCATTATTATATTTCAGAATATTTGCTGTAGGATTCTTCAATTTTTTCCAATTATCGTGGATTCTTTTGAACCCAATATCAATAGCATCGTCAAGTTGTTTCTTTAGTTTATCCGGGTTATATCCAGGGATTTTAAAATCTTTAATCTCCGTTTTATTAATCTTATATAGATCCGCAAACTTATCATGTAAGATTTCTTCATTTAATACTTCTTGAATAATTATCGAGTGAAATATTTTCATATCGTCGATGATTTTATTACCCGTTTCTACGACGTTGATAAATTCATTCTTGGTGAGAGAGCCGGATTTAATAGATATTAGCAGTCGTGAAAAATCATTATTCATTACTGTGAAATTTCCGTTAATGAGAGGAACATAAATTGATTCAAAAATTTCTTTATTCAAGAATTTATTAGGAGCATAATCTTGATAATTTTTGACTTCATTGACGGGTTTTATTTTGTTGGTGATATAATCGGATTTCTTAGGTTCGGGTGGAAAATCCTTCGAATTTTCTCGCGAGTTATCCGGTGGTAATTCAGGCCATCCTAACACTGATCTTATAGAACTCTGATAAATATCTACAACGTATCCTTCTGTATTTATCTCGATAGCAGATGATAGTGTTGGTTCATGAACTGTTATAGCGATTTTTGATTCTTTTCCGGTGAGAGATTTTATTCTGCGTTGAAATTCAGCATTGATCTGTTCGATTTGATATGACCCAGTTGGTATAGAAACAACCTGCCAATCTGGTGTTCCGTCTTCACGATTCTTGTTTGCAAATACCAAGGAATTATTCGGTTGTTGACCACCAAATGCTACCGATCTAATATTAGGCCAGCTATGATACACTCGTAGTTTTGCTAGTGCGATCTCGCTCACGGGAACAGGAATTGGAAAATTAACACTAAATTCGGGACGTGTTGAGGTTATTGATATCGTGCTTGTTTTCACCGGTGTTGTATTTGTTACTATTTGTTGAAGTAGTTCTTGCGACGACATTATTATTATTATTCTGCTCTAATTTCAGCATTGTTGATTTATACAATTGAGCCATAGTTGAAAATTCGCTATCTGATATTGTTGTGTCATCCAACGACGATGATATCAACGAGGATAATTGCGAGTAACCGGCAGATGCAATATGATATTTAATTAAATAATCATGTAGTTTACTCTGGCTACACGATGATAGTTTTTTTGTGATCCCAGTTAATATACCAGCAATTGTAGCCACTGCGGAAATAGCGATTGGAACTACGACCGGAGCAATCATTGTAACCGAAGATAGTATTATTCCAGCAGCAGTGATTACTCCTGACACCGAGTACACGGTGATATCAACTGTGGTTATTCTTCGTTTGTATTTTTTGATTTTTATTTGATACTCCTCACAGAGAGAACTGAGTTTAGTTTGAAACTCTTTGACTTGATCATAGCGATACTGATTCGATGATGGAGTCATTTTATTTTAAAAGCGTTAGCATTTTCAATTACAAAGTAATTTGTAATTTTGAATCGTGAAAGAATTTTTAAATCAATTTAATTGTTTACTTAAATCCACTACGAATTCTACGTACCACGTTACTGAAACCCTGACTAGATTTCTATCTATGGTATTTGTTATCGTGAATTGTTCAGTTGTATCCTTGTCGATGATCGTTGATATCGTATTATTGACTCCAGATGAACTACTTGATGATATTTCAAACTGAGTCGGTGATACTATTATTAATCGATAAATACCCTTGACTGCTGCGGTTACGGTTAAAATATTGTTTGTGGGAGTCCACATAAATGATCCGTATTGAATCGTGTGTACTACGTTGTTGACGATAGATTTATCATGAGGAATTTTTACTTTTTCAACAACGTTTATCATTCTCATTGCATCATCCCTTATTGCGTTGTTGAATGTTTTAAGTTCATCGATGGATTTTTTAATATCGGGAAGTGTTATTTCAATTTTATCAAATGGGCTCCCAATAAACTTATCCATGAGGTTTTTACGAAACGTCATAAATAGTTTCGTGTGTTTTTCATATTCGGATTGAAGAGTTGCTAGTTCCAATATAGAATCTTTTATTGTGGTGAGTTTTGGTGTGGTCACTGGTGGATTTCCAAAAAATTCTAGCAGGGGTTTATCAATTTTGTCAACTATATTTCTTTGTAATGTAGTAAACTGATCAAATACAATTATATGATCATCATACTTATCATTAAGCGATTTTAATGAATTCACCGTGTTATCATATGTTGCTAATTTATCCGTAATTGTTGAAACAAGTACACCTGGTTTGAGTTTACCCTCATCAGAAAATAACGCGATAGTATCCTCTGCTGCGTCTCGTTGTTTAACCAAAATATCATTAAGAGAGATATTACTACTTTTCAATTTACCCTGACGATCTTGAAATACAACTATTTCACCAGGATTAATATTTGCTAGGTTTAATATTTCGGATATTTCATCTTCGATTAGTTTTTTAATATCCTTGTTATCAACGGTTTCAACTCCACTATCAGGTTTCTTCAGCGATGATAAAGATCGTCCCCAAATATCAATCATTATTATAGAAATATTTTCATCGTTTAAATCCGATGGATTTTCAATCTAAAGATTTTTAAGGAGATTTGCCGCTAGTATACTCATTTACTACTATATGAGGTGGTTTCGAAAATCTTTTGGATATAGCATCAAGTACGTTTAATACTTCATTACCACATATTGGTGGATCAAGCATTGTTTGTGTTGGTAACGTAGAATACCAAGTCCTCATTGGAAGGGTTTTAATATAACGCATAAATTCTTTCGGCGGCGCTAATCCATATGAGTCAAAATAAATAATCCCACGTGGATCAATTGCGTAACAAACCCAGTGAGTTCCAGGTCCGGAGCTGTTATCTAAATTAATAATACCGGTTTCAACATCATTTGGTTGTGCCGGTAACTGATCTCTCATAAAAACCCCTCTGAAATTTTTTATTTTTAATTTTTTAGCGGTATCAATTAAATCAAAATTGGACATAGGAACTATATCGTTCCTGGAATTCGAAGACCCTTTCCGCTGTACCATGAACTCGGGGTTCCTGGTAGTCTTAGACCCTTTCCTTTTTTTTTATACCCTTTTCCAGTTGCCTTTTTCAATGCCATTCCTGCTGCGGTACCAATAGCTCCTAATGCTGCTGCCTTCGCTACCGCTGGGGCTGCTGCGGCAATCAACCCTGGAATCAACCCTAACAACGGGAATATACCACCAGTCTTTTCCATGTTTTTAATCGCGCTTGTAGAAAGAGTAACCTGAACTCCTTTTTTTTCTTTCAGCGCTTTATTAAAATGATTAGTTTGAGTTTTCGTCAGCGATAGTTTATTTACCCCGCCATTCATTTGATTAGGTTTCAGCGTTATTGTGGTTCCGCATTGTTTAACTGATTTGGATTGTAATTTTTTTATTTGACCAGGTGTCAATGTGACATTGATATTACTATACGACATTATACAAAACAGGTTGATTCTAAATCGCGAGTCATTTTTAAAGAATTTTGGATTAAGAAAATCTTACAGATTTTCCACTGGTGCATCTACTAGTCTCATTCGTCCACCAACACCCTCGAGTATCATTGATTTATCACTGAGAATAACAGCAACCGCTCTGTAATTATCAATACCAGCAGGACGGGTTACACGAGCTCGGAAGTGTATATCAACTACGGACTGTTTCATCAAGTCAAGATGTTCTAGGGAAAAGTAATAAATCGGATACAGACTTTTAAAATCCAATTGTGATATTTGTAGACCAGTATCTACATTTTGATCACGTCCCATAAATGATAGCAATCGATGATAAACTCGTGCAATATGGTTTTGACCGTAATTAAGTTGTATATCCTCTGATGGTTCTTGTTGTCCGTTTATTTTCAGCGAGACTTCATTACATCCGATTTGATCAAATATCATATGAGAACGTGTTTGATTATCCAATCGCGCTTTATTCTGTAGAGCAACAAATATATGCCGTGGAACTGAAACACCCTGTCGTGCTGCCAAATGCCATGTAAGTGTACCATCAATATTAGAATCCATGGTATCTGTGGACGTTGTCAACCAGCTTAATAATCTCTTTCCCCCTTGATCCATAAATGATAGCAACCGCGGTTCTACTGACAATGATGGAGTCAACACTGGCATCCACAGTGATAGTTTTGTTAAAATTACTTTACCAGCGGCAATGCCAGCAGCGCGCCAGATTGCATTATTATCATCACCCTTTCTCACTAGTGCTACAGTATGCTTTACTCCATAAATAACTTTTCTGACGTTTCTACAAAATCCAAATATATGATGGAGCGGAATCGCACATGAAAAATGTCGACGATCTCCTTTTAATGTTGCCAATCGTGTTGCAAATCCTAGGTTGTAATTGGGATTAGCGTCTACAACTAAATCTTCAATACCAACAGTAACAGCAGCAGCACCAACACCAGTAGTAACCTCAAAATCAGGATTAGGAACAACACGATTTCGTGGTCTTCTTCTTATATACTGAATACCACTAGCATTATCAGTAATATCTTTCGAGAACATCATAGATGGACCTGCTGATCTAGTATAATCATCTGAGTATCTTGCTAGTCCAATTATTGTTGTTGCAACATCAACTTCACGTTCAATAGATTCGATTTCTTTTCCATCAATGAGATATCTTGCGCTTTCAAATAAAGCCATGATACCATTATTGACAAAACCAACTTGGATATTATCTGCATATGGCGCTGGTATCGCAGGAATATCAACAGTTGTTACGAGTTCACCTTCGACTTCAATAAAAGCTTCAGCGGGTAAAAAGTATTTACTGGTATCATGAACCTGAAGTTCAATTCTTCCACGAAGATCAGGTTGTACTGCGTGATAAGCAAAAAATTGATAATCACGTACAGAAGTATCTTTAAGCACTGGGGCTTCCATGTCAAATGCAACATCAGGGTTTTGTTTGAACATTTTTATTATATATCCGATGGTCTAAATCAAAAATTCTGAAAGAATTCTGAAGGAATTTTGAATTGAAAACCCCAGGAATTCATTTAGAGAAAATCGATTTTCATGAAATTATGTCGACGGATTAGCCAAAAAACAATACAAAATCAATAAAAAAAAACATCGAAAATTCGATGACAACAACATATTTTAGCCTCACAGGATAAAAAATCTGATCAAAATCGATTTTCTCTAAATGAATTCCTGGGGTTTTCATCCTCGATTTTCATGAAATTTTGTCGACGGATTGCATAAAAACACTAGAAAAATGAGTAAAAAAAGTAAAAAATCTAACAAAATTAGCAAAAATAAATATTTTATAATATAAAAAAATTATTTAGTTGGGTGTATTTTAATAATGATGATGAAAATATCTGATAATGAAGATAACGTAAGTAGAATCACAAGTGATTCTGATACAAGTGATTCTGACACAAATATTTCTAATGCTAGCATTTCTACAATAACCATAACAACTGAGCATCCTATTCAAATAAATAGAATCACAAGTGATTCTGACACACATATTTCTAATGCTAGCATTAGAAACACTAGTGTTTCTACAATAACTATCATAATTGGAAATCCTGTTCAAATAAATATTTCTAACGTTTCTGTCGAATCTTCTTAAAACCACTTCCCGGAAGCCCACTTCCGGCTATCATATTTGCTGTTATATTATCCTGGGCGTTAGTCATTAACGACTGTAGTTTTTTATCCACGGCGTTATTTATTATTTTACTAACCTGTGTAGGCATTACTGTAGTAGATGGTAGTGAAGTCATTCTAGAAATGCTAGCATTTCCAGGTTTTGAAGAATTTCGTCGTCGAACTAGCGCTGTTAGTTTATCCCGAGCGGCTGAAAATGCCTTACTAGCAAGATCACCAACAGCGCTAATACCCTTATCTCGGATAACATCAATTGCTTTCATTGATAATTGTTTTGCAAACGGAGCCACTTTTGGAGCCATTCTTGAAAATAATCCCATTATAGTATTACCGAGACCATCTCCATAGTATGCTCGGTATTTTGGCAATCGTGAGTTTACCACGTAGACGTTAGTTGGTTTATCATGGTTGTAGTGTATGATCATTCTCTATATAGAAATGCTAGCATTTCCAATTATCTAATCGCTATGATAACCGTAGAAATTCGAAGAATTTTCGGCTAACTCCTCAATGAAATCTCTATATGTTGCAATATCCATGATACCACCTTGAAATAATCTCCTACAGATATCAGCTGCTTCATTGATTATTTCCAGTGAGTTATTCCCGGCTCGTTTTCCTCCTACAAGTACTTCTAATCGTGCTATATCACCGAGAATATTACCAGGACATGTTACACTAGCGTGAAAATCTATAGGATTTTTACCAACTAAACCACTACCCTTTTTTTTAGTTGTACCAGTTGCACCCTTCAGAGTTTTCAACTCTGGAGTTTTACTCTGGGAATCAGCCTCTGCCATTATTTGTATTTCATCAGGGATTGGGTCTGCTGTGTATACTGGTGGTGCTACTGTGACCTTATTTACCATAGCTAGAAATTGTTTATATTCAGATCTTATTGTTTTGCTGATTTTCTTCTTCTTCTTGTTTGCTAAAAACACCTTATTTGCCCAAACAGGTTCACCTTTTACAAATTCTTTAGCCGTGTTGTCTTTTAAATACTTATCTCTCTTCGCTTTTTTAACGTTGTCGTTGGTAAATTTAGCTAATTCAGTAAGTGTTGAGATATTTCTGATTGTATTTAACGCATCAACTGTAAATATATTTTCAGGAGAATAATCCCCCTTTGAAACAGCTCCCTCTTCTTCTTCTTCTTCTTCTTCTTGTTGTTGTTCTTGAAATTCTTCAGGTGGAAATGCTTGCATTTCTAGTGAGGAAATATCAACATCACCTAATCGTTCAATTTCTTCCTGAAGTTCTCGTTGTTGTTCTTCTTGTCGTCTTGCAGTAGTTATTATATCACCAGGAAGTGTTTTTAATGATTTTTTCGTTTGTTTAGTTCGTTTTGATATTTTCTCTAACACAGGGAGAAAGGACTCTTTCTGCACGCTTTCTTGTTTAGAGATTGCTGTTTTCACACCCTCAGTTGCACTAACAATAGGTTTGAAGAGTTGTTCTGTATCCTCTGTGAAGTCAGTCTGAAATAATTGCCGTTGTTGAAGTTTTTCGCGGATTCTATCACGAAGGGGTAATATTTTCTTAAGAGCTTCAAGTCTTTCTCTAGCTAATCTCGTTGTTAATGATTCTCCTACCATTATTGAAAGAGTATTACTATTGTCAAATTGCTTTGCAATTTTTAATTAAAAAATCCAAAGCATTTTAGAAATGCAAATCACTAACCTAAAAATGCAAATCATTTTAATACTTCCTTGTTGTTATACACATAATTTTACTTCCTCATACCGTACTGGTTATACAAACAAAGGAGGCTCTCTACGCGTGGGCTCATCACCTTCAGAGTTTTCCATTAATGTTTTTAATTGTCTCACTTTACAATTAATAAGTCTCTTTTGTTCATATTCTAATCCTAATTGCTTTCGAACACGTTCAACGATGCTACATAATGGTACGAAGACATTAACATCTTCAGTATTTACTAAGCTCTCACGTATAAGCTTTTGGATATTCTTAATTAAAAAATATTTTTTAGATAGGACATATTTTCCGGTCTGTTCTGCAAATTGTATATCCTCGAAATTGGTCATAATTTGATCACAATCCAAACCTGAACATAATTTTACATTTTCATCCTTCAACTTGTTGATTTCAATAATAATCAATTTGAGATTTTCAATATTCATATATATATAAAAATATATTTGTTTAAATAAAGTATTTCAAATGCAAAGTATTAAAAATACAAAGTATTTTAAAATGAATTCTGGATACACTAAGGTGTTGATCATCTTAGTATACCCAGAAGCTTAATGCGATTATAGGTGATTATGATTATATATAATGAATGACGACGGCACATTTACCGTTTTGAACCCCCTTGGTGTTTTATACATCAAGCAGCGCTCAACGGTTACAACCGACAAACACATAACAATAGATTATAGGTGAACAATGAATGAATTGATTTCAATGACAATGACGACGGTACAACAATAGATTATAGGTGAACAATGACAATGGTATATACAATGAATTGATTTCAATGACAATGACGACGGTACAACAATAGATTATAGGTGAACAATGAATGAATTGATTTCAATGACAATGGATGACGCGGGCTATTCTAAATTCAAGTGTAAACAAAACCGCAAAATCGAAACTTTGGTTTTGAATGTCAATAATAACGTTCATACCACGTGTGACGGTGTGGTTTTGTTTACACTTGAATTTCGGCTAAATGCCCAATTATAATAAGAACGAATTTGTATATATACACTCATTACGACGAGGTGATATAAAATAGGTGTAGTGATTGTAATTATTTGTTTGTTTATTAGCGATCACTGACAACGTTGAAAACACACATAATACTTGAAACAGACATTAAAAAAAATGTTTAAATACGACGTGTTTATAAAACAGTTTTGTTAATACTTGAAAAAAGACAAAATTGATTGTGTTTTGTTCGGATTTATTTAATTATAACAACCAATGAAAAATCGAAGATTTTCCAACGCTAGTATTTCCGTGTTTAAGATCCGTAACTCTGTCATTGGTGGAAATCCTATGGATTTCACACGCGTTATACCTAACGGAGTTATCTCCCTACGTAAGAAAACTGAATTTTGTTTTTAAAACGCTTTGAAAAAGCGGTCTTATAAATTCCCTCTGCTACTTTTTGTACCGAGGAGGTGTGAATATCGAAATACTTACCAGCTTCTGACATTGATTGAAATACCATCTCCGTGTCAGTATTAAACGATCTTACTGGTCTCTTCCCAATTGATTTACAAGTACCAGTATTTCCAAATGCAGTATTCTCACTTTGTGTAACAGCTCGTAAATTATTCAAAGAATTATGTGTCCTAATACCATCAATATGATCAATAACAAGGCCATCCTTGATTAATCCATTATACACTTCATAAACGAAACGGTGATTGAGATACATTTTCCCTCCAGCTTTAAATATCAAATAACCCATACCATTATCCCGCCCAACAGATTTCTTATTTTTACTGTGTCTAACAACACCATCACTAGAAGCTTCGTAATTTTTAATAACAGGATGTCTTTGAAATTCTTGGTTCATTATATATAATATATCTATTTGTCTAATTCGTTAATTGGCTGAATTATAACATTGGCAAATCTGCCTAAGTAATCTTGAGCAGTTTTTATGATTTTGCCATTGACGTCGTCAGGATTTTTGATTCTTCGCTTGTCATAATAACGTTTTAACTCTCTATAACGCTTACCCCCGCAATTAATGCATAACTGCGACTTGCCTCTTACACCTACCCCACAATGCAAGCATGGTAGAGGTCCCTCCGAACCGTTTCTCACACTCTGCATATGATACCCACAGAATTCATTTCTGCATGATTTGTTACACGGAGTCTTTGATCCAATCATAAGCCATTTGCAATGATTCATTATATAAAATTTTCTTATTTAAATACTTGTTTTAATTATAATATGAAGGAGTTCAAGAGATTATCGAAAATTAAGCCTTGGAAAAATGTTAGATTTAATCTCGATAGAATCTCTGATATACCTAAAAGTCTAGTAGATGATAAACCACTATTGAGTAAAATCAGCGACTGTTTTAATGAGTTTAAGCGTGATGGAGCATCTCATACGTGGTCGACATTTCGAATTATTGATGAAGATGTCAATGTACCTGTAATTGATGCTACTATGAATGATATAAGAGCAGCTGTGATACTTTCACACCTTGGTGAAATTGCAAAGCAATTTCTACGGAGGTATTTTTTTAGAATAAAATTCATTATCGAAGAGGAAGGTGAATGGATTATCAGAGATAAATTTGACCCAATCCTTAAGGATAAAAAAACTGTTATTGTGAGTAGAGATTCCAAACCAGGAATTCTAACTGGAATTGACAAACCATACTATGAGAAATCTTACCCTGTAACAGCAGTTGTGTATGGGTTATATCCAATAAATAATAATCCAAGTATTGCAAAACTAGCTCCGATGTTTTCATCATCAGTGGCTTTGCCACTTAATTGTGTAGCAACACGGTTAATAGAACACTTCAAAAATGCATCCCGGGGAAATAAATTAACTGATCTACGAAGAAAAAAAATAACCGAATGGGAACTAACAGTGAATCAACATGGAGCAAGGATTTCCGATATAGCTAAATTAGAAGCATTATTAAAATTTCCAATATCGGTAGCGACAATAACCGGAGAAGTATTATACGAACCGAAATATCAATCGCGAGGAGCTCCAATTGAAATTATTGATCATAACAAACACGCGTGGACACCCGCGGTAAATATATTTCCACGAGAAAGAACTGTTCGATATATCCCTAAAGAATTTTCTAGGGATGGTTACTATGAAGAGAAATTATTTGATGCTATTCACGCGTTAACCAAAGACGACCCTGTGTCAGTATGGTTACTCAGGAGTAATGAGGATCCGGAAATAGGATTTGATCAGTTTGTAAAACCAAATGGTGAATTATATCGAACTGAAGAATTAGATACTAGAATGAGAAAAATCGCTAATGAGTATTTAGAAGGAAACACTAGCATTTCTACAGAAAAACTACTTACGGATAGTTTTACTATTCCATCAGTGGTAGCTCACTTCGCACGAGAAAAGAATTCATGGCGTCCAACACGAAGTGATTTTCTGGAGGATGTGAAGTTGAGTTGCGTCGAATTTGGTCATGGAGGATTGTGGAATACGAAATACTCACGTGATGGTATGATTTCAATTGATATATCCGCGTGTTATCCTGGAAGTTTTCTCGGATATGGAGAATGCTCTGAATATTTTAAACGATTTGGACATCCCACACATGAAATGACTCGTGTTGCGATTAATGGTCCATTGCCTGATTTTGATTTAACCGGGTTCGCTCGTGTGATATCATTCGAATTAGCTACAGGGTTACATCCGTGTAGTTATCTTTGGCTTGGTAGACATATGTATGAAAAAGCGTGGATGCCAATTGTGCTATTGCGATATATGATCGATTGTGGTATGTTAATATCATTAATTGTCAGTGAAGCGATTATTTGTTATAACGCTCAGAAAGATGTTTGGTTACCAAAACCCGATCTCGAAAAAATAATTAACGAACAACGAAAACAATTTCTAGATGGAAATTCGAAGAATTTCAGCGAGGAACAAATCATAGATTGGTCTAAGAAATTATTCGAAGGTAGGAATAGAGAGGCTAAAGAACTCGGACGAAGAATAATCGGTAAATTCACTCAAGGTGGAAGATTTGATAATGCAAAATACTCTTCGAGATTAATCATAGACGATGAAGAATACAATTTCATAATATCTGATTTAATAAAAAAAGGGAAATTTGTAACCCGTAAGAACGCTTTTCTATCAGGGGAATTAGATGAGGAAGCTTACAAATCTGCGAGCGGAACTAATAATGTTTGGGTAGATGATGTCCTTCGAAATGGTAAGAAACTAGGTACGGTTGTTACCTACTGTGATGGAAAAAGTTGTCAATACACACAATTGAGAAGTTCTATGCTAGCCTATTCTTGTATTAATCTATTCTCGATGATAAACAGATTTCCCGATACCGCGGTTAGAGTAGCTACTGATTCGATGTATATCCATGAAAAATACAAATCAGATGTAGCTAAATTCACAGATCCTAAGGAAGCGTGGGGAAATTGGAGGTTTAAAAAAGAAACACTACATGAGTATTGTAAATCCGCAGACGTTGCTATGGATGATAAATACTTGAAAAGTAACCATAATATCTCAGAGATTCAATCAGAATTTTCTACTGCACCGCCCGTATCCGATCCGATTTGTAGATACAAGACAGTTTATTTAAACGGCTGTGGTGGATCAGGAAAGACAACTCGTGCAATCGAATTATTTCGTCGGTCAACCATGGTTGTGTTAACACCAACTCACAGACTCGCCAGAGAGATGATAGCGCGTGGAGTAAAAGCTTGTACCTATCACAGCTTCTTTCGATGGAAAGGCGATAATTGGACTCCTGATCGAATGGGCGATAAATTCATTCCTGATGTAATAATCATTGATGAAGTATGTACTATATCGTTGACAGTATTACAGACATTTCTATCATGGTTGTTGACAAAAAACACAATAGTCGTCATGTGCGGGGATCACGGCCAACCGCAGCCATTTGTTGGTGGATCTCCACATGAATGGCTAAAAGGATTTGTAGATTATTATGAAGAGATTAATACCGACCATAGATCACTTGATGAACAATTACGAGAATTCAAAGCGCTAATTAGATTACAACCGGATAAAATCCAATGTGAAATAGCGCGTGAAATAATCTCTGAAACTCCCATGAATGATTTTTGGGAAATGTGGAAGCCAAATGATTTAATAATCGCGAGTAGAAAAATAGTCAGAGACGCACTTCAGATGAAGTTGTTTGCGCTACATAAAGAAAAATTTGCAACACTTCCAGTACCACTCTGTTATAGACCTAAGGATACACGAAAGCAGAATATCGACGTTGACATTCCTGGACAACAACAAAAGCAGAATTTAGTATTAAATGATATTGTGCTGGTTGATATCAGCGTCGTTAAAGATGCATTAGGTGCTGATAAATCCCCATGGACGTTAGGTTATGCAGCAACAATACACTCTTCACAGGGATTGACTATATCCGATACAACTCTTTGGATAGTAGATAATCACATTGAGTGGTCAAATTTAGTTTATCTCGCAGTATCCAGAGTACGGCGAATAAACCAACTTCGAAGAATTGTGGTTAATGATAATGACAATACAATAAGTAATATACACACCGATGATAATATAATCAGAAAAAAACTCTCTGGTTATAAACAACAGGATAAAAAAAATAAACGAGAATTTGACATTGATGCTGAATTAATTAAGACACTAAAGCAACAACAGAACAATCACTGCGCGAGTTGCAATTGTATAATGAGTTGGAATTGGTCGGATAAAGATCCTCGCCAATTCACCGTAGATAGAAAAGATAACAATCTCGGTCATGTCAGAAACAATGTGAGGTTGACTTGTCTTGAGTGCAACAGACGCCGGGGTGACAGCACCTTAGGTGCTAGTTAAGACCACGCGGTGGTAATTGAGTATCCTCGGGAATCACTTGTAATTGTTCGCGTGTAAATCCTCGCTGAGGAGCAGTTGAATCCAGTTTATAGATTGGAGGTCTACCAGTTGATCGTGTTATGCCGGATATTTTATGCGTAGTGACGCTCCAAATAGGATCGGTAGCTCTTTTTTTACCACCCTCAAGCTCTCCTGGTTCATATAAGTACCTTACAATGACATTACTACCAAGAATTGGTTCTTTGAAATCTTTTTGTGAAATTCCTTGGATTTCCATTTTGATAGACGCCTTCTTAATAGCGTTGACAGGTTTCATATTAATTGTTCTAGTAATCTCATTATTGATTGCGGTAATCACAGCTGGTAATCTCTTGACCCATTCACGGGATCGTTTATCCTGGATGAATTCTTTTGCGTATTGATATCCGAATAACCGCTCAGCAAGGGTTTTATTAAACCGTTCAACAATTGCCTGATCGCGATGTAGCGCAGTGTGTCCTCGTCTGATGGCGACATTATGATGTTTCATCGTAGATGTAACAACACCTTGAAATTCCTTGCCAGGATCAACTTGTAATAGATTTGGCCAGCGTAGAGGACCTCGTCGATAAATTTTTTCAAATGCAGAAGCTACTTCAGTAGATGATTTTGTTTTTAACGGTTCTGCTTCTTTGTATCGACTTGCAATATCAACTAACGTTAACGCGTATTTGTAACCGTTGTCATGCGGCAGAAATAGTATATCAGCTTGATGAACTTCATTAGGTGTTGTAACATCAAAATGCGAATAGTTAATTTGTTTAGGCGCTGGTAGATAAATTTGCCATATTGCTTGTTTAGATAACCAGTTTGCCGCTGTAGTTTTTTTCACCTTTGATGCGCTAGCGAGTTTATTAATTGCTGCGTAACCTCTCCAGTATCCTCTCGGAGAATAATAAATAGATTCCATATTAAAATGCTAGCATTTTCAATTACCAGCACCTAACATCAATTTACCCTTCATAGCAGATTTTACCAACCACGAAGCCAATTTTTCTTTGAAGGATTTATCAGGAATAGCATTTAACGCATGAATTAATTTTACATCTGCGAGATGTCTGTGTTGAAGATTGCTGCTTTTATAAGCGACATCATGAGCATGACACGCCTTATCAATAGCGTTTATTGGATACTCGCCGGGTCGGGGCTGATTTTGATCATCAAGTCTGATATCTAATCGTGTTCCCGGTCCACAGTAGCTATATCCTGGAAGGTGCTTTTCTCCTGGATACTTTGCCCACGGTGTTCCTGGGAGTTTTGTCAATTTGGCTGCAATATCACCTCCTCGTTTTTTTTTAAAGGTTTCGTGGAAGTAAATCTAAATTTCTTTGTACTACATTGTACGCATTTACCAGAAAGCGCTGATCGATTATTTTTCGTTGTAATTGTCGTCAAGTCATTTGTACCAGTACGCGTCCTACACTTCACACAATATAGATCCATAATTTATATATAACAGTTATGAATGTAATTGATTATTCAGCTACTCGACGACGGGAACCTATTAAACACCATGCAATGTTACCAAATTCTATTCGCGCGATTATCATCGGACCATCTGGAAGTGGTAAAACACAATTGCTACTTAATTTGATAACGAGATGGATGAAGTGGGATAAATTGTACATGATTGCTCCGAGTGTAGACGATCAACGATGTTATGAAGTATTAAAGGATTTTAATGATGCCGCGCAAGAAATTAACGGCGATGGTGTTATTGAGTTTATAACCGATATCGAAGAGGCACCGAATATTGATGATATTGATGGAAGTATTAACAATTTAGTCGTATATGATGATATTATGTTAGATAATCAAAAGAATCCTGCTAGAATATTTTCCAGAGGCAGACATAAAAACACCGATGTGATATATATCACTCAACGTTACACTCAAATACCAAAAGTGATCAGAGATAACTGCAATATGCTGTGTGTATTTAACGGAGTTGATACTCATACTCTTAGAAATATTTGGCAAACTTGGTGCGGTGGTGATATGGATCATAATCGATTTAGAAATTTCTTTAGCCACGCTCAGACAATCCCACACGGATTTGTGACGATAAATTTATCAGACCCTCGGACAAGATATCGTATCGGACTTGATCAAATATTTAGTTAGCGCATTAGCAGCCGAGGAGGTGAACGTCAACTAAATGGCATCTTTTTTTTTACCAAATGGACCCTTCTCTTGATATTTATTAGAAGGGTTTATTTGACAAATTAAGACTTCCTAGTAAATATTAACTAGAAGGGTTTATTTGACAAATTGAGAACTTCCTAGTAAATATTAACTAGAAGGAAGCATCGTTGACGACTAAAAAAGCTGGTCTGTTCACCTCCTCTGCTGCTGTTTATTCTTATTTACATTTTTAGAGCAAAACTTAATTTATATAAAACATGTGTGAAAACCTGATCATGTGTATCTCAAATCAGTGGTTTTTCCAAGAATCTTAAAAGATAGCAAAATATTTTTAATAAATAGAATAAATATAAAATAAAAACTTTGTTAAGTTATTATCTGATGTTAGAAAAATTGTACAAGAGTTTTCCAGTGACTGACTTTTAATGAAAGAATAAAAATTGAGGAGTCCTATTTTTAAATAAGTCATGATTAAAAGTTATTTGATTTTCTTTTACGGCCTTGATGTTGGAACATGCCAGTGCCCCTACAGCCACAACTCAGGATGTCAAAGCTGCACAAAGGTTAGCTTTCATATTCCAGTCATATACTATGGCATTTTATTCATGTACAAAAAACTGGTGTGTATTTATGTACATTTCTAAACATGATTATGCACAACATGTGCAGAAATCAAGGGTCATGTATATCAAATTATATATGCATCATTTAAGACTTTACATAAAGGAATGACTTATTTTGTACATATTTATCAAGCTCACTCCAAATACATAGGCAAATTTATGATCATGAAAAGTCAGCTGCATTCTTGTAGTATAGTGTTTTTACTGTATATATTGGGTCAAGATAAAAAAAAAATTCTTCCTCTCCCAGAAATGATGGTGAAATGTTTTTTCAACTAGGTCATATGTCCCAAGACTTAAGAAATGAAATAAATTTGTATTGCATTTCTGCTCCCCAACTACCACCACACACATACACTGCACATTGGAATAAATTTGATAATTAAAATGCTTCTTTCATTACAAAAAGAAACTAATCTTGTGTTGTTATCATTTATTCCTTTTTTTAAAAGATGAGCATTAAAGAATAAAATATATCCACGAAATCCGTATGTGTAGCATAGGCTTTCATACTGTAGCATGTATTGCTTATGTCCAATAACACATATCATGTTGTTCATTGATGTGAACTTTGAGAAACAAATTGTGTGTGGTTGTGCTCAAAGGTTTGAATATGTTATCCGACTGAAATCTTGATCCAGCAAAATCGCAAACAAGAGGGAAATAATCAATCAATATCTTGATGACAACTGCCATTCAAGCATGACAGTGTTATGTGTAATTGAATTATATCCAGGTCTACTTTATTAAAATATTTTTATGAATAAAAATCATTAATTGAGTTCTCTTTAGTACATGTGACAAATTTTTCTATTGAAGGGTTACAAACATTTCATTACTATTTACCAGCAGACATCAATGCTCTGTTGTATTAATTGTAACTACATATGCCAAACAGATAGAAGCCCAGGTGGTGAATAAACACAACCGGCAGTGAGCGATAAACTCCTTCTTTGAACTGACCGACAGGACATAAAAAACAAAGGCTATTTTTATCACAAACCTAAGTGTTACGTGCTTAGGCTCGAAAAACAGTAACGTATAACACGTGAAAATAACAAACTTGTAAAACTTAATAAACAATTTATTAAGTACAAATATTTTTCAGAAAAGAAAAATAAACTTACGGTTTTAAGAATCAATTCCAAAATTAATCCAAAAAAATTCAATATATTATCCACTAGAGAAATTGCAAAAGTCCTGGTAATAAAATGTCCAAATAATTCTAAGTTCGAATTCCAGCGATGTATCCAATATGGAAGACGATGTCTCTTGATGAAGTCAGTTCTTGTTAATAAAATTTCTATGAACACAATTCTTTTCCAGATAAATAACAAAATAATTCCTCTTGATCCAAACGAATTGACACAATTTCCAGTACAAGGTAATTTATAATAACTCAATAAAACAACTTAATATTCTCACAGCCCATTTTGTTTCTACTGAATAGCTCTTTCCAAAACATAGTTTATATACCTGTTTTTACGTAAACAAGAAAGGGGTCACGATCTTCTAGAATCTCTCAGAACAATTTTAAGTGAAAGAAATCATGTAAACAGCATATGACCCAAGTAAAATAGAAAGATGTTTATACAAAACTCCATTTTGTCCTTGGAACCAACCAATCATTTTAAAAGCTTGTTTTCAACTGTGAAACCAGGTCAGAAATGAGGTCAACACCTGGTGTTCACTCTATAAAGTACAGGTCACTCCCCCCCCCCTTAATGAACGAATCTTAAAACTTAAAATGCCAAATTTATATCTAACAAAAAAACAATAAAAATAAATATAAATGACTTATACCAAGTATACGTAACACTAAGAAGCCAACTCTGGTTAATATTTTGTAAAGGATATAAATACAAGGATTCTTTTATTGCAAGCCAGCTATGGATTCTTTTTTAGTGAGCCAATATATATATATATATATATATATATATATATATATATATATATATATATATATATATATATATATATATATATATATATATATATATATATATACATACATTCATACATACATACATACATACATACATACATACATACATACATACATACATACATACATACATACATACATACATACATACATACATACATACAAAGCGGCTGAGATATTGTTCTTTTCACCAGCATTCATGGGAATTTTGAAAATAAATTAAACAATCGAACAAATTTTTCAAGCGATGAATATTTGTATAAAATTTTAAAACTTTGATGAATTTGTGGAGGTCAGAAGAAAAGCAGATAATTTCGCAAACAAGAGGGAAATATTCAACCACAATATTGAAGACAACTGTCATTCATGCATGAAATGAAAAATAACCAAGATTAAATAATGTCTTGGTCAATTGTAAGACAGTGTCTCACAAATAAAAATCATTATTTGAAAACACATTGAGTGAAAATGACAATCTTTTTGCCACTTTAGGTTACAGAAGTATGATTACTATTTATCCACAGACATCAATGCTCCTTTGTACAAGTTATAACTACAGATGTAAAGCACAGAGAATAAGCACAACTGGCTGCCAGCAGTAAACTCCTTTGAACTTACCTACAGGACATTAAGGACAAAGGTTGATTTTATTACAGAGCAAGCTGACCTTGGAAGCTAACTTTGTACACTCTAAAGCCTTTTTTTTAATAAAGGATATCAATAAAAAGTTATTTTATTGCAATCACTAATGATGACATATCCCATTGGACTATGCATGCTAAATATACTTCATCACTATATTTTGTTCATGTTGATCTCTGTTGAAGATAGTGATGAAACTGAAATACTAGAAAATGACCTTCAGATAATGGAACAGAAGAGAAGTTAGTTCATGGCATCAGTAGAGGCAATCTGTAGGATATTGTCTCCTTGGCAATGCCTTTCTCTACCATAATCAATTTACCAACAAGATCAATGACTTGGTAGATATAGATGTTGATAACAACATTTCGTCATTCTGAATCTTGCTACAATTGTTCAAAATTGCATAAATTACAGGCCATCTCTTATAGCATTCATGATCCCTGTTATGCAAATTGCATAAATAATAATAATAATAATAATAATAATAATAATAATAATAATAATAATAATAATAATAATATTATTATTATTATTATTATTATTATTATTATTATTATTAAAAATAATAATAATAATATCAATAATGAGGACTTTGTATAGTGCCTAATATTTAGAAATTCTAAGTGTTTTACAACGTTTATAATGATATGACTATAAAAAACAAAAACAGACACCATGAAATTAGAAAACAAAAAAATGCTGAAAATATTTAAGGTATGAAACATTGTTAGGTCTTTATGTTTATTCTTGCAGTCGAAAAATATACGATTGTCAGAAGGGGAGCTTAAGTATATTGCTGGTGTGTACACATGGCTGAGGTCAGATAGGTATGCTGGACTTGAGTCCATCAGTGAAACGTAGTACAGAGAACAAATTTTGTGTTTGATTCTGGACAGAATGGATAGCCAGTGTAGAATACAGAGCAGCGAAGAGGTCTGCTCTGATCATGGTACTCTAAAGATGATCTGAGCAGCTGTGTTTTGAAATTACAGGGCATCTCTTGGAGCATTTCTGATCCCAGTAATACAGAAGCTTATTATGGTGAGTGAGCTACATGCACCCTTCTCACCCCACTAGTAAAAATTCATGTTCATAGAAAATATTCTGCCCACACACTTAGTCCAAATGTTGATGAATGAAACAGACAAATCTTGAATGATATGTCAAAGTTAAGCAGGAATGTTGTGTCAGCTTCCAACCTACTTAACACATCTGATGATTTTTTTCCAGCTAAAAAAATCCACTAACAGTCACTGCTGTTTTTCTTTACACTTCTCTTCAGTTCTTCACTTCTGTTAGAGCGTCAGATTGAGGAAGTGAAAAAACAAGAGGCACAAGAGTAACCATTTAACTTTCAATGCCGTCTCCTATATCTGCAGGACCATTTTAAGGAACATACAAGAGAAGTGATAGTGTTGCCTAAGACTTTGCAGTATCAGGGTTTATTCTTTTTTCTCTTGGTTAAGAAAATTATTGGCAAGTCATATGACACTTTATGAGGGAACAGTCTTAACATATCCACCATGTACTTTCATACATGTATACCGATTTATGTGGCCCAAATCTAAACCTCCGAGCCTTCATTAAGAGTTCTAGACATCTGCTGATGTTAATGTTCCTGCATGACAAACAACAAAAACATATATAAAATGTGTACGTGTGTGTTGTCAGTGGCTGATGTCACATCAGTGAAGTCACACTACTCTCATCACCCATTTCCCAGGGTTGAACTTGTTTATTTCCTTCACAACAAGAGGCTGGACCCAATTACAATTAAGGAATTCTATTCAATGATCTCAGACATCAGGGAAGAGATGATTTTGGCTGCAACAAGGTAAATTCCAACATGGTCTCCAATTCTGACATGTCCAGACATACTCACTCACATTAATTGCAACATAATCTTTCTTGGGGCTTGACATGGCCAGACATGTCCAGGTTTGGGGCATGACAAGGCTATACTAGTCCAGATTTGAGCCACTGTCTTCCCCCCTTCCCATGTTCTGTCACAGATCAAGAAGTACCTCAGGTTACATCAGATGGTACATGCAGGGTCATTCAAGGAAATGGAATCAGATGTTACCTGCACAATATCTGCATCACTGAAGGCAGGAAAGCAAGACATGGCCGCACAAGTGATTGCCACTTGGATAAAGGGAGTTATTAAATCAATGTACTCTGTACTCTTACAGAATCAAGTATGCTAATAGAGATTTCAGCTGATGAAGTACAAGTGACTTCCACAAGCCTGGCCTTGAATGTAATGTATCAGTCTGCCTTATCTAGTTTCCACTTGACCTTGCTAATAAGAGAACTGAATCGCTTTTGGGGTTAGTATTAACTCCCCATTCATGAAACCTCAACCTTAGACCAAGACATGAATTTGATGTTTTTACTGGATTCACATAGGAAACCTTTCTTGTGAGACACACTGCTCCAGTGGCCTAGTGGTTAGAGTATCATCCTCAGATGTGGGAGTTCGATCACCGTCCGAGTCATACCAAAGACTTACAAATTGGTACTAACAGCTACCTTGCTTGGTACTCAGCATTAAGAGGTTAGTGTTAGGACTGGTCGGACTGGTGTCAGGATAATGTGACTGAGTGGGGCATCATGCTACATGTCTGCTGCATGATGCCCCAGTGCTGGACATCACTATAAACTGCCACACTCTCATGGCAACATGACTGAACTTTTTCTTAAAGCTGTGATAACTAATCCAGTCACACATATACACACACAAATCATGGTGAGACACTAATCAGTGTTGAATCCAGCAGAGGTCTCATGTGTATATGCGTAAATACAAATTGTCTCTCATTGTACCAAACCACGAGTCTAGCAATCATGCTCCTACTGGTTGATACAGGTACAGGTAGGATGTTCTGTATTTTCTCCTCTTACCTGGTTCTCTAATGTAAAATGATCCGAACACTTATTTGATGGAAAAGTAAATTTTCTAGTAAATTATATGTCTCAAAAATACTTAACTGATCACATTCCACCATTCCTGCAAGACAAGCAATCTTTAGGATGTTTCTCAAGGAAATAAAACCTGGTTGATAGAGAATTACAGTGAACAGAACTGTAACTATATTGTGCTATATCCCAAATTGTTTTACATGGATGCTGGGCAAAATTTTTTGGCTGCATTTTATGTGTCGGATGGCAGCTTTTGCACTAACACAATCTCTCAAACAGACAGATTTGACTGTGCATAAACAAAGTTGTGAGACAAATAATTGTATGCATTTAATGATTTATATATGTGTAGTTTTAATGGCACATAAGTACAGTCCAGACTATATAGTTCCAATAGGGCTTGGTACTAAATGACCAAAAGGCCTTGCTAAAATTCTTTTGAAAGAGTTGTATATAATTAAGTTTTTTAAGTGCACATATGTTAATAAAATAATTAAAATGTCACAAAATAATTTTTTTGAAAGCTATTTTAGTTTTCAATAATATATCATACCCAGAAATAAAACTAACCATCCAAATGCATAAACCCATCCAGAAGTAATGACAGTGGCATTATGGCATATGTAAGTTTCTTTCATCCTGTCGAAATGCATTATTTTGCAAAATGTGTCTATAATAGCCAGTTTATATTTTAATTTGATACATAATTGCTTGCTCGTTTATTTTTAATTTCAAAGAGTTTTTGCAGTCAATTCTGTTCACACTGAAGTGATTTCACTCTTAAATGATTTTGACACACTCACCAAAACAAGAAAATAAATCAGTTTTTGAGAAGCTTAGTAAAGAAGAATCCATTCACAAGACCCATGGCAAAAAATGTACTTATCATTTCTTGTGATAAATTGAGATTTAGAAAATGAATTGTATTCGGCATTACAAGCAAATGAAGAAATATTCCAGGATTTTGTTTTTGAGACCACTTAGTTTTCATGAAAGGCATGTGCATGGAAAGCATCGGTGATGAAGGTAATATCTGACATGTGGAGGATAACAAGTGGGTCTTTACTTGCCCTGGATTTTCAGTTTCCAATACTGAATATAAATAATATGACTTATACACACTGAACCAAATCCCTAAACTTTAGAATTACATGTTCCCATGGTCTTCAGAAATCCATTTTGATCGAAGCAAAGGTTAAGAGGAACTTAAGTTTTTGGATGGATAAAAAAAACTTCATGTTATACCTGAATTCATGAGCTGGAACTCCACACAAATAATTGCCAATGAAAAAGGCCCTTTCATTTGAATTTCTATTAATCTTAACTGTTGCATGAGTACCTCACTTTGAAAGGGCAGGGATTATTTCTCCATTTTTTTAAAAACTTTAAAACATTGAATATATATATATATATATATATATATATATATATATATATATATATATATATATATATATACATATATATATATATATATATATATATATATATATATATATATATATATATATATATATATATATATATATATATATATATATATATATATATAACCATGTTTATCCAATCATTACTCCTTTGAATTGCCAACGAGTTAGGCCTATCTTTTGGCTGTATTGTATACTAGTACTGATATTTGTGATGTTCCATTCATAAAATGCATCATCAAGTTCTGTATGATGTTCTAGGACTGACATTTGTGATACACCATTCATAAAGTCCATCTTCAAATTCTGTATGATATTCTAGTACTGATATTTGTGATCTACCATTCATAAAATTCATCATCAAATTCTGTATGATATTCTAGTACTGATATTTGTGATGTACCATTCATAAAATTCATCTTCAAATTCTATATGATAGTCTAGTACTAATATTTGTGATGTACCATTCATAAACTCCATCATCAAATTCTGTATGATATTCTAGTACTGATATTTGTGATGTACCATTCATAAAATTCATCACCAAATTCTGTATAATATTCTAGTGCTGATATTTGTGATGTACCCTTCATAAAATCCATCATCAAGTTCTGTATGATATTCTAGTACTGATGTTTGTGAGACACCATTCATAAAGTCCATCATCAATGCATTGCATGAATTGCCTTTACTTGGATGCTTGGGGTGTGGACTTCAATTAGCTTGGAGGCATAGGTGGAAGAAGTTGGGATCACCATGCTGGTAGACATATTGACATTATATAATACTATGTCATTTGATACTCTAACTTAGAGAAACAGGTGGTATACTCGATTCATGTTGTCCATCCATCTGTGCATTGATCTGTCCTCCCAGTCTGGGTTTTAACACTTATTCGATATTATTAGTAAGACCAGCTGGAAATTGCCTTACACAAGGAAAAAAACATTTTGAAAAGATGGACATAGTACTGGACATAACTTTACAACCACAAAGCCACAATTTGATCCAGATGTACTGAATGTCCCCACATATATCCACTGAATTCAAGTCTTTTTCATGTTGCCACCAAAGTTGTGACACATGGATGGATCATGGAATAAACATCTGTCAGTCGTCAAAGAATTTTTTAATTGCGATCTTTTTTCCAGGATTTATTCATTCATGCTTTAAAAAACTACCTCATTTTTCAGAAGTGTGACATCTTAATAGCTGTTTCTTATTAGTTTATCTGGCTATTTTTTCAGGTGGTGTGAGAAGGACCTTTGTCCAGTGGTTAGAAACTCAATACATTACACAGCAGCCAGCCAGTCACATGAATTTCAGTTGCTTTTCGATGGTTACCTTGACAAAAGCAGACTGTAAACTAAAATCAGTGATCAAGGAAACCCTGCAAAATCTCTACATGATGCATTAAGGAAGTGTGCATTCAACTTCTCTCATCCAGGAAATATTATTGCGGATAATTGTTTGTAATTATAACTTGAAACTCACTTGATACATTGTTTCACTCAGATGCTTTTGTTCTGTTGACCAAATACTTAGAATTGGCTCATACATTTATTTACACAAGACTAGCATAAATGTTGACTATAAAGGTGTTTAAATACCCTATCAGTAGAAGTATATACATATTATACATGTATAGTTCCAACCAAATATTGGCCTGTTAATTATGGAATACCTGAAACCATCTTCACAGATCAAACATGCAGTGAAAATTTGGAGCAGTGGAGAAAGTTTAGTTATTTTATTGTCCAAGAAAGATAATGAATGTAAATTTAGTCCGAATATATCTTAAATATTATATACTGTAGATATATATTGTATAACTAAACAATGAAAATCCACGATTTTCTTTCGATAATGTTTATATTTTAAATCATCATAAAAATACCTGCTACTGCTACATTATTATTAGATCCGTTAAAATCGAACCGCAATAACAGTTTATAACGAAAGCTGGAGCTGTAAAAATGCTTTCCATGTTTACATACGTGTCATTTTTAAGCTTCCTTGATTTCCATCATATTATTTGATCAGATTTCAATACAAGGTCAATGATTTTTCAACATATCAACCAAGAATTTTCCAAATTTAAAAACAAATTCTAACAAATTTAAAGGCACTGATTTACTGAGAAATATAATACTTTAGAACCTGTCTCAAAAGACCACCCCTTTTAACCAATATCAGTCTGTCAAGAATGGTGGTCCCACAGCAGTGGCTATTCAGAATATGTTTTACTGTATCTTTTTATTTAATCTATTACAGATTCACAAGGTTTTATGAGTTGTGAAAATCCTAACATTTTTCATTTTATGCAACAAAATCTAATCTTTGGGGGCATGTATATGTTAAAATAAAGAACTGGGTGCCAATTTTCATAAATTATAAATGCATTTTTTGTGAGAAATGTTTTTAATACCCATTTGCTCCTTGTGCCATGTTGCTTTTGTAGACTGCCATTTTATTTGGTTGAAGATGGATGCTGACAGACGAAAGCCAAATGTGGCTGAACTACCAATTTAGTGTCTTTAAGAAAACAAATCACTCAGACCACATTGATGCTGATTGTGATGAGACATATTCATTTAAAGAAAACACTCATAAAAGAACTGAAATGGTGATCAACAGAGTTTAAAAACACAATCGCTAAATTGTTCCTGGATTTGCTCGTTGAGGAATCTGACATCACAGTAAATATGCTATTAAAAAAACAGTATCATTGATGAGTAACAATGTCAGTTTAAGCTACCACTTATACGAGATATTCAGTTCTTTTCATGTCATTTATGTCAGATCTTCACAGCACTGAATGTTATGGCAATAAGATGTCAATCCATTCCCCACATCTTGCATAGAAAGGTCAAACAAGGGTCAACATCTTGTATTGTCAGACTAACATCATATAACGCACCAACAAATCTTAATATCTGCCATATTGATGAATTACAAAGATCACTGTAGATATTAATGATAGTATGTAATATATCATATTCATGAATTATAATGATTACTGTAGATATTAATTATAGAATATCATATACCATGTTGATAAATTATAATGATCACTGTAGACACTAATTATAATAATACCAGTACATCATATATCATGTTGATAAATTATAATGATCACTGTAGACATTAATTATAATAATGCCAGTACATCATATATCATGTTGATAAATTATAATGATCAATGTAGACATTAATTAAAATAATACCAGTACATCATATATCATGTTGATAAATTATAATGATCACTGTAGACATTAATTATAATAATGCCAGTACATCATATATCATGTTGATAAATTATAATGATCACTGTAGACATTAATGACAGTATGTAATATATCATGTTGATAAATTATAATGATTACTGTAGATATTAATTATAATAATACCAGTACATCATATATCATGTTGATAAATTATAATGATCACTGTAGACATTGATTATAATAATGCCAGTACATCATATATCATGTTGATAAATTATAATGATCACCATAGACATTACTGATAGTAATGCCAGAACATCATATATCATGTTGATAAATTATAATGGTCACCATAGACATTACTGATAGTAAAGCCAGAACATCATATATCATGTTGATAAATTATAATGGTCACCATAGACATTACTGATAGTAATGCCAGAACATCATATATCATGTTTGCTGTTTGTTGACTCAAAATGCCTTGTTGTACTTTTATTGAACAAGTCTGTACAGAATGTGTAGTGGAGATTGTTCATTTCAGTCGGACTGTCAAAGTTCAAACATTCATTGATGTTTTAAACAATTCAGACATGAGCTAAAGAAAAAGAATTTGGATTTTTGTTTTCATATTTCAATACCAGTTTTAAAAAGGGGCACATAAGAGTCAGTATTGTATTCCTTTTGCTTTTAGTTTTTCTTTATGATTTAATGACTTCAATGGGGGCAGAGTGCCATATTTCCTAAATCCTGGATTCAACGTTTTGTGGTTGTGTAAAATTGTGATATGCCTACATTTGGTATTCATGCATATGCAAAATAAAAATTACACACTGAAGTTTCTGTTTCTAGGTTAATACCTATTATGAAGGTCTTGTGTCACAAGATAGACCGAGTTGGGACTGGATTAGTGAAGACCCGGAACGCAACTGCGTTAATAAGATGTTTATTTTATAAACGCAATTTTAAAAATCAACTCTGACACCAATATTTTACAAAATATAAGAAAAATCTATTTAAATAAATGTTCCTAACATGGAACTATGAATTCCAGTAACGTAATAACAAAAAAGAAGTATATGAATGAATTTGCAAATATGAATATATATACAAGGCTCGTATAACGAGATAGATGCAAATATAAAAAGATAATGCGTCGTCAATATGATGAGACTAGAATGAAGATATTAAATAATTAATACGTCGTCCATATGACGAGACTGGAATGAATAAATGTAAACTACTTGCTGAGGTATTTTGTAACTAGCCTGGCGTCCGTCTGACATCAGGAAGTACATCCGGTTACACAGAGTCAAACCTAACAGTTGTGACCTTCACCTCACGCAATCATATATAAATACCATATATCTATACATCTAACGCAGCATACATAAAAGCAGCATACGTAAGCACCATACACAGGCACCACACACAGGCATTACACGGTCAGCATAGACAAGCCCACACACGTAGTCACCACAACATGGTACCACACACGCAGTTATCACAACACTGCACCACTTCAGCACAACACGTCACCACACTTCAGCACAACACTTCAGCACAACACTTTAGATAAAATTAAAACAACCGAACCGTGTAATACATATGACACGGTCAAGTATGCTCACACATATATGTAGCGCATGCGCGCACATGAAATAATTATCCATGTACATTTAACTTTAAGCATGCAGCGTATAATTGAACTCAATTATGTTCAGATACAAAAGAACTAATGAAACAAAATATAGTACTTCTGATAAAATGGCGCTGCCTAACCTATGTATTTATTCTATAGATTTTATAATAAATACTAAACATCTAATATGTAAAACAATGAATTATATCATAATACAAATAGCAATGAGAACAAAGTTAAATCTATTGTTACCTCTTTTAGCTGATAGATTGCTCAGTTAAGGATGGAAGCGTTTCCGACAAGACTAAATTGTAATGCCATTTCGCACATACAACATGAGCTGAGTGTTCACTCATTATGCCGAAATAACTAAAAAGCCCAAAAAATAAACTACCCTCGGTAAGGCTGTACGCAGTTACGAAATCCAGACTAGATTTTTCGACCACATATACATATTGAACATAGTCGTATACAATTTCGTAACATCTTGTTCCAGATCTGGTTCATTGTAACTTGTGCCTTATTCCACGTTTACAGGGACTACCATCAGCTTAAGTAATGCCTTTGTGTATCATTGTTAAAAATATTGGGGTGGGGGAGGAGAGGTTGCAGACTCAATAAAGTACTGTCATTTGTACGTAACCTACATGTATCTGTCTGACTTGTTAATACAGTGTAATGTATGACAGTGATTAGATGTATCGGGCTGAATAACTCTCTTTTGTCAAAACACTAATAAATTGCAATTATTTAGTTGTAAGTTATAATACTTTTCTGGAAGAATTGTTAAAACACTTACCACTAAATGTTCAGGAATTAATAAAGTCAGGATATCAGCAGATTACAATTTAACAATGTGTTGTTTTCCATCACTTATTCAGTGAGATTGGGTTGATTTGGAAACAAACTATTTTCCACTTAAGTTGTCTTCCAAATTTATTAAACATATTTAAATAAATCAAATTTGAGATAGATGGGTTTATCTAGCGTTTTTACAGCTCTTGTTCACAGTGAATTAACAAAATAAGTCTAAAGTTTAATATTTAATTGATAATAAAGCTTTCAAACTCTGCAAATATTTCTTTGGCATAATTTTTTATGAATTTAAAGCACAAAGCCAACTTTCCTGCCTGAGAAACTTTGTACTGAATTTGCATGGAAAATAGACGTGTTTATCTCTAATGATAGTTTGCATATAATTTGTTCAACTTGAAGATTTGCAAACAAAGTTTTAAACCATGGTAAATAGCACATCACCATCATGCTTTATTGTTATTTTTTATGAACAGTTCTTTTACAGAAATTTAATAACCTGAAACAAAGTTTAGTAATTAATGGGACGTATTTGAATTTGAGTGATTAGAGAAGTATTAGCATGTACTGTTGTTTTTAATCAGTTTTCTGACATGGGCACTTGTTTTTAATATAATTTCTTGCTTAATGGAGATGGTTGATTTGATGGAATTATTTGTAAAGAGAATTCAATTTGATCAATACTTGTCAAATTTATTAATAATTTTTATTGATGTAGAATTATTGTTGTATTGAAAAATTAATTATGTTGCTGCTAAATAATTTGAACTTTATAAAATATTATTAGAGCTGCCATGCTATTATCTAAGTGAGTAGTGGAAATGCTGTCCGCTAGTGTTATCATTTTGATAATTTAAATATAATCCAAGTGGGATTACATGGTCATGCACTGGCTTAATAAAGGACAAAGTGTAATATTGTTGTATACATGTATTACCCTAATTAGTATCTCTGTATCTGGAATCTGTTCTTTGGATTTGGAGCTAACCCAGTTGAGTACATTTGTTCCAGTTCATTAGTAGACTCATTATGTCCTCAGATTTGTTCTTTCAGTTGGGCGCTGACCAGAGCAAATCTTCAAATGTGAATTCTTCATGAAAAAGTTTCCTTATTATTTGGAAAGTATAGTTTAGTTTGATCTAATTGGAATTGTTCTCCAATTGTAAGCTTGTTACCAAATGAGTCATATTTGAATTAATTAGTGTCAGTATACCATGAACTCCGAGATTTCTACTCATAATAATAATAATAATGAGGACTTTGTATAGCGCCTAATCTTTCGAGGCTCTAAGCACTTTACACCATCAATAATGATATGACTACACTACAGAACAACAAATGACAAAAACAATGAAATTGGAAAACATAAACATGCTGAAAACATATAAGATACAAAACATGATTAGGTCGCTAAGTTTGTCCCTGCAGTCGAAACAGGTGAGTCTTAAGAGCACTCTTAAAAGGGACCACTGTGTTTTTGTGTCTAATTTCAATGGGCGATTTGTTCCACGTTGCCAGGCCTTGGTGTGCAAACAAACGTTGTCCATATGACTTTTTCCACCTTGGGAACAATGAGTATACGATTATCAGAAGAAGAGCGCAAGGATCTAGCTGGTGTATACACATGGGTGAGGCTGGATTAGTATGTTGGACTGGAGTCTGTCATTGAAACAGAGCACAGAGAACAAATTTTGTGTTTGATTCTGTATCGAGTTGATAGCCATTGTAGGGTACAGAGCAGTGGTGAGGTGTGCTCTGATCGAGGTACTCTAAAGATGATCCGTGCATCTGTGTTTTGAACTTTTTGAAGTTTCTGGAGTAAATATTGTGACGAACCAGACAGAATTGAGTTACAATAGTCCAGTCTTGAAAGTACTAATGAACACACAAGTGTTTTAGTGGCATCAGCTGAAAAATATTTATGAATGGAACTGATTCATCTCAATTCAAGATATGCAGCCTTGCATATGTTCATGACATGTTGCTGCAATGTACTGTCTAGAGTAAAGCCTAGGCTATTTAGATGATTTGTTATTTTACATAGAAAGTAGGTCACTCTTAAACCAATGTTTGTTTGGCATTTTACAAGGCAATTAAATCATAGTTTATGACATAATCATTTAAACGTAAAGGCAATATTTGGAAGAATCTGTTTCCTCAAAGAGCCAATAATTTCAGCAGTTTTTCGGGAGTTCTTGAACACCACAGTTGTAAAATAGCCTGGCAGTGTTATGTTTGGCATTACAAAATCCGACAAACAAAAAAAGCAAAACAACAAAGTATTTGCAATTTTAATACAATAAATTTAAAAAAAGAATTTAATACTAGTTTCCTCATTTATACCTCTATTTACTTATTTACTTATATAACTTTAAATTGTGGTATTTATCTTTTTACTGACTTTTTAGCCTAATCCTGGTTGCACGAAAATTGTATTATTCAAAACACAGCTGCATAAATTGAGCTTACAACCTAATATACCAACTGTGGTAATAGGTCCTAACAATTGGAATATATCACAGGACCAAAATGGGTGGCAAGGGGTAAATAAACCACTCACTGACAAGAAACAGTGATTAGTTGACCCAATGAATTTACCAGACAAGTTACCTCTGGAAAGTTACAAAATAATGAAACCGGTCAAGGAGTCAAGACTACATTTTATATAGAAATATTGCTTTATTCCAGGAAGATCTGAAGCTATCATCACCAAGGCTGGTTTTAGCAAAATGGCCAGTAAATATGAATGCCTCTGGTTGAAGTTGATAAAGGCATCATTTGTGAAAGATATAGTGTATCTGGCCTACATGTGAAACATTTCAAATAGGTTTATCAAGAGGACTGACACACATCTGGGCATCTTTTTTGTGTGTAGCTGGATTTCTTATTGATGTTTTGATAAATAATGTCCTTTACCCCTGAGAAGTCATGTTGTGATCAATTTGGGGGCTAATTATTTCATTTTGTTTTAAATTATTTGGATTCAAAGAAATTATTTTTCCATGCAAATACTTGTTCTAAATTAATTCTTGGAAAAAGACAGTTATCAAAATTTATACTGAATTCAAACTGGAATATTACTGACTGAAATTCAACAAAGAACTGTTGACACATCAGTACTATGCTGACCACAGCATAATCATCGCCATCCATTTTGAATTTCATTTGGATTCAAACTCTTGTTTTATTTTGTACTTTTTATTACTTTTTATTACTAAGACTTCTATTTGTTAATTGTTTATTTTGGGATTTGATTTGTAAAACCCTAAGTTCTTTGTTTTTCATTTTTACCCTAGTTTTCTGGGGAAATAAATTATTTGTTAAATTTTAAAAAAGCTTGATGCCTTCACTGTTTTCTTGTTACAATTTTGAAAGGTTTGTTTGTTCATTTTTTTATGGTTTAGCGCTATTTTTCAACACAATATAGGTTATACATAGTGGCCAGTATTAATGGTGGAGGAAGAACCCGGAAAACCATGGAAAAAGCCACCGACCCACGAGAAGCAACTGGCAAGCTTTCTCACATACCCACATTGGCCAAATCTGAATCTCGAACCCACGCAGAAAGAGGTGAGATGTCAGTGAACCGTAACGGACATCGCTTTAGACCACTCGGTGACCCCATTTTGAATGGTGTTTAGTCACATAACAGAACATAAATCTATTCTTATTCCAAAACCAAAGTTATATGGCTTTTTTATGGTGATCAAGGACTTATTCAAAGATAAAAAGCAATGTGGATGTTATTTACTTCACAGTCCAACTCAAATTATTCAAAGTTCAGAAAGAAAGTTCATGTTTTTGAATTGTTCAACAAAGAATATTCATATTTATGAAAATATAGCTAATGTTTCTTGTTTCAAGAAAGAAAAACGTTCATATTTCAAGAACAGAGTATGATTTTTTTCTTTCTTTACTGCTTAAACATACACATTTACATTTAAATGACAGCTATTATGTTGGAACCAGCCAAATATATTCACATGATTTCTAGCTTTCATGGTGCAACAAACAAAAGCTGTTAACAACAGTTGATGCATTTTTATTAGGTACTGCCTCAGCATCTAAACACTTGGTCAAGACACTGCCTTGCCATCTAACCACTGGGTCAAGACACTGCCTCAGCATCTACACACTTGGTCAAGACACTGCCTCAGCATTTACACACTTGGTCAAGAAGCTGCCTCGGCATTTACGCACTTGGTCAAGACACTGCCTCAGCATCTAACCACTTGGTCAAGACACTGCCTTGGCATCTAACCACTGGGTCAAGACACTGCCTCAGCATTTGCACACTTGGACAAAACACTGCCTCGGCATTTACGCACATGGTCAAAACACTGCCTCAGCATCAAACCACATGGTCAAGACACTTCTTCAGCAACTAACCACTTGGTCAAGACACCGCCTCAGCATTTACGCACTTGGTCAAGACACTGCCTCAGCATCTAACCACTTAGTCAAGACACTGCCTCAAGATCTACACACTTGGTCAAAACACTGACTCGGCATTTACGCATTTGGTCAAGACATTTCCTCAGCATCAAACCACTTGGTCAAGACACTGCCTCAGCATTTACACACTTGGTCAAGACACTGCCTTGGCATCTACATATTTGGTCAAGGGATTGTCTCAGCATTTAACCACTTGGTCAAGACACTGTCTCATCGTTTACACACTTGGTCAAGGCAATGTCTCAGCATCTATCCACTTGGTCAAGGCAGTGTCTCAGCATCTACACACATAATCAAGGCATTGTCTCAGCATTTACACACTTGGTCAAGGCAATGTATCAGCATTTACACACTTGGTCAACGCGATGTCTCAGCATTTACACACTTGGTCAAGGCGATGTCTCAGCATCCACACACTTTGTCAAGGCACTGTCTCAGCATCTAACCACTTGTTCAAGGCACAGTCTCAGCATCTAACCATTTGGTCAGGGCACTGTCTCAGCATCTAACCACTTAGCCAATTTTTTTTAGCACATCAGCCACCCTAGTCAGCTACTTTTTAATCCATTCCCTCGCTTCTCAAGACTCAGCAGGACTTGGTGCTGCTTCAGCATGGATTGTATTTAGGTAATTGCAATGCCCTGCTTGCAAGATTCACAGCCTTTCATACAGATTGAAATCTGACTCTGTATTCTGGGCAAATTAAAAGTTCAGCGTGAATAGCACATGATGCTGAGACTCAATCAACAAGCTGAGCATGTAGTGGTTCTCGCTCCTCTTCATTTTTTGCTCATTCAGATACTTTGTTTAAACACAGTCCCTTCCAAGTCTAATGCAACTATTTTAGCCAGAGTAGTGGCCCCATCACTTCGTAAGTTTAAAAGCATAATATTTAATATCTTTATATCAAGAAAATGGATATCCAATTTTTGAGTGTTTGTCATTACAGCTTTCATTTCATCCTTGCAAACTCATTATTTTTCTTTTAGGTCAACAGCTTGCTGGTTTACAAAGTAATCTGACTCAGTGGTCAATCATTATGTAAACTTGCATATATTTGCTGTCTTGATGGAGAAATCTTTTTACAAATGTTACAAATGTTCTTATCATTTTCTGGATAAAGAAAAACAAACAATTCTTAATGAACTAAATGACTTTATGTTAAAGAGTCGATATCATGATCATAACATTATATAACATGTACGCAAATTTTTATGCTACAAAAAAGACATAATACCAATTAAATCAAACATTCTAAATATATACTTCATGGTGAAACACGAGATAATATATAGTGCAAGTATATCCTTACCACTAGGCCATAAAAGTGTCTGATCTTACTCATTACTCGTTTTTACTGCTTTACTAACGTCTTGCATCATCACAGCATGTCTTTCAACATGCTGCAATTTACCAACAATTAACCTACTATAAATGCTAGAAAGGCAGCTGTTATTTTTATCTGAAATACAAAACTACATTCTTTAGTAAATGTTCAAAATGCATCTTTAAAATCCCATCCACTGAATACAAATTTGAATTGCAAACTTCACAGTTTAATGGTTTCTTCAGAATGTGTTTTCATGTGCCACAAGAAATCCACCTACTAATTTATATCAGCGTACAATATTGATAAATAATCTAATGCAACCAAATTAACAATTACTTACAGCTATTGCTTTACAAGGCTACAATGTGAGCTGATAGAACTTGAAAAACGGGATCTCAAATGTGAGCTTCCTGTTGCTACAGTAATGGAAGATTAAATCTCCTTCAAATGGCAATTACTTTTCTTATATGGTCTTTAAGTACTGAACTTTCCAAACTGTAATAAGTAAAGTGTTAATCTAAAATGCCTCCATAGATAAACTCAACATGAAGCTCTCGTCATCAGCTATCCGGGATTTATTTTTGAGAGGCTGGACTGTAAACAAAGCACTGAGTGATGAGTCACAGATTTCACTTCTTGATAAGCATCAATGCTTCGTTACTCTCTGTGAACAGCTGCATAAATTCACACAGAGAACGACACCATAATCATATTCTTGAGAATAATCAAGTACATTTCAACTCCATACCAAGAATGTCTATATCAAATTATCATATCACCACCAAATCGAGCCTCAAAATTTGACTGGGATAACATTCATAGGTACTGAACCAGAAGTAATAATTTTGACCCGAGTTATTCTGACAACTATCTATCATGTGACTTTAACTTTTAACAAAAAGACAACAGGTAACACATCTATCATGTGAATTTAACTCTTAACAAAAAGAGAACAGGTAACACATCTATCATGTGACTTTAACTCTTAACAAAAAGACAACAGGTAACACATGTATCATGTGACTTTAACTCTTAACAAAAAAACAATAGGTAACACATCTATCATGTGACTTTAACTCTTAACAAAAAGACAACAGGTAACACATCCATCATGTGACTTTAACTCTTAACAAAAAGACAACAGGTAACACATCTATCATGCGACTCTAACTCTTAACAAAAAGACAATAGGTAACAAATGCATTAACTAGTAATGACTGTCAAAAGTCTGAGGAATAGAACATAAAAGGTAAAAGACAGAACGTGACTAATCTACACTTGTCTATTGTAATCCAATGTAAGTTATTAAGTCACTAAGGTACAGGTTTTGAATACAGAACACAACTGCACACAATATTCCTTTCTATATACATTCACTAACTTTTAAATAACAAACTGATAATAATAATAATAATAATAATAATAATAATAATAATAATAATAATAATAATAATAATAATTATAATAATATTCATCATCACAATTGAAATTATAATTACAATCAAATAGACATCAACTTTCTAAGTTTCGCTCCTTTCTTAATTATTATTTAAAGTTTTATTAATAAATAATTCCAAAGTGCTGCTTTTTATTGTTTGCCATTTAATCACACATCAACACTTTTGATGATATCAAGTGCAAAGACAAAGGGAGGTGGCTAGCTCTGTCTCTGGATCTCTTTATGACTGAGAGTTTTAAAGACTAACCACTGAGGACCCAAACATAAGAGATGTACTCAACTATTTCAAGGTTTTAACATGCACCTTCCTTCCATGCACCACTGCAAAAAAAATATTAGAATGTGAGAACAAATAGGAAAACATTTAGCCACTCAATGGTTCATAATTTGATTGAATTTGCAAGCAATTACATGTAGTTATCTAACTGACTTAAATTTAAAGTGTAAATTATTGTGTTCTTAGAAAAATAATTATTCATTATAAACAATAAACATATCTTTTGTTATAAAATATTATTCATTATAAACAATAAACAGTCATATCTTTTGTTATAAAATACACGAATTTGGTACAACCTTTTGAGAGAGAGAGAGAGAGAGAGAGAGAGAGAGAGAGAGAGAGAGAGAGATTACCAGATCAAATCCGCAACTGGTTCCGCTAGCTGCACTGTAATATTTCAACAGGCAATTGCCTGTGTTTGGATCTGTGCACAGCATGAAGCGACAAATAGATCGCAGCACATTCTTAAAAGAAGCAAAATAACATATTTTATGACTCAATAGGAATGAACAATATAACAGAAGAAGCCAAACCAACATGCTTAGTAAAATAAATAATTTATTTTCTTTGTGTTATAAAGTGAATATTTAAGAGGAATTTACGCTTCTGTGAATTAAATCCCAAATCTACATGTCCAAAAGTTTAAAATGTTCTGAAAAAATTCCAATTTTTTTTAAAAAGTCTTGCCAAGGATAGAGAACCCAATAATCCCAAATTAGTGTTTAAGTCCAAAAAGTCAATGAATAATTTAAACTAATTCCTGTCATGTATAATTGAATACAACTCTTAAGTCTAATAATACATTCCCTAATACTGACATTACCATATTTTCGCACACATTATACGCGATTTTACAATCAGCGCACCCCCCTGGTGCGGTATATGCATAAACGTGTAATCCAAGTTTTTTTACTGCCAAAAGCACATTTTGAATTTTGAACAACCACCTTAATAAACCGGTGACAATTGATAAAAGATTTCTTTCATACACATACAGTATAAATGAGGTTTATTCAAATATTCAAGTAGAAAATAAACAATTCGAGGTTGACACCATGCTGCGCCGTTTGCACGTCTGTACGTTATGGTATGTAATGAATATCTTTTATTTGCACGAGGCATTCACTAACTTGCATTATAAGAATATATTTCTTGTAATTTCTATGTAGGACAAAAACCAATAATAGGTTTAAAATCGGATTTCTACAAACGATAATTGGTTTTGGAAAAAAAAACTATATTAACATCCCTATACCGGCATGCATGCATTGCAGCTGGAAATTAGCGGAAACCAGTAAATACACATAGTTTTATAGCAGTTGCTATTTTGCCTCTGTTTACGCGAAAAATATTACAACGTGGCATTTACGACTGTACTGGTAATACTGGTATTTATTACGAGCAGAAAGGGTTAAAGGCGCCGGCGTTAAATCGCTGGATGGTGAGCGAGAGACGATAAACAGCCTCATATGTGTTGGTTGCCATACGGTATATGCATGGGCATGCAATCCAATATATTTGTTTACACAAAGATGGAATTTCCACGCGTTATCTGCGTGTACACGTTATACACATAGAGTATATTATATGCGCGAAAATACGTTAAGTCAGAAAATCCTGGATATACTGATTAATCTTTGCATCAGACTCATTATAATTACCTTGAACTCTAATGCAAGTATTTATCTTTTGCTACACTCAATCACGGACAAAATTAAACACACAATCTAGATATACAGAACCATCCACCAATAAAGCTAAAGATTAATACAATACAGCTTTCTTTTACACACACACACACACACACACTTACATACATACACACATATATATATATATATATATATATATATATATATATATATATATATATATATATATATATATATATATATATATATATATATATATATATATATATATATATACACATACATATACTAAAATAATTAAAATTAAATAGGTAGATGTCTTATGAGTCACACTGAGCTTATACATAAAGTATACACAAAATAAAGGAAAATAGTCGTATACATACGAGAGTGCATCTGCTATCAAATTTTCCTCTAAAGTTCATTTTGTAATTTTGTTTTTCATTCGGTTAATGAAAGTAACGAGGTTGTCATTACTTAATACAATAATATGCAGATGTGCTGTACCAATATACAGTTTAAAATTTTGTAAAGCTGATATCAAAGCTTAATGTTCCTTCTTGATTGTGAATGTTTTCCCTGGTGCTTGTTTAGTTTTATGGATGACATACACCATTCCTGTCTTCTTGAAGCAATATTTCATCAAACTTTATATCACTTGCTTCAGCATTTTAAATATTTGAATCAAGTATGGAGTTCGAAGAACTGGAGCTCTTTTTAGTATGGCTTTTCTTTTGTCAAACTCAACAAGTGGTCAAATTTTCAATGACTGGATAAAATTTCAAAAACAATTGATAATTTTTAGTCATACCCAACACTCGTATCAGTTTATTTTTACTAATAGGAATTCAGAGATAGTCTTGGCCTTGTGCAAGTTAAATCTAACTTTGTCCCACAATGTCCTAACAATGTGACACCAGCACAGAAAGAGCCTCTTTAATTAACAGTCATGATTTTCATCACTTACTTGCTCAAAGAATATCTGAATGGTTCCAAGTGATATTTCTAGGTGTCATTGTAGTTGATGACATCATGGATGTATGCATCACAATAATCTAGACCAGATGGTATCATATTCATTCATTACTGCAATGTTGACTGAGAATGTTTTCATACCAAACGGTATCGCTTTATACTGATTAAGTCCATCTGGAGATGCAAACGCTGAAATATCTTTTGCTTTTTCCAAGAGTAGAATTTGCCAAAATCATTTGAAATGGTCAAACTTGGTAACATATTTGTATTTTCAATTTGGCAATGCAGTCATCTACTCTTATCACTATAAATTAATCTGTTTTGGTGACACCACTAGCATTGTTATAGTCAATACACATACAGAATGTATTAGCTGCTTTGGATACAATATGCATGGTGACCTCCTGTTGCTTTAACTTGGTTCAATGAACTCATTCTCCAGCAAATACTAAATTTCTTTTTCCAAGCATTCCTGTTTGAGACGACTCATCTAAAATCTAACGATCTGACTCCCTACAGAAAAATGACAGAAATGAACATCCTTGTCACAATCGTTTCTTGCATCAAAGCAATATGGCCAAATCATGTTCTTCAAAGTTTGATGAAATTTTTACAAAGCCCTTGAGTTTCAAGGTGATTGGGAGAAAACTAAAACTGATGGATGCCTAATTTATTCACAACTTCCTGGAAAATTTCAAAGATACAATTTCAGACTCAACAGATTTGGAAAAATCAACAAGGCTAGAAAACATTATCAAGGCTTTTACTATGCTTTTAGTTTCATATCTGTTGATGGAATCGCCTCTGGAAATCTTGTGGATGCAGATGTTATGGTCTGCAAGCATTGATTACCTGACTTAGTATTAGGTATGGAACAACACATTCTACCATTATTCTGCTAAATGGTTCCTCAAATGCAAGAATAGGTTGCAGATGATCACTAGGTATCTTCTGATTCCTACCATTTAGCAGGTGTTACAAGATATACAGTATTTAGAAACATTGCTTTTAGTTTTCTGCCAATAAAAATTATTTTGTGACCAGTCTTATTGACATCTAAATGACCAGAAAAAAGGAATTTCATGAGCTAAACTGAGGATTTCCTGTCAATATGACTTCAGAACAAGACTTTGATTGCTCACTGATTTTCTCATATGGACCCATTTCCACTAAATAGCAAACTGTGAAAAGTGTCTCTTCAAGTTCTCATATATCTCTCTGAAACAAACAGGAGATCTCAGGTTCCCATTGAACAAAGAGTGACTGTCATTTGTTCTCTTGATTGTGCGATCCAAGTAGTGTCATTGCTAAGGATTTCTACTAGTTTGTAAATTCCAGCCTTTTTAATCAGCTTTACAAGCTGTTAGTTGCTAAATAGTATTGAACTCAATGTCTAATTCTGTCAAGGCTGCCAATTTAAATGAAGTAATCTCTGTACTTTTGTTAATTTTAAGCATAATTGTTGGATAAGGGCAATATTTTGATAATGTACTATGCGCATTGGTCTAACTTTTAGTACTAATTTGTTGTTTATTATTGCACTTATTCTAAAATTTCTCAAAATATGACAAATTACAATAGGGTGTGGTTCTTGACACAGAGTGTTACATTAGAATGTGTAAGCCCTTGTAGTCACAATCATGCAAAATATTCAATGTGAAGATTAACTAAATAAAAAGCCATTACAGGGACATATCCTCTAGATTTTATCTTTTTGACCTTATCATCAACTTTGCATACCTTGTCAAGAAGAATACCTGTTCTTTTTTTAGAGCTTGGGCGTCTGCAGAGATTTTTAAATTTTTAAGGGGGTTTAGGGTTGGCAAAGACAGTTTTCTGCGGTTGGGTGAATCTAAAATTAAACAGACCAGGTTTATAGGTATGTGTACTAAATAATCGATATTTATAAAATTCATTGCCCTTCCGCAGCTGCCCATGTACTGGATGGAGTACAAGCTTGCTTTTAATCAGAAGGTTTATATCCTTAAATATTTCAACATTCTTTACAACTTGACCATTTTACCCTTTAATTTTTATTTGGTTACTATACAAGCATAATTGTGCTGATATAATTTTAAACCACATACATATATGCACATCATGTTGATCGTTTAGTAATTCTGTGTTTTATTCCAATACTCCAAAGAGAAAACCCAAGAGTCAAATAGAGTCGTAAAGAAAGAAGATGCATTCAAGTAAAGTTGACTTTGTTTATCCTACTCCAATACTCTTTCCAGAGACATTGGAACGTATGCTCATTCTCTGTCTCTCTCTCTCTCTCTCTCTCTCTCTCTCTCTACATACCCCACAATATTTAGATTTGGATCCAATAATGAGCTCACATTGCTGATTGGGAGAATACACCTCTCCTGGCAGTTTCTGCACATGATGTTTCCATTCCTGCTCGTCGTAGAAAAGACCCTCGTTGGCCAAGCACGCTCTGAAATATGAAATAAGAACAATAATGATGGCATAGAGGTAAGATGCGTACATAACCTACGCACTGACCTTCCTAAATATATATATCTGCATACCTCTCTACCTATCTACATTTGCATACTACCTGTCTACCTTTGCATACTACCTATCTACCTTTACATAATAATAATAATAATAATAATAATAATAATAATAATAATAATAATAATAATTAATAATAATAATAATAATAATAATAATAATAATAATGCTTTATTTATAGAGGGTGACTCATTAGTCAAGGACTATTCTCCATTGAGACCTTCTTAATGAGAGTATAACAAATGCACATTGTGTGAAGAAGCAATAATTAGTGCTTATATTAGCATGTTTCGTATTAAAATACTAAATTCCATTATCTATTAGAAACACATGCATGCTCGTGATATCTCTTCTTAAATACTCTAATATTTTCAGTTTTGGGTTCCCTGACTTGTGTAGCTTTTGTGTCGTCCCCAGAATTATACATTTTGTTTTACCTTCATTAATTACCATCCTATTTTGTTGTGCCCAGTTTTGGACTCTAATAAGGTCTGAGTTTAATCTTGTTTGGATAACTTCAGTATCAGAACTAGATATATACAAGGTTGCATCATCTGCAAACACATCTGTATTGGTGAATTCATTATTTAATGATAGATCATTGATTTAGATAAGGAAGAGGAGAGGGCCCAAAACTGAGCATTGAGGGACTCCTAAATGAAAAGTGCGAGTTTGAGAGCTAATATTGCCAATGCTTACTTGTTGAGACCTTTGATTTAGGTATGATCTAAACCAGTTTAAAGAAGGATTGTCGAACCTGTAACAGTTCAACTTTTGCAGCAGAATTTCATGATCAACAAGATCAAAAGCTTTCTTGAAGTCAAGGAAAATAATCCCAGTCATATGCCCATTATCCATTTCCTTCAGCCAAAGATCAATTAATTTGGTAAACTCTGTTTGGCGCGAGTGGTACTTTCTAAATCCTGATTGTGCTTTATGAAATAGAGAGTTTGTTTCATAAAAATATAGACCTGAATGGCTACATGCTTTTCAAACAGTTTTGACAATACAGGTAGAATTGATATTGGTCTGTAATTTCCTGGATCCTCCTTTTCTCCTTTCTTAAAGATAGGTGTAACCTTTGCACATTTCAGTTTTTCTGGAAAATTACCACTCATTATACTTAAATTTATGATATGCGTTAGTGACTTTGTTATTACTGGTGCAGCAATTTTAAGAATTCGTGGACTAATACCATTCAATCCAGAGGATTTATTAATATTCACCTTAATTAGCATATCAAAAACGTCCGCTTCACTGACATTAGCTATTGAAAAATAATTATCTTCAGGAATTTTAGCTCTTATAAATAACTGTAGAGCATCAAGTTCAATTGGGATGTTAGTTTGGTTCTGAATACTGTTACTGGAGATGGTTATGAAGAAATTGTTGAACATATCCACAATGTCTTGTACAGATGTTGCTATATCATCATTTTGCTTACGTCTAGGGGGAAGACAACTGTTCTTGGGTGGGTTCAGCTCTTTTAGATGCTTCCACAATGTTTTGGTACTCTTACTTTCATTAATAGCCTGTTTATAGTAGTTCTCTTTAGCCTTAGTTATCAGATGCTTAGTTTTATTCCTCCACTTTCTATTGCTTTTCATGTCTTTTTTCTTGTGGAAATTATCTCTTAGGTGCCTAGCCTCATTGATCTCAGGGGTAATCCACTTGGGTGTGATTTGGTGTTTAACCAATTTTGTTTTAATTGGGGCATGCTTGTCTAAGGCTGCATTGAACATCTGATACCATTTTGACATCAGCTATATTGCTGTCTGATTGAAATGGTTTGCATACTAAATCATTTAAGAACATTTCCTCATCAAACTGTTTAAAGTCCCTGTATTGTATTTCAATGTGTTGTCCATATTTAGATGATTTCGGAACATTTCTAGTTATACAGACTGGGTAGTGGTCACTCAGTGCATACACTGGCACATTTATTTCACTTATGTTTTCAGGTTTATTAGTATAGACATGATCAATGATAGTAGCACTTTTATCTGTTACTCTAGTTGACGTGTTAATTAATTGAGTAAAGTTGTAAGTTTCAAAGCTACTTATCCATGTTAATGGTGGAGTTTTCATGTAGTCAATGTTAAAATCACCTAATATGATAGTTTCTAAATCTTCCTTTAGTAATGCTTTTTGAATTTGAGCCTCAAATATATGAATCCAATCAGCTGTGGAACTAGGTGGCCTGTAAACTGAACATAAGAGTATTGGCTCTCTACCCCAATAGTCTCTAGATCAACACGTCTGTTATAACTAATGGAACTGTCTACATAGAGAAGAATACCCCCAACACCCATGGAGTCTCTATCTTTTCTTTCAAAGTGGAAGCCTTGTATTTGGAGAGCCAAATTATCAGTATCATCGGAAAGAAAGGTTTCGCATAGACCTAGAATACTGACTAATCTAGTTTGCTGTAATATTAACATTATTTCATTCAGTTTTGGGACCTTAACCTTAATACATTTCTCGCTTTATCATAAAAAGGTGTAATGCCCACAAAGATCGATTCCATATTGTGAAAGTTGCAAATTCTAAATAAGATATCACATTATATACGGGTTTATTTGATGATACACCATCATCAATACATCGTAAAAACACAGTCTGGTGAAAAAGCGATCAATGAAAATGTCTGGTATATGTTAACAGGTGGCAACAGATAATGAAATAAACAGCAATTAAATATCTTGCTGTGTGAAAACCATATTATAATCCTTTATTTATGTTTCAGTGTAAACATTATAATTGCAACATATTCTTTGCTATGAAAACATGAAAAGAGTCAATCAACCATCACTTCGAAACCTGTAAGTACTTCCATGAGAACCTAATTACCTGCCGGCTTTGTTTTGATCGACAAACTTGGCGAAGTGTTTGTTGCACTAAAATAATCCATTAAAAGAGACTTTTGTTGCTTTATCACTTATGTCTTGTGCATGGAATCAAGCAAGTGACGATTTTGCTCAACAGCAGCGAAATCAGGGAGTAACACACAAAATTAACTGATTTTTTTAAAACGTCAAGTCATTTGTCCAGCGTATCACAACCGGCAATTGTATTATCATGTTCTAATTTACATTGTTTCAAATTTTTCATTTTACTTCTGCCACAATCAATTTTATATATATATATATATATATATATATATATATATATATATATATATATATATATATATATATATATATATATATATATATATATAAACTGTATATGAATCGATCAATCCACACTGCTTCTCGGAAAGAGAGTCGATCTTTTGTATTAAACAAATATGTCTAATTTGGATCAAACAGTAAAACAAGAATGTATCCAATTCAGCACAAAAATTAGTGACATAATACACAATGTGTGAATCAGTACACGTGTTAATCGAACCACAAGAGTCTGACGTTTTATCAATAAGATACGGCGAAATCTCTGACAACATGAATTCCCCTTATCGGTAATATATATATATATATACATATATATATATATATATATATATATATATATATATATATATATATATATATATATATATATATATATATATATATATATCATGTCAGAAATTTTGCCGTATTTTATTGATAAAACATCAGACTCCTGTGATCGAACGGAAACCACGTGGAATAATGTTTGCGATTAACTCCTCAATATACGGTAATTTATCCTGAAATTAATGTTACTCCATGAGGAAAAAATAAACTACACCATTATGAAGAGATATTTATTCACAGTTAATCACGTCATGATTATAAAGTGAGTATTAAAAACTAAAAAATCTGCCACCCACCCACCCTTTTGCCTTTGTATTGATCCTTTTATTATTATAGGTCCCTCGATAACTCGCGCCTCACTTATAGTGCGGTTGATATTTTTGGACCCCAATGTGCATGAGTGGTGTACCTATCTACCTTTGCATACTACTTATCTACCTTTGCATACTACCTATATACCTTTGCATACTTCCTATCTACCTTTGCATACCTATCTACCTTTGCATACTACCTAATTAATTTTGCATACTACCTATCTACCTTTGCATACAACCTATCTACCTTTGCATACAACCAATCTACCTTTGCATACTACCCATCTACCTTTGCATACTACCTATCCACACACACAGTCAGATATAGGTATACAAATAGATAAATTGTGTTTCTCTTTGGCAACTACTGTCATGTCACTCACCAATATCAAAGAATATCAGACAAGAATACAAATTTATAATTCTATATGTCTTGATATACACAGTACATACTTCTGTGGTAGTGTCTTCTTGAATGCTTTCACTGAGCAGGGTGAAAAAAGCCATGGGTTTCGGGTGTACAGCGCATTTGGACTGAATCGTGGCACAATGGGAGACATAATAAATAAGTCCTCAGCCCTACAAGCTATCGCACTGTTTTCGCTGTCATGGTGTGCTCCAAGACTGGAAAGAACAAGAGGCAAGATGCATTACTGTACACTAGATACAGAGTGGAATTAATAATGAGGACTTCAGTTCATAGCACGGAAAGTGATCATCCTCTATCGCCTGTCACAATTACATTCTTCCTGTTATATATTTGACATGGAAAGGTTTTGCCTGAGTCGGTAGTTAAACATATATACAATCAAATCAATTTCAGGACATACAATTTATGAATTTTAATTCGAATCAATTTGTACATATTTAATATTACATTCCGGTAAAACCAGTGGCAGTTTATAGAACACCTAACCTCTGTACTCCAGAAAAACCACAAAGAAAACATAACTTTTCTATGCAGAGAAGACCCTATATGATACATAACCTTTGAATACAAGGGACACCTCAATACACACATAACCTTTCTTCTCAAGGAACACCTCAGTACACACATAACATCTGTATACAAGGAACACCTCAATACACACATAACCTTTGTATACAAGGAAAACCTCAAAACACACCTAACCTTTCTTCCAAAACAGCACACCAAATGATTTATAACCTACAGTGTATCTCTTTATGAAAGACTTCAAAGGATATATTTGTTTGATTAGGATTTTTAACGTAGCTTTAACTATTTTTCAGTCATATTGCTACGATGTCTGCAGTGAGGCAGTTTATAGTGATGTCTAGCACTGAGACATCATGCCGCAGACATGTAGCATGATGTCTCACCCAGTCACATTATCCTGACACCAGGCCGACCAGTCCTAACACTAACCTCTCAAAGGATATAAAACCTTTCTACATCAGGAAGACTTCAAAGCACACATCATTTCTACTCAATGAAGACTTCAAAGTACACATCATTTCTACTCAAGGAAGACATCAAAACACTATTTCTTCTACAAGAACATCTAAAATAACAAATTTTATCTTTACTCAATGAAGATCTCAGATGACACATAACCTTTCCAAAAATGGAATTACTCCAAGGACAACCTTTATTTGCAAATACGACATCAAGGCTCATATAATGTTTCTACTCAATGAACACCTTAAGTGACAAATTATAAGAATATCATAAAGGACTCTTAACCTTTGTATACAAGGAAAACTTCAAAACACATACAATAACCTTTCTTCTCAATAAACACCTCAAAGCATACACCACCTTTTTTATATACAAAAAACAGTAATTTTATATTAAGGAACTTGAGTTAGACAGTGTAATACAAAATAAAAGTAATTTCCCATTTTATAATAGTTTTAAGACAATATAGAGTAACTCTGTATCTATGCATTTCATTGTATATATTTACATTTAAAAATGAATTTAGTTTTATTTCTTGTGGGTTTTTTTAACAGTGTAATACAAACATTCTTTTTGCTATACGCCTTATATAATCCTATTTCAGGCTTTTGCTAAAGACCTTATGCCTTTTATAATCCTATTTCAGACTTTTGATATAGGCCTTATATAATCCTATTTCAGACTTTTGCGATAGGCCTTAAATAATCCATTTCAGACTTTTGCTATAGGCCGTATGCCTTTCATAATCCTATTTCACACTTTTGCTATAGGCCTTATGCCTTTTATAATCCTATTTCAGACTTTTGCTATAGGCCTTATGCCTTTTATAATCCTATTTCAGACTTTTGCTATACGCCTTATATAATCCTATTTCAGACTTGCTATAGACCTTAAATAATCCTATTTCACAGTTTTGACATAGGCCTTATGCCTTTTATAATCCTATTTCACACTTTTGATATAGGCCTTATATAATCCTATTTCAGACTTTTGCTATAGGCCTTAAATAATCCATTTCAGACTTTTGCTATAGGCCTTATGCCTTTTATAATCCTATTTCACACTTTTGCTATAGGCCTTATGCCTTTTATAATCCTATTTCAGACTTGCTATAGGCCTTATATAATCCTATTTCAGAACTAATGGACTGAATGGACCACTGATCAATGCAATCAACATTACAACTGGAAAGATAGACCTAATGAATTTCTATGTGTGCAAGGTTAATCAAGTGGTCTTTCATGAGCCTCACTATGTTGCTTATACAGCTTGCTCTGTACAACATATATAATTTAAAGTCTTAATAACACACATCAGTCAATTTACATTGAATACATTTCATATCTTATTTTATAGTTATCTGTTAATGAATATTATCTTTCCTTGTGGAAAATAATTGAAAATAGCTACTGTATAACAAAATGGATTTTCTTTAAATCAAGGTCATTTAATTATTTACTGCTACGTATCTTAAGTAGATCATATACAGTGGAACCCTGCTATAACACGATAATTGGGTTCCCCAAAATTGGATCGCGTTAATGGCTGGGTCGCATTAATGCAGGGTTTACAGTATTTTAATTTTTTTCAGAAAACACCATTTTGATATAATTGCGAGTATTCATGTATAATGTAAAAAAAAATCTGTGTATTATCAGACGAATATTAAATGGAATGCAGTGATAAGACTTACTTAAAACAATGGATGGATAATATATTTATAGGTTATTACTTTGCGTTAAATAGTTTTACTATTTTTTTTCTTTCCGAAAATACACATTGATTGATAATACACCGACTGACATTATATCATGAATAGGGTATCAACATCGTTTACTATCGTGCTGTCGTGGCCTTCAGTTCATCCATAATGCATGTAATTCCAATGGAAAAAATGCACCGATTTTAAATATTCAATGATTTTGTCCAAGATCATTGTGTGTGAATTCAATGTCCAATATATAGCATGAACAGAGTATTAACACCGTTTACTTACTGTCCAATATAGTACCATTGTGGCATGCAGCTAATCCATAATACCTGTAATTCCATTGCAAAAATTGCAAAGATTTTGAAACTATTCATTTTTTGGGTCACAGATTATTATGTGTCTGAAATTTTAATGGGAAAAATTAACAGAAAATTAGTTTAAGAAACACAAAGCATGTGTACATTTCATTACATTCCAGGGTCTATGAATGGTGTCGATACAAATTGTAAATTTGATTTTCCATAACGATAACCCATAATTTTATATATAAAAATAGGAAATTAATGACGAGTTCATAAGCAAACACCATACATATAAAATCCAAGACTTGAATGCAGTGAGAGTCTGCAATGGTCACGAGCCACGATGATATAAAGTTTTATGAGCTGTTAAAATGTACAATTTCATACACTTTCAATTTCCAGCTAATAAAGTTGACATTATTTACTGGTCAAATGATTCCGTCAGAAAACACCGCCAAACCCAGAAAACATATTGGCAGCTTTTGCTTTTTTAATGTTTATAAAATTGTGAGAATTTGATATCAACCACTGCATTGTCTGATGCTTGGTTAAAGAAGAATCATGTCAACTATTGTATTAAAAACGATTGTATACAGAACTAATTGAAGGCAAACACAAAGATGATTTACTGGCTTTACTCATAGATCAATAACAAGTAACATTTCCGATAATGTTCACTTAGGCATAACAATTCAAGAACCTGGTGAAATTGATACATTTCAGAAACCAAGCGTTTTAAACACTATTTCTCATACTTTATCATATTGTATAGCATATTATATTAGAATTCATACACGATATTATCCCCAAAATCATAAAAACGTTTTTTTGCACAAATTGCAGAAAATGACTTCCATTAGCAGCAGAGGGGGTGAACAGACCAACTTTTTAAGCGTCTTCTAGACTTCCTTTTCGTTAATATTTTATAGAAAGCTCTATTTAACAAATTGAGGATTCCTAGTAAATGCTTAATAGAAGGGTCTATTTGGCAAACTGAGGCTTCCTCGAATGGTAAAAAGAGCGTCGACGAGGCTAACCAAGGCTTGTTCGTCGACGCCCTGGTAGTTGGAATTCACCTCCTCTGCTGCTATGGGTTTAACCGAATATTTTATCAAGTCCGATACGATATCTTGATTTCGGGTCGTGTAAATTTATTGTTACAAATCCATGCGGGTTTGACTGAGCATGACTAAAGAAATTTCGAAATATATTATAATCCATATCACCGCTGCACCAAGTCTGGTGAATATTTCGTAGCGTATGTGTATCAACTCCGTTAAACACGGCAAGAATATTGCAGTTATCTCTGATCACTTTTGGTATTTGAGTGTATCGTTGAGTAACATATATAACATCAGTGTTTTTATGTCTACCTCGGGAAAATATCCTAGCTGGATTCTTTTGATTGTCTAACATGATATCGTCTTATACGACTAAATTGTTAATACCTCCATCAATATCATCAATGCTCAGTGCTTCATCGATATTGGTTATAAACTCAATAACATCCTCGCCGGATTCTTCTACCGCGCTGTCGTTAAAATCTTTTAACACGTTGTAACATCGTTGATCATCTAGACTTGGAGTGACCAAATACAACTTGTCCCATTTCATCCATCTCGTTATTAAATTAAGTAAGAATTGTGTCTTGCCACTTCCAGATGGTCCGATTATAATCGCGCAAATAGAATTCAGCAACATCGCATGGTGTTTAATAGGTTCCCGTCGTCGGGTAGCTGAATAATCAATTACATTCATGTTATTATATATAAATTATGGATCTATATTGTGTGAAGTGTAAGACGCGTACTGGCACAGATGACTTGACGACGATTACAACTAAAAATAACCGATCAGCACTTTCTGGTAAATGCGTACCATGCAGTACAAAGAAATTTAGATTTGTTTCCCTCGATAAATCAAAGAAATTAAAAAGAAACGAGGAGGTGATATTGCAGCCAAGCTAACTAAACTCCCGGGAACACCATGGGCAAAATATCCAGGAGAGAAACACCTTCCAGGGTATAGTTATTGTGGACCCGGAACCAGACTCGATATCCGACTTGATGATCAAAACGAACCCCGAACGGGTGAATATCCAATAAACACCATTGATAAGGCACGTCATGCTCATGATGCTGCTTATAAAAGCAGCAATCTGCAACACAGACATCTCGCAGATTTAAAATTGATTCACGCGTTGAATTCTATCACTGATAAATCTTTTAAAGAAAAATTGGCTTCATGGTTAGTAAAATCAGCGATGAAAGGTAAATTGATGTAAGGTGCTGGTAATTAATAACAACATGGAATCTATGTATTATTCTCCAAAAGGATACTGGCGGGGTAAAACACAATTGGTAAACTCGCTAGCGCCGCGAAGATGAAATATACCACTGCGGCTAATTGGTTATCCAAACAAGCGATATGGCAAATTTATCTACCGCCGCCTAAACGAGTTAACTACTCGCATTTTGGTGTGACCGTTCCCAATGAAGTTCATCAAGCTGATATATTATTTCTGCCGCATGATGGTGGTTACAAATACGCGCTAACCATAGTTGATGTTGCGAATCGCTACAAACAAGCAGAACCGTTAGCGACGAAATCATCAACTGAAGTGGCATTTGAAAGGATTTATCGAAGGGGTCCTCTGCGTTGGCCTAATCTATTACAAGTTGATCCTGGCAAGGAATTTCAAGGTGCGGTTCTATCAACAATGAAGCATCATAATACCGCGTTACAACGAGGACATACTGCACTACATCGCGATCAGGCAATTGTTGAACGATTTAATCGGACGCTTGCTGAGCGGTTATTTGGATATCAATACGCAAAGGAATTTATTCAACATAAACGATCTCGTGAATGGGTCAAGAGATTACCAGCTGTGATTACTGCGCTGAATAACGAGATTACTCGAACAATCAACATGAAACCTAACAATGCCATTAAAAAGAAATATATACCCGTACAACCGCAAAAAGATTTTTCAAAAGAACTAATTCTCGGTAATGTCACTGTAAGATATTTATACGAACCAGGAGAGCTCGAAGGTGGCAAAAAAAGGGCTACTGATCCTATTTGGAGTGTCACCGCGCATAAAATATCCGGTATAACGCGAACCACGGGTAGACCAGCAATCTATAGATTGGATTCAACTGCTCCTCAGCGTGGGTTTACTCGACAACAACTACAAGTGATACCCGAGGATACTCAATTACCGCCGCGTGGTCTTAACTAGCACCTCTTCGTCTATTGCATTCCAGACAGGTCAGCATCACATTATTTCTAGTATGACCTACGCTGCTATCTTTTCTGTCTACGGTAAATTGTCGAGAATCCGACCAACACCAAAGCATTATACAATTGCAACTCGCGCAGTGATTATTCTGTTGCTGCTTCAGCGTAATTATTAATTCAGCATCAATATCAAATTCTCTATTATTTTTTTTTGTCTTGCTGCTTATAACCAGAGAGTTTTTTTTTTCTGATTATATCCTTAGTGATGAAATCACCAGTGACAGTATCATTGATTGTAATGTCATTATCATCTCCTGACTCTGTCAGGACAACTCTTCGAAGTTGATTTATTCTTCATACTCTGGATACTGCGAGATAAACTAAATTTGACCACTCGATGTGATTATCCACTATCCAAATAATTGTATCGGATATAGTTGATCCCTGTGAAGAATGTATCGTCGCTGCGTATCCTAGCGTCCATGGAGATTTATCATCACGCAATGTATCTTCGACGACGCTGATATCAACCAACACAATATCATTTAACACTAAATTCTGCTTTTCACGCTGTCCTGGAATATCATCTTCAATATTCTGTTTTCGTGTATCTGAAGACCTATAACACAATCGCACTGGAAGTGTTGCACATTTTTCTTTGTGTGTTTCAAATAACTTCATCTGAAGTGTGTCCCTGACTATCTTTCTACTTGCAATTATCAAATCGTTTGGTCTCCACGTTTCCCAAAAATCATTCATGGGAGTTTCCGAAATTATTTCACGCGCTATTTCACATTGGATTCTATCAGGTTGTAATCTGATTAGTTGTTTGAACTCGCGTAATTGTTCATCAAGTGCTCTATGATCGGTGTTAATTTCTTCATAATAGTCTACAAAATTCTTTAGCCAATCATGTGGGGATAAACCAACAAATTGTGGTGGTTGGCCGTGATCGCTGCACATGACGACTTTTGTATTCGCGTGCAATAACCACTCGAGAAACTTTTGTAATACATCTAATGAAACCGTGCATATCTCAACCCAAATTATGACGACGGGGATAGATTTTTCACCCATTCGATCAGGAGTCCATTCATCACCTTTCCATCCAAAGAAGCTATGATAAGTGCAAGCATTAACCTCTCGTTGTTTCATCTCTCTGGCAAGTCTATGTGTCGGTGTTAACACAATCATATTTGATTTGCCGCGAAATAATTCAATCGCGCGAGTCGTCTTTCCTGACCCGCCACAACCATTTAAATAAACTGTTGTATATCTACATACAGGATCAGATATCAGCAGTGCATTAGATAGTTCTGAACACTGATTGCTTCTCAAGTATTTATCTTCAATCGTAACATCTGCTGATTTTGAATAATCACACGGTATTTCCCGCTTAATTCTCCATGATCCCCAACTCTCGTCACCAGTAGCTTTGCTACCGCTAGTGAATTCAGCTACTGCGTTGCTGTGTTTCGCGCCTATGTAAAATGAATCAGTGGCGACTCGAACTGCGGTGTCAGGAAATCTATTTATCATCGAAAATAAACCGATAGAAGCATAAGCCAGCATAGATGCCCTCAAATGTCTATACTGAAAATTGTGTCCATCATTGTAAGTAACAATTGTACCTAATTTGGTTCCATCGGATAAGAAAGCGTCTTTACGATCGACATATATACCCTTAGATGTTACATCCGCGATTACAAAGTCATATTCAGCGTTATCTATAATCAACCGTGAAGAATATCTTGTATTGTCGTATTTACCACCTTGAGTGAACTTACCAATTATTCTTCTACCGAGATCTTTTACACCTTTGTTTCTGATTTCATATAACAGTTTGGACCAATTCATGATATATTCTTCATCGAGATCCGGGAATTGTTTTCGTTGTTCACTGAGTATACTATCTAGATAAGGTTGTGGTGATAACCAGACTTCAGTCTGTGCTCGATATGATATAATTGCTTCACTGACAATCAGCGATATCAGCATGATACAATCGGTCATATACCGTAACAGCACTATTGGCATCCAATGTTTTTTTAGACATATGTCTACCAATCCAAACATAACAGCACGGATGAAGTCCTTTAGCCAATTCAAATGATACCACACGAGCGAATCCAGTTAAATCAAAATCAGGCAGTGGTCCATTAATTGCAACGCGGGCCATCTCATGGGTAGGATGTCCAAATCGCTTTAAGTATTCAGCGCATTCTCCGTACCCGAGAAAACTCCCTGGGTAACATGCGTCTATATCAACCGAAATAATAGTTTTAGGGTCATATTTTTTTCATTCCATAATCCGCCGTGGTTATATTCGATGCAGCTTGATTTGATGTCTGTGAGAAATTCAGCTCGCGTTGGTTTCCACGAGTTTCTGTTTCTATCAAAATGAGCTGCAACCGATGGAATTGTAAAGCAATTTGTTAATAATTGTTCGTCGTCGAAACTCTTCACGAAACTACTAGCTATTTTTTTCATCTTGTCATGGAGGGCTTCGGTACGGTATAATTCTCCATTGGGTCTTACAAACTGATTGAATCCACCCTCGGGATTTTCAGCGCTGTGAAGTAACCACACTGACACCGGATCGTTTTTACTCAACTGGTAAATAGCATCGAACAATTTTTTCTCAGAGAGTTCTGGAGAGAATTCCATGGGTATATACTTTATTGTTCGTTCCCGCGGGAATATTGTTACTGAAGATGTCCATGGGTGTTCGTTATGATCAATAATTTTGATTGGAGCTCCTCTCGATTTATATTTCGGTTCGTATAATATCTCGCCTGTTATCGTCGCTACTGATATTGGGAATTTTAGTATTCGTTCCAACGCTGCCACATTTTGAATTGTTGCACCACGCAGTTTCACTGTTAGTCCCCACTTGGTTATTTTTTTGCGTCTTAGATCAGTCAATTTGTTCCCCCGGGATGCATTTGTGAAGTGTTCTAATATTCGTACTGCTACACAATTCAGCGATGATAGTTTCGTCGGTGCTAGTTCTCATTACTCGGTATATCATTTAACGGATATATCACATAAACAACTGCTGTTATAGGATAAGATCTTTCGTAGTATGGATTGTCAATTCCAGTCAAAATTCCTGACTTGGAATCTCGACTCACAGTGACAGTTTTTTATCGTTCAAGATGGGTTCAAATTTATCCCTGATAATCAAATCTCCCGTGTCTGAACGAATAATGAATTTCACTCTAAAAAATACTTTTTCCGTGCAAGATGTGAAATTATCTTGGCTGCGTTTTCGTCATTCATGGTAGCATCAACACTACCATGAATTCGAAATGTTGACCAACAGTGAGATGCTCCATCACGCTTGAATTCATTAAAAAAAATCACAGATTTTACTTATCATGGTTCTATCACTTATTAGATTCTTTGGGGTATCAGAGACTCTATCGAGATTGAATTTAGTATTTTTCATCATTGCAAATGGTTTATGATTGGATCACTAACCCCGTGTAACAAATCATGCAAAAAGGAGTTCTGTGGGTACCATATGCAAAGCGTTCGACGCGGAAGACTAGGTACAATTCCTTGTATAAGATGTGGGGTAGGGGTGAGAGGAATATCACAATTATGTCTCGGTTGTGGTGGTAAACGATAGAGAGTTGAAGCGTTATTATGATAAGAGAGTTAAAAACTCCATTAAGGATTCCAATGAGAACTCCATTAATGACTCTACTTCTGACTGTGTCAGCGTCCTTGACGTTGTCAAGAACAAAATTATAAGAACCCCTCAAGATTATATTGGGAGATTCTCAAATAATATCTTACTTCAACCAAATAAGTAATTAGACAAACAATATTATAGTATATAAATGAACCAAGAATTCCAACCGCACCCCGTATTTGCAAACTACGATGCGTCCCGTGATGGTATTATCAGAAACCGAAGATTGAAGAAGCCAGTTGGTTTTGTGTCTAATCAGGGATATTTGATGTTTGGCGCTGGAAAGAAGAAATATTACTGCCATCGTTTCGTATATGAAGTGTATAACGGATTGATCGAAGATGGTTTTGTTATCGATCGTATTGATTCCGATTCTCATAATAATTCTTTATCGAATTTGCAAGCTATTTCTCAGAGTGAAAACACCAAACGAGGAAGAACTGGTACTTGTAAAACAGTTACAAGGTGACCCGTAAAATCATTTAATAAAGCAACTAATGAAGAAATTGTATTTCCATCTATGAATGAAGCTGGAAAATATTTTGATATTTGTATGCCCTCAGTACAAAGAGTAGCAGAACGAATACAAAATTCCGCTTTTTCAAATCGTTTTAAGAACAGCATTAAGTTTTTATACACTTGAATTCCATTTTGCATTATTCTATATAGTATTAAGGGAGATAACTCGTTTAGGTATGCTTATGGCCTATGAAATAGTTATCTCCGTTAGATTGTGTCACTGATTTTGATGAGCTATCTTCTGATTGGCTGTTCTAATTTTCATGATTCTTGACGGAGATAATCAATTTATCGGCTTTTGAAGGAAAACGAATCAAAAACGCAGTGTTTACAAATATCTGTATTCTTTTTTTTAGTGTTTTGTTTCAAGTATTGTCTTGCTTAAATACTGTTAATAATCATTCTTCAACAAACAGCGGATATAGCGATCACACACCTTTGTGTTCAACTTTCATCTATAACCAGCTTAAAGACTATATCGTCTGTGTTATTATTGGGCTTTAGCGTCGAAAATCATACATGACTAATTCATACAACCATGCACCGTTCGCGGTGTATGGATACTTTTGTATTCATATAACCCTGGATTTTGTCTGATTGTATGAATAAAGTCTGTATGAATGTAGACCCGCCCATCATTCATTTCATCCCATCCCATTATTCATTTCATCCCATCCCATCATTCATTTCATCCCATCCCATCATTTCATCCCATCCCATCATTCATTTCATCCCATCCCATCATTTCATCCCATCCCATCATTTATTGTAAATACCACATCATTGACGTCATTCATTATCTAACTACCATACAAACTTGATTTCGCTCAACATATCCTCTTGTGATTATAACCCCTTATTTGACAAGTTAAATTCACTCTTAGGGGAATATGTTTCGTGATATATAATCTATTGTTTGACTTTGGGCCCAGTTAGATGTGAAGGCACCTGACTGGACACTAGAAGATGTGTTGTCGTATATGTAACCTCTGGGCGCCCTCCGATGAAAATACACCTAATGCAGTCCTATGAGATGTACTGTCTTATATGTAACCCATGGGAGCCTCCAAAGAAAATACACCTGAGGCACCCAAATGGGTTTAGAAATATATATACCACATAATCTCTGGAGTGAGTAGAATGTAATAATACACTTTGCCACGGACATGATTCACATATCATCGCATATATCTCTCTAGATGTTATCAGGTGACCAAACATCTTAGCATAGACAGAGCTCATTTTTGAAAAAATATATATTTTTTATATTAGAAATATATATAATTATTTACAATGAACTCTGAAAATATTGATAAGATTATATCCGACATTTATACATTAAAAAACAAGAGATTAAATTATCTGACGATTTGAACCCTAGCAAAATTATGTCTGATTATCAGGATATAGTATAAAGTATAATTGCGAACAAATACATGCTGCCAAAGAAGTATGCGCTAATAAAAAGATTCAGAATTGTATTCGCGATTCACTTGCGTGTTGTAGCGATGTAAGTGTATTCATCCCGCTATTTACTATTGTGGAAGATATACGGAAAGAATTGGGTCGAGATTATGAATTGAAAAAGGAGGTCAATTCCAAGATTAGAAATATACGAGCATTAATTCAAGGAAATGAAAAACCCCTTTAGATACCTCCCGCTATAAGCTTGTAACTGCAAGGTAAAATTCTACTATAAATAACCATGGACTGCAATACAATGGAACAGATGATGCCATGGAAAGGCATGTACAAGTTTAACTGTATAATCAATACCGGCTTGATCAAACAACACGGGAGTAAATTGCCATGATGAAAAACATTTCAGCGAGTGTTTTTTTTGTTGTTATTTTTCATTGATGCTTGTCAGGTTAAAATGTAAAATCTTTTTAAATGAATCAATTAGACTCATTCGATTTGAAATTCTTTGGATTTTCATGTATGATGACAAAATCACTACATGAAAATCTCTTTGGGATTCAAATTGGAAGATTGTTTACGATTTCAATAATGGTAAATGAAGCATTAACCACTCGATCAGCGAGAGAGAGACTGGCGGCTATCAAAAAATATATACCCATCCGTGATTCTGTCAGGAATAAACTGCAAGCTAGACAGAATTTACAAACTGACTTTTCTGTGGGATCTGAAGAGTTGTTTAAACCAATAACCACAGTAACGAAAGGGGTAATATCAGCTACTGAGCGAGCTATATACGGAGATATCCCCGAGGAAGAAAAAAAGAAAAAGACACCTCTTCTTACTACACTTGAAGAAATTGCACAACAAACCGGACAAACAAGAGAAGCTTTAACAACACTTCCTGGTAATATAAAAACTGCCGCGACACAACAACGGGGTAATGTTACTAAAGAAAAGAGTATTTCTTTAGCGAACAAATTTACTGAAGAGACTAAAAAATTAATAAAACAAAAAGACTATCACGCTTTAAGAGATTTGATTATTGATGGTTTTAATTTAAGAGAGGAGTATTTAAAGGACGAGTATAAAGATGATAAAATATCGTTCGATGACTGGTTTGATGAGTTGTATAAAATCAATAAAGATATTTTTTAGATAAAAGGAGGAAGGCGTATAGAGACTTCAAAAAAGAATTTGATGATGACATAAAGTATGAACGACAACTAGAAAGAAAACGCCAAACACCAACACCAAGACGAAAAAAACAAAATGAACCTCAATGGGTTGGTGATGATAATCCTTTTGGGCATTTACAATATGATGATGATGCACAGGGTGTAACCGGGAAGGGATTTTCTGAATCTCGAAGAGATTCCATGGGGGTATCAGGTAATGGTCTAGTTAGTTGTCCTTGTAATGTTCTTGGTGATATAGCACGATTAGAAGAACTCATCGGAGGAAAATGAGCTGGAAATAACTCACCGGAAATAATTAATGAAGCTGCTGATATCTGCAGGCGGTTATTTCAAGGTGGCATCATGGATATTGGTATATATCGAGATTTCGTTGGCGAGTTAGTGGAAAATCCTACGGATTTTCACCAGAATGGTTACCACAGCGACTAATCTGATGACGAAGTCGAAAATATTTTGGATTGGATATTGTTTACGATTTCGACATTAGATAAATATCATTTAAATAAGATGATCATACACTACAACCATGATAAACCAACCAGTGTCTATGTAGCAAACTCACGATTTCCAGTTTATAGCACGTACTATGGTGAAGGTCTCGGTAATACAATTGCATGTTTATTTGCAAGAATGGCTCCAAAAGTAGCGCCGCTAGCAAAACAGTTATCGATGAAAGCCATTGATGTTATTCTGATAAGGGTATTAGCGCTGTTGGAGATGCTGCCGGGAAAATGTTTTCAGCCGCTCGGGTTAAACTAACAGCGCTAGTTCGACGGCGAAGAAAACCAGGACCACTACCATCTACAGCGGAAATGCCTGCGAGTGTTAGTAAAATTATAAATAACGCAGTGGATCAGAAACTAGCATCGCTGGTGACTAACGCCAAAGATAACATAACCGCAAATATGATAGCGGGAAGTGGCTTGAAAAGACCACGACGACGCCGATGATTTAGACGCTGATTTATCAAAGTGAATATATAATAAAATGTTCAAACGGTCACCTGATCCAGCGTTTGATATGGACGCCCCAGTGCGCAAGGATGATTCGGTATGTGATTATCAATTTTATTCTTATCAAGCAATACAACCAGATCTTCGATCAAGAATTGAACTTCAAGTTCATGATACCAGTAAATACTTTTTGCCTTCTGAAGCGTTTATCGAAGTGGAAAGAGAACGTCTACAAGGAAATGATACAGTATACGCAGATAACCAAAATATCCGAGTTGATTTTGTTAATAATGGTATCATGGCGCTATTTGAAAGTGCAAGATATATCATTGATGGAAGAGAAATTTAATCCATTGAACGTGAAATTGATGTTGCCACAGCAATAATAGGGTTAGCAAGATATTCTGATGATTATACAAGATTGGCAGGCCCATCTATGATGTTTTCTAAGGATATTACTGATCACCCTGAACATGTCCAGTATACTAAATTACGAACACCAGTGGCTACTGGAGTCGCTGATCAACCAGATGATACTGGTGAACATGAAGCAAGACCAGCTAACCCCTTTCATGTTATCAAAAGTGTTAATGGTAATTACAACCTAGGATTTGCAACACGCGTAGCAACATTGAAAAGACCACGTCGACAATTTTCATGTGCGATTCCACTGCATCATATTTTCGGATTCTGTAGAAATGTCCGAAAAGTTATCTATGGAGCAAAGCATACGGTATTACTCGCGCGAAAGGGTACTGATCATAATGCAATCTGGCGCAGTGCTCTTGTTGCTGCCGGTAAAGTCGTTTTAACAAAACTGTCATTATGGATGCCAGTGTTGACTCCATCAATCACAACAGAAGAACGATTACTATCATTTATGGATCAAGGAGGAACATCCTTGCTAAGTTGGCTAACAACAGCAACGGATACCATGGATTATAATATTGATGATACACTAACATGGCACCTGGCATCAAAACAAGGTGTTTCAGCTCCGCGCCATATATTTGTTGCGCTACAGAATACTGCGCGATTAAACAATCAAGAACGAAGTCATATGATATTTGATCAGATAGGCGTTAATGAAGTCTCGCTGAGAATAAACGGACAACAGGAACCATACGAGGATATACAACTTAATTACACTACTAACCATATTGCACGGGTGTATCATCGTCTGTTGTCATATATGGGACGCGATCAAAACGTCGATACTGGTCTACAAATATCACAATTGGATTTTAAAAATCTATATCCGATTTATTACTTTTCGTTGGAACATCTTGATTTAACAAGACAATCTGTCGTTGATATACACTTTATAGCTCGTGTAAAGCGTCCGACTAATGCGGCGGGTGATGTTCTTATCCCGAATTAGGGAGCAGTTGCTGTCATTCTCAGCGACAAATCAATGATACTCGAAGGTGTTGGTGGAAGAATGAGAGTAATTGATGCACCAGTGGAAAACATGTAACAATTAGATCCATCTGTTATTATATAATGAAATACAGTCATATTAATATTGCATTAACTCCCGGTCAACTCAAAAAATTACAATCGGAATCGGCTAAAAAATGCGGAACTACAATAACACTGAAACCCAACCAGATGACTGGCGGGGCGAATAAATTGTCGCTGACAACTCGTCATATAAAACACTTCACTGATGCGTTCAAAGATAAAAAAGGTGTTTAGGTTACTATCTCCGCAGCTGCGATCAGCGACATGAAAAAATCAGGTGGTATATTCCCCGTTGTTAGCTGCGTTACCAGCGTTGATTGCGGCAGTGGCCCCAGCGGTGGCTAAAGCGGCGGCGTTAGGGGCCGTTGGTACCGCGGCAGGACTGGCACTAAAGAAAGCAACTGGACAAGGATATAAAAAAAGGGAAAGGGTCTAAGACTACCAGGAACCTTGTATTCATGGTACAGCGGAAAAGGTCTAAGACTAGGACCGGTTTACTAGTTGAGGAACCTTCGATTGAAGAATCTTTGACTCCAATGTCCAATTTTGATTTACTCGAAGCTGCTAAAAAAACTCGCGATAAAGAACTTCAGAAGTGTTTTTATGAAAGATCAATTACCGGCCCAACCAAACAGTGTTGAAACCGGTATTATTAATCTCGATAACAGCACCGGACCTGGAACACACTGGGTTGCATACGCGATTGATCTACAATCGTTTTTTTCGAATCATATTGATTAGCACCGCCGAAGGAATTTAACCGCTATATAAATCGCTTAAAAACTCCTCGTTGGTATTTCCACGTTACCAACACAACAAATGAATGACCCACCAATATGTGGCAGCGAAGTATTAAATGTACTCAACGCTATTTCAACGTCTGGAAAATCACCACATGTTGTCGTAAATGAATACACTAGTAATCGCTGGCGGCATCGATGATTTTGCAACGAAGAGATTTTAGAGAGAGATTATATAGAATAACATAATTGATATTTGGGGACGACCTCTATTACCGTCAAAGAAACCCGATGGCGTTGCAACCGATGATATAAAAAAAATAATTGAAGATGAAATAGTTGAGACTTTGAACTTAGCAAGTGTTGATCCCAATGAAATAGTTGTATTTCAAGATCGTCAGGGTAAATTGAAATCTAGAAATATTTCCCTGGATGATATTTTAGTTAAACAAAGCAGTGTACCCGAAGGCACTATCGCGTTGTTTTCTGATCAGGGTAAACTCAAACCAGGTGTACTTGTTTCAACTATTGTTGATAGAATTAACAATATTGACAAACCGTTATTAGATTTCCTTGGAAATCCACCGGTGACTACACCGAAGCTCACAACGATAAAAGATTCTATGTTGGAACTAGGAAAACTTCAAAGCAAATATGCAGATCACGTTGAAAAATTTACATCATTTCGTAAAAATATCATTGAGAAATGTTTTGCAACCACGCTGGATAAAATTGATATAAAACTTCCTGACATTATGCGAAAACAAACAACGTAGTATACACGATCCAACACGAATCATTTGTGTGGACACCCACAAAGAACAAATTAGATATCACTGCAACCGTCAAATGTATTTATCGATTAACACTAGTGACAACAACTCAATTTAATATATCATCGTCGAGTTCATCTGGGGTCAACAATATGATATCAACGATCATCGACAAGGATACAATCGAACAGTTCACGATAGAATCCACTGCTAAAAATTTGGTTAGAGTTTCGGTATCATGGTATGTGGAATTTGTAGCGGATTTGAATAAACAATTAAACCGCTAGAGGTTTCAATTGAAATCGTAAACTGATTTAGAAATAAAATGTCGTCATCAACGGTACCTTCGGTATCTCAATATCGCTATGATCAGGTCAGAGAATTTCAAACTAGACTCAAAACACTCACCGAGGAGTATCAAATAAAAATAAAAAAATACCGACGAAGAATATCCTCAATTGATGTTACCGTGTACTCGGTGAGTGGTGTAATCGCCGGAGCTGGTATAATACTATCTTCGGTGACAATGATTGCTCCGATAGCTGTTCCAATTTGCATATCCGCGGCGACAACAATTGCGGGAATAATTTCGATAATAACAAAAAAATATCATCATGCAGCCAGCGTAAACTGCAAGATTACATAATTAAATTTCATGTTGTATCAACCGCGTACTCGCAATTGTCCTCGTTGATATCGTCATCGCTCGATGATACATTTATATCTGATAGTGAGTTCTCAGCGATGGTAAGTATTTATGATTCCGCGATATCAAAATTAAAAATACAACATGAATATAATAACAATGACAACAAAGCAAGAACTACTTCAACGAATAGTGGAGAACACAAACCCAGTACAAACCAGCATGATCTCAATAACCTCAACGATATCCGATAGTAAGTTAGTTGTCAGTGATGGCAAGTATTTATGATTCCAAGATATCAAAATTAGAAATACAACATGAATATAATAACGATGACAACACCGCAGGAACTACTTCAACGAATAGCGGAGAACAAAGCCCGGATAGTGGAGAACACAAACCCGAAAACCAGCATGATCTCAATAACATCAACGAATCCTGAATTCAGTGTAAATTTCCCTATCCCAGTCCCCGTGAAGGAAATCGCGTTAGCAAAATTACGAGTGTATCACAGTTGGCCTAATATTAGGTCGGTAGCATTTGGCGGTCAACAACCGAATAATTCCATGGTATTTGCGTATAAGAATCGCGAAGACGGGACTCCAGACTGGAACGTTGTTTCGATACCATCAGGATCCTACCAAATCGAACAAATCAATGCTGAATTTCAGCGTAGAATAAAATCAATTACTGGAACAGAGGAATCGACAATCGCTATAACAGTTCACGAGCCGACGTTATCATCCACAATCGAAATAAACTCACCCAAGTATTAAGTAGATATCTATCAGAGTTCTATAAGAACCGTACTAGGATGGCCTGAAATACCACCTGAGGTATCTTATCAATTACCCGAACCCGAAAAGTCTTATTATGTCACGAGTATACAATCATATCATGAAATCACCCCAATATATCGAGAATATTTACATTATATAAAAAATATAAAATTAACCGATAGATTTACATTTCTTGATAACAATACCATGCAATGGTATTTTAATGTTGAGAAAACTCCTTATTCATCCATTATAATTACATTTACGTTAACTAACATCATTGATTATTTGAAAGAGATTAATCAATTACATAGAACACAACTAGAACAACTACGATGGAGTTTCCAAGAACATCTCTCTGATATAACAAAACCGCGTGATGAGATCATCAAACACATTAGAATATTAAATCAGCTAGTATCCGATATGGAATATATCAACAAACGAATAATTCAAGTAATAATTAATGATAAGAGCGGAGATAAAGAAAAATTCCTAACCGGTCATAATATAACCGAAGCTGTTTTACCCGATTTTAAGTTTCCTGGGTATAATGCAAATGAACTAAAAAAATCTGTTAGTGATCTTATTCAAGAAAACTTTTCTATGATACTCACCAAATGGAAACAAAAAACAACAATCCTCAAACATAATAATGACCCAGACGGCGGTGGTAGGCATATCGCTCCGTCCAACATGAATATAACCTCGGTGATAGCATTGAATTTAGTATGTGATGTTATCGAAGGAAGCTATCAAATAAATCTCGAGCGATCAAATCAAGCTGAGCAGGGATATATTCTATATTCATTTGCTCCAACAACTCCACCCGGATTTCTAATCATTGAAGATCCAACTAATCCAGTTTATATGCGATGTCATAATGATTCATTAACAAGAATTAATTTTAAACTCACTGATCAATCCAATAATCTAATTCATCTACAAGGTCAAGATTTACAAATTAGTCTGTTTGTGAAGTCCTAAGGACTTTCATCGTAGTTATTTTCATCGTAAAGAATTGTTAACCCATAGCAGCAGAGGGGGTGAATTCCAACTACCAGGGCGTCGACGAACAAGCGTTGATTAGCCTCGTCGACGCTTTTTTTTACCATTCGAGGAAGCCTCAGTTTGCCAAATACGCCCTTCTATTAAGCATTTACTAGGAAGCCTCAGTTTGTCAAACAGACCTTTCTATAAAATATTAACGAAAAGGAAGTCTAGAAGACGCCTAAAAAGTTGGTCTGTTCACCCCCCTGCTGCTCCATTTGTAAACTTGTTTTTCCATAAAGGTAAAATATTTTTTTTATTCAAAAAAAAAAAGAAAATTAATAACGATTTCATAAGCGAACCCCTTACACATGTTAAAACTAAGAACTAAGTGCAGTAGGCCTGCAATGGTCAAGAGTCACTTTTATAATAGGTTTTAAGCTGAACGCATATCCAATTTCATACCCTCCAATTTCCAGCTAGTAAAGGAGACATTATTTACTGGCCAACTTATTGCGTCTAATAAAACAGCCAAGCACAGCAGCTTCTGTTTTTTTTATGTTTACTAAACTGTGAGAAGCTTTTATCAACCACAGCACTGTTTGCTGCTTGGTTGTGGTTGCAGTTAAAGAAGAAACACACGTCAGCTATTGTTTGAGCAACAATAGTATACAGAATTAATTGAAGAAAACCACATAATGTTTATTTAGGCATAACACTTCAAAAACCTGGTGAAATTGTTAAATTTAAGAAGCTACGCCAAGATCATATTATATTAAAATTCATACGCGAACTCTTCCCCAAAATGATAATAAAAGATTTACACATTATTTTTCGTAATTATATTTTTTTTAAATTCCCACTACGAGAAAAATACATGTACATATATTTAAAATTTCAGGAATCATGCCACTATCGTATTATATTCAAATTCAGAGGAAATCTCTTCTTCGTACGCGATCTCTTTCCCAAAATGATAAAAAAAAATCTTGATACACTATTTCACGTACTTTAAAGAAGAAAAAAAAATTTCATCTGCAAATGAATATACAAAATGTCGGGAGCAATACCACAACCACGTTATATCCGAATTTGTGTTTTTTACAGGGTTCCACTGTATTTAGTATTCAAGGTAGTCCGACTGATGTGGTGACCCGTGCTTGAGACATGGAAAACTGGAAAATCCAGAAGAAACATTTTGCATATATGGCAATCAAGAATATGTCATCCATCACCAGAAGTGCCAACCAAGTGAATGAAAATAAAGGAGAAAAAAATGTGTCAACCTACTTGTGTCCAAGCTCATGTGCAGCAGTGCTTGTCGTCAAAAAAAAATCATGTACCTCGACGACTGAAACTCTGCCACCTACGCTACATACCTTCCCTGTGTAGGAAAGACCTGGAAGGAAAAAAATAGAAAACTATATACTACAGAGTTAATTTAAGGTTAATATTCATAAAGTTGTCTGGCACATCAATGATGTAAACAGAGTTTGACTGTAGTGTTATCCATATTATGGGATCTAGGAAATTACTCCCCCATCAATTATCCCCTCTATATATTACAACCCGGTTTATTACCCCCTCCCCCATCTATTACTAGATAACGTATCATTGTTATACTCTAAGAATAAATAATAAATTAAAATAAATTTCAAAATGCAAATTTTTATTTTAGTAAATGAATCTCAGCCTTGAAAACATATACTTGTATTGGAATGTTCAATATTAAAATCATCATGTCATAATGTTATAGTACCATAAAATATATTTATATCATTACAGCTGAATGTTATGTGCGACGCCTCACAAGTATTCAAACTACTCTCTATTATCAAAGTTATTAATAATAGTATAGACTGAGCACAAATTATCAGATTGTGTTTCGTCGCTGATTGTCGTCATCACTGTATTTGCTTTAGTTCGATGTGGTATCTGTATTTTTAAATGATGATAATGGCAGGTGGTAATATACGGGGGTGGATGAGGGGTAATATACTGAGGGGGTAATTTATATGGGGGTAATGGCAGGGGTGGGGTAATTGACAGGGGGGGTAGTGTCCTGCTTCCATATTATAAACATAAACGATGGCACTAACAATATTTGACGACTCAAGTATATAGTGTTTGTGACTATATAACTGGTTAAGGAACTTGTACTTGACATGATTCCCTAGTCACAAACTCGATGACCAGCAAATATCGCAGTCTAGACCAGATTATAGGCAGAGGAACTGAAGCATGTGCTCTACAACCTCTGTTCAGTTGTATGACGGTAAGGGGGCTGCAATTAAGTGAAAGTTCTTTTTCGTGGTTGGGCTGGCCAGCTTTTTAATAGTCAACTTTAGCCATAAATATTTGTAAAGGCATTATATGTTTAAAATAATTGTAACCTATCTGTTAAAGGTATATAACCTAGTTTGAAAAGGTATGTAATTTATTTCTCTGCTGACATCCCAAACCAGTAAATCAAGTTTTTCTTCTCAGTAATGAGAAACAAAAACAAACTGAGAATGCCTAGATGATGGTCAGTGACTATTATAGGGCAGTGGTCATTTTCGGACAATGTGAGATGCTACCCAAACATGTGCAACAATCTTTCCTCTTTATTGGGCCATGAAGGATTGAGGATATCAGTCATAGCAGACACTTGAAAACAAACATACAGGTTCCGTGTGCAAAATAGTATAATACACAAATGTCTCTGTTCGTAAGCATTACTTTACAACCCAAAAAGAGACTTTACTTGTGCGACACTGAAAGACATGTGCTAATGTGAAACTGGTACATGCAGCTATAATGATGATTCTGTGTGGACATTTATAAGTGATTTCAACATTTGTTGTCATGATGTAACCAAAGGAAGCTATATGTTATATTATTTTCTATGCTTGTGTGTCACATCGTGGAATGATTCTGTATGGGATATGAGAGTTGTGTGCACTTCTACATGTTGCTGCATTATGTGAATTACTCCAGTTTTGTTGCAACTAAGATGGAAATCTTCACTGGAAATTGCAGACACTTTGACAGTTCTTGTAACTGGGCACTCAATATGAACACTTATTGAAAATACTAAACTATCTGAAACTCCATGTTTATGTCATTCATTCCTTATTTTTTTCTATATTTTGAATTTTGTTGAATAAAATGAGAAATAACCTTCCTTGTTTTTCTTCACTGATTCCTGCAGTTATATACATACAGATATTGTACATACAGATATCATAGTAACTTTACGTTTATTCAGTTTCAACCAGCATAGGCATATCAGAAAATTTTGCATTATCTTTCTGTGGTTCCGTCATTCTTAATGGAGCTTTCATGGATTCTTCCTCAGCTAGTTATACCAACCACAATGTATGGCCTATATTGCGTTGAGAACTGGCATTAACCCTAATAAACAAAAATTAATATTGCTAATAGTGGTATAGCAAATGAATGATACAATTGTGATTTTTGTTTTCTAGTTCAACAATCTGAATGAAAAGATACTACTGTTTTATCGATTCCCAAGTTTAATATGCACCTTAAATATAAGTATCCAGAAAGACGGGAAAGATGAAAGGAGCTCAGATTTTTGGTTGGATATACTTTACAGCTGTGATACTGTCTGTGTATGACATAAGTGTGATGAAATGTCTCCTTTAAAGGATGTCTCAGTACTGTTGTATCAGGTAACTCAAAATACACTGTCGTTGAGACATAGATGTCCTCTGTTAAATCTCTGAAGATAAATTTCAAAGAATGCAACTGGATTGGATACAACACCAACATCCATTTGAGGATTTGAATGGCTTTGCTGTGCTACAATTCATTTTTGGATTTGTGCAAATAATGCCATTTTCTTTATCAGCACATAGGCTATACATGGTGGATATTATATTCAGTGGAGAGAACCACCAACCCATGGAAAGGTACTGATATTCTTTCTCAACTGACTGAGCTGAGATGCAAACTCGCACAGATAGAGGTGAGATATCAGTGATCTGTACATGCTGGCATAATAGAAAACTTGGACATCTAAGACTTAGCTAAGCTGTGATATTCTGATCAATATAACTGGCCTGGCGTTCAGATTAACCAGAATAATTAACTCATCTGGCTAGCAAACAGATTCAGTAATGATACAAAAGTCTGGACTGTCTTTGAAATAATTTGTGATCGCAAACCAGTCACTATGATAATACTGTATCACATCTGCTGAAGTTCATGATTTTACGATACTCTACAAACATATCTTTGTAGACATGCCAGATTGATCATGCATTTAGCAGGACGTTTTAAGTTAATTTAGAGTTTTAGGTGTTTGTCTTAAAAGTATTTAATTTCCACTGTTTTAAATGGCGATTACAATTTGGTGATTTTTAAAAATCTGTTTAGCTAAATCTTAATCTACTAAATATTGATGCCATCTAGTTAGATGCATCCAACACATAAATTGCAACAAGATCACCTTTGGAGTCTTCTTTGACTACCTCTGGCTTCAAATGGATGGCTGAAACACTTCTTTGACTACCTCTGGTTTGGCCCCAAATGAATGGTTAAAATTAATCACTTCTTTGACTACCTACTGTATGGCCCCTAATGGATGGTTGATACACATTTTTGACTACCTCTGGTATGGCCCCAAATGAATGGCTGAAACACTTATTTGACTATCTCTGTCATAGCCTCAAATGGATGGTTGAGGTATGGCCCCAAATGGATGGTTAAAACGCTTCTTGGGAGACTCAATATCAATTGCATGAATGAATGTTGCAGCATTTCCTGTTTTACATTCATACTCCTGCAAACTGAATTATCTAGTATGTTTCAGTACACCTACCCATATTCATTCATTTATTTGTGATGTGGGAGGAATGTGAATTAATACAATGAGTTTTAACACTTCTGGTAATTTAAAAATCAAATATCAGAACTGTAGGAAATAGCTAATTAGTTAATAATGCAAATGTATTTACAACCTGGTCCAATAAATCTAATTAATATGGAATCATCAAAGACAATCACAATTTTACAATTTTAAAAAAAAATCAAATTCTGCACATAGCGTGTATCGTATATATAACATGTATGTATGACACATTTATCTGTATGGCACATTATTTTGAGAGAGAGACAGAGAGATGTACTTACCAGTTATAGATCTATTTCCAGTGTTGTTCAGATACAAATCATATCTGAAATTAAAATAATCATTGTATTTATTTGTACAATATCATATCTTACAGACCGACATAAACACTTAATCCTCATTTTTCAGTCAAGACCCTGATACATTCAAGACTAGGTATTATCACCGAATGATTATTACATACAAATTATCAAAATAGGATTGATCTTAGTCTGATATATTTGAATTCAAACTTTAAATTTGAACTTAAATATATTTTACATGCTCTCTACTTGAACATCTGTGTTCGATGACATTAGCCTAAAACTGAGGTGGAAATTAATTAACACAATTTTCACTTGCTTTCAAAACATTATTTTAAACAATAACCATATGTTATTGCATGTGGAATAATAATAATAATAATAATAATAATGACTTTATTTAAAGTGGGTAACACAATTAGCTAAGAGCTAATCTACCTTGAGGTCCTCATACAAAGGCATTTATTTATTTGAGCAGCATCTCAGAAGCCACTGGATATATTAGGTTTGGAAGATGGAAATAGAGTGTGCATTTCTAATCTCAACTGGAATACTATTTCAGAGAAAAGTTCCAGAGTATTGGAAACTTTTTAAAAATAATTCCTTATTTGGTTTGGGAATTTTATACTGTTTGGTAGACATTGATCGCAGGTGGGGTGTATTACCAGATAGCCTATACTGGAATAGGGATTGTAAATATTCAGGAGCACTATTATTGGATATCCTGAACATTAATTTGGCTTTTCTTAAACAGATTCGATCTTTAATAGTTAATATTTTTAACTTACCAGCTAAATTTTCTTTGCTTTCTTTCTGGTTTGATATTAGCCTAAATGATCTTTTTTGAAGATGTTCCAGCTTTGCTATGTTTTATCATTTGAATTACCCCATACTGTATTACAGTAGTCTAATAGGGTTGTATGTAACTGTTATAAAATAGTTTTCTGCGCCTTTCAGGGAGAAAATGTCTCATCCTACTGAGAAGCCATAAACTTGAATTGACCTTTTTACTGATATGTTTGATATGATCAGTCCATGATTATTATTATTATCTACCAGAACACCAAGTAGTCTGTCATGACAGACCATTTGCAAATTTTTATCCTTCCATGTCAGACAAAGTTCATTGCTATTAAAATTTTTTCTTTTTTTTTTCCTTGTTGAGATAAGTAATATTTTAGTTTTACCAGTATTTACTACCATGCCATTGCATGTGCACCGGTTTTCGAGCTTATTTAATGCATTCTGTAAAGAAATTTCGAGTTCATGCTATGTGCTTTGGATGTCTGACAATGTTGTGTCATCTGCATAGAGATCTGTAGATGATATTGAGTCTCTTAGTAAAAGTGGTAGGTCGATAATAAATACAATAAAAAGTGTTGGACCTAGAATTGAGCCTTGTGGTACCCCATATCTAATTGTTTCAGGTTCAGACAACATTATTTATATAAACATATTGTGTTCTCTCAATTATGTATGAAGTAAACCATCTAACTGTTTTTTCATCGCATTGGTAGATTTTCAGTTTCTTCAAAAGGATTTAATTATCCACCATGTCAAAAGCTTTCCTGAAATCTACAAATACAGATCCTATTATTTTACCTTGGTCAAATGCTTGAAGACATTTATCAGTTATGGAGATCAAGGCAGTCTCACATGAATGTTTCTGTCTAAAGCCTAATCAATTAGGGTGTAACAGCAAGTGTTTGGTTAAATATGACATGAACGAGTCATGGACATGTTTTTCAATCAAATTTGATAAGATTGGTAGTATTGAGATTGGTCGGTAGTTATCAGTATCATTCTTAGATCCAGATTTGTGAATAGGAGTTACTTTTGCAGTTTTCCATATTTTGGGGACAGATGAGGTTGCAATACTTAAATTGATCATGAATAACACAATGCTAATATTCACTTGATTTAATAGCATTATTCTAAAACAATAGCCATATGATATTGCATGTGGAATAACACAATGCTAATTTTCACTTGGTTTAATAACATTATTCTAAAACAATAGCCATATGGTATTGCATATGGAAAGTTTTCAGTGCCATTACAGTTTAAAAAATATCTTACAGCATATGGCCATACACGTGATATGATGGTCTCTTTTCCAAAGCAGACAATCACAAAGAACAATTAGAAACTCCAAAATCATAACTATTTAGGTGCTATTTTGCTATGAAAGACAGTTGCAATGACCATTACAAATTACAAAGAGACAGCAACCTTCTCAGATCCATTTTGATATATTTTACAGAAAAAGGCTGTCATTGGATAGGTTAGGAATGGAAAGAATTCTTCATAACAAAATTTATTTGTATCTCTTTATAGCCATTTTCTGCTTCTTCTACTTTGATCAGAATACGCAACAAAATCGCACAGACTAAGAAGCGAAAAGGAAAAATGGAATGCATTATGTCATAGAAAGTTAATACTAAAACTAATAATATTAAACGAGGTTGGGATAACAGAGTGGTAATGGCCTCGCACTGCATGTATGTGGTCATGAATTCAGCTAACAAATCCATAAACTCAATGTCTTTCATCACCTGTTAGTCAATTGTTTTTTATTGGTACTGGCAGTGAGCACATTGTTTCAGTCAATATGTGATTCATTGTGTATAGAAACATGTTGTTCTAAGTTTGCGTACTGTTAAAATTGTTAGACACCTGGGCAGTTTACACTACGTAAAAGGTTAATGCAACATATTTAGATTTTGATTCCATTCACACTATCAACAGAAAATATATCTATAAGAATATGTGAGAACAATTTCCCAAAATAAACAATTCAGTTCTATAGAAGATGTTATTATAATGAATAGACACGGTCATACACATTTTTGTCAAAACGTTAGTTCCAACTTTCAGGATTGGAAGTGTGCATGTGCATGCATCAGAAGGATGATTCACTTCTGATTCCTACATCTCACAGACTGTCAAAACCAAGCTAACATCTGACTCATCAAGGGCACTTTCAATAAATGGTTATTATTATGACTTGTGGGACAATCTTTTTATCTACTACCACTAAGAAGAAGAATAATAATAATAATAATAATAATAATAATAATAATAATAATAATAATAATAATAAAACTGGAATAGTTGTGGGTTTAACGCCATTTTTCAGCAGATGATACTATATATGTCGGCAAGTTTAACTGGTGAATGAAGAACCTGGGACAACCCCGGGAAGACCTACTGACTCACAGGAAGCTACTGGTAAGCTTTCTTATATACCCACCTTGGCCGAGCCCGAGACTCAAACCCAGGCTGACAGAAGAGACATGGCAGTTAACAGTAAAGACAAACGTTTTACATTACTCAGTGATATGGGCCCCTAAAGATGGAATGAAGCTAACATTTGAGAGATTTCATTTAGAAAAACAAAATATCAGGAATAATCTGAAATGCAGAGCAGCATTTGATTGGTTTGCCTAATGGTTTCTGCAAGGCACTTTCAGAACTTTATTTGGTTATAACGTTTGTAGAAAAAGGCAGTTGAGCTGGCCTGGACAGCACTGTCGAATTATGAAATTGTACGTGTGTGTGTGTGTGTGTGTGTAATTAGTTTGGGGTTTTGAATTAAGATTAATATTTGAAGATGAAGAAATGAAGAATGGATCTGATGCAAATTTAAATTAATGTAAATTTAATTATTTTAAACATTATTTGGGAACATATCATATGTGCCCTAATAGTTATTTCCATTCAAAAGGATCTGAGATGAATGTCGTATGATACCACCTATTGTTGTAATATATCATATCAAATCATCTGTACAGTACCATGTATGACATCATATCAAATCAACCTGCACAGTAGGACCATGTATGACAGCATATCAAATCATCAGTACAGTAGGACCATGTATGACAGCATATCAAATCATCTGTACAGTAGGACCATGTATGACAGCATATCAAATCATCTGTACAGTATGACCATGTATGACAGCATATCAAATCATCTGTACAGCACCATGTATGACAGCATATCAAATCATCTGCACAACACCATCTATAACAGCATATCAAATCATCTGTCCAGCACCAAGTATGACAGAATATCACATCATCTGTACAGTACCATATATGACAGCATATCAAATCATTTGTACAGTATCATGAATAACAGCATATCAAATCATCTGTACAGCACCATGTATGACAGCATATCAAATCATCTGTACAACACCATCTATGACAGAATATCAAATCATCTGTCCAGCACCAAGTATGACAGAATATCAAATCGTCTGTACAGTACCTTGAATTACAGCATATCAAATCATTTGTACAGTACCATGAATGACAGCATATCAAATTATCTGATTGATATTTATTAAACTATTTACTTGATGGAACTTATTTGTGTGATATTTTTATATAGGCACACAAGACAACGCACAAAACAGTTCATGAATCTATAGCCTATAGTAAAAATCTATTTTATAAATTGCTACCATTGGAATATTGGTCAGCATAATTCAGACACTTTTACAACATTGTTTTAAAAATAAGAGTACCTTCCAAAACTATAACAAGTTTGAAAAATCTCTAAGAGACCAAATTATCTGTAGTATCCAATGGGCTACAGCGTTTGAACACATTATCAAGCAAATACAGACCATTGGTGTTATCTGCTCATTCAGCTACATGTTTGAAACATAATCCACATGCAATCTCGACATGTAATTGTTGTATTCTCAATATGTACAGTTGTTCTCGCTACATTTACTTACCTCGTGAAGAGCATCGCATGGTCATAGTCTGTTCCAGTTGTCGAGTCCAAGTTAATGTCCCACTTTGTAATGTCAAAAATGTATTTCTGGGCATCAATAAGCTTTATCCCATTAACCATATTTACTATAGAATGTATGTGTTGGAAGCTATGCTACATATGGAAATAAAATAGGAGACATATAAAAGAAAATGTTCAAGTAACTGTGGAAGATCAGTTTTGCAACATAAGAATGGAAACAATTAAAAAAAACTTGTAATTATTTCAATACATTTTCTAATATAGCATTAACATGCACAGATAGGCAGGAAAAAGAAAACAAGTGGTACATCATTGGTTTTGCTGTTGTTGTTAATGTTGTTGGTATTTTTTCAATTTGTTTTCCCAGTATGTTTGTATTTGTAAGTTGAGGACATCTTACTGGCAACTGTGGAAACAGGTGGTCATAGGTATAATGACTAAAACAAATATGTTGTTGTTGTTGTTGTTCTAGGGTTTAATGCCATTTTTCAGCACATGATAGGCTATACATGGCAACCAGTATTAATGGTGGAGGAAGAACCTGGGAAAACCCTGGAAAGAACCACAGACGCACGAGATGCTACTGGCAAGCTTTCTCACATACCCTCATTGGCCAAATCTGAGACTCGAACCCACGCAGACAGTGATGAGATGACAGTGATCCGTAATGGAAAATGTTTTAGATCAAATATAAATACAGCATAATGTCACTTATATGTTCATATTATATATTTAACCAACAATTAATATAATTGAATTAATATAAATATATATATATATATATATATATATATATATATATATATATATATATATATATATATATATATATATATGTGTGTGTGTGTGTGTGTGTGTATGTGTGTGTGTGTGTGTGTGTGTTTGTGTGTGTGTGTGTGTACAAAGATATATAAAATGTTGGTTAAATTTTGACAATGTGAGACATTTTAGCGCTACCTTTGTTCATATAATGGGTAATGATTTTTAGATCACTGGCTTCATAGTTTCCTTTTCTTAAATTCAAGATCAATGTCTGGTTTAGATATGAACAAAAATGAATATTCAAAACTGCAAATGGTCTTTGTTCCCAGTTAAGGTTAGTCTCTCTACACATCTTACACCAAAAAAAAAATGCTTTATCTAGATTAACATAAAGACACTGGAGATTGGATAATAAAGTGTTGACAAATGTAACGCTCAAAGATTCTTCCAAGTTGCTTACAAATATTAGGGTGTCATCATTACACTGTGAAATTCACAATGTGTAATGTACTTTTCTACATTATTATTATATTTAATCATAATTTCAAAAATATCAGCACAAATTACAAAGATATAAAGGAACTATGAAACTTTTTGTCTACATCCATGATGAATATTAAACAATATAGATACGTGTTAACTCACAAAAACACTCGATTGTATAGTATTATATCATTGATAAAAAGGGTACCCTCATCTGTTAATTAAAATATCAAAATTAAAAAAGTAGAAACTTTAACAAGTCAAGGTTACTTGATGAAACTTTAACAAGTCAAGGTTACTTGATGAAAGAGTGTTTGTTTTAAAAATCAACCTAGAAGACTAAATATTGGTGTATTATGTTTTATTTAATCTTTTTAATCTTATGGATATAAAGACAGCATTGTATTTTTAAAAATTATTATATAATTGATGCTAAGAGAAATCTAAACTTTTCATGGAGGAAGTTATAACATTTCTAGTAGTATTAACTTATGCAGTACCATTTTGTTTCCATATCTCGTTTTTAAAAAAATACCATTTCACTGCTGGATGAGTGGAATGTAAGCAGAAGGACCTAGATTTTATTCAGTTAAACTTCAATCCCAAATTAAAAGAATAAGTTATTGAATTTTTAAACTTGCCACCTGGTCTTTGCCATCTACACATCATCAAAATACTGATTTCCATTAAATTTAAATTTACATTTTGACACTGATGTAGGGATAGGTTGGAATTATTTCGGACAAATCAGTTGCAATGAACTTTGTACAGGAATTTAAAATATGAGCAAAACTTCATAGATATACAAATACCTGTATAGCACAGACATGCTTCTTGGGGGATAGTTTATATCAAAACATAACATCACAGATGTTTCTCCTATTATAAAGTTGTCTCAATCCTCATCACATCCCCAATCCTCCAAACTGGCTATAAATCAGATGGTTATATTTATTGTAATAGTGGATTTACATTAAATCATGCGTTCACAAAGAAAATGCACTCCCTATCATAAGCAAGTGTACGACATTTCTTACCTTGAAAATGAAAAATTTGCGAAGGGTGACAGTGATTTCCATACTGGTATCGTGTATATTATTGTAGAGCATATTTACCTAAGACAAAATACAATATAATTTGAAAAAGATTATTACAGTTTACGATTTTGACAGAAATAATTTGAAAAAATAATGGTTCCATTTATCTTTCGTTTAATATTTTTCACATTTTAAGCAGAAAATAAATAAAAAGTGACATAATTTATTGATAGCATAAAAAATATATATAACTCCTTTGTAGTCAGGGCAAATAAATAAGTAAACATAATTATATACGTTGCTATCAAAGGTAGTATTCTATTAAAAGAACAAAATAAACAAATACTCTCTAAACCACACACTGTTAAGATTTTGGCCATTTCATACAGGTCACCACTACATTTAAGTCTGGTTATATTATATCTGCCTGTTTGGAAAATAAATGGGTTTTGTTTTAAATAGGGATCCATTTGATTGTAATAAAACCGACAAAAAGAACAGCACTGCTATATTGTTAAAGAAATTAGGTCAGGTGAGATGTGCCCGCGTAAGTAAAAACTCCTCCTTGCAAAGTCAATTCAAACAACAATTTTGAATGTCAAGTTGGATGGAGCATCATTCTATTCCAAATCATATTTCTTCCTTTAAAGAAAATACATTATGTAAATAAAAATAAATATAATTTGTTACTTACACCGTTAATAATATGACAGTAAGTTTCTCGTATTTTTCTTGTTACAATCATCTCCTTTTGGACGGTATTCGGATATATATAAACTGATGAATATCTGCAGGTAGAGAAGAAATATATATATATATATATATATATATATATATATATATATATATATATATATATATATATATATATATATATATATATATATGAGTTTGTTAAATAATATTCTACTTCTCAGGAAAGAAAGCAAATTATTAAGATACTTGCATAAGCATAATAAATTATTGTAATGCATTTTATCTGTGTCTGTCTGCGACTTTTAATGTTTTTCACACACAGAAAATATAGGGCTTTAATTGTTAATTATATATTACAATCTCATTGTGAATTCGCCACAAAATATAGCACTCTAGGATTGCAAACCAGAAATTCGCCATAATTCTGATGGCCAAAAATATCGACTTATATCGTAAGCACATATGAACAGATATTCAAACATAAGATGCTTGTTACTAACCATGCAGAAAACTAATTCATGTTTGGTCCAGCATCTCTGAATAATAGTTTCCTTAAACATGTTTTGTAACACTTCCATAGTTAGATAACAGTATGTAAGCATAAATCTGTAGGTAGGTAGGTATAAGGTAAATATGTATGTCTAGATTAGTAGATTAATGTTGCATGTAGATTGATAATAAAGTTCAAGATGGGATGCAAATAGTAAGGATGATAGATGGATAAACTTAGGAAGGGATGTAAATAGGTCGGTATATAAATAAATTCAAGCATATATGTTTAGGTAAAGAAATTACTGATATATCTATAAACAAAGGCATTATTTTATATGAATACAATACTTACAAGTCCCATATTCCTGGATCTATCAGCACCGCGATTTCAACATAGAATTTCTGTGAATTTTCTGTGGATGAAATTTGAAATGAGAAGACATTCATTTTAGATACTGTAACGTTATTAATTATGATCAATATAAATCTGCATTTTGTCACATTTCTAATCTAGAACAAAATTAATGTAATTACATTCATAATAGTACCATTTAAAATGTTCTATGCTTTCTTATTAAGGTATTACTCAGTGGATGACGAGAATGACTTTCAGTGTGACTTTGTTTAAAGTGAGGAAGAGTTGAGCACTTCGTCAATCTCACTCACTCACCCAAAACCATCCGTGTCCTACAGCATGACAACATTGAGACAGACAGAGATGGGATTGAGTGCAGTGGATGACCAGGATATACTAAATGTCTTGTCAAGCTCTTAGTGATCCATGGCACTTTGCTGGAAATCGCCTTTCTGCCTGTTGACCAGCTGGCGGTTCCTCTGTGCATGCTGCTGAATCCAGTCTTCACATGCAAGGTTTCTGACAAAAACTAACTCACCAAGGGTTCAAGACCCATCGGCTACCCTCAGCCTGGTTTAACTGGCCAGTTATGGCCATATTCCAGGATGTGGCAACTGCGCATGCCACAGCTTCTTGGAGCCATAGGCGAGAGCTGAATGCCAAGTGGAGACCAAAGATGGGCGAGCTACCCCCAAAGGAGTACGACTGCTTAACCAGCCAGAGGTGTTACCCCTCCCAGGACACCCCATAACTAATAATAGTGAAAGGGCTATAACATAATAGAACTGAACTGAATGGTGACAGTTTTGCCATTCTAATTTGGGGATATTACCTGTACCAACTTATCATATAATAATAATTTCATATCAAACAGATTTATACCATATAATAATAATATCATATCAAACAGATTTATACCATATAATAATAATAATATCATATCAAACAGATTTATACCATATAATAATAATATCATATCAAACAGGTATATACCATATAATAATAATTTCATATCAAACAGATTTATCCATTAATAATTGTATTCACCTCTTGCTACATTTCTGGATGTCAGCTTGTAGTTTGCGAAAAGAAAATGGTTGTTTTGTGGATGTGGGTTACGTCGGAGTAGATCAGCCAGTTCGTTATCTACATTTTTCTCATTGCCATTTGCTGTATCTGCAAAATGAGATATTTTTGTCATGTACCAATATCATTAAGTCTCTAGTGTTTTATAACTGTTTTTTGTTATAAATAATCAAATACAGATCTCGTAAGAAAACAAAATCTTTATCATGCTGGTGTTTAATAACTTTATCTTAGCTTACATCAAGAGGAAAATATGTCATTGTACAATGACAAAGATTGCAATCATAATTATCATTATAACCAATTAAAGCTATTGCAAAAACACCTAGAAAATACCATAAAGTCATTATTTATATGTATAATCCATCTTCCATCCATGTATTATTGTGATTGTACATAGCAGTAAATGTCAACTTAATGGATATCCAATTAAAACATTTAAAATGAATACATTGTTTTTTGTGTCAAGATATAATAAACGTTTGCAAACCTTTATTTTCGACTGAAAGATCTCTTTGGATATTTGTTTGCTCATGTAGAACATATCGTCTGCCAAAAAGATTTGAAACAGCCAACAAGTTTATTGATGTGGCGTCACTCTCCAGTGGTCGAAGGTCATAATTTCTGTCTCCAATGCGTATGTTTCCATTCTAGTTTAAGGTGGAAAAGAATCAAAAGGCATATAATCAAAACTTATCAGTCAGACTGAGTTTTGCCTATCTCTATTATCATGATAATATGGTAATTTCAGGCATTAATAATAATATTAGTAGCCATTATAATGCAAGAAATAACAAGTTTTCCTCAACGTGTCTGCAAATGTCAGAATACTTACACTTACTAACCCTGGATCTGAAGATAAAAGATAGCACAATTTGCCTTGTAAAGGTTGAAGGAGGGGCAGGCCTCAATTTTGTTGCCAGACCAGAACCCTAAGTAGTGCAATAATAGCGGTGTGAGACTGGGCACTCGATTATGGTTCCAGATCCCTAAACCACTTCTATATACTTCATGACATTTACCTCATTCAGGATTTAGGCACACATTGCTTGCAAATGTAAGAGCCCCTACCCCCAAAGTATCAGAAGATGGTCACACAACAACTACAGCTACTCACCGTAATTATTATTAATCACGACTATACTACACGGTACATTTTATGCAAATTGTTTTCTTCGTGTGAGAATATATTATTTTTGATTGCTATGCTACATAAAATGTGTACTGTAGAGATTTGCCATTGTCAAAGTACATTGCCAAGAATGATTCACTTAGTACTTGCTACTTTTATGTAAATAAACATGTTGGTATGTTTTGCATCTTAGATTTCGGACTGCAACACTGGTGTCCAAACCTGAGTGCTTTAAGTTGAAATCAAATATATCTTAATGAAGCAAACAAATGTTAGTCTTGGCATTCCCTCTTGGTTAATATAAGAAATAATATTTTAATATGACCAATATTTTGGCATAGCTTTCCTATACAAGTTTAAGACAAGGCTTTCTAAAAGAGAAAATCTAATGATTTTCCCATGCAGAACATACATCAGACAAATGTCAACAATCTGTCTTTGATATGTTTCAAGAATATGATGCAAGTAGAATTCACCAGTCACCACTATGGTTGACAAAAACAAAAGGTTGTTGACTACTCACAACTGGTGTAATCAACAATACCACCAAATTATATTACTGTATGGAAAAAAAAATTAATCTCTAATTGTGTTACAAGGTGATGCACACAGTTCATATATTTTATACTTACAATGACTCTCTCACACTGTCCATTTGATTTTTTGATGCATCGGACGGTCATGAATGCCCAGTTCTCCTTATCCAGGTAGTAGGCCACATCCTATTCAAATAAATATGTGTAATTTTATATTCGAAGGAAGTACAGCAGGTAAAAGTTTCAGCATGTAGATATTTAGGAAAGTAGGTGACTACAGCTCATTTCTTACTTAAGTACCGAGATGTGTGGGCAAGTGGGTTTTAAGATTTATTATGTATGTGATTGATACGATACTAGGAAAGTCAATATGTGATAAATTTTGAATCTATCCTAATGCTGAAAACATTTTAACATGTAATCATTTTAACAAATATATACATCTTCCCTTAGGCGCCATATCAAATATCGGTGCGCTGACCAGGGGAACATGATAAATAAACACCATTATTCAACTGTATCATATGACCAAGTAACTGGGCCGATTATATATACATGTATATATAGATACGAATATATGAACATAAACGGTATAACAGAATAAAAGTAAAGCCGACACTTTGAGTAAAATTAAAAAAATAATTTATTTCTGTAAGTTACAAAGTGAAAATTTAAGAGAAAGTTACAGTAATTGTGAATTTAATCCCAAATAGTCCTAAATGTGTTATCACAAATCTTAAAGTATAGAATGTTCTAAATAAATTCCAATAGTTTTAAATGTATTGATGTATCACAGTGATATAATCCAGAATGTCTTTGAATGAGTCATCAGTAATTCCAAAGTATTTCTTTTATTCTCAAATGTCATTAAACACTTTGCAGTTCCAATCAATAATTGTAAAAAATAATTACTCTCAAATTATATTTGAATATAACTATAAATTCTGAATATAAATTCCCCAGAAATGAAATAAAACAGAATTGTTCTTATATACATACTGTCATCTGACCTATGACAAAAAAAATGAAATAGACTAAACATGAAATGGTGAGGAAGGCACACACTCTAACCCCAATCACAGGCAACGGTCAATCATACACTATATTGAACACTGTTGAAAAATTATATTGTAAATGTTGACACATCATTACGAGGATTCAGGTTCATTATTTTTCTCTGGCACTTGACAGATTTCCAGATACTTTTGTCCCTGAGCATGAGGTACAGCAAGGAACAAAAATAAAAGCATAGGGGATTGAAATGAAATTATGTGTTGTTTAATTCATGCAGAAAACGAGGATTATTAATACTGTCGTTTATTTATGATGTCCATGATACTTAATAAGTGGAAATTCATGACTGATATAGCAGAGAGTTGAGACACAAATGCCAATTGCAGTGGTAGTCCGAGTTTCCTCTAACCCTTGCCACCCCATTTTTGATAATTGGACATTTATGTTGGGGTGTAGCCTACAAAAAGTAGTAAAAGTAAAAGTAAAACTGTTATTTTAGACCACTTTCAAACATGCGAACGCATTGACACCAACCAGCATGATGACATTATTAAAGCTATCTGCAAGACCAATGCACTCATCAATACTACTATTGCATTGAAGATACTTTTGACAAGACCCCATACACACTACAGATCAGCAATTGTTTAACAGAGCATCGCCGCCAAATGCTCCAAAGTCCAATACTGTAAAACTAGCACCATTTAATTGAGCTTATGGGCTGCTGTATGTGAGGATTAAGGTTATAAACCATCTGCTTTGCATCGAAATCATGTTTCTCGACGCTGTTTGCATGTAAGTGTTAAGGCTGAATTATGGACGTTTCGTCCCAGGACATTTCGCCCCAACAGGTACATGGATGTTTCGCCCCATGACGTTTCTGCCTAGGATTTTTCTCCCACATCAATGAAAATATCGGACATTTATATAAATTCATCAGCATTACACCATTTTACTTTAGGTGCTTACCGTTAAGATTTCATTTCATACCCCATAATCCTATTTCTCTCTCTTATATTTCAATTACATCCAGCGTGCTGGTCTATCAGACAATATTTTCCCCTTTTTATTCATTTATGTAAAAAGACTTATTAGAAAATTAATCTATCGTTTACAGTTATAATTTTCTATAATGCAGTACTTTTATTTTCGCTATTACACAAACTGATGAAGACCGCTCCGGTGGCATAGTGGTTAGAGGGTCCGCCGTGGAAGCGGGAGGACGTGGGTTCAATTCCCGGCCTGTATGCAGTGTGGCAATTTATAATGATATCTAGCACTGGGTCATCATGCCGCATACATGTAGCATTATGCCCCACCCAGTCACATTATTCTGACACCAGGCCGACCAGTCATAACACTAACATCTTATTGCTGACCGCCAAACGAGGCAGCTGTTAGTACCATTTTGATAAGTCTTTGGTATGACTCGGCCGGGGAATAGCACCAGCGACCTACGCGAACGCTCAAACTAGCAGTCCCAAATAAACATGACGTTCTAAATACATTACATCTTTTTTAAAAGGTTGAACTTTACTACTTTTTTAAAATCGGTTTAGTTTATATCTTGCCATTGTTACTAATTAATACTATTTTCAACAGAATGTTATGGTGACAATTGCCTCTTTTTAAATGTTAAGCATTGAAGTATTTTGTTTTCGTTAATCGATCAAATTCGTTATACGTTTCGCTTTAAGTTTGAAAATGGACTTTATTGTTAGTTGCAAGGTTCTGCCAAATATTCCGTCCTTGGTAAACACTGTCGTTGTGCCATTTCGCCCTAGAATGAATTTAACATCCCTTTGGCAAACGGTCGCCTTCCTTCGTTTGTCTGCATGTAGTTTAAAGTGATGCCTTCCTGCTCCTAGTATTTCTCTTTTGAATTTATTTCGGTCTTCAAGAGCGTGGCACCAGGAAGCCAAGCCGATGACTTATTGTTTTAGTTTTAAAATCATCCACGTAGTTTGCAAAAATGCCCTTCTAAATCTCGTTGCCTTTATGGTACTTTTCTGCCTTGGGAAAGTGGTAAATTTCGTAAACTTTTAACAATTGGTATCCCAGGTCAAGAGTATTTAACAATTCCACGCTGATCCGCGTTCTCATCAAGGTATGTTCTTCCTGCGTGTGCTGACAAGGTCTCTCTTGGTTGCACGTTTCAGCCCATGTACGGCAGCAGGAAAACATCAGTTTTCCTTGGCAATGGTGAGGTAAAACACGGGATGGTACAAGTCTGTGGGAGGAAAGACTTTGCACTTTATCAATGTTTCGGATTGTCGAATGTCGTCTAGGTCGATGCGTTCCGTCAGCATTTGCTGGTGCCCTTTGGAAACGAGACGCTATCTGCACACATAAGGATACAGCGAACACACGTCCAATTATTTGATTTCTTCTCCTTCTCCTCGTCGACTTGGAAGAACAAACATGTGGCATTTGTCCGTCTTCCGTACTAACTGTTCCTCGAGTTTAGTGGGTCCACCAGCTTGTAACTTTCCACGATGACATTAAACTCGGGGTCGGTTTTCAAACGGTGTACTCGTGTTCCCACATTTCCACCACTTGAAATCCTTGATGTTCTAACTTCAAGTGCCACTGACATGTGGCCTCGTACAAGTCTTTCATGGTTCCTTGTAAAAACTGATTTTTAGTGTCACATTGAAGGTAGCAGAGGGGATATCTGTGAAATAAAAATCCGTTAAACTCGTACATGATCGTGGGTTTTCTAAGTCCCCACCATCCACCGAATATGCTCCAATGGTCTTTTCGCCTCCTCAGTTTCGGATATGTTGAATCCATATGTCTTCCTTGTCACACAAGTAATGTAGCCAGCGTAAGACATTGACCGAGTATCGACGTTTGACAAAATTCGTCGTTTGAGGGTTTATGACAGCCAGTGTGTTTTCGGACATGACATGTTTGTGGTACACTAAGGAACACGCTTTGGCAATGGTGCAGGCATTTTTCAAAGGATCGAACCCTCTGTGTTGAATGAACAGTTCTCGAAATTTTCCACATCAACCCCGTAAAATGTCCACGTCGGAACCACACTACTTTAACATTTCTACCTGAGAGTCGAAGGATTCGAGGCGTGAGTCTGGTAGCAAGCGTAGAAAGCTTCTCATTGTTTGGTGCGCATGTTGTTGGGGTAATAAGATTATGTCCCAGGCAAATGTTATAAAACGACGTGTTGATTCGCTTCGGTATTTAACAAGTGCTGAAAAAACATTTGGCATGGCCAAATAACTCATCGATTCTTTAAACAGTACTTGTCCCACTTGCATGGATATGATTTTTGCTCCGTTCAAAGTCACTTTACGACGTTCGGTACTTTGTTCCATATTCTATCTCAAAAGAATCTGTCCATCGTTTCCCGAGAAATTGTCAGCCATCACCTTGGCATGGCGATGATAATCTCCGTAATGTTCTATGTCCTCTTTGCTTCACGTCTCGTCGATGGGGTCTATGATCAATTGGGCGAAATTGGCTTGCGTGTTCGGTTCTAAAAAGATTTGTTCACGTCCTCCATGGATCTTTATGCAATGAGGGCAATGACTTAAGATAGGTTCTTGGATGCACTTCTCGCACGCTTGATGAGCCACGCAGAAATAAGGAATGTGAATGCCAGTCTCTTGCATACATTAAAATTCTGAAAAGATGAAATAGAAAAGCCCATTTCTTTTAGTCATCTTACTCCTCAAGTTTGGCATGGTATTTTTGAATGTAGCAATCGTGTTCCAAGTCCACAACTTGGTGACAAAGTTGATATCGTTTCTTTTCTGGACATACGTGAGCCTTGGTATTATTGGTACGTATACGTTGTCCAAATGTACGGCATAATCTCAGTAGTTAACAAATACTTTTCTGATGGGAACCTTGTGTCTTTAGATGTTGCTGGTAACAGACAGGGCTGACAAAAGTGCGCTGACAAGTTGGGCAATGCACTCTTTCATGTCCTACGTCAACAAAGGGTTTAGAGGCCAAACATCCGTCACATTTCGAACCACAATGCTTGTGTCGTTCTTGATTGTTATACACATTATTAGGTCTTTAAGTTTGTTACTGCAGTCGAAAAGGGTGAGTTTTAAGGGCACTCTTGAAATGGATCACTGTCATTGTGTCCAATTTCAATGGTCAATTTGTTCCACGTTGCTGGGCCCTGGCATCCAAAAGAAGGTTATCCATACGAGGAGGAACGTAAGTATCTCGCTGGTGCGTGCACATGGGTGAGGCCAGATAGGTATGTCATACCCTTCTCTTCCTCTTGTGGTGACAATGACTTGATATATTTCATAAGGGCAAGTGAAAGTCCAACAATTAGGAACCTGGCTGACTTATTCGAACGACAATGGTGCGTCTTAAACAACTCATGCTATTGAACTGTCACCTACTTTTCGGTAATTATTTAGGCATAGTTATGTTGAAAACTAGTCTTTCGGTTTGGTTAATTAATTTATCAGTATAATTAACAATATAAATACGCTTTGCTATTTTTACTTTGCATGGCTTTGTGAGGCTATGTGTGCTTTGTGAGGCTTTGTGAGGCTTTGTGTGGCTTTTCCAGGCTTAACAGTATCTAGTAGGACCGGTATGTACCCATTACCGATTTCAATAATGGAAACCCTCATAAAAAGTGATGAAATATGCAAGGAACTTAATCAGTTCATTCAGTGATTTATAATTTCTAACATGACTGAGTAGATTGGCCCTATCATTGTTATCATCTGCACGTTTCATGCTTAACGGAAGTTTTCAGTATCATAGCAGGACATGCTCAAGATCCATATCCAGTCCCTGAACAATTCCATTTTCAGCGAAGGGGTGTGTGCACTGCAGATGAACATATATAAATTGTCTGCTTCCGATATTTACAATGTCGAATCAAGCAAAGTAAAAGAATGACAATAACAATTTCGCTTTTAATGTGCATATAACAAGCGGTTTAATTTCTATGCTCATGTTTGCAAAAAGATAAAATTTCAAGGTTTTGTAATTTACGGAATTATCCGGCAGTTACATAACAGGATGAAATGTCTATATTATATTGTATAATGGAAATAAAATAGTCCATATCATAGTCAATATGTTAGTATGAAAAGTCAGTTAAGCATGAAAGGTGCATGGTATGCCAGCATTAGTGCCATTCTGGTCATAGTCAGGTTAGAAATTACAAATCAGTGATTCAGTTGACTTAGTTCTGTGCACTTTTTACCACAAAGTCGGTAGAGCTTACAATCAAACGGGGTACGTTTTTAGACTATAGCTTAATTATTTGCACTTTGTGGTTTTATACTTTCGTGCAAGGCAAAAGACTCAAGTTTTGCCCTTGATACATTTTACTGTAAGACTTTATTTTACGGTAAAATACTCATTCTTTGCATCTCTAGAGGTGGCATGGACATATTCCGACCAGTAGGGTAATCCGAGCGTGGATGTACGTCCTGCTGTTTACAAACAAATATATGTAGATTTCTTCCAGAGTTGTTTGTTTTTATTTGTGCACATGCGTATGTAACTTACTAAAGCTGTTTCCAGGAGACGAGGGCATCGCGTGACTAGCTGACGTGATAGCCTCAGTATGCTCTGTTCCGCGCGAGTTCAGTATGCTTTCAATAACATTATAATATTATAATTATGTAATATTATCTTTAAAATAATGCTTTTTCTCTCGCTTAAAGGTACAAATTACACTAGTAAATGACGAATATCAATAGTATATTGTATAATACAATATGCTGTATAAAGGTCGGATTTACCCCAGGTTCTTTATGATAAGAGGGCAATTCCAACCAAGAACACAAGCTTAAAGAAAATGAAGAATTATGATTAGTTTGTATTGAACTTTGAAGAAAAGTAACCAAGGAATAAATATGTAATTAAAAACAATAAATAAAGCATTTAAGGTATAAATCTAATTAAAAATAAAATGTTACTCCACACCTATCTCAATAACAACATCTGCAATTATCTATACAAGAATATCGATTTCTATCTGCTATATCCCTATCTGAAGAAAAAAAAACATATCACAAAATTTAAAGCTTTAAATTGTATCATAAACAAAACATTTGTATTTTATAGATGAAACAACACAGTACGGTAAAGGACTAATTGCTTGCACCTCTATTCATTGTACTGCTATCATTTTCTGTACGGTAAAAGGCCCATAACTCAATGTTTCTACTTCTTGGATTGGTGCTTCATGAGTTGGATCATATCATTAAGTCTCATTGTAATTCCCCAGAATGAAAATCTCTAATTTTTTCAAATATGATTTAAATCCACTAGCAATTGATACGAACCTTGAGTGTTGCCATCATTTATACCGTACTCATTTAAATTTTCTCTGAATGAATCAATTAGTCAAATAGTTTTTAATATGGTTATATTTCGAGCATTTATATGTATTAAGATTTTGTAAATTGCGAAACATTGAAACATTAAGTGTGCTTGAATTTTCTTCTAACTTTAATTAAGTAATGAAGTATCCAACATTGGCGTATTTAAATATCATTATTTTTTAGTTATATCTCACTATTTGTAATGTATTTTTTGTATAATTTGTTTAATATTTAATTATATGTTCGATCAAAATGTTTAATTTATAACCGCTATTGTTTAAGTTTTAAAACTGTGTAATTGTTATTGCTGTTTTAATGGTTAAAAAGTGTATAAGTTTAAAACATTTTGAACGTTTTAAACAATTTTAATTGATTGTTTAACTAATTTCTTAAGAGGTTTGTACTTTATTAATCTCAAAATGCTGCCATCACTAACTCCTATCACACTGGAGGCGATATCTGATTAATGTGACACTGGATGTGATATCTATTAGGAATTGATTTTTTAGTAAAATTAATAAGATTACTATTTTCTTTAAATTGTATTAAAGTAATGTTTTATTCATTTATATTAAGTAAGTTCTAAAGTGTGTTAAGATTAATTGGGTGAAGTTGAGTAACTTCAGTCGAATTGTCAGAACAAGTAGGATATGTCCGTCATATGTCATAGATGTAGTAACAACTGCGCAGTGACAAGGAATACTCATGATACAAAAACGACAACTTTTAACAATGCGACGTTGATTTTGACATTCAAGTATTATTTCGTCCATAAGGTAAACTAATATTTGATTTGAGGAAATGTCTAGAATATGTGGTACGACTCGGTTTGTCATGAAACGGAAGTTATAAGTCTGATGGATATTATTATTCTTATCATCTTGGAATAGACTATTGATACACTCGGGTTGAGACAAGGGTTTGAGTGTAGGGCGGATATTACAATGTAAAATGTCCTTACCAGTGCATTGATTTAGGGTCGATAACGCTAGTGTTGTGTAAAATTGGCGGTCATCAGATACAAGCATTATGTATGGTAAATCAAGTAATTGCGTAACATGTGTAGATGAAGCGTTAATTGGGACCGGAAAGGATTGAATTCGATACATGTCAAATGGTCGTCGTCGCTATGAGATTGGAATTTGCAGAGCAATATAGAGGTCGCGGTTTTTACGCGTTGTTATGAATGACCCAAATTGATAATAATAACGTGGATCTGTCGGTGTTACTGAATAGCCTGAATAATTGGTAGATATCATAGTTTCAATTTGATTTATTGAGTCCGCTAAAACGTGAGGTGGAATCAGTATCGGAGGCAACTTTCCTGCTGCTGATTCCGATGTTGCTATTTGTAATTTCTCTAATGTATGCCTGATTTGCTGGGATTCTAATTTTTGGGAGGCAAATAGTTCTTCTGCTTTCTGATATTGTAGGCGTATGTTTTCTTCATTTTCAATCATTGTACGTTCTAATAACTGAAGCGTTTTCGAGTTTTGACCAATAGCTGATAATATATTTGTAAAGCGATTGTCGACCTTTGAAATATAGGAGGAAAAATCACCTCCATGGCGGGCAAGAGCACTGAGCATTTTATTATTCTGTCTTGTCAGCATATTTATGTGACTTGCTAATGTGGCGACGTCTCCTGTTGTAGCTAAACCGAATAGGCTTTTACCTATTTCACCAACGAAGGGCAAAATTGCTCTTTTTGACAAATTTGAAGACTGAAAAATACCATCTGGTATTAACTCATTAATTAATGAGATTGTTTCGTTAAACTGTGCATTCATTATAAGACGTATTGCGTTTATTTGTTGAAGTAGTGAATTTCTGTAGCTACATTTGACACCTTTAAGACAATACTCTATAGGATTGACAGAAATATTCTCTGGAAGTTGTATTTGAAACGTGTGTATCCACTTATCGGCCGAACAATATACTGGTGAGAGAGACTGGTAAATAACTCCATAGTTTAATCTTTGTACATCTACAGCAGACCCTGGATTCAGAGTCAGGAGAAGCAGTCATATGACCAAAATCCACATTCCACTCATACCTTAAAGAAAAGAAAAGAATTTGAGAGTTTTGCCGGCGAAAGAAGAAGAAGAAAGATAGAAGGCACGAGGAAGTGATGGAATGGCGGAAAGGACTAGCATTAATTCTCTCAGGTGCGAAGGAATTTTCCTTCTAAATTTCGTATTGAATTCAATGACGAAATATTCGACTTCGTCGTTTGCGACGTGCGTTTGATTGTGTGCGTTTGCTGTGAAATGCTTGCTTTAATGCTTGAGAAACATTCTCAGTTAGTTGCCATGATGGTGTGGATCCATCTGACCACTTAACCAAATAATGTTTTTTTTCCAGAAATCCATTTGGATTTCAATAGTTTATCAACTAAGTACCATTCGGTATCATTGTTGGTTGGTGTGTGCTCATTGCTTACTCGATCATGTGATGTTGGAGTCGACTGTGGAAGTGTACTGACCGTGTCCGGTGTCGGAGGTCTATAATCCCTAGGATCTTTATAGTGCTTAAGCCTATTTGCGTGTACAAGTGATTTCATTTCTTTCTTGTCTGAACAACGGCGTAATCTGTACGTGCTATTCGGACCTACTTGAGTGATGTAATATAGACCTTCCCATCGAGGGTAAGGTTGTTTTGATAACCCTACAGGTATATGTGAGATTTGTAAATGTACATAATCTCCAACGCGAAAGGACGGTTCTTTTGCTTTCTGGTAAAACCTCTGTTTGCTTGTGTTTTGTGCTTCACGCGTATTTGCTTTAGCTATTTATTGAACTATTTTCAATCTTTGAATCAATTGATCTATGTACTGTTGTGTTTGTATTTGTACAGTTTCTTTAGGCGTAAGAGACACATCTAAGGGTAAAGTCATTTCTTTCCCAAAGACTATGTAATAAGGTGAGTATCCAGTAGAATTAACTGCTGGACTTATTCGGAATGCCATCATTACGCTGGGTAATACAGACGGCCAATCATCTTGGTGTTTACTGCAGTACGCGCGTAGGGCTTGACTGATGGTACTATTTTGGTGCTCACATACAGAGTTAGTTTGAGGGTGGTATGAACTGGTATGGTGACGTGTTACTTGAAATAATTCACAAAGTGCGAGTACAATTTGAGACATAAAGTTTCGTCCACGATCACTGACAAGTGTTCGCGGTGCGCCATAACGAGTGAATATCTCATTGTACAAAACACTGGCGATTTCTGTTGCTGTTTGAGAACGTAAAGGAAAGGCTTCACACCAATGTGACAAACTATCTGTCACCAATAAGATGTATTGATAACCTTCCTTACTTTTTGGCATGCACAAAATGTCCATGTGCCACCTAGAGAATACGTCTTCTGGGGGCAATGGGTGCAATGGGGCCTTTCGTGCATTTGTGTCCCGTTTAATGAGCTGACATTTAGAGCATGATGTAATGTAGTCATACACATTTTGATACATTTTAGGCCAATAGTATTTCTGTTTGATAGCTTGATATGTTCTTTGAACACCAAACTGACAACCTCCTGCTTTTGAATCGTGATAACATAGAAGTACATCGAGTCTCAAATTTGTGGGTAAAGCAACTTGTTTCATGAGTTGATCTGGAGAAGTTTTGTGTTTTGTACGAGGCTGAAAAAAATGATGTAAGACACCGTTGATTAGTTCGTATTGGTTTGCTTCATATGGAATAGCTGTTGCGCGACGAGTGTTTTCTGGTAATATTCCTTGTTCCAGGTAAACATACATGTCCTTAAAATCAGGGCATTCGCGCTGATACTTGGCGAGATCATGTAGTTCTGAAGAAATATCGCTAGGTATGTTATCATTAGTCTGTACTTGAAATAGGTTAGTAGAATCGTTCTTATCGTAAAAGAATGTAATTTATGTCATTTCTTCTTGAGTGGAGTGTACTGGTGGTTCTAACTGAGTAGCCTGAGTGTTAGTGTATGCTGGAGATTCCTCTAATTTTCTGTCATTGTTAACTGTTTAGTCGTAGTTTCGACGTGAGAGTACATCAGCATTTGTGTTTTTATGGCCTGGAGTGTATACGATATCAAAATCGTATTCCTGTAAGCGAAGTGACCAACGAATTAGTCTGTTTAAAGTGTGTTTAACTGTCCTTAGCCATACTAGCCATACTAGTGCCTTGTGATCTGTAATGACAGTAAATTTCTGATGTGATAGGTAAACATGATATGTTCTGATACCTTCTAATACTGCTAGACATTCCTGTTCAGTTACTGACCATTGTTTTTCAGCGTTTGTTAAAGCTCGTCCACCATAAGCAATAACATGTTCTTTGTCGTCTGTCCCTATCTGAGACAAGATATATCCTAGAGCTGTACCACTGGCATCACATGTGAGTCTAAATGGTTTATTAAAATCTAGATAAGCCAAGATAGGAGCTGTGGTCAAGGCTGTCTTAAGAGTTTCAAATGCTTTTTGACACTTGTCTGTCCAAAGAAATGAACTGTCTTTAGTCAATAATTTGTTTAAAGGTGCCGCTATTGTAGAATATCCCTGCACAAATTTTCTGTAATAATTGCACAACCCTAGAAAACTCCTAACATCTTTCTGTGTTTTTGGAACAGGAAACTGTGTAACTGTGTCTATTTTGGACTCATCTACTTTGATTCCTTTTTTTGAGAATTTATGACCAAGATAAATAACTTCAGATGCTGCGAATACACATTTTGATGGTTTGAGTGTCAAGTTTGCTTGACGCAATCGATCAAAAATAAGTTCAAGATGTGCTAAGTGTTCGTCAAATGAATTGGAGAAAATAATAATGTCATCTATGTATGCAAGACATGTTGACCATGGTATACCTCTAAGTACATGACCTAAAAGAATACAATATGTGGCGGGCGCGTTTCTGAGTCCATACGGCATTACATTCCATTGGTAAAGACCACGTGATGTTATGAAAGAGCTCTTATGTTTTGTCTGTGGATCCATTTTAATTTGCCAAAATGCTGAGTTTAAATCTAATGTACTGAAAAGACATGGTTGAGTTTGTCCAACTGCATCAATGACATCTTCTAACCTTGGAAGAGGGAATGTCATTGGTTGTGTCACTTGATTAAGTTTCCTATAGTCAATAGCAAAGCGACAGTCACCATTTTTCTTTTGACTAAAACAACTGGAGATGCATAACTTGAGGAACTGGGTTCGATTAGTTGGTGTTCTAATAATTCATGTACCTGTCTATCAATTTCTTTATTGATGTGCGGAGACGCACGATAAGGTTGACAACGAATTGGCATGGAATCGCCGGTCTCTATTCGATGGGTAAATACCGTAGTACTTCCTAATTCATCTAAGTTCAAGGCAAACACATCCCTATGTTTATTCAGAAATGAGTGAAGGACTTGTTTTTGATTGTCTGTCAAAGCTGAAGGGTGTAAATCAAAATAATTGGTTCTTGTGGATTGTTAGTTTCTGTGTTCATGATGTCGGGTGTGTCAGATGTGGTATTGAGTTTGCAAAATTGATAGATCGAGAATGACATCGTCATTGTGAAATCTAGATTTGAAAGCTAAAACTAGAGTTTGCCGGTGCTGGACTAGGAGTGGTAAGAATGCTAGTAGCGTTGGCCAGGGTCGTCTGTAGAGTAGACAAGGTGAAGTATATGATAAAGTTGTCGTGTCCAATAGTAGGGAGGTGGTTGGAAATGTAGAAGGCTCCTCGGAATGTGGTGGCGCTGTCGCTCTGGGAGTCGAGGCACGGCTGGGCGGTGCAAAGTCTGACGGTCTAAGTAGTGCTGGGCCGAATCTGTTACGTAGGTTGTAGTCATGCGGGGCGACACCTTTATTCATAGCACCACCAACTTTTATGAGATGTTTGGCTGGAATTTTCTATAGATCGATCTCATAAACACATGCTGGGAACTCAGGAAGATAGTAAGAAGAGAAAGGATGAGTTCCCAGATAAAGAATGTCACCCGATGAAGGAAATGTCTTGGGGATAGGTACGGAATCGAAGCTGACACTGGTGGCGATATCTGACTCGTGTGACACTGATGTGATATCTAACTCATGTGACACTGGATGTGATATCAAACTCATGTGACACTGGATATGATATCTAACTCACATGACACTGGCTGTGATATTATATTGATACACTGAAACTGAAAGCCCCAAGAGTAAAGTCCTTTTATTTTTTTCAGGTCTTTTTTTTAATACACTAAATGATCTTCAGGCCCATTTGTTGATTTTATGCCTATCTCTATTATGTTCCTATTTTTAGGACATCCAGTGCACTATATTGTCTTTCACGTGCATTAAGTGTGTCAACTAACGTACATATCTGTACATTCTACATTTGTTGTAGAGACATTTTCATTGATGATATGCATTATTATTCATTTTATTGTTTTCTTTATTTATTCGTAAACTTGCTTTGGCTTTCTTTAGATATTAAGGTGGTCTTCTACGTCAATAATAACGATTTCCTTAAATACTTTTCTCGTTAACGTAATCTTCAAAAATTCATTCTTTATTTAAAGACATATTTATTCAGGTTTAAATAACTCCAAAAGCATGGGACCCAGTTTTTACTAACAAATTGTAGATATACATACATACATACATACATACATACATACATACATACATACATACATACATACATACATACATACATACATTACATACATACATACATACATACATACATACATACATACATACATACATACATACATACATACATACATACATTGAAAGATTACCTCTTTTTCCAAATTCATTGCCTTCTCAAGATGAGATCGGCCGTCTCTCCATGTTCGCACATAATAAATGTCTGCATTTGGATCAATCCCGTGATTCCTCTTCAAGTTTAAGCCCACAACCTGTGATCCAGTAATGAGGTTAAAAAATATTTTATCGGGAATGTCAAGGTTACTGTTACTGAGTGTCCGTTTGTCAGTCTGAACATCTGATGTTACATCTTTTAGCCAGACCAATGCTGAGTGGGCAGGTCCTAGTAAAAAGGAGATAACACAAAAGTTTTGTGAATACAAACTAATGAAGTGATGAACGATCATATTCATATATATATATATATATATATATATATATATATATATATATATATATATATATATAGAGTTACGTATATCTGATATATCTGTTTGACATATATTTAGTATTGTTTGTCAGTTTTAAATTTCTTTTGTATTTTTCATTACATGATTTTGTAATGTAAATTTATTCATTAGAGATAATGTTTTATTCCTCCAGAAAATCGGTTGACCGAACTTTCTTTGGTAAACAAGTAATGTTTACCTAGATCTGTTCTTGATTCAAGGTTAGTGAGAACCACGCAAACAGGTTGCATTATTATTTTTAAATGATTGGTTATTGTCAAGGTCAAGAAGGGATTAGTCAATTAGAAATAAACAACTTTTTATTCTTAAAGTAAAAATAATTGGTTCTAGTCAGAGTTATGTCAAGAATACTTGATACAAACGATCACATGACTTTTTTTCTCTCCCCCTTTTGTGATTTCGCAATTTGGGGAATTTTTGTAACTGCGTATTAGAATACAATATAACCATTGTTTTAGATGAATATTCTTAGTTTTAGGCTTTTACAATTGACGTTAAGTCATTTTCTTTTGTTGTAACCAAGTTTCTGAATCCATGTTAACTTTTCTTCAGGTCAGTTGGATGTTAAAGGATTACCGGTAATTTGAATCTCTGGAAATACTGTATGTTCTTGTACGCAATTCTTGGACAAAGACAGTTTATCAAAATATTATTCAGCTTTCCAACACCGGAGTGTTAAATCTTGTGATTATACAAGGAACTATAGAAGAAAATAAAACAGACTTCAGAATAAGTCATCGCCTTCTATCGTTGATTTTCCAACAAGACTCGAGCTACGTCATCGTCTGCAATGTTGGATTTTCCAACAGGACTCGAACTTAAATTTATTAGAACATTTCATTATTATGACCTAGGTAATTTAATTCGTGGATTATTCCTTAAAACTATTTGGTTTCGATCCTTAAAACTGTAAGTTCTTTTTCAAATTACACAATCTTTTTCCATGGAAATACATTACCGGTAGTTGTTAATTGTTTTTTTTAAAGGCTTGTTGTTTTCACTCATTATTTGTCACCGTTTATCTCTCTCTCTCTCTCTCTCTCTCTCTCTCTCTCTCTCTCTCTCTCTCTCTCTCTATATATATATATATATATATATATATATATATATATATATATGATGTACTCGACCATCGGTGACTTCCTATGGTACAATAAATAAACAAATACATAAAATTCAATACAGTATCATCAGTTATTAATAATAATAATAATAATAATAATAATAATAATAATAATAATAATAATAATAATAATATTATTATTATTATTATTATTATTATTATTATTATTATTATTATTATTATATATGATTCAACTGTATTTTGTTTCAGCGTGCAATAATTTTTATGAATATTTTATCTATTTCTCAAATCCAGATTTTAAATATGCTTTGCATAATATAATGAATGGCATCGGTTATAGAAAACAAAATAAACATGGTTATTTAAAATGAGTGTGGGGGGATATGGAAAGGGAATATATTGAACATTACTACAAAGGTACCAAGTTTTAATATTTTCTTAATTGCGATAAATATTTTGCACTGTGACGCTAATCTTATACTGTTTTACAGTGCATCGGAAATGAATGCCTTAAATAGAAGTAACTAGTCCACTCTTTATTTGTCTATTCTGTTACTCTAAGCCTGCGAAGCATACGTGTCCAACTTACTAACGTATCAAAACCTGCTATAAACGGCTCATATACTGAAGTCTACGAACCGATTTAAACGTGCAATATCAAAGCACACATTACACATTTCTTGAATTTCGGATAAATGTGCACGAAATATAAATGATCCTAATATCTAAAAATTTGGTTTCTTCACTGATCTGAAATTATGATAACTACTACTACTACTACTACTACTACTGGTATTATGCATCTAAAGCTGCATTTTTAATGCATATGAGAAAAAGTCAAATAAATAGATTGTTCCCAAAAGTTTGTCAAAAAGAAGAGTTTTACTGCATTAAGAGTTGTGATAGACATGGGAATTTACAGGCTTATTTGTTAAATTGTACGTCTGTATATTCTGAAGATTTGGTACTACAAGCAAGATGTAAAATAATTCTGGTTTAATGTTACTTCTAAAGTAATGTTCATGAAAGTATATCTTTTATTAGTTTAATACTTTGAAAGGTGATTTATTGAAATGTGGATCCATTTGCAATTTTGTCGCCTGTTCTAATTTTGCTATTTGCAAGTTTGGAATAATTCAATTTTCCAAAGCTTTTTAAAGTCAGTAAAAATACATTTGTTCTGAAAGAAGAAAAACAGAAAGGACAGATACCTGAACAAACATATGGCAAGACACCGACGACAAGAAGAAATATACCACTCGTCATTGTTAACTCTAAGACTGGCTGGCGTCGATAGAAATGCTGACTTGATTAACCATCGGATAGAAGATTATTATAAGGGTGAGATAGCGCTGGTGAAAACATGTTTGTTCCGAGGAAGATTAAATATTTTTTCTCTGCGCAAAGCTGCTAAAATTGAATAACACAGTAAATGTCGCAATTGCAAATTTATTTGGACCGCACCTGGTACAATGTCGTGACAGCTGGAGCAATGTGTGTATTGTATGAAATCAAAATATTGATGTACTTTTATGTGTTACTACATATTGAGTAACATAGTAAATGTCGCCATCACAAATTGTTTTGGGTCCCGTCTAGTATAATGTTGTGTCTGCTGGGACAATGTGTGAATTGTGTATCACATCAAAATATTGATGTATTGTTATGTGTGCTTACATAGGTAAGTATAGACAGTTTATGTCGTAAAGATTATTAGGGAAAGAATGACTCTAAATATCCATGTATACGTCTGTCCATAGATCCTTTCATCCGTCCACTTGTCAATCCATGTACTCTCCAACCCACATGTCTGTCTCGCTATCTACCTATTGATATATCTACTAAGTTGTATCTGCATAAAACGAATAACTTTATTTTCAGTGTAAACGTTTGTATCCAAAAGTAAGATAGTGTTATGGGGAACAGAAGAAAGATTTATTTACTGAAGCCCAAACACTGCCAATTTCTGTATTCGGTTTACTGATCGCACACGGAAAAAATGAGATGACTTTACAAAGACAGATATACTGGATAATAAGGATTATTTCATAGAAACTAAGCCTTCAGCTGCAAATTGAAAATAATTTTCATCCATATGTCGAGACGCATTACTAAAATCTATTTACCATGAATCCGCCTGATTTAATTTTTTTTAAAAAAAAAAAAATAATCAACCAATCAATTAAACGTTTCACGACACTTTTAAACATTTTTTCAACACTACAAAAGATGTTTCAAATTCACGGAAATTAGAAAATGAAATCTGAGGTGGTAAGAAAGATGAATATTAACAGCAAAAACACAAGAATACATCATTGAATTGTTCATCTAAAAGAAAGTTCAGCTTTGCATCAAAGTATGGCAGACATAAATTTTAGTAATTTGCAAAATAATTTCGAAAGGATGTCTGAATATGCAATCTGCTTAAAAAATTTAACGCAATATCAACGCGAGGGACCTTTTAGTGCGATATAAACAGCAAAGTATCGACAAATCTGGTTGTTGGAAGTATGAACTTGATGGCTTGAAAACTGTAACTATCTAATTAAATCACACTCTACAAGTATTAAATTCAGTTTTGTATATTAGAACTATATATCATGTTTCACCTGATACAACACTTTGATCTGAGTAGGGTATTGTGTAAATGTGACACGCAGTACGAAATTAAATTCAAAATATCCATTTCTATACAAGTATTAAATTCAGTTATGTAATTTAGAATTATACTTCATGTTTCACTTTATACAAAACTTTGATCTGTGTAGTGTATTGTTGAAAATGTGAAACGCTGTACGTAGATACAACTAAAATATCCATTACTATCCATCCTTAAAGTTCCACGATCATAGCACACCTGTGCCCACTGCTCTGTACCATACACTGAGTATCCATTCTATCCAGAATCAAACACAAAATTTGTTCTTTGTGCTACGTTTCACTGAGAGACTCCAATCCAACATACCTATCTGACCTCACCCATGTGTATACACCAGCAAGATACCTACGCTCCTCTTCTGACAATCTAATACTCATTATTCCCACTATGAAAAAGAAGTCGTATGGACAACGTTCTTTTTCATACCAGTGCCCAGAAAATTTGGAATCAATTGCCCACTGAAATTAGACATAAAGACACAATGATCCCTTTCAAGAGTGCTCTTCAAACACACGTTTTTTGACTGCAAGAACAAACTTGAAGACCTAATAATTTTGTTTGTTTGATTAGTATTTTTAACGTAGTTTTAACAATTTTGTATTCATATCGCTAGTATGTCTGCAGTGAGGCAGTTTATAGTGATGTCAAGCACTGAGGCATCATGCCGCAGACATGTAGCATGATGTCCCAAGCAGTCACATTATCCTGACACCAAGTCCGAACAAGAAATAGAAACACTACAACAGCGAAAAGAAGAGCAAAAACGCCCCCCCCCCCAAAAAAAAAAAAATGGAAGAATAAAAACAGCAAAAAGAAAAATTACTACAGCGAGAAGAAGAAATAAAACAGCGAAGACAACAAAGGAAGAGACAAGAATCTTCAAAGCAAGAGCCTTCTCCACCTCAACAAGAAAGAATACCAGATGATGATGATGATGATGATGATGATGATGATGATGATGATGATGACGATGATGATGTTTAAGAATGATGGGGACTGGGACCTGAAAAAAAAAATCTGATGATACATCTGTTGTTAAAGGTGAGGGATTTTCTCTGAGTGGAACTCACGGGAGTGATCATGTTGCCTGACCTAAAAATATTCTCTCCGAAATAGCACGATTATAAATTCTCATAGGATGTAAACGAGCTGGAAATAACTCTGCGGAAATAATTAATGAAGCCGCTGATATATGTAAACAATTATTTCAAGGTGGTATCATGGACATTAGAGTATATCGCGAGTTTATCGATGAACTCGTTGATGGTTATCACAGTGACTAATTGTCACCACATTAGATATAACGATAATAAATAAGATGATCATACACTATCATCATTATAAACCACTGATGACCTACTTAGTAAACACCCGTTTATAGAACGATTTATGGAGATGGTCTTGGTTATGTTATTCAAAGGGTATTTGCAAGGATGGCTCCAAAAATAGCACCAATCGCAAAACAATTATCGATGAAAGCTATTAATGTTATTGGTGAAAAAGCTCCTGGTCTTATTGGTAATATTGCCGGGAAGGCTTTTTCTGCAGCTAGAGAAAGACAACCGCATTGATTCATCAAAGATGACGAAAACCACCACCAGTAAAATTGCCATCTACAGAAATCATGCCCGCGAATGTCAGTAAAATAATAAACCAAGCCGCAGATCAAACACTAGCAGCGCTGATGAATCAAGGGTTTAATCACGGAAAGTGGTTTGAGATCGCGATTTAAATCCAGAAATATATTTTTAAAAATGTTAAAGTCTTCACCTGATACAGCATTTGATATAGAAGTACCGGTTCTCCAACATGAATCTTAACCCTATTATTAGTTTTATTCTTATAACGCAATACAACCAAATAGTCGATCAAGAATCGAACTTCAGGTTCAAGATACAAGTAAATATTTTCTACCCACTAAATCATTTATTGAAATAGAAGGAGAACTTGTAACAACTGCTCAAGATGTTAATAATGTACCAATACCATATGGCCCATATGTGCGAGTTGGTTTTGTCAATAACGGTATTATGGCGATGCTTAGTAGCGCTAGATATATGATTAATAGAAGAAAGATTGAATCTACTGAGCATGATGTCGATGTTGCCACAACAATATTAGGTTTCGCTAGATATTCTGATGATTATAAAAGATCGGCGGGTCCATCAGCGATGTTTGCTAAGGATATTACTGATCACGCTGAACATGTTCAATATGTTAAAGTAAAGGCGATACGAGATGCTGCATTTGTTGACCCACCAGCTGGATATACGAGACTGGCTGCTGCTTTTGATATTATCATTGATGTTAATGCTACCAATTTTAACTTATCATTGTCAACACGTACAGCGATGCTGCAAGGACCGCGTAGATTATTTTCATGTGTGATTCCACTATCTCATATTTTCGTATTTTGCAGGAATGTCCGAAAGGTTATCTTTGGAGTTAAACATACAGTAGTCCTCGTAAGAAAAAATGATAATGATGCAATCTGGCGAGGTTATGGTGTTGCTGCTTGTAAAGTAAATGTCACAAAACTCTCATTATGGATGTTTGTAATTACTCCATCAATCACCGCAGAGGAAAAATTACTATAATTTATGGATACAGGTGATAAATCATTGCTATCATGGTTAATAGTTACGACGGATATTATGGCGAGTTATATTAACGGTATATTTACATGGCATATGACATCAAAACAGGGTGTTTCTGCACCGCAGCATATATTTGGCTACAGGATAAAACACGATTAAATTCACAAACACGCAGCCGTATGATATTTGATCAACTGGGTGTTTCTGAAGTCTCGTTAAGAATAAACGGTCAACCAGAACCATCCGAAGATATTGTACTTAATTATGGACAAAACCAAAAATGGCACGCGCATATCATAGTTTGCTGACATTTATGGGACGTGATCTAAATGTAGATACTGGGTTTCAAATATTGCAATTAGATTTTAAAAACTTGAAAACATGTAATACAGTTAGATCACTCGTATTATTATAAATGTCATATAGTCACGTTAGTCCTACTCTTGGTCAGATTAAAAAGATGCAATCGGATTCAGCTGAAAAAATGTGGAACTACGATATCGTTAAAACACAATCAGATCACTGGTGGTCAGAATAAACTATCACTAACAGCTCGTAAAAGTAAGCATTTCAATGATGCAAAAAAAAATTATAAGAAAGGTGTTCAGGTTACCTCTCTCTCTCTCTCTCTCTCTCTCTCTCTCTCTCTCTCTCTCTCTCTCTCTCTCTCTGCGAGCGCGATCAAAAACATGATTAAATCAGGTGGTATATTTCCACTTCTCGCTGCGTTGCCAGCATTGATTGCCACTGCCGCTCCCGCAGTCGCAAAAGCAGTTGGAACAGCGGCAGCAATGGCATTAAAGAAAGCAACTGGGAACGGATACAAACAGAAGGAAGGGGATCTAAGTCTACCAGGGACTCCGTATTCATGGTGCAGTGGAAAAGGTCTGAGGTTGCCAGGGGCGGTTTACTAAAGCCGCTGTCAAATTTTGATTTACGTTATGTTGCTAAAAAAAATTAAGAAATAATTAAAAATAAAAAAACTTCAGAGGTGTTTTTATACGAGATCAATTACCTTACCCGCCTAACAACATGGAAACCGGTATTATTAATCTCGATAACAGCACCGGTCCAGGAACTCACTGGGTTGCATACGCAATTGATCCGCGTGGAATCGTTTATTTAGATTCATACGGTTAGCGCCACTTAAATAATTTATGCGTTATATACACCAATAATAAAAATCCTCGCTGGTACTCGACGCTAGCAGCACAGACAATAACCGACCCACCATTTATGCGACCAAGAAGTAATTAATGTACTTGATGCTATATCACAGTCGACTAAACCACACTATAAAACAGTACACGAATATACGAGTCGAGTAATCACTTTTTTAGAAAGATTTTAAAATATAATGATTGATATTTACGAGAAATCTGTCTCCAACCTAAAACACCCACCGGTGAAATTTCAGCAACCAAGGATGTAATTTTTTTGTATCGAGGATGAAACATCCGAAATGTTAAATTTTGCAAGTGTGGATCCAAACGAAATAGTCGTATTTCAAGATAGACAGGGAAAATTAAAAATGAGTAATGTTTCCCTGAATCATATTATAGTTAAAATTAATGGAGTAACCAAAAACTCCATAGCGATGCTTGATTCCACCGGTAATATTAAAACAGGGTTTTTTCCAACTGTGTTAGATAGTATTAATGATCGAGAAAAGAATCTGGTGATACACTGACAGACGAGCTCAACATGAACTCGAACAAAATAACCAAACTTGGTAATACAACATTGGACAGTGACGCTTGTGAAAACACTATTTAGACAATCATCTATCAACACTGCGAGTCAAATATAATACCACAGACAATAAACTATCATTGCTGCGAGACGAATATAAAACCACAGACGATAAACTAACAACGCTGAGGGCTGAGTATGATGTTCAGGTAAACACATTTACAAATATCCGTAGGAATTTTAGAAAATTTGATGAGACCATTGATAATTTCTTTGGGAAACCACCAAATATCCCCAAGAAACTTTACGATCTTAAAACAACTATTGATACGATTAAACAAGCACAAGATAATATCGTTAATAATTTTCCTGTTAGCGCTGCATGACTTGATAAAATTAAAATACAGGATAAACAAAATATTAATACCGTGTACTCGACACATCATGAATCTTTTACCTGGACACCTCAAAATATCATCATGCAAGTTATTGCAGATATCCGGGGTATTTATAGATTAATCTTACTTTCATCGTTACAGTTTAACGTATCATCAAGTATATCCACTGAAATTAATACTACAAGTGCAATAATAGATACCGGCGTCATGCAAATGTTTACAATAACTTCAATTGATGGTAATTTAGCATCAATATCAACACATGGTATGTGTAATTAATAAATCATTTAAGTAAATAATATAATGAATGTCCAACAATATCGATAAGATCAAGTGTGCGAGTTTCAAACTAAACTAAAAAATCTCATTGACGTGTATCAGGTAAAAATAAAAAAATACCGCAGGCGTATTACCCGAGTTGACATAATAGTGTATTCGGTTTCAAGTGTTATTGCTGGAACGGGTATAATGTTATCAGCGGTAACCGCGTTGGCACCTGTAGTTGTTACAATTTGTGTTTCAGAAGCAACAACCATTACAGGAATTCTTAATATTAGTGTCAAAAAATATCCACATGCAGTCAAAATAAACTAAACGAGTATATGATTAAATTGCATATCACCGCTGGTGCATATTCTCCAATATCTTCGTTGAGATCTAGTCTCGACGATACAGTGATATCCGATAACGAGTTCTCGGCGATGATTAACATCTACAATACAGCGACATCAAAATCAGAAAAACATAACAATAATAACAATGACATGGGCAACGGGATTACTACAAAAGATAGCCGCAAACACAGCCCCATTAAAGACAACAATGATTTCAAGAACCTCAACTAACTCTGAATTTAAAATAAATTTCCCAACGGCAATTCCGGTAAAGGAAATCACGCTAGCAAAAGTACGAGTATATTACCTCTGGCCAAATATTAGATCAAAACCATTCGCGGGTCAGCATCCGAATATTTATCTGGTGTTTGCAAATAAAAATGATGATGGAAACCCTGAATGGAACGTTGTTTCTATACCATCCGGTAATCATCAAATCGAACAGATCAATAATGAAATCCAACGTGAAATAAAATCCATTACGGGAAAAGAATAAACAAAATTGTTATAATAGTCCACGAACCGACATTATCAAACGCGATCGAGATAACTCACCATGCTATGTTGTAGATAATTATCAGTCATCGCTCAGAACCGTGCTAGGATGGCCTGAAATTATTCCTCCACTAGAACCATCGAAGTCTGATTATACCACGGATAATAAATCATATCGTGAAATTACCCCATCATATAAAAACGACATCCTCGATATAAAAAGTTTAACATTGGGTACTGATTTTTTATTTCGAGGAGGGGGAGGGGGAGCATTCTGGGTAATACCGCATCTCTGGGGAGAAGGAAAAAAGTATAAAAGATGGTGGAGAGATTTATTTATGAGCGAATAGGAGAGGAGACTGGATCTATATCCATTCTCCCACATCACATTATTGAAATCTTTAGTACGGTCAATCAAGAACATATTCAACAACTACAGCTACTACAGAAGGCTTTCCATGAGTCTAATCGGGGTGAAATAATTAAACGAATTGAAATATTAAATCAACTTGTATCCGACATGGAATATATCAACCAGCGAGTAATTCAGGCAACAACTGATCATAATGATTACAACACAAATCGTTATAAAGAAATTTTTAATGAATATAAAATAACAGAAGCTGATCGACCGAATTTCAAGTTTCTTGGATTTAACTCAAACGAACTAAACAAATCTGTGAGTAAGTATTTTTATAAATGAAATCGGTCGATTTTCGTGATTTTTAGTACTAAATTCCCTATCAGAATGTGAATCGGAATGTGTCAATCGGACGATTTTCATGATTTTTAATAGTAAATATCCTATCCTAATGTGTGAATCGGACGATTCTTTTTATTTTTAGTAATAAATACCCTAACAAAATTTGTAAATATGTCAGTGTGTCAGTAAAATATTTTCAGTCGGATAATACAATTATTGTGAAATCAATCCCCTGATGAAATCAGGGTGCACTATTTTTACCAGTAAAAATCCTATCCTCGCTAATAAAACGAACCGTCAGAATAAGTCAAAAATCAAAACCAGGAATATTGACCGGAATTGACAAACCGTATTAAGAATTAGCGTATCCTGTGACCGCGGTTTTTTTATGGAATTTACCCGATAAATGAAAAGCCAAGTGTTGAAAACCTAAAACGTATGAAACTGTCAAATATAAATCGTGTAGCCGTACGAGTAATAGAGCATTTTACGTTACGTGGAAACGGTCTAACGGATCTGAGAAGTAGGATGATAAACAAATGAGCTTTATCAGTCAAGGATACTGGTGGTACAATAAAAGATGTGGCTAAACTTAACATCTTAACATCATTATGATTTCCAATAATTGTAGATTGCAGTCAGATAAAATCCAATGTGAAATAGCACGTAAAATAATTTCAGAAATAAATATAAATGATTTTTGGGAAGCGTGGATACCAAACGATTAGATAGTGGCAAGTAGAACGATAGTCAGAGACAAACTTCAACAGCGGTTGTTTCAATTACATAAACAAATATTCCCAACGCTTTTAGTGCCGTTATGTTATAAATCAGCTGATACACGAAGACAGAATATTGAAGTTGATATTCCAGGGCACCTGACAGGAAAACAGACTCTCGTATTAAATGATATTGTTCTGGTCATTATCAATGTTATCGAATATGCACTGCGCGCTGACAAATCTCCCTGGACATTAGGATACTCAATGACGATACACTCATCTCAGGGATTAACCATCTCTGATACAGTTGTTTGGATCGTAGATGATCGCATCGAGTGGTCGAATAATTTATCTCGCAGTGTCACGAGTTAGAAGAATAAATTAACTTCATAGAGTCATTTTAGATTCTAATGACACCAGCAACAATGAAATTATAAGCGTTGATATAATATGTATTAAAAAACACTCGCTGGTTATAAACAGAGCGACAAAAAATAATAATGCAAAATTTGAAATTGATGTTGAATTTATAATGATGCTAAAACAACAACAGAATAATCACTGCGCCAGCTGTAATTGTATAATGCTACGGTATTGATCTAAACACAAACATCCACGCCAATTTACAAAGAACAGAAAAGATAGCAGTCGTGGTCATATACGAGAAAAGGTTATGCTGACCTGTCTTGAGTGTAATAGACGCAGAGGTGCTAGTTAAGTGATCGTGGTGGTATCACTTGCAACTGTTCACGTGTAAATCCACGACGAAGAGCAGTTGAATCTAATCTGCAGATTGCGGATCTACCCGTGGATCTTGTTATATTAGATATTTTATGTGCAGTAACACTCCATATAGGACCAGAAGTTCTTTTTTACCACCTTCAAGTTCACCTGGTTCATATAAATATCTCACAGTGACATTACAGAGTAAATGTTATTTTGAAAAATCATTTTGTAAATGGGGTATATATTTATTTTGGATCGCGTTATTTGGTTTCATATTGATTGTTCGAGTAATTTCATTATTTAACGCAGCTATCACAGTTGGTAATCTTGCAACCCATTCACGAGATCTATTGTGTTGAATACATTCCTTCGCGTATTGATATCCTAAAAAAACGCTCAGCAAGAGTTCGATTTAATCGTTCAACAATTACCTGATCGCGGTGTATTGCAGTAAGTCCTTGTCTGATGGTGACATTATGTTGCTTCATTAATGATAACACCGCACCCTGAAATTCCTTGCCAGGATCAACTTGTAGCAGATTTGACCATTGCAAAGGTCCTCGTCGATAAATTCGTTCAAACGCAGAAGCTACTTCTGATGCTCCCTTTGTGAATAATGGCTAATCTTCTTTGTATCTACATCAGCTACAGTTAAAACGGACTTGTAAGTCCGTCTTTTGACAGTATCATGTGAGAGAAATAATATATCCACCTGATGAACTTCATTTGGAACGCTGACATCAAAATGTGCAAAGTGAATTTGTTTAGGCGGTGGTAGATAAATCTGCCATATCGCCTGTCTTGATAACCAATCTGCTGCAATATCTTCTTTGACTTTTGCTGCTTTGGCGAGTTTATTAATTGCTGATTAACCCCTCCAGTATCCTCTTGGGGAATAATAAATATATTCTATAATAATATTAATTACCAGCACCTACTATCAGTTTACTCTTCATCGCAGATCTTACTAACCAGTTAGCTAATGATTCATTGAAAGATTTATTCGTAATATAAGTTAACGCGTGAATCGATTTCACATCTGCGATATGTCTATGTTCCAGATTGTTGCTTTTATAAGCAGCATCATGAGCATGACAAGCCGGATCAATTTCATTTATAGGATATTCACCTGGTCTTGGTTGGTCTTGGCTATCAAGTCGGATATCGAGTCTATTTCCAGGGCCGCAGTAATTATATCATGGAAGATGCTTTCCCCCTGGGTATTTGGCTATGGAGTCCCTGTGATTTTTGTCAATTTTTCTGCAATATCACCTCGTTGTTTTCTAAATCATCACACGATTTTACAGAAATAAATCTAATTTTTTTGTATCATACTGTGCGCACTTGCCGGTGTGCGCTGATCTGTTATTTTTTGTTGTAATTGTTGTTAAGTCTATTTGTGCTAGTACGCGTCTTACATTTGACACAATATGGATCCATAATTTATTTATAATAACATGAATTAATTGATTTTTCGGCGACAAAAGCAAGAGAACCTGTTAAACACCATGCGGAGCTACCAAATTCTATCAGAATGATTATCACAAGTCCGTCTGGAAGTGGCAAGACCCAACTGTTACTCTGATAATGAGATGGTCAAAATGGGACAGGCTGTATTTAGTGGCACCATCTGTAGATGATCAAAGATATTACGATGTGTTACAAGATTTTAACGAGAACGCGAAATCATTAAATGAAGATGAAGATGTAATTGAATTTATTATTGATATCATTATTGATTTATGGAATTTACCCGATAAATGAAAAGCCAAGTGTTGAGAACCTAAAACGTATGAAACAGTCAAATATAAATCGTGTAGCCGTACGAGTAATAGAACATTTTACGTTACGTGGAAACGGTCTAACGGATCTGAGACGTAGCAAGATAAACAAATGAGCTTTATCAGTCAAGGATACTGGTGGTACAATAAAAGATGTGGCTAAACTTAACATCTTAACATCATTAAGATTCCCAATAACTGTAGATTGCAGTCAGATAAAATCCAATGTGAAATAGCACGTAAAATAATTTCAAAAACAAATATAAATGATTTTTGGGAAGCGTTGAGACCAAACGATTTGATAGTGGCAAGTAGAAAGATAGTCAGAGACAAACTTCAACAGCGGTTGTTTCAATTACATAAAGAAATATTCCCAACGCTTTTAGTGCCGTTATGTTATAGATCAGCTGATACACGAAGACAGAATATTGAAGTTGATATTCCAGGGCACCTGACAGGAAAACAGACTCTCGTATTAAATGATATTGTTCTGGTCATTATCAATGTTATCAAATATGCACTGCGCGCTGACAAATCTCCCTGGACGTTAGGATACTCAATGACGATACACTCATCTCAGGGGTTAACCATCTCTGATACAGTTGTTTGGATCGTAGATGATCGCATCGAGTGGTCGAATAATTTATCTCGCAGTGTCACGAGTAAGAAGAATAAATTAACTTCATAGAGTCATTTTAGATTCTAATGACACCAGCAACAATGAAATTGTCAGCGTTGATATAATATGCATTAAAAAACACTCGCTGGTTATAAACAGAGCGACAAAAAATAATAATGCAAAATTTGAAATTGATGTTGAATTTATAATGATGCTAAAACAACAACAAAATAATCACTGCGACAGCTGTAATTGTATAATGCTACGGTATTGATCTAAACACAAAAATCCACGCCAATTTACAAAGAACAGAAAAGATAGCAGTCGTGGTCATATACGATAAAAGGTTAGGCTGACCCGTCTTGAGTGTAATAGACGCAGAGGTGCTAGATAAGTGATCGTGGTTGTATCACTTGCAACTGTTCACGTGTAAATCCACGACGAAGAGCAGTTGAATCTAATCTGCAGATTGCGGATCTGCCCGTGGATCTTGTTATATTAGATATTTTATGTGCAGTAACACTCCATATAGGACCAGAAGTTCTTTTTTACCACCTTCAAGTTCACCTGGTTCATATAAATATCTCACAGTGACATTACAGAGTAAATGTTATTTTGAAAAATCATTTTGTAAATGGGGTATATATTTATTTTGGATCGCGTTATTTGGTTTCATATTGATTGTTCGAGTAATTTCATTATTTAACGCAGCTATCACAGTTGGTAATCTTGCAACCCATTCACGAGATCTATTGTGTTGAATACATTCCTTCGCGTATTGATATCCTAAAAAAACGCTCAGCAAGAGTTCGATTTAATCGTTCAACAATTACCTGATCGCGGTGTATTGCAGTAAGTCCTTGTCTGATGGTGACATTATGTTGCTTCATTAATGATAACACCGCACCCTGAAATTCCTTGCCAGGATCAACTTGTAGCAGATTTGACCATTGCAAAGGTCCTCGTCGATAAATTCGTTCAAACGCAGAAGCTACTTCTGATGCTCCCTTTGTGAATAATGGCTAATCTTCTTTGTATCTACATCAGCTACAGTTAAAACGGACTTGTAAGTCCGTCTTTTGACAGTATCATGTGAGAGAAATAATATATCCACCTGATGAACTTCATTTGGAACGCTGACATCAAAATGTGCAAAGTGAATTTGTTTAGGCGGTGGTAGATAAATCTGCCATATCGCCTGTCTTGATAACCAATCTGCTGCAATATCTTCTTTGACTTTTGCTGCTTTGGCGAGTTTATTAATTGCTGATTAACCCCTCCAGTATCCTCTTGGGGAATAATAAATATATTCTATAATAATATTAATTACCAGCACCTACTATCAGTTTACTCTTCATCGCAGATCTTACTAACCAGTTAGCTAATGATTCATTGAAAGATTTATTCGTAATATAAGTTAACGCGTGAATCGATTTCACATCTGCCATATGTCTATGTTCCAGATTGTTGCTTTTATAAGCAGCATCATGAGCATGACAAGCCGGATCAATTTCATTTATAGGATATTCACCTGGTCTTGGTTGGTCTTGGCTATCAAGTCGGATATCGAGTCTATTTCCAGGGCCGCAGTAATTATATCATGGAAGATGCTTTCCCCCTGGGTATTTGGCTATGGAGTCCCTGTGATTTTTGTCAATTTTTCTGCAATATCACCTCGTTGTTTTCTAAATCATCACACGATTTTACAGAAATAAATCTAATTTTTTTGTATCATACTGTGCGCACTTGCCGGTGTGCGCTGATCTGTTATTTTTTGTTGTAATTGTTGTTAAGTCTATTTGTGCTAGTACGCGTCTTACATTTGACACAATATGGATCCATAATTTATTTATAATAACATGAATTAATTGATTTTTCGGCGACAAAAGCAAGAGAACCTGTTAAACACCATGCGGAGCTACCAAATTCTATCAGAATGATTATCACAAGTCCGTCTGGAAGTGGCAAGACCCAACTGTTACTCTGATAATGAGATGGTCAAAATGGGACAGGCTGTATTTAGTGGCACCATCTGTAGATGATCAAAGATATTACGATGTGTTACAAGATTTTAACGAGAACGCGAAATCATTAAATGAAGATGAAGATGTAATTGAATTTATTATTGATATCATTATTGATTTATGGAATTTACCCGATAAATGAAAAGCCAAGTGTTGAGAACCTAAAACGTATGAAACAGTCAAATATAAATCGTGTAGCCGTACGAGTAATAGAACATTTTACGTTACGTGGAAACGGTCTAACGGATCTGAGACGTAGCAAGATAAACAAATGAGCTTTATCAGTCAAGGATACTGGTGGTACAATAAAAGATGTGGCTAAACTTAACATCTTAACATCATTAAGATTCCCAATAACTGTAGATTGCAGTCAGATAAAATCCAATGTGAAATAGCACGTAAAATAATTTCAAAAACAAATATAAATGATTTTTGGGAAGCGTTGAGACCAAACGATTTGATAGTGGCAAGTAGAAAGATAGTCAGAGACAAACTTCAACAGCGGTTGTTTCAATTACATAAAGAAATATTCCCAACGCTTTTAGTGCCGTTATGTTATAGATCAGCTGATACACGAAGACAGAATATTGAAGTTGATATTCCAGGGCACCTGACAGGAAAACAGACTCTCGTATTAAATGATATTGTTCTGGTCATTATCAATGTTATCAAATATGCACTGCGCGCTGACAAATCTCCCTGGACGTTAGGATACTCAATGACGATACACTCATCTCAGGGGTTAACCATCTCTGATACAGTTGTTTGGATCGTAGATGATCGCATCGAGTGGTCGAATAATTTATCTCGCAGTGTCACGAGTAAGAAGAATAAATTAACTTCATAGAGTCATTTTAGATTCTAATGACACCAGCAACAATGAAATTGTCAGCGTTGATATAATATGCATTAAAAAACACTCGCTGGTTATAAACAGAGCGACAAAAAATAATAATGCAAAATTTGAAATTGATGTTGAATTTATAATGATGCTAAAACAACAACAAAATAATCACTGCGACAGCTGTAATTGTATAATGCTACGGTATTGATCTAAACACAAAAATCCACGCCAATTTACAAAGAACAGAAAAGATAGCAGTCGTGGTCATATACGATAAAAGGTTAGGCTGACCCGTCTTGAGTGTAATAGACGCAGAGGTGCTAGATAAGTGATCGTGGTTGTATCACTTGCAACTGTTCACGTGTAAATCCACGACGAAGAGCAGTTGAATCTAATCTGCAGATTGCGGATCTGCCCGTGGATCTTGTTATATTAGATATTTTATGTGCAGTAACACTCCATATAGGACCAGAAGCTCTTTTTTACCACCTTCAAGTTCACCTGGTTGATATAAATATCTCACAGTGACATTACAGAGTAAATGTTATTTTGAAAAATCATTTTGTAAATGGGGTATATATTTATTTTGGATCGCGTTATTTGGTTTCATATTGATTGTTCGAGTAATTTCATTATTTAACGCAGCTATCACAGTTGGTAATCTTGCAACCCATTCACGAGATCTATTGTGTTGAATACATTCCTTCGCGTATTGATATCCTAAAAAAACGCTCAGCAAGAGTTCGATTTAATCGTTCAACAATTACCTGATCGCGGTGTATTGCAGTAAGTCCTTGTCTGATGGTGACATTATGTTGCTTCATTAATGATAACACCGCACCCTGAAATTCCTTGCCAGGATCATCTTGTAGCAGATTTGACCATTGCAAAGGTCCTCGTCGATAAATTCGTTCAAACGCAGAAGCTACTTCTGATGCTCTCTTTGTGAATAATGGCTAATCTTCTTTTTATCTACATCAGCTACAGTTAAAACGGACTTGTAAGTCCGTCTTTTGACAGTATCATGTGAGAGAAATAATATATCCACCTGATGAACTTCATTTGGAACGCTGACATCAAAATGTGCAAAGTGAATTTGTTTAGGCGGTGGTAGATAAATCTGCCATATCGCCTGTCTTGATAACCAATCTGCTGCAATATCTTCTTTGACTTTTGCTGCTTTGGCGAGTTTATTAATTGCTGATTAACCCCTCCAGTATCCTCTTGGGGAATAATAAATATACTCCATAATAATATTAATTACCAGCACCTACTATCAGTTTACTCTTCATCGCAGATCTTACTAACCAGTTAGCTAATGATTCATTGAAAGATTTATTCGTAATATAAGTTAACGCGTGAATCGATTTCACATCTGCGATATGTCTATGTTCCAGATTGTTGCTTTTATAAGCAGCATCATGAGCATGACAAGCCGGATCAATTTCATTTATAGGATATTCACCTGGTCTTGGTTGGTCTTGGCTATCAAGTCGGATATCGAGTCTATTTCCAGGGCCGCAGTAATTATATCATGGAAGATGCTTTTCCCCTGGGTATTTGGCTATGGAGTCCCTGTGATTTTTGTCAATTTTTCTGCAATATCACCTCGTTGTTTTCTAAATCATCACACGATTTTGCAGAAATAAATCTAATTTTTTTGTATCATACTGTGCGCACTTGCCGGTGTGCGCTGATCTGTTATTTTTTGTTGTAATTGTTGTTAAGTCTATTTGTGCTAGTACGCGTCTTACATTTGACACAATATGGATCCATAATTTATTTATAATAACATGAATTAATTGATTTTTCGGCGACAAAAACACGAGAACTTGTTAAACACCATGCGGAGCTACCAAATTCTATCAGAATGATTATCACAAGTCCGTCTGGAAGTGGCAAGACCCAACTGTTACTTACTCTGATAATGAGATGGTCAAAATGGGACAGGTTGTATTTAGTGGCACCATCTGTAGATGATCAAAGATATTACGATGTGTTACAAGATTTTAACGAGAATGCGAAATCATTAAATGAAGATGAAGATGTAATTGAATTTATTATTGATATCATTATTGATTTATGGAATTTACCCGATAAATGAAAAGCCATGTGTTGAGAACCTAAAACGTATGAAACTGTCAAATATAAATCGTGTAGCCGTACGAGTAATAGAGCATTTTACGTTACGTGGAAATGGTCTAACGGATCTGAGACGTAGCAAGATAAACAAATGAGCTTTATCAGTCAAGGATACTGGTGGTACAATAAAAGATGTGGCTAAACTTAACATCTTAACATCATTAAGATTCCCAATAACTGTAGATTGCAGTCAGATAAAATCCAATGTGAAATAGCACGTAAAATAATTTCAGAAACAAATATAAATGATTTTTGGGAAGCGTGGAGACCAAACGATTTGATAGTGGCAAGTAGAAAGATAGTCAGAGACAAACTTCAACAGCGGTTGTTTCAATTACATAAAGAAATATTCCCAACGCTTTTAATGCCGTTATGTTATAGATCAGCTGATACACGAAGACAGAATATTGAAGTTGATATTCCAGGGCACCTGACAGGAAAACAGACTCTCGTATTAAATGATATTGTTCTGGTCATTATCAATGTTATCGAATATGCACTGCGCGCTGACAAATCTCCCTGGACGTTAGGATACTCAATGACGATACACTCATCTCAGGGGTTAACCATCTCTGATACAGTTGTTTGGATCGTAGATGATCGCATCGAGTGGTCGAATAATTTATCTCGCAGTGTCACAAGTTAGAAGAATAAATTAACTTCATAGAGTCATTCTAGATTCTAATGACACCAGCAACAATGAAATTATCAGCGTTGATATAATATGTATTAAAAAAAACACTCGCTGGTTATAAACAGAGCGACAAAAATAATAATACAAAATTTGAAATTGATGTTGAATTTATAATGATGCTAAAACAACAACAGAATAATCACTGCGCCAGCTGTAATTGTATAATGCTACGGTATTGATCTAAACACAAACATCCACGCCAATTTACAAAGAACAGAAAAGATAGCAGTCGTGGTCATATACGAGAAAAGGTTATGCTGACCTGTCTTGAGTGTAATAGACGCAGAGGTGCTAGTTAAGTGATCGTGGTGGTATCACTTGCAACTGTTCACGTGTAAATCCACGACGAAGAGCAGTTGAATCTAATCTGCAGATTGCGGATCTACCCGTGGATCTTGTTATATTAGATATTTTATGTGCAGTAACACTCCATATAGGACCAGAAGTTCTTTTTTACCACCTTCAAGTTCACCTGGTTCATATAAATATCTCACAGTGACATTACAGAGTAAATGTTATTTTGAAAAATCATTTTGTAAATGGGGTATATATTTATTTTGGATCGCGTTATTTGGTTTCATATTGATTGTTCGAGTAATTTCATTATTTAACGCAGCTATCACAGTTGGTAATCTTGCAACCCATTCACGAGATCTATTGTGTTGAATACATTCCTTCGCGTATTGATATCCTAAAAAAACGCTCAGCAAGAGTTCGATTTAATCGTTCAACAATTACCTGATCGCGGTGTATTGCAGTAAGTCCTTGTCTGATGGTGACATTATGTTGCTTCATTAATGATAACACCGCACCCTGAAATTCCTTGCCAGGATCAACTTGTAGCAGATTTGACCATTGCAAAGGTCCTCGTCGATAAATTCGTTCAAACGCAGAAGCTACTTCTGATGCTCCCTTTGTGAATAATGGCTAATCTTCTTTGTATCTACATCAGCTACAGTTAAAACGGACTTGTAAGTCCGTCTTTTGACAGTATCATGTGAGAGAAATAATATATCCACCTGATGAACTTCATTTGGAACGCTGACATCAAAATGTGCAAAGTGAATTTGTTTAGGCGGTGGTAGATAAATCTGCCATATCGCCTGTCTTGATAACCAATCTGCTGCAATATCTTCTTTGACTTTTGCTGCTTTGGCGAGTTTATTAATTGCTGATTAACCCCTCCAGTATCCTCTTGGGGAATAATAAATATATTCTATAATAATATTAATTACCAGCACCTACTATCAGTTTACTCTTCATCGCAGATCTTACTAACCAGTTAGCTAATGATTCATTGAAAGATTTATTCGTAATATAAGTTAACGCGTGAATCGATTTCACATCTGCCATATGTCTATGTTCCAGATTGTTGCTTTTATAAGCAGCATCATGAGCATGACAAGCCGGATCAATTTCATTTATAGGATATTCACCTGGTCTTGGTTGGTCTTGGCTATCAAGTCGGATATCGAGTCTATTTCCAGGGCCGCAGTAATTATATCATGGAAGATGCTTTCCCCCTGGGTATTTGGCTATGGAGTCCCTGTGATTTTTGTCAATTTTTCTGCAATATCACCTCGTTGTTTTCTAAATCATCACACGATTTTACAGAAATAAATCTAATTTTTTTGTATCATACTGTGCGCACTTGCCGGTGTGCGCTGATCTGTTATTTTTTGTTGTAATTGTTGTTAAGTCTATTTGTGCTAGTACGCGTCTTACATTTGACACAATATGGATCCATAATTTATTTATAATAACATGAATTAATTGATTTTTCGGCGACAAAAGCAAGAGAACCTGTTAAACACCATGCGGAGCTACAAAATTCTATCAGAATGATTATCACAAGTCCGTCTGGAAGTGGCAAGACCCAACTGTTACTCTGATAATGAGATGGTCAAAATGGGACAGGCTGTATTTAGTGGCACCATCTGTAGATGATCAAAGATATTACGATGTGTTACAAGATTTTAACGAGAACGCGAAATCATTAAATGAAGATGAAGATGTAATTGAATTTATTATTGATATCATTATTGATTTATGGAATTTACCCGATAAATGAAAAGCCAAGTGTTGAGAACCTAAAACGTATGAAACAGTCAAATATAAATCGTGTAGCCGTACGAGTAATAGAACATTTTACGTTACGTGGAAACGGTCTAACGGATCTGAGACGTAGCAAGATAAACAAATGAGCTTTATCAGTCAAGGATACTGGTGGTACAATAAAAGATGTGGCTAAACTTAACATCTTAACATCATTAAGATTCCCAATAACTGTAGATTGCAGTCAGATAAAATCCAATGTGAAATAGCACGTAAAATAATTTCAAAAACAAATATAAATGATTTTTGGGAAGCGTTGAGACCAAACGATTTGATAGTGGCAAGTAGAAAGATAGTCAGAGACAAACTTCAACAGCGGTTGTTTCAATTACATAAAGAAATATTCCCAACGCTTTTAGTGCCGTTATGTTATAGATCAGCTGATACACGAAGACAGAATATTGAAGTTGATATTCCAGGGCACCTGACAGGAAAACAGACTCTCGTATTAAATGATATTGTTCTGGTCATTATCAATGTTATCAAATATGCACTGCGCGCTGACAAATCTCCCTGGACGTTAGGATACTCAATGACGATACACTCATCTCAGGGGTTAACCATCTCTGATACAGTTGTTTGGATCGTAGATGATCGCATCGAGTGGTCGAATAATTTATCTCGCAGTGTCACGAGTAAGAAGAATAAATTAACTTCATAGAGTCATTTTAGATTCTAATGACACCAGCAACAATGAAATTGTCAGCGTTGATATAATATGCATTAAAAAACACTCGCTGGTTATAAACAGAGCGACAAAAAATAATAATGCAAAATTTGAAATTGATGTTGAATTTATAATGATGCTAAAACAACAACAAAATAATCACTGCGACAGCTGTAATTGTATAATGCTACGGTATTGATCTAAACACAAAAATCCACGCCAATTTACAAAGAACAGAAAAGATAGCAGTCGTGGTCATATACGATAAAAGGTTAGGCTGACCCGTCTTGAGTGTAATAGACGCAGAGGTGCTAGATAAGTGATCGTGGTTGTATCACTTGCAACTGTTCACGTGTAAATCCACGACGAAGAGCAGTTGAATCTAATCTGCAGATTGCGGATCTGCCCGTGGATCTTGTTATATTAGATATTTTATGTGCAGTAACACTCCATATAGGACCAGAAGCTCTTTTTTACCACCTTCAAGTTCACCTGGTTCATATAAATATCTCACAGTGACATTACAGAGTAAATGTTATTTTGAAAAATCATTTTGTAAATGGGGTATATATTTATTTTGGATCGCGTTATTTGGTTTCATATTGATTGTTCGAGTAATTTCATTATTTAACGCAGCTATCACAGTTGGTAATCTTGCAACCCATTCACGAGATCTATTGTGTTGAATACATTCCTTCGCGTATTGATATCCTAAAAAAACGCTCAGCAAGAGTTCGATTTAATCGTTCAACAATTACCTGATCGCGGTGTATTGCAGTAAGTCCTTGTCTGATGGTGACATTATGTTGCTTCATTAATGATAACACCGCACCCTGAAATTCCTTGCCAGGATCATCTTGTAGCAGATTTGACCATTGCAAAGGTCCTCGTCGATAAATTCGTTCAAACGCAGAAGCTACTTCTGATGCTCTCTTTGTGAATAATGGCTAATCTTCTTTTTATCTACATCAGCTACAGTTAAAACGGACTTGTAAGTCCGTCTTTTGACAGTATCATGTGAGAGAAATAATATATCCACCTGATGAACTTCATTTGGAACGCTGACATCAAAATGTGCAAAGTGAATTTGTTTAGGCGGTGGTAGATAAATCTGCCATATCGCCTGTCTTGATAACCAATCTGCTGCAATATCTTCTTTGACTTTTGCTGCTTTGGCGAGTTTATTAATTGCTGATTAACCCCTCCAGTATCCTCTTGGGGAATAATAAATATACTCCATAATAATATTAATTACCAGCACCTACTATCAGTTTACTCTTCATCGCAGATCTTACTAACCAGTTAGCTAATGATTCATTGAAAGATTTATTCGTAATATAAGTTAACGCGTGAATCGATTTCACATCTGCGATATGTCTATGTTCCAGATTGTTGCTTTTATAAGCAGCATCATGAGCATGACAAGCCGGATCAATTTCATTTATAGGATATTCACCTGGTCTTGGTTGGTCTTGGCTATCAAGTCGGATATCGAGTCTATTTCCAGGGCCGCAGTAATTATATCATGGAAGATGCTTTTCCCCTGGGTATTTGGCTATGGAGTCCCTGTGATTTTTGTCAATTTTTCTGCAATATCACCTCGTTGTTTTCTAAATCATCACACGATTTTGCAGAAATAAATCTAATTTTTTTGTATCATACTGTGCGCACTTGCCGGTGTGCGCTGATCTGTTATTTTTTGTTGTAATTGTTGTTAAGTCTATTTGTGCTAGTACGCGTCTTACATTTGACACAATATGGATCCATAATTTATTTATAATAACATGAATTAATTGATTTTTCGGCGACAAAAACACGAGAACTTGTTAAACACCATGCGGAGCTACCAAATTCTATCAGAATGATTATCACAAGTCCGTCTGGAAGTGGCAAGACCCAACTGTTACTTACTCTGATAATGAGATGGTCAAAATGGGACAGGTTGTATTTAGTGGCACCATCTGTAGATGATCAAAGATATTACGATGTGTTACAAGATTTTAACGAGAATGCGAAATCATTAAATGAAGATGAAGATGTAATTGAATTTATTATTGATATCATTATTGATTTATGGAATTTACCCGATAAATGAAAAGCCATGTGTTGAGAACCTAAAACGTATGAAACTGTCAAATATAAATCGTGTAGCCGTACGAGTAATAGAGCATTTTACGTTACGTGGAAATGGTCTAACGGATCTGAGACGTAGCAAGATAAACAAATGAGCTTTATCAGTCAAGGATACTGGTGGTACAATAAAAGATGTGGCTAAACTTAACATCTTAACATCATTAAGATTCCCAATAACTGTAGATTGCAGTCAGATAAAATCCAATGTGAAATAGCACGTAAAATAATTTCAGAAACAAATATAAATGATTTTTGGGAAGCGTGGAGACCAAACGATTTGATAGTGGCAAGTAGAAAGATAGTCAGAGACAAACTTCAACAGCGGTTGTTTCAATTACATAAAGAAATATTCCCAACGCTTTTAATGCCGTTATGTTATAGATCAGCTGATACACGAAGACAGAATATTGAAGTTGATATTCCAGGGCACCTGACAGGAAAACAGACTCTCGTATTAAATGATATTGTTCTGGTCATTATCAATGTTATCGAATATGCACTGCGCGCTGACAAATCTCCCTGGACGTTAGGATACTCAATGACGATACACTCATCTCAGGGGTTAACCATCTCTGATACAGTTGTTTGGATCGTAGATGATCGCATCGAGTGGTCGAATAATTTATCTCGCAGTGTCACAAGTTAGAAGAATAAATTAACTTCATAGAGTCATTCTAGATTCTAATGACACCAGCAACAATGAAATTATCAGCGTTGATATAATATGTATTAAAAAAAACACTCGCTGGTTATAAACAGAGCGACAAAAATAATAATACAAAATTTGAAATTGATGTTGAATTTATAATGATGCTAAAACAACAACAGAATAATCACTGCGCCAGCTGTAATTGTATAATGCTACGGTATTGATCTAAACACAAACATCCACGCCAATTTACAAAGAACAGAAAAGATAGCAGTCGTGGTCATATACGAGAAAAGGTTATGCTGACCTGTCTTGAGTGTAATAGACGCAGAGGTGCTAGTTAAGTGATCGTGGTGGTATCACTTGCAACTGTTCACGTGTAAATCCACGACGAAGAGCAGTTGAATCTAATCTGCAGATTGCGGATCTACCCGTGGATCTTGTTATATTAGATATTTTATGTGCAGTAACACTCCATATAGGACCAGAAGTTCTTTTTTACCACCTTCAAGTTCACCTGGTTCATATAAATATCTCACAGTGACATTACAGAGTAAATGTTATTTTGAAAAATCATTTTGTAAATGGGGTATATATTTATTTTGGATCGCGTTATTTGGTTTCATATTGATTGTTCGAGTAATTTCATTATTTAACGCAGCTATCACAGTTGGTAATCTTGCAACCCATTCACGAGATCTATTGTGTTGAATACATTCCTTCGCGTATTGATATCCTAAAAAAACGCTCAGCAAGAGTTCGATTTAATCGTTCAACAATTACCTGATCGCGGTGTATTGCAGTAAGTCCTTGTCTGATGGTGACATTATGTTGCTTCATTAATGATAACACCGCACCCTGAAATTCCTTGCCAGGATCAACTTGTAGCAGATTTGACCATTGCAAAGGTCCTCGTCGATAAATTCGTTCAAACGCAGAAGCTACTTCTGATGCTCCCTTTGTGAATAATGGCTAATCTTCTTTGTATCTACATCAGCTACAGTTAAAACGGACTTGTAAGTCCGTCTTTTGACAGTATCATGTGAGAGAAATAATATATCCACCTGATGAACTTCATTTGGAACGCTGACATCAAAATGTGCAAAGTGAATTTGTTTAGGCGGTGGTAGATAAATCTGCCATATCGCCTGTCTTGATAACCAATCTGCTGCAATATCTTCTTTGACTTTTGCTGCTTTGGCGAGTTTATTAATTGCTGATTAACCCCTCCAGTATCCTCTTGGGGAATAATAAATATATTCTATAATAATATTAATTACCAGCACCTACTATCAGTTTACTCTTCATCGCAGATCTTACTAACCAGTTAGCTAATGATTCATTGAAAGATTTATTCGTAATATAAGTTAACGCGTGAATCGATTTCACATCTGCGATATGTCTATGTTCCAGATTGTTGCTTTTATAAGCAGCATCATGAGCATGACAAGCCGGATCAATTTCATTTATAGGATATTCACCTGGTCTTGGTTGGTCTTGGCTATCAAGTCGGATATCGAGTCTATTTCCAGGGCCGCAGTAATTATATCATGGAAGATGCTTTCCCCCTGGGTATTTGGCTATGGAGTCCCTGTGATTTTTGTCAATTTTTCTGCAATATCACCTCGTTGTTTTCTAAATCATCACACGATTTTACAGAAATAAATCTAATTTTTTTGTATCATACTGTGCGCACTTGCCGGTGTGCGCTGATCTGTTATTTTTTGTTGTAATTGTTGTTAAGTCTATTTGTGCTAGTACGCGTCTTACATTTGACACAATATGGATCCATAATTTATTTATAATAACATGAATTAATTGATTTTTCGGCGACAAAAGCAAGAGAACCTGTTAAACACCATGCGGAGCTACCAAATTCTATCAGAATGATTATCACAAGTCCGTCTGGAAGTGGCAAGACCCAACTGTTACTCTGATAATGAGATGGTCAAAATGGGACAGGCTGTATTTAGTGGCACCATCTGTAGATGATCAAAGATATTACGATGTGTTACAAGATTTTAACGAGAACGCGAAATCATTAAATGAAGATGAAGATGTAATTGAATTTATTATTGATATCATTATTGATTTATGGAATTTACCCGATAAATGAAAAGCCAAGTGTTGAGAACCTAAAACGTATGAAACAGTCAAATATAAATCGTGTAGCCGTACGAGTAATAGAACATTTTACGTTACGTGGAAACGGTCTAACGGATCTGAGACGTAGCAAGATAAACAAATGAGCTTTATCAGTCAAGGATACTGGTGGTACAATAAAAGATGTGGCTAAACTTAACATCTTAACATCATTAAGATTCCCAATAACTGTAGATTGCAGTCAGATAAAATCCAATGTGAAATAGCACGTAAAATAATTTCAAAAACAAATATAAATGATTTTTGGGAAGCGTTGAGACCAAACGATTTGATAGTGGCAAGTAGAAAGATAGTCAGAGACAAACTTCAACAGCGGTTGTTTCAATTACATAAAGAAATATTCCCAACGCTTTTAGTGCCGTTATGTTATAGATCAGCTGATACACGAAGACAGAATATTGAAGTTGATATTCCAGGGCACCTGACAGGAAAACAGACTCTCGTATTAAATGATATTGTTCTGGTCATTATCAATGTTATCAAATATGCACTGCGCGCTGACAAATCTCCCTGGACGTTAGGATACTCAATGACGATACACTCATCTCAGGGGTTAACCATCTCTGATACAGTTGTTTGGATCGTAGATGATCGCATCGAGTGGTCGAATAATTTATCTCGCAGTGTCACGAGTAAGAAGAATAAATTAACTTCATAGAGTCATTTTAGATTCTAATGACACCAGCAACAATGAAATTGTCAGCGTTGATATAATATGCATTAAAAAACACTCGCTGGTTATAAACAGAGCGACAAAAAATAATAATGCAAAATTTGAAATTGATGTTGAATTTATAATGATGCTAAAACAACAACAAAATAATCACTGCGACAGCTGTAATTGTATAATGCTACGGTATTGATCTAAACACAAAAATCCACGCCAATTTACAAAGAACAGAAAAGATAGCAGTCGTGGTCATATACGATAAAAGGTTAGGCTGACCCGTCTTGAGTGTAATAGACGCAGAGGTGCTAGATAAGTGATCGTGGTTGTATCACTTGCAACTGTTCACGTGTAAATCCACGACGAAGAGCAGTTGAATCTAATCTGCAGATTGCGGATCTGCCCGTGGATCTTGTTATATTAGATATTTTATGTGCAGTAACACTCCATATAGGACCAGAAGTTCTTTTTTACCACCTTCAAGTTCACCTGGTTCATATAAATATCTCACAGTGACATTACAGAGTAAATGTTATTTTGAAAAATCATTTTGTAAATGGGGTATATATTTATTTTGGATCGCGTTATTTGGTTTCATATTGATTGTTCGAGTAATTTCATTATTTAACGCAGCTATCACAGTTGGTAATCTTGCAACCCATTCACGAGATCTATTGTGTTGAATACATTCCTTCGCGTATTGATATCCTAAAAAAACGCTCAGCAAGAGTTCGATTTAATCGTTCAACAATTACCTGATCGCGGTGTATTGCAGTAAGTCCTTGTCTGATGGTGACATTATGTTGCTTCATTAATGATAACACCGCACCCTGAAATTCCTTGCCAGGATCAACTTGTAGCAGATTTGACCATTGCAAAGGTCCTCGTCGATAAATTCGTTCAAACGCAGAAGCTACTTCTGATGCTCCCTTTGTGAATAATGGCTAATCTTCTTTGTATCTACATCAGCTACAGTTAAAACGGACTTGTAAGTCCGTCTTTTGACAGTATCATGTGAGAGAAATAATATATCCACCTGATGAACTTCATTTGGAACGCTGACATCAAAATGTGCAAAGTGAATTTGTTTAGGCGGTGGTAGATAAATCTGCCATATCGCCTGTCTTGATAACCAATCTGCTGCAATATCTTCTTTGACTTTTGCTGCTTTGGCGAGTTTATTAATTGCTGATTAACCCCTCCAGTATCCTCTTGGGGAATAATAAATATATTCTATAATAATATTAATTACCAGCACCTACTATCAGTTTACTCTTCATCGCAGATCTTACTAACCAGTTAGCTAATGATTCATTGAAAGATTTATTCGTAATATAAGTTAACGCGTGAATCGATTTCACATCTGCGATATGTCTATGTTCCAGATTGTTGCTTTTATAAGCAGCATCATGAGCATGACAAGCCGGATCAATTTCATTTATAGGATATTCACCTGGTCTTGGTTGGTCTTGGCTATCAAGTCGGATATCGAGTCTATTTCCAGGGCCGCAGTAATTATATCATGGAAGATGCTTTCCCCCTGGGTATTTGGCTATGGAGTCCCTGTGATTTTTGTCAATTTTTCTGCAATATCACCTCGTTGTTTTCTAAATCATCACACGATTTTACAGAAATAAATCTAATTTTTTTGTATCATACTGTGCGCACTTGCCGGTGTGCGCTGATCTGTTATTTTTTGTTGTAATTGTTGTTAAGTCTATTTGTGCTAGTACGCGTCTTACATTTGACACAATATGGATCCATAATTTATTTATAATAACATGAATTAATTGATTTTTCGGCGACAAAAGCAAGAGAACCTGTTAAACACCATGCGGAGCTACCAAATTCTATCAGAATGATTATCACAAGTCCGTCTGGAAGTGGCAAGACCCAACTGTTACTCTGATAATGAGATGGTCAAAATGGGACAGGCTGTATTTAGTGGCACCATCTGTAGATGATCAAAGATATTACGATGTGTTACAAGATTTTAACGAGAACGCGAAATCATTAAATGAAGATGAAGATGTAATTGAATTTATTATTGATATCATTATTGATTTATGGAATTTACCCGATAAATGAAAAGCCAAGTGTTGAGAACCTAAAACGTATGAAACAGTCAAATATAAATCGTGTAGCCGTACGAGTAATAGAACATTTTACGTTACGTGGAAACGGTCTAACGGATCTGAGACGTAGCAAGATAAACAAATGAGCTTTATCAGTCAAGGATACTGGTGGTACAATAAAAGATGTGGCTAAACTTAACATCTTAACATCATTAAGATTCCCAATAACTGTAGATTGCAGTCAGATAAAATCCAATGTGAAATAGCACGTAAAATAATTTCAAAAACAAATATAAATGATTTTTGGGAAGCGTTGAGACCAAACGATTTGATAGTGGCAAGTAGAAAGATAGTCAGAGACAAACTTCAACAGCGGTTGTTTCAATTACATAAAGAAATATTCCCAACGCTTTTAGTGCCGTTATGTTATAGATCAGCTGATACACGAAGACAGAATATTGAAGTTGATATTCCAGGGCACCTGACAGGAAAACAGACTCTCGTATTAAATGATATTGTTCTGGTCATTATCAATGTTATCAAATATGCACTGCGCGCTGACAAATCTCCCTGGACGTTAGGATACTCAATGACGATACACTCATCTCAGGGGTTAACCATCTCTGATACAGTTGTTTGGATCGTAGATGATCGCATCGAGTGGTCGAATAATTTATCTCGCAGTGTCACGAGTAAGAAGAATAAATTAACTTCATAGAGTCATTTTAGATTCTAATGACACCAGCAACAATGAAATTGTCAGCGTTGATATAATATGCATTAAAAAACACTCGCTGGTTATAAACAGAGCGACAAAAAATAATAATGCAAAATTTGAAATTGATGTTGAATTTATAATGATGCTAAAACAACAACAAAATAATCACTGCGACAGCTGTAATTGTATAATGCTACGGTATTGATCTAAACACAAAAATCCACGCCAATTTACAAAGAACAGAAAAGATAGCAGTCGTGGTCATATACGATAAAAGGTTAGGCTGACCCGTCTTGAGTGTAATAGACGCAGAGGTGCTAGATAAGTGATCGTGGTTGTATCACTTGCAACTGTTCACGTGTAAATCCACGACGAAGAGCAGTTGAATCTAATCTGCAGATTGCGGATCTGCCCGTGGATCTTGTTATATTAGATATTTTATGTGCAGTAACACTCCATATAGGACCAGAAGCTCTTTTTTACCACCTTCAAGTTCACCTGGTTGATATAAATATCTCACAGTGACATTACAGAGTAAATGTTATTTTGAAAAATCATTTTGTAAATGGGGTATATATTTATTTTGGATCGCGTTATTTGGTTTCATATTGATTGTTCGAGTAATTTCATTATTTAACGCAGCTATCACAGTTGGTAATCTTGCAACCCATTCACGAGATCTATTGTGTTGAATACATTCCTTCGCGTATTGATATCCTAAAAAAACGCTCAGCAAGAGTTCGATTTAATCGTTCAACAATTACCTGATCGCGGTGTATTGCAGTAAGTCCTTGTCTGATGGTGACATTATGTTGCTTCATTAATGATAACACCGCACCCTGAAATTCCTTGCCAGGATCATCTTGTAGCAGATTTGACCATTGCAAAGGTCCTCGTCGATAAATTCGTTCAAACGCAGAAGCTACTTCTGATGCTCTCTTTGTGAATAATGGCTAATCTTCTTTTTATCTACATCAGCTACAGTTAAAACGGACTTGTAAGTCCGTCTTTTGACAGTATCATGTGAGAGAAATAATATATCCACCTGATGAACTTCATTTGGAACGCTGACATCAAAATGTGCAAAGTGAATTTGTTTAGGCGGTGGTAGATAAATCTGCCATATCGCCTGTCTTGATAACCAATCTGCTGCAATATCTTCTTTGACTTTTGCTGCTTTGGCGAGTTTATTAATTGCTGATTAACCCCTCCAGTATCCTCTTGGGGAATAATAAATATACTCCATAATAATATTAATTACCAGCACCTACTATCAGTTTACTCTTCATCGCAGATCTTACTAACCAGTTAGCTAATGATTCATTGAAAGATTTATTCGTAATATAAGTTAACGCGTGAATCGATTTCACATCTGCGATATGTCTATGTTCCAGATTGTTGCTTTTATAAGCAGCATCATGAGCATGACAAGCCGGATCAATTTCATTTATAGGATATTCACCTGGTCTTGGTTGGTCTTGGCTATCAAGTCGGATATCGAGTCTATTTCCAGGGCCGCAGTAATTATATCATGGAAGATGCTTTTCCCCTGGGTATTTGGCTATGGAGTCCCTGTGATTTTTGTCAATTTTTCTGCAATATCACCTCGTTGTTTTCTAAATCATCACACGATTTTGCAGAAATAAATCTAATTTTTTTGTATCATACTGTGCGCACTTGCCGGTGTGCGCTGATCTGTTATTTTTTGTTGTAATTGTTGTTAAGTCTATTTGTGCTAGTACGCGTCTTACATTTGACACAATATGGATCCATAATTTATTTATAATAACATGAATTAATTGATTTTTCGGCGACAAAAACACGAGAACTTGTTAAACACCATGCGGAGCTACCAAATTCTATCAGAATGATTATCACAAGTCCGTCTGGAAGTGGCAAGACCCAACTGTTACTTACTCTGATAATGAGATGGTCAAAATGGGACAGGTTGTATTTAGTGGCACCATCTGTAGATGATCAAAGATATTACGATGTGTTACAAGATTTTAACGAGAATGCGAAATCATTAAATGAAGATGAAGATGTAATTGAATTTATTATTGATATCATTATTGATTTATGGAATTTACCCGATAAATGAAAAGCCATGTGTTGAGAACCTAAAACGTATGAAACTGTCAAATATAAATCGTGTAGCCGTACGAGTAATAGAGCATTTTACGTTACGTGGAAATGGTCTAACGGATCTGAGACGTAGCAAGATAAACAAATGAGCTTTATCAGTCAAGGATACTGGTGGTACAATAAAAGATGTGGCTAAACTTAACATCTTAACATCATTAAGATTCCCAATAACTGTAGATTGCAGTCAGATAAAATCCAATGTGAAATAGCACGTAAAATAATTTCAGAAACAAATATAAATGATTTTTGGGAAGCGTGGAGACCAAACGATTTGATAGTGGCAAGTAGAAAGATAGTCAGAGACAAACTTCAACAGCGGTTGTTTCAATTACATAAAGAAATATTCCCAACGCTTTTAATGCCGTTATGTTATAGATCAGCTGATACACGAAGACAGAATATTGAAGTTGATATTCCAGGGCACCTGACAGGAAAACAGACTCTCGTATTAAATGATATTGTTCTGGTCATTATCAATGTTATCGAATATGCACTGCGCGCTGACAAATCTCCCTGGACGTTAGGATACTCAATGACGATACACTCATCTCAGGGGTTAACCATCTCTGATACAGTTGTTTGGATCGTAGATGATCGCATCGAGTGGTCGAATAATTTATCTCGCAGTGTCACAAGTTAGAAGAATAAATTAACTTCATAGAGTCATTCTAGATTCTAATGACACCAGCAACAATGAAATTATCAGCGTTGATATAATATGTATTAAAAAAAACACTCGCTGGTTATAAACAGAGCGACAAAAATAATAATACAAAATTTGAAATTGATGTTGAATTTATAATGATGCTAAAACAACAACAGAATAATCACTGCGCCAGCTGTAATTGTATAATGCTACGGTATTGATCTAAACACAAACATCCACGCCAATTTACAAAGAACAGAAAAGATAGCAGTCGTGGTCATATACGAGAAAAGGTTATGCTGACCTGTCTTGAGTGTAATAGACGCAGAGGTGCTAGTTAAGTGATCGTGGTGGTATCACTTGCAACTGTTCACGTGTAAATCCACGACGAAGAGCAGTTGAATCTAATCTGCAGATTGCGGATCTGCCCGTGGATCTTGTTATATTAGATATTTTATGTGCAGTAACACTCCATATAGGACCAGAAGCTCTTTTTTACCACCTTCAAGTTCACCTGGTTCATATAAATATCTCACAGTGACATTACAGAGTAAATGTTATTTTGAAAAATCATTTTGTAAATGGGGTATATATTTATTTTGGATCGCGTTATTTGGTTTCATATTGATTGTTCGAGTAGTTTCATTATTTAACGCAGCTATCACAGTTGGTAATCTTGCAACCCATTCACGAGATCTATTGTGTTGAATACATTCCTTCGCGTATTGATATCCTAAAAAAAACGCTCAGCAAGAGTTCGATTTAATCGTTCAACAATTACCTGATCGCAGTGTATTGCAGTAAGTCCTTGTCTGATGGTGACATTATGTTGCTTCATTAATGATAACACCGCACCCTGAAATTCCTTGCCAGGATCAACTTGTAGCAGATTTGACCATTGCAAAGGTCTTCGTCGATAAATTCGTTCAAACGCAGAAGCTACTTCTGATGCTCCCTTTGTGAATAATGGCTAATCTTCTTTGTATCTACATCAGGTACAGTTAAAACGGACTTGTAAGTCCGTCTTTTGACAGTATCATGTGAGAGAAATAATATATCCACCTGATGAACTTCATTTGGAACGCTGACATCAAAATGCGCAAAGTGAATTTGTTTAGGCGGTGGTAGATAAATCTGCCATATCGCCTGTCTTGATAACCAATCTGCTGCAATATCTTCTTTGACTTTTGCTGCTTTGGCGAGTTTATTAATTGCTGATTAACCCCTCCAGTATCCTCTTGGGGAATAATAAATATATTCTATAATAATATTAATTACCAGCACCTACTATCAGTTTACTCTTCATCGCAGATCTTACTAACCAGTTAGCTAATGATTCATTGAAAGATTTATTCGTAATATAAGTTAACGCGTGAATCGATTTCACATCTGCGATATGTCTATGTTCCAGATTGTTGCTTTTATAAGCAGCATCATGAGCATGACAAGCCAGATCAATTTCATTTATAGGATATTCACCTGGTCTTGGTTGGTCTTGGCTATCAAGTCGGATATCTAGTCTATTTCCAGGGCCGCAGTAATTATATCCTGGAAGATGCTTTTCCCCTGGGTATTTGGCTATGGAGTCCCTGTGATTTTTGTCAATTTTTCTGCAATATCACCTCGTTGTTTTCTAAATCATCACACGATTTTGCAGAAATAAATCTAATTTTTTTGTATCATACTGTGCGCACTTGCCGGTGTGCGCTGATCTGTTATTTTTTGTTGTAATTGTTGTTAAGTCTATTTGTGCTAGTACGCGTCTTACATTTGACACAATATGGATCCATAATTTATTTATAATAACATGAATTAATTGATTTTTCGGCGACAAAAACACGAGAACCTGTTAAACACCATGCGGAGCTACCAAATTCTATCAGAATGATTATTACAAGTCCGTCTGGAAGTGGCAAGACCCAACTGTTACTTACTCTGATAATGCGATGGTCAAAATGGGACAGGTTGTATTTAGTGGCACCATCTGTAGATGATCAAAGATATTACGATGTGTTACAAGATTTTAACGAGAACGCGAAATCATTAAATGAAGATGAAGATGTAATTGAATTTATTATTGATATCAATGAAACACCGAATGTTGATTCCATTGATGGATCTATTAACAATTTAGTCGTATATGATGATGTGATGCTGGGTAACCAATCAAATTATTCTCGGATATTCTCCAGAGGCAGATATATAAACACACAGAGTTGATTTATGTAACCCAACGGTATACACAAATACCAAAAGTGATCAGATATAACTATAATATTCTTGCTGTGTTTAATGGAGTTAATACTCACACACTTACAAATATTCATCGGACCTGGTGTGGCGAAGATATGGATTATAATCATTTTAGAAATTTCTATAGGCATGCTAAATCAAACCCTCATGGGTTTATAACAAGAAATGTACATGATCCATTGATCAAGATATAGAATAGGACTTGATAAAATATTCGGTGAAAACCCTAGCAGCAGAGAGAGCGCGACAACAAATATGCGTCTCGAAAGTTAGAAGCCTTTGTTCTGTGGGTTTTTTTCCTTCAGTTTCGTAGGAGACTTTGGTTTGACAAGCAGATGCCTCTAAAAATGTTGTAGGGTTCTCCCCCTCTGCTGCTCATAATCTTCTAGTAATGACTCAATGGCGCTGACTTTGCCCTCCTTCGAGTTAAGTATGAATAGGATGTGTATAGCCCATTAAGTCAAGAATATCTCGTAGCTCCTTCAGTACATTTTGTCATTAGTTTCAAATATTTGCATGTAGTTTTAGAAATGAAGATGAATACTGCCCTAGGCTTAAGTATTGAAAATGTTAACAAAAACAAAACGCATTACTCTTGAAAGTCAGTACAACATCTCTCTCTCTCTCTCCCTCTCTCTCTCTCTCTCTCTCTCTCTCTCTCGTAGACATGTGGTATATTCACCATTGAATCCATGGAGCAGTAGGTATGTTGTATTTTGATTATAAAACCCAGTAGTTGTCGGTTGTGTTGTGTTTTCGCCACAAAACCTCTCGTATTAGCTGATATTGTGTAGCTTGACCAAAAAACGACAACTTTACGAAGTTCAAGAACCAACATAATTTTTATAACATTTGATCTAATTTTACTCCATCAAAAGTGAGTATATTTACCTACATACATTTGTTATGTTTATAAAGGTATTTTTTTTTTAAAAATCATCATTATTCATTATTTTGTCGCTCGCTCTCTCATCTTGAAATTTTCATATAAAAATAAAAAATTATTATCTGTCTTAGATAACCACCATCGCATTTTCCACTATCAAAAGTAAGTAACAGTAAACATGACTTGAAATTACGGATGCAACACAGATAAAAAGAAAACAAATGAGATAAAATAGTTTCTAATTACTACATAGGATGCACTTATATTAGCTTACAAACGCTATTACACTGTTTAGCTGAGAATAAATAAAATCTAAATATTTGTGACAATTAATCAATCAGATTTTAAAGCCAGCAAATACAAATCTTGTTCATGGCCTGCAACTCATTTTAATGCTGCATTTAATAACGAATTCGACAAATATTTAAAGAGATTAAAAAATGTATGTAAATTTGTAAGAGGGCTAGTTAATTGAATTTAGCTGCGTTATCTATGGAACGACCTCCATCATAATCCTATGTGACATTTTAAAGGTCGGGCTGTGAGCCCTGTCTGTCTAAGTCGTTCCAGAACTCACTAAGTTCGCATGAGGTAGTGGATAGGGTTTCCGTTTCATATGCGTTTCACCCAGTAATTTCAAATGAACTCTTCCAAGCCCGTCATGCCTAGTCTTTCCGTTAAGACACTGGAATATTCGTGGAGTATCTCCTCCACCTCTTCACGTTGATCTGACGTTAACGTTACATCAAGAACGACGTCGACGTAAGTCTCATCCCTCGTCAAAGGACAACAATTAAGTACTGCCGTCACTCGTCCATTGTCGTCGGGTTCATCAGCCACAACTGTAGCAACCACGAACTCAGTACAGGCACTGGGCGATGTGAGGTCTTATGTGCCACCCGCTTATACATGTCACACAACAGACAAGCCCCTTTACATCTGGCCAGTAGAATCTCATCACTAACCTATCTTTCACATTTGCCACGCACATGTGACTACCGATTAGACTCTCTTGTGCTAGCCTAAGCACTTCTTCTCACTTGCTTAAACCTCTCAGATCCTTCCCGAACGTGTCGATACAAGAAACCCCGTTTCAGCGCGAACTCTACCTCACTGTCTGACAATTTCCGTACGGACTTCTTTGCACACCCGCGTACTTTGTTAAGGGTATAATCTTCCTCTTGATGTCTCCTTAATTTACCAGGTTAAAAATTGTCAATAGACGAAGTTGAGGGCGGGTTCACGGGTTTCGACCTTAACCTTCGCTTCATAGACCTCATATCTACGGACCCCACGTGTACACACAACATATGATTAGGCTGTGGCAACATATACCTACATTCTACAATTATGTCGTTTTCTGCCGCAGCATCTTTAAAAGAATTGTAGCCATAGTTGAAGACCATGTGCACGCCTATTTCCGAAATGCAAAGACCAAATCTTTTTACTGGGGCAGAATCATGAACAATGCAGCGAATGGAACAACTCTGTATGTGATATTTGTTGATTTGGAGAAATATTCCACTGTTCATGACTTTGGCCGTTTTTAAAACATTGTGGCAACCCTCAGAAAACGGTCAACATCATTAGAAACAAAAGGAAGATTCCCAATACAGTCTAACACAACAGTCACCTAACAGGAAGCTCTAAGACTGGAGTAAAACAAATGTTGGATTCTGTCGCCATTCGCTTTGTTGTGTAATGCATCATAATTTTAAGGAAGCGACAGGAAAAAAATAATATAAGACGTGAAATATAATATTAATCATCTTTCCATCCGACACAGTGACATTGAACAAAAAATAAACTATGGCAGAAAAACCAAGTGGATTGGTCTCAATGTAAACATAGAATTAAAAACTAATAAAAGTCAACCCTAGGATAAATCTGCAAGTTATAATGAAACACAAACCATTGCGAGAGATGGAAGATTTCATGCATTTATCTAATTAAGTGTCAACAGATGCCGAATGAAGAACGGAGAAGGTAAACACGCAAGTTTTCAAATAGGAATAGGGACCAAGTCAAACAGATCGAAATGTAACATCCTCAGTGAGCTATTCTATGCTGGAAGAAACTAACATCCACCCAGAAGAGGATGGAAACGTTCCAATGGTTCCACAGATTCAGAAGATTTGTTTGTACCAACACCATCTCGAATGAAGAACTCAGAAGAACAGATGGAGTCTAATTCATCTCATCACAAGTGACATCTAGACGATAAAGATCGCTGGGGCACATGTACAGAATGTCGTCTACTACCCTTCTCAAAGTATTTCCTCAAGGGACAAGGCAAACCAAGAGAAAAAACATGCAGGAAACATGGATACCGGCAGCAGAAAAATATCTTTAAAACAGTGGCCTGAGCTGAGAAACAGTACAAAGAGCAATGACTGATCGGCAGCAGTTGATCGGCAGCATATATATATATATATATATATATATATATATATATATATATATATATATATATATATATATATATATATATATATATATATATCCTTCTTTTTTCAAGGGTATTTACATAAAGAAAGAAGTTTCATCATTATGAATACCAATATGTTTTGGAAATCACATTTATTTATCAGCATTACACCTTCTAGTTGTTTGTATTTATTCTACTCATACTTGGTAGTAATGCAACATTGTTCTCTTCTATTTTAAATGAGGCTCAATTAGTTGTTATATTCAAATTGTTGGATATATAGACAATGCCATACTGCTTAATCTTCGTGTATTTAAAAATTCCCATCAGGCTTACATAACCATTGACGTTGTTTGCTATTGAACAACTTGAAAAATAATATTTCACTGAAAAGACAAATAACAATAACCTATATTATCCTGAAACAGCCTAATACAAACAGCGATCAATAAACAGAACAGTAAATGGAATATTGAAGAAAAAACAAAACAATTGATGAAACTTTTACTTAAAGCAGCTGGGAATAAAATCTATGAGGAAACGTGTTCATATGTACAAATGTGAGATCAGTGCAAATATTAAATCTATCATCGAACATCAATATCCGACCAACGCCATATATGATTAGTAATTTTGTACTCATTGATTATTTCAATATATTACACAATTAATGGAGATTACGTAACTTTAAATTGTATTTGATATTTACTCCATTTGTATCATTAGCATGATCAGCATTAAGTACTTGTTTGAAAAGATTAAAAACTATTACTTTTAAATAACCCATAATATTTTTTAAAAATCCCAAACAGTTTAAAACAAAGAAGCTTTTTCTGCACTCCGTCTTTGTAATCGATGCATATTTTTTAAAACTCCAACATGTATTATTTTAACTGCATCGCATCAAAGGATAAAAGATAGAGAAATCAAACAAACAAACGATATATACGCCTTCAACACTATAAAAAAGTTGCGAGTTTTGAAAGTTTCAACGATTTGAATGTGTTCTTCTCTCTCTCTCTCTCTCTCTCTCTCTCTCTCTCTCTCTCTCTCTCTCTCTCTCTCTCTCTCTCTCTCACACACACACACACACACACATATTTTAAAACCTTATGATATGCTTTCCTAGTCTTCACGTATCTTGCACTGGATCAAAATAAATGGCTTTCTTTCTAGTTCAAGATTAGATTAGCCAAAGATAGCCTAAGGAATAAAATAATCTGTAATCAGATTATCACAACTAACGCCTTCCGATTTACCAAAATTCAACCACTTATGGTACAAATCAGCAGATTAAATTAAAACTTGTTTTCATTTTACGGTGTCAATGTGTAATCTTAACTCAGCATTATAATACCAGTATCTTAAGTTTTATCTCTAATTTCTTTAAATAGTCCTTTGCATCACACCACTTTTAAGATAGTACATATCTTTATATCTCCACTGTTTATTATATTCACTATTATATTTTGGAGTAATCTTTACTTTTGCTTGTTTCTTTATCTGTACCTTGTTAATAAATGTTAGTTTCCATTACGTATCTTTTGCTTCTTTATTTTCAATTAGTTTTACCTTCCATTAATTTTTAACATGTGAGGACTATAACGAACTGATGCTTCTAACGAAGAAAAGATTCAATTGATTAGGAAGCGAAAGGCATCGATGTTAATAAGGTGGCGTTTTTCTCTCTTCGCTTATCCTTTCAAATGAATAAAGTTTTCCTTCAAATAATTCCACATAACAACAAAATAGTCGTCTTAAGATGAGAAAAAAATTGATAATTTCAAAGGTAATGGTCACTTAAACATTCTTCATTTGGACATCCTAATATGATCAGTTGACCATAGGTCATCCTACAGGCTACTTGTGATAGCTTTCATAACCAGTTTGGCCCATAATCAATGACGCGTGTCTTCCACTAATATCAATAACGCCTTTGTTATGATTGCCTGGCCTTTGGGGTTTAATTATTCAACAGCATTCCCATTCTTTCATTACATTCCGTGTCTTACCTATTACATACAATTTATTAATTTGGAGATTAATGTTTGTAGTCACAAGGAATAAAACTATAACGTACTAGTTATACCTTATTGATTGCTCTAATTTGCATAGCTAAATTTACTCAAGTTGTTCTAGAGAGCGCACAGAAAAATAAAAATATAAAGCGAAATATCGACACGAAAACATAACATGGTAATTTAAAAACGCACGCACACACACACACACACATACACACACATACATACATATACACACATATATCACACACACATATATATATATATATATATATATATATATATATATATATATATATATATATATATATATATATATATATATATATATATATATATATATATAGGCAATTTGATAAATGTGTTCTGATTCGTGTAAGGTTAGGACAGTGTGTGTGTGTGTGTGTGTGTGTGTGTGTGTGTGAGAGAGAGAGAGAGAGAGAGAGAGAGAGAGAGAGAGAGAGAGAGAGAGAGAGAGATTTGGATTTTTAACGTAGCTTTAACACTTTTTCAGTCATATCGCTACGATGTATGCAGTGTGGCAATTTATATTGATGTCTAGCACTGCGACATAACGTAGCAGACATGTAGCATGATGTCCCAGCCAGTCACATTAACCTGACACCAGGCCGACTAGTTCTAACACTAACCTCTTAATGCTGAGTGTAGCAGCAGCTGTCAGTACCATCTTTGTAAGTCTTTGGCATGATTCGGCTGGGGATCGAACTCACAACCTTCCGCATCTGAGGCAGATGATCTGACCACTAGCCAATGGAGCAGTCAAGGTTAGAGCAAGACATGCAACATGTTCTTATTAGTGTAAGGTTTAAGCAAGACACGTAACATGTTCTGATCAGTATAACGTCTACGGTACGGGCAAGACAGGACACGTGTTCTGATTAGTACTTTGTGTATGGGTAAGACACGAAATATATTGTAATAAAGTTTTTATGTGTAACGTCACAAACATCACGCAATGAAAAGAGTAAGTGGGCACACAGCAATACTGTAATTCAAATGTAAAACTGGGGTGATAAAGACGGAGATTTGTGATAAACCTAGAGTATGTATTTTTTTTAAATTATTCTCAACGTAAACATGTAGAGGTATATGGTTGCCACTAGAGGCGAAAAGGTAATGAAATCAGAACTATTCAGAAGAAGCACGACCTGTCAAAGAAAAGCAATATTTGAAAACTAGCTAAATAATTTGCTTGGAAAGTATAAACAGAATGCATGCAGAGACCATCTCGCTGTAATTAACTGTTCAGTTGCAATATGATGTGTGACTTAAGTTCCAGCAATCGCTGCTTCTGCTCATCTTTCCGCATACCCATTTCATGGACAGCTGTGCTTTGGATAGCATAGTTTTAGTTTGCAGACTGTGTCTACAGATAAGGTCTTTAAGTTTGTTCTTGCAATCGAAAAAGGTTAGTTTTAAGAGCACTCTTAAAAGGGATCACTGCGTCTTTGTGTCTAATTTTAATAGGCAATTCGTTCCACAATTCTGGTCCCTGGTATGCAAAGAACGTTGTCTATATGACTTCGATTTCATAGTAGGAACCAATAAGAGGACGTACCCTTGATGTAGAGGTAAGATGGCTAATAGTAGTTATAGGGGGCACTCTAGCGTCAAGGGAAAATCCAGTCAAAAAGTGTTTGGGCACATCTAGCGTCAATGGGAATTTAACATGGTGGGCCTATCTAGCGTCAAGGGGAATTGAACATGGGAACTATTTGGGCCTATCTAGCGTCAAGGGAAACTGAACATGGTGGGCCTATCTAGCGTCAAGGGGAATTGAACATGGGAACTATTTGGGCCTATCTAGCGTCAAGGGAAATTGAACATAGGGAATATGATTTGTATTTGTATAAGGGACTGTCTAGTGGCAAGGGGGAAAATGGAGGCAAAGAAAGCTAATATCTTTTCGAGGCCTATGAGTGGTCCTGAAAAGGGCCGTTATGTGTCATGTTAACAGTATCTTGTTAACACAGAGGACATCGCACAGATCTTCTTCTCTTCCTTAAACTTCTCCTCACTGTTGGACCATAGAAGAGAACTCTCTTTAAACAACCTTGTCTTTCCACATATATCCTTCTCTTCCAAAAGGCTGTATCCGTCATATGAATGACACTCCACGATGATCTGACATACATGGGTAGATCAGTCCGAAACAGCATGGTTGAAACAAGGGTAGAAGATTCTACATTAGTCCACATCTTGTGATGAGAAACAGGTGAAGCGAATGCTGTGTACTGCGGTTATTTATAGGGGAAGAGCGGATCGAAACGGATTGAGTGTATCCACCAATTCAAACGTGCGTTACAAAAGTCAGTGACAGTCATCGAATCGGAAGAGAGCGGTCTGTGACGTCACCTTACCTATATTTGTGTTCAGTCAATCGATGCGACAGAGTTGTTCAATGATGTCGGACACTAAGAAGGCGATAAATTGGAGTGAGTCAGGAGTACAGACAGCAAGTCATGGGCCAGCAGTGACTACTAAAGTCATGACAAATCTACATCCAGAAGAAGTTGATTTTAACTGGGATATTGTGGATTTTTTAACATCACAAGAATTTGTTCCGGAGCCTTCGTTGCCTTCTGCTTCTTATTATGTACACGTCGATGATTTTAAGCAAAGACAAAAAAGAAGAATTGGAGCGATTTTTACAACAACAGAAAGTAGAAGAACAAGCTTTTCTTATTCACCAGCAGGAAGAAGAAGCAAAAAGGAAACACCAGAAAGAAACAGTAGCAGCAACCGAGAAGAAAGAAGACCAAGGACAGAAAGAGAATAGTGAAAATCAAACGGTCACGACGGCATTTTTAGATATTTTAGCAGAGTTAAGGAGTCTGAAACAAATGTATCAGACTTCTTTATCACGACCGAAGAGAAAAAGACCTTCTCGAGCTAAACAACCCAATCTCACTGTGACTACGTCTGCCATACCACCGTTAGTGATTTCTACCAAATCATTGACAGGAACTACCAGTCCCGAAGTAGGCCTTGGCCGTGGCAAAGGCTTAAGACAGCTCAAGATGGTTACGTAACGTTTCAGAGTATTTTTGTTTTGAAACAAACAAAACACCAACGGTCCTTTTCAGGGCCACTCCAATTATTTCGAAAAGAAATACTATTTCAATTGCCTAATTCAATGAAAACTCAAAAGTCCTTTTTTTTTTAAAACCCATGATGTACGTGTGAGTGAATTAATGAATGAATGAATGTGTGAGTGTAGGTTCTTATTCTATAAAATCAAAACCAAGAGACACTTAAGTTTTTTTCTCTCTGGTATATTCTGGTACAAAAGTTACAATTCAATATCACAACATAACATAACACAATACCACTTTAAAAATGTTCATAGGTTTCTTCTGTTTCACTCTTTCTGTTTTTTCATTTTCTTTACTGTCACAGGTTTTTCTTTTTCTTCTTCCTCTTCACTTTCGTTTCGTCTTCTTTTCTTGCCTTTGTGAACGTGTGGGGGTTTTTCCTTGGGGGTGGGTACCTCTTCCTCCTCCTCCTGTTCAGAATTCCTTTCCTCCTCCTCCTTCTGCTCCTGTTGTTTCTTAGGGCAGTTTGGAGACCAATGTCCTTTCTCTTTACAATAATAACAGGTATCTTGACTTTTGTCTCTATTGGTACCTTTTTTGTTTTTGTCACGATCTAGACATTCTGTAGCCCAATGTCCTTTCTTCTTATAGATATAGCAAGTATCTTGACTTTTATCTCGAAAGGAGGGAGAGTAGTCTGTCGGCCTGTCTGAAGAAAACTTTCGTATGACCCCACGTAAAGCTCTGATAACAAGTTCAACTTGTGTAGGTTCTTCCATCGTTCTGGTCAATGTGAGAATAAAATGAATACTGACAGGTTAGACACTGACCCTTTATATATTCACGGATCGGACATGAATATATAGGGGTTAAGGTCTTTAAAAGGTAGTCATTTGACTTTTTGCAGACAACATGAAAAGACCGCATCATGTTGTCGAGAAAGGAGAAGACAGTAAGAGACAGAAACGTAATGTATCGCCTAGCACAGTAGCTGAAGTCTTGGCTCATATTCATGCCAGTGATTTTGAAGATGACATGAGTGAGCCCGAATCCACACCCAGGCAATCGACGTCCAAGCAAAGTGTACCACCCTTAGTAAACCCTGAAAATTACTATCACATTCGAGAGACGGAAAAGCGTTCCTCTCGAAAATTTAGAACAACGGCTTACACATATGCCGTAATGTTTAAAGATTTTAAGTCCAATGTACCTTTGGAGAATACAGAAGGGTTCTTTACCGAGGTGTGGGATTCTGTGTTAACTGCACTGAAACAGCAATGTCAAGCCAAAGAAGACGATCGCTTGAGACTTTCTATTCATCACGATAATTTGAAGTCTCCCGTTTGGATCGAGTTTACTAGCCCATCACAATTATCACCTTCCAAAGTCATCGACAAAATTTAACATGTGCAACAATCCAACGACAAGTTTCATATCACCGACGGAAAAGCCACACTGTTCATGACTCACGTGTCTCTTCCCCAGGGGACAGGACGCAAAAAAGTATTATTGGTCGACAACCTTCGCAACAACAAACTAAGCCTGGTCCGTATTAACAATCCACTAGACCAGATGTGTTTAGCCCGTGCTGTCGTCGTGGGACGAACGTATGCCAATAAGAACGACACGGCAGAATGGAAAAGAGCCTGGAAAACTATTCAACAATCGGACGGAGCCAAAAAAAGAAGCGAAGCAGAACTCCTGTTACAGCAAGCGTGGATATCCAAAGACACCCCTTGCGGTATTCCAGAAATGCAAAAATTGTAAGGTGCCTTGGCTCCACATTACACATTGAAAGTACACCCTCAAGAAGTGCGTGGTCCTCTTTTATTTCGAGGCCACAATTTTAAAGAGGGAAAATACATTCACGTCTATCATCACGATGGTCATTTTGATACCATTACCAGTATCACTGGATTTCTGAGATACAGTTACTACTGTGAAAAATGTGATTATGGTTATAACAATCGAGAACAACACAAGAATTGTGGATCGAAATGTGAGGGATGTTTGGCCTCTCAACCTTGTCTGGACAAAGGACAAGAAAGAGTGCATTGCCCTGTTTGTCAGCGCACTTTTGTCAGTCCTACCTGTTACCAACAACATTTGAAGATGCAAAGTTCACAGCAGAAAAGTACTTGTCAGCTTCTGAGATTGTGCCCTACTTGTGGACAAGGCTTACGTACCAATAGTGTTAAGTTACACGTTTGTCGAGGGAAGAAACGATGTCACATTTGTCACCAAATCGTGGACTTGGTGCACGAATGCTTCATTCAAAAATATCAACCCCAACCAGAAGATGCCCAGAAGAAATTGAATTTTACTTTTTTTTTTTATTTCGAATGCATGCAAGAAACTGGTATTCACATTCCTAATTTCTGCATGGCTCACCGTGCGTGCGAGCAGTGTATACAAGAACCCATTTTTAGTCATTGCCCTCACTGCAGCAAGATTCCTGGAGGACGTGAAAAAATCTTTCGAGGGCCAAACACACAGCCAGGAAGAACGCGCCTTGACAGGAACGTGGGTGAGCGTGGAATTATTTAAAGCTCTGGACCTGGGATACCGACTGTTAGAAGTGTACGAAATTTACCACTTTTCGAAGACACAACAATACCGCAAGGGCGACGAGACACAGAAAGGTATTTTTGCTGACTACGTGGATGCCTTTTTAAAACTAAAACAAGAAGCTAGTGGCTATCCTTCCTGGTGCCACACTCCCGAAGACCAAAAGATATTCAAAGAAAAATATCGGGAGTAGGAAGGCATCACTTTAGACCACATTGAGAAAAACGAAGGAAGGTGGTCGTTTGGCAAAGTGATGCTCAATTGCTTGTGGGGTAAAATGGCACAACGACCGTCTTTACCCAAAACAGAGTATTTGTCCTAACCTTCCCGCTACTTCCAGATGATTCACGACCAAACCAAAGTCATGAAACACGTCGATGTCATTCGTGAGGACTTGATCTTAATCAATTACGAAGAAGAATTAGACTTTGTAGAAGCCGACAAATTTGGAAATGTCATCATTGCGGCTTACGTGACAGCAAACGCTCGCTTAAAATTGTACGAAGTGTTAGAACTGTTAGGAGATCGTGTGTTGTATTTTGACACGGACAGTTGCATCTACATTCATCGTCCGAACCAGTGTAACCCTGTCATCGAAGGAGACTGTTTTGGAGCCTGGACTGATGAATATCCCTACGACAAGATTCTATGTTTTGCAAATGGCGGTCCTAAAAATTAAGGCTACGAATACCGAGACCCCCAAGGAGAAATGCATACCGAATGTAAAGTGAAAGGATTGACTCTCAATTATCGCACCAGTCGAGTGGTGAACTTTGACGTGCTACAAGAAGCCTTTTCAGTCGGGACAGGATGAAACGTTTAAAGTGTCTACCCACGAACCGCACAAGATTGTCCGTTTACCCACACACCAAATCGTTAGCCGACCTTTGGAAAAAGTCTATCAAACCGTGTACCAAAAAAGAGTACGACTTCCCAATCACTTCACTCTACCGTACGGTCACGTCGAAATTGGGCAGCATATAAAAAGGGACATTGTCCAAGACCAATAATTCATTTGTCACTACAACGACCAATCGAAAAGAAGATGAATCCATTTAAACAGACATCATTCAAATTTGGGAATTCTCAAGTGGAGTGCGATGCTAAACCTTGCGATTGTAGTGATGCCAGAAGCTGTGACATTAATGATTCAGCAGGATATCGTGGGAACGTTGCTATGACTCCTACCCCTATATCTACTCTGGAAAGTGATGATGTGCGTGTCAAACCTGAGGGATGCGAAAGCGATGCCACACGTTATCGTGGACTCCTAGGAATTTCACCGTATCTACATCGAACTGAAGTGAAGATAGTCGAATATTCGTTCCCGACGAGTTTGTCAGAATATTGTCACTTTAAAAGTCGATTTCAAACCTTCAACGATAAATGGCCAAAATATCTGCCTGGACCAACTCCTGAAGAATTAGCCAGAGCCGGATTTTTCTACTTGGGCGAAGGGGATAAAGTCAAGTGTTTCAGTTGTGGTGTGTCCATTTACGAGTGGGAACAGAAAGATTCCGCTTACCTGGAAACTGCTCGATGGTCTCCGAATTGTCAATAGCTACCTTTAGTAGGACCTAGTGATTGGAAGTGACACTACTGCTCCATGTCGTTTAACAAACCGAGACCAGTATATAAGCCCTCTCTAAAACATAATATTCAAGGATTACTACACGAATTGCAGGAGAAGATCTACAAGGATGTTTGGCAGGGTCTTGCTAAAGAAAAATTTCAATGGGTGACTGTAGAACTTTTGTGTCATGAAATTCACTAGATCAAGGGTATTTTTTGCACTGTTTCCAATTTAGTACGTTTACATCTGAAGATGTTTTGATCCTTCTTGACTGTTACCCTGAATGGCAGTGGGACGAAATTACACGTTATATTAATCGCTTTTGCTTTTGGAGGAGATTTTATTCTGTGCAGAATATACACTGATGGTCTTCGACAAAAAAAAAGAAGTAAAAAAGATAACGACCATGCCACAACCTTTATCACTTGTAATCAAACAGATTCCGTGGAAGGATATCAATGAGAAGATTCACACGGTGAAGGATTACGAATACTTATTACAAGAACTGTGCCCCATGAATTGGGGTCGACGTGTAGTGTGTGTTTTAGTGACTTGCTTTCTGGGATTTCGTTTACCTGTTGATTCCTTGTGGACACTTTACGATCAATACCTACAAAAAAGACACGAGAGACTCATTCTGTTAAAAGCCTTACGCTTTCATCTCGATACGTCTCGACCTCTACGGGAAAAAAAGATTCGTCAACTTTTACGTACGGAAGCAGTGTACGAAGATGTTTGTGTAGCTTGTGATTTACACCCTCATTGGACAGATGGACGTGACTGGAAAAGTTGGGATTTTGATGCTTGGACAAACTAAGCATCCCATTATGCCCAAGCGTTGTGTTTGTAAAATACATCGTCAAGTGAAAAAAGTCACTTTTAAACCTGTGTTTGTGCCAGTACCAGAAGAAGAAGAAGAAGAAAATCTGTCACCGAGGACAATCCCTCTGTTCAAGATAGAACTGTCATGGACATTCCCCCACAAAGACCCTTCCGAGAAGACACCTATGTGACTGTACCCCATGTAGAGACTATAAGAACATTACACACTACCTCTAGGACACCTTCGTTACCCAAACAATGTTGTACAGAGACTTGTTTATATGCCACTTTGATCGTTTCCATTTGTATTTTATCCCTGTATTTATCGATTTGGCTTTTATGTATATTTGTCTTTCGTGTTGTTCTCATTTAAACATGCATTGAAATAAACGTGTCTTGAAAAAAGTATAAAAACCTCTTGTCTTGTCTGTTTTTGTGTCATACCCTACACGACTATGGCTAACTCTACTATTTCTACTACTCCTTCCTCCTCCACATTCAAAGTCATTGACGAACACATAGATCATGCTAGTTGGGAAGCCTTGTATCTTCGTCATCCTTTTAACATGTTAATTGCTGGACCGAGCGGTTCAAGCAAAACCGAATTTGTCAAACGTTTGATCGAACATAAACATCATTTGATCGATCGTCCACCTCAACGCATCGTGTGGTTTTACAAAGAGTGGCAATCGGCATACCGTCTCTTGCAAGAAAGCCAAGGTGATTCCATTGTGTATGTGGAAAGTATTCCTAGTGAAGACGAGGGGATCGTGTCTGACCCTAGTCAAACTAATTGGGTCATTTTTGACGACATGTTAGGAGAAGACGAAGAAGAAATTAAACTGTGGTTTACGCGTAAAGGGCATCATCGTAATGCCAGTGTCATTTACATTACACAAAATTTATTTCAACAAAGTAAAGACCATCGTACCATTAGTCTCAATGCTCATTACGTGGTCTTGTTTAAAAGTCCTCGAGATAAATCACAAAAGCAAGTCTTAGCCAAACAGTTAGGAACTCCTTGGCTGACTCATGCGATGATGCCACTCAAATGCCACACGCCTATTTACTCGCGGATTTAAAACCCACTACACCCGATTATTTGCGATTTCGTACCGATTTGTTTCACGACTGGTGTCAAGACGGAGGACCTGTCGTGTGCACGTCCTCGTCGTCGACATAACCATATGAACTACTAAAAAATCTATAAAAACCTTGGTCACTTTGACCTTGTCTCATACATTGTCAACATGACGTCCCTTCAGTCTCATCTTCCCATCAAATTGATTCGTGCCTTGTACGTTATCAGTCGCGAAAAAAATCCACAAATACGTGCTCACGTCTTAGAAGCCAGTCTCAAAGAAGTCTTACGATGGTTTACGGTGACAGCACGTCAAATACTGCAAGGCATCATTCACATTCCACATCAAACCAAACGCTTTTTTGACAGAAACAAAGTATCCTTGACGCAACTGGCCGATCCTAGCATCGACACGCAAACCAAAAAGCAAATCATATTGAAACCTGGAGATAGTGGTTCTCTAGGAGGTGTCATCATTCGTTCCCTTTTAAAATGGGATTCCAATACTCCCAAAGTTCACCCCAAGAAAAAAAAGCCAAACGAACCCCTAAGAAAAAGAACAATGGTGCCAAGACTAAAACACAGAAAAAGAAAAGTCCACAGAAAAAAGCGGTCACCCGCAAAAAAGACACTTCGGCCAGGATGCAACCTTATCTTCGTCAACCACGACCTGCAAGAGAAGATCTACAAGGACGTTTGGCAGGGACCGCGTTGCCAGTAGCCTCAGGTGCTTCCACTTCTCCGTTGCTGGTGATGCCAGCCAAATCCAATTTGACACACGTTCATCCTAATTTGATGAAACATTGGAAATCTGCCTCTCCCAAAACGTCTCCTTCACCGGTGACATCCTCGTCCACATTAGCAGCAGTAGCAGCTTCTCACAAAGTACCAGCCCCAAAAGTCAAAGTCCAAGAAAGATCTGGCATGTTAAAGAGTTTACTGGATTTGTCCAAACAAGAACTGTCTCGATTGAGTCCGTTACGAACCCCTTCACGACGTGTGTTACCTGTCATGAAGTTGATACGACGCAAAGATAATCAGCGGCGTCGCATTCCAGTATAAAAATATGACTTGAGAACAACAACGGGAATTAGTATTTTCTGTACCACTGCTGAACACTCAAGGATGCCTCCTCAAAAACGTACACACCACATCCCTCGTCGTTCTACTGTCCAAAATGGAAAAGGAAGAAGACAATCCCGTTATCCCACCAAAGGCTTAAAAAAAATCGACGTCATCCCCTCCAAAGACATAGTTTTTTAAAGAAAAAAAAGAGTCATCAAAAAGGAGGCAATTTTGGGAAACACATTGTTACCTTTTTGACGAAGCGGTAGTTCTCAAAAAAGTAGATGAAAGAGAGTGTGTACCAAGTAATTGACACCAGTGGTATTGTGAAACGAACAAGCAAAGATGTCACCTCGCAATAAACATTCTTATTCACTCCACAAGGTAATGAAAAGGAAAGGACTACCTCCTCGTTTAGTCAAACACGGAGACGTGTTGTCCGTCCTGTCTAAAGCCTCTCCACTCATGTGAAAAAAAAATCATTAAAACGGCCTCCAAAGATGTCATCGATACCGTGTGCGAATGTCTTGAAAGGCACGATACCTTTGTCTCCACACCAGAAAAAATGCTTAGCCAAACATCGACACGTTCTTCGTCAAATGGTTCAAGAGAAAATAACCATTCGTAAAAAGAAAAAGATGTTGGTGCAACGCGGAGGATTTTTTTCTTTCTTTTTCCTATCTTGGGAGGATTAGCGAAAGCCGGAATGGGTTTATTACCAGGTTTGGTACAAGGGCTGGCACGAGGGATCTCCCAAAGAAGATCCTTCCAGAAGATAAAAGGGATCCATGGAGTACCACGATCTCAGATGTAACCTTTGGAAGCCCATGGAAGGACGAAAACTGACTTTAGTTCCTTACAAACGATGGATGGAATACCATCGTTGGCAAGAACAACGTACCCCCCACACACACACACACCATTTACCACATAATCCTGATTTAACCGAGATGTTACAATTACAACACAAATTGCAATCCTTGATGCATCGCCACGATTTGTCCGAAACCGAAAAATCGCAAAAGTACGGTCAACTTTTGCAACGACTACAACTCTTTCGTCGAAAAGCTGTGGAACAAACAGCTCTACCCACTCTGTCCGATTTGAAGGCTCTAATGAATAGTGCGTCACCCTCACCATCTACAGCGGCTAAGACAGACGTCACTCCACCATTACCCATGGATAAAGAACCCCATGATCTCTTTCAAACACCCACTGCCACTCCCATTCCAAGTAAGATTGCCGCTTCCTTATTGATCCCTTCCCCAACTCCCCAACGAGAAGAACTCAAAACTTGGGTTAAAAAGATGATGGCCACTCCTCCTTCAACATAAGTGAAAAAGAAAGGAAGGAAACCAGAAGTGAAAAAAGAAAAGAAGACCGAAGAAGCTATCCCATTACCTCCGCCACCACCACCAGTACCCTCGACATCGACTCCTGTTGCACATCGGACACGTAAAACCGTTTCCAAACAACCCCCATTTCGTCCCACCCAAAGCAATATCCTCGAAGAGTGGGTCACTTATTAACAAAACCATGGATAATGTATTAGCCAGCATTTACTACGATCCAGCTCACCCTGCAGGTTACGGAGGTATTCAGAAATTGTATCGTGCTGCAAAAACTCGCCTGAAAAAGCTCCGTTTACCTGCAGTACAAAGATGGTTACAAGAACAAGCGACGTACACTTTACACAAACCCATTCAACGAAAATTTCACAGAAGTCGCACTCAAGTGGAAGGCATCGATCATCAATGGCAAGCCGATTTAGCCGATGTCTCTCATTTAGCCACCTACAATCGCGGCTACAAATATTTGTTTTGTGTCATCGACGTCTTTTCTAAATTTGCCTGGGTCGTACCATTGACATCCAACTCGAGCGGAGAGTTAGTACGAGCTTTGCAACTGGCGTTGAAACAAACTGGTCGTCACCCTCTTCGATGGCAAACCGACAAAGGCACCGAATTTCTGAACCAAGCTTTCCAACAAGAATTAAAGAAACGTGACATTCATTTTTTCACCACCGAAAATCCTGAAACCAAAGCCAGTATCGAGGAACGTTTTCAACGTACCTTGAAAGAACGCATGTGGAAATATTTTACGCATCAACACACTCTCAAATATATCGACGTCTTACCGCACTTAGTCCAAGCCTACAACCAATCTTACCATAGAAGTATTGGACGTGCCCCACAAAATGTGACACCTAACAACGAAGTGACTGTTTTTGAGCGTCTGTTTGGTACGTCCCGGACGATGGCTGTTCCCAAGAAAGGTGGAGAAGTGTTAACACCGGGAGATTTGGTACGCATTTGTAAAACCAAACGCACTTTCGACAAAGGCTACTTACCCAACTGGACCACTGAATTATTTCGTGTTACTGGACGAGTGCGTGATCGTCATCCTGCCGTCTATAAATTGGAAGACATGAACGGAGAAGTATTAAAAGGAACGTTTTACTTGCCTGAGTTACAACGTGTCACCAAAACGAAGAACCCGTAAAGTAGGAAAACGTCGTGTCAAAGAAGTCAAAGTACGTTGGAAAGGATATTCTCCTAGTTTTGATTCTTGGACTGACGCTTCGCAAGTCATCGACTATAAAAAGAAGTGACCATCATGCCCTTCAATACAGCTTCAGCGACCACAGTGACTACTCCTTCACCCAGTTCTTCTCTGCAAGATTTACAAAAGCAACCCTTGTGGGTGTGGTGTGGAGAACGTGTCCCTAAAACGCAAATCGTCTTTTTCTGTCAAATCTTTGTGGTGTATTGTGTCATCGGTGCAGCCATTGCTAATCTGAGTTTGCAACAAGGAGACAAACAATTGTGGACTATTTTACTCAGCAGTTGCATCGGTTATCTTCTTCCCAATCCTTCCCTGAAATACTATTACAACGGGAACAACAGTAACACTATTGGGAGCCTTGCGTCCAACGTTAGTCATTATCCTGACAGTCACCCTTCCAATCACAATCCTCTTTTAGACACTCCTTTAACCTCGAGTGACTCCTCGGACAGAAGAACATTGGAATTATGAACAACACTATTAACCAATTTTTACGTAACGTTACCCAGTGACAGTTCCATGGAGGTGTTTCCTAAGAACACGTTGTGCTGTTACACGGCTAAATTACCTCAAGCCATGCATTTGGATGAAGATGCTCATTGGGAAGTGGCTTTAGTGGAAATGATACACCCGACCGACACAAATCAAAAATATCGTCGAAAATCAAAACACTTTTACAGTAGAAGTGTTTGACGAGCAATTTCAAGATGCCTTAGAAGCACGAGCCATCACTGGCATTGACACAAAGAAATCAGATGGACCCAAAACTAAAACCCTGTCCACTCATGTGATCAGCATTCCTCCAGGCTATTATTTTAGTGGTCAACATTTAGTGACTACACTTGCTACCAGGTTCAATGCTGTGTTTGGTAAAGCCATGGACAAACTACCCTCCAAAAAAAGTGTTACCTTTGAGTACTATCAAGTGGCTCGTCGTCTCATGATCAAATTTTCAGAGGATAAAATGATAGGCATTACCTTTTGTCCTGAATTGTATGCTATTTTAGGTGGAGACACCGAGTTGCTCAAGAAGAGAAATGAAAAAACACAACTTATAGACAGTAACTCGGATGTTGCGAAATATTTTAAATTCCCTGAAGAAATGAACCAAGGACTTAACTTGATGTTTGTGTACTCCGATGTGGAGGAGTACAACGTGGTAGGACACACCTCTGTACCGTTACTGCGTGTCATTCCTTTCAAAGTGGATTCTACCGTCGCCGCTGACGAGGAAGGTGGAAATACCTATCACGTTCACCGTGAATTTGTACATCCTCATTATTTGTCTGTCAGTAAGTCGTATTTCGACAGTGTCAACATTACTATAAAAGGAGAACTAGGACAAAATATTCCATTTACCAAAGGGAAAGTCACAGTGAAACTCCATTTTCAAAAACGATTCTCAAACAACTGAAAAAGTGATGTATCATGTGTGCCAAGGAGTTACTCGACAACGAGGACATGGTTTAGGAGATATGTTTAAATCAGCCTTTCGTTCTGCGGTCCCTGTTTTGAAACCGATGGTGACACGATGATTGCACGCCTTAAAAGATGCCGCATTGACTCACGGCAAAGATTTTCTTGAAAATGTTCTCATTGACAAACAAGACCCTAAAGAAGCTTTTTTGAGAGCAGGCAAAAATGTCTTGCTTCAAACGGGTAAAGAGATTTTGGGTCGACGAGAAAGTCTTATAAATGCCCTCAACGGTACCGAGTCTGGCATTCCTGCTTCTCTGACGACACAGCAAGGACAAGGTAGAAAGCGACGACGAAGGCACCCTTTCAAAAGTCTCCGTACCTCTAAGGTTAGATAGACGAAGAAAAAAGGAACCGTTCGAGACTTAGACATTTTTGATTATTAAAAGTAAAAACACATAGAGACTGAGAGAAAAAAAATGATGCACCAAGAATCTTGTGCCTGTTCCAAGTCGGAACTAGATCTCTTTACTATGCCACCCACGATGATGACCATGCAAGAAGCCCAATGGGTTGAATTTCATCCCGTCTCCACTTTGAGGGATTCAGCTCCCATCGAGTTTGAAATCAAAGGACAACCCGAAGATTACATCGATCTCAATAACAGTTACTTGTATTTGAAAGTGAAAGTGACCAAAACGGACGGCGCCCAGCTGCAAGCCGATACCCTAGTAGCTCCCGTCAACAATTTCATGCATTCCTTGTTCAGCGATGTAGATTTGTACATGAATAACAAACTGGTTAGCAGCAGCATGGATACTTACCCTTACCGAGCGTACCTCGAAAATCTCTTGACGTACGGAAATGAAGCCAAGAATACTCATTTAGATGCTTGCGTGGTATGAAAACCTGACACAGCAAATAAGTTTGACGACACAGCCTTGTCCGTAGCAGCCAACAATGATAATCCTGGCGATCCTCACAATGTGGGTTTTAACGAGCGTCGAAAGAAAATTCACCCAGGACGTAGTTTAGAACTGTTCGATCGTTTGCATTTGGACATGTGGTTTCAAGAGAAGTATTTGCTGAACGTGGTGGATATTCGTTAGAGACTAAATCGTAGCAGTGCTGCTTTCCATTTGAGAGCTACTGAACATGATGGTAATCCGCTCTCCACCACTGTAAAACCATTATCCAAGAAGCCAGGTTATACGTGCGTCGTGTGGAAGTGTTACCTAAAGTGGGAAATGATATCAGTCACACTTTGAGCAGAACTACAGCCAAGTATCCGATACGACGCGTGGAAGTAAAATCTTTCACCATTGCCACTGGACTCCGATCTAAGATCGAAGACCATCTGTTCCAAGGACAGTTACCCAAACGTTTATTCATCGGTATCGTCAGCAATGCAGCCTTCAACGGTACCTACAAATACAATCCTTTCCAGTTTAAGCACTGCAATGTATCCAAAATCGAAGTCAGTCGCGATGGCAAAACTTTGTGTACCAGACCTTTCGAACCCGACTTTGCCCAGAAGAATTACTTGAGGTCGTACTTGTCACTGTACGAAGCCACAGGACAGTTAGGAACCAACACCAGCCACGGTATTTCCTACGACGATTATGCAGGAGGTTACACTTTGTGGGCTTTTGATTTCACTCCAGACCAAGGCAGCGACGATGGACATTTCCACCCTATAAAATCTGGGCAACTGCGTGTGGAACTTCAGTTTGCAGGACCTCTTACCGAAACGGTGAATGTCATTCTGTATGCTGAATTCGATAATACCATAGAAATCAACAGTTTGAGAGAAGTCATTCTAGACTATTAGACACTATGGAAAACTCTTGTCCCTCTTTGAATAGTGGAGAATCCATGGAAATGGAATGGGAGGTTACAGAGAAAGCAGACAACCAAGACCAAAAAGAAAACGTAGTGATCATGCAGTCCAGATGGCTAGAACAGGAACAACAATTAGTCACCTGTTTTGCCAAACACTTGGAAGATAAAATGAGGGACATGATTAAAAAAGATTGTTATGGATGTCAAATCGATCATCCCAGTCAAATTCAACACGATAAATGTATGATGATGAGTCAAGAAGAAAAATTGGACGATTATCTGAACGAAGCTTGGAGTCTCATCTCAGAAGAAGCCGTGTTACATCAGTGGTATAAAGGCTTACGTGATCATTCCTCTCTTCCATTGTTTGCTCGAGAAATTGATCGCATCGAAGCTCTCTTGGCACAGAGTAAGGAGACGAAGCAAACCAACAGTTACTTGACAGACCTTTTCAAGCAAAAATTCAGGATCGAATTGATGACTTATCATCATCTGTGAAGAAAGGGAGAAAAAAAAGGCTACACAACAAAAAATGGATACCTGGGAACTTTATTATCTTTTGAACCGTAGTTCGTACACTGCTTCTTGGAATCCTGTCGTGTGTGCTAAAGATGAACTACCTCATCGCAAACCTCAAGAGAATGAAGCTTATGTCATCAACACAGATGACAGTCATCTTCCAGGAACTCACTGGGTAGCTGTCTACTTTCCTCAAGAGGGTTGTGTGGAGTATTTTGATTCGTATGGATTACCCCCTTTCGAAGATGATATCATTGACTTTATGATAAGAAATGCCCAGACGACACGATTCAATTTTGTGAAATTACAAGGCACAGATTCTATGGTGTGTGGACAATATTGTGTCTATTATCTGCATCATCACAGTCTTGGATATTCTTTAGAACATTTAGTGACTTATTTTGATCGTCATTCGTCTTGAAACGATGACAAAGTAGATCGATGGTTTTGTGACCATTATGGCTATCTGTTGTTTTTAGCTAGGAAACGTAGTGTACATCAATGGCCCAATGACTTCCAACAGTGGAAATCTCAATTTAATTCGCAACGTTGTCAACCATGTCAAAGATAATGTATTAGTATTATGGAAGAAAAAAATGTTTGTTATTTGAAAAAATGTTTGTTATTTGAAAAAATTGTGTTCGTGAGTTGTTTTGTTATTTGAATAAAAATGTTTTTTGAAACCAATGCGTCTGTCGTTTGTTTTACATTTTTATTCATATAGATGCTCTTCACCTTCTTTCTATCCCTCACATCAAACTATCCAAACGTTTCCAAACCCTAAACCGTCGAGGGGTGTTTTCCATCACGTCCGCGCTAGAACCATATAAAGCAGAGATAGTCTCCAGTCTGGCCAAGAAACGCAAATACTTACAGGAGAATCACCACTATCGCTTAGGAGAGAAGAACTAACCCTACGATACGCAGCACGATTATCTATTCACCAAGCAAATCATCCAACTAGAATAACAATCAACAAATGTAACATCCCATTCAGCAGAAAACTAGTCTCCGCCCTCCATCTGGAAAAATCATACACATATTATGTAAAGAAATGGAAATTGATAAGCTCCAAGCGGAAATTATCACATTTCCAGACAAAACTCCATGGAACAACAAAATAGCAACAGATTAAAAACAGGAAAAACCCTCCTAACTGGCAGTATGGGACAGTACTCTAAGAAAAACACAAGGAAAACAACATGCCCATACTGCCCGGAGAAGGAAGATCTCAACCATGTCTTCAACATATGCCCCAAATACAAAGGACAAAGAAAAAAAACTTATACAAGAGCTAAAGCAAATCAAATCCCCAGCAACCTACCCAGAATTCCTTCAACAAAATAACCCAAATCCTAAACACAGTCTAGAAATTATCCTCAATTATCTTAGGGAAATTGACAAGACTGCTGACATCTAACACTGTATCCTACTTTGAATCTTACACACACAAAAGGAACAAAAAGACTAATTACGATTAGCTCAATCCTCCCACATGAACAAAACCCCCTCTCCGCGTCCGGATTCCGGACCAAATGATTGCGCAAATAGTTTCCCAATCATTAGCTGATAATTAAGCAGCACGAAACCGTATATAAATGCGTGGGGGATGTGGCTCCATTCCGTTCCCCCGAACAAAATAAGTAGCACCAAACGGTGCACTATACAGTCGTGCATGCCCGAACGGGCGAAAACGACTTTAATTCAACTAACAACAACAACCACTATTATATGTAGGTATAGTAAAACCAGTCAACCGGCAAGTGGCAAGATAAGTGTGATGAGAACACCGGGATCAAATAGTGATAGCTTAAGGAAACATAACACCAACAAACCGACGAGAAAAAGTAAAAGGAAAGGGAAAAGAAGGATGGAAGAAGGAAAAAGAAAGAAAGAGGGAAGAAGGGAGTAGGAAGAAAGTGGGAAAGAGAAAAGGGAAAAGAAGAGAAAAAGAAGAAGGAAGAAATGAAATAACACCAAACTCTAATCTCTTTTTTTTTTAATTTTTAATTTTCTTCTTTTTTTTTTTAATTTTTATTTTTTTCAAATTTATTTTTATATATATTTTTTTTAATATTTTTAATTTTTAATTTGTTTTAATTTTTTTAAATTTTATTTTATTTTATTTTATTTTTCTCCCCAGGGTTCTAATTTGGTACGAGAACCCTTTTCGAACAATTTCTTTCTCGAAATCTAACTTGATCAATTTTGACCACCACTCAAAATTAACAAGCTAAAATACCTAACAGTGACTACACTAATTTATGTCGCTAAGACATTTTAGCAATTAAATTTGTTAAGGACCTACAACATGTACACTATGTACTAGAAATATTTATTGATAGGAAAGATGAAAAATTCTATGACTATATGGATTTGATATAATTGCACAGGTGGCTTACACAATATTGGTATTTGTTCTGCCTTCCTGCTTTGCCGTGACCCGACATTTTACTCTAAGGCGAGACTGCCATTTAACGCGGGTGCCGGGGAGACTGCGACAACACAGCCTAGTGTAGTCAAAGTTACCTTTGGTCCCGACAAATCAAATAGCCTGACCCTCGGGCATTAACTGGTCGCGAAAGCACATAGTTGCGCATGCGACCTTAATTCATATTAATTTTTAAAAAAAAATATTATATGTCACCCAGACATCTTTAACCTATCAAAATTTGTTAGGCTTATGTACATGTACGCTAATGTACCAGTATCTTTCGGACGATAGGACAATAAATAACAATTCTACGACCTAATTATTAGATATATTGCACAGGTGACTAACACAACATTGGGTGTTAGGTTGTCCATTATACAACTGGACTGAATTTGAAATAAGTGCGGCTTCTTTCGTTTCAGGTGTGAGCGGCATGCGTGGCCTCGCTGTCTTTCTCTTTGCGTGTTGGGTGTGTGCTGAATGGCCTGCCGATCCTGGACCTTTTCCGCCTTTTCCTCGACCCAACACATAAACTACATTCTGACTGGTTGTGGGGGTGGGGGTGTGATGGTACTATTCCTACCCACCTATAAGGGCTTACATTTATTCCGATAGTTACTTTTTAGTAATTCGAAATAACGCCCAAATTAGTAAGTGCGTATATGTGCATATAAACTCCCTGGGAGAGGAGTAGCGACCCCCTCCTGGGGAAAAATAAATGTCTGGCGATATGTCAGATCTAAAAGTAGCCCATATGACCCTTAGTGGTCGGTGGCTACTATAAAACATAAAAGTGTGTGTGTGTGCAGTCCTTCATCAGCCCTGGGACGTGGCACAATTCCGTCCCTGTGGATAATCTAAGAAGTGTGCGGTGCACACATTAAAAGGTGGTACATGTACAAAGTACGAACACCACCAAAAACCCAAGAGAACAGAACAGTCCTTCATCATCATTCGTACTCACTCTTCCTTCTTGTTCAGACGTGTTTACAGTACAGCGACTATATAGCCAACTGGGTTACCACTCGAAAGAAGTGGGCCTGGATACCAAATAGGAGTTGTACTAACAGCGATTCATAACCAACCTCCAACATCCGACAATAACAACAATCATCACAATAAGACCATTTTTACGTTCTCCATTAGCAGCTCGCCAAGCAGATAACCCGACCTGCAGAAGTGGACTAGCAGCCCGCGGAGCAGCCCGCCAAGCTGTTTTTTCTACAGACGAGGCCCAGCAGCCCGCCTAGCAGCCCGCCAAGCAGTTTAATCTACAGAAGTGGCCCAGCAGCCCGCCAAGCAGAAGGCAAATCGTTGCTATATCATTCGAACAGGGAGACAAAAGTTTAGTATATTTTCATCTTAAACCTACGGGTTCTACAAATACATTATTGTGCTGTTCGTCATCTATCTATCTATACTACTCGAAACTCTTACTTCTCTCTCTGTGCATCATTTACACATCTATAATTTATACATTTGACATATTGCAAAACATTACTATTAACAGTACAACCTTAATTTTTATTTGTTTACATTACTCTACAATCTACACTACGCCAGTGTATACATTGTGAACGATACTCACGTCAATCACCGTAAACCTAACATGTCTCGGGAGACAAGGTCAAAGGTGAAAATGAACACAAACCGCTATGTGACCAAGAAGGTTAATAACCTAATGAATTGGCCAAAGACATGGCAAATACTCCAGATAGCTCAATCACCGTTAGTGGGGAAAAAATTGGTAATGTTACCCCTGTTACCCCGGATCAAACCGATTAATTACGCTACAGCAATGGACTATTTTAGCTCTAGCTGTACTGCAAGAAATGTAACCCCACGTATATTGAAAGTGACATCTCACATCCCAGAAGTCACCTCAGAAAACAAAACACCCTCACCGGCAGTTATTAAACCGCTACTCACCCCTCCTAATGTCATGGTCTCTCCTGAACTAAACAAGAGCCCTATGACAGGAACAGAATCAACACAGAGTGGCACTAGTGGACTGGTAGAGTTAAATCTACCTCCAAACTATACCCTCCCTCTCCAAACCACAATAATCTGGGTACAAGAAACCCAACAAGAAAACCCGGATGAGTGCGATGAATGCTACTCCCCGGGACTCATGAATACAATGCTACGTTGTATTAACAAATGCAACACACACAAAAACAAAGCAGACAGTCAGGACATCACTCCTAGTATAAACCCTCCTTCCCCAATCTAGTTGGATCAGCCTTTAACCCCTCCCATTGTAACCCAATCAACCCCCCCCCCACCCCTTGTTCCCTACCCATTTCACCCATTTCTCCTATTATATCAAATACTATCCCGCTCCCTTTACCACTACCCTCATCTCCTTCAAATACAACTGCATCTCCTCCTTCAAATACACCTGGCAAAAAAGGCATCTACCACAACAGCCAACAATCTGGACCATCAAATAAAGCCACTAGTGAAGATGTTATACCGCTAGAGGATGAGGACTCTGACTTAGAGGAATATATAAAAATGCTTTCTACCAAAGTAAATAAGCATAAATCTCACAAGTACAGACGAACCGCACCGACAATGTCTCAAACTGACACAGGCAAAGGAAAAACCCCAATGAATGGTATATCCATGGCCGAGAATCCCAAAAAACAGCCAAACCCAAATCAAAATATAAAGGGTAACAGCAAACAGGTGCAAAACCCAAATACCCAGACAAAGAAGGAACCCCACCGCAAAGATACATACACCAATCAGTACCATAGCCCGGAACATACCATATTCATCACAAGCGGTAACTCCAAAGTCTTCAACCTGAGTGGAAGAAATATAGCAGCAGCCCTACTCAAACAGCACAGTGGATCTTTTGAAATTCTTAGACCAAAAACAAACTATATTATAGTTCGCTGCAGTACGTTGTCACAAGTTGCAAAGTACATGGAACTGGAAAAAATCGGAACGATGAAAATCCAAGTATCCAGGCACAAGTCTGTAACACAGGCTAAAAAAACTTCCACCGCCATTAAAAAGATTAATTCCAGCAACATGGCCACTATATCAACCACCCCAACCGTCAATACAAATGACAATCAAGGACCACAAGTCAAAGAACCGATACAACAGAGGATGCCCAAACGAGCCATTAATCCAAAACAAGAAAAAAGCTTCGTATATACTAAGGGGTTTCAAAAAGTCCTTGATCTACCCAAAAAATTCATCCATTTGACAGATGATGAAATAGGAAAGGAACTAACCTCACAGGGAGCTGACATCAAACAAGTGACCAGACTGCGATCAACAAAAGATCATAAATCTAGAAAGATTTTACTGGAATTTTTCACTATGGCGCCAATACTTGTTTACTTTCATGGAACTTCGTACAGATTAGAGGACTATATCAACAAACCAAGGTTCTGCAACAATTGTAAGTCATGGGGTCACTATTCCATAGGCTGCAAAAATAAACCAAGATGTGGAAACTGTGGTGGTAACCATAATGGACAGTGCAACCATGCCGGACTCAAATGTGCAAACTGTAGAGGACAACATGGACCTACAGCAGTGGAATGTCCTTTCACCATTAGAGAAAAGGCAATAATAGCACAAATGAACACAGAAAAAATCCCTTACAAGATGGCCAAGTCCAATTTCACGATAGAACAGAAGCAATTAAACTCTGTAAACTATCAATCACCAACTATAAGGGAACCACTTGCCATTACAGCCCAAATCAACCCCAAATTAGTTTTACAATCGTCCACCATAAGCACGCAACGTAACCCTAACCAAACTAAACCGACATCGCCCAATATCACCAAAGTCGTTAAGAATATACGTACTGAGGTAACTGTCCCTAAAGCCCCTCTAGTGCTTAAATCACACGATAAATCAAACCGCACTCATAATAATAACGGGACTAGCAAAACCACGCATAGTGGGATTGATATATTACATTAAAATCTTTCATTATCTCAAAGACCTTTTAATAGGAATAATACATATTTCCAATAATGAGGGAGTACCCAGCATACCATATTTTAAACTTTTAAATGATCTACTAGAGACACATTTGCATATTTAAATTAGGAATATACAATATCATATTAATCATAATATCATAATGGATAAGAAGGGGAAAAATAAATTAATTATTTGGCAATGGAATTGTCGGGGATTAAACATTAATAAACCAGAACTATTAAATAAAATTCAAAATTCTGTTTAAATAGGGCTAACGGAGCAAAAGGGGGTGGGTTAGGGATTTTTATTAATGATCTATTACCCAACACCTACTTTTGTAACAACACTAGTCAAAATAATCGTACCCCTGCAGTAAGCACAATAGAATTTCAATCAGTACACATACACATTGGTTCTTTTTCTTTCGAACTTCTTAATGTGTATGACCCTGGGGGATCAGCTGCGCTTTTACAGAATTATATGCAGCTAACTAGTTGTGCAAAAGAGTTTGTGATTTGTGGTGATCTTAATGCTCACAATAAATCCTGGGAGGGGGGGTGATCACATAGACAAGAGAGGCGCGTTGATTGAACAATGGGCACTCAAAAGAAATCTTGTCATACTAAACGATGGAACAAAAACCCGTCTTTCACCAACAGATGGCTCTCTGTCAGCAATAGATCTTACTATTTGCACACCCCGATTGGCTACAATCGCCAATTGGGAAGTAGATAGAGAATCCACACTTGGCATTGATCACTTCCCCATCATTATACATGTTAATCTCTCAAAGCCTATTGATACCAACAAAAAATTACCTAAATGGGTATTAACTAAGGCAGATTGGACTACATTCCGGAACATCCTTGTAAACAAGGCCTTAAATGACCTACAAGACGACAATATTGATCAATTCAATAACAACATGCTTCAATGTATCAAGGAAGCAGCTGTCCAAAGTATCCCCACTACCGGAACTAAGATAACGTCTAAACAACCGATACCATGGTGGAATGAACACTGCAAGAAGGCAATCAAGGATAAGAAGAAAGCAATCAAAAGATTTAGACATACGGGCAAATCAACAGACTATGTGGATTACAAAAACAAAGACAAACTAGCGAAACAAATAATCAAGACTGCAAAAGAAACCTCGTGGCAAAAATATTGTTCCACACTAGAAATTAAGCAGTCTAACTCTAAACAAATCTGGAACAAAATTAAAGCCATGAAAAGTGGAAACAGCAAGACTATTCCAAATATTAAGGGTGCTATAACAAATAGCGAAAAAGCAAATGCTATAGTAAAACATTTCGCCGGAATGAGCAGCAACAGCAATCACACTGCAAAATTCCAAATACATAGAGCAAAAATAGAAGAGCAACATCCACACCTCTTTAAAGATAGGGACCCTATGAAGTCAACCCTCAACGTGCCCTTTACCAGAGAGGAATGGATAACGACCATTAAACTTAAAAAGTCTACATCACCGGGAGAAGACAACCTGGGATATTAAATTTATAAAAAAATATCCCAGCTAATATCGAAACAGCACTAATTGCCTTGATTAATCAATCCTGGTCCACAGGAAAAATCCCAGAGAAGTGGAAACAGGCCATAGTTATACCAATACCAAAGGCGGATAAGGATCCCACAGAAGTAACATCCTACAGACCCATTTCCCTTACGGACACAATCTGTAAAGTGATGGAAACTATGGTCAACAATAGACTAAAAACTCACTTAGAAAGTAATAACCTTCTATCAAATAATCAAAGCGGCTTCCGGAACAATCGATCAACCCTAGATCAGCTAGTTCGACTAGAATCGCAAATTAAAATAGCATTTAACAATAAAAGAAAAGTAATCGACACCTAACTGCTATCTTCTTGGACCTGGAAAAAGCATTTGATTTAGTCTGGACCAATGGCCTTATAGCCAAATTAAACCACTATGGAATCAATGGCGAAATGCATGCCTGGATAAAACAATTTCTATCCAATAGACGCATCAGAGTTAGAATAGGAGATACACATTCTGATGAATTAATGCTGGAGAATGGCACACCTCAAGGTAGTGTAATTAGCCCTACACTATTTGACATCATGATTAACGACCTGGAAACCAACATCGATCACAAAAAAGTGAACCTTTCCCAATTTGCGGACGATAGCACATTATGGAAAGCGGGCGATCCTACAAGCCAAAAGATCATAGATGAACTACAAAAAAGCCTTAACAAAATTGGAACCTGGGCCAATAGATGGGGGTTTAAACTTTCCAAAAGCAAAGCACGAGGCATAATCTTCTCACCCAAACAAAAACAAACAGTAGAAGCACCCAAATTATACATCCAAAGGGAATTAATTAAATTCGAGACTACAGTCAAATTCCTGGGCATGACATACGATCATTACCTATCATGGAAATATCACATCAAAGAACTGATTCGCAGGTGTAATAAAGATCTTGCCCTAATGAAAAACATTAAAGGATTTAATTGGGGAGCTAACCAAAACACTCTTTTAATGATCTACAGGGCCCTAATTAGATCTAAATTAGACTATGGATGTCAACTGTACGCGACAGCTCGCATTGGTCTACTGAGAAAACTCGACTAAATTCAAACCAAAGCACTTCGCATTTGTACAGGCACGCTGAGAAGCACTTCAAACGAAGAACTGCAAATCCTCACTGGTGAAACGCCATTATCCCTTAGAAGAGACGAACTTACTCTAAGGTATGCGGTCAGAGTCTCGATACATCAAGCAAATCACCCCACCAAAATAACAATCAACAAGTGCAATACTGCATTCAGCAAGAAGTTAGTACCATTTCAACCATCTGGGAAAAAGATTCATACATTATGCAACGATCTAAGCATAATAGACATCCAAGCTGAAAAAATCGCCTATCCAGATAAAACACCCTGGATGAACAAACCAGTAAAAGTCAATCTTGAAGCTACAACATTTGGATCTAAAGAAATCACGCCCCATGCAATAAGAATGCAGATATTACTCAACTTGGACGTCAACTATAAGGACTATATCAAGATTTACACCGATGGATCCAAAACAACAAATCCAAATAGAACAGCTGCAGCAGTTACTATCCCCGAACTTCAAATAACAATAGGGAGTCGGCTCCAAGACTTATGCTCCATCTACACTACCGAATTTTGGGCAAAACTAGAGGCACTGAGATTGGTAAAAGCACATAAACTCGCCAAATCGCTCATTATTAGCGACTCACTCAGTGTCCTCAAAACATTGGAATCTGGTTTCTCCAAAGGTCGTGGCAATTATCAAAAACAAGCTAGACTACTTTTCAACGATTTAGCCAACCTTAATCAAACAATTGAATTTATGTGGGTATCATCTCACATAGACTTGTTTGGTAACGACCAAGCCGACCTCGCTGCAAAAACCAATCTCAATAACACTGAGATAGGACAAATCGAGTATTCTGTAACAGAATTGTATAGCGTCATTTCCAACAAAATTCTTAACAAATGGCAAAAACAATGGGATACCACCCATAAAGGACGCATACTTTACTCGATCCAAAAACAAGTATCCAGGAACAACTTAAGTCCACAGGTTACAATCAAGCATCTGGAAGAAATAATCAATAGGATTAAAACAGGGAAAACACTACTTGCCGGCAGTATCGGCAAGTACCTCAAGTCCAACCAAGGAAGAATCACAACTTGCCCACGCTGCCAAAAATTAGAAGACCTATCACACGTCTTCAATGTATGCCCAACTTACAGATTGGCGAGAAATAAACTTGCCAACTCCCTTAGAAAAGTTGGCTCAAACACCAAATACCCTTTTTTCTCTACTCTGAAAACCCAAACCCCAATTTAACTGCAGATCTGATTCTAAAGTTCCTCCGGGAAATAGATAAGATCAACAGTATATAGTATAACAATAGAACCTTCAACACCACTACCTCAACCCAAGTCCTTACCCCCTGACGTCGATATAAATGGACATGCAGCCTGTACGCTGTCAAGGAAACGCATGAGGGGAGGTATCAATAATCAGTTACAACGACTGTATGCAAAGGCAAATTTATACCAACCTACCTGCGTAACCCGGTATAGCAATACAGACAGTATTTACCATATATCGCCGTACAAACTAAAATCACCCTATATTTACCCTTCACTGCCTCATCCAAAAAAAACCCTACCCAAATGTCGACAAAATGGGCATATAGCCTGTGTGCTGTCGGGGAAACTCGGGAGAGGGGTAACAACAATCAGTCACAATGACTGTATGCCAAGGCAAATTTTTACCAACCTACCTCAGTGACCCAGATAGCGCCACAGAGATGGCCATCCGACAAATTGGGCTAATAGGGGTTTAAAATAAGGTAATGAATAAGTTGAAACAACACACACTCATACCACACTACATTTCACTACCATCTCTATTATATCTATCAAACTATCTATACCTACTCTTAACCCTATACTACTATGGCATAAATAATATCAACTTAGGTGTCAAACATAAATTAGTATAAGATGGCCTTTTTAAGCCATCAGGACTATATATAGTTAGTTTTATATTAAGACCCCAAATAGTTTTATAAGGTGGCTAAAAGCCCAAAGCCATCAGCTCCCGCTACACAATGTAGCAAACTAAATATATAGTTTATTAACTAACTAAGACCCCAAATAGTTTTATAAGGTGGCTAAAAGCCCAAAGCCATCAGCTCCCGCTACACAATGTAGCAAACTAAATATATAGTTTATTAACTAACTAAGACCCCAAATAGTTTTATAAGGTGGCTAAAAGCCCAAAGCCATCAGCTCCCGCTACACAATGTAGCATACTAAATATATAGTTTATTAACTAACTAAGACCCCAAAAAGTTTTAAAAGGTGGCTAAAAACCCAAAGCCATCAGGCCCAGCTACACAATGTAGCAAAATAAATTAGAACAATTATGCCATTCTCCTCTCCTACTATATTAACAGCACAATAATGTTTTTCTATAACAAAATTGTTAGTTTACGAGACGGCACTATTTATAATTAGGACTATGGGACTAAAAGATTACCTTGGATACAGCGCCGCCCTTTCACTACGGTCACTTCCCTCCTTCGCCTCTTCCACTGCCTGCGTCCGATGGTTGATATAATTTAATCAGCACAAAATTGTGCATTAAAGCGGGGGGGTGGTGGCACTATTCCACCCCCCGAACTAAATAAACAGTCCCCTTTGGGATATTAACCAGACGTAAATGCCTTTCGGCGAAAACGTCTTTAATCCTACAACAACAACAACAGTCTGGCTACCTATCGTTGACGTTTCGAGCCAAAGAAGAGAAAATCTGAGAGAGCTTCAAATGCACCTGGAGAATGCTAGATGTCTCCTGGACGAGCTGACAATGGAGGCCATAGCAGAACAGGCCAGGATTGCAAAAGAAGAAGACGAAAGAAAAAAGAAAGAAGAGGAGGAGAAGAGAAGACCGATCTTGCCTCACCGCATGATGGTTAAAGCCTGTCGGGTGAAACCTGAGGTGAGGACGCCTTCACCACCAGAATCAGCTCGTCAAGCACAGACAGCTTCCTCTTCACTCCCAATCACAAAAGTGAATTGGGCGTAACAACCACAGTCTCAGCCGCAACAACCACAGCCTCATCCACGGTTGCGGAATAGAGGAAGACATGAAGAGACTTTCACTATCCCTCAAACGGAAGATTGGGATAGTGAAGCCACTCATTCTCCCTCTGCGCTCCCAATCACAAGAGTGAATTGGGAGAACGATTGGAGTAGGAGATGTGTGTGCGGGGCTAGACCTGGACGATGCCAGCATTAGCCAGGTGCATTTTGAAATTTAAAAAACAGCCCTTCTCAGGGCTGACCAAATACATAGAAAAGAGACTGTTCAAAATGCAAATGGTATGAGAGAGGAGTAGTGTGATTATAAACACTGACTCTTTACTGATATAATAGTGTGTGTGTGTGTGTGTGTGTGTGTGTGTGTGTGTGTGTGTGTGTGTGTGTGTGTGGTTAGTAAATGGTGTGATTTTGGATAGTAAATGATATGGTTTGTTTTGGCAACTTCCCGTGTGTGTGTGTGTGTGTGTGTGGTTAGTAAATGGTGTGATTTTGGATAGTAAATTATATGGTTTGTTTTGGCAACTTCCCGTGTGTGTGTGTGTGTGGTTAGTAAATGGTGTGAGTTTGGATAGTAAATGATATGGTTTGTTTTGGCAACTTCCCGTGTGTGTGTGTGTGTGTGTGTGTGTGTGTGTGTGTGTGTGTGTGTGTGTGGTTAGTAAATGGTGTGATTTTGGATAGTAAATGATATGGATTGTTTTGGCTGCTTCCCGTGTGTGGTTCGTAAATGGTGTGATTTTGGATAGTAAGTGATATGGTTTGTTTTGGCTGCTTCCCGTGTGTGGTTAGTAAATGATGTGATTTTGGATAGTAAATAATGTTTTTTGAATAGTATATAATATGAAAAGTGAGTATAAGGGGTGTTTTCCTTCACGTCCGCGCTTGTGCTAATAATATATATATATATATATATATATATATATATATATATATATATATATATATATATACATATATATATATATATATATATATATATATATATATATATATATATATATATATATATATATATATATATATATACACACACACTCAAGTGGCTGACATTAGAAACCATTCCACGGAATAACCATAGAAGATGGCAAAAGCATCAAGTTTATTCAACAATTTAAGACACAGCTATTTCTGGATATTAGACGGGGAATATGAAGTGGAAAAACTACATAATAAATGGAAGTTTACGAACAGTCTGGACTTTGCAAAAAGACTGAAAATAGCCAGGGTGCTCTTAAAAGGAATGCTAGAAGAAGAAGCCAAAAAGTTACGAGGCTGCATTAACCCACCCTATGTTAGAGTGGGGACATTGAAGCAAGTGATAGATATTGTCGAAAACGTCAAGTACTTTTTGGAAAATATCTTGACAGAGTACCCTCATGTCCAAAATGGTTTGGACCCGCTCAAGAAAGCTGAAGAACTGATGAGAAAGGAGCTATTAGAAGAAGTGAAGAAGATAAAAGATAACTGGAGTAAGGAGAGAAAGGACAATGAAAACCAAAAAAAGAAAGAGCACTTTGAAAGATTAAATAACAATTGAATGAAGATACAAGAGAAGTTTAGAGCTATGGGACATCCTGACTGGAATCCCGAGGACAAAAAGAAAAAGAAAACGGGAATCATTGGTAAAATCAAATGGTGTTGGAACAGCAGAAAATAAAAGAAGAAGTATCCAAAGGCCCTTTTCAGGGCCACTCATAGGCCTCGAAAAGATATTAGCTTTCTGTGCCTCTATTTTCCCCCTTGCCACTAGACAGTCCCTTATACAAATACAAATCATATTCCCTATGTTCAATTTCCCTTGACACTAGATAGGCCCAAATAGTTCTCATATTAAATTCCCCTTGACGCTAGATAGGCCCACCATGTTCAGTTTCCCTTGACGCTAGATAGGCCCAAATAGTTCCCATGTTCAATTCCCCTTGACGCTAGATAGGCCCACCATGTTAAATTCCCCTTGTCGCTAGATGTGCCCAAACACTTTTTGACTGGATGTTCCCTTGACGCTAGAGTGCCCCCTATAACTACTGCTAATTCCAGTTAATCTGAATATTTCAAGCACTGTAAGCCCAGCGAATGATTAAAATAAATAAATGTATTCCTCTCAATAGAAATAAGTAACTTCCAAGACTGTTGCGCTACTATGGATGTATAATGTCTAATTCCACGTAATAATTCTCTTCTATGGAATATTCAATTCATTCGTAATACGACTGAAATACGCATATTCCTTCCAGAAAGAGTTGAACTCGTGAACAAGGTTACACTAGCATACTAAAACTTGTTATGTTAGCCATTTTAGAAAGGCCAAGACCTACATTCAAACAGCGTGATGTCTACTTTATCAATAGTACACATCAACCTTGAAACTTGAATCTACATACTATTTACAGTAATGACTCATATTTAACATGCGAACATTCGATCGAAAAGAAACTTGCTATTTAAAATATTAATAGCTAAATAACCCGTGCGAACAATATTCAACCACTCCTGTGGCCTAGTAGTTACACACACACGCACGCACGCACGCACGCACGCACGCACGCACGCACACACACACACACACACACACACACACACACACACACATACATACATACATACATACATACATACATACATACATACATACATACATACGTACGTACGTACGTACGTACGTACATACATACATACATACACAGGCGCGTAGTATGGTAATAGAGGTTTTGTTTGATAACTGATATATTCTTCACATATAGCAATCATCTGGCATATACGCCTGTTTGTAACATTGCATTGAAACGCATACAGATTAAAATTGCGGGTTCGCATGGGAGTGCTTGTGATGTGAGGACAGTCATATGGGTAGAAGGCTCACTATAAATATTTAAAACGCCTATTACCATACTACAGTTCAATGAAAATAAATTACTCGAACTAAACAATTGTTATAATTTTATACGGCAGCGAAATTACGAAACATGTTATACATTTTTGCATTAAATTACATTTAAATGAGACGGAAAACACGTGTGTCTAAAATAAGACAAGAAGAATTTTTTTCCTTTTAATAATTTTTTATATTAAAAAATAGTTCATACCTAGACAGAAAAATCTTTCCTTTAGATGAAGATGATATAGGATCCCATTTCAGTGACAGATCTCTAAATTATACAAGGGTATAAAATCACACCACTCAACGTCCATTACGCCCACGTAATTTCAAATATTATATTTGATATGTGATACCCAATATATCAGAACCAGGACCTGGGCCGAGTCTATTGAATAACTGTTGAAATACAGCGAGTTCTATACGGACATAATTGAAATCGTACACTAAAAAATGCCTGTAGTTTTGACACCCACATTAAATGGGTGGGACGGCTTGTACGGAATTATACTGTTTCGACCGGTTCATATACTAGGTCCATCACATCTGTCTTAATAAAAGATATCTAAACTCAGATGAAATTAAAACACAAATACACACGCATGCGCACACACACACACACACACACACACACACACACACACACACACACACACACACACATACATACATACATACATACATACATACATACATACATACATACATACATACATAGCTCTGCATTTACTTGTAGAAAAGTCTCTTAATAACATTTGCATGTATGACAATGAAACTTGTTTTCATCATTCGCCTTATTACTTATTTAACTAGCACCATCAAAATTGTCGTTACAGTGACCTACTTTCCTAGTTATATCTTGCGCAGGGCCAATGCTATATGTATGTTGAGAATATTTGAGAAACAGTTTTAAAAAACAATGATGGCAGTCATAAAAACAAGAACTTAATCGGCAACATCTAAAACAAAAACAACAAAATAGCAGCAAAATGAAAATAATTACTCTTAAGTCTATTAATATTGATTATACAGACGGCAACATTGTTTATGATAACCTAATGATGATAAGCACCAATAATAGGTATGTGTACATTCTACTTCTGGTTTGTAGTAGTAGTAGTAGTAGTAGGAGTAGGAGGAGGAGGAGGAGGAGGAGTTTTAAGATGATGGTAATGATAATGACGATAACGACAACATAGCTTGTGCTGATGAATTTGATTTTACAAAGATGAAGAAAAAGTCGTATCCAGTTAAGAAGGAAACCATCACGACGATTTAAAGTTTCATTAAGAAATGTAACATATGCAGTCAGAGTGAAGAACAAGTATATATATATATATATATATAGACAAACGTATAATAAAATTAGTGATCAAAGACAATGTCTTTACATGGGAACAACCTCACCCAAAAAACACTAGATTATATCATCTGAAAAGCCTAAGAATGGATGCAAGAAAGATCAAGAAAACGAGGACAACGATTAAACCAACTGCCAGCAATTGTTGTTGTTGTTGCTTCTGTTTTAGGGTTTAGTGCCATTTTTCAGCACACGATATGCTATACATGGCGGCCAGTATTATTGGTGGATGAAGAACCCGGGAAAACCCCCGGAAAGAACCACCGACCCACGAACAGCTACTGGCAAGCTTTCTCACATAACTACATTAGCCAAATCTTAGACTCGAACACACGCAGAAAGAGATGAGATGGCAGTGATCCGTAACAGAGAGCGCTTGAGACCACTCGGCCACTCGGGGCCCCTGGTCTCGGATTGGTAGGGACGCATGCGATTTTCTTTCCAACCGAATTTTGAAAAAGAGAAGAAGAAAAAGAAATGTCAAGAATAAAGTGGATAGAATATTTTTTCGCTAAAGATCAAAGCAATAACATATTAAAATTATATGTTATAGGATTTTTAAAAAAAATAAATGCCAGTCCCACCCAAACATTGCATTTCGCCATTTAACATTGTATGTTATTACTTGGATCTATCGAATTTTAACACTGAATAACCGCTCCGGTGGCCTTGTGGTTCCAACGTCTGCCGCAGAAGCGGTAGGTTGTGGGTTCGATCCCCGGCCGAGACATACCAAGGACTTACAAAATTAGTACTAACAGCTACCTCGCTTGGCGCTCAGCATTAAGAGGTTAGTGTTAGGACTGGTCGGCCTAGTGTCAGGATAATGTGACTGGGCAAGACATCATGTTACTTGTCTGCGGCATGATGCCCCAGTGCTAGACATCACTACAAACTGTATCACTGCAGAGATAGCGATATGACTGATTTTTTTTTAAAGCTACATAAAAAATCCTAATCAAACAAATAAATAACACTGTGAGCTAGTACGGATGTCTTTGAAACTTTACCACTATGTCCACTAAGAGTATACTAGCATTTAATATTATTGCAAATATTTGATGGTATCGGGCCGTACGGAAATTGTCATTGTGGACACAAAGGACCCCTACGGGAATATAATATTACCGGTTTATGTGGCCCTATGGTTATTTAATTTGGATAAGACACTATAAGATAACTTGATTACTATGAGGCCCTGCGGCAATTTAGCATTAGATTCCAGTTTTCAGTTCCTTCTGAAAGGGAAACAGATGCACAGTGAAGCTATGTCCATACACATAATGGTGGCATACCTCTATACTATTTTCATGCAATGTGAAATTAGTTTATATCTGGTATAATTAGCACAGGCACTTGATTCAGGGGGAAGCTAATCATAACACTCTCATCAGATAACACAAGGTAACTAACTCTCGCAGGTCACATTTTGACCCCTCTAGGACTCCGTTCTAATTGTTATATCGTATCTGCGTATAATGGACATCACCGTAAGCAAGAAATTTCACATCTTTCTTTCATATACTATTTAATTACCTTACTGATTTTGAAAAGCCAAAGGACAACAAACGGGTCAGAGCACATGCGATATATGTATGTATGTATGTATGTATGTATGTATGTATGTATGTATGTATGTATGTATGTATGCAATGTATATATATGCAATATTTTTCACGTAGCATTTAGAATTCACCAACATTCTTTCTTTGGGGGCGAGAAAATTACATCGAAATTGATATCCCTGTCAGTTTAAAATAGCCTATTAACTGGACAAAATACATTTTTTTTTTCAAAGCTATGACCGTAAGCAAGAAATTTCACATCTTTCTTTCATATACTATTTAATTACCTTACTGATTTTGAAAAGCCAAAGGACAACAAACGGGTCAGAGCACATACGATATATGTATGTATGTATGTATGTATGTATGTATGTATGTATGTATGTATGTATGTATGTATGTATGTATGTATGCAATATTTTTCACGTAGCATTTAGAATTCACCAACATTCTTTCTTTGGGGGCGAGAAAATTACATCGAAATTGATATCCCTGTCAGTTCAAAATAGCCTATTAACTGGACAAAATACATTTTTTTTTCAAAGCTATGACTCTCTCATGTCAGAATGCCTTGTGTAATTTGTAACAGATAATCATAATATGTATTATGAAAGGCAAATTAAATAAGCCATTCTGAGAAATTTCTCAAAAACAATTTATTTTATTAATGTCCCAATCAGTGAATCGTGTCCAAATCTATTAATGATAGTTGGCAAAAATCTTCGAAATTAGTAATGATATCACACGTTACCTATGTGACTGCACATGAGATAAATGATATTTGTCAACAGGGATGTACTGCTGCCCTTAGGGAAGGAAAGTAAAGCGTGCTTTGCGTGGCCTCATAGCCCATGCGACAGACGATTTGCACGATTTTCACTTTTAAGCATCGCACCTGATCTCTCTCCACGGTGCAGGAGACGGGGGTCCAAAAGCCAAGACAGCAACGGAAAGCATGTGCATTGGTACTGCACACTGTATTCAAAAGCATTTTCCCGAGCTGAGCCCCAACCATTCTTCTCTGACAGCCAACAGTAAATCGGCGTGAATTGTAAAACCGGTTCTGAAAGGCGTGTCACGCATGGATTAGTCTGTACCTCGCCAAAACATTATCATATGAAAACGATCGAACTCTTGTCTTTCCAGGCGCTTTTAACTGCGTAAATTTCACTGTGATATTCAACAAATCACCTATCCATGATGGATTTATAATAGTTCTAACATATAATGGAATGAATTCAGAGTTTTGGTGAATTGTAATAATGACTAAAGCAAGAAATGCAGCTTGTAATCACATGTTGCGACATAAGTTTAGCAGGACAATAGCCGCGGTTGGATTATTGAGCTGGGACTATTAAATTACCTGACGTCGTCATATGTGAAGTGTATAACCTAGAGACAGGAAGAGAATTTGCGGGCCTAAGGATTGGCCAAGGTGAGGCGTTACACATGAAGATTTAAATTGTATCTTTTGCTGTGTTTGAACTAAGTTTGTTTTCTAACATAGGATATTTTAATATACTGATGTGAAAATGGTGTTTGTGAATGAAAATCCTCCATTACTCGCCCGTAGAGTTTTGTATATTGGGAGTTCTGTTCCCCGAGAAACGGCAACTGGGTTGGAGGCAGTACAACAGCCTTTGAGAGACAGATATCCCGTCAACGATGAATCTAACATTGAAGGCATTGATTCTGTAGTATCTGTGTTTGAGGACAGTATTCAGTTAAAATATATGAGCGACCCAGATCAAGTTATACATTTTCCTATTACTTCACTCACCCTTTGTGCAGCTGTACGATGTATCACTACTGTAAATGGAGCAACTGGCGAAAAGACCGCACAGTTTGTGTCTATAAAAAACCCTGCAGCTGGAGGGACCAATGCATCGAGACCTTCAATATTTACTGCAATTACAAGACGAACACAAGGCAGGAGGGTCCTAGAGTGTCATTCCTTTATTTGTGCATCAGCAAAAGATGCGATGGATTTGGTAAAGGCGGCGTCCCTTGCCGGAAACCGTGCTCGGGGAATAAACGGTCATCAAATGGTTGAAACGCAATCCCCAGTCTCCACTGATACGTTTGAGAGATCTGACCCCACAAGAGTTAGCAGTCGCACTATTACGAGTAATAGACCTAGCATCAAGCTGGTACCAGGCGAACAGATCATCCAAGAAGTTTCTGCAGGACCAGAGTTTTTTGAGCCGGTACCTTCACAGGGGTACTTTTACAGTAGTAACAAAACTGAGGTTAAGAAATTTAATATCGAGAAGTTAAACACAGAACAGGAAGTTCAACATGTTTCTCAGAAAATATCAGCATCGCCACGCTCAGCATTTCATTCGCCACGTGTGGTGCATGGCAACGGAACAGTTCCAACGTTGGAACGTGATCACGTCGTTCACGTCGTTGAACATCCCAAAATGGTTCAGGTGGAACAGCCCAGAGTGGTGCAGATGGAACAGCCACGTTACGTTGAACAGCCCAGAGTGGTTCAGGTGGAACAGCCACGTTACGTTGAACAGCACAGAGTGGTTCAGGTGGAACAGCCACGTTACGTTGAACAGCCCAGAGTTGTTCAGGTGGAACAGCCACGTTACGTTGAGCAGCCCAGAGTGGTTCAGGTGGAACAGCCACGTTACGTTGAACAGCCCAGAATGGTTCAGGTGGAACAGCCACATGTGCAACCACGACTCGTTCGTGTTGAGACTTCTCGTCTACCACCAGACAGATTAAATCATCCTCAGCCTCCACTGCCCGCGGGACTGCTAAAACCAACTGTACTGCAAGCCCAAACTCAACAAGCTGATACACAGGCGCAACCGCAGCATCCTAATATACACCCCCAGCCTCGACTTGCACCACACCCAGTGTACGTTAGACCACCACCACAATTTATGCATCCGCCGCCACCACCTCTGATCAGACCAGTCTATATTCCTGTACCTGTTGCACCACGACCAAGATTCTTTTCCCCACCCCCAAGCATGATGCGACGACCTTACCATCCTCCTCCACCGATGGGCCCACCGATCCGTCCAGTTTTCGGACCGCCCGTTCTCGTCAGACGTCGACCTATGGAGAGTAGAAAATCCAGCTCTTCTGGCAGTAGATCTAGCTCTGGTAGTAGATCTTCAGGGGACAGAGCATCGTCTAAAAGCTCTCGGTCTCGATCGCCAAGTCCGAAGAACGAAAACACCGAACCTAAAATCGTCAACGGAGATGTCGACTCCCTGAGTGAAAGCGCATCTAGGCCCAAGACACCTCCAAGGGATTATGATAAAAAACGTTTGAGTCGTAGAGATGAATACGAGCGAAATCAGTATCAAAAACATTCACCTTTGATGGAGAGAAATGTTCGTATGCCCCCTCCCATGCAAGGGCATTACCCTTACGACTACGTGTATTGGAGTGGAGGGCCAGGATACGTGCCCTATCCACCATTTATGATGCCTCCTCCCCCGCGTGGAGCCCAATTCCGATCGAGATCAGTACCCCCGCCGATGAGGGGACACATAGACAGAGATTACCGCAAGAAAAAGTCTAAAAAGGGAAAGAAAAAGAAGTCAAAGAAATTCCGAGATAACCCAAGCGATGTTTCAACTGACAGCTACGCCGCCGGATACCATTCGGATATAAATTTTCACAATGAAGGTTACCATTTCCATCCACCACGTGACTTCCGGCGAAGAGACAAACAGTTTATGAACGAGAGGAGTTTCTCAAAAAGTATCGCAGAGCAATTCAGACAAGGTAGAGACTCTAAACACCAGTCTGCTTATGAACTGAATGATGCTATAAATGGAACAGGACCTCTGGAAGAATTCAAGATGTATTGAGCCGTATTTGACCAAAATATTATTTAGTGTTAAATTGAAAGCATGGTGAACGGTTTTCGACCAAGCAATCAACATGACTTGCTTTTTTCGCAAACTATTGAAAGTGTTCGCGTGTTTTCACTAGTGGATTGATATTTGAAAAATGACATTTTATGGAACTTTACACCCACCCATCCTCAAGCTAAACTCGTTGGATATGGATACTTTTTATTGGCTAATGTAACTATCCAGACCAGACGATCCCAACAAAAAATGAGGAATTATATGTACAGGCACGCCTTCCCACTAGTGTGGTTTGTTTGTTTGTTTGTTCCGTTGTTTATGGTTGTTTGGTTTTTTTTTAAATTCAAATCGCACAGTAATGGGTCAATAAGATTTTGGTTTATTTAAATTGCTAAGTATTTTAAAAATGTGAAAGTAAAATAAGCGTTTTTGCGGTTTACGTGTCCTTGCCCTTGGTCTTCATTCCATGTAAATATTTGGACCCCATGATTAAACTGCATTGCAGAAAATATGCTTTGTAATTAATTTGTATAGTAATGCCTTGCCTATAGTATGATAGTTAAAAATAGGTTATATACATAGCCAAACAGCTGTCACTAGAACAATGTAATTTTAGTTTTGTTTTCAAAACCTCACCAAAGAAAGCCTAAATAATCACATATAGATTTAAATGTATTCTTTTAACATGTAGTTCAGGCTTGTCATCCTAAGCTACAATGACAATAATGCTTACATACTTTAACACTGTGTAGCGAATACATCTGAATAGTTATCAGTGATGTATTGTAATTGTTTTAAATGTTTTAAACTTTGTTGGGTTATAATATAGTTTGAGAATCTAAAAAAAAATGCCTTCTCTTTTAAGTGGCAGTTTATAAAAATGTTAACCATTTGAAATAATAATGTATCTAAGTACTCGTACATATCGGATAGCATTAATTACAATGTTTTGTTTCGGCGGTGCTCATTTGAAGTCCCATAGCTAAAATATATGGTGCAATGAGACACGTAAACCTTTAACTTCATCAGTGTTGTGGAGGTTGGGGTTATTGCTGATTTACATTTTTGTTAATGAATGTATTGTAGAAAGAGTTGGATGTAGATAGCTTTCTCATCATTCCTTTATTTCTACTTATTGTTTGGTAAAAACATGAAGACACATTATTCTTAATATTCACATACAGGTAAGCTACGTTTGAATCGGAATATATACCATGGTTCAAAGGAGAATGTATACAATGGGGTAATGCTCCCAATAACTCTTATTCAGTTTCGCTGGAAAAAAGAAATCTATCAAACAATGCAATTTATTGACCTGATTGGTTGCACAGAAAATATATGTATCCAAATTATAGTGTATAAATATTCAAATATTATTGACATCTCCACTAATATCCACAACAATAACAATAAAAACAAAAATGATAATAAAAATAATGTACTTTGTTGTAATAAATATACATTTAACATACAAATGTTCAAAAGAAACAAATAATGGCGACCTGCAAATGTTTTGCAATTATTTTGGTATATATTTTTTTTTTATTTCTCAGGGGTGGAGATTCTCATTTGAATTCCATGTCATAGATTAGTTTGAGGTGTCCTGCATAATCTTTTTTTTCGGGTATTGAAATATTTTAATTAAAATAAAAAACTTATTATAAAATTAAAACAATACCTAATTGTTGCCAGTTTAGTAGTTTAATGTAGCACAGAACTCAACTTTATTTGTTGTCATTATTATTAGCTGTAAGATTTGTTGTATGTACATTACGTTTCTATCATCATGGGCAGTATTAATTCATACATACATGGTCACTTATTGTTTTCTTCCGTTTGTCAATCCGTCAGTCCATGATATTTGGATTTCACGCATCATTCTCATAATAGTTATGACAATGATGTTCATTTTACCTGGTTGCTACTAGTTATGCAACTATGCCAAAAGATAGGTCATTGCGACATAATTTACTTCAATTACCATAGCAGTGAGTCAATTTTCAATGACTTAAACCAAGTTTTGGAATTCATTTATTCTATACAGTAACTCGCAACTCTTTATAAATATATAAATGATAAAACACCAAGATGAAAGTTGTTTCAGGCATTTTTGAGGGGGTCAGTGACAAGCACCCACCTACACCCACCCATGGGAATCGCCCCTGGTATGCCATACGAGTTTTACGGTCTGTAAATAATGTGATAGTGTGACGATACCGTCAATCTGTTACTCTTCGTACTCGGGAACCAAACAAAATCGATCACGTCGTCAGTCTGTAATGAAAGCAAGGCAAGGTTATACAATGTGACAAGGCGGACTACGCCAGTTTTATGGTTTATCTTGTACAATGTGTAATCAAAACGAGGCGGAATACACTTTTTAAGACTCCTCTTATACAATGATCGTGTTTATTAGTCAATGATAATTTGTTATTATGCTTCTGATTCAAGTTTTTTCCTTATCTATTTTTTTGTTTGTCTTACTCCTTAACATTCATTCGGCGGAGAGAAAAAAAGATAAAATATTTATGGCCTTTTTATGGTTATTTTCGGGAAGGGATATATCTAGGAAACATTTACTTTATATATAGCATCCCTTTTGTTTGCCGGTTTACCCATGTCATCTGCACGATTGGAACAGTTTATTTTCTTAATTATCATTCTATCTTGGATTTGCTGTTCTTTTCCTTGCATTTTCATTTGAGTCGATATTTGTTGAAAGTGAACTTCAAAAATGAATAACATGAAGACCAATGGTTGCAATTCAAATGAAAGAATGTAAAATTATTTGTACAATAACTTATTTATAAAACATAGTGAAGCTTTCCAAAACAAGACATCAGACGTAAGTCACGTTATAATGGTACTCCATTTTTTTTTTCGTTTTGCTGTCTCCAACTAAAAAGAACAAACTCGAATCGAATACTTTTAATAAATGATTAGCAGCTTCACATGAAATTCAAAATGTGGCATTTACATTGTGGTTTTTAAAGTTTAGAATAGAGCGTGTGATATCATGTGCAAGTTATATTTCTATATTTTACTTGATAAAGTTTAAAATGATACGGGATGAATTTTCACCTCAGCCGAATGAAGAGTGCCCGAAATTCCTCCATAAGGGGAAAGGTCATTATGCTATATTTCGGTGTAAATGCAAAGTCAAATAGATATTAGGTAGTTTTGTGCGATTCTCTTTATCCATGACATTCTGCTTTTCTCAATGCAGATTTTAACATCACATTGTTATATGGCGTTATTTATGCCAAATATTATTTACACAATAAGCATTTCAACACCTTTATGTAGTTCTTTTGGTTTGGCTTGCGTGACATCATCACCACCCTTTCAATTGTTTGATAATTAAAAGCTTTTGTTAAAATTTCAGTGACATAACAATTTGACAAGCTTGGAAACCATTCTTGTGCGACATCAGATAAAAGAATACATTATCTTTTAAACAGCTGTTGGTGGTCAATACATGTACACATTTTCAAGCAAAACATTTTTAATCCAGGTATTGGCATAGTCGACAACTCACAGAAATTTGATATTATTTAGGGCGGGGTATAGTCTTATGTCCCTTCAGATCTGACTGAATTTCAATAAAGAAACCTTGAGTGAAGTTAAGCTAAGATGGCATTTGCTTTGGATCAAGTTTCATGACTACGGGAATGGGGCACAAAGAAACTCTGACTGCATATTTGCGCACACCTGAATCGTGATTTACAAATTACATGTAACTAACCCATCACATGACCTTTGTGTCTTAATATATACGAATCCACGCGTCAAAAGACTTGCAGATAAAACAGGTAATTTCAAACGATCTAAATGCTCGTTTTAAAATACAGCAATGATTTGCGTAAATAATTAGCAAGTCCCTTATGAAAAATGGCCCAGATAGCTGGATTTTTTAACGCAAAGAGCGACGAGTTGCAAGTATTATTGGGATTGAGAGTGATGTGGGTGTGTGGGAAAGAAGAAATTCGAGTTTAATGTTTGGTCACGACCCAACACGTTTAAATAGATAGCGTATGAGAAACATTTTATTATACCCCTTCCAGTCGAATTAAATCTGTTAAAAGATGCTTACATACCAGACTATTTTAATGGAAAGGGTGGCTGATTCCATTACATGCCCACCTATTAAGGATGTTCATTGCTTGTATTTTGTCTTGTAAAGATGGGTCTTTGTCTTAATGAGATATCAGTGCTTGACTGATACCATAGTACTATCCACGGTGGTTGGTGGATTGTTCAGACCAATATTCGGCTTGGACTCGGTCCAATACAAACGGAAATAATGTCTCTGGCAATTATTTCTCAGCGCTCGAATGTGAGGACAATGAGTATATTAGTTTGATTTGTTTTTCTCGAAATTATTACAAATAGGCATAAAATAAAGCATATATGTAAGTACTGTGTATGTATGAATGTTTTTTTTTCGAAACCAAAAGATTTAATTTTACTGGGAGGTGGGGGTGTCTTTTTGACTGTTAAAAATCTTTCCTATTTGAGAATGTGTTTTACATTAAACATTTATTGTATACAGCCATAATTAAGTATCACTGGCCCAAATTATGCCCAAAGCAACTTTCATCTTCAAACTGGCACTAGTACATTGAGAATCACATTATGCACATTTTTAACACTGAAAACATCGTCAACACTTTTTATTATTATCTAGAACGTAGATCGTTAGAAATATAACATCTTCTTAACGATCCCACCCTCCGGTCCTGATTTCACTTGTGACTTTCGCGCGTATAGCACATGATGACTTCATCTGTTACTTGATTTTGCAGTTAAAAAATAAAACAAGGGGGATTGATTTTAAAATATAAAACATACTCAAAAGGAGGATTGATTTTACAAGATAAAACATACTCATACAGGTAAATGATTAGCAACGAGACTTTTTGAGCGGAATAGTATATCTCGAAGCAGGTTGAAAAAGGCGAATAAAAACAACTGACGGCGTAACAAGGCTCTAAGATGCAAAAGAAAAATGTAATTAATAAAATCGTCCTTTTATCCTTATTTCTTCCCTCTTGCAGGCTTTTCACACGCACCTTGCTTGTGTTTACGAACTAAGCTGCAGCTCAAATTATCACATTGATTGTAATTTGGAATAGATGTATAAATTATGTACCGTGTTTGACCTGCCCATAGTAAACACCTCACATCAACAGTGTGTTTTGGATTCATCGTCATGTATGTGTGAGAGACATGGGGGGGAAGGGGGTACATGGTAATCTGGCAATGGATACATTCAGTGATTCACTGCACACTATTCGTATATACTTTACAGTCAAAAATACTTTTTAATACTTCACATGACCCTACATTATAATTTTAATTGATAAAATATGATGCCATCTAATAAGAAATAATAAAACAAATGTTTATAGATTGAGGGGAAGGGTCGGTGCATATAAAATTGTAAAGAACGTAAGAAACTTTCTACCCCATCCCTTTATGTTCGCCTTTTTCTTTCTTTCCAAATTTGCTACATATTTCAATTGTATTGTTTTCTCAGTTATTACTTTTGTCCTTTTACGTCATAAGTACCATTGCATCTAACCTGGTTAATGCAATATGTTCCTGGGCAAGGAATTTATTTCCAGTTGCCTCTGCACTTAAAAAAAAAAACCTTAAAATGTTGCTGTGTTGTAAACCAAAATACCAGGCAATCAAAGATCGGAAAACGGGCACGCCTTTTCAGCGTTTAACAATAGAAAGGCATTTAAAGCCCCAGGCTGAATGAATGGTTAGCCTCTGTTTGACATTGTGTAGCATTTGCGAAAATTAGTTCAACCTGAAATTAGTGGCTACTCCCGTATGATTTAAATTTCCATCAACAACACTTAGCTTACCTACCGTATATACCAGAGCAATTATCTGTAGAGAAAATAAACGGGATCTGCTAGCGCGTTATAAAGGTCTGGGTCTATGCTTTTTGTCAGATGGCTTAGTGTTATTTATGTGTTATATACTAATCAATACAGTAGTGTATATTAAAAACGCCAATGTAATAATGAAGTCCAGACTACTTTTGAAATCTTGCTAATTGACTTTCTTTTCGACGTTTGTCGTTCATATTGATTAATTTTATTTGTGTTGCTTATACTATAAAACCTTCTTGACGGTCCGGTTGTTTAATCTTGTCTCCTGAAGAATTAAACTTCTCTTTCCGTTGTTTTTACTAAAACTTTCCACACTGGCCACTAATTTTGGTCATTAATAAACTGATACACTTATGAAGGTGATAAACCAGTTTGCTTAAATTCCTATTCTGCGTCTTTTGCCATCATAGACAACCAGTTCAATTTCTTGGTGCTCTAATGATGCAGGTCGTGTTTTAACCTATTGTCTCGAAAAGATTAATGATATGTGTGCAGGTTTACACTTATTATTTGTCGGACGTTTAGCAATATGGTAATATCGTGCTTAGCGCCATATTGTATTTGAGGGTGTCGTTATTTTCTTTGGTTTTATTGCTCGGATTATTGATGTCGCTATAACAAGTTGTGATGAAAAATATCAGTACAGCTCAGAATCTTATTCGTACTTTGGTGCGTAGAATGTACAAACAATTAAAATTGCAAAAATATGTAGAATGTATATAATGTTAATATTACATGTTTTGTTTCTAACTAACCAATACTTGTTTGATTATTCATTATAGGATTATTTTGTTATTGTGCAAAAATATATTAGTATTAGTTTTAATCATTGTTCTATGTAAATAACGCGAATTTTTATATCATATCATATTAGAGACGAGGACGAATCAAACGATAGTAGGCTACATTTTCTACGATAATGTGTAACCGTTTCCCCAAGACATAAAACGGTTTTCATTGCTGGTGCATGTTAGAATACACAAATATCTCTCTTCGGCATGTATGATTTTGATTGACCTAAGGAAAACATGTCAATATAGACGTGATTTTGTTTATGTGTGTGTATATACGTGTGCGCGTCTTGAAAAAAAACTGAATGTCACTTTAAAGTTATTGAGAAAGTAGTCGGAAACTTTGTAGTATATTTCAGTTTTGAATCTTCAAAAAAGGTTTATATTTTACACTGACATTTTACTATTTGGTGCGGATATCAGGGGGAAATGGTCAAAGGCATGGTAACAAGGTATCATGGACTATGGCAGTAGCATTCAGATAAATAACTTAGGAATGTGTACACTTTCTGACTCAAAATTTATGTGGCAAAAGACAACATCAATGTAAATACTTTTATTATTTCAGATGTGTATCTCCTTAATTATAATCTGATTTAACCCGGCTTGATAATCACTTTAGAAATAACTTTCAGATATTTTTGTATTGTATTTAGTGGAATGTTATACAAAGTTATAAAATGCTTCCTGACGGGAAGAACAATAGTTGCATATTAGAAGCTACGTATCAACTTATCAGACGTTAATCTGTACATGTATTACGGTATAGTGTTTGCTGTGCTCGATAAACGAGTAAAGAATTAATCAAGAATTGCTGTAGACAATACGTTTATTTTGTTACAGTTGTATTTGTTATATTTTGTTATATTTTTCCTACACATCTTAGTTAGTATATATTAAGAGTTACATTTATTCAAGTTACATATATATATATATATATATATATATATATATATATATATATATATATATATATATATATATATATATATATATATATATATATATATATATATGCATACATTTCCACGACAAACAAATGATAATGTTAATAACAAAAATAAACAATAAATAAATAAACACCATAGCTCTAAATCAGTTGTTTGTGTTCCTTGCTTGTACACAACACAGTAACAGCCAAACACGCACACAAACTCTTATACACAAATAAGTATATACAATTCCTTCCATTCGCACATCCCTTCCTCCCCATCTACTTACCTACCTATTTACCAACTTACCTATCTACATTCATTCACGCACGCACGCACACGCACACACACAATTACATACACAATTACATACATACATACATACATACATACATACATACATACATACATACATACATACATACATACATACATACATACATACATACTGCTCTCTAAGTGTTAATATGTATACCTCCTGCAGCTAAACTTGCAAAATATGGGGAAGGTAGTGACGACACTAAATTTCTTTGTCGTCAGTCTGCTTCGCGTTGGTTTTACTTTCATTTTATAAATTGGATGCATCTCCTGTATAGGAGACGATTGTCAAAAGTACAGGGAATTTGCTGTATGTAGAGTCGATGATATTCCAGGAAAACGAAGGATAAGGTAAAAGGATTTATGAACGGGTCGTGGTTCGGTATGACTGCATCGCGTTTGTTCCACAACTTCATCGTTTTGCTAGGGTCAGTAACTTGTAATTTAAATATACTGTATATATTCGCTTATGAGCTGAACCCAGCTGCAAACAGTATAGACACTGCGCGGTCAGATCAGATCTGTTGCTTGTTCTACTGATTACTCCTACAGTTTTTATTACCTAGACCAACTTCTACCAACGCGTTATGCGATCTGTGCAGTTGCAGTTAAAAACTTGAGGACTTACAAGCGAGTGTAGACGATAAAATAAGTGGATTCGTTTCAGTGTAAAGGGATATGTATATATGTAACTGTAAACTGTGGTATTTGGGGTAAGACAGTCACCTGCATCCGTGGGTAAATTGTAATCTACTATGCACACGTTTTCCAATGATCATGTAATATTAAGGATGACGGAAAGATATGTCAAATGTCAAGCTGCAGTGATAAATTTGTTGGGAGTTTGTAGAATCAATTTATTTTAGTTTATTTGTTATGTCCATCTTTTATATTTCCGGATTCTTTGAGTTGATTTACATACGATTTTGCACTTAACTGCACGATAGGTCCATTAATTATCCAAGGGAATAGGAAAATGAGTAAGGTCGAAGGACAAAATCTCACGATTCGGTCTATTTTTTAAACTATAAGTAGTTTCTCTTTGTGACTGTATTTTTAATCTCCATTGATGATTTACAATTGTAATTGATTTGAAATCAATTTTTATTATGACATGGTAGCGCTTAATAAACCCTCTTGTGATTGTTTTAGTGTAGTGCGTGTGCTTTTGTAATTTTTATATCTGTCCACAGCATTACGAATATATATTGTGTGGTTTTAATTAGGAGCTGCTGATAAAGTTACTCGACATAAACTTTTATTTACAGTCATTCTGCAGAGGCTTTGTTAGCTCTACAGGTCAAAATCCAGAAGAGACTTTGGGGTGGAAGGTCTGTTGTCCGCCGTATGAAATATGTCCGGTCGTTGGTACAAGTTTATTATCGTTACTCTTCTCAAACTGTCATGTTGGAAACCTCACACATACATTCGTCTCATGGTCTAGAGGGCTGTCATGTTGGAAACCTCACACATACATTCGTCTCATGGTCTAGAGGGCTGTCGAGTTGGAAACCTTACACATACATTCGTCTCATGGTCTAGTTGGTCCTAAATGAAAATGGTTCGGTTTTCACATTCAATATGGCCACGACATCCGACACCTTGAAAATATTGTAGTTGCTACCCCACTGAATGGATAGTCGTATCAAGGTGGTTATTTTCCTTACATTTGTCTAGCTGATCCTAAGTACAAATGTTGCTGATAATGACGTCCAATATGACCATCTTCGGAAAGTCGTATCAACGTGGGATTTCCCCAGAATACTGATTTATATTGTCTTTTGACCTTGAATGAAACTAGTTATGACCCAGCCTGAAATATGGATACCACAATGAACATACTGAAAATCCTGTCATCAATTACCATGGTAATCTGAACATGGTGATTTAAGTCTTGTAATGCCACAAGTGTCTTAAATGAAAACGCTACCAATCGTATGTCCAGTAGAGATGCCATAGTGATTAATTTGAAAATCATAACGTTCAAGAATAGGAAATTGGTTTGTTGTTGCTGTGGTGTTTAACGCCATTTTTTTTGCACTCATGGGCTATACATTGCGGCCAGTATTACTGGTGGTAAAAGAACCCGGGAAAACCCCCGGAAGGAACCAGTGACCCACGAGAAGCTACTGGCAAGCTTTCTCACATACCCACATTGGCCGAATCTGATACTCGAACTCACGCAGACGGAAGTGAGATGGCAGTGATCGGTAACGGAGAGCGCTTTAGACCACTCGGCCACTCGGGGTCCCTTTCTTGAATTGGTAGGGAAGCATGCGACAGGAAAGGGGTTTAATACTGCAGTTAAAATGAAGAAATGATCTAACCTTTAATTACTGCAAACTCTTTTTCGGACAGTAGAACGCCTGTCCTTTCGTGGGACTATCGTAAAATGCAGTGTGACAAACTTTCATGCAGATCATCGAAACAGCTTTGCAGTCGCGACTTCACGACATTCGTCAAAAGCCGGATAATAAATGTATTAATTAATATAACAACACATGTAACGAGTATTATAACGCCCAATGAAAATTTGAGCGGCGAACGACAAAGTTGAAGAGGTGTTAAAAATTCAGTTAATAATGTAACAGTTTGTAATTTTGTATACATTCACGTTTAACACGACGAGGCCTATGCCAACATATTTAACTTTGTTCAGCAAGGAAAGAAACGACAAAACATACTGATATATGTCGAAAGAAAGAAACAAGAACAAAATGGAGATCAATAAAACTCATTTCCGAATAATTACGTCTGACGAGAAGAGATGAAGATTTGTTATGTTGGCATGTGAAATTTGACGTCCCCTCGCTTGTGGTAACCTAATTAAGAAGAGCGTTGCAATTTGGGAGTTATCGCTCAAAACAACCTGTCATAATGACGTATTTAATTGTCATAAATGTGACAACTGAATATGACCACATATCGGTGTAACACAGAGTTTCGATATGTCGGAAGCTGATTTCGATCTGATTCCATATATCCCAGAGCGACAGAATCAGAATCAGGATCATACACATATTGTTTTCTTGTTCTCTAACCGAAGAAACAAATATGCCTCTGGGAACTCGTAATCTAACATTCTTGCTGAATTTTGTGTAAACTTGATTTGAAGGTACAAATCTCATATGATAAAGACATTTATTAGTTGATGTACATTCCTCGAGTGTTTAACGTACTAATTACTTAAAATTGCTATCGGATGTTGATCACTAAAATTGTGGCGTGTGTTGCGGATTTGTTATGCCACCACTGTGGTAGGTGTGCTATGGTTGTGGTGGATTGCTGCCAATATTTTATTTAAATTATTATAGAAGTCCCATTCAGGCTCGATTTTGAAAGAAGTGAAATTAGCGATAGAGAGGTAAAGCTAGGATTCCCCAATCAGCAATGCTAACAGTAACCTTTTTTTGAGTACACAAAAGGTGAAATTTAAATAAATAACAATGCAATACAGTTCAATAGTCAGTTGATAATAATTCCCGAATCATTCTTCTTACTCTCAACCAAGTGATAGCTTATTGCATCATTTGACTTATAGTGTGAGAAAACTTTTCCACCTGTCCTCGATTTCGTCTGTATCTCTCATATCACGCCAAATCCTTGTCTCCTTCCGATTTCCTCTTAATTCCTTCTCCTTGACTGCTCCTTCTCCAATTTATCCTCCTCGACTCATTTTCCCACTAGCCGTTGATTAACTATCGACTTCTACACTAGTCTTTATTCCGTCTCCCTCCCAGAGACTCGTGACTAAAACAATACCAAAAGTCTGTCCCTAAAAGCTTTCTGTCCAAACACAAGGACGTTAGCATATTTCCTTATCCATCTCGTCTCACAACCAATCATTGTATAAAGACTATTACATGTTTCAGTCACGCATTCGTGCACATCAAAATACTCATATGTTTTTGTATGGTTGTTGTTGTTGTTTTAGGGTTTAGCGCCATTTTTCAGCACACGACAGGCTGTACATGGCGGCCAGTATTATTGGTGCAGGAATAACTATGGACCCCCCCCCCCCAACCGAAAGAACCACCGACCCACGAGAAACTACTGACAAGCTTTCTCATATAACTGCATTAGTGTGTGTGTGTGTGTGTGTGTGTGTGTGTGTGTGTGTGTGTGTGTGTGTGTGTGTAGTCTCATAGAGCGCCGGTTACAATATCAATCTCAGGAAAGAGACTCGTGTTATGAAAGGTAAGGCAACAAATGTAAGGTAAACCAAGGGCCGATCAATACTCAGGTTGACACAATCGAAACTTTTATAATAAAAATGAATACAAGCAAACAAGATATGTAACAAATATATTGGGGAAAAAATTGGCCTGACAATCAATTCTCAGCCTTTAAGTACTGCATTATATGCCATCTGGACGTATGAGTCCTTAACTCTTAACCTTTATTTGATACTAAGAGAAACCTCCGTATGATAACTAGAACCAAACTACTGTATGAAATCCAAGCAAACCTAACAACTTGATTACCTCATACAGCAGAAGAACTCGATAACTGCCTCCGTTCATTGCTTGAAAAACATGCCCTAGCCACCAAGCACAGAGTATCAATTCAAACGTGATCTCAGTGGTATATCAGTGTTAGGAACCAGCTTTGCTCTGCCGTAAGAGACTGTGGCTTTCATACAGACTAACTATTCATAAGCAAATCTGTGAAGCTGATAAAAGGACGTCACAAACATAATCCCTGCAGCGAAATCAGCCCACTACAGTACTAAGATCACGGAAAGTTCCAGCTGCAAAGCGCTCTTCGACATTATTAACAAGCTAATGTCTAGGAACAAATGAACACCATTTCCAACTACCTTCTCCTCTCCAGTAAACCTTCCCGATCTCTTTGCGAATTCCTTATGTGACAAAGTACAAACCATTAGAGATAAGCTTGACAACCTAATTTCAACTGACTCATAGTCACCATACAATTGAGATAAAGAATTTTCCGCGGCAACCGTTAGCAGCATTTGAACCTGTTTCTATAGATTTAGTACTTGCATTCATTATGAAGAGTACACCAATGTCATTAGAATTTGATCCAATTTCAACATCACTGTTGCTCGAGTACTTGGATCAAGTATTGCCAAGCCTAACTGGTGTTATTCATATTTCTCTCTCGTCCGCGGAATTCCCATCATATTTCAAAACTGCCAATCTAAAGCCTCTGTTGAAGAAACTAACACTCTACCATGAACCTACTATTTTTAAAACTACCGCCTAGTTTCTGATCTCCCATTCATATCAAACATCGTAGAAAAAGTTGCTCTATCCCAACTTGTATCTTATTTTAATTCAAACAGTCCTTTTAGCAATGTACAGTCTGCATATCGTCCTTGCCAGAGTACTGAAACTACTCTTCTTAAAGTATTTAATGACATTCTCTCCAATTTGGATAACGGAAAGATTACGGTCCTCACCCTCTTTGATTTGTCTGCAGCATTTGACACAATAGACCATAATATATTACTTAACCGTCTCCATCATATATTTGGCATTCATGATACAGACTTACTGTGGTACAAGTCCTAGTTGGTCAACATGACACAAATTGTGTCCGCAAATGGAATACACTCCATCCCATTTGATCTATGTTGTAGTGTTCCACAGGATTCTATTCTTGGACATGCTATGTTCATTTTATACACTCGGCCTCTCTCACATGTCATAGATCATCTGACTCAATGAAATAGGAATAACCAATTGCATTTATTCATATATGGCCAGTTTAGTTGGAAAAGCTATATATACATTTAATATCATTTTAAAAAGGTTGTTACAAGAGCTGAATTTAATGTGTTTTGCTAAATAGTTTAATAATGATCGTTTCGCTGAATTTTTAGTATGATCGTACTAGATCACAACATATATAGGAATCTTGTCTGGTTCCGCTCTCTCTCTCTGCCGGTTCTTATTTGTCACGCGGTATTTAATTGTTTTAATGTTGCATTGTTTGTGTATGTATGTATGTATGTATGTATGTATGTATGTATGTATGTATGTATGTATGTATGTATGCATGCATGCATGCATGCATGTATGTAAGTATGTATATGTGTATATGTGTGTGTGTGTGTGTGTGTGTGTGTGCGCGTGCGTGCGTGTGTGTAGCAGCAACTACAATAGCTATATGGTAATAAATTTCGATGTATGACTTTACTGTGTCAACGGCCTTGTATCCATCTTCAAATGTTTTTTAAAACTTCGTGTGAATCTCCAAGTTGTTTTGACAGTTCAAATCTACGAATATATTGTAGTCTTCGTGAAATTACATTCTCTGGTGAATTAGGAACTTTAGAATTTCTATAGAGTTATTTTAAACATCTGCTTATTATGCAATGAAATTACATTTATTCTAATTAGTAATTTTTGTTCTTCAGATAATCTTTGCAGTAGTATGTGTATCAACTTTGAAATGCCTTAAATCAAATATGTTAACGTTCTGTCCAGCTACACAGTTATATATTCTTTAAAACTTCCAATGTAAGCATGGAAACATCGTTACTGTGAATTACTTCATGGTTTGCATCTGCTTGCCTTTATTTAAAGCATCTTTAAACTTTATCAAGCTAGACTTTAATGCTGAATTTAGTAATCCAAATATCCTTTCAACTCTTTCAGTAATTCATATAAGTTACCAAAGAGACAAAATTTACTCTTTCAAAGATATCATTCATGAATCCTTTCTTCTGACAATGACATTGATATTTTTAGCTATTCTAACGGGCCTTTATAAGTTAAGTGTTTACCGATTATTTCCATGTAAATTCCATGTACTTTACTAATTTTTAATTCAGCTTATATTGTCTTTTTCTATAGCGTGTATCATCTTTAGTCTGTTTTCTGAGAAAAATGATTCCTTCTCAAGTTGACCATAATCAATTTTAATAGTGGTTGATAACAAAAAGCTGATGGAATGAATTTTAAACCTTGATTATAATAAAGACGAAAAAGATAAATATGATGAATATGATGTTGCTGAAAATAAAGACAGTTTATCAAAATAAGGGATTTCACACTCCTTTACAAATGAAGCAAGCTGGAAGTGTTTTATTCGTTAGTATAGAAACGAGGACGAGTATTGGTTATACAAATAAGTAAAACTGGTATGGAAACAAAACCAGTAAATTCTGAAAGGAGATAAGAGATATAAAGTTGGTGATGCTGAAACTGATTTGACGCCATCTTTAAATGATGTAAGACAAATACGTAACATGTTTTTTAGATGCTGCGTGATGAGTTTTGCGTTCCTTCCCTACATACTAATGTCTAGAGATAAATGTGATACTGTTATCGCACAGATAAGTTTATTTAAAAAAAGACACATATATACAGTGACGTGTCATGATCAGTACTGTTAATATTGTTAGTATTTAGCATACAATGTAGGCCCATGCGTATGCAAGATGATTCTAAATAAAAGGTCAAAGGTCAGGCATTTTGCAATAGTATTTTAGAGTCGTATGGAATTGAAATTGTTGTAAGAGAAATTCGTTTTTTTTTCTCGAAAACAGAAGAGTGATAATGTTCACACATGAAATCTGATAAACTCAAGAAACCATCATTGGGAGTTTTTAATTTGTCCAGAGACCGCTGTATAAACGTTAAACGCATTACATTGCTAATATTAGCAGTTTTTCAGTGCCATTCCACTGATTTGTAACGATTGTATTTGTTTACAATTGTGACACGTGACATTACGAAATGTTTATTCCGGTGTCACAAAATATCAACTTACATTGGACCTGCCATTTTGAACAGAAGAATCTCGCAAACTTATAATAAAAAATTTCACGTTAGTACTCTAAATTTAGCCATAAGTTGAACAACGTGCTAAATTTAACAGGGTTTTTAACACAGCGAATATGTCATATTTTCAATCATCGGTACGACCATTTCTAAAGGAACGAGCTAAAAACAGACTTGTATGTATGTATGTATATATATATATATATATATATATATATATATATATATATATATATATATATATATATATATATATATATATATATATATGTTGTTGTTGTTGTTGTTGAACGCCATTTTTCAGCACATGTCGGCCAGTATTATTTGTGGAGGAAGAACCCGGGAAAACCCCCGGAAAGAACCACCGACCCACGAGAAGCTACTGACAAACTTTCTCACATAACTACATTAGCCCAATCTTAGACTCGAACCCACGCCGACAGAGGTGAGATGGCAGTGATGTGTGTGTGTGTGTGTATCTATGTGTGTGTGCGCGCCGGGTACAATATCAATCTCAGCAAAGAGACTCGTCTAATGAAAGGTAAGGCAACAAATGTAAGGTAAACCAAGGGCCGATCAATACTCAGGCTGCCACAATCGAAACGTTTTTAATAAAAATGAATACAAGCAAACAATATATGTAACAAATACATTGCAAAACAAATTGGCCTGAAAATCAATTCTCAGCCCTTAAGTACTTTGATTTGTTCTTATTTCACTCCATGTCTGATAAATTTGTTAGGGTTTCCTGGATTAGGAGGGTGAGAAGTGGAATGTTGGTTGTGTTTGTGTAGTTGATGAAATACTTAATAAGATACATACACCTATTATATATTGTTGGATATCTTTAATTGTTTGCTTCAAATATTTAGTATTAGCATTGAAATATGTGGCACAATCGCAATAGGCCAGGTTAGAAGCAAGCAGCATGGATATGTAGATCGGTAAAGTCGCTAACCTTAAGCCATATTGAGTTTTTAAAAATATTGCAGTTTTACACATTTTTATTGACATATATCGATCTAGAGTGATAAGAACCATATTAATTGATATCAAAGTTGTCAAAGTCGGTGGTTGTATAGAATTGGTTTGACTTTTTTGCCTATACGGAAAACGTTTGAATAGGTAGGCATTCGTCTCACAGTGAGACAAATGAAGAAGTACTTAATCCGATGCATTCACATATATCGTGTTGTATAGCTTGAATTGTACGCCTCACATCCAGAGTATTAGTATCAACATATGTGACATCATCCCAAAAGGGCATTGGTTGATGCATGTATCAAGTATATGTTAGTTTAGAAGAAAGAAAAAACCCTTTAAAACTGGAAGACACTCAAACCATGTGTAGTAACGATGTTTCTATAGGACACACGGTGCTTATGCTAGTAAAACAGTGAAAACACCATGTTCTTAAAAACTCATTGACTTCAAAAACCACATCGCTCGTGATCAAATCTATATTTATCAACACAGAACCATCCTTGATGCATGCTTCTTTTTGGAGCAACCACGTGCACCGCTGAATATTTTATCCACATGCGTTTCAAATGTACTTCAATTCAGCACCTAACTTATAAGGTATTAATAACAGCACTGTTTGAACATTATGTCTGTAAACGAACTATATCAATACAATATTGTCTATATTCTTTTACAAACGGATAAGCTCTCTGAAGATTATTTTTACTCAAAGTTTACTTTAACGCTTCAACTAAGTTAAGATATCCTAACTGAGCGAAATATTTTATTATAAAAGCGCTTTTCTTCGAGAATTATAAATTGGATTAGTTGATTTCTGCAAATTGTTTTGCGGAACACGAGAACTCATTCGCTAGGCCAAACATTAAACACTGAGTTATGTGCACAAATCCACTTGATTTATATTTACTTTCAGGAAAGTTTACATTCATACAGGTATTAAGTTCGATTCACTTTGCAAAAAATACAACTGAAGTTAGATGTCTGTATATCTGTTTCGTCTTACCTAGATGTAATCAATCCGTTTAATCTTTCAGAATACCACAAATAGCCACATTGTATTATTATCACCAGGATATATCAAATAACCATAAAATATTGTTTAAAAACAAAACTATAAAATAGATCAGATCACTTCAGCATTATATGCCATCTCGACGTATCAGTCCCTAACACTAGACCTTTATTTGCTACTAAGATAAATCTCTGTATGATAAATAGAACCAAACTAATGCATGGCATCCAAGAAAACCTAACAACTTGCTTACCTCTTACAGCAAAACAACCCGATAACTGCCTGCGTTCATTGCTCGAAAAACATGACCCAGTCACCAAATGCAGAGTATCAATAAAAACAAAGTGTTCTCCATGGTATAACAGTGTTAGGGACCACGTTCGCACTGCTAAAACACATTGCCATAAACCAGAGACGCTTTGGCTTTCCACCAGACTCACTATTCATAAACAAATCTATGAAACCGCTAAAGAGAACGTCACAAACATAGTCAATTTAGCCAAATTTATCCAACTACCGTACTAAGATCACGTAGAGTTCCATCTGCAAAGATCTCTTTGATATAACTAACAAACTAATGTCAAGGAACAAATGTACACCACTTCCAACTACCTTCTCTCCAGTAGACCTTCCGGATCTATTTGCAAATCTCTTCCGTGACAAAGTACAAACCATTAGAGATACGCTTGACAACACAATTTCAATTGACTCGTCACCATACAGTTAAGATACAGAATTTCAGCGACATCCATTAGGAGCATTTGAACCTGTCTCTATGGATTTAGTATGGAAACTCGTGATGCAGAGTGCAACAAAGTTATGTGAACTTGATTCAATTCCCAATGTTGCCTTCACTAACTGATGGTATTAATACATCTCTCTCATCCGAAAAATTTCCATCATTTTTCAAAACTACCATAAAAAATATCTTAGAACAAGTTGTTCTGACCCATCTTGTATCTGATTGAATCCAAACAGTCTTTTTAGCAATGTACAGTCTGCATAATGCCCTTGCCAAAAAGTACTGAAACAACTCTTCTGAAAGTATTCAATGATATTTTCTCTGATTTGACAGATCATGGTATATTACTTCACCGTCTCCAGCATGTATTTGGCATTCAGAATGCAGCTTTACAGTGATTCAAGTCCTGCTTAGTCAACAAGACAACAAATTGTATCTGCAAATGAAATATACTCCAACCGTGTTGATGTATGTTGTGGTTTTCCACATGGGTCTGTTCTTGGACCTATTCTCTTCATTATATACACTCAGCCGCTCTTAATTGTCATAGATCATCACACGTGTTTCACAAATTGTATGCTGATGACACCCAAATATACAAGTCTAGTCAACAAACTGAAGTTGATGCTACCATCAAAGGAGTATAGAAGTGCATTTCTGATGTGATATGTAACACGCTGCAGATGAATGACGATAAAACTGAGACCATTCTGATCACAACACAAAGACTTTCTCATTCACATCCTTTACCTCAAATAATAAATATCAGCAACACCTATATTAAATTCACACACTTAGTACGAAATCTAGGTGTTACTCTAGACAGTACTCTCACATTGCACCAACATGTCATGAATATATGCAAGGCTGCATATCTTGAGGTGAGACGCATCAGCTGCATTCGCAAATATCTTTCAGTTGAAACACAAAATTTGTTCTATGCTACGTTTCACTGACGGACTCCTGTCCATCATACCTATACAGCCGCACGCATGTGTGCACACCAGCAAGATACTTACGCTCCTCTTCTGACAATCGGATACTCATTATTCCAACTATGAAAACGAAGTCATATGGACAACGTTCATTTGCATACCAAGGCCCAGGAACGTGGAATGAATTACCCATTGAATTTAGACACAAAGACACAATGATCCCTTTCAAGAGTGCTCTTAAACTTTACCATTTTTTACTGTAATAACAAACTTAAAGACCTAAAAAAATTCCTACCTTAAATATTTTCAGCATGTTTAGTTCTCCAATTTCATGGTGATTGTTTTTATTTTTCTGTATTTGTATTCATATCATTATAAATGTTGTAAAGCGCTTAGAGCTTCTAAAGATTAGGCGTAATACAATGTCATTATTATTATTATTATTATTATTATTATTATTATTATTATTATTATTATTATTATATAGCGCTGGGGATCCAGTCCCGTAATATTATACCACAAGAGAAGACGCGATTCCTAACCCATCTCTAGAAATACCTGACAACACGAAATTACATTTTATGTACTACAAATTAATACAGGAACGCAAGCGTGACCACAATCCATCACTCCATTGGACTGCTGTCAAGCGTCTTTTATCGCCTCTTAATCAAATGACCTCGTTTAATTCATAAAATACGCCTAAAATTTGACATTTCTTGGCCTATATAAAACAACAACAACAAAAAAGTGACACATCCGGGACAGAAGATGCAGTTTCTGTTCATTGGATTTCACCCTTGACGGAAAGGTGAGAGATAGCGATCGCTGATGTGCATTACCATGTGCATAAATTATTCCATGCTTAACAGACGTTTTTTTCAACTTACCTTTCCGATAAAGGTGAAATCCAAGACTTTCCGAACGCTAACCAAAAAATTCCGTTTTCTGTTGTGATTGGAACTCTGTGTTTGGAAAAGGATTGAAAAAATTATCAAAACATTAGATAATACAAATGCTCAGAAAAGAGCTAGTTATGATAGAAAGTTTGAAGTTATTATATATTTAAAATCACTTTAATTAAACCCTCAAAAAAGTTTGCTCGATTTTGTATAGCATACCGGAAGTCATAGTACATGTAATTTAAGTGGCTATCCTTTAAGTGTTGTGCACGTTCGTAGATCCGGTAATTGAGAGATGAGTTTAGAAACGAAATTTTAAGAGTACATTAGATGTGCAGGTTAGATGAAAAAGTTGTTATTAAAGGACTAAGACAATTATCAGTTTAAATGCTACAACATATGAAATAAAGACTACATATGCTGTTGAAACAGGTAACATTGATGTCAAAGGCATTAAACTGATAATCTCAAATTCAGTATATCTGATCAATTAGTTTCACGATCCTATTACTAATAATTAGAGCCAACACTATAACATATGTTTCACATAAGAAAAATAGGAAAGTTCTGAAAACAATATATTTTAAAACAACACTGAATATTTGGAAATGAAATATATAATGATTACAAGTGTGTAAGTAGTGAAAAAACAAGATTTAGAGACCACACAGAAACAATTTCAAGCAATAAGAGATAAGAAAATGCAAGGGGTGATGCTTAGACCGATAAATCAACCCAACACCTACAGTGATACTGAATGAAGCTTTAGTGGCTGATCTCATCTTTTCAATCAAAATGTGCTAATGTTTTCAGACATTTTCGTCTGCACACATCGGTGTACATTTTATACCTTTACTAGTATATATCACGCCCGTTGAGCTACCGTCGGTTGATGGTTTCTTTGGGCGATATGTGCATACTACTTCCGGATTGACGACATGTAAATCCAACTGGAATACTGTCACGAACTACATTTAGTTAAATACATAAGATATGGGAGGGTGAATGTTTGGAATGGGTGATAATCACTCAAGATACAAAGACAAACAACGACGCACACTCACACATCCCCACTAACACAGCCACTCGTGATGAGGACTGAAACAAAATATAAATTGGTTTAAGACAACCTATGTAGCTTAATTAATGGCACAGTTATATCGTTACACTAAATTGAGAACTCATAAAAGTAATTTTTTACCCAAATATTCCTCAGTTTGGATATATATATATATATATATATATATATATATATATATATATATATATATATATATATATATATATATATATATATATATATATAACACAACTGAACACTATTCACTGTTACGATTTTTCTCTTCCCTGCTAATATTTCCCATATTTGCCCTCCACCGGCAGAAAACGCTCAGTAGGGTCCTATTGAGACGTCCTCATCCACACACTTCCATTCTATCCTTCACTGGCCAAAGCGCTCGGCGAGTTCTTTGGGGTCACACACATCCTTCCTGCACTTTGAATCCACCCTTCTCCGGTAAAACTTGGCGAGAGTTATTGGGTCACCGCCCCGCCCCTGCTGGCCTGCATCCACTCTCCCACTTCTATCTCTGAATGACTGCTTTATATTCTCATAATACTCGATGTACGTATGATAGATTGATTTCCGCGCATTAGCGGTATCTTGCAGGAACACACGTTTTTAGTTTGATTTGCATGCAGAAAAATTGCACTTTTTTAACAGGCGATATCAAACCTACATATCATCTATCAAGGTCGACATGGATTTGTTGATTTGATTTATGGGACTAATTGATGCTAAGGCCAGAAGCAAGACACTTGGATATTGGGGTGGGGGGTGGAGTGGGCGGTGGGGGGAACAAAAATACTTCTTTAATTTATAGAATAAGAATTATGCTAATAAGATCATGTCAAAGCTGATAGATGAATTTAAACATGAAAACACGTATATAAAATAATTTTTAAAAAAGCAACTGAAACACAAAAATTAATTAATAACTTTATCGTGTATTGATTTTATATATATATATATATATATATATATATATATATATATATATATATATATATATATATATATATATATATATAAACTTTTGGATCATATATTAATCTCGTAATGCTTAAAAATATTACCAACAAGTTTTGGCTAAATGTATAAAAAGCGTAGCAATTTTTACTAAAAAGTTGAAAGTTGATAAAATTTGAAAAGGTTTTATTTGTATCAAAACGGTATAATCAAATGTGTAAGGTGACAAAATTTGTGTGTAAAAGATTGGACTGAAAGCTATTCATTATAATAAAAGAAATAGTTGCATAGATTGAAAACCACATTTTTATATTTTATGTAAACAATGAATAACCTAATTGGAGATGAAAATGTAGCAATTCAAGAAGAGAAGAATCATTTTGTAGAAAGTTATAATGAGCAGCAGAGAGGGTGTATCGGACAACATTTTTAGACAAGTTTTCACTGAAATCACGCTTAAAATCAATGAAACCAATGACATCAGACCCCAAAGTCAATGACATCAGGTCTCAAATATGTGTGTGTTTCATGGATTAGGTCCAAAAAAAAAATATGAAAAAATCAATGAAATTAATGAAATCAAAAACTTTTCAACTATTACATTTTTTGGGAAAAAGGGACTACAACATCGTTGTCACTCACCCTCTCTGCTGTTGGAACTTTCAGTTCAGGGTTAACCGAATATTTGATCCAGTCCGATACGATATCGTGTTCGAGGGTCATGTAAATTTATTGTTACAAATCCGTGGGGGGTAGACTGAGCATGACTAAAGAAATTTCTAAATTGATTGAAGTCCATATCAGAACACCATGTCTGCCAAATATTTCGTAGCGTATGTGTATCAACGCCGTTGAATACAGCAAGCATATTACAGTTATCTCTAATCACTTTTGGAATCTGAGTGTAGCGTTGAGTGACATAGATCACATCAGTGTTTTTATGCCTGCCTCTGGAAAATATTCTAGCAGGATTTTTTTGATTATCTAACATGACATCGTCGTATACAACTAAATTGTTGATACTTCCATCGAGGTCATTCACGGATGGCGCCTCGTCAATATCGGTTATAAATTCAATAACATCCTCGCCGGCAATCTCTGAAGCGTTTTCATTAAAATCTTTTAGCACTTCATAGCATCGTTGGTCGTCTACGCTAGGGGCAATTAAATACAACTTATCCCACTTCATCCATCTCATTATTAAATTGAGCAACAATTGCGTTTTACCGGATCCAGATGGCCCGATTATAATTGCGCGGATAGAGTTTGGTAGCGCTGCATGATGCTTCACTGGTTCTCTTGTTTTAGTCGCTGAAAAATCAATTATATTCATATCTCTATACATAAATTATGGATCTATATTGCGTGAAGTGTAAGGCGCGTACTGGCACAGATGACTTGACGACGATTACAACTAAAAATAACCGATCAGCGCTTTCTGGTAAATGCGTACAATGTAGTACAAAGAAATTTAGATTTGTTTCTAAACCCAAGGAACTCAAGGAACCTTTAAAAAAAAACGAGGAGGTGATATCGCAGCCAAATTAGCAAAACTCCCTGGAACCCCATGGGCAAAATACCCCGGAGAAAAACACCTTCCAGGGTATAGTTATTGTGGACCGGGAACAAGACTTGATATCAGACTCAATGATCAAAATCAGCCCCGACCCGGTGAGGAACCAATAAACGCTATTGATAAGGCCTGTCACCTTCATGATGTTGCTTATAAAAGCAGCAATTTGCAACACAGGCATCTAGCAGATGTGAAATTAATTCATGCGTTGAATGCCATTCCTGATAAATCCTTCAAAGAAAAATTGGCTTCATTTTTGATAAAATCGGCTATGAAAAGTAAATTGATGTTAGGTGCTGGTAATTAATAACAACATGGAATCTATTTATTATTCCCCAAGAGGATACTGGAAGGGTAACGCTGCAATCAGTAAACTCGCTAGCGCCGCAAAAGTGAAAAAAACCACTGCGGCTCATTGGTTATCCAAACAGGCATTATGGCAAATTTATCTACCACCGCCTAAACAAATTCAATTCTCTCATTTTGATGTGACCTTTCCTAATGAAGTTCATCAGGCTGATCTATTATTTCTGCCACATGATCGTGGTTACAAATACGCATTAACCGTAGTTGATATTGCAAGTCGATACAAAGAAGCAGAACCGTTAAAAACAAAATCAGCCACTGAAGTGGCTTCTGCATTTGAAAGGATTTATCGAAGGAGTCCTCTGCACTGGCCAAATCTGTTACAAGTTGACCCGGGCAAGGAATTTCAGGGTGTAGTGTTATCTACAATGAAATATCACAATGTCGCTATCAGACGAGGGCATACTGCACTGCATCGTGATCAGGCCATTGTAGAACGGTTTAATAAAACCCTTGCTGAGCGGTTATTTGGATATCAATATGCAAAAGAATTCATCCAAGAAAAAAGATCCCGTGAATGGGTTAAAAGGTTACCAGCTGTGATTACTGCACTGAATAACGAGATTACTAGAACCATCAACATGAAACCTATCAACGCGATTAAAAAGAAGTCGATACCTGAAAAACCACAAAAAGATTTCCCTAGAAACGCTAGCGTTTCCCAACCAATTCTTGGTAGTAATGTCATTGTGAGGTACTTATACGAACCAGGAGAGCTTGAAGGAGATAGAAAAAGGGCTACTGATCCTATTTGGAGCATCACTACGCATAAGATATCTAGTATAACACGATCTACGGGTAGACCTCCAATCTATAAACTGGATTCAAATGCCCCTCAGCGTGGGTTTACTAGACAACAACTACAAGTAATTCCTGACGATACTCAATTGCCACCCCATGGTCTTAACTAGCACCCTTGCGTCTATTGCACTCAAGACAAGTCAACATCACATTATTTCTGACATGACCGAGATTGTTATTTTTTCTGTCTACAGTGAATTGGCGAGGATCCTTATCCGAATACTGCCAACGCATTATACAATTGCAACTTGCGCAGTGATTATTCTGTTGTTTCTTCAAAGTGATTATTAATTCAGCATCAATATCGAATTCTCGTTGTTTTTTTTTGTCCTGTTGTTTGTAACCGGAGAGTTTTTTATCAATAATATCATTATCATCACCAATGATTTCATCATCTCCACCAATGATTTCATCATCGAAGACAATTCTTCGAAGTTGATTTATTTTTCGTACTCTAGACACTGCGAGATAGACTAAATTCGACCATTCTATGCGATTATCTACCATCCAAAGAGTTGTATCCGATATAGTCAATCCCTGTGAAGAGTGTATTGTTGCTGCATAACCTAGCGTCCACGGGGATTTATTAGCACGCAATGCATCTTCAACAACATTGATATCAACCAGCACAATATCATTTAATACTAAATTCTGTTTTTGACTTTGTCCTGGAATATCAACTTCAATATTCTGTTTTCGCGTATCCGATGGCCTATAACATAACGGTACTGGAAGTGTTGCAAATTTTTGTTTATGCAATTCAAATAACTTCATCTGAAGTGTGTCCCTGACTATTTTTCTACTTGCAATGATTAAATCATTTGGTCTCCACATTTCCCTAAACTCGTTCATGGGAGTTTCCGAAATTATTTCACGGGTTATTTCACACTGGATTCTATCCGGTTGCAATCTAATTAGTTTCTTCAATTCTTTTAATTCATGATCAAGTGATCTATGATCAGTATCAATTTCTTCATAATAGTCTACAAAACCCTTTAGCCATTCATGGGGAGATGCACCGACAAATGGTGGAGGTTGGCCGTGATCACCGCACATAACGACTTTTGTATTCTTCAATAACAACCACTCAAGAAATATTTTTAAGACATCTTCTGACACTGTGTCTATTTCATCCCACATGATGAATTCAGGAATAAATTTCTCTCCCATGCGCTCAGGAGTCCATTTATCTCCCTTCCATCGGAAAAAGCTGTGATAAGTGCAAGCATTTACCCCTCTCTGTATCATTTCTCTTGCAAGTCTATGAGTTGGTGTTAGCACAATCATGTTAGAAACACTAGCGTTTCTACGGAATAACTCAATTACCCGGGTTGTTTTTCCTGACCCACCACAGCCGTTTAAATAAACTGTTTTATATCTACAGATTGGATCAGAAATCGGTGGTGCACTAGAAAATTCTGAACACTGATTGCTTTCTAAGTAATTATTTTCAATGGTAACATCTGCTGATTGAATATAATCATGAATCATTTCTTTTTTAATTCTCCATGATCCCCATTTCTCGTTGCCAGTAGCCTTAAAATCAGCCATTTTGCTATTTATGTAAAATGAATCAGTGGCAACTCTAACTGCGGTGGTAGGAAATTTATTGATCATCGAAAACAGATTAATAGAAGAATAACCGAGCATAGAAGCTCTCAAATGTGTGTACTGCGGATGGTATCCATCATTGTAGGTAACAATTGTACCCAATTTGGTTCCATCGGACATAAATGCGTCCTTACGATTGACATATAGGCCCTTATTCGTTAAATCCGCCATTACAAAATCGTATTCAGCGTTGTCTATAATCAATCGTGAAGAATATTTCGTATTATCATCTTTGCCACCTTGGGTAAATTTACCGATTATTCTTCGTCCAAGATTTTTTGCTTCATTGTTTCTGATTTCAAATAACTGTCTGGACCAATCCATGATTTGTTGTTCATTAAAATCAGGAAACAGTTTTCGCTCTTCGCTAATTATTTTTTCTAGATCAGGTTGTGGTAACCAGACTGATTTCTGTGCTCGATAGGATATAATTGCTTCACTGACAATTAATGATTTTAACATCTTACAATCAAGCATATATCTCAATAGCACTATTGGCATCCAGTGTTTTTCAGACATGTGTTTACCAATCCAAAGATAACTACACGGATGAAGTCCTGCAGCCATTTCAAATGATACTACACAAGCGAATCCGGTTAAATCAAAATCAGGAAGTGGTCCATTAATAGCAACACGGGTCATTTCGTGTGTAGGGTGTCCAAATCGTTTGAAATATTTCTCGCATTCTCCATACCCAAGAAAACTTCCTGGATAACACGCAATCATATCAACTGAAATAACGGAATCAGAGGTGTATTTTGTGTTCCATAATCCGCCGTGGCTGTATTCAAGACAGGACAATTTGACATCTGATAAAAACTCACTTCGTGTTGGTTTCCACGCGTTTTTCTTTCTAGCAAAATGTGCTGCAATGGATGGTACTGTGAAACAGTTTGCTAATAATTGATCGTCTTCTTCTCCGTCCTCAGAAAACTCACTAGCTAGTTGTTTCATTTGATTCTGCAGTTCTTCAGTACGGTATAATTCTCCGTTGGGTCTTACAAACTGATCAAATCTGCATTCTTCGTCTGAATTACTATGAAATAGCCACGCTGACACAGGATCGTTTTTACTCAAATGGTAAATAGCATCAAATAATTTCTGCTCGGTAAAACATTCTTCAGGTCCCAACCCTGCTGGGGATAGATATTTTACGGTTCTATCCCGTGGAAATATTGTTACTGCAGATGACCACGCGTGCGCGTTATGATCAATAATTTCAATGGGGGTTCCTTTTGATTGATATTTCGATTCGTATAATACTTCACCGGTGATTGTTCTTACCGATATTGGAAATCTTAATGATGTTTCTAATTTGGCTATATCCTGAATTGTTGCTCCATGCTCTTTTACCGTGAACTCCCACTCGGTTATTTTTTTTCGTCTTAGATCAGTGAGTTTATTCCCCCGGGATGCATTTGTGAAGTGTTCTATTATTCGTTCTGCTACACAATTGAGCCCTGTCGAATATTTCATGGGTGCTAGTTTTGAAATATCAGGTTTTTCATTGAGCGGATAGATCCCGTAAACAACTGCTGTGACAGGATAAGATCTTTCGTAGTAGGGTTTATCAATTCCGGTCAAAATTCCCGGTTTGGAATCCTGATTCACGGTGATAGTTTTTTTGCCCTTGAGAATGGGTTCAAATTTATCCTTAATAATCCATTTGCCATTCTCACGGATAACGAATTTGATTCGGAAAAAATGTCTTTTTTCCCCAACACGTGAAATGATCACTGCTGCCTTTTCATCATTCATGGTAGCGTCAACAACACCATCAATTCGAAATGTTGACCAACAATAAGATGCTCCATCACGCTTGAATTCATTAAAACAGTCTCTGATGGGTTTATCAAGAATTTTATTCTTGGGTGTATTAGAAACTATATCAAGATTGAATTGAGCATCCTTCCATGATGATCTCATGTTTCCGTCTCTTGGACGTTTGTTACGTTTTTTGGGTCTATCGCGATTAAATCTAGGATTGATTTTTAATAATCTCTTAAACTCTTTCATGTTTCCGTCTCTTGGACGTTTGTTACGTTTGTTTCCGTCTATTGGACGTTTTTTTGGTCTATCGAGATTAAATCTAGGATTGATTTTTAATAATCTCTTAAACTCTTTCATGTTTCCGTCTCTTGGACGTTTTTGACGTTTTTTTGGTCTATCGAGATTAAATCTAGGATTGATTTTCAATAATCTCTTAAACTCTTTCATGTTTCCGTCTCTTGGACGTTTTTGACGTTTTTTTGGTCTATCGAGATTAAATCTAGGATTGATTTTCAATAATCTCTTGAACTCTCTATCAGCATTGAATTTAGCATTTGTCGAAGTCAATCTCTTGAACTCCTTCATGCTATATACAAAACAAACATTTAAATGAAAGTTTTATGTATAATGAATCACTGCAAATGGCTCATGATGGGAAATGTAACCCCGTGTAACAAATCATGCAGAAAAAATGAGTACTGTAGGTATCATATGCAAAGTTTTCGACGTGGAAGTCTTGGTCCGTTACCCTGTATTCGATGTGGGGTTGGGGTTAAGGGAAGATCACAATTGTGTAGTGATTGTGGTGGTAAGCGATATAGGGAATTGAAGCGTTATTATGATAAAAGAATAAAAAATGGACAATCTATCAGAAATTTTGACCCTGAAAAGGTCTTTGACCCTGATAACGTCACTGACAAAATCATAAGAACCCCGCAAGACTACATCGAAAGATTCTCCAGTGATGTAATTATTGAACCAAACATTGAATTAGACAAACAATAGAATAGTATATATGGACCAAGAATTCAGACCACATCCAGTGATTACAAAATATGAAGCATCCAGTGATGGTACTGTCAGAAACCGTAGACTAAAGAAACCGGTCGGTGTTGTGAGTAATCAAGGGTATTTGAAGTTTACTGTTAGGGAGGGAAAAGAAACGAAAAATTATCTCATTCATCGTTTCGTATTTGAATGTTTTAATGGATTGATCAAAGATGGTTTTGTTATTTATCACAAGGATTCTAATCCAAAGAATAATTCTGTATCCAATCTGCAGGCTATCACACTGAGTGAGAATTCCAAACGAGGAAGAGCTGGCACTTGCAAAACGGTTTGGAAGAGACCAGTAAAATCTTTAAACGAAGAAAAAATATTTCAATCATTATATGAAGCCGGTAAATTTTTCGATATTTGTCGATCTTCAGTACGAAGAGTTGCAGAGGGGATTTATCGATCGGCTATTTCAAAAAAGACGGGACAAAAAGTTCAATTTAGTTATGTCTAATGCGTCATAATTTCCAATTAGAGATATGTCATACTTATAGAATAATGAATTCTGAAAACATGAATAGCATCATAGTTGAAATAGCAAAATTGAAAAATCAGGATATCAAACTATCAGATGGATTAAATCCTGACCAAATTGTGTCTGATTTTCAGGATATAGAATACGGGGTTAGCACTAACAAGTATATGCTACCCAAGAAATATGCACTCATCAAAAAAATTCAGAATTCTATTAAAGACTCTCTTTCATTTTCCAGTGACATCAGTGTGTTCGTTCCGTTGTATACTATCGTAGAGGGAATACGAAAAGAATTAGGTAACGAATACGAATTGAAAAAAGAAGTCAACTCTAAAATTAGAAACCTACGAGCATTAATTCAGGAAAATGAACAATTTTGATTGCCCGACCATTATCATTTTTTGATTACCAGACCATATCATTCCGACTCTCATTTTTTTTAGCCGACCCTCAAGGGGATGTCAAAAATCGATAGAGGATGTGTCAGATTGGTCAAAACTAGAATGTTGAAAGTCACAGTATTATTTATTTTATATACAATTATGTGACTTTCAACATCAATGATAGAAGGTGTCTCACGATGAAATAACACTTCCATGACCGTGTTAAAAATCATCCGACATGTCACTGATGTCAAAAAAGGAGTTGCACGATGGTGTTAGGTCGGGATTGAAAAATTGTTTTGCAATTGAAAAATAGTTTGCGATTTCAAATAATGGTCAATGAAGCATTAAAAACCCGATTGGCTCGTGAACGACTGGATGCAATCAGGAGATTTGTACCAATTCGCGACTCTGTAAGAAATAAACTGCAACAACGACAGAGTTTACAAACTGATTTTGCTCTGGGGTCTGAAGAATTGTTTAAACCAGTAACCACAGCAACGAAGGGGGTAGAGCGTGCTTTACTGGGAGATGGTCCCGAGACGGGGAAATCTGTTATTGGTGAGCTTGAAAAACTAGCAGCGAAAACTGAACAAACTGAAAAAACTGATCCGAAAAAAACGACTGTTTCTCTGTTGAATAAATTTACTGATCATGCTAAAATATTAATAAAAAAACCTAGTTTATTGAAATCAAAGGATTATCAAGCCTTTGGTAATTTTGCTGCTCAAAGCTATAATTCAAAAAAAGATTTTTTAAAGGACGAGTATAAAAATGATAGAATATCAAGTAATGATTGGTTCGATTATTTGTATAAACTAAATAAAGGGATTGGTCGTTTGAATAAGGATGAGATAGGGTACAAGGAATTTAAAAAGGGAATTAGTAATTATAAAAGAGAACAAATAGAAGAACGACAACGAGAAATAGAAGAACGGCAAGAACTAAAACGTCAAACACCAACACGTAGACAAACAAGAAGACAAAAAAAACAACAACTACCACCTGATGATGATGATGATTTAGAAGAACGACGTCAAACACCAACACGGAGACAAAAAAAACAACAACTACCACCTGATGATGATGATGATGATGATTATTTACAAACTACGGATTTAGAAAAACTAGATGAAGCAGCTGGTTATAGCGGAAGTGGATTAGGAAATCCAAGGATTGGAAACATTTGTCCTGATAGCGTTATCAATGATATATCACGATTAGATGTTCTCATCGGAGGAAAACGAGCTGGAAATAATTCACCGGAAATAATTAATGAAGCAGCTGATATTTGTAGACGATTATTTGCCGGTGGTATCATGGATATCAAAACTTATCGAGATTTCATTGACGAGTTAGCAAATGGGTATCATAGTGATTAAATAACAATTGAAAACACTATTGTTTTTATAATAATGATCATCCATTACAATCATGATAAACCAACCCCCGTCTATGTAGTTAATTCACGGTTTCCAGTTTATAGAGCATACTACGGAGATGGCCTCGGCAATACCATTTTAGGATTCTTTTCAAGAATGGCCCCCAAAGTGATGCCGTTAGCTAAACAGTTATCAATGAAAGCCATTGATGTTATTCGTGATAAGGGTATCAGTACTGTTGGAAATCTTGCCGGGAAAGCGTTTTCAACTGCGAAGGATAAAATAACATCATTAGTGGGACGAAAAAAGAAACCGTTACCGTCTACAGAAGAAATGCCTGCAAGTGTTAGTAAAATTATAAATAACGCAGTAGATGAAAAACTAGCGTCGATGGTAAATCAAGGGGACCAAAGCAATATTGCAAATATGATAGCGGGAAGTGGCCTTAAAAAACTACGTCGATGAAAATGGAAAAATCGTTTACGATTTCACTATTTAGACTCTGATAAATAGAATAAAATGTTCAAAAAATCATCTGATCCAGCATTTGATATAGACGCCCCAGTTGGCAAGGATGATTCTGTACGCGATTATCAATATTACGCCTATCATGCCATAGACTCAAATAGTCGAGCAAGAATTGATCTTCAAGTCCATGATACCAGTAAATACTTTTTGCCCTGTGAAGCATTTATTGAAGTAGAAGGAGAAATTGTAACAGCTGCTGATACTACTAATGTACCAGCACCGTATCCAGCGGGTACTCAAGTCGGTTTTGTCAATAATGGTATTATGGCGTTATTTGAGAGTGCTAGATATCTCATTGATGGAAAAGAAATTGAGTCCATAGATCGTGATGTTGATGTGGCCACAACAATCATAGGGTTAGCGAGATATTCTGATGATTATACAAGATCAGCGGGTCCATCTATGATGTTTGCAAAAGATGGTAAGAATACCGCTGGAGGAAATCCATTTATTATAAGACAACCAAGGGATCGTGCTGCTAACCCTGCTAATGTTGCTGGTATCGAGGATATGATTATAAACAACGATCCTAATTTCAATCTAGGAGCCGCAACACGAAACGCAATGTTGGGAGTAGGGCGTAAACCATTTTCATGTGCGATTCCACTGCATCATATTTTTGGATTCTGTAGAAACGTCAGAAAAGTTATCTACGGGGCGAAGCATACAGTATCGCTTGTACGAAAGGGTGATGATAACGACGCAATTAGGAGGATTCCAGCAAACCCAGCTGCAGCACATATAAATGATGATGCCGGTAAAGTCATTTTAACAAAAATATCATTGTGGATGCCAGTGTTGACTCCAGCAATCACCGCAGAACAACGACTACTATCATTTATGGACCAAGGAGGAAAGTCGTTGTTGAGTTGGCTAACCGTGAGTACAGATGTGAAACAATCAAATATCAACGGGTTATTCACTTGGAACCTAGCATCAAAGCAAGGCGTTTCTGCGCCACGTCATATATTTATTGCGTTACAGGATAACGCACGAGTTGGCAATCAACTCTCCAGTCATATGATATTTGATCAATTAGGTGTGAAAGACGTCTCACTGAGAATAAACGGCCAGCAGGAACCATCTGAGGATATACAACTTAATTACACAGAAAATCATATTGCACGAGTTTATCATCGTCTGTTGTCATTTATGGCACGCGATCAAAATGTCGATACTGGTTTGCAAATATCACAATTTGATTTTAAAAATCTGTATCCGATCTACTACTTCTCACTGGAACATCTCGATTTGACAAGACAGTCAGTTGTTGATATACACTTTAGAGCTAATGTGACTCGTGGTGTTATTGCTGATTATAGAGCGGTTGCTGTCATTCTCAGTGATAAATCAATGCTACTCGAAGGTGTTGGTGGAAGAATGAGAGTGGTAGATGCCCCAGTAGAAAATCTTTGAACGATTTTTCATTGAATTAGAATCAATCAATTATATATAATGTCATATAGTGTTATTAGTGTTACGTTAACTCCTGGTCAAATCAAAAAATTGCAATCAGAATCGGCTAAAAAATGTGGAACCACAATCACGTTGAAACCTAATCAAATGACTGGTGGTGAAAATAAATTATCGCTGACAACTCGTCAGGTGAAACATTTCAATGATGCTTTCAAGGATAAAAAGGGAGTTCAGATTACTCTCTCTGCGGCTGCTATTAAAAATATGATGAAAACAGGCGGTATATTTCCATTGTTAGCTGCAATACCAGCATTGATTGCAGCAGCAGCCCCAGCGGTGGCTAAAGCAGCAGCGTTAGGAGCCGTTGGTACTGCAGCAGGAATGGCACTTAAGAAGGCAGCTGGACAAGGATATAAAAAAAAGAGACGATCCGTTCAAGGATTGGGTCTAAGACTACCAGGAACCCCGTATTCATGGTACAGCGGAAAGGGTCTAAGACTACCAGGAACGGTTTATTAATTCAGAAATCTTCAATTTCCGAACCTATGGTTCCCAAATCTTCGATGATTCCAATGTCCAATTTTGATTTAATGGATGCTGCTAAAAAACTAGCGATTAAACATTTCAGAGGTGTTTTTATGAAAGATCAATTACCACATCAACCAAACAAAACTGAAACAGGTATTATTAATCTCGATAACAGCACCGGACCTGGAACTCACTGGGTTGCATACGCTATTGATCCACGTGGGATTGTCTATTTTGATTCATATGGATTAGCCCCACCAAAAGAGTTTATGCGGTATATAAAAACCCTTCCAATGAAAACTTGGTATTCTACGCTACCAACACAACAAATCAATGACCCACCAATATGCGGCAGTGAAGTATTAAATGTCCTTGACGCTATTTCTAACTCCTTGGGTAACCCAAGGGGAAAACCACCACACATTGTCGTTAATGACTACACCAGCAATCGCTTTTTAGAGAGAGAAAGAGTTTTACAATAACATGATTGATATTTGGGGGAGATCTTTGAAACCCAAACCCGATGACACTGCAACCCCTGATTCTATCAAGGATATAACAAAAAAAATTAAAGATGAAATAGCTGAGACGTTGAATTTAGAAAGTGTTGAACCCAATGAAATAGTTGTATTTCAAGATCGCCAGGGTAAATTGAAATCTAGTAATATTTCTCTGGATGATATTTTAGTTAAACAACGAAACGCAATCGAGAACACAGTTGCGCTATTTTCCGATCAGGGTAAATTGAAAACCAGTAATATCTCTCTGGATGATATTTTAGTTAAACAACAAAATGCAATCGAGAACACCGTTGCGTTATTTTCCGATCAGGGTAAATTGAAAACCAGTAATATCTCTCTGGATGATATTTTAGTTAAACAACAAAATGCAATCGAGAACACAGTTGCGTTATTTTCCGATCAGGGTAAACTCAAACCAGGTGTACTCGTTTCGACGATTACAGATCGATTAAAAACTCTCAACGACGAGTTAAACAATTCTGTGGTTGTACTAGCAACACTTGAATCTAGAATTGAAGAACACATAAAACAGTTTATATCATTTCGTAGAAATATCATTGATAAATTTATTGGAACCCCGTTAGATAAAATTGAACTAAAACTCCCTGATATTAAAAAATCCATCGATGAGACGAAAACTTTCATCGAAGACATCAAGGGGGATGCAACGAGGATGATAACAGCCATTGAAAAAACAAAAATTCCTCATGAGAAAACCAACAACTTAGTATACACGATCCAACACGGATCATTTGAGTGGACACCTACAAACAACAAATTAGATATCACTGCAACCGTTAAGGGTATTTATCGATTAACACTAGTAACACCATTATCTCAATTTAATATTTCATCGTCCAGTTCATCCGGGGTCAATAATACGAATTCAACGATCATCGACAAGAATACAACTGAAAAGTTTACAATCGCATCTACTGATAAAGATTTGGTTAGGGTCTCAACAACGTGGTGTGTGGAATTCGTAGCGGATTTAAGTAAATCGTAATTGAAAACGATAGCATATTTAAAATAAAAATGATTTCATCATCGCAATATCGCTATGATCAGGTCAGAGAGTATCAAACTAGACTCAAAACCCTGTCTGAGGAGTATGAATTGAAAATTAAAAAATATCGCAGGAGAATTACCGCAATTGATGTTACTGTGTACGCTGTGAGTGGTGTAATCACCGGAGCTGGTATTATACTGTCTTCAGTGACAATGATGGCCCCGATAGCTGTTCCAATTTGCATTTCTGCGGCAACAACAATCGCTGGAATTATTTCAATAATCACAAAAAAAATATCCTCATGCAGCCAACGGAAACTACAAGACTACATAATTCAATTTCATGTTGTGTCTACTGCATACTCGCAATTATCATCATTGATATCGTCATCGCTCGATGATACAATTATATCAGAGAGTGAGTTTTCAGCGATGGTAGATATATATGATTCTGCGATGTCAAAATTAGAAATACATCATGAATATAATAACAATGACAACACAGATGGAATTACTTCAACAAATAGTGGAGAACACAAATCCAGTACAAACAAGCATGATCTCAATAACCTCAACGAATCCAGAATTCAGTGTGAATTTCCCCTCTCCGGTCCCAGTGAAGGAGATAGCGCTAGCAAAATTACGAGTATACCACAGTTGGCCAAATATTAGGTCAAAACCATTTGGTGGTCAACAACCGAATAATTCACTGGTATTTGCAAATAAGAATAAACCCGACGGTACCCCAGACTGGAATGTTGTTTCCATACCAACCGGATCATATCAAATTGAACAAATCAATAATGAATTCGCGCGTAGAATAAAATCGATTACTGGAGTAGAGTCAAAAATCGCTATAACAGTTCATGAACCAACACTATCATCTGCCATTGAAATAAACTCAGAAGAATACGTCGTAGATATCTATCAAAGCTCAATAAGAACCGTACTAGGATGGCCTGAATTACCACCAAAGGGGGGAACCGTTGATTTACCAGAACCTCAAAAAACCGATTATATCACAGACAGGATAAAATCTGATAATCCAGTAAAGAGTTATAGAGATTACAGTATTGCTAGCATCTTTTTTGCTCTTGGCACTATAGATAAGGGAGGGAAATATCTTTTTGTTAACGAACTTAAAATCGCTGAAAATTTCACAGCAATGAATAATGATTTTTCACTGTTGTTAATACCCCTTAAATCCGGCTCTCTTACCCGAGATGAATTTATCAGTGCCGTAAAAACATGTAACAAAATCATCAATGACATGGAAACATTTAATTCACAAATTATTCAAGAGATATTAGGTGACAGTAATCCTACAACAAGAACAATTTTTGCAGGAGGCAAGGGCATCCCCGTCAAGGATATACCCACAGTCAAACTACCAGGATATAACGTACCAGAACTACAAAAATCTCTCAGTGATGCCATCGATATTGGTTTTAAAATAATTCATGATACGTGGAAAAAAGCAACATCACCGGAAATAAAAATCCTGACCCATAATAATGACCCAGATGGTGGTGGCAGGCATATTGCTCCGTTCAATGTGAATATTTCAACGGTGATTGCGCTCAATTTAGTATGTGATGTGATCGAAGGAAGCTATCAAATAAATTTAGAACGATCAAATCAAGCTCAGCAGGGATATATTTTGTATTCATTTGCACCAACAGCTCCTCCAGGGTTTTTAATAATTGAGTCCCCGGTGAATCCAGTCTATATGCGATGTCATAATAATTCATTAACCAAAATTAATTTCAAACTCACAGATCAGTCTAATAATCTGATTGATTTACAAGAGGAGGTTTTACAAATTAGTCTGTTTGTGAAATCCTAAGGGGATTTTCGTCGTAGTGATTTTCGTCCCACAGACAAGGTCTGGAACACGATATCGTATCGGACTGGATCAAATATTCGGTTAACCCTGAACTGAAAGTTCCAACAGCAGAGAGGGTGAGTGACAACGATGTTGTAGTCCCTTTTTCCCAAAAAATGTAATAGTTGAAAAGTTTTTGATTTCATTAATTTCATTGATTTTTTCATATTTTTTTTTTGGACCTAATCCATGAAACACACACATATTTGAGACCTGATGTCATTGACTTTGGGGTCTGATGTCATTGGTTTCATTGATTTTAAGCGTGATTTCAGTGAAAACTTGTCTAAAAATGTTGTCCGATACACCCTCTCTGCTGCTTAATGCGAATATAAAATATATTTTAATGAAATAAGAGGGATGTTTTCTTTTGTTATAAGGTTATTACTGAAGATAATAAACCATGTCTACATAAAAATAAAATAAATCGGTTGATATTATGCATTCAGATAAAATGATAATATTTCTCTACTGTCTCACAGTGATGATCCGAAAATGCCGGATTTTTAGATTAAAATGTTGTATCAAATTATGTTTACAAATTGGGTTTTTAAGCAAAGCTAGAAAAATGGATAATAATAAATGTAGTTTTTGCAGACAGGAGAAGGAATTTGTAGTATATTTATTATTTGTATGAACAAAAGTAAATCCTTTTGGGATTATGTTAGGACACTGGATCAAATAAAATTGTAATATTCATAAGAAATATTTGAAAGGACCCTTATAAGCATCGTAATTCTCACTTTGTTGACAGACGGCCCGAAGATATTGTCTTCTAAGTTGAAAAGAATAGGGGAGAATCGACATTTAATCGGATTTAATAGGGTGTGGTCACTATTTAAATTCGAATTTCATTTAGTATTTTCGAGCTAGGAACTTGGCAATAACAAGATAAAAAGCTGGGCCTTTTGTATTCACAAAAGAACACTTTTGACAATGATATAAATACAATGTTTAATAATGAATGACTTGAATGAGCAATGAAACTGCGAATATGTGCGTGTACATTTAATCCAAATATGGGATTATTAACATAATAACGCACAAATGTAATAAATAAAAATACAAACAAATTACTCTACAAAAGACAAACGAAATACGTGAATGATTCACAGTGACTAAACAATGAAAAGATGGATGTAGTTTACTCAGCTGGCAAACAGAATTTTACTCATGTAGTAAAATGAATTCACTTATAGTGAAAGTATGCAAATGAAAAATGATAGATAGAACTAATCTTTACAGTCCCAAAAGATACATGGGTTTTACGAACCATAAAATTAGCCCATATCATTTGATAAATTTAGCTAAATTGACTATGTTTGTGACGTTCTCCTTAGCGGTTTCATAGATTTGTTTATGAATATTGAGTCTGGTGGAAAGCCAAAGCGTCTCTGCTTTATGGCAATGTGTTTTAGCAGTGCGAACGTGGTCCCTAACACTGTTATACCATGGAGAGAACACTTTGTTTATATTGATACTCTGCATTTGGTGACTGGGTCATGTTTTTCGAGCAATGAACGCAGGCAGTTATCGGGTTGTTTTGCTGTAAGAGGTAAGCAAGTTGTTAGGTTTTCTTGGATGCCATGCATTAGTTTGGTTCTATTTGTCATACAGAGATTTATCTTAGTAGCAAATAAAGGTCTAGTGTTAGGGACTGATACGTCGAGATGGCATATAATGCTGAAGTGATCTGATCTATTTTATAGTTTTGTTTTTAAACAATATTATATGGTTCTTTGATATATCCTGGTGATAATAATACAATGTGGCTATTTGTGGTATTCTGAAAGATTAAACGGATTGATTACATCTAGGTAAGACGAAACAGATATACAGACATCTAACTTCAGTTGTATTTTTTGTAAAGTGAATCGAACTTAATACCTGTATGAATGTAAACTTTCCTGAAAGTAAATATAAATCAAGTGGATTTGTGCACATAACTCAGTGTTTAATGTTTGGCCTAGCGAATGAGTTCTCGTGTTCCGCAAAACAATTTGCAGAAATCAACTTATCCAATTTATAATTCTCGAAGAAAAGCGCTTTTATAATAAAATATTTCGCTCAGTTAGGATATCTTAACTTAGTTGAAGCGGTAAAGTAAACTTTGAGTAAAATTAATCTTCAGAGAGCTTATCCGTTTGTAAAAGAATATAGACAATATTGTATTGATATAGTTCGTTTACAGACATAATGTTCAAACAGTGCTGTAATTAATACCTTATAAGTTAGGTGCTGAATTGAAGTACATTTGAAACGCATGTGGATAAAATATTCAGCGGTGCACGTGGTTGCTCCGAAAAGAAGCATGCATCAAGGATGGTTCTGTGTTGATAAATATAGATTTGATCATGGGCGATGTGGTTTTTGAAGTCAATGAGTTTTTAAGAACATGGTGTTTTCACTGTTTTACTAGCATAAGCACCGTGTGTCCTATAGAAACATCGTTACTACACATGGTTTGAGTGTCTTCCAGTTTTAAAGGGTTTTTTCTTCTAAACTAACATATACTTGATGCATGCATCAACCAATGCCCTTTTGGGATGATGTCACATATGTTGATACTAATACTCTAGATGTGAGGCGTACAATTCAAGCTATACAACACGATATATGTGAATGCATCGGATTAAGTACTTCTTCATTTGTCTCACTGTGAGACGAATGCCTACCTATTCAAACGTTTTCCGTATAGGCAAAAAGGTCAAACCAATTCTATACAACCACCGACTTTGACAACTTTGATATCAATTAATATGGTTCTCATCACTCTAGATCGATATATGTCAATAAAAATGTGTAAAACTGCAATATTTTTAAAAACTCAATATGGCTTAAGGTTAGCGACTTTACCGATCTACATATCCATGCTGCTTGCTTCTAACCTGGCCTATTGCGATTGTGCCACATATTTCAATGCTAATACTAAATATTTGAAGCAAACAATTAAAGATATCCAACAATATATAATAGGTGTATGTATCTTATTAAGTATTTCATCAACTACACAAACACAACCAACATTCCACTTCCCACCCTCCTAATCCAGGAAACCCAAACAAATTTATCAGACATGGAGTGAAATAAGAACAAATCAAAGTACTTAAGGGCTGAGAATTGATTGTCAGGCCAATTTGTTTTGCAATATATTTGTTACATATCTTGTTTGCTTGTATTCATTTTTATTAAAAACGTTTCGATTGTGTCAGCCTGAGTATTAATCGGCCCTTGGTTTACCTTACACTTGTTGCCTTACCTTTCATTAGACGAGTCTCTTTGCTGAGATTGATATTGTACCCGGCGCGCACACACACACATACATACACACACACACACACACATCACTGCCATCTCACCTCTGTCGGCGTGGGTTCGAGTCTAAGATTGGGCTAATGTAGTTATGTGAGAAAGCTTGTCAGTAGCTTCTCGTGGGTCGATGGTTCTTTCCGAGGATTTTCCCGGGTTCTTCCTCCACAAATAATACTGGCCGACATGTGCTGAAAAATGGCGTTCAACAACATATATATATATATATATATATATATATATATATATATATATATATATATATATATATATATATATATATATATATATATATATACAAATACAAGTCTGTTGAGCTCGTTCCTTTAGAAATGGTCGTACCGATGATTGAAAATATGACATATTCGCTGTGTTAAAAACCCTGTTAAATTTAGCACGTTGTTCAACTTATGGCTAAATTTAGAGTACTAACGTGAAATTTTTTATTGTAAGTTTGCGAGATTCTTCTGTTCAAAATGGCAGGTCCAATGTAAGTTGATATTTTGTGACACCGGAATAAACATTTCGTAATGTCACGTGTCACAATTGTAAACAAATACAATCGTTACAAATCAGTGGAATGGCACTGAAAAACTGCTAATATTAGCAATGTAATGCGTTTAACGTTTATACAGCGGTCTCTGGACAAATTAAAAACTCCCAATGATGGTTTCTTGAGTTTATCAGATTTCATGTGTGAACATTATCACTCTTCTGTTTTCGAGAAAAAAAAACGAATTTCTCTTACAACAATTTCAATTCCATACGACTCTAAAATACTATTGCAAAATGCCTGACCTTTGACCTTTTATTTAGAATCATCTTGCATACGCATGGGCCTACATTGTATGCTAAATACTAACAATATTAACAGTACTGATCATGACACGTCACTGTATATATGTGTCTTTTTTTAAATAAACTTATCTGTGCGATAACAGTATCACATTTATCTCTAGACATTAGTATGTAGGGAAGGAACGCAAAACTCATCACGCAGCATCTAAAAAACATGTTACGTATTTGTCTTACATCATTTAAAGATGGCGTCAAATCAGTTTCAGCATTACCAACTTTATATCTCTTATCTCCTTTCAGAATTTACTGGTTTTGTTTCCATACCAGTTTTACTTATTTGTATAACCAATACTCGTCCTCGTTTCTATACTAACGAATAAAACACTTCCAGCTTGCTTCATTTGTAAAGGAGTGTAAAATCCCTTATTTTGATAAACTGTCCTTATTTTCAGCAACATCATAATCATCATATTTATCTTTTTCGTCTTTATTATAATCAAGGTTTAAAATTCATTCCATCAGCTTTTTGTTATCAACCACTATTAAAATTGATTATGGTCAACTTGAGAAGGAATCATTTTTCTCAGAAAACAGACTAAAGATGATACACGCTATAGAAAAAGACAATATAAGCTGAATTAAAAATTAGTAAAGTACATGGAATTTACATGGAAATAATCGGTAAACACTTAACTTATAAAGGCCCGTTAGAATAGCTAAAAATATCAATGTCATTGTCAGAAGAAAGGATTCATGAATGATATCTTTGAAAGAGTAAATTTTGTCTCTTTGGTAACTTATATGAATTACTGAAAGAGTTGAAAGGATATTTGGATTACTAAATTCATCATTAAAGTCTAGCTTGATAAAGTTTAAAGATGCTTTAAATAAAGGCAAGCAGATGCAAGCCATGAAGTAATTCACAGTAACGATGTTTCCATGCTTACATTGGAAGTTTTAAAGAATATATAACTGTGTAGCTGGACAGAACGTTAACATTATTGATTTAAGGTATTTCAAAGTTGATACACATACTACTGCAAAGATTATCTGAAGAACAAAAATTACTAATTAGAATAAATGTAATGTCATTGCATAATAAGCAGATGTTTAAAATAACTCTATAGAAATTCTAAAGTTCCTAATTCACCAGAGAATGTAATTTCACGAAGACTACAATATATTCGTAGATTTGAACTGTCAAAACAACTTGGAGATTCACACGAAGTTTTAAAAAACATTTGAAGATGGATACAAGGCCGTTGACACAGTAAAGTCATACATCGAAATTTATTACCATATAGCTATTGTAGTTGCTGCTACACACACGCACGCACGCGCACACACACACACACACACACACACACATATACACATATACATACTTACATACATGCATGCATGCATGCATGCATGCATGCATGCATACATACATACATACAAACATACATACATACATACATACATACATACATACATACATACATACATACATACATACATACATACATACATACATACACAAACAATGCAACATTAAAACAATTAAATACCGCGTGACAAATAAGAACCGGCAGAGAGAGAGCGGAACCAGACAAGATTCCTATATATGTTGTGATCTAGTACGATCATACTAAAAATTCAGCGAAACGATCATTATTAAACTATTTAGCAAAACACATTAAATTCAGCTCTTGTAACAACCTTTTTAAAATGATATTAAATGTATATATAGCTTTTCCAACTAAACTGGCCATATATGAATAAATGCAATTGGTTATTCCTCTATGACATGTGAGAAAGGCCGAGTGAATAAAATGAACATAGCATGTCCAAGAATAGAACCCTGTGGAACACTACAACATAGATCAAATGGGATGGAGTGTATTCCATTTGCAGACACAATTTGTGTCATGTTGACCAACTAGGACTTGTACCACAGTAAGTCTGTATCATGAATGCCAAATATATGATGGAGACGGTTAAGTAATATATTATGGTCTATTGTGTCAAATGCTGCAGACAAATGAAAGAGGGTGAGGACTGTAATCTTTCCGTTATCCAAATTGGAGAGAATGTCATTAAATACTTTAAGAAGAGTAGTTTCAGTACTCTGGCAAGGACGATATGCAGACTGTACATTGCTAAAAAGACTGTTTGAATTCAAATAAGATACAAGTTGGGATAGAGCAACTTTTTCTACGATGTTTGATATGAATGGGAGATCAGAAACTGGGCGGTAGTTTTTAAAAAAAGTAGGTTCATGGTAGAGTGTTAGTTTCTTCAACATAGGCTTTAGAATGGCAGTTTTGAAATATGATGGGAATTCCGCGGACGAGAGAGAAATATGAATAACACCAGTTAGGCTTGGCAATGCTTGATCCAAGTACTCGAGCAACAGTGATGTTGAAATTGGATCAAATTCTAATGACATTGGTGTACTCTTCATAATGAATGCAAGTACTAAATCTATAGAAACAGGTTCAAATGCTGCTAACGGTTGCCGCGGAAAATTCTTCATCTCAATTGTATGGTGACTATGAGTCAGTAGAAATTAGGTTGTCAAGCTTATCTCTAATGGTTTTTACTTTGTCACATAAGGAATTCGCAAAGAGAGCCGGAAGGTTTACTGGAGAGGAGAAGGTAGTTGGAAATGGTGTTCATTTGTTCCTAGACATTAGCTTGCTAATAATGTCGAAGAGCGCTTTGCAGCTGGAACTTTCCGTGATCTTAGTACTGTAGTGGGCTGATTTCGCTGCAGGGATTATGTTTGTGACGTCCTTTTATCAGCTTCACAGATTTGTCAACACCATAGACAATCTAATGGATACAATAAAGCAAATCAAAAATTCTCAAAGACTAATAAAAACTCTTAAGTTCTCCAAAAAACAAATACAAACACTTATGATAGTAAATGAAAACATCATAAATGAATGACACAATAAGCAGGAATATTTCGATATGGTAATGGAATGCTAGAGGACTACACTTTAACCTAAATGAATTAAAAATAAAACTAATTAACGCTAAGAAAAAACCTGATATCCTTTGCATTCAGGAAACTAACTTATCAAATAAAAACCAAACATTGCCAATAATACAAGGCTATGCCCCAGGTTACTTCCAGAATCGTAAAACAGGAAAGGGGGGAGGTATAGCCATGTATATAAATAACAGCATACCATCAATACAAATAATACCAATAACACAAGAGATAATAAATAATTCAAATATCGATGTACAATCAATCCAAATTAAAATAGGTAACAGCGACTTACAAATAATAAATATCTATGATCCAGGAACAAACTACACCCTTAACTATGAATTATTTTATAGAGCAATAACTACCCTAATCACTGGTGAACGCGCTGTCATTTGCGGGGATTTCAATGCCCACAACAGGCTGTGGGGGGGAAAAGTGTCGGACAAGAGGGGCAGGTTGATTGAGGCCTGGGCCAATACATCAACCCTAACCATACTTAATGATGGATCCGGAACCCGACTAAACCCGGAAAACGGTACCTTGTCTGCCATCGATCTCACCCTATGCTCAAACACGTTGGCTCAAGTGGCGGAATGGGAAGTAGATCAGAATGACCCCATGGGCAGTGATCACTTCCTAATCATTACCACTCTGCAAATGGCAGTGCAATCACGAGTGCATACTACTATCCCCAGGTGGAATTATCTAAAAGCGGACTGGGAGTCCTTTCGAGAAAACTTAACTAACATAGACTTATCCCAGATAGAATCCAATAACATTGATCAATATAATGAAAACATCATGCAGGTTATTAAAAATGCGGCAACAGCCAGCATCCCCAACAGTAACCCTAAATCTGACAAACTAAGTGTCCCGTGGTGGAATGATGAAATCAAAAATACTCAAAAAGCCAAAAATAAAGCATTACAAAAATTTAGAAGAACCAAAGTAACCACCCATTTCCAGGAATATAAAAACCTAAGTGAGAAATTAAAAAACTCATTAAACAATCCAAAGCTGACACCTGGAAAAAATACTGTAGTACCATCAATCGTAACACAAACTCCAAACAAGTATGGGAAAAAATAAGAAGGATTAGGGGCAAAAAAACTAACAACACCCCTAAAATAAGCAACACCACTAATGATAAGGAACAAGCAGAATTACTAGCCCAACACTTTGCAAATATGAGCAAAAATAGTAACCACACTACAGAATTCCAAACCCACAGAAACTATATAGAGACCTCGAATAAACATATATTTGAAGACCTGGGGCCCAAAGAATCCTCATTAAACAATAAAATAACACTATATGAATGAGACCAGGCACTCAAAACTAAGAAAGAAACCTCACCTGGGGAGGACAAAATAGGGTACATAATCTATAAGCAACTACCACCCAACATAGTCAGTGCAATAATCAAATTCCTAAACCACGTATGGGACACAGGAAAGCTACCAACAACTTGGAAACATGCGATAGTAATACCCATCTTAAAACCCAACAAAGACAGACACGATATAAACTCATATCGACCCATCTCTTTAACTAACAACATATGCAAAATCATGGAGACTATCATCAATAAGACTCAAGTCACATCTTACTAAAAATAATCTAATCTCAGAAAATCAATGTGGATTCAGAAACAAGCGCTCCACAACGGATCAACTAGTAAAACTTGAGACTGCTATCAAACTAGCTTTTAACACCAAAAGAAAAAGATAGCAGATATCTAACTGCGGTTTTTCTCGATCTCGAGAAAGCATTCGACCTAGTATGGACCAAAGGCCTTATAGCCAAATTAAATGATTATGGCATTACTGGGCGAATGTTTAACTTTATACAGGATTTTTTAACAAACCGCACTATTACAACTAGGGTAGGGGCAACTTACTCTGAGAAACACTCCCTCGAAAACGGAACTCCACAAGGGAGTGTACTCAGCCCCACCCTCTTCAATATAATGATAAATGACCTAGATAAGAATTTGGCATCATCCAAAGTCGAACTTTCCCTTTCTGAAATACAAAACAGCTTAAATAATATTGGAATATGGGCCAATAAATGGGGCTTTAAACTATCACATCAAAAAACGGTAGCTGTACTGTTCACCCCAAACCTAAAATACATACAATATCCTAAATTAACAATCCAAGGTAGGGAAATTCAATTTGTTAAAATAGTCAAATTTCTGGGTATGTATTATGACCAGCACCTAACATGGGCGTACCACATAGATGATTTAGTTAAAAGGTGCCACAAGGACTTAAATTTAATAAAAAGCATCAAAGGCACACAATGGGGTGCCGATCAGGAAACATCACTCAAATTATACAGGGCCTTAATAAGATCCAAATTAGACTATGGCTGTCAAATATATTCATCAGCCTCAAAAACAAATTTTAAAAAATGAGATAAAGTCCAACGAACAGCCTTATTATGCAGTACCGGGGCTCTAAAATCAACCTCGACAGACGAACTGCAAATATTAACAGGGGAATTGCCACTATCACTAAGAAGGCAAGAACTCATGTTAAAATATGCAGCACGGCTCTCTACCCACTCTAAAACGCACCCCACCCTCCTGGCCATAAATAGAACTAACAAACCATTTAGAAAAAGTCTCAAAATGAAATTACCTATGGGAAAACAAGTCCACCAACTCAAAATATTATTACCAGTAGAGCTCTTCCCATTAGAACCTAGAGTAGTGTACGAACACGAACTTTGGACCAACGTACAAACTAAAGTCAACACCTCCCCAGCTACAAAAGGCAATAAACAAAATCAAGAGCACAAACTTAAAATAGAAGCCTTAGAAATTATCAACTCACAGTACCAACAATATACAAAAATCTACACGGATGGATCCAAAATTACAAATCCATACAAAATAGCTGCAGCAATGGTCGTACCAGAGCATAACATCCAAATAGGCAGACGTCTTCCAGACCACTGCTCTATTTATACAGCTGAATTCTGGGCCATCCTTAAATCTTTAAACTGGATTGAAGAATTCAAATCAAACAAGACAGTAATTATTAGCGACTCGCTCAGCGTCCTATCTTCAATCCAGTCAAACACCACCAAAAGTAGGGAAGAATTCCTAGATCAAATAAATATCAAACTAAGACAGCTAAATAACGAAAATAGGATAGTGGAATTCATGTGGATACCATCCCACATAGAAATTAGAGGTAATGAAATGGCGGATAAACTAGCCAAAGAAAAACTAAATGAACCAGACTTTGAGCCACTACAATATAGCACCTACGAACTATACAGCATAATTAACACACAAATAAATAAGATATGGCAAAATGATTGGGATACAAGTACTAAAGGGAGAGTTTTGTACACCACTACTAGGGAAGTAAATAGAAATAGGAAACCGCCCAAGGGCCTACCAAAAGAACAAACGGCTATAAATAGGATCATTTTAGGAAAAACCAGACTGGCAAACAGCCACGGAAAATACATAGGACCCTTTCCTCATAACATAAATTGTTACAATTGTAACATCCCTGAAGACCTCAACCATGTTTTCAACAATTGTACAAAAACCAAAAATGAAAGGGACAAATTTAGATCACAACAACAAAGTATAAAGGCCCCTTATACATACCCGGAAATTATTCAAAGTAACAACACCAACTTAGTAGGCACATATAAAAATATGATAGAATTCCTTAAAAACATAGGGAAATTAGATAAAATATAAAAATAATACCGATAGAAACAGATAGTGAAAAAACACCTATGATAAACAAAACAATGTTCTTTGAGGAAAGGTAAATAAGAAACGGTTAGGACCGGGGTGCGGAAACTGGATGTGACAAGGGATACCTTTGACGTGTCGCTTAACGGCCCCGTGTATTTTCGGCAAAGGTCTTTTGTTATTGCCTAGTCGCCGCATTTCACGGACCGGACCGTGGGGAAGTGACTGGGTGTGGCAGTGGATAATCCCTAACGTGTCGCTTAACGGCCCCGTGTATTTTCGGCAGGGACCCATTGCTAACGCAAAGTAGCCGAACCACAAACCTTACCTATAACAAAGGACCAATTAACATATAAATAGGGACACACTCATCAAGGGATAAAAACAAAGGAAAACACGATCAAATAAGCACAAAATTAAGGTTATCAATAAGGGATCATAATAAATAAATACTAATATATAAATAGTAACAAAAATAACAACTCAGAAATACCAACTAAACAACAGAATTAGGGTGACAATTGTAGGAAGTAAGATTAACACGCTCTTATACATACTCTGCTCCCTTCTTTTCTTCTATCCTTCCCCCATAGAAATGCAACCAAGTATGCAGTGCAAAATCATACAAACAGGTTTAAAATAAAAGTATATAGTACCAAACAGTGCACTGAGAACAATGCACCTAAATCAGATAGACAAATAAGATAGGACCCCAAATTAGTACATATAAGGTAGTCTAAAATCCAAAGACTATCAGGTCCATCGATACAAGGTCGCAAAAAACTAAACAACATAAGAAAGCAGGAGTTAGAAATCCTTTAAAATAGATTGTATAAGGTAGCCCAAAAGCCCAGGGCTATCAGGGCCAGCAGCACAAGGTTGCGAACATAACATAAATTGCAGAAATTAAAACTAACATTGGGACCCAAATAGAAATTATAAGGTGACCCAACATCCAAGGACATCAGGCCCAGCAACACACTGTTGCAAGAAACACACGAGTAGGAAACAACCAAGCGTCAAAAATACAGAACACCAACTACAAACAAAAAGCACTGTACTACAAAAGTTGTATTTTACCTCTAAAACAGCACAGGGTATAAATATAGGGACTAGGGACAAATACCAACCATGCCTGGCACTCCGCCTCGCCTACCGCGCCTGCAGCAACTTCACGTGCTTAGCACGTCCACAAATAACCAACAAAACCGGATGGCTAAATATGAGTGTGTGCTGGAACTATTCCCACTCATATACTTATACAGGCCCTACAATCACACAGAAGTAGCTCAATAGCTACTCAGATGTGACGGCCTAACTAAATAGTGTTCCATGAACACATAAATGCCTGCAGGGTGGTGGCTCCATACCCACCCTCAGGATAAAATTAAATAACCATCCATTGACGGATAAAACAGTGACAAGAGCCCTCGGGCCGAGTCACTTAAAACTCATATTATTCATTCATACTCATACGTCCAGATGGCATATAATGCAGTGAATACCAGAGAGGACCGTAGAATATTATCATTGGGTCTATGAAGAATTCAGTCTAAAATGTGACCATATTAATGGATGGGTTAGTTAACTGACTGTCTGGGGTAGAAAACATTAATGGCATCTAGGAGTTTTGATGTGTATGGGTTTCCATGTGTATGGGTTTCCAGGACAGTCAAAGTGAAAGTTGAAATCTCCAAAACATAATCAGTTTGCCACCTTTCGAATTTCCACATTCCAAGAGATTCAGCAACTACTCCAATAAGAGAGATTAAATCAGCTTGTTTTTTCTACATATAGAAGGATAGCAGATGCAGAATAAAATAGACTGACCTTCGTTCCAGTGTGTGTTGTTTGGACTAGTTGTAGGTGGAAAATGAAACTCAGAATTACAATATTTATAACTAAAATGGGAAAATACAAGTGTTGCTTGTCAGTATTCCAAATTTAAAAAAAAACGTACATGAAGATCGAAATGGTCATATATAATTTATTCCGTTTTATCAACAATTTTTTTTCCAACTTGTGACTAATACAACGACAAAGCCGGCGAACACACAGGTGGAAATAACTGATTTAATACCGTTTCTTTATTCCCATTTTACCCGCCATCTTGAATTTCTCACCGGTTTATGTCATTAAAACGGGGCGTGCCTGATCTCGTATGCGGAGTATAATGGGAAGCCAATGTATCAGATATATCGCAGACCGGTGCAGAATTAGATATGTATTTTCTGTACACACAAATATTGTATACATACAAGCATGCATATTAAATAGTACATTTAATACCGAGATAGGAAATTGTTTGTCATATTCGGCATGAAAATATGGTAATTACAATATTCAACAGCGTATGGTGTTTAGTCACTGTAAACAAACAGACTTTATTATGTCACGCATGGCCTTTAATGTCGACCGACATAAGACAGTAATTGTACTGTACTCGCAAGCAATTTATTATTCAGAAATATTTTTTTAAATCGTGCTGCTTGGAATGTGGAGATAATATAAATCATATTTCCAACCTACATGATGGAATAAATAATATGCAACCTCGCCTTTCACTTAGTTTCCTTCTGGAATTTGTCTCGTCATAACTTATCTACATAATTACAAAGTTTGGTAAAGAACCATCTGCTAGTGGTCTCCCAGACATTAAAATCCTCTGCTAAAATGAACGTACTGAATAGATTATCATCGTACTTCTGTTGTTTCCCGTGCAGATGATTTATAAGTCTGTGTTTTAACATGTGCACAATAAAGTAATAATTCTAGTACTAAAAAAAGGTATAAAAACACATATATCTGAGTGGATTTTGAATGCGTACTATGCGTAAACACCAGTGGACAGCTCGTGGGCAACGGATGTTTTTTCTTAATTTATTCTAAATAACTTGGTTAATTGCCTGCCATTGAATGGGAAGAAATAAAGATATATATATATATATATATATATATATATATATATATATATATATATATATATATATATATATATATATATATATATGTGTGTGTGTGTGTGTGTGTGTGTGTGTGTGTGTGTGTGTGTGTGTGTGTGTGTGTGTTGTAGGATTTAACGCCATGCTTCAGTACAAGATATGCCATATATGGCGGCCAGTATTAATGGTGGATGAATATATATATATATATATATATATATATATATATATATATATATATATATATATATATATATATATATATATATATATATATATATATATATATATATATAACTGGGATAAGCTAATTTAAAATATTGTCTGAAAAAAGCACCAAGACGGAGAAAGACAAATGTAAGATTTAGCTGATCACAGGTACGCACCAGTCAAAACAGCAAAGAAATTGGGTCATGTGGTTTTTTTTTTTTATAGCTGATGCGATCAAATTGTTAAAATAAGTAGGTTCTATTTCATCGGTCATTTAATATGTAAGGGATATTTGTACACCTATGGGTATTGATAAAGGTTACTTTTCCTTACTTACTTCATGTACTTTTCGTTTCGACTTTTTCTACTGATGAAAATGAAAGTTCGCCATGATTAACTACATTAGGCTACCTGCGTACTGGAGTATGCCTGATTTCAATTATTTACATATCGGAGCTTTAATTTCTTGTTTTAAAATGTATTAAAAAATTTTTTTACTATGTCCGATCAATGTTTGTAACCCAATGTATTCGTTTTTAGAAACCTTTTGTCTCATTGCTGAGTTTTGTCTTCTTTTATCACGAAATAACACAAGTATTTGCAAAAACATTTCCTGCCATTTTTTGGAGAAAGCAGTAAAGGTATTAATTGATTCTATTTTGTCATCTCTTGAAAATTCTTCTAAATGTAACATGGCGATGCTATTTGATATGGAGAATAGGCATGTCTGATAGCATATGCATGGAAGGTAATAGACCTGTATGTATAACACAATTCTAATTCATATTCTATAAGATGTCACTTTGTCTTCGAGCGTCTGCCTCGTATATGTGAAGTCGCGGGTTGGAACCCAAGCCGAGTTATACCGAAAACATATTTTAAAAAATGCTACTAGCAGCTGCCTCGCTTGGTGCTCATCATTAAGAGGTTAGTGTTAGGACTGGTCAGCCTGGTGTTAGGATAATGTGACTGGGTGGGACGTCATGCTACATGTCTGCGGCATGATGCCCCGTAGTAATAATACTAGTACCCCTACTGTTGCCTCATGGATGGGGTACTAACATGAACAAATATTGTGTCAATGGAGCAAGCCGGGGGTGATTCACACCGTGCGCTTTTCTAGTCTAATATCAAGAAATTGAACATGTTCCTTGCATACAATAAAAACAATTTAGTAGTCCTCTTATTTAATACCGAAGGTATCGCAAATCATTGGAGAAATAGTTGTCAAGTCTCGTTTCCCTTTCTTATCCGATATTTTCGTTTAGATCATCCTCCATATTAGTTCAGATAATAATTACTTCCGTTCTCAGCCATCTAAGGACATTTAGGTCTTACTTGGGTATGTAAACAAATCGTAGTAAATTATGGCGCAGTTTGAGTCAGAACTTCTGCGCATTAAAAGTAAATACGGTTTATCGGTGACTTTGAAATTCGACCAACCAGCTATTATTCGTCACTTGATTGATAATAACAGAGTAGAATATCCAAACATGGTCTGGCAAGCCTTATATAGAAAAGGGGTCACGACGAGAGTCTCACGTTATCTGACATGGCGCACATGGTGAGGTTAGTGTAACCATGCCAATTTATTTGATCGTGTAAGGGCTTAATCAATTAAAAAAAAGCCAAACGTCTTTCACAACATGATTATACTTTTGTAGTAGATTTCTATACTATTTGTTTATCAGACTTTAATGATGTTTTTGTGTGCTTCGTTGCATGATATGTGATCAGTTCGTTTCCTCAACCACAACAAATCAAGTTGAGGCTAAGAAATTGTAGCTAGATGTCCCAGTGCTAGGCATCACAATAAACTGCCACACTGCAGAAATCGTAGCGATATGACTGAAAATGACTCCGACAGAGAATTCAAAGTACGAGTGGGCTCTACCCTCTCCAATATGCACCAGCAAGAAATGGGTTTTCCCCAGGGCAGTATTTTATCTGTGACGCTATTTATTATAAAAATTAATAGCATCACCAAGTGTTTAGTTCCCGGTGTGGATTGCTCATTATATGTAGACGATTTTTTAATTTGTTATCGATCAAAGCACATGCATACAATTCAAAGGCAACTTCAACAAAATATCAATAAGATTCAATACTGGACCAGTAATAACGGTTTCAAATTTTCTAAATCGAAAACAGTATGAATGCATTTCTGTCAGTTGCGAAGACATCATGATGACCTTAAACTCACGCTGAACGGAACACTTATTCCAGTTGTTGAGGAAACAAAGTTTCTGGGTATTATCTTCGACAGAAAACTGACTTTTATACCACACATCAAGAATTTAAAAGCTAAATGCTTAAAAGCTTTAAATGTATTAAAAGTAATTGTGCACACTGACTGGGGTGTTAATAAAAAAAGTCCTCCTCTATTTGTATAGAATATTTATCCGCTCTATACTAGACTATAAATGCATTATTTATGGTTCAGCTAGGAAGTCTTATTTGAAAATGCTTGACCCAATTCATCATCAGGGAATAAAACTTGCTCTAGGAGCATTTAAGACGTCTCCATGCGAAAGCCTTCTCGCGGAAGCGAATGAACCACCTTTATCGCACCGCAGAGAAATGCTTTCCACACAGTACGCTCTTAGGTTAAGATCAAACCCTCTGAACCCTGCTTTTTCGGCTGTTTTTCAACCAAAATACAAAACTTTACATGAAAAGAAACCAAATGCCATACATTCGTTTGGCATCAGAATATCATCCAGCTTTGACACTATCAAAATTAATCTCCCTACAGTTCAGAACACGTTTGTCTCGGAAATACCACCTCGGCTCCTTAAGCAGCCCAAAGTGATTTTTACGTTGCACGATGGGGAGAAATCTGAGACAAATCCTGCCATTTTCCAGAACTCTTATCATGAACTCCTCAACGATTTTAAAAACTACACAAACATTTTTACTGATGGATCAAAAGTTGATGAAAAGGCTGCTGCAGTCTTTGTTAGCGGCAAACACATAACCAAAGTGCGCTTGCCAAACGATGCGTCCATATTTTCAGCGGAAATCAGAGCAATAGACCTTGCTCTGAAATTTGTCGAACAAAAACACATTTTAAATAGCATTATCTTCTGTGACTCACTATCAGTGCTTCAGTCGCTTCACAATAGAAAACTGGATAATCCATTGTTAGTCAATATTCTCGTCAAGAACTCTGAGCTTAGTACCTCCTATAATATAGTATACTGTTGACTACCTAACCATATTGATATTAGAGGTAATTAAGAAGCTGACCGGGCTGCTAAGATGGCTCTATCCCAAGAACCATCGGATTTTAAATTACCGTTTACTGATTTTAAACCATGTATCAAAAAGTACCTACGCCAGAAGTGGCAGGCGTCATGGAATGATGCAGTCAATAACAAACTTCATGCCATCAAACCAACCCTGGGAGAATGGATTCCTTCCTACAGAACTATTCGTAGGGAGGAGGTTGTCGTTGCAAGAATCAAAATCGGTCATACATACATTACCCACTCCCACATACTAAAAGGTGAAGATCCACCAGAGTGCGTTTCTTGCAATGAACCATTCACTGTTAAACACTTTATGACCGAGTGTTCCGACCTGCAACCTACGCGTGCTAAATACTATAATGTACAAGACATGAAGGAACTTTTTGATACAATAAAAATCACTTGTATTTTAGATTTTCTAAAGGAAGTAAATCTCTATTTTAAACTATAACTTGTGTGCCATCACCTAGAACATTTTTATCTAATGCAAATACCACCTCTTATTTACAACATCTTATCATCAACATACACCATTTACATCTCCCATTGATTGGGAAGCTTCGTATTTTCCTGCTACAAACATCTTACCATTTTATCTTTAACTATTATGGTTTTTTATATCGCTGGTCGATGTTAAACCTTTCTTATTTTTAAATATCTAACTTATTGTATGGCGCTAAATAGCCTAAAAGTGCTGGTGCGCCGTTAAAATTCAAGCAAACAAACAAACAAACAAACTGAAAATTTGTTAAAGCTACGTTAAAGAAAATACAAATAACACATCAATTCGTTGTATTTTTTAAATTTAATTCCTGATCCCGCTCACTTATAGCCTGGAGCCCTGCACTGTTCACCTCACGGTTTTATCAACATAACATCGTTTTTGTGTACGAAAGATTGATGACATTTGGTAGGTATATGGTCCGAAAAGATTCTAAACCCTGTCACATATGCAGTGTTTTTGTGATATGACTCCATATGAGATATGATATATGTGTACACTTGTTCAAAGTTAAAGATTTTTAAAAATACAAAACTGGCTCCACTTGGATTTGATTGTGATTTTACTCAATTGCCCAGAAACTCCACTGTTCCAGTCACTGAAGTACTTGTAAGATGCTTGCCCCTACGCAGCTCTGTACGACATCCAGTTGCGGTATGTTCCCAAACTGTACATATTTTGTTGCAAGGTGCAAGTGAACGCATCAAGCGTCTAGAATATCAACATCGAGAGTCACAAAATGGAATACCTTCCAATCTTCAATATAATACGCTAGTGACGTCGTTACTATTTTTTTTAAAATTTATATTCATTAATTTATCCAGAGAGATGTCAAATCTCTATTTTCTTATCCTGCTTTGTGTGTTTGTTACATGGAATATCATGCTGGGTGGAATACTAGCTAAAGATGGCGAAGCAAAGAATGAGAAAAACAGTAACCTAATTTTGTATCTTCGTAAACAGCATCTGCAGTGCTAAAATAATACCATATAAAGTAGAGCTGGGTACCAAGAAAAGTTTTGAACTGTGGTATTTCTGAACATATCACGGTATACCGCAACTATAATAGGGAACAGCAATTCAATATTATGGGCGGGGCTTCACACATTTTAGTTTATTTTTTTTTTGTCTGTCAATAGTTGCAAAAAATTTCCTGCTATCATGTATAGGAAAAAAAACATGATAATATTTGAAAAAAATATCTTGAGATACAAAACAAAAATATTTCAGTTCCCAAAAACAAATAAACTTAAATGACCAGTACCTTATAGGACACGAATTTGCTAGATATATGTTAATTGTTAATATCATTTAAATTGTAACAAATTCCTTACTTCCGGAAACTGCCAATGTACTGTACAGTGAAAAAGTATCCCTGTACGTAACACCGGACCCCAAAAAACAAGGTAGTCAAGTATGCCGGTACGTAACACCGGACCCCCAAAAAAAAGGTAGTCAAGTATGCCGGTAATACCACGCAACTCTAATGTAAAGTATAACTAATCTACATGTCGAATACGTAGCTGAAGACAATGCAAAGATTTACATTCTGGCACAGACTAGTAAATCCTTTTTTGCTGAGCGCATGTAGTCGAAATACGAAACAAAGCAGTAACTTATCCGTATGCTGCAGATAGGCCGAATACATCAACAACAGTTTTATTGAGGTTTTGATTACAAAATTTTAATTCACTGATATGTGATTAAACATGCTATACATTCTACTGATGGTTAGGATGTCACATTAATGTGCGTGACAATTCTTTAAACGACACACCTGACCAAGTTTACTACTTTTTGATACACGCCCCAGACACAGGGGACTAGTCCGAGTTTTCTCTGACCCGTGCCACCCCATTTTTGATATTTGGACATTCATATTGGGGTGTAGGGTCAGAGCGCATTCCCTATCGAAAAGCTGGAATTCGCAGACATCGTTTGGTGTCGGCATGTGTAACCGCTTACTTGCCGGCCCAGCAAACTTGAACGATCTTTCATCGAGATATACCTGCATGAAATGAATAGGAATATGACTTATTCTCTTTAAAAAAAAAAACAAAAAAAAAACATAGTGAGCATAGCATTCGCTATGTCTTCAATCCAATGACAAACGAGACGAAAATACATCGTTGCTGAATTTGCCTGCTTAGTATGATCCTTGCGGATTTTTAGACGATGCTGTGTATTATGTGCAATATTAACAAAATATCTTTGTCCGTACGCTTTTCTTTCATCTTCACCTACTAGTAAAATATTTGTAAAATTTATTATATGACCTAGCTGGTGGTTACGCTTGAACACAAGACAACGACTGATATAATTCAAATCAAAAGTATTAGTAAAGTTACACTGTGTCAAAAAGAAAGAGAATATTAAATGAATACATGTGCCTCTGTTAGATTAACTAGATCTCTCCTTATGAGACCATTTGTTTTGATCAAGTTTTAATCAAAATGGCGTCGGCGTTCCTCTGACGTAGGTCTCATTGGATAGATTCGTATTTTGACACCTCCTCCTAATATTTAAGATAGAAGGCACGAGCCTAATTATCACAATCCTAGCATTTTTCAGTTCACACATAAGCTAAATCTGTAATGTGGTTTAGATTTACTTTGAGTTAGGCTTGGAAATGGGTTGAACTGTTGATGACTTTCTGTCACAGTTAGACTAGCATTGAAGATCAAATGCGTAACTTGGGCTTCAAATGAGCAGCCGACTTGGCTTACGTATTTATATTTGTCTGCTACAGAGGTAAATATCTAAAAATCTAGATGGCTGAAGGGTGATGTAAAGTATGCTAATTGGTTACAGTACTAGTGAACTGTATTCATGCATAAGACATATACTGATTCTTTTAGCTGTCTTGTCACAGGAAAATATTCAAAATAGGTCTTTCCTGTAAAAAAAAATGAATGTAAAAAAGAGGGGTTGGTGGCAGTGTTAGTTCATTATAAAAGCCGCTAGTTGCATAAGGAATTAACTTTAATGCCTCAGTCAGAATCTTACAAGCATCCTTTCAACAAAAATCATTAGTTATTTTGTATTTGTATTTGTATCTGTAATGTAATGTTATTATGATTTTTTTGCAATAGGTCGTCGTCGGATGAAAATTTGCCAAAAACTGTCCAGTGAGACCTTAGTATAGCGGAGTGCAACGCAGGGAGCACACTAAGCAGGGAACCAGACTATACACATCTCAACACTTGTTGTGCTTTGTCAACATCTAGACCCATTCTAAACTTCTTCGATTAGCCTTTCAGCCTTTCGATTAGCCTTTCAGCAACCGGCTAGCTTCCATGACATCTGTTAGAGCGAAAGAACATTTTACAATTGATTTTTCAGGCTGATTCATATACCACAATGTGGTTTTCTTAAAAGGGGCTGTAAAAATGATTGAGATTTTGTCGTTTTATCAAACAGAAGAAAGAAAAAAACATCGTGTAATCGCAATGTTTTGTTGTGTCAAACACACTAAGACTGAAAAAAAGATTTTTGAATCGTCTTAAGAAAAAGGGTTGTAAAAGGTTACATTTTTTCATCGCATGCAAGAAAATAAAAAACTAGGATGCAAATACAGACAATTGTTAAATGCCCTCAGTACCGTTGATATTATTACGTCATAACAAACGTGTTGACCCCATAAAATTACTAATTGCAACGTAAGAAATAGTTTCAGACCATTGACAGCAATCATTTCTTAAATCGCTTTTCATTACGAAGTTGCAGATATAACATTACTACTTGAAAGTGCATGTATTTAATAGATTATTGAAACTTCGTCTATTTTCCACACCTCTCATTTGATAAGACTGGTCTTCGCACAATGAACCTAATTTTCGTCTGCTAAAGAATTGCCAATGAAGAAACAATCAAAGTCTAATACTTCCCCCCCCCAAAAAAAAAAAATTAAAAAAAAAATGGTGTTGATACTGATGGACGATACGTGGGTCTGATGTGTACACTTTAGACAAATACATGTATCGGTAATTGGTAGCAGCCATATCAAGCGCGAAATTCAAAATGGCCACATTACAGATTGTTGTGCTATTCCGGTTGGATTTACAAGTCACCAACCGCATGAGATACTCTGGAAATATAACGTACATGTCACCAAAATAACTGTTTAGCCGATGGTAGCTGCACAGCCACGAAAAATACTGGCAAGTGTATAAAATGTACACCGATGTGTGCATCAGATTTGCATGCAGATAATTTGAGCTTTTAATAAATATGTGATATCAGCCCCTCAAATGAAAATCAACATCATCACGGTGAACGGTTGATTTATCGGCCTGGAACCATCATTGCTATTACTTCTAAGGCTCTTGCAGCCAGTTCAGGTTTTCGACTCAAATCGGAAAGAGACCGGGGTGTTCCGAATGATAAAGCTTTTGGCATAATGAACTTAATCAAGACATGAACTTGACATCATATTATTGGTCATTTCCGTATGGTCCTTAAATTCGTGAATCGGAGCAACCGTGAAATCCTCGAACATTGATAGACCACGAAAATAAGTGACTTTTATGTTATGCGCTGGATGACTCCTTTAATCATGTAACCAAACGCTATATGTTTCCTTGTTTAGATTCCTTCACCAGCCAAGTTAAAAATATAGACTCTTTATTAGAAGTTTACCGGCGCGACAACACGCGATTTGCAACAAGAATATTGTTTATTATCCTCAAACAAACCACAGCAGTCGATCTTGGTTGATGTGAGCCAGATTTAAACCTATGGGTTTTGGCGTGCAACACCCAAATCACGGAACAAGACTGGCTTGCAGTCTCTAGAATAAGACAAGTATAAGCCATATGAACAACGACTCCACATAAATGTCTTTAATAAAATGTAAATCACTCTCGCACTTTTATCTTGAAGCAAACTGTCACCTAAGACCATCATTTGACAGGAGTAGAAATGTGATAATGAGTCCATTAAGTAGGGCTCAAAATTCCATACGTCACTGCGGACAAATTACTATCTTGTAAATACAACAGGTGCGTCTTTTCGGAGACCTGGATACGTATTATCTTGTAAGTACAAATACTAAATATTACATTTTTTCACATCAAAATGCAGTTATTTCCAGAAAATGTAGCATAACCTTTTCTGATTATTTGCATATGTTGTATCCATGTTAGTATCGAGTATAAGAAAGATAGACTTATACCTAGGGCAATGTGGACAAACGAACGAATAAATAAATAAATAAATAACTTGATTAGTCAACTACGTTGTTCACTTAACGATTGAGCGAACGTAAATTATATACACGTTTAGGCATCATCTGACATTTTCTTCCTGCAAGCGGATAATGAAGCGGTTATCGTAAATATTCCCAAATTTTGCAATGGCGCGTCCATTTATTTATATCGATGGTAGAAGTTATTTCTTCCCGAAATCTAGACGAAACTTGGATGGGTACAAACATTTGGTCGCAAACATGATCAGCTGAACAGGGATACAATTGATGACACTTACCACATGCTTATTTCCACGAACGTACCTTGAAAAGAATGTTCCGTAATAAATTTCAAGGAAAATATAACGAAAATAGAAAATGACACCCAAATCCTCTCCCCTAAAAAGAATGTGTCTAAGATATCGGTAGAGCCACTTAAAATAGGGATATCTTGTGTGCGTTTTCTTTTCTTCCATAAAAAGTACCAAACCCCAGACTGCATTATTTTAAAGTTTGAAAATTTTAAATTTTAATGTTGGCTTTGCCCAAAAATATTACGTCATCGTACGATCTTTCAGACAGTCGAATGACTCTTTACTTTCAGTTATTGAGCAGAATGAAGTTAATTTATAAAAAACGAAATAGAAAAACAATGGTTTTATATATTTTTCTTTTTGTATGTATTTACGTGTTTACATCAACATACATCTCGAATCAAAACTTCATATCACAAACATAACAGAACTTTATAATTATTATGTACAAGAGTATACTTTCGAACGGAGCCTATTTTTATTTATTTTAATTCATTAACCTCTAAGGCAGCGTAAACAAAAGTCAACTGTAATAATAAAGATACGACTGTTTACTAAATGCATTAACATTTCGAGTGAATTTCCTTGTACATGAACATGTTTTCAAGCCGCTTTAACAATGGCCTTTGAGGTTCATTGAAATGAAACTGGTAGATTGAAATACATATGTAAGTATGACCTACTGCAGAATAATTAATTAAACTTGGTAATTTTAATTTTTAATAGATATATCACTGCAACTGAAACATGTTTCTTTGCCAGATACTGAATGTTTGAGGTTAACACATTCGTTAATCTGAGTGATCTTTCGTCTATCACAATGCCAGTCGGTGCCACGGCGCCTGTTATAACAACGTTTTAATCCTTGATGACTACTTAATATTCGGTAAACAAAATTAGTTGTTTATAATCAAGTAATTGGAAATAGAAATGTAATCTGAGGAATAAATGTTTGGATGTTAAGCAAAATCGCGGAATACGTTATTTTTGTGCATGTGACTTCCTAAAAGCACTGAAAAATGGGTAATTCAGCACTAAAAGGTTGTTAATGTCGTCAGCAGGAGATGAATGGCCAAGAGAAGGATTGTGGACATCATATAATATGCTTGGTAGATCACGACTCAAATCAGAAAAAAGTCACGTGGATATTTTCCGTCGTCAAGGTCCTAAACGGTTCTTGACATTCAGTAGTGTCAAGTATGTATGTATGTATGTATGTATGTATGTATGTATGTATGTATGTATGTGTCTTTCATCCCATATTTATTTATTTATTTATTTATTTATTTATTTATATACCAATAGTTTTAGTGTATTCAAATTATAAAATCCAGAATGTCTTGGAATAAACTTTGTAAACTAATTAATATGTTAAATAAATATATTCCTCTCAGATTGTATTTGAATCTAACCAAACGTGATTCTACAAAGACTGATGTTAAAATTAGAACGTATAATTGTTTACTTCCTTACATATAGATTGTCATCTGACTTCTGACAAAACAAAAAGACCCAAGGCCATTTCCAATGAAAATTTCAGTCAAATTCGTAAACAAGGTCAGGTGTGTTTAATTTTATTTTAAAAAAGAGAAATATGCAATAAACTGTAAGATGCATTCATATTTACGTATAAACAATATCAGACACAAACATAAAGCGTCGAACCATGGGATGACAGTAATAACCAAAGAGAAAGAATCGATGAAAATAGTCAATATTATTGTAGCCATCTCGTATCTATTCCATCAGCGTGGACATACCTTCAGGGGATTTTTGTAGCCATTGTGGGCATACCTTCTGCCTTTTCTGGAACTTGTTGTTGAGACTGATATTCGGGCTCAGATCTCTGATATCGATCGCGCTACTGGTGTTTTCTTTTAGCAGTGTACACACCTAACTATATGGAAGTCCTTTTTCAATGTTTAAACACATTCTACACATTACTGGAAAATTAACGTTCTGCTTTTTGGATCGAACTATTTGCCAGTGGACTTAACTATGCAGTTAGATTTGTCTTATTAAAAATCGTATTATCCCAGTGTAGAGAAAGGTTAAGAAATATTGATGTAATTCTACAAAGACTTTTTATCTATAAATATATATAAACACGTTTGCCAAATTAAATCTGTTTATGTAGGTCTATGTTTTTGCAATTATGTTAAGTTATTTATTTTAAAAGTCCGTTGCAAACCCCTCAATGTCGACTGATGCCTGCCTTTAAAATGATGAAAAGGATACGATGGACCAACAATCAGTGGCGACGCATTCCAGTATAAATATGATATGGGTTAAACGATGTGTATCTGTGTTTTTATGCTATCCAATGCAAAATGATGCCACCCACCAGAAGTGCATACACCACCGTCGTCGTTCTCATGTCCAGAAAGAAAAGGCAAAAATGAAAAGGATATTCTCATCGTTTGATCTGGCATTTCATCCGAAATAACGCTTGGCCAAGCATGGACGTTCATCCCAGAAAAGACCCCATCGTTCAAAGCAAAAGAAAAGCAGCCAAAAGAGACGATTGTTTTAGTGATACTGCGATAACTAAAAATTGTCACATAGTCGTAGAATCAGCCAACCGTATAAAAAGTACTCCTTCCAAAAGTAAGATAAAAAAAATGAATGCCAAGTCATTAACGTCAGTGTATCTTTTTGTGTGTGCTCTGAAACGAAAAGTTCAGTGTCGTCTTTAGACACGGCAAACAGGAAACGCTTAGCCAAGTATCATTGTTTACTCCCAGAAAAGACGTCATCTTCCTACAAAAGAGAGGTGCAACCAAAGTGGAGGATTGTTTAGTGGTATAGAAAAAAGTTGTCACATTTTAGATGAAGCGATAGTCATAGTTATTCAAAAATACTGGTTAAAATTCCTTCGATCTGCTCCACAAATAAGATATAAAGGGGTGTGCCAAGTCATCTACGTCATCGTATTTTTGTGTGTGCCCCGGAACACACAAATATGTCAACCACCCACCTACCCCGAAACCACCCCTCTTCTATCCCCAAAGGAAAGAAAAGGAAAGGACTACCTTATCGTTTAACCAAGCATTTGGAAGTGTCTAAAGCACTTAAATCCATGCAAAATCAACCCATTCAAACTGCCTCCAAACACATTGTCAATACCGTGTGCGAATGTTACCTTAACGTTTTGAAAGAAACGATACCTTTGTGTCAACATCAGAAAGAATGCTTAGACAAGCATTGACACGTTCTTCGCCAAATGGTTTTAAAATACCAATCTCTCAAAAGAAAAAGATGTTAATACAACGCGGAGGATTTGCACCCTTCGTGAAAGTAGTATTGGGAATAATGACGGGAGCTAGTTCGCAAAAGATGGATCAAATATAAAAAAGAATCAAGAAGAAGTGGATAAAAGGGGCCGCTGGGGTCAAACGATCTCAGACGTGACCTTATAATCTGATGGCAGGGCGAAAAGTTACTTTGGTGCCTTACAAACGATGGATGGAATTCCATCTTTGGCAAAAATAACGTATTCCGCGTTTACCTCTAAATGCTCATTTGGCCAAGATGTCCCATTTACAACATTAATTGCAATCGTTTATGGATCACAACGATTTGTCCACTCCTCCTTCGACAGAAATGAAAAAAAAAAGAAAGAAAACCAGAAGTAAAAAAGAAAGCAAAACAAAAGCCATCCCATCACCGCCACCGCCACTACCCTCTACTTTTACTATCGTGGAACGTCGGACACGCAAAGCCGTTTCCAAATCACCACCACACTCCATCCAAAGAAGCAGCAGCGAAGAGTGAATGACTTATTCAAAAAGTCCTGACGGAGAATTTGTTTGCCAACATTTTCTACTATCCATCCCATAAACTATATACTGCTGCCAAACCCGATTCAAAAGCGTCCGTTTACCTCAAATTTCAACGATGGTTACAAGAACAAGCCATGCATACCTTACACAAACCCATTCCACGAATATTTTCGAGAAATTGCAACTGAATGGAGAGCATCGTTCATTAATGGTAAGCAAACTTAGCCGATATCTTTCATTTGGACAACTAAAATCGTGGCTACACCAGGTCAAAGCGTACAACCAATCTTAACGAACATAGGATGTTTGGCACGCTCCGACTAATGCTGTACCAAGTTATGTGGAGTGTTGACTACACGAGATCGGGTGCGCATGGCCAAAACAAACGCACTTTTAATAATGGTTATTTACCCAACTGGACCACCAACTTGTTTCGTGTCACTCGACGAGTGCGTGGTCTTCATCTTGCCGTCTATAAATTGGAAGACATGAATGGGGAAGTGTTAAAAGGAACATTTTACGTGCCCGACTTACAACGAGTAACCAAAAAAAGATGACAAGGTGTACGACATCGAAAGCATTATCGATTAAAGAACCCGAAAAGTGGGAAAACTTATTATCAAAGAAGTCAAAGTACGTTCGCAAGTATATCAGCCGAGTTTTTTATTCTTGAATCGACGCTTCGCAAGTCATAAACTATATTTTAAAAAATAAGTGACCATCATCCCCTTCAACACAACCTCAAACACCACAGTGACCACTCCTTCTTTGAGTTCTTCTTTACTCGGATATTTGGTTAATAAGGAAATAGGAAAATTTATATTACATTTATCTTGCGTGACTCGTGACTAACACGGAATTGGTTATTCAGAATCCCAATATGTACACAACTGTAAAGAATTGAATATATATTAGGTTTAGCGTTGCAGGTACGTTTGGCGTATGCCTCCGGGCTCATTCATTCCTTTCCAATATACGCTTTTTTAAATAACGAGTTTGCGGGCCGATTAGCCCTCGTCGATAAATCGGGTGCCCCAAAGAACGTGTAAGCACGGAACCGGGTTACGTCATAAAAGCAATGGCCAATCCAACGAGACGTCTTATCCTGCAGTAAACATACATTTATTTACATTGAGTGCGTGTTGGGTCCATTCCCACTCGTGATAGACCTCCATACATGTCGAATGGGATTTACTGTCCCACGACCTGTTGGCTAAATTAAACAGAACACTTTGTGTACATTAATGATCTGAGGGATGAAGTACTCTTTCCTTCCCCCCGCGAACTATTAATTAGCACCTGTATGGGGTTATTGACCAGTCGCGCATGCCTGAAAGGCGCATGCGACCTTTATTTAATCATCATCATCAACATTCGCGCCATGATTCGATTTTGAGACCTAGAGAATGGCAGGCATATGCTACTACAAGAAACACACAAAAGTTGTAGTTAAGAGTGGACAGGCCGTTACTAACCTCCGAGTCAACATCATTATACATTGCAAGCCGCCTAGCAGCCCGATTAGCTGGAGACTGGAGTACGCTACCGCTTCTTCAAGCTGAATTTCATTAAAGAAGGAAATTTCAAACGGATTTATTCGTTATTTCGGCATTAAACCTTCGGGTAATTGTTTTTTTTTTCTGTTGAGAAAACTTTCACTTACACTGGTCAACAGTGAAATCATTACTGACTTGAAAAGGCCCTAATCTGTAGTATTTTGGTGTGCCGAACACGAATATAACCGTGAACAATTTTTATTGGCTCTCGTTTTGAAGATATTCATATACCTCATTTTCTATGTTTCACTGTGTAAATTTCTCCAGTAGGACTGCAGCAACATCCGGAATAATGATGTAACATTGCATAATACCATCATGCTCACATCATCCACAGTTGATTGCATCATTTTCTGATGCAATGCAATACTAATGCCATGCGGCTGCTGAAGTAAGTTGACGTCAGCTGTGTACTATACATGTGTAGGCCTATTATACTAATGCCAGGCGGCTGCTGAAGCTGACGTAAGCAGTGTACTATATAAAGCCCAATCAGATAGGTTCAGCATTTAAAATATTTTAGACATTGTGCGAGACAGTTCAAGCTACTGTTACATAAAACTTATTATTTCATCCATTTACGTACAATAATGAACAGTAATGCCTCGAAAGTGTGTTAATACCGCGGACAATTTTTGCTATATTTGTGGGGAAGTGACATTTGCCAACCAGAAGAAAAGTATCAATTCTCAAGTGAAGAAGGCATATCATCTTTACTTCGGATGCATGGTTGGTGACCAAGGCAAGCCTTGGGCTCCGCATATATGCTGTGCTACATGTACAACACATCTTTCACAGTGGTTGAATTGCAAAAGGTCATCAATGCCGTTTGCAGTCCCAATGGTGTGGAGAGAGCCAAGAAACCACCTAAATGACTGTTACTTCTGCTTGGTTCCTCCTCTTTCCGGCGGAATAACGAAGCGAAAGAAGTCGAGAATAGTCTACCCAAACATTCCGTCTGCATTGAGACCAGTTCCACATGGTGAGGGACTTCCTATTCCAGAACCTCCAGCAGAATATTCTCTTGATTCATCTGACGAAGACAAAGGTGAGTCGACCTGTTCTTCTCCTGGTCCATCAGAATGCAGTGATCCATATTTTCACTGTGGTGCATCATCAACCCCACACAGAATAACACAGGAAGAACTAAATGACCTGATTCGTGATTTGGACTTATCAAAGAACAAGGCAGAATTGCTAGGATCAAGACTCCAACAATGGAATCTTCTAGAAGAAGATGTCACAATTACTGCATATCGAAAGCGCCACCAGCAATTGGAGCCTTTCTTCAGAAAGGAAAGTAATCTGATATTCTGTTCCGATATTGAGGGCCTCATGAATGCTTTAAAAATCACTCATGACCCACAAGAATGGAGACTATTTGTGCTTTTGCATAATGGAAACATTCTTCCATCTATTCCAGTAGCGTATGCTGTCCACATGAAAGAGAAATACGATAACTTAAGGCAGCTACTGAATTCCATTGAGTATAACAAGTACAGCTGGCACCTCTGTGGTGATTTGAAGGTAGTTGCCCTTTTAATGGGACTGCAGCAAGGATATACAAAATACATGTGTTTCTTATGCGAGTGGGATAGCTGAGCAAGGGAAATGCACTACATGAGGAAGGAATGGACTCACAGGCAGAATGTAGCCATTGGAGAGAAGAATATCCAACACCCAGCTCTGGTTGAGGCTCAGAAAATCTTGCTACCACCCCTTCACATCAAACTAGGTTTGATGAAGAACTTCGTGAAAGCCATTGACCGGACTTTGCCAGAATTCCGATACCCGCATGAACAATTCCCTCGACTCAGCGAAGCAAAGATTAAAGAAGGAGTTTTTCTGGGTCCTCAGATTCGAGAGCTTTTCAAAGATGACCGGTTCAACAACTTGCTGGAAGGTGACGCGAAACAAGCATAGAATGCTTTTCGCCTAGTTTCTACAAACTTCCTCGGAAATGTTAGGGCAGAAAACTATAAGGAACTAGTAGAAGACATGTTGATGAAGAATAAGAAACTTGGCTGCAATATGTCTCTGAAGATTCACTTCCTTCATTCCCATTTGGATTTCTTTCCTAGCAACTGTGGTATTGTTAGTGATGAACACGGCGAACGTTTTCATCAAGATATCGCAACAATGGAACAAAGATGCCAAGGAAAATGGTCCACTACAATGCTGGCTGACTACTGCTGGACACTCCTCAGAGATGCTCCCGAACAGCTGTACAAGAGACAGGCGAAGAAACCTAAGATGTAGTCAATGACTTGATTTTTTATAGGTAGGCTATTACAGTTGACCTTTTACTATTGGAATGCATTTCGTTATGTAAACATTAATTTCTTGCAGATTACAAAAAAACTAGAGCCAATTTTGCAATGTGACTGTCATATTCGTGTTCATCACATAAAACTTGTTAAGAATTGACTAATTTTATTTCAGTAACATGACTTTTGTAAAAATTTGTTGTCCAGTGTTACTCTCTTGTCTTCAACCTTTCACCATTAACAACTACAGACACTCCCAACTCAAATTACGAAGAGCAATTCCACAACCTTTTGATAATATACTTTCTGACCACTTTACAATTCAAACATTTTGGCAGAAAGTATATATTTAAGTATAATATCCATCATAAAAAAAGTAGTTAATAAGTAGAATTTCAAATCTCTGACGTACTTACCATTATTCAAATGTTTGAGCCTTTTTCAAAACGTCACGAATAACTAGATACCAATTCAAGAAGAACACAGTTAGCTACAAAAGAGGAAAACAAATAACATTCTAACTTGGGCACATAAATGCAACAATTCTCCAATCATTTCCTATGCAAACTTTTCTGCCACTTATGTAAAAGCAATGACGGTAATTACAAAGCACTCCCGAATATCAACACCAACAGACCCCTCGCCTTCCATTCCCATCTTTCCCCACTGCTTATGTACTTGTTCAATGTCCATTAGACGTGGTTTCCAACATACCACTGAACGGTCCTTTTGATACAATTTCTGGACAAGGAAAACTTCTGTAACAGGAGGAGCTTAATAAAGTCCTTCCAATAATCTTTCGTTCATAAAGCACTCCAGGACTAACGAAAAGCTTGATTTCAATTACCGCTACATCCCAAGCAGCATTCTAAAGACATTAAATCTACCCCTTAACAGAAAAAACCCATTTAAATTGCCTTTTTTTCTAACAATACAGTGACATCCATAGAATAAGCTGTTCATGAAACAAGCAGTACCACCTCCCCCTTTAGACCTGTAGGCATCAATTCCTTCAATAGAAGAAAAAACAGTTTGCAAACCAAATCTGCCCACCCACCCATTCTCACTCAATCAAATCACATATCAAACACACGCCTCCATGACTGTCCCCATTACTCCCTACACCCTCATGACTCCCTACTCCCTCATCCCCAAATCCTCATTCACTCCAATACCCAACCAAACAAGATATTACAGTGGTAGACAGTTCTAGTCTAACCACTACCAAAACCACTTCTGGCAAGGGGAAAAAGACCAAACACGAAGCATCATTATCACTAACTACATCGTTAATTATAACTCCAAAGAAAAACACCTCCAAAGAGGTAATACACCTAAGCCAAACGCCTGGACCATCAAATGAAATTAGGATTGAAGATTTACTGGAAGCAGAAGCAACATAAATTAGCATGCTTATACACGCATTATTTCCCTCTTATAAGAAAACAATCTACTGGATAAAAGGCATACCAAAGCAAAGGTTAAACATCTACGAATGGAAGATAGAAAGCAAAACAAACCAAGACAGAAGATCCATGCATATTTATTACAAATTCATGATGGATCGTCTCTGGATGACTAATATCTACATCTTCGAAATGGACCACTTTTAGATAACCATAATTAGCCAAGGACAACAGTAATTCCTGTCTATATCGGCCACAGTTTTAACGTGTAGACTAGATTTACCACAGCCAACACCAAACTATTGCTTGATTTCTTTGATAATGCTTTTGTAATCTTAGCAAACCAGATCATAGTTGTAGTTTCGAGTGTTCATACGAAATTGAGGCCAATAACCACGTTTCGTCATACAGTGAACATGTAAACATATAATTTTTCTCGTTAGAAACGATAACTCTACTTTTAGATCTATTCGATCTAAACATCCACTCTAATTTAAATCAGTTTATTCAATTAAGTATTCCTTGAAGGCATCGAGATTAGCTGCAAATCCATCAATCCAAATCCAGGAGATTTGTGTATTTTGCCGTAAAACACCAAATCAATCCTAATCCAGAATATATGTTCATCAGTCAAGATAGTTTTGGTGCCTATAAACACCAAATCAATCCCAATCCAGAATATATGTGCATCAGTCACTATGTTTGGTGCCGTTAAACACCAAATCAATCCCAATCTAGAATATATGTGCATCAGTCAAGATAGTTTTGGTGCCGTTAAACACCAGATCAATCCCAATCCAGAATATATGTACATCAGTCAAGATGTTGTGTCATTAAACATCACATCAATCGCAATTTGAACGA